>OX371225.1:89186533-91586533 GCA_947310385.1 Nephrotoma appendiculata
ATGTCTGTTAAATCCGAATGGAAAATTTTTAAATTTAATCAACTAAAGATTTTACACTTGTTCTGAAATATGGTCACCTAGGACAGAACTCGTTTATCTCTTAACCGATTATGATGGGATTTTGTTTGTTGGATGGTAATGAGATTCATAAACAGTTTTTGGAAGAAGTTCTGGAATATGGCCATCTGAGACGGAAGTCAGTAGTTTCTTAACCGATTATGATGGAATTGGGTATGTTGGATTGAAATGGGATTATTTAATATTTTTGGAAGAAGTTCTGGAATATGGCCATCTGGGACGGAACTCATTCAATTCTTAACCGATTATGATGGGATTGGGTATGTTGGATTGAAATGGGATTATTTAATGATTTTTGGAAGAAGTTCTGGAATATGGCCATCTGGGACGGAACTCATTCAGTTCTTAACCGATTATGATGGGATTGGGTATGTTGGATTGAAATGGGATTATTTAATGATTTTTGGAAGAAGTTCTGGAATATGGCCATCTGGGACGGAACTCATTCAATTCTTAACCGATTATGATGGGATTGGGTATAATGGATTGAAATGGGATTATTTAATGATTTTTGGAAGAAGTTCTGGAATATGGTCACCTGGGACGGAACTCGTTCAATTCTTAACCGATTATGATGGGATTGGGTATGTTGGATTGAAATGGGATTATTTAATGATTTTTGGAAGATGTTCTGGAATATGGCCATCTGGGACGGAACTCATTCAATTCTTAACCGATTATGATGGGATTGGGTATGTTGGATTGAAATGGGATTATTTAATGATTTTTGGAAGAAGTTCTGGAATATGGTCACCTGGGACGGAACTCATTCAATTCTTAACCGATTATGATGGGATTGGGTATGTTGGATTGAAATGGGATTATTTAATGATTTTTGGAAGAAGTTCTGGAATATGGCCATCTGGGGACGGAACACATTCAATTCTTAACCGATTATGATGGGATTGGGTATGTTGGATTGAAATGGGATTATTTAATGATTTTTGGAAGATGTTCTGGAATATGGCCATCTGGGACGGAACTCATTCAATTCTTAACCGATTATGATGGGATTGGGTATGTTGGATTGAAATGGGATTATTTAATGATTTTTGGAAGAAGTTCTGGAATATGGTCACCTGGGACGGAACTCGTTCAATTCTTAACCGATTATGATGGGATTGGGTATGTTGGATTGAAATGGGATTATTTAATGATTTTTGGAAGAAGTTCTGGAATATGGTCACCTGGGACGGAACTCGTTCAATTCTTAACCGATTATGATGGGATTGGATATGTTGGATGGAAATGGGATTATTGAACGATTTTTGGAAGAAGTTCTGGAATATGGCCACCTGGGACGGAACTCGACCAATTCTTAACTGATTATGATGGGATTGGATATGTTGGATGGAAATGGGATTATTGAACGATTTTTGGAAGAAGTTCTGGAATATGGTCACCTTGGACGGAACTTGTTCAATTCTTAACTGATTATGATGGGATTTGGTATGTTGGATGGAAATGGGATTATTGAACGATTTTTGGAAAAAGTTCTGGAATATGGCCATATGGCCGTATTGCAAATATCTCGGGATTGTGTAAATTTCCGCTTGGTTCGAAAGTTTCTGAAGATCTCAAGGTCTTAGAAAACGTCATATTCCATGTTACCGTGAACAGTTTTTGAGGTCGTTTTTGATAAGAATACAGTAAACTCGATTTAATGGATACCGGTGTGAAGTTTTTAACGAAAAGTGTAGCTACACAAATTAATGAAACGTGTAGCTACACAAATTAACGAAAAGTGTAGCAATTAAAAGTGTAAATAAAACACATTAAAAAAATAAAAAAGACCTGGAAAAATTGAACTACCTGAGAAATTAAATAAAATTAATAACATGGAGAAAATTAAAAGACCTGAGGTTGCTTCACGGCAATTTATGTATCGGTAAATTTAATGAATTTTCTTATATTGGTCAAAATACCTGCTACACTATGGCCGATCCCAGAAAACTCAGAGATGTTTATCAAGTGTGGGCATATATTTTCGAAAAGTGGATGAACCGTCCTGTTCGAAACAGTTAACCACATCAAAATAAAAAGACCTGGGGTTGCTTCACGGGAATTTATGTATTGGTAAATTTAATGAATTTTCTTATATTGGTCCTATACCTGCTCCACTATGGCCGATCCCAGAGAACTCAGAGATGTTATCAAGTGTGGGCATATGGAATCGGCCATAGTGTAGCAGGTATTTTGACCAATATTAGAATATTCATTAAATTTACCAATACATAAATTCCCGTGAAGCAACCCCAGGTCTTTTTATTTTGATGTGGTTAACTGTTTCGAACAGGGACGGTTCATCCACTTTTCGAAAATATATGCCCACACTTGATAAACATCTCTGAGTTTTCTGGGATCGGCCATAGTGTAGCAGGTATTTTGACCAATATAAGAAAATTCATTAAATTTACCAATACATAAATTCCCGTGAAGCAACCCCAGGTCTTTTAATTTTCTCCATGTTATTAATTTTATTTAATTTCTCAGGTAGTTCAATTTTTCCAAGTCTTTTTTATTTTTTTTAAGGTGTTTTATTTACACTTTTAATTGCTACACTTTTCGTTAATTTGTGTAGCTACACGTTTCATTAATTTGTGTAGCTACACTTTTCGTTAATTAGTGTAGCTACACTTTTCATTAATTTGTGTAGCTACACTTTTCGTTAAAAACTTCACACCGGTATCCATTAAATCGAGTTTACTGTATTCTTATCAAAAACGACCTTAAAAACTGTTCACGGTAACATGGAATATGACGTTTTCTAAGACCTTGAGATCTTCAGAAACTTTCGAACCAAGCGGAAATTTACACAATCCCGAGATATTTGCAATACGGCCATATGGCCATATTCCAGAACTTTTTCCAAAAATCGTTCAATAATCCCATTTCCATCCAACATACCAAATCCCATCATAATCGGTTAAGAATTGAACAAGTTCCGTCCACGGTGGCCATATTCCAGAACTTCTTCCAAAAATCGTTCAATAATCCCATTTCCATCCAACATACCCAATCCCATCATAATCAGTTAAGAATTGGTTGAGTTCCGTCCCAGGTGGCCATATTCCAGAACTTCTTCCAAAAATCGTTCAATAATCCCATTTCCATCCAACATACCCAATCCCATCATAATCAGTTAAGAATTGGTTGAGTTCCGTCCCAGGTGGCCATATTCCAGAACTTCTTCCAAAAATCGTTCAAATATCCCATTTCCATCCAACATACCCAATCCCATCATAATCAGTTAAGAATCGGTCGAGTTCCGTCCCAGGTGGCCATATTCCAGAACTTCTTCCAAAAATCGTTCAACAATCCCATTTCCATCCAACATACCCAATCCCATCATAATCGGTTAAGAATTGGTCGAGTTCTGTCCTAGGTGGCCATATTCCAGAACTTCTTCCAAAAATCGTTCAACAATCCCATTTCCATCCAACATACCCAATCCCATCATAATCAGTTAAGAATCGGTCGAGTTCCGTCCCAGGTGGCCATATTCCAGAACTTCTTCCAAAAATCGTTCAACAATCCCATTTCCATCCAACATACCCAATCCCATCATAATCGGTTAAGAATTGGTCGAGTTCTGTCCTAGGTGGCCATATTCCAGAACTTCTTCCAAAAATCGTTCAACAATCCCATTTCCATCCAACATACCCGATCCCATCATAATCAGTTAAGAATTGGTTGAGTTCCGTCCCAGGTGACCATATTCCAGAACTTCTTCCAAAAATCGTTTAATAATCCCATTTCCATCCAACATACCCAATCTAATCGGTTAAGAATTGAACGAGTTCCATCCCAAATGACCAATTCCAGAATTTCTTCCAAAAATCGTCTGTTAAATCGAGCGTTCGTTAAATCGAGCGTCCGTTAAATCGAGCGTTCGTTAAATCGGGGTCCGTTAAATCGAGCGTTTACTGTACTTACTACTACACTAATAAAAATAATAATATTTTCTCTGTTTTGATGACGCGGAAAAAATTATTTGATTTGTCATTTTAGACAGTGCGATAATTTTGCGACAACCTACTTAAACAAAGATTGTCATTTGAGCTGTAATTATCTATTTTATTATTAATAATATTATTGTTAATATATAATAAAAACGAATGTTTCTCTAGGACTACATGTTTTTTTTTTGTTTCTAACGGGTTTCCACGAATTAATAACAAAAAAAATAAAACAAATTACATGGAATGAAATTTAATCTAGTTGCTCATCTTAATGTGTTACGAAAATAATGGGCGCTTTCAGGGCACCCAACAGTTGGGAACATGTTGAGTAAAATCGAAGCCAACGTTATGAAAATGTTTAGTACTATGAAATATTTAAATCAAATTGGCGATGATTTTACTGGTCAGGATAGGAGACCTGAAAGCGCCCAATGTTTCTTTTTTGTAAACTACATAAAACCGTTATTTATATGAAAATTTGAATCGTATAAAAAACGAATGTCCTTATGTGTAAATAGTTTTGCATATAAACAGAAACTTTCAAATATCTCGGAAAATGAGCATTTTACGAATAAAATGTCCATTATCATTAAATTAATACCCCTCCTCCCCCTTCTTGTAGGTGGGGAAGGGGTAACTTTGAAGTTAGGAATAGGAACCCCTATTTTTATTGCAGATTCGGATTCTACGGCTTAAACTATGTACGTTGGATTTCTTGGAAACCTTTTCGCTTCATGAAAGACGGCGCTGTTTCTACTAAATGTACGTTAAATTTTTTTCGATTTCTTTTACTAAGAACCTATGCATACAATTCTGCAATATGTTTGAATTGAAATTAACTATTATCGTGATCCAGAAACATGCGATTAAATCTGCTTTCAAATAAATGATATTGTTGTATTTTATTTTATATCGCTTGTAAAATATCGATTCAGTTTGAAGATTATTTCAAAAACAAAAAGATATGTTTGTGTTAGGCTATTAATACAATACAAAATGGAATATTTAACTGTACAGGAAAAAAATTGAAATGGTCCTGATTTATGGAGAAGCTGGCCGTAGTCTTGATAATGCTCTCCACGCTTCGCGTTTTCCTGATAGGATTGTCACGGATAGTCACATGTTTCATTTTACCGGACTGTTAAACAATTTACTACTGATGGAAGTGTTCAGCCGAAAAAAACACTCGTCGAGCAACAGTCACTGAGGACAGTAATGATATTTAGTTGTGTACATTCATTTGAAATGCGGATTAATAAGTGCATTGAAGTCGAAGGACAACATTTAGAACACTTAATTTAATTAACAGATGATGAGGCGAGGGTAAATCAAGCACAATGGTACGTAAGATGCGAAGGGGCTCACGGTAACCAAGCACCCCGAAGGGAACAGAAAACTACTACGTCCACGTCGTTGTTCCTGGGTGACGCTGAAAAAAAAATATATATTTGAAAGCATCGCATGTTCCTGGGTTACGATAATAGTAGTTTCTTGACAAGTCATTTTTCAGTAATTTAAAAATTTAAGAAATAGAAATTGTTTAAGACTAATTTCGAGTATTTATATTGAAAACGTTTTAATTTTAATTCAAACGTACTTTAGAATCGTATGCATAGGTTCTCAGTAGGAGAAATCGAAAAAATTTAATATACATTTAATATAACAGCGGCAAGAATCGAAGGGTTCTTATTGTAATTTCAAAGTTAATTTCAAAACAACCTATTTTTTTATTGCTTTTGTTTATGAAAATTGTTATTTCAACAACTTTTTTTTTTTTGTTTACTTATGAAAAAACCTTAAGTATGATGTTTCACCCCGATCAGGTAAATCGTCTAGAGTGTAGAGAAAGCAGAGGCATTTAGTCTGCACAGCAGCATGTACAGTATACACACACAAAAATTTTCAAAAATCACGTTTTTCATTTCGGCGATGTAACAAACAAAATGTCGCACTGATGACACTCGAAATGCTTTTTGGTGTCAATTGTCGTAAGCTGTAACTTGTAATGCTTTCATAATCAACCTAATGATTGACTGTCGTATTATTTATTACACTTAACAATTTTGGTTAAACGTTTATGACACTAAAAAACTAATTCGGTACATAGTTTACCAGTTTTTGCAATCTCCTCAAAAAATATGTGTTTATCCAACGAATTCAATTTTTAATCTCCAAAAGAAGAAGCAACTGATATTTGTCGTGTCACATTTTCATTAAAGCAAACAAAGGTTCACAATTTTTTATTTTTATTTTCAATTTATTAAACAAACGACAAACATCAAAAAAATATAATGAACAGAAAAAAAACATTTCAAAGGCAATGAAAAGTAATCCGATTTTCTAAATTCCATTCTTCCTTGGAAATCTAAAAACAAAAACCTACCGACAAATAAAAATTACCCCAATTTGTTCTGGTGTGTGTGCGTGTGTTGTTTGTTATTCTGAAGCACGTATACATTTTCTTTTTAACAGATGCGAATGTGTTTTTATAGCAGATAAATCTCATATTTTCTTTCAGCTGTTTTTTGCTTTTCATTTTTATCGCAGAATATTTAAATAGATTTGCTTTTGAAAAAAGGTTTAGGTCTAAATTTCAAAATGTGCTCGTATGTGTGTGTGTGTTGTATATATACCGTGCATAAAAGATTGTGTGGGGTTTGTAATTTATATGTTGGCGAAAATGATAAATATCTCTGAGTGTACATTTGAGTTAAGTGAATTTTCTTGCCACTATTTTCCAAGGAAACCTTTATATTTAATGCATTTTTTAATACTTATATTTAATATTTATGCCACTTGCGTCATATTTTTGTTGCATTAAATTAGTTAAATTAAAATTGTTCAAAACGTAATCTCATTTTAATTAACTACATACAATTATTCTATTTCTAAAAATGTTTGCAAACACATAATAAAATATGTATTACAATTTTACATTGGAATAATCGGATTATATTTGATTAAATAAGCGCATATATGTATTATTTTCAACACAATTGTTTTTTGGAAATTGACATTAAAAATAATAATTTTGCATTACACTTATTAGGTATATAATTTATATAAGCACGTATGTACTTTATGGGACATGAGTAAATGGAAAATTCATCGTTATTCAAACTCGTATGCAGTTTTAATAAAAGTGTCAGAAATATAATAAATTATGAAACTTATATGAATATGAAATATGAAATTTTCGTTGAGAACGATACACGAGAAAGTATATAACATAAGATGTTGTTTATCAAAAGAAATCTTATAGATATGAGCTATAACGTTGATTAAAGTTTTGTGTTAAACCACTTATACATAATGGTTTTCTCAGTATTTATATCATACGAGTACCTTCCTGTACGTGTATTTTGTGCTAAATACATCACAATAAAAATAAATACACTTAAACGGGTGCGTTATAGTAAGACATGCAAGATGTCCCAGAAGTGGAGGATAAAAACGATGACAAGATGATAGGCGAGCTCATTTCCAACCAAAATACTTTTATCGTGTTGTTGATGGTTCAAAAGTTATTACATGTTTCACTATACTCATCAAAAAAATTTAAAAAAACCACGAGTTTTTTGTTTAACCTTTGTTTTCAAATACGACCTTGAAGAGTGTACCTTCCCAATAAATCACGGAGATAGACATGAGAAGTTTTTTGTAGTATGTGACTCTGATGGAAAGGCAATGTAATACAGAAAGTTGACTAAATATCACAAAAATATGCGACACTAATGCAGATTATAAAGTGATATCTTAATCAAGCTAAGGATATCAAGCAAGCTAAGCTGGTCGTGTTTGTTTTTGCGCATGAAATTTAATTTATATTATTTTTTTTTGAATTTTCATTTTAATAATATTTAATTGTTCAGTTTAATTGTAATTCTATAACATATTACTAATTGTGTGTTATATAGTGTAAATAATTGTATATAATTGTAAATATTGTATATAGTGAAATTTTGGTCGTTCCACTCAATTTGTGATCTTTTGGGTGTTACTGAATTTTTTATAATATTGCTATAAATTATTTAAATTATGAATTGCTTTAAGTGTAAAAAACTTAGTAGAGGTGATACATTAGACATTAAATGTGGTGGTTTTTGTAGTGAACGGTTTCACAAAAAATGTGTGGGTTTATCTGATTACGATGTCGAATTGATCAGTAGAGATATTGGCATAAAATTTGTTTGTGATGAGTGTTCCAATAATTTTGATTTTTTGAAAAGCAAATTGGTTGAAATTTTAAAAATTGTGGAAGTTAATAAGGCGAGCATAAAGTTAATGGACGCTAAATTAAATAATGTGGCGGATTCAGTTCTGGTGTTGAATAATAAAGTAACCGCCAATTCAGCTGTCGTTAATTTTAGTGAGAAAGAGGCATCGTCGTCGTCGTATGCGGATATTTTAAAATTACCGGTTCATAATAATCCGAAGAGTGTTTCAGCAGATACGGTTGCTAAGGTGTCTGAACAAAGAATTAAACAAGTTGTAAATCCTGCTAATCTAGCTGTGGAGTTAAATAGTGTGCATGGGCAAACAATTAATAGTGTTACGAGGTTGGGTAACTTGCCTTTTTCTTTGCCTTTGGATTCATCATCTGCTGTGTCTACGGCTGTCAATCATTTATCTACAGTTGCTGATACATCTGATCGTGCAAATTATGTTGCACCTGTTATTAAACCTGCAAGTCTTGACTTTAGTTCCACGTCTGGTGTATTAAGCAAATCTTTTTGTGGGACTAAGTGCTATTCAGAAAATTTTGGCGTTAAAACGATTATGCCGAAGTTATGGTTGCATGTATCAAAATTTAATACTGATACATCTGAAGATGATATTTTGTTGATGGCAAAAACATGTTTGGATACTAATTTTTGTAAGGTGTTTAAATTGGTGCCTAAGGGAAGAGACATTGGCTCCTTACATTATTCTTGTTTTAAATTGGGTTTACCTGCGGAATTACGAGACAAGGCTCTTGATCCTGATATCTGGCCTATTGGAGTTAATATTCGGGAATTTAATAATATAAATTTTCGTACAAGATTGCCTCATCATACGAAGCTTCGGGTTCCAGCTGCAATCAACACGTTAATTGTTTAAATTTCCTTGCATGTAACATGTGTAGTGGTATTACTGTTCCAAGTGATAATCTGCAGGTAAATATTGGTTCTTGTTTAAGGTTCGGCCACTTAAATGTTCGAAGTCTAGTAAAGCATTTTGATGACGTTACTGTTTTATTAAATGAGTACAAATTTGACTTCCTTGCGTTAACTGAAACCCATCTTAGCTGTAAAATTTTAAACAAGTCACTTCGTATCATTAATTATAATATTATTCGTTTTGACCGAATTAATAATACGCGATGGGGAGGGGTTGCTATTTATTATCGATCTGTATTAAACATCAAAAAAATATTCTGTGGTGCCTTTGGTAAAGTAGAAATTTTAGTTTTGGAGCTTACGGAACGTATTGGTAAAATCCTTCTAATTATTATTTACAATCCTCCACCTGCTTGTGCTGATGATGTTAATAATATTGAGTTGATTTTTTTACAATACCTATCACAGTATGAGAAAGTTATTTGTTGTGGAGATTTTAATTTTAACATGTTGATAAATAATAAGTTAAGTGATTGCTTGAGGTTACATAACTTGTGCTACTTACCTTTTAATCCTACTAGATTAGACAGCAGTTTATTAGATTTAATTATTTTATATGTGCCCGATAAATGCAATATAATTTCTTTTGGTCAATTGGCAGTTCCTGCCATTTCGGATCATGACTTGATTTATGCTTGCTACAAGTTCTGTCGTACTAGAGACAAAATTAATTTTTCTATAGTTCGTGATTATAACGCTATTAGCTATGAACATTTTATAGATCAGTTCTTTTCTTTTGATTGGAGTGGAATCTATTTTTATAATGACATCAATGATATTGTTTATGAATTTAATTCATATGTATTACAGTTAGATTCTGCTTGTATACCTCGGAAACGAAGTATTAAAAAATGCCCTATTGCTCCTTGGTTAAATGTAAAGATTTTGGACTTAATGGCGCGTAGAGATTTTGCTCACAAGAAATTTAAAAGATCCAAATTAGTGCTTGATTGGGAATCTTTTAAATTTCTTAGAAATAAAACTAATGTTTGCGTCAATCAAGCGAAAAATAAGTTTTACTTTGGGAATATGCATAATCCTAAACTTACATGGAACAACTTAAAATTGCTTGGTATTTCATGTTCGTCTACTGTAGGCAATATTACTTTTTCTGCTAATGACATTTTAGACGGTATAAGTAATTTTAGTGAATCGTTAGGCGTTTTGCCTTTGCCGGATTCTGATTTTTGTAATTTTAATGGTTTTACATTTTCATTTGATTGTGTTGATGAGCTTATGGTGCTGAATGCCATTAAGGCTATTAAATCAGATTCAATGGCATATGATATGGTTGACTTCAAAATATTAAAATTATTTATTGATTTGTTTTTGCCACATATCACATTTATTGTTAACCAGTGTTTAACGAAATCAGTATTTCCTGAGTCATGGAAAGTGGCTTCTATTATTCCTCTTCCTAAGAAGGATGTTATTTCCACTGTGTCTGACATTCGTCCGATAAGCATTTTGCCTGCCCTTTCCAAGGTTTTGGAAAAAATTATGCAAATTCAAATGCTTGAGTACCTTAATTGTTTTGATTTTCTTTGCAAATTCCAATCGGGATTCAAATCTGGTCATAGTACTACAACCGCACTTATTCATATAGTTGATGATATTTCTGCTACCTTGGATAAATGTAACTCATTTGTGATTTTAGTACTTTTGGACTTCTCTAAAGCTTTTGATTGTGTCAATCATACGCATTTGCTTCAAAAGCTTAGGTTGTATTATAAGTTCTCTAATTCTGCTATTTTATTGTTACATTCATATTTTGACAATCGCAAACAATTTGTAAAGCACGGTGATGATATTTCCGTCCTACGGGATGTTTTTGTTGGTGTTCCTCAAGGCTCAATTTTAGGTCCTTTACTTTTTTCTATTTACATTAATGATCTACCCTGGTTTATTTTAAATTGTCGTTATCATTTTTACGCTGATGATTTGCAATTGTATATTGGTGGGGACTTGTCGAATTTAGATGAAATTGTGAGTTATCTGAATTCCGATCTTAACAGTGTTTCGCTATGGTCCAAGAATAATATGCTTACCATAAATCCATCTAAAAGTAAAGCATTATTTTTCTCCAAAAATAGCTCCCATGGTATTGTACCTGAACTCTTCTTGAACAATGATACTATTTTATTTGTTCCAGTTGTTAATAATCTAGGGCTTATCATGAATTCTAAGCTGGGATGGAATGATCATGTAAGTTCGTTGTGTCAGCGTGTTAATTATAGTTTGTACTCGTTGAGGTTAATAAAAAAATTTTGTCCAGTTGACTTACGGATATACTTGGTGAAAAGTTTGGTTATTCCAATTTTCTCATATTGTGATGTGATATTTTCAAATTGTGATAGTTCGTCAAAACGTTTGCTTCAGATTTCTTTTAATAATTGTGTTCGTTATGTTTACGACCTAAAGAAATTTGATCACATTTCTGAATTTAAACGTTCAGTTCTTGGTTGTGACTTGTTTGAGTTTTATAGTTTTAGGACCGCTTTATTTATTTTTCGTGTTATTAAATCAGGATGTCCTTTGTATTTGTTTGATAAATTGGATTTCTCCAAGTCAATACGAACACATAATATCAACTTACCTGTCAATAGAACTAATATTTATAATAATTCGGGGTTAACAAATGCGATTGTCACTTGGAACAGTTTACCATCTGCGGTGAAAAATTTAACCTCTGTTAATAATTTTAAAAAAGTTTTATTTAATTTAATATTGGATATTTAATTTTTGCTATTGTTATTGCACATATTTGGTTTATTGTTGTTATTATTTTTGAATGTATTATTTCCATTGTTTTAAGATGTTAAATAATTGTTATTGTTATTGTGTTTATGTACAAAAGCTTAGGCTTATACATTATAATAAAACATTATTATTATTATTATTATATCTTGCATAGCTCCATGCCAGTCCATAGTACTGGACATGGAAGATGGGTCGGCTCATGAGTTTTTGCACGCCGATAGGAGTCGTAGTTGTGTTCTTTTTAATCACAGATTGTAATCTGTTGTAACCTCCCAATCCAAACACCCAAAACTTTAACCACTGTGGTCGGATCAACCACATTTGTTCGGTCTTTAAAATTTATTTAAATGGGTCGAAACACACGCTCGATATTTGTTGCATTGTTTAATAGTTGTTGGATATCCTGCTCGGTCTGGTAATCTCTATAAAGTAGTTTTTAATAACCCCAGAGAAAAAATTCTTAAGGATTTATGCCAGAAGACCGTGGTAGCCATGAAATGATCAATCTCCTACGAATCCAGCGACTTGGATATCTTACGATGAAATGCTGTCTCATTACTACTGCATAGTGAAGAGGAGCACACATTTCCACGTGTTCGTATAGAAGCACATCATCGAGTAAGCCTTCTAATTCATTTTGTAAAAAAACTCCTTTGGATTTCCCCGTTGATCCCCCCCCCTTCCCCGTCGTTGATTATTCCCGCCCACTAGGAAGCAACTGATTCTTTTTTAAAGTACGATTAAACGTAGAACGTTTCGCTTCCGAGTATCAGCATTTCCATTATACTGTCTTCGCCTATATCAAGTTGTCTAGATCTGTGAACTCTCATCGGATGCCAGGGAGTTCGTTTTTGCTGTATATTCGATGGCTGTTTTTAAGGACTCTATTATTTGTAAAGTGTTCTGGGGTATCGTCACTGGTACTCTATAACTGCAGTTCAGGCGTTTCCATTACAAACACCATAAATGAAATGTATTTTTGCGTATCCACGATAGGAATACGCCTAAAATTAAAATGTGAAGATTATATTCACATTTTAATTGTAAATGGTTGAGTATGTCTCGAACTACTAATATAAATTATGTTTTCTTTTTTATACAAAAAATTTTGTTTAATTCTTGTTACAAGATTTGCTAATAAAATTTCTAACAAAGCAGCAATTTTAGCATTCGAAATTATGTTAGGTAAGTGAATTTTTTGTTACACTTTATCTTGTTTTACTTTGTAAAAAAATTGATAGCAACATTCTGTTTTTTCATCCATCAGCGACACTCAAAAATCCACGAAAATTTTTGGGAAACAAAGCAACTTCGAAATTAACAAAAATTAAACTTGCCAGAATTTTAGTAAAAAACTGTCTTATAGAATCAAAACTCATTGTTCCTGCATAAATTAAAAAAAACCAATAAGGTCAACCCTTGCTGAAAATATAATCTTGATTTCGCTTAATAATTGGCTATATTTGACATTCGTACTCAATGGGATAATACAAGTTTCTTAAATGAACTTCTGGAATGTGGCCTACTAGGGCGAGGCGGCTTTGGTAAAATGTAAGGAAGCTTATATTTGATTGCAACCAGATACCGTAGTACCGTAGTACCGTATTAATTTCAAATGTAATTTACTATCTTTTTTCGATTCTAATTGTGTTTTCGTAAATGCTAAACACTTTGTTAAATATATGCAAGAAACGAAAAGTAGTTGATGACAGCTACCACTTTCGGTGGACCAATCTCGTGTATTTGGATCGGAACTCAAAATTTATGTTAAAATCTTAAGTATGAAGTTTCATTCCTATCAGTCAATCCGTCAGGGCCATACAGAATCCGAATTTTTATTGAAAACCTATTTTTAGCAAAAATTGTAAATTTAAGCGGTTCAATTTTGGAAAACTGATGTGAACCGATATTGTTACAATTAATTTAGAATCTGTTAGGTCACAGTCAGTTTTGTCCAAAAAGCTATACTTTTCAAAAAATTTGCAAAAAACGAGAGAGCTCAAGTATGAAATTTTACTCCCACCAGTCAATCACACATACAGAAAACTATATGAAAACCACAACACCCAAACCAACCCTTTCCAAGATTGCTATACTTTAATTAATTACGTAAAAGAAAGTAAAAATGGAACTCAACAACTGCGACTCTTGAGGACTCTTTGAGGACAACCCTACTATTGTCTCTGAAACTGGTAATTGAAGAACAATTTTTAGATGAAAGGGAAATTGAATAAACCACTCTAGTCTAAGATGAGTCATAAAGTATTGAAACTCTCCGCTCTAAGAATGAATGCTAGAAATCTAGAGGAGGGGGAGAGGGCGTAGAAATCTCGTTGTCCAATTCGGGGTTTTATTTCTGGCTGCATGCGGTAGCCTAGGTATTTAAAGTGTTCAACGCTATCAAACTTATGGTCGTTGATTCCGAGATTTGAAATGGAGATGCTTCGCGTTGCTAATAATTTGGTTTTGCCTCCTAACCAAGTCTGTTTGCGTAGCGATTGAGCGGTATGAAACTGTCCTTGATATCGCTAAGTCTTCGGCAAAGAAGCACGATATCATCGGCATATCGAAGGATTTGGCCTGATTTATTAAATATACAGCGCGAAGTTTCAATGTTGTTTTTCTTTACCATGTACTCAAGCGCCAAATTGAACAGCACAGGCGCGAATGCTTATTCCTATCGATCGTTTGTTCTCAGGTCTCCATTCATGTCTTTGATGGCTTACTTCTTGAGACGTCTTTAGTGATTATTCAGACGTTACAAAAGCTGATGTTTTTGATGAATGATCTCTTTTGTTCGCGCCTCGTCTGCCAGAGGTATTTAGTCGTAGCTTTTGTTAATTTTCCACGTCCAGGCGGCACTGGGCGCGTTTTCTTGAAATCCACCGATATTTCCGCTTGCGGATTATACTTTGTATTAACATTCTTTATATTATTCGAATTTTTCGCCGGCTACTTTAATCGTTTTCTCAAATTTGCTTGTAAGTTTTCTTTTATTTATTTCACGACTAAACAAAAATTTGTTTAGTCGTGAAATAAATAAAAGAAAACTTGCAAACAAATTTGAAAAAACGATTAAAGTAGCCGGTGAAAAATTCGAATAATATAAAGAGTTTTAAAGCAAATTATATTCCGAATGCGGAAATTTTTACCGAGAATAGGGCTGATCATCGAAATTATCAATGCGATATCTCGGTGGTCGTCTTCCGATAGTGTTTTGTGTCGTGGCAGTTTTGACTGACTGTATAGCAAGCCACTGCTCCTGAACGTTAGATGAGTTTCTTCGTTATTACTGTGCCGGTCTTTATAGTCAGTGACTGCTAATTGGTAACTCTCCAGTTATGATTGATCTTTTAAAGCATTAACATTCCATTGAACGATATTTTGTGTTTGTCTGTTAAACGTAGATTACAGTTTTCTCTTACATCTGAATACGACAAGCAAATGATCGCTGTACCTAGCATCGGATATGCTGATGGAGGGTCTGTTAACGTACTTGGTACAACAAAAGTGTACATTATTGCTAAGTCATCAGTGACGTGTTGGCCGTTGTTGTTACTAGTTAGGTGCAAGCTATATAGTTTCTGCACTCCTATCGATTTTTTGCATTAAAGTCATCCACGATGATTGAATGAAGAATGTCAATGTACATGTCACGATGAATAATGTTAATGTCAATTTATCTTCGATGAGTGCATTTGCATTAACATTCTTGATGTTAAATTTTAGCGCAGTCTTACCGTGCATTTTCGAAAAAGCCAATTCCAAATTCTCCTCCATTATGGTGGCCACTGTAATGAAGAGTGAATTATTGGTGGTTGTTTCATGTACCCCACTCCCAGAACATCTAACCTCTTATAGTGCAATTACGTATAATGTGTAGCTTTGCCTGGTTCTAAAGGTTTTGGAAATCTCCAGGTCCTAGTAAACGCTGCATAAACATTAACATCGAGCTTCTCACAGAAGACTCCGGCTCCTTGCCGTCTAGCTTAGAACCGTTCGTGAAAAATTGCACTGCCTCGTTTTCCAGTATTGATCCGTTCGTCCAGGATTCTCTCGAAGGCAGATGGTCCAGAAAAATTTATCGAAGCACATCGTTGGTTTAATATAATCTAGATTCGACAGTTCTTCGCTTAGCGATCTAACTATCGCCGAGTGTCCCGCCTGAAGACTCTTCCACTAAGAGACAGCCGATAGTCTCGTGGCCACATTGGCTGCCATCTGCTTAACAAAAAATTCGATTGGGATAAGGTGGAACATAACCTCTAAAGCACGTGAAGGTGTTGTCCTAAGCCCCCGCTTATTAGCATAGCAGCACAGATCTTACCACTGCCGTATAGAGCCAGTCTACCAGCTCTGGTTTCAAACCCCATCTCTTACTAGCCTTATTCACCCTTTCCACAATGTTAGGCTTCCAGCTGAGCTTACTTTCCACGATTATGCACAGAAATCTCGCTCTGTCAGCAAAAGCCAGTCTAATGCCGTTCACGGTAGGAGGGCTAACTACCGGAATTTTTTATTTCTTAGTAAACAGTACGCTCTGTTTCAGAAAGGTTGATCCCTAATCCACATTTGCTGGCTCACTTCGTAACGATCAGGAGTACGTTCTGTATAACATTCCAGATCGTGTCCAGAAATTTGCCTGAGACAGCTATTGCTACATCATCTGCATACGCTCTACAACCCCTGACGCTTCTCTCTCCAGTTCCAACAGCAATCCATTCATCACTTCACTCCAAAGAATGAAAGACATTACACCTCCTTGCGCGGTCCCTCTAACCACTCGTCTTCTAATGGTGGCCTCCTCCCGTTCCGAGGTAATAGTCCTGCTTACCAGCATCGTATTTTTGAAAATACTAATGGGGTAGTCCACCTTCAAAAATAACAATTCTTCCATAATCGCCTTACGTTTTTACATTATTAAAGCCACCCTCAATGTCAAAAAATGCTACCACACAAAATTCTTGCGAGTAATTTGACTTCTCAATTATGCGTATTAGATCGTGTAGACCTGTGTCCACCGACTTTCTCTTACAGTACGCATGCTGTATTATTGCCCAGTTCCTGGGCTCAAATTTTGATCGAAAAACCTACATCTACCAACTTTTCCAAGGTTTTCAATAGAAAGGATGATAGAAGTAGAGTTCCTTTCGATAAGCATGTGAGTTCTTTCCCGATTTCGGGGTAAAGACCACTCTGACTTCCGTCCATTTCCTAGGAATATAGACCAGTTGCAGACATCTTCTGAAGATACCCTTTCAGCCAGGGGAGGGTGACTGCCGAGTTCCTTTGGATCTAAGCTGGTATAATCCAATCCGGTCCCACCGATTTATAAGGCTTAAAACCGTTCAATGCCCACCGGATTCGCTCCCTGAGCACGATGCCCTCCATCTCTACTGAAGGTGTTACTAGATGAGCTCCAGGCTCCATCGAGTCATCAAAGCTTCACGGAAAATGGGTCTCGATGAGGAACTCTAATGATTCCGCACTTAATGCTGTCCATGACCCGTTCTGTCTAATTAAATAACTAGGGCCTAGTTGGGTTAGTAGATAGAGATTTCCTAAGGCGAGAAGTCTCGGATACCTCCTCCAAGGCCCGCTTTGTACCTTACACAGCTCTTTTATGTACTATCTTTTGTATTAAATATTGGTAAGTTAGGTAATTCTTCTATCACAGCTGCAAAACAATTTCTCACATTGGAAAGGCGTCTTCATAACAAACCAGAACTTTATGAGTAGTATTCTCAATTTATGAGTGAGTACATCGATTTACAACACGTGATAGAAGGATATAACCCAGATGAAACTGAATGTAAGCACAATAATTATTTTATGCCACATCACGCAGTTATACGTGAAATTAGTAGCACTACAAAATTACGCGTCGTATTTAATGCTTCATCAAAAATTTCTTCAAATATATCACTAAACGATTGTTTAATGGTTGTCCTACAGTTCAGCAATATTTGTGTTCCATGATCATGAGATTTCGTAAACGTG
The DNA here is from genome assembly GCA_947310385.1 of Nephrotoma appendiculata. Taxonomy (NCBI): domain Eukaryota; kingdom Metazoa; phylum Arthropoda; class Insecta; order Diptera; family Tipulidae; genus Nephrotoma; species Nephrotoma appendiculata. Next base: position 89,204,493 of record OX371225.1, read on the forward strand.
CAATCGGTATTACAGGCGATATAACAAAAATTTATAGGCAACGTGCCAACTGGTGCCGACAATCTTGAAATGGCAATCAAATTGAAAACTGATCTTGTTAATTTGTGGTTAAAGGGAGGTTTCAAACTTCAGAAAAATCACGTCGAATCATTCAGTTGTAATATCTTCGGATCCTAATGATCAATCCAAATCGATTAAGGTGTTAGGAATAAATTGGAACACAAACACCGATAAATTTAAATTTTTATTCAAAAAATATTCAATTACTGATCAGCGTACAAAACGAATAGCATTATCCGAAAATGCTGTAATGTTCGATCCACCAGGTTTATGTGCCCTTATAGAGTTTCTGGTAAAATCATTTAAGCAGACATTATGGGCAACTAAACTTGGATGGGATGATTTGTTACCCACTCAACTTCAAGAATATTGGAATGAATTTAAACGACAACTCACTACAATTGATGAAATATCTATTCCAAGATGTGTCATAGCTCCAAACGCAACAACGATTGAGCCCATGGGTTTGCAGATATATCTGAAAAAGGATATGGATGTGGTAAACTGGTATTGGTAAATAAAAAATGAAAAAGTTGTGGCTTGTAACAACTTTAAGCGTCTTACTTTGGGAATTTTGCAACAACAATTTCTTATAAATTTCAATTCGGAATGAATAATTTCATTCCACCAAAAAATAGGATTATAATTATTCCATTTTTCGTGTAGTTCAAATGTCCACCGCCCGGTAAATCAATAAAATAATTTTACTTTTATGAGTTGTCACTCTGGGATAAATGTAGTATTTTTATCGCATAAATGATAAAGAACCAAATGACATAATTCAACGATACAAAAAATGAACTCCGATGCTAAATTAATCTGAAAAATAAGACCTATTTACGTCGGAAACGCATGTTATATTTTCTTAAATATTTGTTTAAGCATGCGATTTACTTTTATGTCATAAAAGTAAATCGCATGCTTAGTTTTATTTTACTAAGTTTTTATACCAACCGATAAAAGTATAAAAAAAAATCGCTTGGCTGTTACTTTGAGCACAGATTTCATTCCTATTCGATTAAAAATAATATTTCCCAAAGTAAGACCACATTTGATAACAATAGAACAATGGATGCCTGTTGTAAAGCATTCGAGCTATTTGAAAGTATTGCGAATTTTTGCACATGTTGATAATTTTACAAAAGCCTGTATTAACAAACTTCATTAATTGTCAAACCACCAACTATTAAATCAATAATTTATTATAAAGCACATACAGCAATTTCACTATTCAGATGAAATTCACTGTCTTCGTAAAAATCAACCTGTGTCTCGTCGAAGTAAATTAACATCACTGGCGCCATTTCTCGATGACGATGGCATGGTTCGGGCTGGTGGACGATTAAAACACGATAATATTCCCTTCGACCACAAATATCAGTTATTACCAGGTTCGCATTCTTTTATAAAAATGAGCATATACGCTTTCTTCACTCTGGTCCTCAGACTGTTTTGTACAATCTACGCCAACGTTTTTGGGTTATAGGAGGACGAAATTTATGTGGAAAAGTAGTGTGTCACTTCGCCAGGAGACTAATTTGACAATTTGAATAAACGTATGTCTCCAAAATTGAGTCTTGACTAGATGTAATACATGCCGTTATTATTTCAAATTTAGTGGCAACGACCATCATGTCAAGAAATTTATTTTCTTCTAGCATTTTTTTTTGGTATTACGTCACAAATAAGTCGATACAATGAATTGGAATGAATTTCCCGACTTATTCAAGATGGCGTCAAATAAGTCAATAATTCTGTAATACGGCGTTTGGAAAACACCCTTACCGTCTAGACCATTCCAAAATGTGGGAGTGGAGTTTTGTGGTCGATTTCTTGCGGTTAATCAAATAAAATCTAGAGTGTCTGTGTTTACATTGCAATTTTTATATATTTCGTTACCAAGGCAGTTCACATGGAATAGATACCACCCTCTCTACTTCAGTTTTTTTAGCAGCTCTTCGGCGATTCGTATCGCATCGTGGGCTTTGCTCAAATATCTATTCAGTCAAATAATGGTACCAAATTTATTGGCTCTAATTCTGAATTAAAAGAACTCCGCAGTTTATTTTTGTCGGAATTTCATCAAAATGAAGTATTTAAATTTTGTATTGATTCTCATATGGCATACTATTCCTCCCACGGTCGCCTTATTTTGGAGAAAGACAGCGGTTGAAAGTGCGAAATATCATATAAAACGCACCGATACCTATTCATCATTTTCAATCGGGCAACTTCACACGATCGTGCTTCAAATCAAAGGATGTCTGAACTCACGTCATATTGGTCCTATGTCAGCCTTACTCCCGGCCATTTTCTAATCGGCCAACCGATCAAATTCATCCCTGATTCATCAATGTTACATTTGCAATTTAATCGTTTAAGTCACTTTCAAAGAATTCAATTTACATTTCAAACATTTTGGAAGCGATGGTTGATCGAATACCTGTCACTTCAACAGCATCGTCGAAAATGAACTAAACCATGTGAATTACTAAGAATCGGTAAAATAGTAATCTTAAAGAAAGATAACATCCCTCCAGATAACGTTTGGACATTTTAATCCAATGACTCGAATCATAAAGCTGCATAAAGGCAAGGATGGATTTGTGAGAGTGGTGACTTTAAAACATTGAACTCCGAATTTAAACGCGCTATTACTCGCAGTTGTCTACTTCAAATTAGAATTCGATTAGTAATGAAATTTACAAATAACATTAGCAACAAAGGTATTGTGAGTTTTAATTTGTTTGAACTTCGAATATTTGAATTCTTATCTTTAACTTTTGTTTTTTTCTTTTTTTGTTAGCGCATTTAAATTAGCTTAGATACTTCAAGGGTGGGAGTATGTTGAAATTAAAACCTACTGAAATTATAATTATCTTATTATTAATGTATTATTATTTTATAAAAAAATAAGTTTTATGTGTATTATGTAACAGATGTAATTTATAAACTAACAATTGATAACTGGTAAAGTTGTAAATGGACATCTAGCACATTAAAAATTAGCTCATTGAGTCTTTTTTTCCATGAAATTTTAGCACTATATACTTTATGAAAATAAATTAGTAGAAGCGGACAATTGAAATTGTCCGACAAGCGCTCGATAAAATAGAAAAAATGCAACTGACGGACGGACAGAGATGTAAAACCTCTGAAACAACTAAGGCGCTAATACAACAAATTAGCCCAATAGAATCTTAAGCAAATCAAAAAAAAAATTACAGAAACTAGTTTTGAAATAACACTCTTTTAGAGTGTTATTCTCTGTCTGTTGGCACTATCATAGCAAAAACTATTCATACCAGAGAGCTCAATTTGCACACAGATAGATACTACTCTGAAAAGGTCACATTTAAAATTTGGGAACTCTAGGTCAAGTAGTTTTCGAGTTATTCAACTTTTTCTAAAAATAGAGGTCACACAGATACGACTGTCTACTTTTTTTTAAATTTTCAATTATTATTCTAGGCATACTTTTTAAAAAGAGTGTTATTTCAAAACTAGTTTCTGTAATTTTTTTTTTGATTTGCTTAAGAGTCTATTCATTTTTTGTCTATTGGGCTAATTTGTTGTATTAGCACCTTAGTTGTTTCAGAGGTTTTACACCTCTGTCCGTCCGTCTGTTGCATTTTCCTATTTTATCGAGCGCTTGTCGGACAGTTTCAATTGTCCGCTTCTACTAGTTTATTATAGATAAAAGTATGCCTAGAATAATAATTGATTTTGAGCTCTCTGGTATGTCTAGTTTTTGCTGTGATAGTGCCAACAGACAGACGGCCTAAGTCTTTGTATAAGCTTGCTCGCAAGAGCGAGCGCTAAAATTAACATACAAAAATATACCCAATAAGTTAAAGTTTTTTGACGTCAGATCCACTTGTAGTTGTCTATAGACAACTAACATACAATTACTTTGTATGTTAATTTTTATTTTCATAAAGTAGGCCGTGTAGAAATTTCATGGGAAAAAAGACTCAATGAGCTTATTTTTATGTGCTAAATGTCACATTCCCTACTTTAACAGTAGTCAATAGATGTCATTGTACTTAGTGTATAAGACCAGTTCAGTGGATCATCAAAAATGCTTTCTGAGAGTTTTGGATTTTACAGTTTTTTTTTATATATAGACTCGTTGTTAGGGATTCTTCGTTTGTTTTGTGATGCATCTAGATGTAAAGAATAAATGTTTGTAAAATTATAAAATAATTAATAAATAATACAAGATTTAGGTAAAAATAAAATTAAATTTGTGAATAGCTTTTATTTATGCAAAAACATAACTTGAATATTTATTTCATCATAAAAATACATACTATATATCGAAATACAGTCCACACTAATATAATATACAATAATCTAGTATTTTACTCTTGTATCTATGAATAAACAATCCAACTTAATATTATGTAACTCTATTACGTGACCTTTGTATGTCCTTGAATAGAGACGAAAATATTCTGTAATATTTTTTTAGATCCCCAAAAATAAACTAAGTAAAACACTCTTACCTTTCAGCAAATATAACAAGGAAAGGTAAAAGAAAAAATCATATTAGGTTAGAAAATCACTGCCGTATGTCCATGCAATGCAAGGGAAAGGGGGGAAACATAAAACTTACTTATATTTTATCTTAGTGTTCTTTCTTTATCCTTATTGTTATTTCGATACTTGATAGATTATACTACAATTGTGTAGGATTATTTTGTGTTTTAAATTCCCATCATACACATTCTACACAAACATTTTGTTAGTTCTATGCGTACGTGAAAGTATTTCTTAATTTAGTGATACTTAAAGTTTATTGTTTCTCTTTGGCATGGGAGTAAAGAAGTATCATGTGTTGAACATTAAATATTTTAACGGCCTTAGTGGTGTAGTTAACACCTTTGTTAATATTTAAAACTTTGAATTGAAATCAACAAAACAGAGATAGTAATGGGAAAATTATATAAAACGTCAATCATAACATTTAAAATGCTCATATATTATGGTATGCCAAGCTAAGAACAAACTTATTTAACCCAAGTTAATTAAAATACATACATAGAGTCTTTGGGCGAAAGTCTCAACATCCTCACTGCCACTTAAATCTTCGGTAGTATACTGGTCAGTATCCCCGCCTGTCACGCGGGTGACCGGGGTTCGATTCCCCGCCGGGGAGGAATAACTTTTCTCCGTAATGCTTACTTTTTATGGATTTATAGAATGTTGCAATTGTTTGAAATTGTGCAATTTGAAATTCAGCTAAATTCGGTTTAGTTAACAATTAAGGTTCCACATATGATAAACATTCATTTTGGTTCTCATTTGCACGAAAGCAGTTGTTTCTGGCAGGCCAAGCTGAAAATTAATTTGGATTAACTGATTCTGTAAGCGAAGTGAAAGATGAATACGTCTTCTAGAGTCTTTGAGCGAAAGTCTCAACATCCTCACTGCCACTTAAATCCTCGGTAGTATAGTAGTCAGTAACCTCGCCTGTCACGCAGGAGACCGGCCGTTGGATGTGTTCCCCGCCGTTGGATGTGTGGAACCTTAATTGTTGACTAAACCGTATTCAGCTGAATTTTAAATTGTACAATTTCAAACAATTGCAACATTCTATAAATCCATAAAAGTAAGCGTCACGGAGAAAATAAAAGTTAATCCTCCCCGGCGGGGAATCGAATCCCGGTCTCCCGCGTGACAGGTGGGGTTACTAACCACTATACTACCGCGGATATATGTTGGAATGAGGATAATGAGACTTTCGCCCAAAATCTCTAGAAGACGTATTTATCTTTCACTTCGCTTGCAGAGAGGTATACCATAGGACTCGGTGATCGAGTGACGTTTATGTGCAACGAAAATTGAAATTTTTTTAAAAATACAAAATAATAATAATTTTCGTTTAAATTCGTGTTATTATTGTGATAATTATTAAGAAACGTTAAATAGTAAAGAACATAATTATAATTCATATAATTAGTGCGTAATATCAGAAAATTGAAGCAGAAGGACAATTTTCCAACGGGAAAAAATTCCAAACCGAAAACCAAAACGAAAAATTTGTTTTTCTTGTGCCGTAAAAATAGAAATTGTTTAAAATTATTTATGAAATTGAATATACAAATTTAAAATAATAAGTTACGTTTTATATATATATATATATATATATATATATATATATATATATATATATATATATATATATATATATATATAAATATATATATATATAACATAGTGATAACAAATCAAAATTAATTTTATAAAAAGTTTACAATACAAACACCCAATGAAATGTCAGAAAATTTGATTGCTGTACCTGAATCGGTAAATCGGTACACGTAGAAAACGCAATGCAAAAACGTAAAATTGACGAGGTTTCATCAACCAAATCTTTAATGTCGGGGAAAACGAAATCACGGAAACCTAAACCAAATTTGTTCTCTGCCGAGCAGAGAATGAACAATAAAAAAATAAGATTACTGCGCTCTGAAAATGCAGAATTACGTGAACGTATTATGTTCAATGTTCATTGAAAATTTATTAAAATCCAATCAAAATGCAAGTGAAAATTTGACATTACTTGAAAATAATAAATTTAAACCGTTGATGTGTTTAGATATGGGTGAAGATGATGAGTCGACTTCACATGTAACAAGTGATGAAGCAATACCAGGCACCGATTTCACCGTAGTGAAACAAGCCATCAAACGTAAAAATGACAACAAATCGAATTCATTGATGCGTTCGGCGAAGAATATCAAAACCACCGATCAACAAAATACGAATAGAGACAACGGCGAGAATCCTTCAAAAGGAAACATTACGAAGAAGAGAATAGGGAAACCAACCACTACACATCCATAACCAAGCAATAAAGGACACTGTCGATTGATGAAAGGAGCTCAATTGAGTGAAACGAGTGAAACGAGTGACTGCAGACAAGCACTCGGTCATGGTCAACTCGATGCATGACTATTTTAAAGCAAACAAAATTTTGAAAGAAGTCAACACTCTGTATTTCACTTACACTCCGAAAGAATTAAAACCTAAAACATTAGTACTCCGAGAACTAACCGAAGAAGAAGACATTGGTGGGATAAAAACAGAAGTAGAAGAGAATAATGTAAATATAAAAATAATAAATATAATTCAAATGAGGAAGAAGCACCCAAATGAAAATTACAATAAATTACCATTATACTTGGTGCAATTTTGACCAAATACAAATATGGCGGACATCCTCAAAATAAAAACCATAAATTACCAAAATAAGAGCGAGATAATGAAATGCCGAAATTTCCGGAGATTTGGACATGCAACAAGTAATTGCAATTTATTATATCGGTGTGTTAAATGCCATATGAGTCACATGCCAGGAGAGTGTACAATTAAGAATGAAATTGAACGTAAAGACATTTACTGTGTTAATTGTCAGAAGTTGGGCCATCCGGCATCCTTTAAAGGCTGTCCAATTTATCAACAGATGCTAAAGAAGTTAAAAAATAAAATAAAAGAAACTAAAATGAATAGATCTTTCAAGACAACGTTGGTAAATGAAGAAAATGGTTCATACGCAAAAGTTGTGTCACAAAATAATAAATACGAATTGACTATCGCAAATTTGGCAAAAAAAAATTGAAATAATGTCGCAAACAATTAAACAACAAAGTGAACAAATTACTCAACTTTTAAGTGTAACTAATTCATTATGAATAAATTATAATTTTTGGCACTAAATGTAAATTCGATCGTCAGTACTAACAGATGACTAAACCTTTTAAAATTTTTGGAACAAGACCAACCGGATATTTTGTTAATGTGTGAAACTAAATTAAATTTTCGTCATAACATTGAATTTAAAAATTATAATTTGATAAGGCAAGATCGACAAAATTCAAAAAATGGCGGAGGGACCGCGATCCTAATTAAACGAGGCATACATTTTGAACACATAAAAATCTGCAAATTACAAAATTATAAAGATCTGGAGAATAACTATAATCAAAATTAAATTAAAAAACAACAAGCAACTATATGTTATTTCAGTGTATGGTTCGAGTAGCAATACTACAGAAGCTGTTCAACAATTTGACACGGAATGGACGCGAATGTATGACACGCTGGAGCTAATGAATACCAATAAATACTATATAATAGCTGGGGATATGAATGCTCGACACTCGAATTGGGGCAATATGATGCATAACAGAAGAGGCATTGCATTAAATCAATGGCAAAACGATAACGGTTTCCTTTATAAATCAGCAATTTATAAACCAAATGCACCAACATTTTTACCAGCAAGAAGCTATTTGGATATAGCCATAACTGACAGCAGATTAAAAATTACCACAAACGATAATGGGGAAATTCCAACGTATTTCTACGAAAGCGATCACCGGGCAATTGAGGTCAACTGCTTGGAAATAGAACCAACAAACACTTACGAAGATGGACTAAAGGAAAATTTAATCTATCAATTCGATAATACAAAGTGGGCGGTGTGGACAAGGAAATTACGGAAAACATACCTAAATTATAAAAACCAACATCAAATCAGCACAAACATTGTTCCTAATGACAGAAACATTAATGATAAGGATCTGGAAAATTATATAAATATAATCACAAACATAATAAATCAAAACCTGAGAATGACACAACCAAAAATTCGTCATAAAAATAATATGGAATGCTACACGAATAGGATCATTGAACAATTATTGACATGTTGTTACTAAATTAAAATATTTAAAACGTCAAGGCCATATAGTTAATAATACACAACAAATTACATTATATAAGGCGGAGATTAAAAGAACTAACCAACTAATTAAGGAAAATATAAGAATTCAAGTAAACGTACATTGGCAAAATAAAATCGAGGCAATAAAACCTGGAGCAAAAATATTTTCGGAAATCAGACGTATGTGGAGGCAAAAACAAGAAAAAAACATAAATATATTGGAAATCGAAGAAAATGAAACAAGAAATATGCAATCGTTGAATATCAATTGGAATCAACTTCCAAAAACAGGTTCCAAGTTTTCCTGCTTCTATTATATAACAAAATTTTTATTTTTACAAATCAGTAGATACTCCTGATGATGACCTAACAAGTCGAGATCGATCGAGTGATGTTTTAAACTTTTTGAAAATATTCAAAATAATTTTGCGAAATGACGAAAATAAGTGATTAATAAAAATGTGTTTATTAAGCATAAGTGTGTTTCGCCAAGTGCCTACGGCAAATAGCGTAAAAAGTATTAAGTTGGCAGATTTGGCCACACTCGCCGTAATTTATCGTCGTTTGTAAGGTAAGAATTTGTTATAATAATAATGAAATATAGTTTAATAGTAGTTGTAAAAAATTAAAATTGCTTCCTAACTATACTAATATTAAATGCAATAGTAAATCTTTGGAGGGAAGAAGAGCTATCAATCTAGCGCGTTGTAGCTGGAGGGATAACGAGCTGCGTAAAGAGTACGCTACCAGGAACAACTTATATCTCCATCTTAAAGTTGTTCACACTGAGTTAGCAATTCGTTTGCACTCTGTTGTTTGATTGGCTAGATAAAAAAGTTCGTGCAGAGGTAGCGGAAATTTCACATATTCAATATGTGAAACAAAAAGCTAAGCTGGATGCGTTGCGAGATAAGGCTTATCCATTTAACCGTAGAGGTAATAGTGGTTCGTCTGATTTCCAATTTCATCCACGTTTTAAGAACTTGTCCTCAGTCGTTTTCCGTGATACAGTGGTGCAAATGCTTAGCAACGGAGTCAATTTTGCTCCTACACCAAACAAAATCGGCCTTCGATCATTCGAGAATCTCGCTGTAGATGCCGAAACAGCCTTATCTGGCCAAATAACCCAACTAAAATCAGTGTGTGTATGTGCTACAAATAAAGAAAGGTATTGATAACTCTTCTTCTCCGTCAAACTCTTCTTCTTCTTCTGCTGCTTCTAATAATAACCTCAAAGTGATTGGTGCGATAATGAAAAAACTACGTGACCATGACCTAATAGCGTGTAAAGCGGATAAAGGCAGTACAACTACCGTGCTCACAAAAGTCGATTACTGTAATAAAATTTCTGATTTTATTACAGAAAGCAAAGCAATAGTACTTGGTAGGGATCCAACTAAGTATTTTAAGACTTTGGTTAGTAAGTGTATCAACCAATGCCAGAAGTTATTTGACGGAACTGGTTGGAAGTACTCTGTCATAAATCCATCTGCCCCGAACCTTTAGGGTTTACCAAAAATCCATAAAGAAAGCATTTCGATTAGACCAATAGTGGCGTATTGCAATGCTCCTACCAACAAGCTATGCAAGAATTTCATAAATTTTTCTGCAAGTGAAGTGAAAGATGAATACGTCTTCTAGAGTCTTTGGGTGAAAATCTCAACATCCTCATTCCCACTTAAATCGTCGGTAGTATAGTGGTCAGTATCCCCGCCTGTCACGCGGGAGACCGGGGTTCGATTCCCCGCCGGGGAGGATTAACTTTTATTTTCTCGGTAACGCATACTTTTATGGATTTATAGAATGTTGCAAATGTTTGAAATTCAGCTGAATTCAGTTTAGTCAACAATTAAGGTTCCACATATGATAAACATTCATGTTGGTTCTCATTTGCAAGAAAGCAGTTGTGTCTGGCTGGCTAAGCTAAAAATTAATTTGGATTAACTGATTCTGCAAGCGAAGTGAAAGATGAATACGTCTTCTAGGAGTCTTTGGGTGAAAATCTCAACATCCTCATTGCCACCTAAATCCTCGGTAGTATAGTGTTCAGTATCCCCGCCTGTCACGCGGGAGACGGGGGTTCGATTCCCGGCCGGGGAGGATTAACTTTCATTTTCTCCGTAATGCTTACTTTTTATGGATTTATAGAATGTTGCAAAGGTTTAAAATTGTGCAATTTGAAATTCAGCTGAATTCGGTTTAGTCAACAATTTAGGTTCCACATATGATAAACATTTATGTTGGTTCTCATTTGCAAGAAAGCAGTTGTTTCTGGCTGGCTAAGCTGAAAATTAATTTGGATTAACTGATTCTGCAAGCGAAGTGAAAGATGAATACGTCTTCTAGAGTCTTTGGGTGAAAATCTCAATTCCCTCATTGCCACTTAAATCCTCGGTAGTATAGTGTTCAGTATCCCCGCCTGTCACGCGGGAGACGGGGGTTCGATTCCCGGCCGGGGAGGATTAACTTTCATTTTCTCCGTAATGCTTACTTTTTATGGATTTATAGAATGTTGCAAAGGTTTAAAATTGTGCAATTTGAAATTCAGCTGAATTCGGTTTAGTCAACAATTTAGGTTCCACATATGATAAACATTTATGTTGGTTCTCATTTGCAAGAAAGCAGTTGTTTCTGGCTGGCTAAGCTGAAAATTAATTTGGATAACCTGATTCTGCAAGCGAAGTGAAAGATGAATACGTCTTCTAGAGTCTTTGGGTGAAAATCTCAACATCCTCATTGCCACTTAAATCCTCGGTAGTATAGTGGTTAGTATCCCCGCCTGTCACGCGGGAGATCGGGGTTCGATTCCCCGCCGGGGAGGATTAACTTTTATTTTCTCCGTAATGCTTACTTTTTATGGATTTATAGAATGTTGCAAATGTTTGAAATTCAGCTGAATTCGGTTTAGTCAACAATTAAGGTTCCACATATGATAAATATTTATGTTGGTTCTCATTTGCAAGAAAGCAGTTGTTTCTGGCTGTCACGCGGGAGACCGGGGTTCGATTCCCCGCCGGGGAGGATTAACTTTCATTTTCTCCGTAATGCTTCCTTTTTATGGATTTATAGAATGTTGCAAATGTTTGAAATTCAGCTGAATTCGGTTTAGTCAACAATTAAGGTTCCACATATGATAAACATTTATGTTGGTTCTCATTTGCAAGAAAGCAGTTGTTTCTGGCTGGCTAAGCTGAAAATTAATTTGGATTAACTGATTCTGCAAGCGAAGTGAAAGATGAATTTGTCTTCTAGAGTCTTTGGGTGAAAATCTCATCATCCTCATTGCCACTTAAATCCTCGGTAGTATAGTGGTCAGTATCCCCGCCTGTCACGCGGGAGACCGGGGTTCGATTCCCCGCCGGGGAGGATTAACTTTCATTTTCTCCGTAATGCTTACTTTTTATGGATTTATAGAATGTTGCAAATGTTTGAAATTCAGCTGAATTCGGTTTAGTCAACAATTAAGGTTCCACATATGATAAACATTTATGTTGATTCTCATTTGCAAGAAAGCAGTTGTTTCTGGCTGGCTAAGCTGAAAATTAATTTGGATTAACTGATTCTGCAAGCGAAGTGAAAGATGAATTTGTCTTCTAGAGTCTTTGGGTGAAAATCTCAACATCCTCATTGCCATTTAAATCCTCGGTAGTATAGTGGTCAGTATCCCCGCCTGTCACGCGGGAGACCGGGGTTCGATTCCTCGCCGGGGAGGATTAACTTTCATTTTCTCCGTAATGCTTACTTTTTATGGATTTATAGAATGTTGCAAATGTTTGAAATTCAGCTGAATTCGGTTTAGTCAACAATTAAGGTTCCACATATGATAAATATTTATGTTGGTTCTCATTTGCAAGAAAGCAGTTGTTTCTGGCTGTCACGCGGGAGACCCGGGTTCGATTCCCCGCCGGGGAGGATTAACTTTCATTTTCTCCGTAATGCTTCCTTTTTATGGATTTATAGAATGTTGCAAATGTTTGAAATTCAGCTGAATTCGGTGTAGTCAACAATTAAGGTTCCACATATGATAAACATTTATGTTGGTTCTCATTTGCAAGAAAGCAGTTGTTTCTGGCTGGCTAAGCTGAAAATTAATTTGGATTAACTGATTCTGCAAGCGAAGTGAAAGATGAATACGTCTTCTAGGAGTCTTTGGGTGAAAATCTCAACATCCTCATTGCCACCTAAATCCTCGGTAGTATAGTGTTCAGTATCCCTGCCTGTCACGCGGGAGACGGGGGTTCGATTCCCGGCCGGGGAGGATTAACTTTCATTTTCTCCGTAATGCTTACTTTTTATGGATTTATAGAATGTTGCAAAGGTTTAAAATTGTGCAATTTGAAATTCAGCTGAATTCGGTTTAGTCAACAATTTAGGTTCCACATATGATAAACATTTATGTTGGTTCTCATTTGCAAGAAAGCAGTTGTTTCTGGCTGGCTAAGCTGAAAATTAATTTGGATTAACTGATTCTGCAAGCGAAGTGAAAGATGAATACGTCTTCTAGAGTCTTTGGGTGAAAATCTCAACATCCTCATTGCCACTTAAATCCTCGGTAGTATAGTGGTCAGTATCCCCGCCTGTCACACGGGAGATCGCGGTTCGATTCCCCACCGGGGAGAAATAACTTTTATTTTCTCCGTAATGCTTACTTTTTATGGATTTATAGAATGTTGCAAATGTTTGAAATTCAGCTGAATTCGGTTTAGTCAACAATTAAGGTTCCACATATGATAAACATTTATGTTGGTTCTCATTTGCACGAAAGTAGTTGTTTCTGGCTGGCTAAGCTGAAAATTAATTTGGATTAACTGATTCTGCAAGCGAAGTGAAAGATGAATTTGTCTTCTAGAGTCTTTGGGTGAAAATCTCATCATCCTCATTGCCACTTAAATCCTCGGTAGTATAGTGGTCAGTATCCCCGCCTGTCACGCGGGAGACCGGGGTTCGATTCCCCGCCGGGGAGGATTAACTTTCATTTTCTCCGTAATGCTTACTTTTTATGGATTTATAGAATGTTGCAAATGTTTGAAATTCAGCTGAATTCGGTTTAGTCAACAATTAAGGTTCCACATATGATAAACATTTATGTTGATTCTCATTTGCAAGAAAGCAGTTGTTTCTGGCTGGCTAAGCTGAAAATTAATTTGGATTAACTGATTCTGCAAGCGAAGTGAAAGATGAATTTGTCTTCTAGAGTCTTTGGGTGAAAATCTCAACATCCTCATTGCCATTTAAAGCCTTGGTAGTATAGTGGTCAGTATCCCCGCCTGTCACGCGGGAGACCGGGGTTCGATTCCTCGCCGGGGAGGATTAACTTTCATTTTCTCCGTAATGCTTACTTTTTATGGATTTATAGAATGTTGCAAATGTTTGAAATTCAGCTGAATTCGGTTTAGTCAACAATTAAGGTTCCACATATGATAAATATTTATGTTGGTTCTCATTTGCAAGAAAGCAGTTGTTTCTGGCTGTCACGCGGGAGACCGGGGTTCGATTCCCCGCCGGGGAGGATTAACTTTCATTTTCTCCGTAATGCTTCCTTTTTATGGATTTATAGAATGTTGCAAATGTTTGAAATTCAGCTGAATTCGGTTTAGTCAACAATAAGGTTCCACATATGATAAACATTTATGTTGGTTCTCATTTGCAAGAAAGCAGTTGTTTCTGGCTGGCTAAGCTGAAAATTAATTTGGATTAACTGATTCTGCAAGCGAAGTGAAAGATGAATTTGTCTTCTAGAGTCTTTGGGTGAAAATCTCAACATCCTCATTGCCACCTAAATCCTCGGTAGTATAGTGTTCAGTATCCCCGCCTGTCACGCGGGAGACGGGGGTTCGATTCCCGGCCGGGGAGGATTAACTTTCATTTTCTCCGTAATGCTTACTTTTTATGGATTTATAGAATGTTGCAAAGGTTTAAAATTGTGCAATTTGAAATTCAGCTGAATTCGGTTTAGTCAACAATTTAGGTTCCACATATGATAAACATTTATGTTGGTTCTCATTTGCAAGAAAGCAGTTGTTTCTGGCTGGCTAAGCTGAAAATTAATTTGGATTAACTGATTCTGCAAGCGAAGTGAAAGATGAATACGTCTTCTAGAGTCTTAGGGTGAAAATCTCAATTCCCTCATTGCCACTTAAATCCTCGGTAGTATAGTGTTCAGTATCCCCGCCTGTCACGCGGGAGACGGGGGTTCGATTCCCGGCCGGGGAGGATTAACTTTCATTTTCTCCGTAATGCTTACTTTTTATGGATTTATAGAATGTTGCAAAGGTTTAAAATTGTGCAATTTGAAATTCAGCTGAATTCGGTTTAGTCAACAATTAAGGTTCCACATATGATAAACATTTATGTTGGTTCTCATTTGCAAGAAAGCAGTTGTTTCTGGCTGGCTAAGCTGAAAATTAATTTGGATTAACTGATTCTGCAAGCGAAGTGAAAGATGAATACGTCTTCTAGAGTCTTTGGGTGAAAATCTCAATTCCCTCATTGCCACTTAAATCCTCGGTAGTATAGTGTTCAGTATCCCCGCCTGTCACGCGGGAGACGGGGGTTCGATTCCCGGCCGGGGAGGATTAACTTTCATTTTCTCCGTAATGCTTACTTTTTATGGATTTATAGAATGTTGCAAAGGTTTAAAATTGTGCAATTTGAAATTCAGCTGAATTCGGTTTAGTCAACAATTTAGGTTCCACATATGATAAACATTTATGTTGGTTCTCATTTGCAAGAAAGCAGTTGTTTCTGGCTGGCTAAGCTGAAAACTAATTTGGATTAACTGATTCTGCAAGCGAAGTGAAAGATGAATACGTCTTCTAGGAGTCTTTGGGTGAAAATCTCAACATCCTCATTGCCACCTAAATCCTCGGTAGTATAGTGTTCAGTATCCCCGCCTGTCACGCGGGAGACGGGGATTCGATTCCCGGCCGGGGAGGATTAACTTTCATTTTCTCCGTAATGCTTACTTTTTATGGATTTATAGAATGTTGCAAAGGTTTAAAATTGTGCAATTTGAAATTCAGCTGAATTCGGTTTAGTCAACAATTTAGGTTCCACATATGATAAACATTTATGTTGGTTCTCATTTGCAAGAAAGCAGTTGTTTCTGGCTGGCTAAGCTGAAAATTAATTTGGATTAACTGATTCTGCAAGCGAAGTGAAAGATGAATACGTCTTCTAGAGTCTTTGGGTGAAAATCTCAATTCCCTCATTGCCACTTAAATCCTCGGTAGTATAGTGTTCAGTATCCCCGCCTGTCACGCGGGAGACGGGGGTTCGATTCCCGGCCGGGGAGGATTAACTTTCTTTTTCTCCGTAATGCTTACTTTTTATGGATTTATAGAATGTTGCAAAGGTTTAAAATTGTGCAATTTGAAATTCAGCTGAATTCGGTTTAGTCAACAATTAAAGTTCCACATATGATAAACATTTATGTTGGTTCTCATTTGCAAGAAAGCAGTTGTTTCTGGCTGGCTAAGCTGAAAAATAATTTGGATAACCTGATTCTGCAAGCGAAGTGAAAGATGAATACGTCTTCTAGAGTCTTTGGGTGAAAATCTCAACATCCTCATTGCCACTTAAATCCTCGGTAGTATAGTGGTCAGTATCCCCGCCTGTCACACGGGAGATCGCGGTTCGATTCCCCGCCGGGGAGAAATAACTTTTATTTTCTCCGTAATGCTTACTTTTTATGGATTTATAGAATGTTGCAAATGTTTGAAATTCAGCTGAATTCGGTTTAGTCAACAATTAAGGTTCCACATATGATAAACATTTATGTTGGTTCTCATTTGCACGAAAGCAGTTGTTTCTGGCTGGCTAAGCTGAAAATTAATTTGGATTAACTGATTCTGCAAGCGAAGTGAAAGATGAATTTGTCTTCTAGAGTCTTTGGGTGAAAATCTCATCATCCTCATTGCCACTTAAATCCTCGGTAGTATAGTGGTCAGTATCCCCGCCTGTCACGCGGGAGACCCGGGTTCGATTCCCCGCCGGGGAGGATTAACTTTCATTTTCTCCGTAATGCTTACTTTTTATGGATTTATAGAATGTTGCAAATGTTTGAAATTCAGCTGAATTCGGTTTAGTCAACAATTAAGGTTCCACATATGATAAACATTTATGTTGATTCTCATTTGCAAGAAAGCAGTTGTTTCTGGCTGGCTAAGCTGAAAATTAATTTGGATTAACTGATTCTGCAAGCGAAGTGAAAGATGAATTTGTCTTCTAGAGTCTTTGGGTGAAAATCTCAACATCCTCATTGCCATTTAAATCCTCGGTAGTATAGTGGTTAGTATCCCCGCCTGTCACGCGGGAGACCGGGGTTCGATTCCTCGCCGGGGAGGATTAACTTTCATTTTCTCCGTAATGCTTACTTTTTATGGATTTATAGAATGTTGCAAATGTTTGAAATTCAGCTGAATTCGGTTTAGTCAACAATTAAGGTTCCACATATGATAAATATTTATGTTGGTTCTCATTTGCAAGAAAGCAGTTGTTTCTGGCTGTCACGCGGGAGACCCGGGTTCGATTCCCCGCCGGGGAGGATTAACTTTCATTTTCTCCGTAATGCTTCCTTTTTATGGATTTATAGAATGTTGCAAATGTTTGAAATTCAGCTGAATTCGGTTTAGTCAACAATTAAGGTTCCACATATGATAAACATTTATGTTGGTTCTCATTTGCAAGAAAGCAGTTGTTTCTGGCTGGCTAAGCTGAAAAATAATTTGGATAACCTGATTCTGCAAGCGAAGTGAAAGATGAATTTGTCTTCTAGAGTCTTTGGGTGAAAATCTCAACATCCTCATTGCCATTTAAATCCTCGGTAGTATAGTGGTTAGTATCCCCGCCTGTCACGCGGGAGACCGGGGTTCGATTCCTCGCCGGGGAGGATTAACTTTCATTTTCTCCGTAATGCTTACTTTTTATGGATTTATAGAATGTTGCAAATGTTTGAAATTCAGCTGAATTCGGTTTAGTCAACAATTAAGGTTCCACATATGATAAATATTTATGTTGGTTCTCATTTGCAAGAAAGCAGTTGTTTCTGGCTGTCACGCGGGAGACCCGGGTTCGATTCCCCGCCGGGGAGGATTAACTTTCATTTTCTCCGTAATGCTTCCTTTTTATGGATTTATAGAATGTTGCAAATGTTTGAAATTCAGCTGAATTCGGTTTAGTCAACAATTAAGGTTCCACATATGATAAACATTTATGTTGGTTCTCATTTGCAAGAAAGCAGTTGTTTCTGGCTGGCTAAGCTGAAAAATAATTTGGATAACCTGATTCTGCAAGCGAAGTGAAAGATGAATTTGTCTTCTAGAGTCTTTGGGTGAAAATCTCAACATCCTCATTGCCATTTAAATCCTCGGTAGTATAATGGTCAGTATCACCGCCTGTCACGCGGGAGACCGGGGTTCGATTCCCCACCGGGGAGAATTATCTTTTATTTTCTCCGTAATGCTTACTTTTTATGGATTTATAGAATGTTGCAAATGTTTGAAATTCAGCTGAATTCGGTTTAGTCAACAATTAAGGTTCCACATATGATAAACATTTATGTTGGTTCTCATTTGCAAGAAAGCAGTTGTTTCTGGCTGTCACGCGGGAGACCCGGGTTCGATTCCCCGCCGGGGAGGATTAACTTTCATTTTCTCCGTAATGCTTCCTTTTTATGGATTTATAGAATGTTGCAAATGTTTGAAATTCAGCTGAATTCGGTTTAGTCAACAATTAAGGTTCCACATATGATAAACATTTATGTTGATTCTCATTTGCAAGAAAGCAGTTGTTTCTGGCTGGCTAAGCTGAAAATTAATTTGGATTAACTGATTCTGCAAGCGAAGTGAAAGATGAATTTGTCTTCTAGAGTCTTTGGGTGAAAATCTCAACATCCTCATTGCCATTTAAATCCTCGGTAGTATAGTGATCAGTATCCCCGCCTGTCACGCGGGAGACCGGGGTGCGATTCCTCGCCGGGCAGGATTAACTTTCATTTTCTCCGTAATGCTTACTTTTTATGGATTTATAGAATGTTGCAAATGTTTGAAATTCAGCTGAATTCGGTTTAGTCAACAATTAAGGTTCCACATATGATAAATATTTATGTTGGTTCTCATTTGCAAGAAAGCAGTTGTTTCTGGCTGTCACGCGGGAGACCCGGGTTCGATTCCCCGCCGGGGAGGATTAACTTTCATTTTCTCCGTAATACTTCCTTTTTATGGATTTATAGAATGTTGCAAATGTTTGAAATTCAGCTGAATTCGGTTTAGTCAACAATTAAGGTTCCACATATGATAAACATTTATGTTGGTTCTCATTTGCAAGAAAGCAGTTGTTTCTGGCTGGCTAAGCTGAAAAATAATTTGGATAACCTGATTCTGCAAGCGAAGTGAAAGATGAATTTGTCTTCTAGAGTCTTTGGGTGAAAATCTCAACATCCTCATTGCCATTTAAATCCTCGGTAGTATAGTGGTCAGTATCACCGCCTGTCACGCGGGAGACCGGGGTTCGATTCCCCACCGGGGAGAATTATCTTTTATTTTCTCCGTAATGCTGACTTTTTATGGATTTATAGAATGTTGCAAATGTTTGAAATTCAGCTGAATTCGGTTTAGTCAACAATTAAGGTTCCACATATGATAAACATTTATGTTGGTTCTCATTTGCAAGAAAGCAGTTGTTTCTGGCTGGCTAAGCTGAAAATTAATTTGGATTAACTGATTCTGCAAGCGAAGTAAAAGATGAATACGTCTTCTAGAGTCTTTGGGTGAAAATCTCAACATCCTCATTGCCACTTAAATCCTCGGTAGTATAGTGGTCAGTATCCCCGCCTGTCACGCGGGAGACCGGGGTTCGATTCCCCGCCGGGGAGGATTAACTTTCATTTTCTCCGTAATGCTTACTTTTTATGGATTTATAGAATGTTGCAAATGTTTGAAATTGTGCAATTTGAAATTCAGCTGAAGTCGGTTTAGTTAACACTCAATGGATTTATAGAATGTTACAATTGTTTGAAATTGAGCAATTTGAAATTCAGCTGAATTCGGTTTAGTCAACAATTAAGGTTCCACATATGATAAACATTTATGTTGATTCTCATTTGCAAGAAAGCAGTTGTTTCTGGCTGGCTAAGCTGAAAATTAATTTGGATTAACTGATTCTGCAAGCGAAGTGAAAGATGAATTTGTCTTCTAGAGTCTTTGGGTGAAAATCTCAACATCCTCATTGCCACTTAAATCCTCGGTAGTATAGTGGTCAGTATCCCCGCCTGTCACGCGGGAGACCGGGGTTCGATTCCCCGCCGGGGAGGATT
This sequence comes from Nephrotoma appendiculata, assembly GCA_947310385.1. NCBI lineage: Eukaryota > Metazoa > Arthropoda > Insecta > Diptera > Tipulidae > Nephrotoma > Nephrotoma appendiculata. The sequence goes on from OX371225.1 coordinate 89,224,601, forward strand.
AATTTTTATTTTCTCCGTAATGCTTACTTTTTATGGATTTATAGAATGTTGCAAAGGTTTAAAATTGTGCAATTTGAAATTCAGCTGAATTCGGTTTAGTCAACAATTAAGGTTCCACATATGATAAATATTTATGTTGGTTCTCATTTGCAAGAAAGCAGTTGTTTCTGGCTGTCACGCGGGAGACCGGGGTTCGATTCCTCGCCGGGGAGGATTAACTTTCATTTTCTCCGTAATGCTTACTTTTTATGGATTTATAGAATGTTGCAAATGTTTGAAATTGTGCAATTTGAAATTCAGCTGAAGTCGGTTTAGTCAACACTCAATGGATTTATAGAATGTTACAATTATTTGAAATTGAGCAATTTGAAATTCAGCTGAATTCGGTTTAGTCAACAATTAAGGTTCCACATATGATAAACATTTATGTTGATTCTCATTTGCAAGAACGCAGTTGTTTCTGGCTGGCTAAGCTGAAAATTAATTTGGATTAACTGATTCTGCAAGCGAAGTGAAAGATGAATACGTCTTCTAGAGTCTTTGGGTGAAAATCTCAACATCCTCATTGCCACTTAAATCCTCGGTAGTATAGTGGTCAGTATACGTTCGAAACCAATCGCAGTAGCGAAAACATCGAAAAATAAAATTGTTTGTCAGTGGAGAAAAAATAAAATTTAAATTTTTATAATAAAGTTACATATAATATATATCCGTTAGTGTTATTGAAATAATATCTAATATCACGGGATACAGAGACACAAGTGAAGGTGTGGCGTAAACTGCCAATAATTGTTGGTAAACGGGGCTACCCCGTTTACAATCCAACATTAGAATAATGAAGCAGAATGATTCAAAAACTAATGTTCATAAAAGCCGAACAACTTTAATAAAACCAGTGTTAATTAGCACCGAACAACGGTATGCTAATAAATTAAAGCATTTTCAAATTGAAAATGAAAAATTAAAAAATCGTATATTATTTATGGAAAAACAGCTTGATCACAGTGATACAACAACAAATATGAGCGAAATAAGCTTTACAAATGAAAATAGATTTCATCAGTTAATTAATCCAAACGATATGGATGATGATGAAGACGTTGATAATGACGCTACTTCCACTTTAATCGAAAACGGATGCGAAAACAGAAGACCTCAAACACCAACAAATTTCGAAAAATTAAAACAGTCGATCAAAGCTACAAATTTAAATGTTAATGGATCATACACATCCAAAACTACGACATCAAACCTCACCAGGAGCAACAGCAAAAATACAAACTATGACAACAACCGGGACTTGTTCAACAGTAACAACAAGAGTAAGAGCAAACCGCCGCCACTCCACATACATAATCAGCAAATCCAAAATACGATTGCATTGATCAAAGGAATAGATATCAATAATTTCGAAATAAAAAGAATAAATGATGAGAAACATTCGGTTCTAACTGAAAATTTGGACGAGTACAATAAAATAAAGGAAGTATTTAACGAAGTTAATACCAATTATTTTTCATATACTCCTAAAAATATTAAACCTAAAACGCTAGTGCTAAATGGTTTAACACCAAATGAAAATATTTTGGAATTACAAGCCGAAATTGAAAAAATTGGAGGAGTTAAAGTAAACAACTTAACTCAAATGAAAACTAAACGATCAATGGAAATTAATCGCAAACTACCGCTCTACGTAGTTCAATTCGAACCAAATGTGTCGATTAGTCCAATAATTAACATAAAAGCCTTAAACTATCAAAGGGTTACTTGGGAGAATTTAAAAAAGAATAAAGAAATGATGCAATGCAAAAATTGTCAAAGGTTTAACCACTCTGCAGCAAATTGTCATTTAATTTACAGATGTGTTAAATGCTCTGAACACCACAAACCAGGTGAATGCAGAGTGACAGAAAAAATTGACAATGAAAAAATCTTCTGTATGAACTGTAAGAAAAATGGACATCCAGCATCGTACAGAGGATGCCCAATTTACCAACAAACTCTTCAAAAATTAAAATTGAAAATCAAGGAAAAACGCATCAACAACCCGAAAACTCCCAGATTATTTCAATCCACTTACGTGAATCCAGAATCTGGAACGTATGCTGAATTTACAAACCCGATCAAAAATAATCAGCCGGAGAACCTATCGATACAAGCGCTAGCGACCAAAGTGGACCAGATGGCAAAAACCATTCAACAACAAAGTGAGCAAATCGCTCAACTTTTGGAAATTATTAATAAATTTTGAGTGACATTAAAATAATAGCACTAAACGTAAATTCAATTAAAAGCATTACAAGAAGATTAAACCTTCTCAAATTCCTTGAGCAACACAAACCAGATGTATTACTGATCAGCGAAACGAAATTAAACACACAACATCAACTTACCTTCAAAAATTATAACTTTATTAGAGAAGATCGTCCAAATTCAAAACAAGGAGGCGGAACGGCAATACTCCTAAATGCCAACATCACATTTCAGAAGATCGCATACAAAAAATCGAATCACGGAAAAGGTATTGAGCTCACGATTATTAAACTCAACCTAAAGGATAATACCCATCTATACATCGTATCCATCTATTGCCCATGCACAAATAACAGGATGACAGACACGTTATTCATAAACGAATGGGACAAACTTTTCGAAAATCTAGACTTAGGTAACGTAAAAAACTACTATGTAATAGCAGGTGATTTTAATGCTCAACATATAAATTGGGGTAATTCATCTAACAATCCAAGAGGCACAAAACTAAATGATTGGCTAATAGCCAATGAAATGACCTACAGAGCAGCATATTATAAAGCGGATGCACCCACTTTCACACGTTCGGGTAACTACCTCGACCTAGCGATAACTGATAATCGTATTACAGTCGCTACAAATGCCCATCATGAAATTCCATCTCACACATACGACAGCGATCATAAAGCCATAGAAATTAATTGCCGGAACATCGGACAACTGGAAATTGGTCAAAACACAACACAAAGAAATAGGTATAATTTTACCAACATCGATTGGACAATATGGCAGAATAATCTGAGGAAAATATATAGACGATATTTAAGAGAAACTGGTCAAGAAAACATAACAGCTAGTGACAGAAATTTAAATAACATCGAAATTGAAACAAGCATCAACACAATTACAAATTTAATTAACGAAAATTTAAATACGAATGCACCAAGAGTCCGGCGAAAAAACAGTATGGAAGTATACACAAACAATATAATAGAACGACTGTATAAACACAAAAGCAACATCATCACTATACTCAAACGTAATAGAAGGAATGGGTTGAATAACACGAGGCAAAATAATTTACTTAAAGCGGAAATCAGGCGAACCAATGAACTAATAGAACAGAATATTAAAATTGAATATAACAAATTTTGGACGCAAAAATTGGAAGCAATAAAACCAGGACCCAAAATGTTCAGGAACATTAAAAGTATTTATCGAACGAACACAGAAATGAAGATCAACCAACTACAAGTCTCGGAAAATGAAATAACAAGCATGGCCACACTAAACGTAGACTGGTCAACTCTCCCAAAATCTGGGACGAACTATATAAGTTATAGTAACGAAACTAATTTAAATATTCTGGGTTACTATACAGAAAAGAGGACGAAACCAAACCCTACACTAGGAAAAAGTGACCACGAAAACATAATAATGCAAATAATTCAACCGATTAAAAATAAACATCTGCATGACAAGCATAATAATCTAACTAAAACGAAATTTTCCGTTACTAACAGAGCATACGATCCTGTTTATCCAACTGATCCGAAATACTTTGTGGATGTAACAGAAATGAAGAGTATACTAAAACATATGAACACAAAAAAATCATATGGCTTGGACAACGTGCCTTGCATTGTTCTTAAGCACGTCCCAGAAGAAATAATTATCGAACTATGTAGCTTATTTAATCATCTTTTAAATAACAAAACATTCCCAAATTGTTGGAAAACTGCGAAAGTATACCCAATACTAAACAAAAATAAAAATCAAGTAAATCCCAACAACTATAGACCAATCAGCCTGCTATCAAACATCAGCAAAATATATGAAATCATCATTTACAATAAACTTCAAGAACATGCCGACATCAATAACCTATTACCTGACAATCAATTTGGGTTTCGATACGGCCACTCTACTACTCATGCAGTAACAAAATTGATATCCGATGTATGCCACAACTTAAACGCCAAAAGATGTACCGGAGCGGTGCTGATTGATATGAACACAGCTTTTGAATCAGTATGGTTGGATGGCCTTTTATATAAACTTTACAAAATGAAATTCCCACCCGAAATTTTGGAAATATTACAGGATATGCTGTATAATAGAAAGTTTATAACGACTTCCGGAAGTGAAAAATCCAGTATGATTTTCAACATATGTAATGGCTTACAGCAGGGAACAGTAACAGCTCCTCTACTATTTAACTTATATACAAAAAATTTGATAGTCAGCGAAAATTTAAATAGTGAATATATTCGAACTATAGCTTACGCAGATGATATTGTAATCTACTGTTCTTTGCTTAAAATAATATCAATTCAACAGAAGCTTCAAACAGCACTAAATTTTATCGAAGACTATTTGCATACGTGGAGAATCGCGATCAATGCTGATAAATGTGAAACTATTTTATTTCGCAACCCGATCACATATGCAAGCTGGGATACACGGAAAAATTGGAAACAATTTGCAATCCAAATAGGAAATACAATAATCCAGCAAAAGGCAAATGTCAAATATCTTGGAATAAATATCGATAGACTGTGCTACCTTAATAAGCATATCAATATATAATTAATAAAAGCTAGAAGAGCATTCATTAGACACAGGAAAATATTCTACTCCAAATACGAGGGTATATCAAAAAGTCTTGCAATATCATATGAAAAAAACGAGTGAGTGAGACAACAATATATTTTTCAAAACCATTTTTTGTCACGATGAAACTTCTAGAAGAACATTTCGATGTAAATTTTACGGTTCGTTTGTTTTTGTCAATTTAGTAACATGTGTTTTGAATTTTTCTTAAAATGAATGAAATTGAATATCGCGCCGTTACTAAATTTTTCTATAAAGATGGACGAAATGCAATTTATATATTCAACTATATATCAAAAGTTTACGGCGAATCTGCACCATCATATGCCACAGTAACAAAGTGGGTAAAATTATTCAAAAGTGGTTGGGAGTCATTATAAGACGATAACCGCTCGGGTCGGCCAGCAGATGCTATTAGCCATGAAAACGTAATTTTGGCTGATTCTATTGTATTGGAGGACCGGCGTATTTCTGTTCCGCGGTTAGCGTGGAGACTTTCTCTTTCATACGGTACCACATATACTATATTACATGACCACCTTCACATGTCGAAAGTAAGTGCGCGATGGGTTCCCCGTTTGTTGAATGCTGAACAAAAAAAAATGCGTGTTTAAACTTCAAAGGCGATTTTAGATATGTACAAAGCAGATCCAGAAAATTTCTTGGGTAACATAATAACAGGCGATGAAACATGGCTTCATCACTGGGATCTGGAATCCAAACAAGAATCGATGCAATGGATTAAACGTAGTGAACCACCACCAAAGAAATTCAAAACTCAACCGTCTGCTGGTAAGGTTTTGGCAACAATTTTTTGGGATGCTGAAGGAATTTTGATAATCGATTATATGCCACCGAAAACCACAATCACAGGAATATATTACGCAGAGGTTTTGCGAAAATTGAAAAAAGCGATCCGGGAAAAACGGCCAAGGAAAGTTAGGAAAAAAATCTTGCTTCTTCACGACAATACACCAGTGCGCAAGGCTAATATTGCTCAAGCTGCATTAAAGGACTGCGGCTTCGTGGAAATTCCGCATCCACCGTACAGTCTAGACTTGGCACCCAGTGACTACTTCTCTTTTCCAATTTGAAAAAAACACTAAGGGGCCGGAAATTTTCCAGTGACTATGAAGGACAGTCTGTTGTAAATGAATATTTTATGGAGCAAAAGAAATCTTTTTTTTAGAGGGTTTAGGTAAGTTAATTGATCGATGTGACAAATGTATAAACCTTAAAGGAGATTATGTCGAAAAATAAAAATATTGCTGTCTCTCTCACTCTTTTTTTTCATATGATATTGCAAGACTTTTTGATTTGCCCTCGTATGTGCACCAGGACGTGAAGACTATCTGTTATCAAGCACTAATCAGACCAATCATAACGTATGGATGCCCAATCTGGTTCAATATTAGTTCATCATATATGGAGAAAATACGCATATTCGAAAGACGTTGCATACGTCATTGCAGGGGTATTTTTCGTAAAGCTGAAACGAATTTCCTTCACTACATATCGAATCAAAATCAATACGATAATTTTAAGCCGAAGAGAATTGACCTTTATATCATTGACGTAATCCGAAATCATATTCTTAGAACGACATCCAATCTTACAAATTCCCTGTTGCACGGTCCCTACTATACTGATAATCAAATCCTAGAAAACAGCTTACAACATAATAATATTCCCGGACCAGAAGCATTTATTTTACTAGATAGAATTGGGTTTATACAAGATACAGAGCAGAGGCCAATAATTTACCATGTAGCAAGAAAAACATGCGAGAAAGGATTTGATAACGAAAAGTTCAGCAATCCAGAACAGTATATAAGACATAGCACTGCATTCAAGCGAGTAGACAATGAGTGTTTCTTACGGGAAAAATCCAAATTTTGGTGGCTTAACAATATTTAGTTCAATAAGGATAACTTAAATTTAGTAATAAGTTTTTTTTAGTGTTGTTTAATTTTATTTTAATTTATAATGGCAAAGTTTTAATTATGCTAATTTTATGCCAGCTTTAAAAAAAAAAAAAAAAAAACTAATTATTTTGAAATAATAATATTGTAAATAGAGATCTCAGTACTTAAAATCAAAACAAAAGAGATCTGGTTTGAGAATCCATTTGGGATCATAAGCCATTTAATTGTAAATTATTTAGACATTTTTTGTAATATTCTTTCGTCCACATTTAAATTTGTAAGCGATTAGAGCATATAAAATAAAGAATTATATTTAAAAAAAAAAAAAAAAAAATAGTGGTCAGTATCCCCGCCTGTCACGCGGGAGACCGGGGTTCGATTCCCCGCCGGGGAGGATTAACTTTCATTTTCTCGGTAATGCTTACTTTTTATGGATTTATAGAATGTTGCAAATGTTTGAAATTGTGCAATTTGAAATTCAGCTGAAGTCGGTTTAGTCAACACTCAATGGATTTATAGAATGTTGCAAAGGTTTAAAATTGTGCAATTTGAAATTCAGCTGAATTCGGTTTAGTCAACAATTTAGGTTCCACATATGATAAACATTTATGTTGATTCTCATTTGCAAGAAAGCAGTTGTTTCTGGCTGGCTAAGCTGAAAATTAATTTGGATTAACTGATTCTGCAAGCGAAGTGAAAGATGAATACGTCTTCTAGAGTCTTTGGGTGAAAATCTCAACATCCTCATTGCCATTTAAATCCTCCCGCGGGGGAGGATTAACTTTCATTTTCTCCGTAATGCTTACTTTTTATGGATTTATAGAATGTTGCAAAGGTTTAAAATTCAGCTGAATTCGGTTTAGTCAACAATTAAGGTTCCACATATGATAAACATTTATGTTGGTTCTCATTTGCAAGAAAGCAGTTGTTTCTGGCTGGCTAAGCTGAAAAATAATTTGGATAACCTGATTCTGCAAGCGAAGTGAAAGATGAATACGTCTTCTAGAGTCTTTGGGTGAAAATCTCAACATCCTCATTGCCACTTAAATCCTCGGTAGTATAGTGTTCAGTATCCCCGCCTGTCACGCGGGAGACGGGGGTTCGATTCCCGGCCGGGGAGGATTAACTTTCTTTTTCTCCGTAATGCTTACTTTTTATGGATTTATAGAATGTTGCAAAGGTTTAAAATTGTGCAATTCGAAATTCAGCTGAATTCGGTTTAGTCAACAATTTAGGTTCCACATATGATAAACATTTATGTTGGTTCTCATTTGCACGAAAGCAGTTGTTTCTGGCTGGCTAAGCTGAAAATTAATTTGGATTAACTGATTCTGCAAGCGAAGTGAAAGATGAATTTGTCTTCTAGAGTCTTTGGGTGAAAATCTCAACATCCTCATTGCCATTTAAATCCTCGGTAGTATAGTGGTCAGTATCCCCGCCTGTCACGCGGGAGACCGGGGTTCGATTCCTCGCCGGGGAGGATTAACTTTCATTTTCTCCGTAATGCTTACTTTTTATGGATTTATAGAATGTTGCAAATGTTTGAAATTCAGCTGAATTCGGTTTAGTCAACAATTAAGGTTCCACATATGATAAATATTTATGTTGGTTCTCATTTGCAAGAAAGCAGTTGTTTCTGGCTGTCACGCGGGAGACCCGGGTTCGATTCCCCGCCGTGGAGGATTAACTTTCATTTTCTCCGTAATGCTTCCTTTTTATGGATTTATAGAATGTTGCAAATGTTTGAAATTCAGCTGAATTCGGTTTAGTCAACAATTAAGGTTCCACATATGATAAACATTTATGTTGGTTCTCATTTGCAAGAAAGCAGTTGTTTCTGGCTGGCTAAGCTGAAAAATAATTTGGATAACCTGATTCTGCAAGCGAAGTGAAAGATGAATTTGTCTTCTAGATTCTTTGGGTGAAAATCTCATCATCCTCATTGCCACTTAAATCCTCGGTAGTATAGTGGTCAGTATCCCCGCCTGTCACGCGGGAGACCGGGGTTCGATTCCCCGCCGGGGAGGATTAACTTTCATTTTCTCCGTAATGCTTACTTTTTATGGATTTATAGAATGTTGCAAATGTTTGAAATTCAGCTGAATTCGGTTTAGTCAACAATTAAGGTTCCACATATGATAAACATTTATGTTGATTCTCATTTGCAAGAAAGCAGTTGTTACTGGCTGGCTAAGCTGAAAATTAATTTGGATTAACTGATTCTGCAAGCGAAGTGAAAGATGAATTTGTCTTCTAGAGTCTTTGGGTGAAAATCTCAACATCCTCATTGCCATTTAAATCCTCGGTAGTATAGTGGTCAGTATCCCCGCCTGTCACGCGGGAGACCGGGGTTCGATTCCTCGCCGGGGAGGATTAACTTTCATTTTCTCCGTAATGCTTACTTTTTATGGATTTATAGAATGTTGCAAATGTTTGAAATTCAGCTGAATTCGGTTTATCAACAATTAAGGTTCCACATATGATAAATATTTATGTTGGTTCTCATTTGCAAGAAAGCAGTTGTTTCTGGCTGTCACGCGGGAGACCCGGGTTCGATTCCCCGCCGGGGAGGATTAACTTTCATTTTCTCCGTAATGCTTCCTTTTTATGGATTTATAGAATGTTGCAAATGTTTGAAATTCAGCTGAATTCGGTTTAGTCAACAATTAAGGTTCCACATATGATAAACATTTATGTTGGTTCTCATTTGCAAGAAAGCAGTTGTTTCTGGCTGGCTAAGCTGAAAATTAATTTGGATTAACTGATTCTGCAAGCGAAGTGAAAGATGAATTTGTCTTCTAGAGTCTTTGGGTGAAAATCTCATCATCCTCATTACCACTTAAATCCTCGGTAGTATAGTGGTCAGTATCCCCGCCTGTCACGCGGGAGACCGGGGTTCGATTCCCCGCCGGGGAGGATTAACTTTCATTTTCTCCGTAATGCTTACTTTTTATGGATTTATAGAATGTTGCAAATGTTTGAAATTCAGCTGAATTCGGTTTAGTCAACAATTAAGGTTCCACATATGATAAACATTTATGTTGATTCTCATTTGCAAGAAAGCAGTTGTTTCTGGCTGGCTAAGCTGAAAATTAATTTGGATTAACTGATTCTGCAAGCGAAGTGAAAGATGAATTTGTCTTCTAGAGTCTTTGGGTGAAAATCTCAACATCCTCATTGCCATTTAAATCCTCGGTAGTATAGTGATCAGTATCCCCGCCTGTCACGCGGGAGACCGGGGTTCGATTCCTCGCCGGGGAGGATTAACTTTCATTTTCTCCGTAATGCTTACTTTTTATGGATTTATAGAATGTTGCAAATGTTTGAAATTCAGCTGAATTCGGTTTAGTCAACAATTAAGGTTCCACATATGATAAATATTTATGTTGGTTCTCATTTGCAAGAAAGCAGTTGTTTCTGGCTGTCACGCGGGAGACCCGGGTTCGATTCCCCGCCGGGGAGGATTAACTTTCATTTTCTCCGTAATACTTCCTTTTTATGGATTTATAGAATGTTGCAAATGTTTGAAATTCAGCTGAATTCGGTTTAGTCAACAATTAAGGTTCCACATATGATAAACATTTATGTTGGTTCTCATTTGCAAGAAAGCAGTTGTTTCTGGCTGGCTAAGCTGAAAAATAATTTGGATAACCTGATTCTGCAAGCGAAGTGAAAGATGAATTTGTCTTCTAGAGTCTTTGGGTGAAAATCTCAACATCCTCATTGCCATTTAAATCCTCGGTAGTATAGTGGTCAGTATCACCGCCTGTCACGCGGGAGACCGGGGTTCGATTCCCCACCGGGGAGAATTATCTTTTATTTTCTCCGTAATGCTGACTTTTTATGGATTTATAGAATGTTGCAAATGTTTGAAATTCAGCTGAATTCGGTTTAGTCAACAATTAAGGTTCCACATATGATAAACATTTATGTTGGTTCTCATTTGCAAGAAAGCAGTTGTTTCTGGCTGGCTAAGCTGAAAATTAATTTGGATTAACTGATTCTGCAAGCGAAGTGAAAGATGAATACGTCTTCTAGAGTCTTTGGGTGAAAATCTCAACATCCTCATTGCCACTTAAATCCTCGGTAGTATAGTGGTCAGTATCCCCGCCTGTCACGCGGGAGACCGGGGTTCGATTCCCCGCCGGGGAGGATTAACTTTCATTTTCTCCGTAATGCTTACTTTTTATGGATTTATAGAATGTTGCAAATGTTTGAAATTGTGCAATTTGAAATTCAGCTGAAGTCGGTTTAGTTAACACTCAATGGATTTATAGAATGTTACAATTGTTTGAAATTGAGCAATTTGAAATTCAGCTGAATTCGGTTTAGTCAACAATTAAGGTTCCACATATGATAAACATTTATGTTGATTCTCATTTGCAAGAAAGCAGTTGTTTCTGGCTGGCTAAGCTGAAAATTAATTTGGATTAACTGATTCTGCAAGCGAAGTGAAAGATGAATTTGTCTTCTAGAGTCTTTGGGTGAAAATCTCAACATCCTCATTGCCACTTAAATCCTCGGTAGTATAGTGGTCAGTATCCCCGCCTGTCACGCGGGAGATCGGGGTTCGATTCCCCGCCGGGGAGGATTAACTTTTATTTTCTCCGTAATGCTTACTTTTTATGGATTTATAGAATGTTGCAAAGGTTTAAAATTGTGCAATTTGAAATTCAGCTGAATTCGGTTTAGTCAACAATTAAGGTTCCACATATGATAAATATTTATGTTGGTTCTCATTTGCAAGAAAGCAGTTGTTTCTGGCTGTCACGCGGGAGACCGGGGTTCGATTCCTCGCTGGGGAGGATTAACTTTCATTTTCTCCGTAATGCTTACTTTTTATGGATTTATAGAATGTTGCAAATGTTTGAAATTGTGCAATTTGAAATTCAGCTGAAGTCGGTTTAGTCAACACTCAATGGATTTATAGAATGTTACAATTATTTGAAATTGAGCAATTTGAAATTCAGCTGAATTCGGTTTAGTCAACAATTAAGGTTCCACATATGATAAACATTTATGTTGATTCTCATTTGCAAGAAAGCAGTTGTTTCTGGCTAAGCTGAAAATTAATTTGGATTAACTGATTCTGCAAGCGAAGTGAAAGATGAATACGTCTTCTAGAGTCTTTGGGTGAAAATCTCAACATCCTCATTGCCACTTAAATCCTCGGTAGTATAGTGGTCAGTATACGTTCGAAACCAATCGCAGTAGCGAAAACATCGAAAAATAAAATTGTTTGTCAGTGGAGAAAAAATAAAATTTAAATTTTTATAATAAAGTTAAATATAATATATATCCGTTAGTGTTATTGAAATAATATCTAATATCACGGGATACAGAGACACAAGTGAAGGTGTGGCGTAAACTGCCAATAATTGTTGGTAAACGGGGCTACCCCGTTTACAATCCAACATTAGAATAATGAAGCAGAATGATTCAAAAACTAATGTTCATAAAAGCCGAACAACTTTAATAAAACCAGTGTTAATTAGCACCGAACAACGGTATGCTAATAAATTAAAGCATTTTCAAATTGAAAATGAAAAATTAAAAAATCGTATATTATTTATGGAAAAACAGCTTGATCACAGTGATACAACAACAAATATGAGCGAAATAAGCTTTACAAATGAAAATAGATTTCATCAGTTAATTAATCCAAACGATATGGATGATGATGAAGACGTTGATAATGACGCTACTTCCACTTTAATCGAAAACGGATGCGAAAACAGAAGACCTCAAACACCAACAAATTTCGAAAAATTAAAACAGTCGATCAAAGCTACAAATTTAAATGTTAATGGATCATACACATCCAAAACTACGACATCAAACCTCACCAGGAGCAACAGCAAAAATACAAACTATGACAACAACCGGGACTTGTTCAACAGTAACAACAAGAGTAAGAGCAAACCGCCGCCACTCCACATACATAATCAGCAAATCCAAAATACGATTGCATTGATCAAAGGAATAGATATCAATAATTTCGAAATAAAAAGAATAAATGATGAGAAACATTCGGTTCTAACTGAAAATTTGGACGAGTACAATAAAATAAAGGAAGTATTTAACGAAGTTAATACCAATTATTTTTCATATACTCCTAAAAATATTAAACCTAAAACGCTAGTGCTAAATGGTTTAACACCAAATGAAAATATTTTGGAATTACAAGCCGAAATTGAAAAAATTGGAGGAGTTAAAGTAAACAACTTAACTCAAATGAAAACTAAACGATCAATGGAAATTAATCGCAAACTACCGCTCTACGTAGTTCAATTCGAACCAAATGTGTCGATTAGTCCAATAATTAACATAAAAGCCTTAAACTATCAAAGGGTTACTTGGGAGAATTTAAAAAAGAATAAAGAAATGATGCAATGCAAAAATTGTCAAAGGTTTAACCACTCTGCAGCAAATTGTCATTTAATTTACAGATGTGTTAAATGCTCTGAACACCACAAACCAGGTGAATGCAGAGTGACAGAAAAAATTGACAATGAAAAAATCTTCTGTATGAACTGTAAGAAAAATGGACATCCAGCATCGTACAGAGGATGCCCAATTTACCAACAAACTCTTCAAAAATTAAAATTGAAAATCAAGGAAAAACGCATCAACAACCCGAAAACTCCCAGATTATTTCAATCCACTTACGTGAATCCAGAATCTGGAACGTATGCTGAATTTACAAACCCGATCAAAAATAATCAGCCGGAGAACCTATCGATACAAGCGCTAGCGACCAAAGTGGACCAGATGGCAAAAACCATTCAACAACAAAGTGAGCAAATCGCTCAACTTTTGGAAATTATTAATAAATTTTGAGTGACATTAAAATAATAGCACTAAACGTAAATTCAATTAAAAGCATTACAAGAAGATTAAACCTTCTCAAATTCCTTGAGCAACACAAACCAGATGTATTACTGATCAGCGAAACGAAATTAAACACACAACATCAACTTACCTTCAAAAATTATAACTTTATTAGAGAAGATCGTCCAAATTCAAAACAAGGAGGCGGAACGGCAATACTCCTAAATGCCAACATCACATTTCAGAAGATCGCATACAAAAAATCGAATCACGGAAAAGGTATTGAGCTCACGATTATTAAACTCAACCTAAAGGATAATACCCATCTATACATCGTATCCATCTATTGCCCATGCACAAATAACAGGATGACAGACACAATATTCATAAACGAATGGGACAAACTTTTCGAAAATCTAGACTTAGGTAACGTAAAAAACTACTATGTAATAGCAGGTGATTTTAATGCTCAACATATAAATTGGGGTAATTCATCTAACAATCCAAGAGGCACAAAACTAAATGATTGGCTAATAGCCAATGAAATGACCTACAGAGCAGCATATTATAAAGCGGATGCACCCACTTTCACACGTTCGGGTAACTACCTCGACCTAGCGATAACTGATAATCGTATTACAGTCGCTACAAATGCCCATCATGAAATTCCATCTCACACATACGACAGCGATCATAAAGCCATAGAAATTAATTGCCGGAACATCGGACAACTGGAAATTGGTCAAAACACAACACAAAGAAATAGGTATAATTTTACCAACATCGATTGGACAATATGGCAGAATAATCTGAGGAAAATATATAGACGATATTTAAGAGAAACTGGTCAAGAAAACATAACAGCTAGTGACAGAAATTTAAATAACATCGAAATTGAAACAAGCATCAACACAATTACAAATTTAATTAACGAAAATTTAAATACGAATGCACCAAGAGTCCGGCGAAAAAACAGTATGGAAGTATACACAAACAATATAATAGAACGACTGTATAAACACAAAAGCAACATCATCACTATACTCAAACGTAATAGAAGGAATGGGTTGAATAACACGAGGCAAAATAATTTACTTAAAGCGGAAATCAGGCGAACCAATGAACTAATAGAACAGAATATTAAAATTGAATATAACAAATTTTGGACGCAAAAATTGGAAGCAATAAAACCAGGACCCAAAATGTTCAGGAACATTAAAAGTATTTATCGAACGAACACAGAAATGAAGATCAACCAACTACAAGTCTCGGAAAATGAAATAACAAGCATGGCCACACTAAACGTAGACTGGTCAACTCTCCCAAAATCTGGGACGAACTATATAAGTTATAGTAACGAAACTAATTTAAATATTCTGGGTTACTATACAGAAAAGAGGACGAAACCAAACCCTACACTAGGAAAAAGTGACCACGAAAACATAATAATGCAAATAATTCAACCGATTAAAAATAAACATCTGCATGACAAGCATAATAATCTAACTAAAACGAAATTTTCCGTTACTAACAGAGCATACGATCCTGTTTATCCAACTGATCCGAAATACTTTGTGGATGTAACAGAAATGAAGAGTATACTAAAACATATGAACACAAAAAAATCATATGGCTTGGACAACGTGCCTTGCATTGTTCTTAAGCACGTCCCAGAAGAAATAATTATCGAACTATGTAGCTTATTTAATCATCTTTTAAATAACAAAACATTCCCAAATTGTTGGAAAACTGCGAAAGTATACCCAATACTAAACAAAAATAAAAATCAAGTAAATCCCAACAACTATAGACCAATCAGCCTGCTATCAAACATCAGCAAAATATATGAAATCATCATTTACAATAAACTTCAAGAACATGCCGACATCAATAACCTATTACCTGACAATCAATTTGGGTTTCGATACGGCCACTCTACTACTCATGCAGTAACAAAATTGATATCCGATGTATGCCACAACTTAAACGCCAAAAGATGTACCGGAGCGGTGCTGATTGATATGAACACAGCTTTTGAATCAGTATGGTTGGATGGCCTTTTATATAAACTTTACAAAATGAAATTCCCACCCGAAATTTTGGAAATATTACAGGATATGCTGTATAATAGAAAGTTTATAACGACTTCCGGAAGTGAAAAATCCAGTATGATTTTCAACATATGTAATGGCTTACAGCAGGGAACAGTAACAGCTCCTCTACTATTTAACTTATATACAAAAAATTTGATAGTCAGCGAAAATTTAAATAGTGAATATATTCGAACTATAGCTTACGCAGATGATATTGTAATCTACTGTTCTTTGCTTAAAATAATATCATTTCAACAGAAGCTTCAAACAGCACTAAATTTTATCGAAGACTATTTGCATACGTGGAGAATCGCGATCAATGCTGATAAATGTGAAACTATTTTATTTCGCAACCCGATCACATATGCAAGCTGGGATACACGGAAAAATTGGAAACAATTTGCAATCCAAATAGGAAATACAATAATCCAGCAAAAGGCAAATGTCAAATATCTTGGAATAAATATCGATAGACTGTGCTACCTTAATGAGCATATCAATATATAATTAATAAAAGCTAGAAGAGCATTCATTAGACACAGGAAAATATTCTACTCCAAATATGTGCACCAGGACGTGAAGACTATCTGTTATCAAGCACTAATCAGACCAATCATAACGTATGGATGCCCAATCTGGTTCAATATTAGTTCATCATATATGGAGAAAATACGCATATTCGAAAGACGTTGCATACGTCATTGCAGGGGTATTTTTCGTAAAGCTGAAACGAATTTCCTTCACTACATATCGAATCAAAATCAATACGATAATTTTAAGCCGAAGAGAATTGACCTTTATATCATTGACGTAATCCGAAATCATATTCTTAGAACGACATCCAATCTTACAAATTCCCTGTTGCACGGTCCCTACTATACTGATAATCAAATCCTAGAAAACAGCTTACAACATAATAATATTCCAGGACCAGAAGCATTTATTTTACTAGATAGAATTGGGTTTATACAAGATACAGAGCAGAGGCCAATAATTTACCATGTAGCAAGAAAAACATGCGAGAAAGGATTTGATAACGAAAAGTTCAGCAATCCAGAACAGTATATAAGACATAGCACTGCATTCAAGCGAGTAGACAATGAGTGTTTCTTACGGGAAAAATCCAAATTTTGGTGGCTTAACAATATTTAGTTCAATAAGGATAACTTAAATTTAGTAATAAGTTTTTTTTAGTGTTGTTTAATTTTATTTTAATTTATAATGGCAAAGTTTTAATTATGCTAATTTTATGCCAGCTTTAAAAAAAAAAAAAAAAAAAAACTAATTATTTTGAAATAATAATATTGTAAATAGAGATCTCAGTACTTAAAATCAAAACAAAAGAGATCTGGTTTGAGAATCCATTTGGGATCATAAGCCATTTAATTGTAAATTATTTAGACATTTTTTGTAATATTCTTTCGTCCACATTTAAATTTGTAAGCGATTAGAGCATATAAAATAAAGAATTATATTTAAAAAAAAAAAAAAAAAAAATAGTGGTCAGTATCCCCGCCTGTCACGCGGGAGACCGGGGTTCGATTCCCCGCCGGGGAGGATTAACTTTCATTTTCTCGGTAATGCTTACTTTTTATGGATTTATAGAATGTTGCAAATGTTTGAAATTGTGCAATTTGAAATTCAGCTGAAGTCGGTTTAGTCAACACTCAATGGATTTATAGAATGTTGCAAAGGTTTAAAATTGTGCAATTTGAAATTCAGTTGAATTCGGTTTAGTCAACAATTTAGGTTCCACATATGATAAACATTTATGTTGATTCTCATTTGCAAGAAAGCAGTTGTTTCTGGCTGGCTAAGCTGAAAATTAATTTGGATTAACTGATTCTGCAAGCGAAGTGAAAGATGAATACGTCTTCTAGAGTCTTTGGGTGAAAATCTCAACATCCTCATTGCCACTTAAATCCTCGGTAGTATAGTGGTCAGTATCCCCGCCTGTCACACGGGAGATCGCGGTTCGATTCCCCGCGGGGGAGGATTAACTTTCATTTTCTCCGTAATGCTTACTTTTTATGGATTTATAGAATGTTGCAAAGGTTTAAAATTCAGCTGAATTCGGTTTAGTCAACAATTAAGGTTCCACATATGATAAACATTTATGTTGGTTCTCATTTGCAAGAAAGCAGTTGTTTCTGGCTGGCTAAGCTGAAAAATAATTTGGATAACCTGATTCTGCAAGCGAAGTGAAAGATGAATACGTCTTCTAGAGTCTTTGGGTGAAAATTTCAACATCCTCATTGCCACTTAAATCCTCGGTAGTATAGTGGTCAGTATCCCCGCCTGTCACACGGGAGATCGCGGTTCGATTCCCCGCGGGGGAGGATTAACTTTCATTTTCTCCGTAATGCTTACTTTTTATGGATTTATAGAATGTTGCAAAGGTTTAAAATTGTGCAATTTGAAATTCAGCTGAATTCGGTTTAGTCAACAATTAAGGTTCCACATATGATAAACATTTATGTTGATTCTCATTTGCAAGAAAGCAGTTGTTTCTGGCTGGCTAAGCTGAAAATAAATTTGGATTAACTGATTCTGCAAGCGAAGTGAAAGATGAATACGTCTTCTAGAGTCTTTGGGTGAAAATCTCAACATCCTCATTGCCACTCAAATCCTCGGTAGTATAGTGGTCAGTATCCCCGCCTGTCACGCGGGAGACCGGGGTTCGATTCCCCACCGGGGAGAAATAACTTTTATTTTCTCCGTAATGCTTACTTTTTATGGATTTATAGAATGTTGCAAATGTTTGAAATTCAGCTGAATTCGGTTTAGTCAACAATTAAGGTTCCACATATGATAAACATTTATGTTGGTTCTCATTTGCAAGAAAGCAGTTGTTTCTGGCTGGCTAAGCTGAAAAATAATTTGGATAACCTGATTCTGCAAGCGAAGTGAAAGATGAATACGTCTTCTAGAGTCTTTGGGTGAAAATCTCAACATCCTCATTGCCATTTAAATCCTCGGTAGTATAGTGGTCAGTATCCCCGCCTGTCACACGGGAGATCGCGGTTCGATTCCCCGCGGGGGAGGATTAACTTTCATTTTCTCCGTAATGCTTACTTTTTATGGATTTATAGAATGTTGCAAAGGTTTAAAATTGTGCAATTTGAAATTCAGCTGAATTCGGTTTAGTCAACAATTAAGGTTCCACATATGATAAACATTTATGTTGATTCTCATTTGCAAGAAAGCAGTTGTTTCTGGCTGGCTAAGCTGAAAATTAATTTGGATTAACTGATTCTGCAAGCGAAGTGAAAGATGAATACGTCTTCTAGAGTCTTTGGGTGAAAATCTCAATACCCTCATTGCCACTTAAATCCTCGGTAGTATAGTGGTCAGTATCCCCGACTGTCACGCGGGAGACCGGTTTTCGATTCCCCGCCGGGGAGGATTAACTTTCATTTTCTCCGTAATGCTTACTTTTTATGGATTTATAGAATGTTGCAATTGTTGTAGTCAACAATTAAAGTTCCACATATGATAAACATTTATGTTGGTTCTCATTTGCAAGAAAGCAGTTGTTTCTGGCTGGCTAAGCTGAAAAATAATTTGGATAACCTGATTCTGCAAGCGAAGTGAAAGATGAATACGTCTTCTAGAGTCTTTGGGTGAAAATCTCAACATCCTCATTGCCACTTAAATCCTCGGTAGTATAGTGGTCAGTATCCCCGCCTGTCACACGGGAGATCGCGGTTCGATTCCCCGCGGGGGAGGATTAACTTTCATTTTCTCCGTAATGCTTACTTTTTATGGATTTATAGAATGTTGCAAAGGTTTAAAATTGTGCAATTTGAAATTCAGCTGAATTCGGTTTAGTCAACAATTAAGGTTCCACATATGATAAACATTTATGTTGATTCTCATTTGCAAGAAAGCAGTTGTTTCTGGCTGGCTAAGCTGAAAATAAATTTGGATTAACTGATTCTGCAAGCGAAGTGAAAGATGAATACGTCTTCTAGAGTCTTTGGGTGAAAATCTCAACATCCTCATTGCCATTTAAATCCTCGGTAGTATAGTGGTCAGTATCCCCGCCTGTCACGCGGGAGACCGGGGTTCGATTCCCCACCGGGGAGGATTAACTTTTATTTTCTCCGTAATGCTTACTTTTTATGGATTTATAGAATGTTGCAAATGTTTGAAATTCAGCTGAATTCGGTTTAGTCAACAATTAAGGTTCCACATATGATAAACATTTATGTTGGTTCTCATTTGCAAGAAAGCAGTTGTTTCTGGCTGGCTAAGCTGAAAAATAATTTGGATAACCTGATTCTGCAAGCGAAGTGAAAGATGAATACGTCTTCTAGAGTCTTTGGGTGAAAATCTCAACATCCTCATTGCCATTTAAATCCTCGGTAGTATAGTGGTCAGTATCCCCGCCTGTCACACGGGAGATCGCGGTTCGATTCCCCGCGGGGGAGGATTAACTTTCAATTTCTCCGTAATGCTTACTTTTTATGGATTTATAGAATGTTGCAAAGGTTTAAAATTGTGCAATTTGAAATTCAGCTGAATTCGGTTTAGTCAACAATTAAGGTTCCACATATGATAAACATTTATGTTGATTCTCATTTGCAAGAAAGCAGTTGTTTCTGGCTGGCTAAGCTGAAAATTAATTTGGATTAACTGATTCTGCAAGCGAAGTGAAAGATGAATTTGTCTTCTAGAGTCTTTGGGTGAAAATCTCAACATCCTCATTGCCATTTAAATCCTCGGTAGTATAGTGGTCAGTATCCCCGCCTGTCACGCGGGAGACCGGGGTTCGATTCCCCGCCGGGGAGGATTAACTTTTATTTTCTCCGTAATGCTTACTTTTTATGGATTTATAGAATGTTGCAAATGTTTGAAATTCAGCTGAATTCGGTTTAGTCAACAATTAAGGTTCCACATATGATAAACATTTATGTTGATTCTCATTTGCAAGAAAGCAGTTGTTTCTGGCTGGCTAAGCTGAAAATTAATTTGGATTAACTGATTCTGCAAGCGAAGTGAAAGATGAATACGTCTTCTAGAGTCTTTGGGTGAAAATCTCAACATCCTCATTGCCACTCAAATCCTCGGTAGTATAGTGGTCAGTATCCCCCCCCCCCCGCCTATCACGCGGGAGACCGGGGTTCGATTCCCCGCCGGGGAGGATTAACTTTCATTTTCTCCGTAATGCTTACTTTTTATGGATTTATAGAATGTTGCAAAGGTTTAAAATTGTGCAATTTGAAATTCAGCTGAATTCGGTTTAGTCAACAATTAAGGTTCCACATATGATAAACATTTATGTTGGTTCTCATTTGCAAGAAAGCAGTTGTTTCTGGCTGGCTAAGCTGAAAATTAATTTGGATTAACTGATTCTGCAAGCGAAGTGAAAGATGAATTTGTCTTCTAGAGTCTTTGGGTGAAAATCTCAACATCCTCATTGCCATTTAAATCCTCGGTAGTATAGTGATCAGTATCCCCGCCTGTCACGCGGGAGACCGGGGTTCGATTCCCCGCCGGGGAGGATTAACTTTTATTTTCTCCGTAATGCTTACTTTTTATGGATTTATAGAATGTTGCAAATGTTTGAAATTCAGCTGAATTCGGTTTAGTCAACAATTAAGGTTCCACATATGATAAACATTTATGTTGATTCTCATTTGCAAGAAAGCAGTTGTTTCTGGCTGGCTAAGCTGAAAATTAATTTGGATTAACTGATTCTGCAAGCGAAGTGAAAGATGAATACGTCTTCTAGAGTCTTTGGGTGAAAATCTCAACATCCTCATTGCCACTTAAATCCTCGGTAGTATAGTGGTCAGTATCCCCGCCTGTCACGCGGGAGACCGGGGTTCGATTCCTCGCCGGGGAGGATTAACTTTCATTTTCTCCGTAATGCTTACTTTTTATGGATTTATAGAATGTTGCAAATGTTTGAAATTCAGCTGAATTCGGTTTAGTCAACAATTAAGGTTCCACATATGATAAACATTTATGTTGGTTCTCATTTGCAAGAAAGCAGTTGTTTCTGGCTGGCTAAGCTGAAAAATAATTTGGATAACCTGATTCTGCAAGCGAAGTGAAAGATGAATTTGTCTTCTAGAGTCTTTGGGTGAAAATCTCAACATCCTCATTGCCATTTAAATCCTCGGTAGTATAATGGTCAGTATCACCGCCTGTCACGCGGGAGACCGGGGTTCGATTCCCCACCAGGGAGAATTATCTTTTATTTTCTCCGTAATGCTTACTTTTTATGGATTTATAGAATGTTGCAAATGTTTGAAATTCAGCTGAATTCGGTTTAGTCAACAATTAAGGTTCCACATATGATAAACATTTATGTTGGTTCTCATTTGCACGAAAGCAGTTGTTTCTGGCTTGCTAAGCTGAAAATTAATTTGGATTAACTGATTCTGCAAGCGAATTGAAAGATGAATACGTCTTCTAGAGTCTTTGGGTGAAAATCTCAGCATCCTCATTGCCACTCAAATCCTCGGTAGTATAGTGGTCAGTATCCCCGCCTGTCACGCGGGAGACCGGGGTTCGATTCCCCGCCGGGGAGGATTAACTTTTATTTTCTCCGTAACGCATACTTATTATGGATTTATAGAATGTTGCAATTGTTTGAAATTGTGCAATTTGAAATTCAGCTGAATTCGGTTTAGTCAACAATTAAGGTTCCACATATGATAAACATTTATGTTGGTTTTCATTTGCAAGAAAGCAGTTGTTTCTGGCTGGCTAAGCTGAAAATTAATTAGGATTAACTGATTGTGCAAGCGAAGTGAAAGATGAATACGTCTTCTAAAGTCTTTGGGTGAAAATCTCAACATCCTCATTGCCACTTAAATCCTCGGTAGCGAGTACATCGAAACATAAAATTGTGTGTCAAAGAAAAAAAAATATAAATTATATTTTTTCTAATAAAGTTAATTATAATAGGTATTGAAGTAATATCAAATATCGCTGGATTAGAGACACAAGTGAAGGTTTGGCGTAAACCGCTCATAGTTGGTAAACGGGGCTATCCTGTTTACAATTCAACATTAGAATAATGAAACAGGGTGATTTAAAGACTAATGTTCATAAAATCTGAACAACCATAATTAAACTAGTATTAATTTGCACCGAACAACGTTATGCTTATAACTTGAAGCATTTCCAAATGGAAAACGAAAAATTAAAACATCTTATATTGGCCCACCTGTGTCGATTAACAGTAATCGCAAGCCTAAGCCTTCTATATTGTTTCAACGTCGCAGACAAGGTAATGTTTACGACGTTGAGACTTTCCCGCTGATACATTCCATATGTGTTATGTTGGCACTTTAAAGTAAAACAGCGTCTTTGCAAACATATAACTAAAGCTTTGGCACTTGCACCGGGAGGTACTGAATTCGAATCCCACCAGAGGCAGTATGTAAAGCGAGTTTTCTCGAAAAGTTCACGCTCCATGATACATACCGATAATAAGTTTGTACTGAGCTTGTCCCAAACCAGCAAAACAATGTTCCTTGTTTATATGTATTTGTGAATTGAAGACATTTGTATAGGCGAATACACAAAATAATAGCTTGTTTAAATTAAATTTTAAATTTTGTTATGTAAAGCGAAAAACTTGAAATTAAATAAATGTTTGATATGATGACGATATGATTGTTACAACGCAGGGCAGCGGTTAAGCTGGTAGCCTATAACGCATATTTTCGTTATGCGTCTATGCCAAACGTTCTCACATTCCTCTATATATCGCAGCAACTGAATTACTTAAGCCCATGCATACTACCACTACTGAATTAGATTATCACCTAATTATATAGAACAATGAAATACATATAAGACACGATTCGGTGACCGAACTGACTAGGAATCCTGAACCCGCGAGGGTCTCTAACACTACAGGATTAGGAAATGTTAAAGGTTCTAACTTTAAAGGACTAGTTGAGCGAACTGCCATTCACAACATACAATCCGGAGTTTACCTATAAAGCTACCATCACCAATTCAAATTTCCCTAAATTAGATTTGGAATTTGTTAGTAATTTGTTATTAGGAATAGTTTCACCCTCATCCCTTCAACCCATCTTAAAGATGAGGAAGGGTATATGTGATGGAAACACTTGCATCTTGTCTGCTTTTCTGACTTTTAAATTAATACCCCACTTCCAATCAGAAATTATTACGGCTTCAAAATCTTCTGATAAACCTCGATAATTACAAATTGCTGATCAAATTAGAATAAAAATATAAAAAATATAGTAATTTACTACTCGAACGCCAAACACCTGAATGAAGGGACAATACCTAAAATTAGTCAATCTCCGAAACCGAGCTGTGGAAGGAATCATTCTTTTTAACAATATTAGCAAAATGTACCAAAAATGTACCGCTCTTCTAGAATAAAAAACCAAACAAACTGCAACACACAAAGTTATTTCGAATCAATCACAATAGCTGGCGCGAATCCTCTCTCTGTGAGACCCCTACCATCCACCAAGCGATCCGAACTACATATGTACAAGCTCACAGAACTACACACGCGTATTGTGTTGCACAGGCATGCAGAAGAAAATAATGAAACAAACCATTCGTCACTTATTATATATTCATTCCGCCGTTTCACACTGTAGTTCTTTGAAGCATCTTCATCTTCGTCTCTTTTCCCATTTACCTATGAAACCGGTTTTAATTGCGACTGATTTTTTAACCAAATTTTTTCAATCAAGCAGCACTAAAATATTATGTGTAAATTTTCCCATTTGGAAAAACTTGAAATTAAATAAATAATTAAATAATATTTATTGTAATTGAATTAAAGTAAACCATATTATAAAATTGCAATTGACAATTTGTTTTTTAAATGAAATAGCATTATGCGTGGATTCCACAGTGAAACAATTTTTTTCAGTAAAAAATACTGAGAAACAGAAAAGAGGAGAGTATACATATTAAAATTACTTTAGCATGACAAAGGCAAATAAATGTTGCCATGTATAGAGTTTCATAGTTTTTCATTCAGTTTCATACTTTTTATGACAAAATAAATTTTACTGAATTTTTTTTTGTTTCTTTCTAAAAAATTAAGGGTTTATAATTTTATCTCGTATTAGTTTTACTGAAAAAATTGTTTCACTGTGGAATTCACGCATTATTCTTATTTTACATAAATATTTTTTAAATATACACAAAATACTCTTATTTTTAATATTAACACGAAGTAATAGGAACAAAGTAATAGTACTACTGACTCAATCAATAAGGCGTTTGGGTGAATTTAAATTAACCGATGATAATAACCTATAACTAACGTGTGATCGCCTAAATGTTTACTTTTCACAAATTTAACAAATTTTTTATATTGTTATTGTTGGTTTATGGATGACTTTATTGGATGATTAATACTTTCTTTCCTAATTAATAAAAAAAAAAAAAAAAAAAGAAAAAACGTTGACATGTTTGTAAACGCACTTCATCGATTTTACTGAAGTCGGATTCAGTGTTACGTTCGTTCCTTCGGATTTTTTTTTGTAAATCAATCAAAGTTCTGAAAAAAGTTCGCAAGAAAAAAAAACGTCATTTTTAACCAATGAAATTGGTTTAAAAAAATTTCAGAACGAAGGAAGGAACGAAAGACCGCAACACTGAATCCGCCTTGACCTAACAATACTCGACTTTGATGTGTGCTTTCTACTTTTTCGAGAATAACGTGAATACTGTAGAACCAACATCAATGTTTAGTACTTTGTGATGGAGTTACCACCATCTTCATTTGATCGTTTATTTATTTATGTTTATTTACGTTACAAAAATTTTAAAAACTGCACCATCATTTTGAGCGTTCGAGCTCATTTATAATGACGAGCACAGTTAAATTGCTTTCAAACAAATACATTGTCCTTTGATAAGTGTTTAAAGGTGTAGTTAAATCAGATATCACAAAGAAACAACATAAGTGCCATATACAGCTGCATTGCTTACAAGCAATCATAACCATCGCTCCTCAGTGTTACACCCAAAAACATAAAAGCTCTTATGGGTTCTTTCATTAGATGCGGTCTTATATATCACGTTGGCTAAACCACACCGCTGGTTGGAACAAATCTTGTACTGCACCGCGAAAAACATTTTATGGAAGCAGTTAGAATTAAATTTCTTTCTTAAAATTAAATTAAATTAAATTTTTTGTTTAAAATACGAAAAAACAAGACATCTTGTTGACACAAAATCAATGGCAACTTAATAGAGCGACTGAGTGATTTAGAATTTCTGCTTTTGGTACAAGGTTAACATGCCCCAAGGCGATGTATTCTTGTAAAAATTGTATACAGACTTCCTTAGTAATGGTCTCAGTTTAACTTAACCCCAATATTCCAAACATTTGCTTTCGTCAACGGTGCTATTTGGTCAATTTGGAGTTATAATGCCTTTAGTTTTTTAAAATCGGCTAGGGCACGACATTTTATCTATCTACCAAAATAGTTCTCAATTTTTATTTCTTCTGTTGGAAAATTGATACTGTAACTGATACTTTGGATGTAAGATTTAAAGAAAGTTTGTAAGATTTAAAAATGTTAATTATGACGCATATTACAAAATTTCGCACATACAAACTGCTTTCATTTTCCAGGTGGATTTTGTTTGGTCGTCATTTTGTTTTGGATGATATTTGGCGATTCGCATTTGACAGTCATAGAATTGTTCAAATTGTGAATACATTCATGACGTTTTTGGTGTTATTTATGTGCCGAGCAACAACCATTCAGCGTGTAATGAATAATTTTTAAAATTTGCATACACTGGACGACAAAGTAAAAACTGGGCGACAAATAAGCCAAAGTACACCAGAAAAGATTGATGCAGTGAGGAGAGTGTTCCTGAATGTCCAGGTACCTCATATCGGCATCTACGAATTAGGAATGTCTCCATCATGTTTGTTCTCAAAGATGATTTGTGTGCTTACCCGTATAAAATTCAATTGACACAAGAGCGGAAGGAAAATGATCATGAACGGCGGTGATATTGCAATGCTCGAGTTTTACGGATCGGTATTGTAACGATTCCCAACGGCGTCGTTCCAAGTTTTTTTAATTTATGCAATTTATTGAATTCATCGCCTAAATGTTGACTACGATATTGTGTAGTTGAAAATGTAGTTGAACTGATCGTGAAAAGATGTTAATATCGATTGATAAGGCAGTTCTATTAAGCTGAAAAAAAAATATCGAGTGGTCGATACAGCAGACCAAAATGACTTAGCAAAATTGATCTTTTTTTTTTTGTTATTTTCGCGATTTTTTTTTGTTGCAAGGATGATGGGGAAAAAATAATTTTTTTGAGATCAGTTAAGTTTCGACGATCATTTGGTGCGCGATCTAAAATTGTATCATATTAAAATAAATAAAAAAAATTGAAAAGAAAAGTATTGTTTGAAATTTTAGTAAATTGACAAAAATAAAAGAAAGTTTAATTTTTGTATCATTAGTTCGAAGATGAAACGCATAACAAATTACAAATTACAAACAACAAAGTACAATTAATTAAAAATAAGATTTATGTGAGGAATATAATGAAAATTCTTAATAATATGACTTTCGTTTTGTGAGTGAGTGGCCATAAAACAGTTTAGAAACTTTATAGAAAAAGACAATTTTTTTTTTTGTGAACAGATTATTTTGTTTTCTTGTGAGATCGAACCAAACTAAGATAATCTACCAAAGTTATAAAAAAAACGTGAGGTGTCTCCGATACAGTTATAATACTAAACCCCGTGATAATACTAAGCGACCGTAATAAAACCAAATTGGTGATAACAACTAATTTCTGTTTTCTCGAGTATAAAAATAATACACTTTTAGTACCGAAGTGAACCTAATTTAATCCTGAAATAATAATAACTATAAAAATAATAATATTAATCATAGTGATAATCATTACCAATAAGTGAAAATCCCGAAAAGTTTAACGGTTCATAAATATTTCATAAATTTATTATAATTAATCGAGGCTCAACACACCCAACAACCATCATTCAACGCATCATCTATACGCTTCCCACAACAACAACTAACAACAGCAACAGTCAACAGTAAGAATTTTAATTATCATTTTGTATCTCATTTTTTTTTTATTACGTACACCTCACATTGAAAAAAAATATTTAAATTTAGAATTACATTACATAATAATTATAATTCGTTGTTATTTAAGTTGGTGGAGGGTAGTTAAGGTCTTAGTTAAGTTGGTTAGGGTTTTTAGGTATAGTTAGATAGTTTTAAAATTTTCTTTTGAAATTCCTCAATTATTTTTTTTATATATATACTTTTTTTGTATTTATTTTTATTTCTGTTTTATTGATGTAATAAAATTTATTACTTCTTTTATTAAAAACCAAATGATCAATTGCGTTATTAATCCCAAAAAAATGAGACCAACGTAAAGTAGTACATTGAGGATGAATTAGGTGAGTGCCACGGTGAAATTAATTGGTTGGTAGTTAGTATTTCCTATAGCGGTTAAACCCGATCCAAATATGCTTCCACCCACCCCATACCGTGATGCTTAGCCGCGCAACAACCGCATCGAAGCCTCTATTTGGATCAATTCTATAGCAAGCATGTTGGGGACGATATTTTTCCATTTTTTTTTTTTTGCTAAAATTTTCATTTTTAATTTTATTTTTTTTTCAATTAAAATTTTGTTTTCTTTTGAATACCCTTCCCATCATGCTAAATGCTACAGTGGCGCCCCTGTAAAAGGGCTTTTTGTTTAATTTTTTTCTTCTTTTGATCAATATTTTCATTCTAATTTTTCTTATACGTCTATATTTTGTCTATAATCTGAAATTTTTTTTTGTAGAATTTAGAGTTCAATATAGACATTCAATTTTTTTTTGCTAAAAAAAACCGGACAAGTGGTGCAGTGGTTAAAGCTTCGGCACTTGGACCGGGAGGTACTGGGTTCGAATCTCATCAGAGATGCAAATCGAATTTTCATCATCAATTACAATCGGTGCTGTTAATAAACACAACTAAGACCCTCTGATGGAGTGCAGAATTCAGCGCCGACCCACCGTCCATGTTAATGTACAGGTTGACATGGAGCCAGGTGGTATACTGTAGTTGTGTGAGTAGGTGAATAAGTGAATGGGTTAATGATGTGGCGTGAATGCGTGGTATCACAATGGGCCAAACAAATGGCCTAAGTGTCAACCACTGAAACCTAACCTAAACCTAAAAAAAAAAAAATTGTCTCATCAAATCAGAAACGATATGTTTCGCCATATTGGTGTTGATTTTACTATCTTTTCTGGTTTTCGAAATCAGTTTTAATTAACGGTTGCCGTAATTACTTCGGTTTGTATACATTTTCCTCTGAAAAGATTTTGACTTGTAGTCCCAGGTGATTCGGTTATTCAACTTACTTTTATTTATTTGATTGCAATTCACCCGTTACATCGTATCCGGTTATAAAAGACTGTTTGAATTACTGGCTGGTGTATTGTAATTAATTAATTTTCCCACCATCCCAATCCCGTTCCCTTCAATGCTAATTACCTATACTAATTGCGACAACTAAATAACAAATTTTATTATTTATAAATCTACGGCACTCATTCTAGTTCATCCTCTTCGATTCAAATTTTTTGCAAATTATCGTTATATATTATAATCTATATATTATTATATATATTATAAATTATAAATTTTTATTTTTTTTATTTTTGGTTTCCATATCTAAAAATTTTTTTTTTTAATTTCTCGAATTTTTTTTTTTCTTGTGATCGAATTATCCAGCAAAGCGTATTTTTTTATATAAACATATTGTTGTTCTAATTTAATAATTTCTCAATTAGTTAATTATATCATTTTTGGTAAGTCACAATATCGAGCTGTATTATTACTATTATCGTATTTTTTTTCCTTCGTTCAATTCAACTTAAGATCAATTGAAATCTGCGTTATACGTTACTCATTCAATTATCATTCAATACACAATATCGTAGTCACACAATTCCCATCAACAATTAGGAACTGATTTTTTTTTTATTAATTAGATTTGTATCTCAATTTGACATTATCATTTAGATAATTTTGCAAGATTTTTCTTCTCGTTGAGACCTTTGGCATTCATAATCGTAAATTATTTCTACGAATAGAAATATCGTATTTTCTTTGATTAGTTTTATCTTTATAATTTTTCAGTGAAATTTAAAATTTTTAAAAATGAATGTGTTTTTGTTAAATCGAAACGAATTCGAAATCGATACGACCTGACTTGAAAATTAATAAATGCTGTCTTAAACTAGAAATGATAAAACAGGAAATTAGTTCCATCCGTAGTTTAGAAACCGAACAACAAGTACAGTCTGCCCGTACAATAGAATCTAAACTCCTTCATATTGCAAGTTGCTTAAGACGTGCTACTAGTTCTCCAACGTATGCCGGACCAGCTAGAAATGCATTACAACCCTGTGAAAAATTAATAAGCACACTACAAAACTTCTTAAATGACCAGGACAAGCTAGATGAATCCATTGATACAGCCAACTCAGTCCATATCGAAATGATTCAGAACTGTGAAGACAATCATAAAACACTTTCTATACCGGGAACCTCTACTATTTCACATCGTGCTGATCAGTCGTCCGAAATGGACCGTATGATGGAGCAAATCCGTCAGTTATCCGAACAGGTATTATCACTAAGTAAAGAGTGTTATGATTTGAAGCGTAACACAAAACAACCATTGCAGGAGCCACCTATCAAAACACAAGCGCAGAATAGTCAAACCTCTATGTCATACTCGGTAATGCAACCAACCCAGTTACCATTCGCAAATGAGATGTATAAACCACCAAGAATAACTTTGCCACAAATGTCGGCAGCCGTCGCAAGTACCTCTCAAAATTGGCAGTACCATAGGCCTCCTCCAATACAGCAACATACCGCTAATTATAATCATATGTTTAATACGCCCTACATACCTCAACAAAATATACCTCATTCGTCTCAGAGTAATGTTGGTCAAATTGAGCAAAATTATTATACACAGCCTAATCCAACACAAGTTAAATATGCTCCGGATTCACGTGGTTTATCGCGAAGTGGTTTGTCTTTTGATGGATCACCAATGGGCATTCCCATTAATTTGTTTCTATTCCAATTAGAAACATTAGCATCATCTATGCATTTAACTAACGAGCAACTTTTGACTGAGGTTAGCTTTATTTTAAAAGGAGTTGCATCGAACTGGTATTGGAGGTATCGGCAACAAAACCCTCAAGCGAATTGGCATGAAGTTCGGCATACCATGGTAGAACGCTTTCAAACTAGACGACCAGACATAGACATTGAAAATAAAACTGAGTCTAGAAAGCAATTTCCTAAAGAGTCTTTTCTGGAATATTACGAACAAGTGTGTAGTCTAACTTTTCAATTGAGCACTCCCTACTCTGACAAACAGCTAATCAAGGTGCTCATGAAAAATATGAGACCAGGTTTGCGGTATCAACTAACAGATCGTCATTTTGATTCACTCGGCGATTTGTTAAGCAGCTGCATGAGCTGGGAGAATACTTGGTCTGAATTAAAAATAGATCCCGATGGTTTTGTTCCCTTTAAGCGAGTCACATTCCAAGATTTTGATAAGGTTATTCCGCATAGGCGTAGCATACATTCCTTAGAATTAGATCCCAGTGCAAATTATAATAATTTGATGAACACGCAACTAGACACAAACAGTCCTGGGTCCTACCAATATTGTATGCCTCCACAAGTCAATGCTATCCAAAAGACAAATATGCTTTCACCACAACAACCAGAAAGACCTCTGATAACCCGCCCACAATTCGATTCCAATTCCACACACCGAAACAATACATACATAATCTGCTATAACTGCGACGATATAGGTCATGCATTTAGCGATTGTCCAAAGCCACCTACTGGTTGGTTTTGCTACAAGTGTGGACTAAAAGACACAACATCCTCAAAATGTCCACGATGTTCGGAAAACGGTGCACGGGGCCAGTGGAGGTCTGGGAACCAGGGTCCCCCGAGACATTACCAACCCAGTTTACAGCAGCAGAATGCATCGGCGAATACAGATCCTTCCTTAAACAACCAAGGGAGGATGAACAATTCGAGGTAAACTCAGAAGCTTCCAATAGTTCTTTTCATTCTGCAGAATCGTATTCTAAACCAAATTCACCAGTTCAGAAGTACGAACATCTTAGTGATGAATGTGGTACACGGTGCTCTTCTTCTGAATGTTTACACGATTTTGCCGAAAACTTGCAATCACCTTATAGTGTAGTAATTAATAAACGACAATACAATTTAAAACATCGATCGCGCAGCAGAAATTACTGGCAATCAAGAAGATATATTAGGTCTAACATAATATCTTCGATAATCAACAATGATCTTTGTGATAAACGGCCGTACGCGCAAGTCGCGATAAATGGTATTGTATATAAAGGTCTTTTGGATAGTGGAGCCACCATCAGTATTTTAGGAGCTGGTTCATAAAAATATTTGTGCAATTCTACCAATAAATTTCACAGCTTTCCGGGGGTTGTTAATACAGCAAGTGGACAACCGCAACGAATTTTTGGTTACATCACTGCTCAAATAGTATTTAACGGCCGTGAAAAGCGAATGAGATTATACATAGTTCCATCATTAGAGCAACCTCTTTATTTGGGGATTGATTTCTGGAACTTGTTCGGAATCACGCCAAATATCGCATCGATAGCTTCTGTCTCCACTACCAATGACGTAAAACTTGACGCCTATCAGTTCCACAATCTCTCGCCCGAAGAACACAGCACATTGAAGGACATTAAAAACAATTTCCGTCATTTGCACAACTCGGTCTCGGCAAAACCAATCTTGTCACACATTTCATCGATGTCGGCACAGCTAAACCTATCAAGCAACGTTTCTATGCTATATCGCCCGCTGTTCAGACTCGCATGTACGCGGAGTTGGACAGAATGATCTCTTTGGGTGTCATTGAGGAATCCCAGAGCTCTTGGTGTTCGCTGGTTACCCTTGTATCGAAGGCAAATGGTAAGGTTCGTTTGTGTTTGGATGCCCGTGAATTGAACAAAGTTACCGTCAAGGATGCGTATCCATTGCCGCTTATCGATGGATTGTTGGGTCGGTTGGATCAAACAAGATTTATATCAAGCATCGACTTGAAAGATGCCTTCTGACAGATCCCGCTTGACCCACAATCCAGAGATAAGACGGCATTTACGGTACCTGGGCGGCCTTTGTATCAATTCACGGTCATGCCTTTCGGTTTGTGCAATGCACCACAAACGATGTGCCGCCTCATGCACAGGGTGATCCCGCATCAATTACATGACCGTGTGTTCGTCTACTTAGACGATCTTCTCATAACCTCTGCCACTCTTGGAGATCATTTCGCCCTTTTTCGCGAAGTTGCGAATCTTCTGAAAAAAGCCGGATTGACGATAAACGTGGAAAAAAGTAGGTTTTTGCTGAAGGAGGTGAAATATTTAGGCTACGTGGTAGGAGATGGCTGTCTTCGGACCAATAGCGAAAAGATCAAAGCAATTGTGGAATACCCTATACCTAAGACCACTAAGCAAGTTCGGGGTTTTCTCGGTATGTGTGGTTGGTACCGGCATTTCATCCGAAACTTTGCCACCATAGCCGTTCCATTAACAGACGTTACAAAGAAAGGTACTAAAATTAAATGGTCCGAGACTGCGGACAAATCCTTTAGTTTGTTGAAGCAATCCCTGACATCTGCGCCCGTCCTGATAAATCCTGATTTTCAGAAACCCTTCTACATACAATGTGACGCCAGTACCGTTGGTGTAGGAAGCGTGTTATTCCAACTAGATTCCGCCGGAGAAGAACACCCCATAGCCTTTGTATCCCAAAAGTTGAATGCCGCTCAAAAGAACTACTCCATCACGGAACTGGAGTGTTACGCAGCGGTACTGAGCGTCAAAAAGTTCAAGCCGTATGTAGAAGGGTATTCGTTCACGATTTACACAGACCACGCAAGTCTTCGGTGGCTTATGTCACAAAAAGATTTGTCGGGAAGGTTAGCTCGATGGAGTTTAAAGCTCCAAGCTTTCGACTTCGAAATTGGTTACCGTAAGTGTTCGGTCAACGTGGTACCAGACGCATTGTCGCGAGCGTTCTCTGAAGAACCAGTTTCGTCTCTGAGTCTCTGAGTCTCGTTGCTTCATTGGAAGCTCTCAAGAAAAAGGAAAAGAACGAAAATAATGAAAGTATGGAACCTCTTCACCCAAATTTGGATGATCCTGCTTTTAATAGCAAGGAGTACAAAGAGCAAATTAAAAAGTTTCATGAATCGGGATCGAACTGTTCTAACTTTTGTGTCAAAGATAACAAACTATTGTACTCACCCTCAGTCGGTACACCGTACGAATATACAGACTTCCCCACTTGGCGATTGGTTATTCCCATGGAGCTTACGAGATCGTTAATAGAACAGGCACATACACCTCCCACATCAGCTCACATGGGAGCAGCTAAATCACTCGAGCGACTTAGAAGACAATTCTATTGGAATCGAATGGCTCTCGACGTCAAAGACTTCATTGCAAATTGTAAGTCTTGTAAGATGAATAAAGCGGTGAATTATTGTACCAAACCTGAAATGGGGCATCAGTTTACCTCGGAACGTCTGTTTCAGAGAATTTATGTAGATCTTTTGGGTCCGTATCCCCGATCAAAACGTGGGAATACGTATATTTTCATTATATTAGATCACTACTTGAAATTTGTCCTCGTGAAACCTTTACGTGAAGCGACAGCCGCGTTAATTTGTAATTATCTAGAAAACGACGTATTCTTTCTCTTTTCTGTGCCAGAATTTGTTGTAAGCGACAATGGCAAACAATTTATATCCAAATTGTTTCAGGAGCTGCTGAATAAATATGCAGTAGGTCACATTCGGACACCGATATACTCCCCCCAAAGCAATGCCTCGGAACGTGTGAACCGAACAATTTTATCGGCCATCCGCAGCTATCTGACGGATTCAACGCATAATGACTGGGATTTACACCTACAAGAAGTAGCGGCTGCTCTGCGTAATGTTATTCATAACACAACCAAATTCTCTCCACACTATATAACTTTTGGACAACACATGACCTTGCATGGTTCCGATTATAGATTATGGAGACTCCTCTCGGATTATGGGAATAACGACGTAGGCCTCATGTCAAAATCGGATCGCCTTAATATCGTTCGAGACAAAGTCCAGCACTATCTTACTGTTGCGTATGATAAATCGGCTAAACATTACAATTTGCGAAGCCGTAATCGCGAATTTGTTAACGGACAAGCGGTTTTTGCCCGGTCATTTGCGCAAAGCAATGCTGCAAATAAATTTACGTACAAATTATCTCCTAAGTCGAGTGCAAAGTTGGAAATGTGGCATATAAGTTACGCAATCTGGAAGGGAAAAGTTTAGGCACGTACCACACAAAAGATATTCGAACTTAAATTTCATTCCATGCTACTGCGCTAAAACGAATAAATTATACGACCTGGAATTTTCTGAAATTAATTTCTGCCCGGCATGAGACCATTTCAGGGTGTGGGACGTCCCCACGATTTGTAACGATTCCCAACGGCTTCGTTCCAAGTTTTTTTAATTTATGCAATTTATTGAATTCATCGCCTAAATGTTGACTACGATATTGTGTAGTTGAACTGATCGTGAAAAGATGTTAATATCGATTGATAAGGCAGTTCTATTAAGCTGAAAAAAAAATATCGAGTGGTCGATACAGCAGACCAAAATGACTTAGCAAAATTGATCTTTTTTTTTTGTTTTTTTCGCGATTTTTTTTTGTTGCAAGGATGATGGGGGAAAAATATTTTTTTTGAGATCAGTTAAGTTTCGACGATCATTTGGTGCGCGATCTAAAATTGTATCATATAAAAATAAATAAAAAAAATTGAAAAGAAAAGTATTGTGAGAAATTTTAGTAAATTGACAAAAATAAAAGAAAGTTTAATTTTTGTATCATTAGTTCGAAGATGAAACGCATAACAAATTATTTTGTGTACAATTAATTAAAAATAAGATTTATGTGAGGAATATAATGAAAATTCTTAATAATATGACTTTCGTTTTGTGAGTGAGTGGCCATAAAACAGTTTAGAAACTTTATAGAAAAAAACAATTTTTTTTTTGTGAACAGATTATTTTGTTTTCTTGTGAGATCGAACCAAACTAAGATAATCTACCAGAGTTATAAAAAAAAACGTGAGGTGTCTCCGATACAGTTATAATACTAAACCCCGTGATAATACTAAGCGACCGTAATAAAACCAAATTGGTGATAACAACTAATTTCTGTTTTCTCGAGTATAAAAATAATACACTTTTAGTACCGAAGTGAACCTAATTTAATCCTGAAATAATAATAACTATAATAGCTGTATTTTGTTGAGAATTTACAACAACAATTGCATTTGATAATTCCCAGTAGAATAAACTAATTCCAAAACTTTTTTGGAATTATTTAATTCTAATTCCAAAAGTTACTTATCGTATTTGCCACCAGAAAACATTTTTTTGTTTTTTATTGTTTTTAAGTTGGTGTTGTAAATTTAATGACATTTATGACAAGCGACATTTTTATTGTGGTCGATATTTTCTTAAAACTTATATATTATATTTTGTGTTATAATTAAGAATAGGAAAATACAAAATACTACCAACAGAAAAAACATTTTTTGCTGTTTTGTTGAGAATTAAATAATTCCAAAATAATTCGAAATAATTAATTCTCAACAAAATACAGCTAATAATAATAATATTAATCATAGTGATAATCATTACCAATAAGTGAAAATCCCGAAAAGTTTAACGGTTCATAAATATTTCATAAATTTATTATAATTAATCGAGGCTCAACACACCCAACAACCATCATTCAACGCATCATCTATACGCTTCCCACAACAACAACTAACAACAGCAACAGTCAACAGTAAGAATTTTAATTATCATTTTGTATCTCATTTTTTTTTATTACGTACACCTCACATTGAAAAAAAATATTTAAATTTAGAATTACATTACATAATAATTATAATTCGTTGTTATTTAAGTTGGTGGAGGGTAGTTAAGGTCTTAGTTAAGTTGGTTAGGGTTTTTAGGTATAGTTAGATAGTTTTAAAATTTTCTTTTGAAATTCCTCAATTATTTTTTTTATATATATACTTTTTTTTGTATTTATTTTTATTTCTGTTTTATTGATGTAATAAAATTTATTACTTCTTTTATTAAAAACCAAATGATCAATTGTGTTATTAATCCCAAAAAAAATTAGACCAACGTAAAGTAGTACATTGAGGATGAATTAGGTGAGTGCCACGGTGAAATTAATTGGTTGGTAGTTAGTATTTCCTATAGCGGTTAAACCCGATCCAAATATGCTTCCACCCACCCCATACCGTGATGCTTAGCCGCGCAACAAGCGCATCGAAGCCTCTATTTGGATCAATTCTATAGCAAGCATGTTGGGGACGATATTTTTCCATTTTTTTTTTTCGCTAAAATTTTCATTTTTAATTTTATTTTTTTTTTTTTCAATTAAAATTTTGTTTTCTTTTGAATACCCTTCCCATCATGCTAAATGCTACAGTATAAACGACCACGTTTTGGCAAAAAATCATTATGATCGATGAAGCATATTTAAACTTGGCTGGCTTAGTTAATAAACAGAATATGCGCTTTTGGAGCTCTAAAAATCTTTAGTTGAAACATCAAAGACCACACTGTACACTTATAGGGTATCTATATCATTAGACCATATTAGGATGCTAGGCAGTACTGTAACAGTTACTGGTGACTGCTATCTGGAGATGTTGG
This sequence comes from Nephrotoma appendiculata, assembly GCA_947310385.1. Classification (NCBI taxonomy): domain Eukaryota; kingdom Metazoa; phylum Arthropoda; class Insecta; order Diptera; family Tipulidae; genus Nephrotoma; species Nephrotoma appendiculata. The sequence goes on from OX371225.1 coordinate 89,262,198, forward strand.
AAAACTTTCTAGTTCTCAAAATAGATCGATAAGGTTTATAGAACAAGTAGTCCCAACAAGACGGTAGCCCATCAGCACACACAGAAAATGTTATGAAGAATGTGCTTAAAAGAACTAGCCTTTGCGCCACAGCCAAAGGCAGCCACTTCTCCAACATTATATTCCATACATAATGTTAAAGACCATATTTTAAAAAAACAGCGACCTGCAACATAAAATGCACTTTGTCTGTATATAATTTTGAGGTTCACTTTTCCGTGAACAAATTGTGGTGCATCAATGAAAAGCTAGTTCTTAGAAAATCAAGAGAACTCTATCTTATAACAGTGGCAAACAAATTTGGTTAAATTGAAGGATTTATGGTTCACTATAAAAAACAAAGGAGCTCTATATAGACGATGATATATGGAATGGTTTTGATTTGTACTTTATGCTGAAAGTTTCAAGTGGTCTATCCCAGCGATCTACTGTATTAAAAACACAAAATCTTTGGAACGATTTTTGCACAAAATTTCAATGAAAAATTACTTCTAAAAAAATCTTTAGACAGAAGAATTTTCAATTTTGTAAAGAAACAAAATCCTTCCCGTTTCAGTTGAAGTCAAATTGCGTTAGTTCCGAAGACCTTCTAAAGAATTGGGGGAAACTTTGTTTATAGAGAGGATCACCACTTAGACCCAAATTGCGCAAATTCTTACAACCAGTTGGTTCTCATACCTACACTGTAGATTATCCTGAGAGTCTAAAATTGAACTATTCGATGTCATTTCAAACCCTTTGGTAGCAGTGTGTATCTGTTATTCAAAAGAAGAAATACCAGAGTTACTTAAATTCGATTTGTCGAAGAGTGTACAGAAAAATCGACCAACCTTTTAATAGAAATACCAATCCCTGGCTAATTTTCCATACATAAATTCGAGAGACGACTAAACTAGTTTAAGGAATATAATAGTGTTTACAAATTTTACGGACAAATGGCCCGTTCCACACATAACTTCTTTGAAGTTACATCTTTTTCGTCTCTTTCTCCGTTTACCTATGAAACCGGTTTTAATCGCGACTCATTTTTCAACAAAAAATTTTTCAGTGAAGTAGCTCTAACATAAATAGAAATGAAAAAAAAATTAAAGCCATTTTTGAGATGTAGATTTTAGTTAAAATTTTATTTTCGAGAGAGCAGAATAAAACAATACAAAAAGATTTTGTGTTTAAAGATAAAATAAATCTTTAAATTAGCAATACAAAATATATTACGACTTATTTTCAAGTTAGAAGTAGTACATACTTGAAAAAAGTAATGCCAATAAACATAAAAAATGAACAAAAATTTGGGTTGAGAAAATCAAAAAAAATGGTTTTGAAAAAATTGTGAGATGCTTGTTTATAATGTGTATAAAAAAATATGGGGTTGGGTACGAAATCTCTCATTACAAAATCTCTTTTACAAAATCTCTACTACACAAATTCTTAATTACAAAATCTCTTAATTACAAAATCACCTAATTACAAAATCTCTATTTCAAAATCTCCTAATTACAAAATTTCTATTTCAAAATCTCGCATACAATTTTCCCCGTAAATATATGAAATCGCGCGATTTCATATATTTACGGGGAAAATTTTATGCGAGGTTTTGTAATTAGGAGAAAAGTGATTGTGTGCCTGTATGTGGGTGTGTGTGTCGGGTGTTTGTGTGGGTAAGTATGTATGTGTGTGTGTGTGTGTCGGGTGTATGTGTGTGTGTGATTCGGGTGTTTGTCTGTGAGTGTGTGTTTCGGGTGTTTGCGTGGAGTGTGTGCGTGTGTATTGTTTCATCCATATCTGTCAAGTTTTCGAAGCGATTAATAACTAATTAGTAATTTCATAAATCCTTGCTTATAAAAAAATTAAATAAAAATATCTAAAAACAAAGTTCAATATATTTCATCTTTTTCAAAAATTTGTCAAGATAATTTTTTTTTTTTTATTAATGTATTAAAAATTTATGTTTTAATTCAATATTAGAGTATAAGCAATTCGCTTCAAAAAGTCAATTTTTCCAAGTATATGTCGTTTTCTTATTAATCTTTTTATTTTTTTCAATTATTTTTCTTTTCCTTCGAAATTTGTGACCGTTCTTAACCTTCTCAATATTCGATTTTGCCACAATCAGTTCTTTAGCTAAATCTTTTATTAGTTTGTATACTCCAGCGTGCCGTTTTCCAACAACTAATTTTAGGCGACGGTGCCATGCTTCGACACTATTCTGTGTCCTAGGGAAGCTTTCTATTCCGCTTTTTGTAGGAGCCACTGCCCAAAATTCGGGCTTAAACCTGTGTTGCACGTTAGAGTGTCCAATATAATTTTTTTAAACCATATCCCAATTTTTTTTGCGTCTTCATCATCAAAGTTTTTTTCTATCTCCGAATAATAAGAAGTTATTTCTTCGGGGGGCACAATAGCTAAACTTTTTATCATTTTTATTTGAATCGCAAAGGATTCAGAATTACCATATTTAGCCGCTAATTTTTCATTTTGGACCTTTCTCCATATGATCTGGCCAAAATGAAAAAGACAGGCTTTGAGGGAAGTCTCCGGAAAAAAAATTTTCACTGAAGAAAAAATGGCTTTCTTGAAATCACAAATAATCCTGGCTGGTTTCAAAATTATTTCGTACTCCAAAGCAATTTTACAAATATTGAAAAATATTTGATCGTAAACTTTCCTTGACTTTTTGCTCATTAGGCAAAATATTAAGGGAATTATTTCCCCTTCAATACTCGCGTGAATAGAAAATAGTTGTCGCATTATGGATGGAACTACATCAAATGTTCCATCCATAATCCAACAATTAGATTCTCCAAGGAGTTTTAACGACGATTTAGTTCCCAAAATTATAATTTTCTCCTCATCAAAATACTCCTCACAAAGAACAAATAATTCCCCTTCGAGATATTTAATAACTTCAGGAATATTAAAATTTCGAAGATGATCTGGCTCATTTATTTTGCCGGCACGTGCGCGATGAATTTTTATTTTATGTGCCTCTTTAGTAGGTAAATTGGCACGTGAAATATTAGGTGTTTGCACAATTGAATTTCTGATCAAAACTGATGGTGGCAGGTCTGTGTTTTGAGCATTTGTTTTAATATAAGAGTTCACTTCAGATATACATTTTTCCTCCGGTATGGGGCTATGTGAATGTTCGGGTGATGGTTTAATAATTTTGTATTGATTATCCACCAGTGTTGTTACAATCCGTCCTTTACACGAATTATTCTTTTTTGTACAACATACCCAATTATATGTCGTTTTTGTTTTCAGGGACAAATTTCCAAAACCATCCACGAACAATTTTTCATTTCCTTTCTGGGAAGTTACGGTAGATATATTCATCGCTAAAATTTAAAATTATTAAAAACATCATTACAAAAATCTCGTTTGTTACCTTAGTTAAATTACCTGTGTGTATGTATTATAATGGAACCAGACAACGATTTAAAAAAAATTCAACAGCGAAAATTATTATCAGCAATATGTACAATTGCATATTTCGTTACACATTGAATTTTGTTTTTTTGTTTTTTCCTATACTAAAAGTGGATATTGTATTTCAATGGTAACTTGATAGAAATAATTTCGAAAAATTAACTATCACGATACAGAAAAAATACTGTGTATGTGCGTGTTCAAATACTATGTCGCTGCCATTCCAAAACAACACAATTATTCCAAAGGAGGTTTTAGGAGAATTTGTAATTAGGAGATTTAATAATTTGGTGATTTTGTAATTAGGAGATTTTGTAGTTAGGAGATTTTGAAATTAGAAGATTTTTTAAAAAATAGGGGATTTTGTAGCTGAGATTATGAAATGAGGGATTACGTACCGATCCCAAAAATATGGGATGTATTTTTAAAAACATGCGCCACTAGTAGTACGTTTTTTTTTAATATCATGAGACGAAAATTTGTCCTAAACTTCATAGAAGTTACTTTACCTTCTTAATGAGTAACTGCTTGAACCCGATCAAAATCCCTCATTACCCGATAACTACAACCCATAGCCATTCAATACAAAAATACTATCAATTTGTATTCAACGGACCAACCAGAACGTTTATGGAGTACTACTGGTAGTAGTTGTTGAAGAGTTATTTAGCTTTCGATTTTATTCGATAGGACTCGCAGTTGTAGATATTCAAGTCTCTATAATGTAGCTAATTCAAATAATAAACATAAAACTTATAAAAGGCTTACAAACCAAATACTAACCTGAACTGAATTTTGTCTTAATTGTTTTCTCCCAGCATATATTTTGTAGTTCACAATTTCTAAACATAACAGTAATATGTTATTTATAACAAAAAAGTACAATTTTAAATTTTTAATTTAACACATTCGCGGACACTTTCAAAATGTGTTTAACACAAATTTGCTAAATTTTGTAATTGCAATGATATTTCGTCGCGGAAAGGAATATATTGTTGAGAATTGACAAATATGTCGTCTTATTTCTTAAAAAACGAAGAATTTGTATGACTAATTTACGCGAAAGTGTTAAAATCGAAAAAGTTGTATGAATGCTATAGCATTCACGTCCGCGATCGTGTTAAATGTTTTTCGTTCAAAACAATTGACCATATCGTAATGATAGTCGTAAAGAAGAGTCAAAATTTTGAAAATGTTGAAACAGAAAAAAAGTTAAAAACATTTGCGGATCGACCTGATAAATAATTTTTGTCTACTTTCATAATTAAAATAAATCCTTCCTTACCACGACATAACCTTTTAGAACCACAATTAATTTTTTCCCAAAAACATCATCAACGCTTTTTAATTATAATTCCTTAGATGTTAACATAAATATCTTATTACCAACTTGAAGCACACACCAAACAGTTTAATAAAAATATGTGTCTGACATTTATATTGAAAAACCATAAGAACAGCGTGTCTACAGTTTTCCTTCTTATAAACACAGACAGACATACAAACATGTTATTGTATTTCATCAAAATGTTAACAGATTTTTTCGACTTTCGTTTTTTTTTGTAAAAAGAACCAAGAGAGACGTAATACGATTAATAAAATGTTTTTTTTTAGAAATTGCCCTAATTTAATATTTTTTTAAATATCCTTAGTTAAGAAATTTAACTTGCTTGTTAAACTAAATGTCGACAATTCAATTAGTGTTTATTGGGCATGGTCAGTTTTTGGCTTCGGATTTTTTGTTTGGTTTGTGGTTTACTTTTGTTACATAAAAAAAAAAAAAATTCATGCGAATTGTTTTGTGACGTTCAAATAATGGAAAACATTTAAAGAATATAATATTTAAATTTATTCTATTCCAAAATTCCAAAAAGGGTGTTTAAATTTTTTTTTAAACACATTAATATTAATCAACTTTATAAATTGTATATAATGCAACAAGTAACCACATTACCTGTATCAATTATTCTTATTCACCGAAGTATTAATATTTAGTTCATTAATATTAATTACAAAACAAATTAGAGGTGTATTGTAGTGTTCAACACGATGTCTTGTTAACTAAAGTGTGGTGGTAGAGGAAGATTTAAACTAATTTGTGTACGCAGAACTGTTCGCTGCCTGATTCACTATAGGCTTTTGTCTGATAGTAGAGACACATTTAAAGTATTTTCTTTGAATTTTACATATGTTTTCTATGGAGTAGAGTTGAGATATAATTCCCCGAAGTAAGAAACTATTCTTTAACTATCGGATATCTGGTAGGGGAAAATTAAACGTAAAAGTAATTTCCAGATTTTCAAAAAAAATGTATGGGGTGGAGTTGAAACAGCTTGTTCCTCGTTCTTCGAAACTATTCGTTGGCCGGACTATCGGCTTGATTTAAAGTAATTTGCGGATTTAAAGTAATTTCTGAAAAAGTCAAATTTCAGACATTTCCTTTGATGTAGACTTGCCATATAGGTAATCGAACTCAAGAACTATTCGTTTATGATTTAAACGTGAAAAGCGTTATTCCCTTTTCTCAAATAAAATAAAATGAATCAGTTAATTTTTGTATTTTTGTTTCATTATTAATGCTGAAAAGAGAATCAACGTTCTAACATGAATTTAGGAGGAGAATAAAATAAATTAAATCTTTTTCATTTATTGTATCATTCTGTCGTAGAATATTCTTGCAATGTATTTAGTGTTTGGTGAGCATTTTTCGTTGCCCATTAATATTGTAATTCAGTTAGTTTTTGAATTTTTATAGTATTTAGCTTATTCTAGTTACCGACTATAGTGACTAATTGATTTCGGAATTTTTTATAATTTGGACTTGGCACTCTCGGATTTTCTATTAAACGATTGTAGTTTAAACGGCTTTTTGATTCTCTGCTATTTTCAGAACATTCTAATTAACTAGTTTGATAATTATCTGATTTTACGTTTTAGGTACATTTTATTAGATTTTAGATTAGTGAATTTTAAATCTATTTTAATATTAGGGATATTTGATTCTTTGATTGAGTTTTATATTGTACCAATAGATCTTTTTTTACCATCATTAACAGAAAAACAGTATTGAATAATAGTTGCTTTCCAATCGACCACCGCTCAGTACTTGCAAGTGCGAAAAATATGTATTGAATAAAGTGTTCGAAAGCCCAAACAATGACAAAAACAAAACATAACCTAGAAACGAGAAGTTTATTTGATCGCAACAATTGATTTGTTTATTTAAAAAAATATCTGATAGCGTTAATAGTATTAATTGAAATTAGTTAAAAAATATATAATGAGTGACCAAATTAAAAGAAAATGGTCTTATGCCGAGACGAAAGCCCAATACATGCCTATGGAAATAGGCAGGAAGATTACACAACCACAGTGCGAAAAAAGAATGCTGGCTGCAGTTTATTGTAACCGACCTAGAATATATGGATGTATTATAATATAAAATCTATTGAAATATTTTTGAATTTGTTTAATCGGCTAAAACGATTTTTAAGCAGCCCAAACGCATGCTCCATTATCGCTATTGCTGAGGAAGCTTTTTATTAAGCTGCTTTTGAGAATCGGAAAAGTTACCTAAATCCCGATAGGGTGGTATTAGCCACGCGAAACACGGAGTCTTTCTTTAATCAAATATTCGTGGTTAAGGAAGCATCTGTTATGTAGATCGGTTTTCTTGAGCATACGGCTATCATGTATGCTCGCAGGCTCTCCGACATGAATATATAAAAACATGAGTGTTGGTCAATAAAATACTATGATATTTTGTACGATTGTGATAATCATTTGAATTTGGTTTTGGAATTTGAATGTGGCTTCCATCAATAATAGGCCCTAATACATGAGGAAAACCCTTCGTTTGTTGAAACACTGATGAAATTCTTTGTTGTTCATCTTCCTCAATTGGCCACTTGATGTGAAGATGGGCGCATCATATTAGCCAATGCGAAACATGTACAACGCATATATGGGCTGAACTCAGGCTGATATCAAATAAGTTTGATATTCCCCAAAGCTGTTCGTATTTGCCAGATACCAAAGAGTTAAACATATTCGATTTTCTTTGGTGATTTCGTCTAAACCACCCTTGTTGTTTCTTTTCATGGCGTTGGTATAATTATCTAGAAATAAATCAATAGTTGTATCAAAGTGTCAGATTTAGTTATAGCACAGATAACCAAAACAGATGTGGATCTTTCCTACAACCGCGATGTATATGAAACTAAAATTATTAACTTCCATACCCTGTTATAATAGGGGTTTTGGAATTTATGTTAGCAGAGATCAGATAGTTTAGCTATTTAATATATTACTCTCTTTCATACCAAAGTAAAATTTCATAAACAATATTTTATATGTTAAATGTTCGTTTGTGTACGACACAAACGAAAAAAAAAACGTATGCTACCCGTTTATTATTATCGATCCTTTGAAAGTATCTGTTTCTTTTACGTACATATTTATATTAAATATACATATGTACGTAAGAGAAAGAGTATTATATGTATATAATTACATACTTGTATATATAATATTTTGTGAGTTTGTATACACGATCGAATATTCGTTTTCGTTTAGATTTATCAAAATTAAATACTCGAAGATGACAAGAAAAGGAAAAGGATCGCTTATTTGTATATTTGTATGTAGCGTGTGTGCGGCTAAAATTGAATATATATATATATATATATATATATATTATGTGGTTGGTGTGCAAAATGAAATGTAAGTAAAAATTTGAGAAAAAATATTTGGAGGTTTATGCGATACAAAAATAACGTTAAAATTATCAATCGAAAGGAAAAGTTTTCTAATGGTCGCAGTGAATAAACATGTATTATACATATAGATATTTGTGTTTACTTTACATTATGTATATACCAGCTATCTATACTGATTTTACCAAATTAATTACATACTTTTTCTACGTGTACTATACGGATGATTGTGATTTGAATTTAAGAATATTAAAATAACAAAACTCGTAATTATTTTATTTGGATAAAATGAATGAAATCAGGTCACACTGGAAAGATTGCATTGGGGAATGTATTATGTATTTAGATTTGTTTCTAAAAAATGATCAAGCATATACAATTGTTTATTAACGTTTTTCCTTATTTCATATTATCTGAAGCATGGTAGTAATAAATTTGTTTTGACTAGCTTTTGCACATCTTTCAAGATGTTGAAAATTACAGCTCGATATTGATTTTAACCAAATTTTTCGTAAACTTACATAATACTTCGATGTGGTGTATAGAATTATGGTACAGGGTATACATGCCGTTTCATTTTTGAACTGCTAACCCTAGTTGTGATCAATCGATTCATGAGTTTACATTACTAGTGCACTGCCATTTTCCAGCCACCAACCACCCTTTACCATGAAAACCACCCCACATTTCTAAAGCATAAACGACCACTTCTTTGAAAATTTTGAAAACAGATATCTCAATATCGGATAATAAAGAAGATCGATTTGGCCTCACCATAGAACCATAGAAGCGCAATTCGACTTTTGACATGTAACTTTTGACCATGAAAACCAATTTATTTATTATTATTCAATTTATTTAGCCACCCCACTATATTTATTTATTTCCATGCCTAACCGAACGTCTGATAATTTTTGGCTGGCGGATTTTTAGATAAGCCTGACAATTTTCGAAAGTGCGCTCTAAATTATTATCAAAGTAATTAAACTATGAATAGGAATATGTTTTACCAAATCTTATCAAAAAACCAAAATTTCAGCGATATCTAAGCATAATGATACTTAAACCTATCTAAATTGGCATGGATCTCTAATGATACTTAAACCTATCTAAATTGGCATGGATCTTTTCAATAAAAAGCGTTTAGCCCGTAAAGGGATTTTCTAGATATTGTAAATTATTCATATATGTAATATTGCGAATGCGATTGCTCAAGCATGTTATACCAATTAACATAAATCTCCGAGACGGTTGAGCATAATCATGGGTACGTATGAATAAAGGATACTCATCCCTATAAAAATTTATATGTATTGTTCCAATAAAAATGGTTGTACTCGTCTTTCGATTTCCTAAATATCGTATATTATTCATACATTATTGCGAGTGAAATTGTTCACACGTCATACAAATTAACATAAATCTCAGTGACGTTTGGGCATAAGTCCTAGTATGTATATGGATAGTGGACACCCAGGCCTCTCTAAATTGGTACGATTTAGTCCGATTTAGCATGATTTAGTGGAATATATGAAAAAGATTGGAGTCGTTTGGGGTTTTTCTAGATCTTTTTTATTATTCATATAATATTACGAATGGAATTGATATACCACCTAACTTAAACTTAAGATATGTATAGGCATGTCCACTAATAAGTATCGATAGAGAACACTTAGGCCTATCTAAATTGGTATGTGCTATTCCAATTGAAATGGTTAGGCTCGTCTGAGGATTTTATATATGCATATCGAATATTCTTCATATTATAATGTTGTGAATGGAATTGCTCACACGTCACAAAAATTACAAACACACAGTCCAAACTTAATTTTTATGCATTATTATTCCAATAAAATGTGATGTGTTCTATTTGCAATATTATAATATAATATATATATATTATAAATAATAAACGATAACTAGAAAATCCTAAGTCAAGTTTATCGATTTTTGTTAGAATAACTTTAATAACACATACACACTAATTCAAATAGACCTAAGTATTCTCTGTTCATATATAGACTAGTGATTATGCTCAGACTTATCTGAAATTTATGTGAATTGCTATGATTTATGAGCAATCCCGTTCGCAATCTTTTAAGAATACTATACCATATCTAGAAAATCCTGCGACATGTTCAACCATTTTTATTGGAATAACACATGCCAATTTAGAGAGGTGCGAGTGTACCTATTAATGTTATTTTGTTTGACGTGTGGTGAGCAATTCCATTCACAATATTATATATGAATAATATAAAATATCTAGAACGTCCTTACCGACCAAACGGCACAGTGTGTTAAACTTTTTGATCGGTGATCAAAATGAAAACAACTATGACCTCCTGTGGGAGTTCAGAACTTATAGGACGACCCAACTTCATTATCAGTACTATAGGTTGGAGCTATGCAATGCACAGATTGTTTTATGCAAATCGGACATATAGCTATACGTCCGAGATTTAGCTACTGCGTAAGGTAAGAAAATTAAAGAATTACCGAGAAAGAGTTGGTAGTGCTTCGGCCCCAGAACAGATTGCAAAGATAATAAACAAACATATAAAACAAGCCCAAAAGTTTTTTATTGGAATAGTACATACAATTTAGATAGACCTGAGTATCCTGTATCCACACATACTAGTGCTTATACTCAGCCATCTTTGGAAATAAACATAAATGGTTATTTTGATATTCAATTGACTGCCCAATGGTGTTAGTAATCACATTATGATTACTGATGATAAACACATGGCAAAAAATCAAACTTCAGATACCGGTTAAAAGCAACCAATTTGGATGCTGAATCGATGGCCCCGTGATAAATTAAGCAAAAAAAGAATAAACGCATTTTATTTATCTCTGTTTACTGTATTCTCAGGGAGCAACATTAGCGCCCTCGATAGCAGGGTAAGTAGAGCGCTTGCCTTGTTATTCGAGGGTGGACAGTGGTGACCAGACAAAAAAGTTACGACTATTTGTTTTAATGCGTCATGTGTTTCATGCATGTCTTTGTATGCCTACTATGTCTTGTATGCTTTTCTTCTCCTTAATTATTTTTAAAGTTGTTTTCAAAATCAATATGTAATTATTTATTGCAGCTTACACTAGCTGAGCACAAATTTTGATTTTTTGTCATGTGTTTATCTACAGTTTATCTACATCTCAAAAATGGCCTTAAATTTTTTTTATTTCATTTCTATTTATGTTAAAGCAATGATGATCAATATAATAGATGGAAACCTGCGAACAAAATGCATTTTTGAAACAAATTAGCAAACTCACCCACATCATAAACAGAAAATCATGTGAAACGTTCCATTTAAAACAACTCTTTTATAACCTTCAAACGTCCTGTCTCATCTGGTGTTATTGTATTGGCTACAACTAAAATATGCCGGATTAACTTAAATAAGTGTGGAACATCATAAAATAGATGTTACCCCAAACGTATTTTATGACTTCCGGCTGTTTCATCCTTGATTGCATATCTTAGAGTCTTAGCGAAAAACGGGACAAATATCGTAATCTTATCTTAAGTATTATCTTGTAAACTAAGCACTCCACGAAAAATTGTTATATCAAAATAAAACCACATTTTGTGGAAAACAATAGTTTTATAAAACTGCAATAACTCAACAGCAATTTGTCGTACATGTATTTCAATATTCTCATTCAAGGTTTCCAAATTCTCTACAAAATCGCTTATTTGGATTAGTAAAACATCAGAAAAGTTCGTTGGCAGTCTTAAAGTTTGGGATTTTTTTTCTCGTTAAAAACATTTTTGAATGACTCAAATAAAGTCATAAAAAAACAAAAATAATAAAAAACAGACCCCAGCTTCGGAAAGTAGACTAAATTTCCCACATTTTAAAAGTAAAAGATAAAATTAAACCGGCATTTCACCAAAATACAAGCGTTTGTAAATTGGGTATTTTTCTAAAAATTTTACTGTTGCGTTTTTTATTTTGCACAGTGCCTAATAAAGAAAATACAAAATTTTTATTGTGAACTTTTAATTTTTTAGGGAACATAAAATAGCAAATATAACTATCGACTAATAATTAGCTTTTCTGAAAACTAAGAGTCAGATCTATGTTGTCATCAAAAAATATTTGCTGACGTAGAGTAATATTAACAGTTAAATGATACAGAAAATGTCTTTAAAAAATAGAATTCTAAAAGTTTTGTTTAAATTTGAAACACTTTTAACTAAATATTAATAATTTTATACCTTATTTAAAAGAGAATGTTATCAGCTTTTTAAAGAAATTAATACTTGAAAATAAAAATGGTTATTTCTCAAAATATTGAAGTTGCTTTAATACAAGGTGCTGTGTGCCTCTTTAAACGTAAGTATAACTTGATAGCGGAGGGGGGGGGGGGGCTTTAGCCAATCTTCGTTTTGATCAAGCAATCTAACGGTACCATTCGTATCACGTACTTTAGGGACACCCTGTATATATAAATGATAATTAGCATAAAATACAATTTATAAGATGATGTGTACATTAATAATATTAAAAATGCAGGTAGCCAATTTTTTAACGATTTAAGTATGAACTGAAATATGGGCAAATTAAATAAATCTTGAAGTTTTAATATTTTTAAAAAAAAATTAAGTTTGACTTTCTTGTATTTTTTAAGTTCTGGAATACGATTCCAAATTAAACAGAAACTTAAATATTGCTTAACGAGATTAAATGAAATTTGCTATGACCTGCGGAAATTGAATTCTAAAATTAAATTTTTTTGAAGTTGTGGCATTGAAACTAACTAACTAACCATTTCTAAACCGATTTTTTTCAAATTCGGTTATACATCGGTGGTGATTATGAAGGGTTTCAGTGGTTGACACTTAGGCCATTTTTGGCCCATTGTGATACCACGCATTCACGCCACATCATTAACCCATTCACCTATTCACCTACTCACACAACTACAGTATACCACCTGCACATTGCAAGCTCCATGTCAACCTGTATATTGACATGGACGGTGGGTCGGCGCTGAATTCTGCACTCCATCAGAGGGTCTTAGTTGTGTTTATTAACATCACCGATTGTAGTTGGTGATTATGAAACTCTTTCAAATTATTGGATAAAACTCGATACTTAAGCTTTTCTCATAAATTTTGGGATCCCAGTAATTTTTAGTCGAAAGTCCGGAAGTGGCATAGGGGCCTTTTTGTTTATTGCAAATATTTTGAAAAGTGTATTATTAATGAGAAAAACAATTATGACCTAAATGATTCTAAATTAAATTCGCATTATTTACGGCCAAAATCAGTTTTCCAATGAAAATTATAATTTTGACAAAAAACTGTTTATTAACAAAAATTCAGCCTTTGTACAGCCCAGATTGATTTATTGATCGAGACGAATCTTCATTCTTAGGACTTTACTATAAATTAATAGATCACAGTGATTTTAGGCTGAAATCGTCCACAAGAAGTGACAGCTATATTTTGAAAAGGATACATATTATATAACATTCAGTAAAGAACCATTAAAAACCAAAATATTGTAAATTATATTTGAAACAAAATTTGTTCAGATCATTTTAATTTATTTTACGTATTGAAATAAAGTAACGTAACCATGAAAAATATTGATCTTGCGAGTTTTGCAGATTTAATATTCGCTATATCGCCGCAGTCAAAATTATGTGATATTTTAAAAAATCTCTGATTACATGTGCGTATGCGGTTCTGTCCAGACTAGCTTCTCTACAGCCCAGATGAATTGACTGATCGGGATGAAACCATGGAAGGTTATAGCGGCCACCATCTGGATGATATGGAAACCGACAACATTTGGTTCCAACAGAATGGCGCTATAAGCCTCACAGCACACGTCACGATGGAGAGTCTACACGAGCGATTAGAGAACATGCGATTTAACACCCTTCGACTTCTTTCGTTGAGGCTATCTGAAATCGCAGGTCTATGCGAGTAAATCGCAAACAATTTATGCCGTCAAAGTAACCATAACGAGCGCGATCCAGCAAATTCAGCCAGGTTTATTCGATTCATTAAAAATTAGACTTCCCGAATACATGCCACCATACAATATTCTTTCAAACAAAAGAAAAATTTTAGTGTATACTGTATATCTCACATAACATGTCTTATTTACATTTAAAAATAGAGCGAATTAAAAGATCCTTCATGTAACATTTACAAAATAACGATTAAAAACAAAAAGAGTGTAAATTTCCTTTCAATTACATTTAATTTAATATGTGAGTTTTGGACCGATATTTTTACCAGAAATAATGAGTTTTTATAAAATAAAACTTTATTTCACCAAAGTTCGACAACTATATAGCCCAGTCGGATTGACTATTCTGAATAAATCTTCATACTTTATAACATTTTTCTATTAATTGCGAGTTTCTTGCGAAATTTAGTGGAAATCTATGTACCAGAAGTGGCAGCTTCCACAATAACTTTTGCAATTTCTGCACTGATGTTGAAAAGTTATAGATTTAAAGATAAAAGCAATAAATAAATATAAAGATTAAATTTTCAACAAGGGTTGATTTTGTTGGTTTTCTGAAATTTAAGCAGGAATTATGATTTCTGATTGTGCAAAACAGTTTTACCAAAAGACAAGTAATTTTAATTTTTCGCTTTAGAAAGCAAGTGGAGTGTATTCGAGATCTATGTATACATACGTGGTAAAAGAAAGTCTGGTATTGGCGGCAACATATTCACCCCTCTAATTATGATATGTTATGTTTTTATTCTATGCAATCTGTCCTGGGACCTAAGCACTCCCAACTCTTTCGCGGTTCACATGATCTGCTATACACCATTTTATACATTTTATATAGTGTAATATTTTACACCGATAAACATAAAATTGTTATGATTTCTTAAAAATGTACTATTTAGCTGATCTTGGGCAGGACCCTAAATGAAGGAAAAGCCCTCAAAAAACAATTGTAGTGGTGGCGTACGTAAATAACACTACATATCTTGAAACTAATATCTTTGAATCGAATTTTTCGATAAACCAGATAAATTCAGAAAATACTTGCATGAGATGTATTCCAATATGGAATAATCTGTTACGTTCATGCAATTGTAGTACCAAACTAGAACTTCGAAGCTGTATATAAAAATTTAGGTGAAACAGAATATTACATGCACACTAAATCTTCAAATAATTTGTAATTCCAATGAAGGTATTTTCCTTTCTTATAACATACCTACTAAAGTTTTTATATAAAACATGTAGAAGAAATTTGTCATAATCAATTTCATGTCATCAATTTTATTCTAAATCTTTTCATTAATTTCTGGAATATGTTGATCATATTCCAGAAATTAATGAAAACATAATTCTAGGTTCATAATCGATTAAAATATTTCATTCTATCTTGTGCAGTTTTTAAAATGTCGTTTTGAAAAGTGCACCTATGGCTAATTCGAAATGGCATTTGGTGATTTAAATTCTATAATTCCCTTTCAAACCTATACAGCAACTATGGGAGCCAATCTCTAAGATATGTGTAATTTACTAAAAGCTACAACGACATCCTTTCATACATAAAGTGCATATACCATTTTCCTGGTGGTTAAACTAATTTCTGAAAAGTTTAATAAGTTTATGAAATACAAAAATTTGATCTTTTTTATAAACAAATTTTTTTTTTGTACATATTTACATTTTTTAGAAATGTACATGTGTGCAAATATCTGTCTAAAATAAAAATTACGTATAAAAAATTTTTTGGACTCTCGCGTTAATTTAAAAGTGTTCAAAAATTTAAAAGTGTCCAAAAACTTCATAACGGTCTTTCATTCACAAACTAAATCAAAATAACCATTTATGTTCATTTCCAAAGATGGCTGAGTATAAGCACTAGTATGTGTGGATACAGGATACTCAGGTCTATCTAAATTGTATGTACTATTCCAATAAAAAACTTTTGGGCTTGTTTTATATGTTTGTTTATTATCTTTGCAATCTGTTCTGGGGCCGAAGCACTACCAACTCTTTCTCGGTAATTCTTTAATTTTCTTACCTTACGCAGTAGCTAAATCTCGGACGTATAGCTATATGTCCGATTTGCATAAAACAATCTGTGCATTGCATAGCTCCAACCTATAGTACTGATAATGAAGTTGGGTCGTCCTATAAGTTCTGAACTCCCACAGGAGGTCATAGTTGTTTTCATTTTGATCACCGATCAAAAAGTTTAACACACTGTGCCGTTTGGTCGGTAAGGACGTTCTAGATATTTTATATTATTCATATATAATATTGTGAATGGAATTGCTCACCACACGTCAAACAAAATAACATTAATAGGTACACTCGCACCTCTCTAAATTGGCATGTGTTATTCCAATAAAAATGGTTGAACATGTCGCAGGATTTTCTAGATATGGTATAGTATTCTTAAAAGATTGCGAACGGGATTGCTCATAAATCATAGCAATTCACATAAATTTCAGATAAGTCTGAGCATAATCACTAGTCTATATATGAACAGAGAATACTTAGGTCTATTTGAATTAGTGTGTATGTGTTATTAAAGTTATTCTAACAAAAATCGATAAACTTGACTTAGGATTTTCTAGTTATCGTTTATTATTTATAATATATATATATTATATTATAATATTGCAAATAACGGGTGATTTTTTAAGAGCTTGAGAACTTTTTTTTAAAAAAAAACGCATAAAATTTGCAAAATCTCATCGGTTCTTTATTTGAAACGTTAGATTGGTCCATGACATTTACTTTTTGAAGATAATTTCATTTAAATGTTGACCGCGGCTGCGTCTTAGGTGGTCCATTCGGAAAGTCCAATTTTGGTCAACTTTTTCGAGCATTTCGGCCGGAATAGCCCGAATTTCTTCGGAAATGTTGTCTTCCAAAACTGGAATAGTTGCTGGCTTATTTCTGTAGACTTTAGACTTGACGTAGCCCCACAAAAAATAGTCTAAAGGCGTCAAATCGCATGATCTTGGTGGCCAACTTACCGGGCCATTTCTTGAGATGAATTGTTCTCCGAAGTTTTCCCTCAAAATGGCCATAGAATCGCGAGCTGTGTGGCATGTAGCGCCATCTTGTTGAAACCACATGTCAACTAAGTTCAGTTCTTCCATTTTTGGCAACAAAAAGTTTGTTAGCATCGAACGATAGCGATCGCCATTCACCGTAACGTTGCGTCCAACAGCATCTTTGAAAAAATACGGTCCAATGATTCCACCAGCGTACAAACCACACCAAACAGTGCATTTTTCGGGATGCATGGGCAGTTCTTGAACGGCTTCTGGTTGCTCTTCACTCCAAATGCGGCAATTTTGCTTATTTACGTAGCCATTCAACCAGAAATGAGCCTCATCGCTGAACAAAATTTGTCGATAAAAAAGCGGATTTTCTGCCAACTTTTCTAGGGCCCATTCACTGAAAATTCGACGTTGTGGCAGATCGTTCGGCTTCAGTTCTTGCAGGAGCTGTATTTTATACGGTTTTACACCAAGATCTTTGCGTAAAATCTTCCATGTCGTCGAATAACACAAACCGAATTGCTGCGAACGGCGACGAATCGACATTTCACGGTCTTCAGCAACACTCTCAGAAACAGACGCAATATTCTCTTCTGTACGCACTGTACGCATTCGTGTGGTTGGTTTAATGTCCAATAAAGTAAACTGAGTGCGAAACTTGGTCACAATCGCATTAATTGTTTGCTCACTTGGTCGATTATGTAGACCATAAATCGGACGTAAATCGCGAAACACTTTTCGAACCGAACACTGATTTTTGTAATATAATTCAATTATTTGCAAGCGTTGCTCGTTAGTAAGTCTATTCATTATGAAATGTCAAAGCATACTGAGCATCTTTCTCTTTGACACCTTGTCTGAAATCCCGCGTGATCTGTCAAATACTAATGCATGAAAATCCTAACCACAAAAAAATCACCCTTTAGAACACATCACATTTTATTGGAATAATAATGCATAAAAATTAAGTTTGGACTGTGTGTTTGTAATTTTTGTGACGTGTGAGCAATTCCATTCACAACATTATAATATGAAGAATATTCGATATGCATATATAAAATCCTCAGACGAGCCTAACCATTTCAATTGGAATAGCACATACCAATTTAGATAGGCCTAAGTGTTCTCTATCGATACTTATTAGTGGACATGCCTATACATATCTTAAGTTTAAGTTAGGTGGTATATCAATTCCATTCGTAATATTATATGAATAATAAAAAAGATCTAGAAAAACCCCAAACGACTCCAATCTTTTTCATATATTCCACTAAATCATGCTAAATCGGACTAAATCGTACCAATTTAGAGAGGCCTGGGTGTCCACTATCCATATACATACTAGGACTTATGCCCAAACGTCACTGAGATTTATGTTAATTTGTATGACGTGTGAACAATTTCACTCGCAATAATGTATGAATAATATACGATATTTAGGAAATCGAAAGACGAGTACAACCATTTTTATTGGAACAATACATATAAATTTTTATAGGGATGAGTATCCTTTATTCATACGTACCCATGATTATGCTCAACCGTCTCGGAGATTTATGTTAATTGGTATAACATGCTTGAGCAATCGCATTCGCAATATTACATATATGAATAATTTACAATATCTAGAAAATCCCTTTACGGGCTAAACGCTTTTTATTGAAAAGATCCATGCCAATTTAGATAGGTTTAAGTATCATTAGAGATCCATGCCAATTTAGATAGGTTTAAGTATCATTATGCTTAGATATCGCTGAAATTTTGGTTTTTTGATAAGATTTGGTAAAACATATTCCTATTCATAGTTTAATTACTTTGATAATAATTTAGAGCGCACTTTCGAAAATTGTCAGGCTTATCTAAAAATCCGCCAGCCAAAAATTATCAGACGTTCGGTTAGGCATGGAAATAAATAAATATAGTGGGGTGGCTAAATAAATTGAATAATAATAAATAAATTGGTTTTCATGGTCAAAAGTTACATGTCAAAAGTCGAATTGCGCTTCTATGGTTCTATGGTGAGGCCAAATCGATCTTCTTTATTATCCGATATTGAGATATCTGTTTTCAAAATTTTCAAAGAAGTGGTCGTTTATGCTTTAGAAATGTGGGGTGGTTTTCATGGTAAAGGGTGGTTGGTGGCTGGAAAATGGCAGTGCACTAGTAATGTAAACTCATGAATCGATTGATCACAACTAGGGTTAGCAGTTCAAAAATGAAACGGCATGTATACCCTGTACCATAATTCTATACACCACATCGAAGTATTATGTAAGTTTACGAAAAATTTGGTTAAAATCAATATCGAGCTGTAATTTTCAACATCTTGAAAGATGTGCAAAAGCTAGTCAAAACAAATTTATTACTACCATGCTTCAGATAATATGAAATAAGGAAAAACGTTAATAAACAATTGTATATGCTTGATCATTTTTTAGAAACAAATCTAAATACATAATACATTCCCCAATGCAATCTTTCCAGTGTGACCTGATTTCATTCATTTTATCCAAATAAAATAATTACGAGTTTTGTTATTTTAATATTCTTAAATTCAAATCACAATCATCCGTATAGTACACGTAGAAAAAGTATGTAATTAATTTGGTAAAATCAGTATAGATAGCTGGTATATACATAATGTAAAGTAAACACAAATATCTATATGTATAATACATGTTTATTCACTGCGACCATTAGAAAACTTTTCCTTTCGATTGATAATTTTAACGTTATTTTTGTATCGCATAAACCTCCAAATATTTTTTCTCAAATTTTTACTTACATTTCATTTTGCACACCAACCACATAATATATATATATATATATATATATATATTCAATTTTAGCCGCACACACGCTACATACAAATATACAAATAAGCGATCCTTTTCCTTTTCTTGTCATCTTCGAGTATTTAATTTTGATAAATCTAAACGAAAACGAATATTCGATCGTGTATACAAACTCACAAAATATTATATATACAAGTATGTAATTATATACATATAATACTCTTTCTCTTACGTACATATTTATATTTAATATAAATATGTACGTAAAAGAAACAGATACTTTCAAAGGATCGATAATAATAAACGGGTAGCATACGTTTTTTTTTCGTTTGTGTCGTACACAAACGAACATTTTACATATAAAATTTGTTTATGAAATTTTACTTTGGTATGAAAGAGAGTAATATATTAAATAGCTAAACTATCTGATCTCTGCTAACATAAATTCCAAAACCCCTATTATAACAGGGTATGGAATTTAATAATTTTTGTTTCATATACATCGCGGTTGTAGGAAAGATCCACATCTTTTTAATTATTATCTGTGGTTATAGTTTAAATGATTTTAAAAAAATCAATGATATCACTATTGACCTCATAAGACGAAAATGGCTAATAAATTTAGCATTGGAATATTTGAGAATTATAA
Source organism: Nephrotoma appendiculata (assembly GCA_947310385.1). Lineage (NCBI taxonomy): Eukaryota > Metazoa > Arthropoda > Insecta > Diptera > Tipulidae > Nephrotoma > Nephrotoma appendiculata. The sequence continues at coordinate 89,282,850 of OX371225.1, forward strand.
ACTGGTGTGGAAAAAGTATAGTTTGCTTAAAAACCTAGGTTTGTTGATGGCACCCATAAAATCTTAAATATTTGTCCTTCTAAATTTCAGCAGAGCTTCGTCCGATGAACTTGATGATAAATCAGACCAAAATACTATTGGCATAATCAGACCAAAATATTGGGGAACCAGGCCAAAATACTGGAATCTGAAGTATCTAGGGACTAAAAAGTTTACAAAAACAATTTATAATTTTGACATAAAAAAATTTCTCTTTCTAATTTTACCTCAATCATAATCGATATGACGATCATAATTTTGTCTTTTAATAATGTGGACATAAATACAGAGACCCAAAAATATAATTGCATTATAATTGATTTGATAGGGGGCAATAAACAGAAATAAAAATAAAAATTAAACAAATTGGTGAGTATTGACGATTGCAGGATCACAAGTGGCACGTAGCGGAAAAATCTGAAACTCAACGAGATATGCCAATTGAAAATACGCGTGTTTTTTGTTATTACGAAATATCATTGAAGGATAGTTAATTTAATTTTTTCCGCTAGCTGGGTTTTCCAACTTTTACACTTGGAAAATACCTTTAAACATGGAAAAACTGAATTTAGAATTACTTCCGAATTTTATTGAACTTTCAGTTCAGATATTTTAAATGGAACTTCTTATAGAGGTGCTTACACTTTTAATTGGCGAAGAAGAAAGGTGAGGCTTTTTATTTGATATGTTAACGAATTTTAATTTAAAGCTTAATTGATTTTAATAGGATTTAAATACAGCATCTTCACTATCTGCGGGATACGGCAAATCCGTTTGAAGTGGAGAATACAAAATAATTTATCCGCATTCCGAAATCATTGGCACACTTTCTTATTTTAGAATTAGCAACGTACAATTATGAATCTTTAGAAATTTCTTTTGCTTTTGATTTTTACGCTATTTGCCGTAGGCACTTGGCGAAACACACTTATACTGAATAAACACATTTTTATTAACCACTTGTTTTTTATTTCGCAAAATTATTTTGAATATTTTCAAAAAGTGTAAAAAATCACTCGATCGATTTCAATCGATGACTTAACAAGTCGAAATCGATCGAGTGATTTTTAAACTTTTTGAAAATATTCAAAATAATTTTTCGAAATAAAAAACAAGTGGTTAATAAAAATGTGTTTATTAAGTATTTTGCTTTTCCGGTTTAAATAAAAATGTTTACTAGTTAGTTTTAAAATAACTTTTGTTCATAATAATTATAGTCTTTATTTATAAATCTTGACCGCATTACATTTCTTGAGCCATAGTTCTTACCAAAGAAGTATAGCGGCCAATTTTTTACTCCCTATGAGTCAGCCGAGCATATCCCGCAACATAAACTATGTTTGTAAGCTTATTGCGGAAAATATTGCTAGAAAATAAAGAAGGTTAATTATATGAATACGGCTTTCATGTTATCGAGAGCCTACTGTTTTAGAATTTCGATTTGAGCCTGATTATATACACGCTCGGTGTTATGTTAAGTTTCGTTGTGCGTGTTTGATGTTACATTTCTATTTTGCATCTGTTTTATTTTCTCAAAATTCTTCTACGATCACAGATTTTTTGTTGTGCTCTTCAAATACAATTAAAATCCTATAAGTCGAGTACCTATAGTGTTACCAAAATAATAATATATTTGAGTTGGAGAAAATTCGAGTAAAAGAAATGAAAACCCAATTTTCCTCGAGTTATTAGAGTATGTATGTACATATCGTATATACATATTATATATACCTACATACAATAATGCCAAAAATGTTCCTGCCATAAATTGAAATTCGATTTGAGGAATAGTTTGACTTATGGAAGTTTGACTGTAATATCTCATCTCGTAATATTGTTCTTGTTTCATTCTTACGTAAATTTTACTCATGAATTATTGTACACATTTTTCTCTGTTTCTTTTCTATTATATTGATTCGTTTTCGACTTCTACCTGTTTTCCCACAATTGGAAGGAATCGTTTAACAGAAAGACATCTTGACAGATACATACGGAAGAGAAGGAAATTTGGTCGATCTACTCCTTTGTACCTACCCAACAGGAGTTGGGCATGATTCGGAATTGTAGTAAATGGACATGTTTATTTATTTCGATTTTGCATGATGTGAATTCGGGTGGATGGGTGATCATTTTTATTTTACCGACCAAATGGTACAGTGGTTGAAGCGTTGGCGTTTGGATCGGGAGGTTTCGGGTTCGAGTACCGATGGATACAGGATGCAAAAAGAAAATTTCATCGAAAGATTACGATCTGTGATGAAAAGGAAAACAACTGCGTCACCCTGTCGGCGTGCAAAACTCAACTCATAGGTTGACCCATCTGCCATGTCCAGTGCTATAGGCTGGCATGGAGCTGTGCAATGCGCTGATGGTAATGTAAATCGGACCTATCATCGATTTGGCAGAATTGCGTAGGTGGGACAGGGAAGTTGAACCGCGGGGGAACTGGGAGTGCTTCAGCCCTAGAACAGATTGCAGGGATTAAAAAGAAAAAAAAATATTTTGATAGTACCGATGAAAATTTATACCATGAATATGTATGTACATAGTATAAATGTATGTGTATATGTATGCATGGATATGAGTCTGAATGCGTATATGTATGTGTTTGTATATGTATGCGTATGTATGCATGTGTATGTATGTGTGTATGTATGTATGTAAATATGTTTGTATATTTATGTATATATATATATATATATATGTATATATATATATATATATATATATATATATATATATATATATATATGTTTGTATGTTTATATATATATATATATATATATACATATATATATACATATATACTCATATATACACATTCATACACATATATACATACACACATCCAATATATATATATATATATATATATATATATATATATATATATATATATATATATATATATATATATATATATATATATATATATATATACAGTCAAAACTGTGTAAGTTGGACACTCACGGTGCCGTAAACAACGACCAACTTATAAAGGTGTCCAACATGAAAAGGTTTTGAACAAAAATACGTACGCAAATTATTTGTCTATGAAATGTGAAAATCACGTTATATTCCGTGAAAATAATCGTAGACGCTGATAAACAGGTAAACAAAAACAATACTTGCCCACTGAGCCTCTTTGGCTTCTATCTTGGTCTAAATAGTTTATGATATCTATGTTGTGATGAGCTATTTTGTTGTTGTCCGACTTATGCAGGTTAATTTACATGAGAATTGAATTTTGATGCAAGAGAATAGCGTCCAACTTACAAGATAGACAGGTGCCCAAGTTAAAAAGGTATTGTTGTATGAAAAAATGCAATTTTTGTTGGTGCAAGACAAAATCGTCCAATTTAACCAGTTGACCAACTTAGAAAGGTGTCCAACTTAACAGGTTTGTCTGTATATATATATATATATATATTGTATATATATATATATATATATATATATATATATATATATATATATATATATATATATATATATATGTGTATTGGATGTGTGTATGTATATATGTGTATGAATGTGTATATATGAGTATATATGTATGTAGGTATACGTATATGTTTGTTTATATGAGAAGTATGTTCGCGTTCTAATACGCGCTCAGTGGGACTAGAACTATAGAATTGCCGAAATACGGAAGCGATGACTGGAGAAACATAAAAAGCTGACCCTTCTTATCTTTAAGGTGATTGGAAGGAGGCATTAAACCAACAAAATTTCTTGTCTACTTCATTTTCATGGGGATAAAAAGAGACCAAACAAGAAATTTGCTTATCCATACTAACAAACTAATTACTTTTTTCACAAACCATGAATGGTAAAAAAAATATCGACGGAGATTAAGAAACTGGTAATTGGTAATTATAGAAAAGAAAAAAAAATCGAACTGGGGTACATTGTACAACGGCAGTTTGCTCTTGTTCTATTATTAGAACCTATAACATATCCTTAACCTGTAGAATTAGAGAACCTCGTATGATCAGGATACCTAGTCAGTTCGGTTACCGAATCTTGTCTTAGGTTGGTACAATTCTTAGGCGATTAAGTGATAATCGAATGCAGTAGTAGTAGTGCATGTGCTCGAGTCATTCAGTTGCTGCGTCATCAAAGGAGTGTATCAACTATGGACTTGGACTTACTTAATTGCATGTAATATGTTATAGGATACCAGCTTAACAGCTGCCCTACGTTGTAAAATATCATCATATCATACCATAAATTGGAATTTGAATAACCGCTCATTCACAAAAAAATGAAACACTATGGTGAAAATTTGGTTTTGACAGCTCTACAAAAGTCTTTGTAGACTTTTTAATATATTATTTAAGACTACTGCCTTCAGAATTTCGATGAAGACTTTAGTCTTTAAAAAAACACAAGAAAATCGTAGGCCCCTTCCCAAACACCGACTTATTTGACGCCATCTTGAATAAGTCGGTCAAGTGCTTCCAATTCATTTTACCGACTTATTTGTGACGTATTAACAAAGTATTGACAAAAACAACGTAATAACAAAAAAACAAAACGTAATTTCTATTATATGGAAGAAAAACATTGTCTTGACATGTTAATCGTTGCCACTAGATTTGGAAAAAAAGAGCTACATGTTCCAGTATGCAATTTTTCCACTGTGTGGAAAAAATAGTTTTAATTCCATACCAAATTCCATACTACAAAATATCGATTTTGGAGAAAAATAATTTTCTTTCCCTTTCTGTTTTACAATTTGTTTTGTAGTTTTATTAGATTTGTTTTGTATCTTAAGTTTCGTTGACAGAAATGTTGGCGAATGAGCATAAATGTAAACTCAGTTACGGGTTTTTTTATTTATAAATTTTTTTTGTGTTTTATTTTGCAAAACGTGTTTTAAGTATTAAAGCAAAATTTTATTAATTTTAAGTGTTGCTCGTATTTTGCCATCTTCGCGATCAACTACATTGGACTTAACAGGTAATAAAATTCAATTTCCAAATTTACAACGTATGCTTTTGATACTGACGATTTTCATGTGTTTATTTTTTTTAAGATGGATGCCGAGTGAGCCACGTAAAAGATTGGCGACATAACATTACATTGGCGAATATATTGGTACATTGGCAAGATATAATTAAAAAATTGTAGTGTCTCTGTGTAAGTGTTCTTTATTAAAAATTGTATATGAATATGAATTTATTGTACACTGCGCGAAATAGCTATAAAAACAGTTAGATTATAACTAAGTTCATACATAAATATATGCAATGTAAAATTCCAACTACGCATAAATAATCCACTGTGATTTCATAATATTTTGCAACTTAGTTCACACTGATACAATTACACGTATCTCTTATTTTTTACATTTTAGTCAGTTGTGCTGCTATCTCAGAGCGAAACAAATATAAAAACAGTGGACTTTTTGTTGTTAATTTTTTAAACTTAGGGTTTTTTTTTAATTCAAAGCAGGTAATTACTTAGAATAACCATTTTAGAATATGTACCCCAAATATATTTACGTTATGATGTATTTTTTTTGGTTTATAGCTATGAAACGCGGAACTAAGCTGATTGAAAATGAAAAAGGGGAAATAACGGCATATTGTAACTGCGGAGTGTCCTTGAGACAAATTGCTTCAAAAATAAAATAGATCACTCACTTTAGTACACAATTACATTAAACTTGGCAGTAAATATGGTTGAAATCCGCGACCTGAAATATGGTTCAAATGCGCGATAAAAGCCCATTTACAGTTATCTATAACTACACGTCGTATACAAGAAATTTTAACTGGTAGTAAAGCCGTAAAATGGACTAAACGCAAACCAAAACCAATGATGAAACAACATCATAAAAATGCTCGCTTAAAATTTGCTAAAATCACATGTCATGGACAACCGAATGGAAAAATGTTATATTTAGCGACGAGAAAAATTTAACCTGGATGGCCCCGATGGTTACCAATATTACTGCCATGATCCTCGCAAAGAAAAGGATACAATGTGTAGTCGTAATTTTGGTGGAAGAACTGGTATGGTATGGGCTGCCATTGGTTATTACGGAACCTCTCCAATAAGCTTTATTTCAACGAAAATGAATGCTGCTAAATATACAGAGCTCCAAGAAGAAGTCCTACTTGCAAATGGAGATCATTACGAATCGGAAAATTAGATTTTTCAGCACGATAATGCTGCGATACACACTGCCAGGCTAACAAAAGATTGGTTCACTTCCAAAAACATACAAATTTTGGATCGGTCTGCTATTAGTCCTGACTTAAATCCCAAAGAGAACGTATGGAGCTTATTAGCTCGCAGGGTATATGAAAATGGACATCAATTTTCTAGTACATCTGAAATAAAACGACAGATTCAACTGGTCCGTACTCAAATTCCAACATCAACACTTTAAACATTCTCATTAACTCAATGTCAGATAGATTATTTGAAGTAATTCAGAACAATGGCGGTAATACACATTATTAGATTTATGTTATATATTTTTTAGTTAAATATTTTAACAAAATGTTACAACTGTTTTTATAGCTATTTCGTACTACAAAATACAAAAAAGAGACCTAAATGAATATTTAAGCCAGAAATGCACTACACGTATAATATGTAAGAATTAATTATACTCTCAATAAAAAATGTCAATGAACTGTTGTATTTCAATAAAATATAAATGGATTTATCTCAAAATTTTACAGCTATTTCGCTCAGTGTATGTGTATCGATTGTTATATGAATAAATTTGACAAAAAGATGCAAAACAAAATTTCTTAAACTTCAAAATAAAACATTAATGTGAAAAGTACTATAGAAATCTCTCTCTATCGGCTCTCTCCATTTTGTTTTTTCTCTTTTTAGTCGAGATTCTCACCAACACTGAAATTTTTGTGACAGTTTTCTTTGGCGAGTAGAACGGTTTTCCGTATACATAACAAGTTCTTTCCATAAAAAGAGTGTGGTTTTTGCACGCGAATATGAACGGAAATACGTCGGCATTGTATATTGGGTATTTGGAGTATTACATTTAGTCAAAACACATTTTTGGAGATATTTCTGTGTAGACATACGTATTTAAATATGTGTTCTCGCGAGCTGACTTATTTGAATAATTCGGTGTCCACAAATAAGTCGGTGTTTGGGAAACAGCCTAAGCTAAGATTGCCTTAGTAGTCTTATCGTTTATTTTTTCCGTTTCCTAAACAACAACAATGTCATATAAGTTTTAATTTGTAAATACAGTGTAGTATAGCTACTGTATCTAGAGTGTATAGTACATATATACATATGTATAGCTGTTGGTATTAATAGTACTTCATGATTTTGTATGTTTTTTATATGTTCGTTTTGGTTTTGTAAAGTGTGTTAATTAAATGCTTTATGTATTGTCGCACGTTCTCTGTATACATCTATTTATTTTGTAAGTGCAACAACAATGTTATATGTTCTATTTTATATACCAAATCCGTATGTAGGTTAGGAAATGTCTTGTCTTCATTTTGTATTTGTTTATGCGATACTTACATTTCAGGAAAATCGTTGTTACTTTGTTTTCTGTTTGTTGTTGTATCTTATATCGACGTTGTTTCAGTTTTTGAATTTATATTAAATTTTGCAATCTTATGCATAATACAAGTTGTTGAGGAAATACTTGAATATTTCATAACAATCTCAACCCCACCCCATGGAAAAAAATCAAAGAAATTAGTTTCAATTTTTGTGTACCAATAAACATATTCCGATAATCCTGCTTATGAATAATTTCTGAGTTCGTGGAACTATATTTTAACTCAACCCCAAAGAAAAATTCTGAATAAATCATAGAAATTACTTTAAACCCCTATTATGGTTTCCACATTGAACATTCCTGGCGAATCCAATTCACATTTTTGGTATTATGGTTTTCACCTGAACGAGCTGAACTGTCAAAATGATTTGACATCTTTTTGTAGGCGTCATCATTCATTTCACAATCAAAATCAAACAATGGGGATTAATGTGTAAGTAGTTATATTTTTATTTCATATACAAATATAAAAATATATTATTTATAAATATATCTGAAAGATATTGTACGTGTATTTTTATCACATATATTCATTTTTTTGACTTATTTGTACGTGTATGTTTTAGAGCGAAGAAAACAACAAATTCCAGCCAATTTTTGAAATTAACGGAAAAGATGGAGAAAAATCGTTATTATGCGAGGGGATTTCCCATCGTTGGAAAAATATACAATCTGTAAACCTGTTTTGGAAGGATTTGACCGTAATGTTGAAAAGCTTGGGGCCTCTAATAAAAGAATGTATTAAGTGGAGAAACTTAAGTTTTTTTTAAAGTTTTTATAAAAACATGTGTTAATAGATTACTTTACTTGTTATATACGTTTGGAATGACTGGAAGCGACATATCAAGCAAAACATAGCAAAAAATAAAGAATCAATTACAGGAACTGGGGGTGGTCCATATTCTTCATAGTATTTCTTAAGCCCAGTTGAACAACAAGTCGATTGCTCGAATACATCTAAGATCATCTGGTGCTCCTAGTGGTAAGAGTATCGAAGCTGCTCAGAGTGATAGGATCGATGTGGTAGATGCCATAGACATTACACGCGCATCATTATCAAGGATGTGTGAAGACGACAACACCAGAAATGCAACTTCTGAACCGTCGAACAGTGATGTAAACCATCAAAATCACAGGCCAACACCACAGTATAGCACACGAAGGTCAAAGTCAACAGCTGGATTATCAGATATAGATAAGCAGACGAGGAACCAAACGGACATTAAAATGAGCCGAGAAAAATACATTTAACCAACAGAACTACGCAAAAAAAATGTTCCAGTTAAAGAAGCGAAAACTACAGGTGCAAGAGAAGTAGTTTCAAAAGGTGTACCTAACTAAATTAGACAAACAAAAATTATTGCTGGAAAAACAAATTTTTACAAAGAGGCAATTGGTACTCGAAGAGCGAAAACTGGGAATTACACAATGTGGTTCATCCAGTAATTTAGATAATTTGTGATATGCATTATTGAAAAGCATAATTTTTATTTTTCCTTTTTATGAATTAAATACTTATGTATATATATTTTGTTATTACATACTTGTGATACTGAATTGAAATACTAATCTACTATATATTACATTTTTACAAAATGAATTGAAATACATCTACTTTGTAGTAATGAATTCATTAAATCGTCACTTATTATTTTTGCTTCTTGTGACAAATTGGTAATTATCACTGTGGCCGCGGGATCTGTCTCCAATACAGTCTCTCCATCACTAACATCCACTGCGATTTCAGGGTTATCCAGTTTGTAAAATCGTCAAATATTGTGAAGTACGCAACACGTATTGACGATGTAGCTCTCTTACCGCCAATAACATCTAAATCTAGACTTAAGTATACCGATTGTCTTTTCGACAATATTTCTTTCTGAAGAGTGCACCTTGCTAAATTTGCATTATCTGCTTTCTGGAGTAGCTGATCTGAACCCTGTTATCAAATTCGGCAATAATGGGTACCCAGAATCACCTATAAAATAATATATATTTTCAGTCATTTCTAAAATGATTTTATATACTTTATGTATACTATACGTCTTACCAAGAAGCCAACTATTGCGTGCACCAGCTTCATAATTTCGAGCCACATTAGAATCTGCATGACTGTGATTCCATACGAATGAATCATGGTTTGCGCCAAGATGCCTTGTGTCAATACAGCGTACAGTCGTTGGCCAAAAAACTTGTGCACCCATGGAAATCACATAATTTTTTTTTTAAACTCGATTGCGCTGTAAATAAAAAAAAAACTATTTTCCGAAATAATTCATTTTTAGTTAATTTAATTAGTTAACATAATTTATTGTATATAATAAAAAAAAAATATTAATATTTTGTGACCCCTCCTTTCACTTATAATACTTGTTTGCATCGTTCTGGCATGCTTTTGTAGCATTTCTTTATTGTATTTTTGATTTCTAAATTATTTTTCCAAACGTCCTCGACGTTTTTTCTTATGCTGCATTGCTGCATACTATTGTTTTCGAGCTTTGTTTTCGAGGTTGTTTTCAGTTTTTGTTATATAAAGCTTACTGGGCCCAAAACAACAGAAATCAAAAAAAGATGTAGCGCCTACATCTTTTTTACATAACTTTCGGTTTTTGTTCCGCGGTTCATAGTAAAAAAATTTAATAAAATGGTACGTAACCGTTCCGTAAAATCGAAATAGTTGGAAATAGCGATACTTATCGATTTTTCAAATATATTTTTAATTTTTTTATTTTTATTGCTATTTTTAATATAAATTGATATATTAAATAAATAAAATTCATTTTAATATATATATTTAATTGTTTTTGGTACTTTTGTAAAAATAAAAAATTCATTAAACTTATCGACATCGATATTTATTTGATATGTCCAAGTGTCAAAATATTCAAAATATAAATAGCGAAATTATAGCGGGAAATAGAAAAAAACAATTTTAGTTGAAGTTTTAATCGAAATATATTTCTAAATTCGTATACATATTTCCATTTATAATTTGTAGTTAGTAATTAATTAATAGTTGTTGTGTTTATAACATTATTTTGTGTTTTATTTAAGTGTAAAAAACGTGAAAATGGATTCAGCACATTATGCTGAATTTTTTGATGATTTTTTTCGAGAAGACGATAGTGAACAAATAGAAAACTTCGAAAAAAGTGCAAAAAATGAACTTGTTGTGTTTCCGAAAGGAAAGAAAATTAAAGAAAAAAATACAATTCGGGCTATGCGACTAAGCCCTGAAGAAAAAGAGGCATTCGACGACGGGCTTCTACAATTAGTTTTCGATCGGCCACCTTTGTACAACTATTGTTTGCCGATTCAAGAAAGAACTCCCGGAATTGTAAATCGGTTGTGGGGTGAGATTGTAGAAGTAATGCTTCCTTCATATCCTCATGTAAACATCGCAATATTGAAGGAAGCATTTAAGTACCACCGGGACCTTTATACGAGATATAAAATGAATAGTGGTAAAGAGCCAAGTGGGTCTGGTACAGCTCCCAAGTCAGTGCCAAAACATGTGGAGTTATTACGGCAATTAGACAATGTAATTGTTAAAAGAAAGTAAGTAATTTATTATTTTTGGTTATTTTTTATACTTAGAAACTAATTTGTGCTAATTTTGAAGGCAGATAAGTAACGTCGAGTGGATGGAGCGGCCGTTCGACTCTACAGCCAATTTTGGTAAGTCAATTTGTTCAAATTAAAATTTTTAAGATATTTAATAATTAATTTGTTAACAATAATTGGATGTGTTCAAGTTATAATTATGTACATATATAATATATTTGTTAATTTTGTTTCAGAGTGCATGCCACCACAAAAAAAAAGTAAACCAGCGAACAATACGCCTTGCTCTACTCAGACCCGGCCAGGATCTAGTACGTGAACTAGACCTAATTCTGGTATGTCGCAGTTAACCAGCGAATCAGATGTCGGGGAGCAAATAGATAAACTTGTTGGAGCGGTGCAGCTGAGTGCAACCCAACGTAACGATCGTGCTCAAAATTTTGGAGACCTGGTGGCATGGCACATGCGTGCCCTCGATGATCTTGAATTTTTTGAAGCGTCCGCCTACATCAACAGTTATTTTCATGAAAAACTGAAAGAAAGGCTACAAAAATAATGGGGACAATTTTGATGGAGGGAGGACAATTTTGATGGAGCGAGGAGACAATTTTGATTTTTTGCTTTTGGTTTGAGGTAAGTATTATATTTGGATTATTTTTGTTTTATTTCATTTTAGGTGTCTGGATGACTTCACGAAGATCAATAGGATGAGGGAATTGGAGGGAGCGGGCGATGAATCGCAATATTTTGGGGAGAGCAGAGAAGCATAAAATGGATTTTTTTTATTCTTATTTTTTTATTTTAATTCTTATTTATTTATATATATACATATATATATATATATATATATATATATATATATATATATATATATATATATATATATATATATATATATATATATATATATATATATATGTATATATATATATATATATATATATATATATATATATAGATTATGCATGCGTATTTAATATATACAATAATTTTTCAAAAAAATAATAGGTTTTTATGCCTAATGGATGCAACATTTTTTGAATTTTATTGAATCCATATGTGCTTTTCCTATATCAATAAATAACAAAATTAATTTTTTAAACATAAAATAAAATTATATTCTTCCTTTTCCCTCGTATATTGTAATGTGGTATGTTTCTTGATACAATAATTGTGTTTTACTTGTATATTTATGTGATTGCTATAGAGGTTTGTGCAAGCCAACGTAATTCTGGAGACTTGGATCATGTGTTTGAAAATAAAAAAATCATTTAAAATTAAATATTGCATTTCCTTTATAAAAAATTCAAATCAAGATAACAATTTACAATACTTATTGTGTTTTTGGCAGCTACAGCTGGCTTTGATTATTCTCATAAATTTCTATAATCCAGTGACATTCGAAGTTTATTAATTAAATAAAATAAATATAATTTTGAAAAGCTAATTAAAATAAAATAAATATACCTATGTACATGTAAATACGCGTCTTAAAATGCTTCGTGTCACTGCATTATGGTCAGGGGAAACTGTAGAAAACCCTGACCATGAGAAAATTAAATGTTAAAAATATACTTAAAATCTAATTAAAGTAAAATACAAAATAATAAAAAACATGATCCGATATGCTGAAAACTTCAAATAGCACACGACTCTGAAAAAAATGATAAATATTATAAGGAACACTCTATCACAATCAAAATACTTATCTTTTATGGGCGTCAATGTGTCTCGGAAAGAGTCCATGATGTATCTCTGCTTATTCTACCATCGACCATTGCCATGGGATTGCACCATCCGTCATAAAATATTCTGCTAGCGTATTTCGCATTTCAACCGCTGCAGAAGTTGGATTATAAGCTCCTGGATTAAAAATTAAAAAAATTAATATACCATTGAACAGGACTGTTAATTACATTTTAAACTAAATTACATTTATGAAAAAAAATAATATATTTTAATCGAAAGTCAATCTTACCTTGTCTTGAAATTTGTGGTAGGATCCCCACTTCCGTTCGCCAGGTACCATGAATCACCTCCCCCGTAGAATTTTCCCGATCAACTGATCTTGGAACTAAATATTTTTTTTGATGTGCCTTTGTTGTTTCCTCCTCCGCCAGGCAAAAATTGTGTAGGCAAACAACTCCTAGGACAACTTTATCCGAGTTTTCAGTGCTTACTGCCAGTGAGTTCTGTAGCACTCTCCATCTACTGACAAGTAGGCCAAAACTATTTTCAATAACACGTCTGGCTCGTGATTGTCGGTAATTGAATATTAGTTTGGAATATTCCAAATTACCAGTTGATTTACCTGAGTATGGTGTTATTAACCAGGTCTTTAGTCCTAAAAATGTTAGATAAACGATTAATTTTTATTAAAAGTATACCGTGAAAATGATAGACATACCGAACTCCTCAATTATTTCTTTGGGGTCTGGTAAATCCATGGCGGAGTTATAAAAACGTTGCCCAATTGTTGAGTGTTGAAATACCCCACCGTCATTTTGCCGCCCCTGTGAACCTACATCGATTGCTATGAAGCGGTACCGATAGTCGCATATCGCCATTAGGATCGTCGAGAAATAGTTTTTATAATTGAAAAACTCGGATCCTGAATGGGGGTATAGGTGGGGCCTATAAATACATAATTAATTACCATTCTTGAAATTTATTCATTGTTCCATGTAATACTTACAACAATTCGGATATGCTTTCCATCAACGGCTCCAACACAGTTAGGAAAGTTCCAACGTTTATTAAAGCCTTCCGCAGTTTCCAACCACGTTGCTTTGGTTGGTGCGGGTAGCGTCTTCTCCTTTAAGACGAGCCATATTCCGTCTAATGTGTCTCGTATCGCCACACATGTTGTTGCTTTACCTAATCGGAAAGCGTAGCTGACGGAAGCTTGGCTGTCTCCACTTGCAAGATATCTATAGAAACAAAAATAAATTTTATTATCTGTTGTAAAAAATGTTATATATGTCTGTATATATTTTACCTTAATGTTAACGCCAGTTTTGTTGAAGCAGCTATCGAAGGTCTCATTTTAGTCTGTTGCTTCGTAATATGTGGGCCGACTAAATGAAGCAGTTTATCAAAACTGTTTAGAGCCATACGAGTATAATTGAAAAATGACTCGATATCATTTAGTCGCATTTCATTAATTAATGCATCAGCCCCATGCATATACCGTTTTTCTTCCGATACATATGGTTGTACCCACCATCTACGAGATTTTCTGATTTTTTTTTGTATTGATTTCGTATTTCTACTACACTGTTGATTGCGGTATTTATCAACAATTAATAAAGCAGCCGCCGCAACACAAGCCAATACCTCGGTATGGTTATTCATTTAACAAATTTATACGTAATAGAATTTAACAAAAAATGTGTAACACAATAAACACAATTTAATTAATAATTTATATTTAATTATAGTTTACACAATTTTCGCACTATTTTCACAAACAGTTTGACACTTGTTATTTTGACAACACAACAAATTGATAAAAAACGCTTTCATCCTCACACAAAGAATTTCAATTATTTATATAGAATGAATGAGATTTGATCGTACAGCTGATTTAGCTATGAAGCATAGTAATATTTGGAGGAGATAGATAAAGTTTTTATTTAAAAAATCATTTATTTAAAATATTTATATAACATGTAATGCCGATCCCATATTTCTTTCGATGATTTTCCCTAATCGCTTTAAATGTAGATCCATTCGATTTGTTACAAATATGGACTGAAAGTCTGTATTTGCAACGAATCGAACGGATCTACATTTAAAGCGATTAGGAAATTTGCATAAATAGGAAAGGTTTATAAAAAAGCAATATAAAATAAAATTTGATTCGTGTAATTTTGACTGTACAACTGCGTTTTCTCAACTGCGAACACCACTCCATTCTGTTCACGTAGATCTATGTTGATTCCACTATTCTCGACAGCTTTAGCAGCATAATCAACTTGAAATACACGAGCATCGGGGGAAAATTGAGACGCTGACAAATCATACTGTAGTCACCATTAATCAATTCGCCCATCCAGCTTAATTCAAGTAAAAATTCCTTATCGCTGGCTGGATCATGAATTGCATAAATATTCTATAAAATCAAAAATAAATCACTATAAACGATATAATAATAGTTATTAGAAATTAACAATTTTTACCACTTCATTTAATAATTCGTTTGCTCGTACTATGATGTAAAATAATTTTCACACAGTTTTGGACACTTTGACCTTAAAACAAATATGGAGCATAGGGATACAATCAAAAACGATCAGTAAAGTTTTTGTTGTTGCTTCACGATAAGCTGAAAACAATCCCCTGAAAGCTTGCTCGAAAACAATAGTATAAATGCAGCATTAGTTCGATCACTGTATTATTGGTAAGCATACATACTAGTCACTTTTGCACGGACCATCAATTCTCTATCGGGTTGAGATCTGGTGAATTGCCTGGCCACGGAAGAATGTTTATTTTTTTACTGTCCAAGTGATTTTTAACGCTTAATGTATTGTGATATGGTGCGCCATCTTGCAGGAAAATGTACTCCGATGGACGAAGGGACAGGGATTCCACATAGCGCATGCACACATCATTCAAAACCTTCTTGTATTGGTCTTGCCGCATCGTTCCTTGAACAAAATCTATTGGTACAGGGCCCCCTTTGGTGATATACAGCTCCATAACATGACGACCGGTGGATGTTTGGCTGGTTTTTCCACGCAGTCCTCATTATAGCGTTCGCCTGGTCGGCTGCACACGAAACTGTGAAATTCCGGGACCGCCTCTAAGCGGCACACGTCGCTAAACATAACCTATGGAATTGAAAATTAAAGTTAGTTAGTATTTTTCATGTTTGAACACAGCTAAAGAGAATTGGTGTTTTTAAATTTGCAACTTACCCTATTCCAATCGAATTCTGTGAATCCCTGATGCTGCCGGGCCCAAACCAGTCGCTGTTGTCTCATGCGTGGAGTGAGATGAGGCTTTTTTGCTGGGCGTCTGCATATTAGTTGATTTTCTTTCAGACGACGTTGTACTGTTCTTTCCGATATTTTCATTCCAGGCTCGATTATCGCATTTGTGATTCTTCGAATTGGTGCATGGCGGTCTTCCAATGCAACACGGACTATTTTTCGATCCACTCGATTTGATGTTTTCCGTTTCCTACCGCAGTTTTCACGCTTACTCACGAAAATATCCTCTTTGGTCTCTATTTTTTGGGCGATTCTTCGAACACTGTGCACTGTCCCGTCCTATGTCCAGTTTTCTGGCTATAGCACTGTAGGAATGTTGCCCACTTTCAATGAGAGCAGCTGCAGCAGATTTTTGCTTGTCCCTGATGTCCTTTCCACCCATTTTGTTCGAAAAACGTAGAATTTAATAATGTGACACGAAAATTCACTTTAAAACAATACTGGATATAAGATAAAAGTTGTTTACAACTTCAAAAATATTACGTCATGTACACAAAACACAAAAGTAAAAAAAAAAATTTCTTGAATAAACACTTTCTTAGGAGACGATCTATAAAGAACGACTTTCGAATAACAACTAATTAACAGACGTTAGCTAATATTCTTTTCACTGCAAAAAACACACACAGACAGACACGTTTAAATTAGTCATAAACAAGAGCACGAAAGTGACTCAGAAAAAATAGTAGGAGGAAACTTAAAGAAGAACAGAAAACTAGTTTTATTATGTAAAAACGTTGAAATGTTGTAACCGCGCAAGTTTGTTGGCCAACGACTGTATAATTATTTTGTGGTCACAAATCTATTAGATAAAGAAAAAATATAGCACACCATCTGACACGAAATAGCTTAAAAATATGTGAAATACTCACTATCATTGCATTTAGGCTGTAGTAGCGATCGTCTTACTTTGGTAACGTAATTTTGATGTGAGTGCTATCTACACAATGAAGCACAATTTACTCTCGAATTTGTCATTGTTATTCATATCCAATTTTATCCACTTCTGACAAAGGGTCCTGCTCCATTAAATCAACAAACTCGAGGAATGGTAAAGAAATCGTGGGTTGTGTGTGCCATTCCGATGTTATAATTTTCCCCAATATTTTGTTGGTGGCTACCGATGCGAATAACCTTAGTGCTGCGCATATTTGCCGTACATTTAGAGGCGTAATCTCGTCAATTAACTCATTAATGACGGTACGTTATGAAAAGCATATAGCCCGAATTCCAGCTTATTTTGTTTTAATTATAACATGTGCCATGTTAATATTTTCATCTGGTGTATCAGGAAAAGATACAAAGATTGACACTAGATAACATGATTTTAAATTGAAGATTACAGATTAATTAAACCCGTAATTTATAAATACACAACATTAACAAAAAAACACAAATGTCAAAAAAAAAATAAGAAAAACAATTGGCGCTGCATCCGGCTAGAATTACCTGATGTGCACTTGCCAAAATAAATGTGAAACCCATAATACGAAAATCCAACTCCCACGAATTTAAGATTCACCGTGAATCGTTCGGCGAGGCGAAACCCACAATAGGGGTATTAGCCTTCCTTTACCACCAGACGTTAGCCGATAGTCCGGCCAAGGCATACTTTTTGAAATCGAAGAACTATATCTCATTATCTTGTATATGGGGTGGTGTTAATAACTTTAAATCAAAATGATGGGCAAATAAATAATATGATTTTTTGGTCCCAGTTCTCGCGAGTTGTGTCGCTAATTGTGTTAAAATATTCTAACCGATATATCACCTTTCCCTAGAAGACAGACTGAAGGGGAGGGTTCGGATCGTTTCTTTGATTGGTTGAGATACCAAAATATATCCCTTCTTTAAGACGTTTAATCATTCGGTAGTGTTTGGTTTGCCTTTTGATGTTAGGCAATAGTCGTATTCAATTTTAGCGTAAAACATGCTCAGTGAATAGCTTCGTATTATGTTGACTGATACTTCGAATCTTAAAATGTATGATTGTTTCCCAGTTTACTTTTTAAACTGTCGATCGTGGCTAATTGTTAAGATAGCCAAGGATATCCGTCGCACGCAACATCTAGTCTATCGGTATTGGTTAAATGTGCCTTTAACCAATCTTTAGTCAATCGAGAATGCGCGCTAGCCTATTCAATTCAAGAAACTGGTGTGGAAAAAGCATAGTTTGCTTAATAAACCTAGGTTTGAGTTGAAACTAGTGAGACTCATTGAACCAGGTAATCCTGAAGTTCCGGCTGCTGCTTTTGAAGTAGTTTTAGTCCTCATACGACTCTAAAAAAAATTACACATGCATTGCTCGGGTGAAATTTCACCCGAATATATATTATATAAAATCTATATACATATCCATCCATACATATATCACATATTTCAATATTTTATTTGTAATACAAACGAATAATACAAACGAATTCAAAAATTTCAACCATCCTGAGTTTCATAATAAAAAGGTCAAATAACTTTAAAATCATTAATGGGTGAAATTTCACCCGAAGAGCGTTCTTGTGTTAAAGTCTAGTTTGTCACTGGATTATGGAAGTTGCATAATCCATACACAAGAGAAAAGCGACTAAGAACAAGGTGGTGCTATTTATAGAACCTTTTTTGTGCCAAGCTTTGTGTACCCATCGCTGTGTTTGAAATGAAACATAAAAAATAGCTTTTATTTAATACAACAACACAAAACAAAGTCGAATGAAAATTGATCGGGTCACGTTGTTTTTGATGTGTTTTGTGATGTAAATGAACGCCTCTATGCTGTTGTTGTTGCTGCACAGTTGTTACTTCTGTTATTGTTGTTGTCTTAATCGTTGTTTTGTCGAATTTTTGGCACTAGCACCTAGTAAGCTGGGGAGTTTAACCCGCATTAGGCTCGCGACATTGGGAGGAGGTACAGATCCGTTTTCTAAAATTTATGATACAAACTGTTTTTCAGTAAAAATTTGGACCTTGCACAGTCCATTCGGATTGATTGATCGTGATAAAACTTCATACTTTGGCTTTTTCCGTAAAATTAGGAGATCTCAGTGATTTTTGGCCGACATTGGTTCAACGGATATGAGAGCTTTGTAATTTTTGCAACGGTTTTTCATTTACGAAAAAACGAAAGATTGTAAATTAAATTTCAAACAAAGTTAGTTCAGGTCATATTTTAAATTTTTCCAGAAACGAAGAGTTGTTTTAAAAAAAAAACTTTTTTTTTCCAAAATTCGGCATCTCTACAGACCAGGCGGATTGACTTATGGTAGTTTATAGCTCCACCAAGCTTTTTATTATAAATACGAACCACTAATATTTTTTAATAATTATATTTAATTTATATTTAATTACATATTTAATTACATATTAATATGTATTTTGATTATCTCGACAAATTATGTTTTTTTAATTTCTATTTTAATTGTTTTTTCTTTAATGAAAAACTTGAACTGTGAAAACTATTTTTTGTTATTTTAAAATAGGCTTCTAAGAAAATAGAAAATTTTTACAAAAAGTTGGTTTATACCCAACTAACCATTCGGGTGCTAGAAAATTTAAATAAATTTATATAATGAATTTCGATATACAAGGTGTGAAAACGCCACAGACTATTCGGAATAAAACTTCATACTAAAGCTTTTTCCATAAATTGGGAGATACATGCGAACTGTGATGGACATCTGTGTACCAGAAGTGGCAGATTCTGTACTAGCTTTTTCAATTCTTCCTTTGAAGATTAAATTTTCAACAAGGATTGACCTTGTTGGTTTTTTGAAATTTAAGTATAGGAATAATTATTTTTGATTGTGCAATAGACAACTTTTATCACAAATCCGGTAGGTACAATTTTTGCTTTAGAAATTAAACGTGGTGTATTCGAAAGGTGTTGGCCACAAGAATTACACCCTCCATTTTTATTTTATATTCCGTCGATTTAATGATTTTTTAAAGCTGCATCGCAAGCGGATACATTTTTCTGGTCTCCAAAATGGTTTTATGTTTGTTTTTTTTATTTGTTGTTATCTCGAAACATTTTTTCTATTTTATTGATTTTATTTGAAGCCGACACAATTTTGTCAATTTTGACGAGGTAACGCGTAGTAGCAAAGGGTGACAACTTTAAAGCGATTGTACATTTGGCGGTGCATCTGGAGAATGGTCAGCGAGTTTATTTCAACACATTGAATGTTGCTCAACGTGCTGAAACACCTCCAGCGACAACATTGACCAGTTTCTTTTCGATTTGTCAAAGTGATCCGTTTGCACGAATATCGCGGTACTCTGAGATGCCACCTTATTACACTTGGAACGCTTCATCAAAAAAATTTCAACGTCGGAAGCAAGGCGATGATGTTCCTGATCATCCAAATGTGCGTTCTACTGATGCTTTTGGTCGCATTTACACAGTTCATCCGAATAATGACGAATGCTTCTACTTGCGGTTGTTGCTGGTGAATGTTCGTGGGCCGACATCATTTGAATCACTTTGAACTGTTAATGGTGTAGTGTGCCCAACATTTCGTGCTGCATCTCAACAACTCAATTTGCTTGAAAACGATACTCATTGGGACATGACAATCGCTGAATCAATTATTTCTGCATCTCCAAGCCAGATACGCACAATATTTGCTATCATTATTTCGACATGCTTCCCATCGAATCCACGTGAACTATGGAGCAAGTACAAGAATGACATGTCAGAAGTAATTCTACATCGAATTCGTATCAGTTCAGGAAATCCCGATCTCGAGGTGAATGAGGAGATACATAACCAGGCTTTGCTTTTGATCGAAGACATGTATTTTCGCATGTGCGGCAGTTTGTTAGTCAAATTAGGAATGCCAACGCCATGTCGTGGAATGAACGACGTTTTCAGTCGAGAATTGGAACGTGAACATGAATACGATCGAGATGCATTGAACCAATCAGTTCGAACCAATGTACCACTGTTGAACCTCCAACAGAAAGGAGTGTACGATACGTTAATGAAGGCAATACATGATGGAAATGGTGGATTATTTTTTCTCGATGCGCCCGGTGGAACTGGGAAGACATTCCTCATGTCATTGATTTTGGCCATTGTTCGTGCGAGATCCGATATTGCTGTAGCAGTTGCTTCTTCTGGATAGCGGCCACATTGCTAGAAAGATGCTGAACAGCTCATTCAGCGTTGAAATTGCCGTTAAACCTTCAATCGGCTGAAAACCCGACATGCAACATTGCGAAACACTCAGCAATGGCGAAAGTTTTGGTAGCAAGTAAAATCATCATCTGGGATGAATGTACATGCGAGTTGCAATGCGAGTTGCATTGTTAAACGATCCATCTACCGAAGAACTCTCCAAGAAATTGCTGACTATCGGTAATGATCGTGTTCCGGCCGACAAATTGAATGGATTGATTTCGTTTCCTCCGAACTTTTGCAATTTTGTCCCAACGAAGGATGAGCTCATCAACAAAGTTTTCCCAAACATCATTACTAAACAAAATCACAATTGGGTAAGTGAACGAGTAATCCTTGTAGCAAAGAACAAAGATGTGGATCACTTAAATTTCACAATTCAAAATCTAATCGTCGGTCCACTTCATTCCTTCAAATCTATAGACTGTGTGACAAACGAAGACAAAGCAACCAACTATTTTACTGAATTTTTAAACTCATTGGATCTGCCTGGCTTGCCACCGCACAATTTACAACTGAAAGTTGGTTCGGTAATCATCATGCTACGAAACCTGAATCAACTAAAACTATGTAACGGAACGTGTTTGGTGGTGAAAAAGTCATTGGCAATGTGATTCACGCGACGATACTACAAGGGAAGTTCAAAGGTGAGGAACTTTTCATTCCGAGAATTCTGATGATCCCATTCGATATGCCATTCGAGTTTAAACGAATTCAATTTCCGATTCGTCTTGCATTCGGCATGATGATCAACAAATCACAAGGCCCATCCTTGAGTGTTTGTGGCCTGAATCTAGAAAATGAATGTTTCTCTCACGGCCAATTGTACGTAGCATGTTCACGTGTCGGCAAACCATCCGCTTTTTTCGTTCTCGCACCTAACAATAAAACAAAAAATGTCGTTATCATAATGTGCTTCAATGAAGGGAATCGATTCCATTGCAACCCTCCCAGCAAATAGTTTAAAAGAAAGTAGTGCAACAATGCTACGCGAACCATTTCGAATCAATTCAATAAAACGAAAGCCTTGCTGCTATCAATTCAATAAAACGAAAGCCTTGCTGTAATTAAAATATATTTCATTTTGATTTTTGTAATTTCATTGAATTTAATTAATTTGGAGTATTCATTTAATTTATTTAATCTTAATAAAAAACTCAATTTTATTAAGCTAATAACTTTAAAAAACATTTATTTATTTTGAGGCGGTACGAAGTTCACCGAGTCAGCTAGTTTGTTATATTTTTAAAATTATTGTTTGAACTCAACAGGATTATAAAACACTGGGTTTATTTGAAATGTACAAATAAAAAAAATAATTCAAAATTCCTAGGCATTGAGTAGTCCCTCCTCATTTTGTCATTTATTTTCTGTTATTTCAAGATATCGACAGTTTAAAAACTCAAAATGGAATAGCAAAAGCAAACGATAAACTTTACAATTAAATATTAAAATTTTTGGTGTATACCTTCTAAATTTACTGTGATTTAAATTATGGATGTGCCGAATTTACTAAATGCCCAGCAAGCGATACGTTTATATAACTTAGCCCGTGATTCAAAAAGTGATGATAACAACCTAACACTTGAAACAGAAGCATCAAGTACTGATAGTGTTGTACCACCAACTTGTCGTATTTGTCGCGTTGATAGCTCCGAAAGTTTAATTGAAACACCATGCGATTGTAAGGGTACAATGGGCTTCATTCACCGCAAGTGCATGAAGATTTGGCATTACAAAAGGAAAAGTAAAGTGTGTGAAATTTGCAATAAATTACAAATCGATAATTCGCCTTCAGTGCAAAATATAAAGACAACAGTTTATCGAGTGTTCAAAAATCGGGAATATCTGTATCGAATTGCAAAAGACTTAATAAACTTTACTTCAATTTCAATCATGGTTTTTTGTAACTTAAGTCAATCGTTGGAATTATTCGACTTTCTTGTCGATCAAAATAAAGTCAGTTTCCCAGCTAAATCTTTGATCATTCAAGGTGTTACTATTTACTCAGGTAAACATCGAATTATTTACCAACGCAATAAATTTATATTGGCATTTTTATTATTTTGCAGGCTATTTTTTACATTTGTATTTTTTATGGGCAATTCATACATTTCATAACATACGATCGAACATATTTCGAGTTAAATGGGTTTTGGAGAATGATGACCAAGTACCCCCACCGTTTGAGGATGACGTTTCAATTGATTCATTTGGATTTGAAAATTTATTTAGATTACCCTGATTTATTTTGTCAAATATAATTTAACTTTAAATGGCAAATGATGTCTCTGTTAAGAAACTACCAGCATTATTTTCAATTTTGGCTTCTAAATAAAGAGTTAATGACGTGGCATATTTATAAAATGTTTTACTTGTAACAATGGTAATTCGGTTTACATCTCTTCACATAAGATATGTTATCTCGTTCGAGGTGACCCAAATAAATCATTCAATGCAGCAAAAAATTGTAAACCAATAATATAATGATTTCAAGGAGTTTTCCGATTTATTTGTGTCGATTATCCGCAACTCTTAACTTTAACTTTATAAATTGGCCATTTCGGGCTATTGTATCTTGTTAGAAACAAACCCGAATTCTAACCAAGTTAGTTGGTCGAACAGAAAAACGTTAATCTTCATCTACCAAGACTTGCCGGTACATCTTTTCAATGTCCACTACGAAGACTGCCTGGTGCAACCGAAATCTTAATATAGGCTAAATAAATTCGTTTGAATTTTCGACCCAACATGAAATACATGGATTAGAAAAACCGCGGTCGTCGTTTGGCAAGAACAATAAAAAATTATGTGTAGTTAGATCGTAGGGCTAGATTCTTTATAAATTTTGTGGTGTGGCATGAAAAATCGTTTTTGTCCTCACATGGAATTCGCGACCACTCCATCTTCCTCATGTGGTTTAGTCGTAGTATTTACGACGATGTATAAAATTAATGTATTCTTTCTTAAACTTTTCATTTTTCGAAGATTTACGTTCCATGGCGAACAAACGAAATATTTAGGCATGGATCGCTTACCGCTGACCTAGAAGAAATGAATGGTAATCATTGGAATCGATTATTGACTGTTTAGGAAGTCCTCAATCACAATATTCAATAATCATACGTGTAGGAATCGCCTTTGGAAGTTCTTCCACTTCCCTAAACCTATTAAGAAATTCGACTAAGTTATTCTCGTTAATCTCAATAGATTTGATCATCATTCCAGGTTACCATCCACTAGCCATCGAAACTACGATTATTGCAACGTTGGTAATGCTACAATATTTAAAATTTTACTTCGTCTGACCTCGAAAAAATATTCAGCTCCGATTAGTATAGATCAATTGGTCGTGCTTAATTAAATGTATGATTGGCGAGCTCGGATCGATTGTGATTTTGATTCTTGTGAATGATTGATGATTGTCTATTGAATGAAGATTGCTTATTGATTGTGGTTTGCTTGTTGAGTGGTAGACTGGTTTGGTTGCGATTACAAACAAACAGTGATGTTTAAACCGTTTCCGGCCGATACCAGAATTCGTTAGAACATTTCAACGCCGTTTCAATCAGAGATTACTAGGACCACAATATTGATAAATAAAAAAAATCCAAGTACCCTTTCCCAAAAAAAAAACAGTGGTCGAAAAATCGACCATTGGCCGAACACGTATAACAATTTTAACAAAATCGTGATTTATTGGAGAATTCATTTTTTATTGAAAAAATTAATAAAAACTTAAATATTTATTTATCATGGTATTTCATGAAGCGTGGAAGATTTTTAGGTTAAGTTGATTCAGTGGCACGTCTGTTAGGCTGATCTTGTTTCGTTTCATCCAATGTAAGGAGTAATAGTTCGGTTGCCTCAATTTTGAAATCTTTTTGAGACATTACTTGTGATTGATCTTCTTTGCGATTATGCAATAAATTTTCTACGCATTTACAGGTGCACTATTCAATACGCTAACTCAGAGTGGCCACCACCGCTTTTTTATCAGATTGCAACACGACTCCTCCCATTCACCGGTTATAATTGGAAATAACCTTAGTCTGAGGAACAATGATATATTTATATTCCGATCTATTGTAACGATGAACGTTTGTCATCGATTGAACAAAATCATTGTTAGTACATATTGTGACTTCCTTATTGACACTCCAACGAACAAATAGAATGTGGTTCGTGGTATCAAAAACATGGTCTGTTTTCAGCAACAAGATTTCTAAGAATCTTTTCACCTCCACAGTTGAGGTTAAGTTTTGAAGAGTCTGATTATTTCCATATATGCTTGGTTCAACTAATATATACTGAAGAAGTTCGTCTTCAAAAAATCTCTGAAATAATTCGATAGGGCTCAAATGCTCCATATCAGCCCTTATATTCTTAAAAAGGCCGATGAGTGGCTCGTGATTTGTTACCCCAGTATATTGAACATTGCCTCTTTTCAATTTCGGATATCCAAAATCCTCAATTGTTTTATACACTTAGTCAACTACGTAAGTAGGTGAACAAGAGTCCAATGTACTAGCAGTAGTTGAAGAACCAGCGCCAGGTGCGGCACATTCATTGGTTTTTGTTGTGAACTCCAATTCAACATAACCGGCAACCTCCTGCAAACTACCTAGATCAACAGTTGGAATTTCTTCGTCATTAATGTCTTCTTCATCGGTTACTACGTAAACTGTTTCTAGAGGACAAAACACCACACTCACACCGGTTTATTCAAATAAAAAAGGAAACCAAAATTTTAGTGAGTTTTTTCACTTAGATTGTGGTTTCCCTTTTTATTTGAATAAACCGGTGTTTTAATTTTCTTTATTAAGATCTTTGTTCTTATTATTATCAACAGTTTTGCCCACTTTCATTATATTTAGGGGTCGATTTTGTTCAAAATCCGACAGACCAAACATGACGATTTCGTATACGTATAAGGGTATAGTATACAATTTTATATTAGTGTGTCTAATTTTTCTGTGGTTGTTTTCTGCGAATGTAAGCATCAAAATATTATCAATCGGTAAAAATCAGTTCAGTTTTTTAGTGCTTATGTCCTTTCGTGATTTCACTTTTTTGACATCTCACCAAGTTTTTGAGTGGCGGGTTAACACGTTCGCGCAATTGACTGCTGTAGCAGTCATACAACTTATTCTTTTTTAAACGATATACTGAAATATTATATTTTCATCTTGCCGATCGTTGTTACCTAATGGAACAGTAGCTCGGATCGGATATGATCTCGAAATCGGATATGCTCAAGTAAAATACACATATGGGTCTACCAAAATATTAAAGTGACACGTTCGCCCATCGGTGAAAATGTTGAGATATGAATTCTGTTTTAATCAAAACTTCTAATAAATGCCTTACTTCACAAGAATGTCGTTTTAGATACGCAAGCTCCATTAGAAACATAATCTGGTTGACACAAATTAAGAACACATATGGGTCTACGAAAATATCACAGTGACAAGTTTGTCGATCTTTCTAGGAAATGCCGGGCTTAGCAAGAATGTCCTTTTTTAGATAAGTAATTTGCATTAGAATTTTATTCTGGTTTGGGCTAGTAGAGTACATAATATAAGTACATGTATGAATTTAAAGCTATTAGTATTTCTAGAACTATCTTTCTTTAAATTTAAGTACTTCGAATGCACAAGAAATTCACGATTACTGTTTTCCGATAATTCACATCGTTATTTGATGCTACTTTAATTTTTTATTTTTTTATTTGTGAATAATTTTTACTTTTTATGCTAAAAGTCATAGAATAATTTCTCCCCAATTTTGTGATTATTAGAATAATGGATTTTAATTAAATTTAACCTAATACAGCAAAAGTTCTGTAAAACGATCACCTTGCGTACCAGAGGAAAAATGGTCGTTTTGAAAGGTGGACGTGTTAGGGAAAAACTACAAAAAATTCAAAAATATCACAACTACATATTTATTTATTTTATTTCACAGCATACATTTATCACAAAAATAAATTATAAAGAAATTATAATTTCAGGAACAAATTTCAATTCATATTTAATTAAATTAAAAAATTATTAATATAATTTTGTATTATTGTGGAGTGAAATAATCAATTAATGTTGTTTGTTCCGAGGGTCTGGCTTTGTGCTGAATGATCTCGTTTCCCAATAATCGCTCGCATTCATAAAAATGAGTCATTAACTCACTATTTCCTAACTACAATCGTTTTAAACCACCTACTGCTTCCAGGCTTTTATCTAGTAACATTGACTGAAGCTCCTCATCATCGGATTCCTCGTTTCCTCGTCTTTATTAAAATTGGTCACGTTTGAATTCAATAACTCGATTTCTCATTCGTCAATGTCCCAAGGTGGAGATATATCAACCAATTTAATGTTGGTATCGAAGTCGAGTATTGACAAGGTTTGCTAGATATATTATGTCACTTTGATTATCTGCATTTCCAGAAATGTTTATGTCAGAGTTACAACTTGGCAGTATCAATCCACATTTCGAAAACACTTTACAATGGTTATTGGGGAGACATTATGCTACGCCAAAGTAATTTATTTTGTAAATTTTTATTAATTTGTCAACATTCTCGACAGTGTCCATTTTCGCGATTAACTTTTCAGCATTGTGCGCTGATAACGTAGTTTAAAATTTTGGATGATGCCTTGATCAAGTAGTTGACTTTCACTCGTATTATTTGCAAGCAGAAATAATAATTTGATAGCTTTTGAGCTGTAAGTCGGTTGAATGGCTGGCTGCATTGTCTAGGAATAATGTAATTCTAGGTTTCTCTTTGATCATTTTTGTATCAAATTTTTTTAACCACTCATCAAAAACATCACGGGTCATAAGCTGTTTTATTTGAGTGTCATTCCACTTCTACTTTCAAAACATCTTGGCCTTTTGTACGTGTTGATTACAAGAGCTCGCTCTTTCTGTCCAACGGCATTTGCTCACAACATAATCACAACACTTTATGACAACATAAAGTAATTCGTCGTTTACATGTTTTAGAGCCATGTGCATTGGTCCCTTTGGCTAGGAGAGATTTTGTTGGCAACGCTCAATAAAAAGGCCAGTTTCGTCGAGGTTATAAATATTATCGGATACATCATTTTCTATCATTGATGGCAAACGTTGATACCATCTCGAAATAAGGTTACTATTTACTTAACTACTCTCGCCACTCAATGCTTTAAACACAATTTTGTTTCTGGCACAACATTTTTTGAACAACTGGTAAATTTTTGGCTCGTGCTCCCTAAAACCACGATAAAGTTAATTCATTAACTTGTCTAAATGGTTGAAATGGTTGTCGTTTTGTGTTTTCATTTGCATTCTTGTACCACTTTGCCTTTAATGAATCTTCGTTTTTCAAAATATTAGCGACCTGGGTTTTGCCACAATCATATTTATCAGCCAAATTTCTTTGTGACATGCCTTATGTAGAATCCTCAATCACATTTATTTTGTCGCCTAACTTCAAAAACTTCATTTTAATGTACTGTAGCACTGTAAAGAGAGATTAAAATGTGTAAATTTATATTTAATCATGCAGTTTTACTACGTATTGAAAGACTAACCTTAAATAATCACGTCGTTTTATTTCGGTAAATTTGAGAAAACTAAAAATCAAACAACCCAATATGCAATGCCGACGGAATTCCTTTTACATTCGCAGGGCAAAAACCACTTTTTCTAACGAAAGAACTCTGTAAAGCACATGGAAATCCATACTACTTGCAAAGAAAAGTGTCACAGAATACCCAGTGTTGGTGTGAATCCCGACTAAAAAGAGAAAAAACAAATTGGAGAGAGCCGATAGAGAGATAAAAAGAGAGAGCAGATAGAGAGACATTTCTATAGTACTTTTCACATTGCGGTTTTATTTTGAAATTAAAGAATTTTTTTTTTTTGCATTTTTTTGTAAAATTTATTCATATACAGTTACAGGAAATATTTGTTTATAATATTTTTTTTTCATTCGCCTCCCAATTTGATATCTTCGAGTTGAAGCATATTGATGATTTTAAAAAAGTAAGAAGAAAAAAATGTCATCAACAATTTACGTCGTCTCAAATATATTTATATTTTATATGTATATGGCGACGCCATATTAAAATATATTTTTATTGCCTTTCTAGTACAGTACATCGTTGATGAATCACTTATAAAGCACTATTATTATTATTATTATAAAGCACAGTTTATAACAAATTTTATAAATTAAAAACTTTATAGAAAAAAACAATAAGAAATTAATATATTGTTAAAAAATCCGCCAACTTGTTGTTATTCGCTAACTTGTCAAATGCAACTAGAGAGGAGCGAGGATATACAAAATAAAAACTACGAGGGCTGCCTTTTATATTTCGAGATTTATTGTTCTCTAATCCCTAAACATTAATCATCGAAAATCGCTTTATTGCTTTTCAAAATATTCCCCATTATGATCTATACACTTTTGCATGCGTTTGAACCAATTGTCGAAGCCCGGTTCCACTCTGATTGAGGTATCTCCAAAACATGCATTCTGAACGCAGCAACCGCTTCTTCAGGTGTCGAAAAACGTTGACCTCTCAGTTTGTTTTTTACGTACGGAAATAAAAAGAAGTCATTTGGTGACAAGTCAGGACTATACGGCGGATGACTCATCAAATCGATGTTTTGAGTGCTCAAAAATGCAGTTGTTTGAGCCGATGTGTGAGAGCTCGCATTGTTGTGGTGAAGAGTGATCCGTCTTCGGCAGTTGTCTTTCCTGATTTCTTGGAAGACAACTGGCAAACAAATGGTTGTGTACCACTCAGAATTGACTGTTCTGCGTTGTTCTAGTGGTACGGTTGCGACATGTCCATTTTTTCCGAAAAAACATGCGATCATTTGCTTGCAAGTGCTTCATGCGCGAACAACTTTTGTTGGATTCGGCTCATCTTGAAACACCCATACAGTCGAGTGCTGTTTACTTTTGGGCTCATACGCGTAAATCCACGATTCATCACCTGTCACTATGTCATAGACGTGTTTTGAAGCACCGCGATCGTATTTTTTGAGCTTTTCTTTCGACCAATCGACACGAGCCTGTTTTTGACCGATTGACAAATTGTGTAGGGTCCAACTCGAACAAATTTTTTTGTCATTCAAATGTTTATGCAATATTGAATGTATGCTGGTTCCACTGTGCCTAAGGTTGTCTCAATCTCACGATAGGTCACATGACGATCTTGCAATATCAGTTCGCGCACAGCATCAATGGTTTCCGGAACAACAACTGATTCTGGACGACCTTCACGAAATTCGTCTTGGAGTGAACTACGACCTCGATTGAATTCACCATACCATCGATAAACACGGGTCCTTGATGGAGCTTCATTGCCAAAAATTGAATTAAGTTCATCCATGCACTTTTGCTGCCTTAATCCACGTCAAAAGTTGTAAAAAATAATCGCACGAAAATGTTCACGATTTAATTCCATTTTTTTGCGAGATGGTGTTTTAATGAGTACTGTAAACAACACAAATAGCGCTCGAATGTCAAAACGTTCTGAGTACGTATAATCTCAAAAATTTAGCTGTCCGTTGCCAGATTGCAACACTAGGGTTGTCCAATCCCGAAATATAAAAGGCAACCCTCGTACTACTTTAACACGTACGTACAAAAATTCGAAATGCAATTTTAAAATTTGAACAGAACGGACCTGTTTTAATTGAATTATTTGACCTTATGAAAAATCTTAGAAATAACCTTAAAGCTTGTGTTGAAGAAAATTTCTATGGCCTCATTTCAATGCAATTATTGGATAAGACCGATAATGCAACAAAGAAAGGTTTTTTTTCCAAAAGAGCTAAAGCCTTAAGAAAGAGAATCTCTATGACACCTTTTTTTTACTAACTACCATTTTTTATATTTCTCTATATGTCGAAAATACAGTAAAATTAAGTTAAGAAATCTATAGTCGATTTATAGGGAGAAATTTCGACTTTTATGGGAGAACCATTTTTGGTGCTTTGGACATAAATTGGTTAAGGGAATTACTTCTAAATTCAACATCTATAATTGCTCTTTTAATAAAAAAGTGAGCAACAGTTTTCTTCTATATGGATGAATTGACATAAAATTTAGAAGTGTATTAGATTGTATTTTCTTCTTATACCATTTTGTTTTAATTTTAATATTTATTCTAAATAATTTAATATCCAAAAATGCAAGAAATTTTCTTTTTCTATTGTAAATTTATTTTTGTTATTAAATGAATTGAACAATAATTGCAACCTATCAACGTTATCTTCATCATGCAACAATAATAACATCAACATATTTATAAATAAACAGTGGTTGTTTTTCTAATAAAATTAATTTATTTTTAAACAATTCTTGAACTAAAGATTTGTTTATTCATTTACTTATTGATGCCATTCCTTATATTACAAATGAACTCGCTATTATTCCTTTCAATTCTACTGTTTGTCATATTCACCGATATTCATTAGTGTGTACTCTTACCAGTTTAATAATTATTTTTTCTATATAGCAAAAAACTAATAGTTCTGCGATGTTGTAACCTGTATAGATTTTATGTAAATCTGTGCGCTGAGTTTGTCCAAGTTTTAGAGAGTGGTAACAAAGACAATATACCACTCATTAATCAATACGGGGTTAAATTTTTTTTTGAAAATTTAGATAAGATGACTTAGGAAACCTTAGATGTCAATAGAGAAACTTGAGTTTATTAGAAACTAAGTTGGTCAATGAAGCAAATTTAACTTTTTCTAAACCCTCATAGTAATTGGATACATTTTTCAACATTGAACTCTTTTTCAATGATTTCGGGTCAATAAATCTATTCTGTTTCAGAAGAGTTGTAGTTGTTTTTTGTGTATATGTGACATATTTGAAAATATGTAATATAATCAGTAAAAAATTCATTTAATCCAATATGTACGTACTAACAGTCTTTAAATTACTATGATTGTGATTTTATTCTATACAATTTGTGTTGAATAAACTAATTTAAACTTTTTTATCACGATTTTTAGTATTTTATGTTACTTTTTGTATGTGGATGAGGACAACTCGAGTACAACTTTTGAGATAATAATGATTTATTGATATATCGAATTTTTCAAACTTGTTACCCTATCTCTAACCCTGTCTGGCTAGATAGTTGATGAAAAGATATATTTGATTTTTGATTTATAGTACAGTTATTTCATAAAGCGTCGGATATTTTGATTGCAGTGCCAAATAACTTTTCATTCAAATAATTGTGTATAAGAAAAATATTCAACTGTACTTATCCTTTTAATAGTTGACGATCTTTTCATCGGGTACATACTGAGTTTTTATCTTAAAAATAAATATAATTATTACCATAAATCAAATTTCTATTTATATCGTGTATAACCTAAACTTTCTTGATTTGAACTTCCCTTCTCCTAATTTTTTTGGATAATTTTTCGGTTCTCGTCTCTTTGGTACCACACAGTCTCATTATTGACCTTGGAATTAGTCTAAAAAATAGTACAAAAATAAAGTCTCATATTTACGATAAATCAAAATTCATTTAAATATATAATCTTCTGTGCCATCTTAATACGTTCCTATTATTTTATAAATAGAAAAATATCACAAATACATACATTTAAATTGTTTAAAGAACTTGTATAGTATACATTTTTAGCTCAAATTTTTTTATAATAATCTTTATTAGTGCTTAAGCTTTCGCAACCTTTCCGTTTCCAAATAAATTTAACAAAAAATATTTTCTATACAAAATAAAATCGAAATCAAGGCTATACCTATTTTATTCTGTAGAAATCGTTAGCTACTAGAAATGATTTACTTTTATTTTAGCTAGGCAACAAATTAGAATATCGTTCGTATCAACAGAAAAACACTTTACAAAATAAAATTTGACTTTAAAAAACGCAAATGAAAATAATTGTTTTCATCTTAAATAATATTTGAAAAGTGTAAAAGCAAAAAATCAAATTATAAAAATAGATCGTGTCAATTGCCAATGTACGCGAAATCATTAATTTTGTTAATAGAATTTGAATAGGATTTTATATGTAACATTTCCAAAATACATCTTTTTCTGAAATTTAGTTATTTTTCTAAAATGTCTACATCTTCCAAAATAATATTATGGTTGGTATCTCTAATAAATAAGTCCCAAAATTGCGCTTTTTTGATTTGAATTTCCCGTGGCACCAAGAGTATGTTGAAAGAATCGTTCCCGTAAAATCTTTTGTTTGTCCCGTGTAAATTACGTTACAATCATTACATTTTATTTGATTTTTATATAAGGTAACGATAAATAATTTGTACTTTCTATTTCAGGATTTATTCTAAAATTTTGGTAATAATTTCTTTCTTTCCAAAACCAAAAAATTTCCAAAAGTTTATTGAACCCAAGACGTAAAATTTAGATATCGGCCGGATTAGGCATTTTTATGGTACCATCCAAAAGGAAATTTTTCCATCCGGTTCATAATTAAAAGTAAATCTAAAAATGGAATTTTGTGGTCAATTTATTTTTCAAAAGTAAATTTTATTCTGTTATCTAAAGAGTTAAATACATCCAGAAAAATTTTAATTTTGTCTTCAGGAATTGCCGTTATAATATCATCCACATATCGAAAATAAAATAAAGGTTGAAAATCCAAAGAGTTTGATCCCTTTTTTTCTAAAATTCAATCATTAACTTTGCGATTATGGGACTACATAATTGGAGAACTCATGGGAGAACTAGGGGTTTGTTTATAATTTTTATTGCGGAAAGAAAAATCAGAATTAGTCAAAACAATTTGCAATGCTGACATAAATTAAACTTTAGTCAATTTAGGTTTTTAATTTTGTTTTATACTCCTACAGTTTTCTTTAATAGTGTTGGTGACTCGTCTGACCCGACGGTCCTTTGTCTATGCTTATAAAAGATACTTTACCTAACCCTCTGTGCTTATAAAAGTAGGAGTTGCTACGCCATTTCATAAAAAGATTCACGTCATCAACCATCGTCCCAAAACTTTTTTGACTACTTTCTTTGAAAAATTAATCAGTCAAGATTAATCGATTATATTATGAAAATAAGCTTTTTGGATAGCAGTCAATTTGGTTTCTGGATCAATTATGACCACTATATCTTTCTTACACCACTACATCACCATATAAATAATAAATAAACCATCCAAACTTTTAATTGATATCTCAAAGGCATTTGACTCAGTTAACCATAGTAAATTTCTATCTAAATTATCTAGTATTGGCATTAGAGGCGTTTCATTTGGTTTATTCATATCATATCTAGAAAATCGTAAGCAAATTCTGTGTACAAATAACCCCTATAGAACAACTTATGAATATTAGAGTTCTTCAAGGATCGGTTTTATGGCCAGTTTTGTTTTTGATTTGTTGGAATTTTTTTTTTAATTTAGAATTTCATGATTCAAATGAAGGATGATATCTCAATATCCGCATTCATTATATGATTCTAAGTGATTAATCCAAAGCAGTTTGTTAAAGAATCAATCCGAAAACTAAATCCTATAATTTATCATTCGTTGATATGCGATGAGACTAGTTGTAATGGTCCCTGTGTATCAATGTGACGAGCATTAAAACGAAAACAAAACAGCACGGCGACAACAAAAACAATTTCAAAATAAAGCTAATGCTGTGTGCCTAACGCTGATTTTTTTGTCTAAATTTTCGACTAACTAAATTGATCGTTAGTTCACCCAGGTATTGTTAGATGTCTCTAAATTTATAAACCAAAATCTACCCGATACATAATTCTAAACTGAAAGCTTAGTTCCGATTTATCAATTACCGATTAGATCTGTTTTTTAGAATGTTAAATCTAGGTATATATAGCAGATTTTAATTAAACATCAGATGTGGTTTGTTTTGTGCCATCTTTCGACGATTGGTATGAACCAACCATCAATTAAGTTAGTTGGAAATTTAGACAAAAAAATCGACATGAGGCACACAGTAACTAATTTTTCGAAATACAACTAATTTTCATTTTTCTGCTCTCACATCATAACTAAATATACAATACAGTAGCGGTATATTATGTAGATTATTTAAAACTATTGAGAGAACAACAAAGAAGAAGATGATTCATAATTATTAAAATAAAAAAACATAATATTTGTGTATTTTTAACATTGATGACAAAAGAAAAAATGATTTTTCAAGAAACAATTGATTTGTTGCCGTTGGTTGCTATGATTATAACCGAAAGTTTTGGAAAGTGTTAGCGTGTGAAATAGCTGAAAGTAATTTTTCAAAGCAGAATTGTCTAATAAACAATTAAATAATTAAACACGGAACAAAAATAGTGAGCTTTACAGAGTCAGTCTTGTAAAATTAAAATAACTTCAATATTAGTAAAATTTATTCATTTTTAGAATTTGAAATACTACACCCTGTCGCGGTACAGCTATTTAGCCGGAAATGGGAGTTCCGGTTTATAACCTTATGAAGGTTATAAACCGGAACTCCCATTTCCGGCTAAATAGCCATGTTACAAGTAAGTTAAACTTAGGTGTGCACAGAAAACTTTAAACCAAACACAATCAAAATGAATGCACTAAAACGTGATACCAGGTAAAAAGCGCAGTTATGTTACCATCATTTTCCACTTTTCTCCAACCATTTACATTTCCCACCGTACCTAATTAACACATTACCACGCCGCTTGCAACCGTGCCGAAAGAAGAGAATAACAGGCTGATCGATGGCACGAGAGCCATTTAAAAAAAATGGCCAAATTAAATTTCGTAGGGAAATCGATCTTAGGGAAATATATGGACTATCAATATCGAAAATTGTATATGGGGAACTAGTCTATTTAAGTTCACGTTAAAATGACACGTTAAAGTTATACGGTAAGAAGCCCCAATTAAAGAAGTAAGAATTAAAGGGTGAAATAGCAAAAAAGAAAGTTTAAACTAAATAGAAAAAAAATATAGTAACATGCTATACTTTACATGACCTTGATGATCTATATGATGAGGTCGACTCCCGTTCCTATGGCGTCTCGCCTACACGTAAATTATAACCCGGCTTGCCGATGCACACCGTTTGTAAATAAGTGGACCAACGTATAGGTATTCCTTTTTTCTCTGATTCCATTTTAATCGCACAGATTCCTTTTTTCTGTTTTTTTTCACGAATAAATAACTTATTATTAATACAACAACAATGTTGACGACTTCCCTTCCAGATAAATGGTGGAATAAAATATTTCGCTACTCGTAAAATAGAAATGTTTACACTTCTCGAGTTGTTTGGTACACCAACAATTGGGTTTTTTATTTTATTTTTGGTTGTAGACCAAATTTGGTCTCTTTCGGAGAATGGCGTAATTGATTGATTAGAATGTACGGCCAAGACTAAGCAAGGATCCCGGATACGCCGGGCCAACCGTACACCCCTTTTACATATAACAAGATGGAGGGATAGGAAAGGGTGTTAGGTATGATAGACTTGACCCGGTTACAGACACCTAAGTAGTCAATAGTTAGTAAAGCACAAGACGGCACAATTATTTTTGTTCTTCGGGATATAAATAATCAGCAATCAACATCCTTAAAAGTAATTGATTAATTTTTAAATGTCGTGAAATAAAATTTCATTATTATGAGTGATGAAATTTTATTTAATACCATTTCCTTATATCAATTTACAATAACGCGACGCCAGGCCCTCCACACACCTTTATTATAGCATTTAAAAAAATTGATAATCAATAATTTTGACATCTTAATGGTACGAGTAAGTTTCCTGAAATAAATGTCATTATTATGCGTTAGAAAATCAGTATTTTGTACGATATATTTAAATTATTCTTGAATAGAATAAATGTAATGTAATGTAATGATTATTATAACTAAATTAATTATAATTTAATTGTCGTAAAACAAATAAAATAAAATAAATTAAATCCAAATATTGTAGTATCAAACGGATGGATCCCCTCTTCAACGGATAACCTTACAATCCCTAATAAACCAATATGTTTATTGATAAAAATAAAAATGAAACAAAGACATCTGGTTTCAAAAATAGCTAATCTAGAATCTATAAGGTAATATATCAATAATGAATATGTATAATTAACCCATTACAATTTATTCCCAATCAGAATTAAATAAAACTATTAAGCTAATCAGGAATCTGTCAGATGACAGAATTAGTGATAAGTAGCTATTAGAAAATAATCTAATTAAAGAAGTGCCATTGATCCCAAAAATACAAAAAACATCTATGTATCAATTTTGTCTGATTATAAATTTTATTGTATAGCCTCCAAGCCAAAAAATAAGTCAACCCATAAAGTTTCCCTCCACCGACACTTCAATGTTACATATAGCCATAGTCATTTAATCTATTAAAATAAAACCAATTGTCGTGAGACAAATTAAATCTTAAATATACAATTAAATTAAATTAAAATAAGAAATAAAATTTCATTAGTATTAACAATGGATTAAATATTATTCTAAACCAAGGTAAATAGCCTTATTTGTTATGAGGCTTAAAAGACTCAGCTTCCACTTCCATCTATATCTGAACCTCCAGATTCTTTTATTATATAAAATTATAGTTAATGAGTTAAATAATAGATGACTCTTTTTAATTAGTGGAAATTTTTCTTCAATTTACCGTAATTATCTTACTCTAAAAGCAATGCTACACAACAATAATTCCCTTTAGCTAAATGGAAAAATGTCAATAATAGCAAAAAATCATATATATTAGCTATTCAGGCAAAAACTTATTTATCCCAAGAGTATTTATTCCTCGACGCTTACAAAATAATAAAGCTGCAAATAATAAAAATGTAGTCATTACGGCTTCAAAATTCTTCTGTAATCAAAAATGTTCATTAGAACTAAATAAATTAGCTTAATCAGGAACTGCGATGAATAATATAGTATGTATTAACAATAAACACCTGATAAAGGGGTACCGAACTAAAAACGTCCGAATCAAGAAAGTTCTCCAAAAATGAAGCAAAAAAGTTGATTTTTGTATGAACACCAGCGACTTATTTTAATTCATATTTTTAACTTAAAATTATGAATTAAAAAAAGCGATTTAGAAAAAGGAGAAAACTCAGAAATGAATTAACAAAGGCTTATACTATTTCATTTTTAAAACACGTACCCTAACTCACCTTCAAAATGAATTAAAAAAGGCACATTCTATTTAAAATTTAAATTCCAAAAAATTTTAATTAATGAAAATAATAGTTGCATGGATTTACATTGATTAGTTATAAAATATAAATATAAAAAAAAAAGGCTTATATTATTTCATTCTATAAACATTTATATTAATTCATTTTAAAAATGAATCAAGAAATGCCCCGCCCAAATTCACCTTATCGAACTCTTTCATTTCTTCTTCAACTCCGATGTTAATTCTTTCCCAAAGCGAATCAAAAACACTTATTTTAATTCAGAAAAAAACCCTTCAATTCAGACCCCTTTAATTCATGCAGCCCCTGATCAGCTTTGATAACTCTAAATTGCTCATCATATAAAACATAGTAAATATAACAATTTAATACTCAAACGGTGAATAATTGGAGGTAGGAATTAGTAAAATTAGTTAATTTCTGAAATCAAAATGTGGACAGAATCATTTTCATAAATAATCTTAGTAAAATGTACCAAGAAAAATATGTAATGTAGATCCAGGAGTGCTCGCTACCCGCTTCTCTAGAATAAAAAAAAGCAACACACTGCAAACCATAAAGTTATTTCCCAATCCCAATAGATGAAAACTCGGCGATCGCCCGTTAACATCAATATAAAAGAAAATTTATCGCAATACACATCCACCGTATCCTCGCCGCCCTGTGTAAATTGATCACACAAAATGAAATGAAAAAGCAAAAAATCAATGATTGAATCGTTTTTTTTTCATATAGAAAAACATTTACACTACACTACCAAGCACAAAAAGTAAGAATATAATAATTATGTATAATGACATAAATAAAACAAAATGATAACAAAAGTCCCCTGATCTTGTATATAAAACTTAGACAACGACACATAGTGTTCCCAAGCGGTCACCCATCTAAGTACTAACTATGCCATATGTTGCTTGACTTCGGTGATCGAACGAGTACCGGTATGTTTAACATGGTATGGTCGTTGGTCTGTTTCGGAGAATGGCGTAATGAAATAAAAATTGTTTCGCCTCCTCGATTACAATTTTTGCTCATATGTATATGTTATATTTACTTTCAATGTTTAAATTATTTATTATGAGTATATTTGAACTGTTTTTTTTTTAAAGTGGTATAAGTCTACTTTCCAAAAAAATTGAGTTAATGGTAATTTTAGCAAAAGGACCCCGCACAAAATGTATGGAAATTGAATTTCGGTCAAATGATTTGAAATTTTCAGAATAGTTTCTTCAAGTCATGCTGATTAAAAGTCTCCATGGGCACAAAGTGCCTAGATGCTGTTAAAGCCGATTTTTTAGCGATGGAAAGTTGAAAAACTTCATTATTATACGCATCATTATACGCATCATTATACGCATCATTATACGCATCATATTTTTCCGCCGTAAAATGTAAAATAATTGGAAATTTCCATTACTTTTTTTTGTATATTTGTGTTTTTTGTTTTTATTTAAATATATGCACCATCTGGTTGTAATTTGTTTGTTTGTGTGATTTTAGCATCGTCCGTCCCACGGATCTCGACATTTTTTTATTTCTTGTGGGGCTGTGTAATAGGTCCGTGCCGCTTAAAACTCGGCTTCAACAGCATCTAAGCACTTTGTGCCCATGGAGACTTTTAATCAGCATGACTTGAAGAAACTATTCTGAAAATTTCAAATCATTTGACCGAAATTCAATTTCCATACATTTTGTACGGGGTCCTTTAGACACCCTCTCTCCATATTTATAATCATAAATTCAATGGAGTACGGTTTTCTTATAAAGTAAGCAAAAGGATTTTGGCTATAAAATGTTATCGCAAAAATTTTTGTTGAAAGTGGAGTAAGTCCATTCATAGGGTTCAAAAATTCGCCCGTTAAAATGAATTATTCACTCTTTAGTGATCGAACAGTGTTATTTGTATTAGTGATAGTAAGAATAATGAAAAGCAACAAAAAATATTTTGTTTTACTATTCACTTATGAAGAATAATGTAGAAAGAAGTTATATTCACTATTCGATCGATCAATGCAGAAAATAATATAAATATTTTATCTATTCACTACTGCAATAGGTTCGCTTTATTGTTACTTTCGATTTTGTTATTTTCCGTTTTTTCAAACCTATTGTTAATTTGAGTCTTGAGACGGACATCGTCGCAATTACTAGCGATGGTGCCAGTGTAATGGTCAAATTTGAAAGAATGTCACCAGCGCATCACCAAATATCCTACAATCACGGCATACATTTGTCGGTAATGGAGGTAGTGTACCAGAAACGCAAACAGACAAACGAAAGTGACGTAAGCGATGGAGATAAAACTGCCTATGATGAACGTAATAGGAACAATGATGCAGATGAGGGGAAGGATTCCGATGACGGAGGTAACCAAATCGATGAAGATATGTAGTTAATGTGGAAAATGATTCTGATGCCGTTCTATCATTTGTTTATGATAAAACGATGACTATTAAATCTACATTTGAAATCATAACCAAAGCCCACAAAATTATTTTGAAATTCAAGAACTCGCCTGTACACATTTTTTTATTGCAGAATTATGCTAAAGAAGTCGAAATGAAAGAGCTTTACTTGATATTGGATTGCAAGTCACGTTGGTAGTCTTGAATCGATGCTAACCAGATACCTTCGCATCAGCAAGCACGTTCGTCAAGCCCTCAATACTCTCAATTTATCGTTTATGGCCACTACGGACGCAGCAGAAAAGCATTGTAAAAATATCATAAATGCTCTAAAATACATACGGATTACTGTTGAAGCTCTCAGCCGGCAAAATGTGAATTTACTTGCAGCCAATTCCATTCTACAATTTTTTTTCACAAAATTTGAGAATCAGCACACTGAATTCAGCGACAAGTTTCTATCCAGCTTAAAAAGAAAACTAACAGATCGGAGATGCAGTCTTTTGTTTTAAATATTTGAACGATCCGGTAAATCGCTGTCGTGAGAAGTCTACATTCTTCCATTCAAGTTCCAAAACAGAACTAATTAAAGAAGCCAAGGCGTACCTGATTCGTCTTTTCCCTTCAAACATTCCAGAGGAACAAGCAGTATCTGATTTTGAAGATGATGTCGTGATTGCAAACAGCGATGAAGAAGAAGACATGGTAAAACAACTTCAAAAATATTTACAGCAATGCTCAAAACCAAACACAAGCATTGAACGACATGCTGCGACCGAACTTTTTCCGCCGTTTAAAAATGTGTATGAAAAAACGGTTCAGAAAACACAAAACGTTTAAAGACTGCTCGGGGCATTCAATACAATAAAGCCGACGTCGACTCAAAACGAGCGCAATTTTTTAATATCGGAAAATTTTGTGTCACAAACGCGGTCGCGATTGTCAGATACGGCCATTGACAGTTTGTATTTTTTAAAATTTTATTTTAATAAATAATGTTTTGAATTGTGATTCTTAATTGAATTGTAACTTTTATTTTGTAAAAAACGAATTTAAATTGTTTTTGTTACTTCATTTCAATAAAGTAAGTAATGTTTCAAATAAAAAAAATACATTTCTTAGAATATGTTACGTTCTTATTTTATGTTTTTTAATTTTCTCGATCTCTCGGGAAATCCCAAATGTTGAATCTCGAAAAAAACCCGAATCTTGAGAATTGAACTCCTTATCATTTCGGGAAATCTCGAATCTCGAGATACTGATTTTCTCGAGAAATACCCAACCCTACTTGTGAGCAAGCACGGTACGGTACCCACTTCGAACACAGCTTTCTCAAGGATAGATGTGGATGGATAGATTCCATTGATATCTTTACAATGTCAGCTATCTCACGCAGCTTCACTTTACGGTTTTTCGAAACAATTTCGTGTATTTTTTTTTACGTTTTCTGGAGTCAGCCTCATTTGGGCGTCAAGAGCATGTTGTATCATCGGTCGTTGTACGACCACGTTTAAATTCAGCATGCCAGTAAATGGCAAGTATATTGAAAACGATTCGTTTTAAAATCGATTTTATTGAACGAATTGTTCATTTCATAATACTATTATTTATAATTGTGAGAACGTCACAAATTCTTTTAATTCAGTCAAAGTATTTTCTGGAACCTCAAAAGATGTAGAATTAGAGGGTGAACTAATAATAACTTCATATTCTTCAAAGGAACCATTATAAAAATCAAAACATAGTGAAATAATGAGCAATCGAGTTGGAGAACCAGAAGTTAATGACGAGGATTGTTGAGATTGAGGAGGAGTAACTGAATATCTTCAATTCAGTTTCATATTAAATTATTAAATTTGTGTATTAAAATTCACTGTGTTAGTGATTAAAATTTATTTAACTTCTCTGTGAGATATTTGACAAACTTCGTTGATGCATTTTCTTGCTCGATAGGTTTCTGTAACATTTATAATGTCATTTCGATTCGTGCATCTTCTTGAGTATTAAGTTGTTTGCGCATATATTTCTGTTTCTTATTTTATTTTTTTAAAGAAAATACTAATTGTTCAGTGGATTTAATGTCCCTTGAAGATCAGCTAATACCCACCTTCTTTTCATTCACGCTTACCCGCCCATTCACCTACTCACACAATTACAGATACCACCTGCACATTGCAAGCTCCATGTCAACCTGTACATTGACTTGGACGCTGGGTCGGCACTGAATTCTGCACTCAAACAGACGGTCTTACTTGTGTTTATAATCGTAATCGATGACAAAAATTTGCTTTGCATCCAGCCCCTGGTGGGATTCAATCCCAATACCTCCGGGTGAAGTGCCGAAGCTTTAACCACTGCACCAATAGTCCGGTGGTATAAGGTGTTGGTGACGGTTTTACAAAAGTTGCGTTACTCCCGTTGATAGTAACTGTGCATTGCAAATCTAAACTATCATTACTCTCATTTGTAATGCAGGGTTCCATGTCTTCTTCAG
Organism: Nephrotoma appendiculata; assembly: GCA_947310385.1. Classification (NCBI taxonomy): domain Eukaryota; kingdom Metazoa; phylum Arthropoda; class Insecta; order Diptera; family Tipulidae; genus Nephrotoma; species Nephrotoma appendiculata. The sequence continues at coordinate 89,326,290 of OX371225.1, forward strand.
ATTGTGTCGCAATCTCCTAAAAACAAAACAAAAAGTTGATCCAAAATATTCACACTAAAACTAAAATTTTACAAATTAAACAATTTGTCATACAAAATTCCATCAAAAATGAAAATTACGAGTAACATTGATTAATGGAGTATTTTTTAATAATGGTGTTATTTGTTATTTATTTATTTTTATACAGTATACAATTTTTCAAAACCGCACACCCCATTTTGAGCATCAAAGCTCATTTATAACAAGGGTGCAGTTTATAGTTTCCTCCAAAAGTTGTAACGGTTTGTTTGGTTAATTTTGAAATTGCTTCGTAGTACCGTTAACCGTTAAACAGATCTCTCAGTGAACTTGCGGTGGAGCAGCATTTTGCCGGCTAGGTGGCAGTCGTTTGGGCGGGATCTTTCCACCGATCACCAAGAGCTTGTTGATGCTGCTTTAATGATATTATCGAGGTCGGTTATAAACACACACACACACATACACACAAGTTATGTTAATACATCCAATTTTATTGATCGCGGTTCTTATACCACAACACTTTATATGTATCACCGTATCATATACAACATCATGTGACCTTGGATCTTACGATCACATATTCTTCACCCAACTCCTCCATACAGTTATGGTTTCACACTATATGAAACCTTCCTGTGCGACTACAGGTTTATATCATCATAGCACTTGTTTTAATTAACACATTTTCACTTTAATACTGCACATTATTCACTAAAACTTTAAATGAACGCGAAACCATACATAACACATCATGAAAATCAGCTAAACAAATCACGAAATGGATTAACGATTGAACTAATTACACATCTGATATAAGAATCTGGCAAATAAAAATACAAAGAATTTTGAAGAAAAGGTTTACACATTTAATTCATATAAGTAATTGGAATAAATAATTGTAGATAAAATAAATTTGTTCTAAAGTATCAATAAGAAAATATATTATAAATATAAGGCATGCAGATAAATATGTATGTATGTTATATATTATATATATGTAAATAAATATGAGAACAAATAAACTAATTTCGATGAACCATGGCTCTCAGTAATATATGTATGTAATAATCTATAGATTGTTCTTAAGAATAATTTTTTTATTTCTATATATAATTATAAATTAGAATTTACTAGTATGATCAAAATTAAGAATATTTAAAAGTTTTAATAATTAATATAATATAATAAGATAATTAAGTTTTTTTTTATAATTTGGCGCGTTTCATATACATCATTATCATAAACGCAAATGAGACCGTAAACTATCATCTGTTACGCGACATTGAAACAGATTTTGTGCCAACCGCAAATACGTATTACACTTTTTGTGAATTACTGTACTCAGATGTATGAGATTTTTGTTTCTTGCGTTTCTCACAGTAAAATTGGATTTTTATATAAAATATTAAAATTTTGCGCTTACCAAGCTATACCCAGTATGTACTTGCCACCGATTTTGTTATTAATAATAAACTTATTATTATTTGGGTATATGTGTGTTGATCCAAGCTAGATTTATAAAGTAATTACACACAATATTTATATTAGAACTAAAATAAATTTTTATATGAAAACACAATAAAGTTTACCTTGGTAAGCGTCTTATAAAGAACGAATGCAAATAAACCCAATGGTTCAGGAAGGAATCAATCCGTAGTGCGAGAGAATTATAATTTTTCTTAATACCGCACAAACCATACAACACTTTGCAAATTATACTTGCAGTGTATTTTGATTTTAATTTAAATATTTTTTATTTTTTGTGGTTAACTTGCACTGAGCACAAAACGATAATGAACCATCAAAATTATTTACAACATTCTTGCTATTATAACAGGGGAATTTTGAAACAGTACCAAACGTGTTTCCCCACCAACAAAACATAAACTAGAAAGTTATTCTATCGATCAGCTGTGTAATGTTAATATTTATTATTGGTATAGTGCATCAATAAAATATTCGTACTAAGTCGCGCGCGCTGCTGATTTGCTGTGTATGATGGATTTAGCAATTTCAAAATTACTGTAACCAAGCGAAGGTTACAAAGTTGTATGTGGAATTTGTAAGGTCATTTATAAAATGGATATAACTCATGTGCTCCATTCACTATCATCTTCAAAAAATTGTGTTGTTCTGAATTGCACCAGAATCATGCACGATCGACATGCAAATATAGCCATTGTATGATTACCAGGCAAGCAGCAATAAATACATCGAATTTATGCCAAAAGCTACGAGGCCAAGTGTAATATTACCTTTCTTCAAATTCATGGTTGGGGTACTTTAACGTTCCTCTAGGGGGGGGGGGGGTGTCAGTGTTTCACTCCAGCGACAAAAACATACAATTTACGATTCCGATTTATTGGAACGACTTGTAAACATGTGGCTCTACAAGCACCATTTAACAGTACTGGTGAATTTATGAATAACAAGAGTTTTTTTAGCATTGTACTGTTTGCCCTTGTAGATGCCACCTATATTTTCTTGTTCGGGGATATTAACTGTACGGCAGGTTTTTAGATGGAGGAGTATTTACGGATACCATATTTCACCGCAGAATTTTTACCCCTCCAAAGCCACTTCCGGGAATGCAGGAAGAAATTGCTAACTGAATTGGTAACTGAAATTTAATTCGATTATTTTACATTTCAATACATATCTGTTTTTATTAATACGTAATAAAAAAAGAAATTCCTTATTCTCACACAACACGTGGTTACTTGGAAAACTGAAATCCTTTGTGTTAACCGACTTATTAATTTTTTTTGTACATGAATTATTGAGTTTCATTTAAGGTTATTTTGAAATTTGTAATTTGTTTGCTACCAATTTATTATTGCAAACCGAGATATCCATATATTGAAATTATTTTGCAATCTTTTTTTAATTAAATTGACAGATTTTCAATTGCATTGATTTTTATTCTCTTACAATTTTGATATTGGCAAGTTTTTGTTTGTCTGTTCGATATGTGAAACTACTGTAATATTTGTAAAATTTCATTCGCAACCTTGTATACGTTATGGTAACGACAAGTACGGAATAGTAATACATATCTTAAAGAAAAAACTCTATTAGTTTTGAATCATACCGCTTGACTAAAAATATATATCTATTCGTTTCTCTGCTGACAGAAATTTAATTAAATGAAGCTACTTTCTAAACGTGAACATCGAGTACTTCATATTAGGGCACTTACTTCAGCAAAGTTTAATGCTCACATTATAATTTGAAATGTCTAGAGATACGAGTATACTACGGATACTTTATACTACATTTTGAGATTTTTTCTAGTTTTTTGTCATATGATTAACGGATACAATTTTCTATATTTATATTGAAAAATAGTTTCATGCTTGTTATTAAAGATGAAGCTAAACCAGAAATAAGTAAAAACGAGAAAGATTAAATTAAATTCCGTAAAATATAAAATAACATTTAATAATATTTTCAGGTATGTGAGAGATTTAATGCACATGAGTTTTGATATTTTTAAAATGGAGCCAACATCTGACTTTCTTTTATCTTTACCACATAACTTCTAAAACAAAACATTTAACTTGGCAGTCTCTTGGCAAAAACTGCCATGTATAATCAAAAATCTTTATTCCTGCTTAAATTTCAGAAAACCAACAAGGTCAATCACTCTTGGTTGAAAATTTAATCTTTAAATTTAATTTAATTTTTTAGTTCGGTGTCGTGTTTTGTAAACGCCAAACTTTTCAACAACATTACAAAAATTCTTCCATGAAATGATGATCTTCCATGATGATTTGTGCAATTTTTAATGCAATCATAGCTTAAATACTTGTTTCATTTTCTATAGTAGTAATGAGTCAAAATTGCATTGCTTTTGTATTGCTCTTCTAAATAGTTTTAGTCCATAAAGTCATGGAATAAAACTTGATACGTAACTTTTCCCATTAATTAGGATCTTCTTGCGAAACTCGGTGCAAATCTGTGTACCGGAGGTTACTGCTTCAATTCATTGACCCCGATCAGTCAATCCTAGACGGTTGTAAGGAGCGCTCAGATATTGAATCTGAACGGCACACACAGCCGCACAGAGAATTTTAAAAACTACTTTTTTGACTTCTGCAAAAATGTCAAGGTCAAAATTCTTCATGATACTTTATTTTATTTTACTACGTCTTTCACAAAATGGGAAAATGTAGAACATTGCGCTATTTGAAAAATAAACGCGACCATGCGGTTCGCAATTACTGTCAGCATTTACGAATACAACCTGGCAGTTATTTCGAAGCGCAAGGTCGCGCTTACCTATCAAATTAAAATCATAGTCCGATTACCGTTTAAAAGAAGTCGTTACCGTTTAGGGGTAAGTGCTATTTTGGTAAGGACCTTGGCGAGAAGATTTAAATAGAATCATTAGTTGACTTCCAGAAATTGATATTTCTATTCTTTCGAGTGATTTATTCATGAATTGATGATGCAATAGGTTGAATATATTGGGCTCTTATTGTGTACGGAAGTACGGAGGAGCGGCCGTGGCTTGGGGATACTTTTTCATTGGGTACAATTAATCCATAATCGTTTTTACTGCAATTTACGTAGTTCGTATGATTTTATGATGAGGTATTACATGATGGAATAATTTCGTCCACAAGTCCAGGTTGTGAGGTTCCTGTGGCGGCCTCTGGTTGTGCGAATGAATAAACCGGTTGATTGGACAGGAAAGCCTAAGAGTTTCCGCTAACATTTGATTCAGTCTTGTATAGGTTAGTCCCAATATTCTTTCCATTCCATGAGTTTTAAGATTCGAGATTGACATTGAAATCACCCATTAACACCATGTTACATGAGATGAAGACAAAGAGCTGTTATAGGAAAAGATGTCAAAAATATTTTTGCGCATTTTCCTCAATTAAGTTGAGCGTTTTGAGTTGAGAGGTATGTAGAGATGAAAAGGATTTCCCTTTGACCTGAGGATACATCCAAGTTCAGTAATTATTGATCCTAAATAGTACTTAATTCTGTTTATTTTGATATATGAATTCTATTTTATTCATTTGCCTACTCCCCTCTCTTTGTCCTTGCTTAGGTACCATGTAGCTTTTTCGTTGCTTGGGTACCATGAATAGTTCATTTTGGAACGTAATCCGGACCTCACATTAGTCTCTTGAATGCCACAAAAACAAATATCGATATGTTTCGTATAGTGTGTCATCAATTACATCATGCTTTTGGGAACCACAAAGTGAGCGAATATTCCAGATACCAAAATAGACAGAGGTAGATTTGTTACGAGTTGTAGATGAGGAATACATTGAGATTCATCAATCAGTATATAGTTACATATCTGGAAAGTGCGATTTATATTGGTTGCAATAGCTTGAACACAATGTGGACATATTAGATAAAAATTGTGCGCTTGATTGGGATGGTTAGGAAACAAGACTAAAGGTGGCATAATAGGGCCCAGAATATAAAAGGCGAATTTCCTTTATTTAATTACTATTATTTGGATTGAATGTTTTTACATTTTGATCGATGGAATGATGCATGTTGGTTCTAATGTTTCTATCGAGGATATATCAGTTGAACATTCAGCGCCGCTCCAGAACCCATGCTATTGAAGGTTAGGCATATATATGAAATTTATATTTGTTATTCAAATGAATTCTCACCTTAAAAGTGCTGATGATATTTTTTCATATTTTGATGGATTACATTAAATTTATCTTAAGTTATTGTGCGGTTTGCCCCGTAGTTCAGTGGAGTTATATACTTGACTACAAGAATTTAACAATGTTGGAATGTAGTGTAGTGTAGTAGATTTATACAGATGTACCGAAGTATTACGTTATTTAGCTCACTACTGATAACCTAATTTAAATTAAGAGATCATGATATTTTGATTTTGGGTAGAGGTTTACAAAATATTTTGCAAATAGTTTTGATTATAGTTCAGATCAACAATTTGTGTTGCTAAGGAGGTAAAAGAAGTGTTTTTAAATTATTTTCCGGGTTCCATTGGCGTTAGCAAACTGCTCGCACGTACTTCTAGATACTTCCCCAAAAAATATTGTGTTATTGTGTTTTACTCCTAACTAACAAGATTGCGTTCCATTAAACATCTACTTACAAGACCTACGAAAATATTAAATGGAAAATCAGGTTGATGATTAAAGAGTTTATTCCTGACAGGTTTGCGTATGGCATTTATGGTAAATATATTATTGGTTATAGTATTTTATTTGAAAAATAAACACGAAAATACAACGCCCAACAGATCATTAATAATTTAATTACCAATTAGCATAACCAATACCCCCTCCTACATAATTTACCATTTTTTTATAATTTTGGATGAAAATTGTTAATGATTCTTTTTTTTTTTTTGATTTATAAATCTACACAATACCTCTAATTTTATTTTACTAAATACAAAAATAACATTGTTTTAGGCCAATAACAAAAACGTTAATTCATTAAAAGGTCAATTTGTTGAACTAATTTCAAAATTACGAAAGAACAAGTTTACTAAGTTAATATGCTTCTGGCCATTACGTTTTACATTTCTTGTTGATTTTTTTATATCTGTAAAAATAAGAATTGATAGAACAAAACATGTTTATTTCGACAAAGGATGTTTGCTAATTAAAACAGGTAACTGTAAATAGTCCATCAAAAATGTATAACCCTTGAGACATACTCAACGCGACCAACGTGACTGAAAAGTAAAAATATATGATTTCAAACTACAGCATTTATATTCGACGCGATTAACGAGTCTTCAGTAGGCTATGAAGAACAACGTTTTTGACATTTAGAAACTTCGCAGTCACGTCGAGTATATCTCAGGGGTAATTTTTCACCTATCAAATTACTAAATTTGTTTTAATAAGTACGACTTAATAAGGATCCATCAAAGTTTCATTTTACTTTTTAATAAGAAAAATTTAAAAACAATTCAAGTAAATTAAATTCAGTATGTTTCACATGGCTTTTATCTATTAAGGTGAAAATAAAAAGAATGTTTGATTATAACAACAAAACAAGAACAAATAATAAATTGCTACTGTGCACTGTAGTATTCAACAGTTTTAACGATCGCTCTCTTCAATGAACTGGCTGAAAATGCCAGGGGCGCGATCGTGCTTTTGCTTCCGCACGAACTAATACGATCTCTATTTCATAATTGTCGATTCTTATTTACTATTTTTGAAATTGGAATTATAGAGAGGGGGGGGGGGGGGGTGGTGGGTTCCTCACAGTGGTACCACACGATGTTTATTGCTTTAAAATAAGTCGTCATAATGACGACATTTACAAAAAATTATGTTGATAAATGGGAAAATTTACGCATATTATTAACAAAAATAATTAATTATACCTTTTTTTAATCTATTCAGTACTTTTAGCTAATTCTCTAAAAATTATGTTGGCGCTCATAGGATTAAAACCAAAATTATAGTTATTGTGAAAAAACTTTTTTTTTTAATTTTTTCTAAATGTTTATTTTTTTCTTTTATTACTTTTTTTTATTTTTCTGTCCTTTATCTTCTATATTAATTAATTTCATTTAAATATTTACACATTTCTATTAATAAAAATAAAATTAGTACCATTTTGTAAATATTAGGCTGTATCAAAACCAAACACATTCATATTCTAACATGATTGTGTTTGGTTTTGGCTGTATATATAATTTACTTTTGGTTTTTCGATTGTAATGGTGTTTGTGATTGTTCCGTATATTGGTCTGTTTTTCAGCACTTTCGAATTAAATACACAATCGTAGGAAATTCTTCCATTTAGCTTCAATCTGTATGACAACGACTATGATAATCGACACTTACTTATACCAATGCCTTCTAAACTACAGGCCGCTTACACCAAATGATGACGACACGCTAAGTCGACGTTGTTGTTGTTGCTTTCTCTAGTTGCTTTGTTAGTGTAAATATCTTAAAATTATTATTGCGCAGTCTCGATTTAGACTTAAATTGACGTCATGTGCGAAAAATGAGAGTAGTAAAAGGCCTGTAGTTTAGAAGGCATTGCTTATACACAATCAACATAAATACAAAAAGTTAGTTGTGTAAATAGAATATAGATGAGAAATGCGTAAGAATCGAATTTCGTACGCTATGCAGAAATTCGCTAGTAGTACAATTATTTGGTATTGTTCTATATATAAAGACAATATTCCAATGTAAAATAAAACAACCTCAGTCGTCGCGAACTGATGAGAAGGCTGATTTTTCAACTCAGTAACCTCATCCGTTTGAAACTGTTTGTTGTGATTCTTACACATTTTCCATATATGTATGTATAAAAGTCAAAAATTCAAATGTATATATATTTTTTATTATTTTTTATATTATTGAGAGTAGTGTTTTGACTTCTCTTAATTTCACACTCATAGTTTTGAATTTAAATTGTGGCCTAAAAGTTCGAAATTTAATTTGTAGGTATAATAAACATTAACCTGTTTATTTACTGAGAAAACCATGTCAAACAACATGAAGTATGTGTGGGTTCGATAATTCGAAGTATTATATTCATTTCATGTGCACTACCTTGCGGAAACAAGTAACAAAAATTAAGAGACAAAAAAATACAATAATAAAAATCCTGTTTGTGAATAGCCTTAAGGTGAAATTTTTTACTTTTCATAAAAGCAAAACGTTGTTGATTTATAAAATATTTATTTTTAGAAAAACTTTTTATTTTCATTTAAATTGTATTCAAAATGAAAGTTTTAAGTGAATTGTGGTACGTTTTCTGTATTTCCCTCTTTGTTGTAAAACTTACCACCATAATTTAATACCAGAATTAAAATTTTTACAAATAGAAGTTGGGCTAACAACACGTTATATAAAAAAGCAACCAAAGTTTCTGATAGTGCTTTATGTTAAGAAACTTCACAAATTTGTTAGTCCAAGGAACAAAATGAAAGAAAATTGAATTTCCATTGCATTGTTAGTGTAACGAAATAATAGTTGGTAGTGTTTTTTATACACATATCTGAATTTCACGGCTTATCCATTACTTTACTTTACGGCTTACATTACTTTAAATGTACGATCAGTGTGAAGTATATGAAAAATTCTTCCGATAAATATCGCGTTTGATTTTATAGAGGAAAAAATTCCGTTCGCTTAGAGGTATGTACCAAGAAATGTAAAAATATTAAAACATATTTTTTGGTAATTTCCATTCACTCTCTTTGTTTGAATTTATTCTCAACTGTCGCTAGAATATAGTGTATAGCAATCCTAAAACGAATTTACTAATCATAAACATTTATTTAGCTATTACGTTTTATTCCAATCTAGATTTTATCAGTATAAGATTTTTTTATCAGTATAAATTAATTTTCGATTAATACACAATTGGTAAGATTTTGCATTCTAATAGTAAATATATATTTACATTTTGATATTGCTCCCCATTCTTATGTAATAGACCAATTGCGTTCAACGTTTCAGCAATAACATCCCAAACCGCCTTTCTGTCATTCGCCCCTCGGCGAGGTTGCATGTTTTCTCTTAAGAAAGTTGTATTTACTTGAAATATAAATTTGAATTTATTAGGATATTTTACAAATAATAGAATAGTTATAGTTTGACCTTGTGCAAATAGGAAATTATCCTCTACCAAATCAATTACAGCATTTTTTGGCGGTTACATCACCGCCAACGGAAGCGCTTGGGTTGAAGTGAGTTGAGTCGCAGAATTATTACTATCTTTTAAATGTGAAGCATTATTATTGGGACTAAACAAACATTATCTATTCAATAAGTTTTTAGAGCTGTATGTTTCCGCAATTCTGGAAAACAAGAAAAGTGGTTGTGACCGACCAAATGGCACAGTGGTTAAAGATTTGGCGTTTGGATCGTGGGTTAGCGGGTACGAATCCCGATAGGGGTAGGATGCAAAAGAAAATTTTCATAAACAGATTACGATCTGTGATTACAAGGGACACAACTACGACCCCCTATCGGCGTGCAAAACTCATGGGCGGACCCTTACTCCATGTCCATGTGGCTGGAGCTATCTAATAACTTAATTTGGCGGAAATTACCAAATTTGAAGCGAATTCCATACAAAAAGTTTCTCTAAATTTCACATTCAGAATCCATGATGATTCTGAAATTTTCTGTTTGTTTTAAAAATATCAGGAAAAAAATTGGGGGTGCTCCCTCCAGTAATGAGTAGCAAAAAATTCTGCTAGATATTTGCTACATTATAGCATAATGTGCAATAATTTCAATTTTACCAAAAATCCAATAAGAATGTTAATTAATTAGCCAATATTTGCCAATAATTGTTGGCTGTCCGCTGAGTCTTGCGCTCCAACAGAGAGACGTAGTTGGATTAACTATTAACATGACCAATATCATTAGTGCGACCACTGTACCATACGTCTGGTTATGTTAACCTTGAACAAAATATATTGTGAAAGTGATCTATTTTGATTAAATGATTCATCGAAAAAGAGTCGCCGTATTTGTATGTAATTAAAAGTAAAAACTATAGCCACAACGAAAACAAAAACAATAAATGTTCATTTGTGATTTAATAATAATTAAAATCTACAGTGGGATTTGTTTGTTTTGATTAAAATTCATGTGAGTGCCTCTTGCAGGTGTTTGTTAGTTTATTGGCCATTGTACTCGAATAACTGAAAACGTACAACCAAATTAAATTTATTAATAAAATAAATTCTTAGTTCTTATCTCATTCTTTTTAATACAAATTGTAACGCTGCAAGGTCTCTTTTGTATTTCGTTTAAGATTTAAAGCAGTGTTACAATATTTACTCGTATATTTATGTTTATTTCAAATACTAACCACAAAAATTTGTTTTCATGTTCGTCATAAATCAATTAAAATTCATTGAGACCTTTCATTAAATAACCCCATTCTTAGATTAATTCTACAGTGATATTCGTATAACTTAACCCTTTCGCACGGGAATTAAATTGAGTGAATGAAAAATTTTTTTTTCGGCAATTTTGGTTTATTAGTTATCAATACAACCTATTGATAGGGGCCGGAAATATGAAATGTACATTTTAATGTTCAAAACGTGTCGATTGTTGAAAATAAAAGATATTCAATATCAGCAATTTCGCTCTTTCGTAATGTAGGAAATGCAATGTGGAAATGCACATTGCATTTCCTACATGCGAAATGAGTTCTTCTAGCAGTTCATTGATAGTGAAGCTTTGCAGTTCATCTTGCATCTTGTGGCTTCTTTCAATCAGTCGTGATAAGTGTCCAAATTGAACGCATCTAACATCACGAATCGGCCGAACTTCCATAATTCTTTTTGTTGTTATCCGTGAACAAGACGAGCAATTTCTAGAAGTTGATGGGCGACCGCGTTTCGTTTATGGCCGGCACATAGTAATGCAATATCTACCCACTTCTAAGCGAAAATGCAATAAATCTAGGATCTCTTTTTCTGGTTTTCTTGAATCTTTCAGTTCTCTCCTGTACTCACTCCAACTATTAGCCAAAGCAAAATCCAGTGTGTAATGACTCAACGTCCATTTTCGAGATTTAGTAAATACTCTATAGTATTTATGCCCATGCCACTGTTGTACAACCAAACTATTTCGGGTCGAGAAAGTTGCCGATATATTTTAAGAGTTTGTTCCACATATTCACGATATCAACGTAGCCAGTTCCGACATAATTGGACCCTATGTAAATGGCTTTATTATCCTGCCACTTCCCGAGGATAACTTTTCCATCAGTGCTAGCTACTTGATCACATGAACCATATCCTTTCTTGCTCAATTCCTTATCTGTGAAGAATGATGGGGGAGAAAATCGAGACTTTATCTAAGAAATTGAATAAATTATTGTATGAATTTTGAAACGAATTGTACATTTTAATGTACATTAAAGTTTAAACCAATGTACAACGGTAATTGATATAAAATTTCACCAAAACTAACCTAATATTGGTTTATTACACATATTTTAATAATACTAGATATAAAAATAATTATTTATTACCTTAATTAGTGTTACACACACAAATTAAATCACTGTTGATCACAGATATTTTGACATGAGTAATGTCCTCGTCGAAAACTAAAGCAAAACTAATTGAAATTAAATCTATTTGGAGAAAATATTGAACATGACTAAAAGAGAAAACCCTATTTAAAATAACGGTACCTTATTTACTTTGATTTTTTATATATATACTGCAAAAACGACGTTCAAATATGATGTACATTTAAATGTACGCCACGTGCGAAAGGGTTAACGATATAAATTGAAGATATTTATTGATAATAAAAAAAAGATTTTTTTATTTTTTTAGAATGCAATCTGTTTTGGGGCTCAAGGCTCACCCAGTTCTTACGTGGTTGTGCTTTTTACGTCCTTACTTTACGCCTACTCAACCAACTCGAGAACGTACGGCAATAGGACCGATTTAAGATCATCTGCACACTGCAAGCTCCATGCCAGCCTATACTGCCATGGAAGATGGGTCGGTCTATGGGTTTTGCACACCGACAGGGGGTCATAGATGTGTTACATTTCATGACCGATCAAAATCTGTTGATGAAATTTCACTTTGCGCCGCATTTTGTGCAAACGCCTTTCAACTGATCCATTTGGTCGGTAGAAACTTATTTTTACTTTCTTTTCCATAGTAAAATAAAGTGTAGTGATCATGAAAAATTTTGACCTCAAGGTTTTTGCAGATTTACAATTCGCTATATCGCCGAAGTCAAAACAAGTAATTTTTAAAAAATCTCTGTGTGACCTCATTCTACAGCCCAGACTGGTCGGTATGAACCTTCATACTTAAACTTTTCTTATAAATTGGGAGATCCCCATGATTTTTGGCTGAATTTATTTTGAAAGTAAGTCTATAGCTTTTACGAAAACACGACTAAACACAAAAAGATTGTAAATTAAATTTCAAACAAAATTAGTTCAGATAATTTCCAAAATTTTACCGGAAATGACGATTTTTGGTAAATACAAATTAAATTAATTTTAGGCGGATTAACTAAATGGAAGTTTGATGGAAATCGGTTCACCAGAAGTGGCACTTTCAAAGAGAACTTCTCAATTTTTAGAATTATGTTAAGCGTTTACAAAAAAGGACAAAAATATTCATTGACATCATCTTCGTCCAGTGATTCTTTGTTGCATTGGATCTCATCCGATGATGCTATTTTTATTTCAAAAATAATTGAACGCGATATGAAGCACCGGGTTAATTCTTTTGACGTTGTTATTAAATATTCTGAAGAAGAAGTAAGTTATATATAGATTCTGTTGTTTTTAATTTTATTTATTAATTTTTTTAATGTTTGTATATTTACAGTTTCGTCAGCATTTCCGTTTAACTCGGTCGGTAGCCTATACATTAATAAAAATGTATGAAGAATCCCCGTACTTTAAGAAAAAATTAAAAGAAGGAAAAAAGGAATCACCGCCGAAGTCCAGTGTTTGTGTTTCCTATGGTAAAGACTGTTTTATGTAAAATACAGCACGATATAACTAATCACTCCGAACAATCAACTTCGGTCGACTGATGTTAACCGCCATAGTTTGATTTCTATTACACTACAAGGAATTTGTGATGCCAACAAAAAATTTATTGTTGTATTCATCGGGTCACGAGTAAAATCCACGATGCTAGGGTATTTAAATTATCACAAATTTCAAAGAAGCTTCCTGATATTTGTGATAATAAATATCATTTGCTTGGAGACGCTGCATACCCAATACGAGAGTACCTGTTAACACCATTTAAAGATTTTGGTAATCTCACAGATGACAAAAAAATATAATAAAAGACACTGCCAAACCAGAGTTAAAATTGAAAACACCTTAGGCTTGTTGAAACAGCGATTTCGACAGTTAATACGCTTACATTTTTCTCCGTCCGGCAAATGTCTCGTTTTATAATGGCATACTGCGTCTTACACAATATGTGTATAGTAAATGGTGATATATGGAACGAAGGAAATGAAGAACATAATGTTTCCGAAGACGATATGAATTCAGGGATATCAAATGAAAACGCCGAACCTTTATCTGACACCGTATTAAATCATCTAGGAGAAGTAAAAAAGGCAAACAATTATGGATTTGTTGTAATGAGATGTTTAATTCTAATGATATGATTTATGATATAACGATTTATATAAATTTAATAAAAAAATTAATTTACATTTGAGTTTTCTTTTGATTTAATTAATTTGTTGAGTAAGTCCATTTTCTTTTCATGCCGCTTCCGTTTGGCCTCTGCATTTTGTCTTGCCTGCTCCTGTTTTTCCTTGTGTTTTGCTTCCTTGGTTTTTTGCTCATCAAAAAGCAGTTGTTGGCTATTTTTTTATGCCTTTTTGCTTCGGGTCCTACAGCTTCAACATCACTCGCACTTGATGTTAAATTGAAGGTACATCCCGGCCTAACGCCTTAGTCCCTGCCGTTGATGGTGGTTTGTAGGGGACAAACCCGAGTCAGAAGTAGAAGGTGAAGGGGATGGTGGGGAACTGTGTGTGTGGATGTTGGTGCAGAAGGAAAAGTTGATTTACCGGACTCCCATCGACGCGATGGTAGGTAATCCGGTTCTAAGCTACCATCCATACATAAGATGGCGTCAGTTTCAGCTTCATACCCCGCCTCGGTATTAACTGACCCGCTTGTGTTGTTAGTGTCTATTGATTTTTTCGTTTGCTTCATGATGGACTTGTATCACGTCATCACTTGTACTAAATTAAACGGCTGTTGATATAATTGAGACAACTATAATTGATATAATTGAGGCAATACATTCCCACATTAATTTTTTGTTTCGAAATTTTTTTAATGAACCAACTTGATGAAAATATTTTTGATGTGCATCAAGCATGTATCTGGTTTGTCCCTCGGTCCATTTTAACATTTGCGTGTGAGTTTCAGTCTCAAATGTGGCCTGTGCAGGATTTTCGACGCTATCATCTACAATTATAAATTAACACAAAATATTTTATAACATACAATACTAACAGCGCATCCCCAATAGAATTCCTTTTATTTTTTCCTTACAGAAAAGTATGAAAAAAAATTTGAGAAAACAAAAAAAAAATTTCTCAAATTTTTTTCATACTTTTCTGTAAGGAAAAAGTAAAAGGAATTCTATTGGGGATGCGCGTTAATAACCAACCACTTAACTATTTACCATGTTCACCGCCAAATTGTAAATTGAAATGGGCTGCAACATCATCAAATTACACCATAACTGTCATACCGGCTAAAAATATTATAAATAAATATACATATTAATATTTTTGTGATTTTTTTATATTCATTAATATTAACTTACTTGTTATATTTTCCAGGAACACGTTAATTCCTTCTTGTAAAGGAAAGCCCTTTTCATCGTAAATTAATTTAAAATCGACTAAATTTACTTGCATTTTATTTTTTTAAGACTCGACCGCCGCTTTCGACACAGAATAAAATTAAAATAACGCGCATCCCCAGTAGAATTCCTTTTACTTTTTCCTTATAGAAAAGTATGAAATTCAAATTTTCTTTAATTCTTTTTTGTAAGGAAACTACTAGAAGCGGACAATTGAAATTGTCCGACAAGCGCTCGATAAAATAGGAAAAATGCAACAGACGGACGGACAGATGTGTAAAACCTCTGACACAACTAAGGTGCCAATACAACAAATTAGCCCAATAGACAAAAAATGAATAGATTCTTAAGCAAACCAAAAAATAATCACAGAAACTAGTTTTGAAATAACACTCTTTTTATTATAGATAATTATTGTATTTGTTGCTAACCCGGCCTCTCCACCTGACATAATACTCTGCCATAACATTTTCATAACTGGTATACAAAATAATAAAAATGGCGTCGTGTGTAGAAAACGTACCTTAAATTTTACGTTTAAAAATCATTTGTGTTTTGGTATTCAAACTTTGTTATATTAAAAATTTATTGTGAAAATGCTTTCTAAAAATAGCCATTTTGAAAGTTACAAAAATGTCAAAAATACTAACATTTTGATTAACATAAAGTTCTAACATAAAAGTATAACTTGATGGCAACACATCTTGCAACTCGTTGACATTTTGTGTCTCCACCTGCAACTGTTCGAAAATTAGTGTTATAACTTGATGTTAATGGCTGGTGGAGAGGCCGTGTAAGCAACAAGTAATAATAGTACAAGAATATTTTTTCTGGAATAGAATAATAATTGAAAATTTAAAAAAAAAGTAGGCAGCCGCATCTGTGTGTCCTCTACTTTTAGAAAAAGTTAAATATCTCAAAAACTACTTGACCTAGAGTTCCCAAATAAAATAATTTAAATGTGACCTTTTCAGAGTAGTATCTATCTGTGTGCAAATTTTGAGCTCTCTGGTATGTATAGTTTTTGCTGTGATAGTGCCAACAGACAGACGTCTTAAGTCTTTGTATAAACTTACTCGCAAGAGCGAGCGCTAAAAGTAAAAGGAATTCTATTGGAGATGCGCTGTATCAAATATAGCTGTATACAACAGACCTAACCTCTCAACAAACATTTTTTTGTTGCTATTTGTTTTGATTTCCCTTTAAACAAATGTAAACAAACCATTTTTTTCTTTTCGTGTTCTTTGGAGCACAAAATAATTGATCTCATTTCATTTCTTCTAAAGAATTTACCATTAATGGCATTAAACTATTTCTTTGCAAACTAACGTTATACCTGAGACAAGCTAAAACAGATATTTCATCCTATGTAAACGTAAAAATTTAAACTGCGATTTCATTTTCTGTAAATAGCCGCATACAATCAAAAATATTTTGTTTTTGCGTATACGTATACGCAGTTTATCGAAAAATCATAGATACAACGATGACATTGGAATTATCAGAAGTTTGTTTTGTTTCCATTTTTTAGGTCAAATGAAAAATCTAATTTGATTGTCTGTGGTTATACTGTCCATAACCGTTGCTAAATATATTATATTTAAGAAACCTTATAATCATTTTTTCCTTCTGGAAACTTACTTGTGAATAGAAGTGTTTTCTAATTTTCTATACTGTTAAAATATCTTTGGCGTTTTAAAATTTTCATTAGTTTTAATTTATATTTTGTTTTGTAGTGTCTTTTATTTTCTATATAATTTTGTTTTCAGTTTTATTTTAAAATTGGTTTATAATATAAAAAATAAAAATAGAGTGTGACGTACCATTAGAAAATGTCGGCAATATTTGCCGACAGGATAATTTAGATACAAATAAATCTAATTCTACGGGTTTTTTAGGATTCGATAATTCTCTTAATAATAAAAGAAAATCCAACAGTGAATATAATGATTCTAATATAAAAACGTTAAAAAATACAGAAAATAATATCACTAATTATAATAATATTAATAATAAAAAACATAATAAAAATAATATTTCCAATGGAACAATGACCTTGAAACCAAGTGACGCATCAACTAATACAAAAATGGTGGAAACTTCCAGAAACTAATATTTATGGAAAATTTTATTAAAGCTACCGACATCATTCAAATAAATAAAAACATGGCGAGAGTCGAATTTGATGCCTTTGATAAGGCTAACAAATGCGTTAGAAAGGACGATCCAATTTGTAAAATTCTGACTGACAAAGGATATTTATCGTTCATTCCCACAACTTTCACTAATGTGGTCGGTACAGTTAGGGACCTATTGAGTGATTTTAGTTTTAATGAAATTAAAGATAATTTAAAAAGTGAAGATAAAACTTCTAATTTAGAAATCATTAAACTTTGGGCTAACAACAACAAAATTTTGGAGGACTCTAATATTTTGAAAATTGAATTTAGAGCTAGTGATTTGCCAAAATTTGTGTTTTTCTATGACATAAAAATTAAAGTTGGGATGTTTATTCCAAAATTAAAATTTTGCAGCGAATGTTTTATTTGGCCACATCAAAAAATTCTGCAAATCTGAAACCACGAAATGTATGAAGTGTACAACTGTTATTTTAGAAAAAGAGCAACATAAATGTAGTGAGACTCCAGTATGTAATTTCTGCATTGACAAACCTTATTTTATTAACTCAAGGGGATGTGAGGAAAAACAAATTAAAATTAAGATTCACTCAATTAAAAATAAAACCTCCTTTTCTTTATCAAAAAATCTTTTGTTCTCAAAAAATAAATTTTTTAATATTAATAATAGTAGTTATCTTAAAATCAACAACAGCAACAATGACAACAGAGTTAATAACAACAACTTAATAATCAACGAGCAAAAACAAAAAATCGACCTATTTGAATCGGCCATTAATAAATTTGTCAAAATTAGTAATAAGATTTATAACGAACCGCATTTATTAATGTTTGATATAAAATCGGTAATCCAAGAAATGAAATTAAATTAATATGTTAATCTTAAAAATGTTGCAAATTAATATGAGGAGTCTTAAAAGTAATTTCAATTTGTTAGATTATTTTATAAATAAAATTAACATTGATATAGTAATTCTAGATGAAACTTGACTAAAAGAGAACCATAATATACAGTTTATTTACTAAAAATAGAAATGATGGTTACGGTGGAGTTGCCTTTTTAAGTAACAAAAAATTTGCAGTTAATAGATATGATATCAATTTTAATTTACTCCATATCGAATTAATTCACATCTCAATCACATTTAATACTAAAATTTTCAATTTAATAAATTTTTATAACCCTCCAAATAATAATTTACACTATGACATAATCGATTTTAAAAATATAATTCAATATTTTAACAATTTTTTCAACTCTATTTTATTTGGAGATATTAATGCACATCATACCATGTGGGATTTATTATCTAAAGAAGATAGAAAAGGGAAAATATTTGCTGAATTAATTTATGATAGTAATTTTCATATTCCTAATAATGGTAATCCAACAAGATTAAACTTTAATAAATTTTCTAAATCGGCAATTGATATTACTTTATGCTCTAACGATATTTTTAGCAATTTAAATTGGTCTATTATGGATAGTTTAATTGGTTCAGATCATTTACCTATTTTAATCAGTTTTGAAGCGGATGGTTTTCAAAAAATTAATTGTGTAAACTGGAAGTCATATTAGATACAAACAAAATTTCCGATAGTGAAATTAACAATAACATTGAATGTATGATAAATAATATTATTCATGAGTATACCAAACAAACCAATATCAATAAAAAAATTACCCTAAACCATGGTGGAACGATTATTTAAGTAAATTATGGAAAATTAAATCTGAAAAGCAAAAATTCTCTAACAAAGTTAAAAATCTTTTTACGGCTAAAGAACTTTTAAAATCTATAGCAATTTTAAAAAGGGAAATTATAAAAGCTAAAAGTAAATCACGGAAAAACTTGATTGACAGTTTCAATTTTAATATTAATAGCAAATATCTATGGAATAAAGTGAATACAATTAGAGATAAAAGATCTTTTAATAATAATTTTTTGGATAATTTTGATATGGCAAACAAATTTATTAACAGTGGGCTCATTAGTATCATCTATGTCTACTTAAAGTAGGAAATGGATATCGTCATTATTCAGCATACAAATGTTGTGGAAAGTGAAACAAGCCGCGATTGTAATTAAATGTTTATTCGATGCCTAAAAAGTTTTGTAAAAGTTGATTCCTTAATTGAATTCCCGTCTGTTGATCCCCGTTCAAAGCATCAATGTCCTCAGCAGGCTAATTTAATTGATCCAGCTCTGCGTCTAATAATAGACGCATATCATCGTTTGAAATTATGAAAATATTATGAAAGGTAATGCAAGCGGCTACTGTTTTCACAATATTCTCAATTTTCAGATTTAAAGCACGTCCAAAAATTGTTCTCCAGCGTACTTTCATGTTGCCAAAGGCACATTCAACTTCATTATGTGCTGCACTAAAAGCTCGATTGAATTGCTGCTTTTCAATACTTAAGTTGGGCTCAAATATTAATATTGAGTTCATGCTTGACAGTTGTGAAGTACACACGTGGAAAACTTATCATGAAAAAATATTCGATTGAACAACGCATTTTAATAGAGAAAACGTTTTACAGAAGTCAATCATCAATTAAATTAACATTAAGAAATTATGTGAAAGTTTCGGAAGGAATATTGTACTTTCAAACCCTGCAATTTACCTGATTATCAAGGAATCTGAAGAAAAAAGAACAAATAAAGTGGTAAATAAGCCAAAGTGTATATTTAGAACATCAGATAATATAGAACAACAAATAACGTTCGTATTTTTTAGTAACCCGACAGTATGATCATTGTGTTGTTTGGTAATTGTTTCCTTCATTTAACCTTCACCTTTACAATCAGCATAGCCGGGTAATTTCATATAATTCCATACATTGATTGATAATTTGTAATTGCATTTTAAATTTAAACTGATAAATACGATAAAGTTAGGCAAAATCTAATTTAAAACAAATAATTGTTAAGATATTAAAAATTTCAAGCTGATATGTCACCTAAATCCATAAAATGTTGGTCAATAAAACAATGAAAACTTACCCGGGTAGGCGGTTGCAAACCTAAGGGTTAAAAATTTTCGTTTACTATATAGTCGAACAAAAAAAATACGAACATTTTTTTCTTGTTTTAAATATTGTGGAACAAGGAAAGGCAAATAATCCAAAACATATCGTTGTCCCGTACTGCGTTAGCAGTATACAACCAGTACCCAATTATATGCCTAATGCTATTTTAATACAATGAAATTATAATTCTTACCTGTTTATTCTATGGTATTAAGGTAAGTTTGAATGTCAAATAATGACAGTCAATTGGTGAAGTGATATCTTTATTGTAGTACATCGGAACTCAAAACTCTTTTCTCACAATTATCATGACAGGTGCTCATAGTCCGAAACAATATATAACCTAAACAGTTGACATATATGTATGTAAGCGAATTTAATTAAACCCTTTCATTTGGTAATAATGTATATTATTAGTGTTTTTATATTTAACTATAAAAATTTTCATCAATTGAACAAATTTGATAATTTTTAAAGAAAATCATGGAGCATTCTTATTATTTACAGAATTGAAAGATTTGACATTTCCTTCAATAACATCATAAATTTTTATATAAAATTTATCTACTAAAAGATCAACATTTGAGTTATTAGAAGACAATATTAGTGACCTTTTTATATCTTATAATTGATGTCTGCTATCTTTAAGAAAACGTCAAGAGCAGGATAATGACGATCAACGGGTTAATTAAAGGGTCTAGACATTGTGAAACATTAACTAAAGACAGATCAAGCTTAGACTAGACACTGGCAAATCCAAGATTTTATTATTGAAATTCACAACCGAATTTAATTGTAAACATCCGTAAAATTTGTGATAACAAGTGATTTAATTTCAAAAATTAAATTTGAATCTGATTCAAAATAATTATGATTATTTATACAAGATAGCCAAGGTAGTGTATGCAGATTAAAGTCACCTAAAATTAGTAATGGATAGAAGGAGAATTTGATATGTTTACTAAATCACTTAAACTTCTAAAATAATTTTGATACTTATGAGAAGTTGCTTTACGGTAAAAATATGAAACAAATCAGATTCATATTTCTTCCCTAAATTGAATGATTTTCGACTAATTTTTCGGTATTGGTTTCGTGTAAACAAATGATGTCTCATAGTTGCAAAGTAATACATTTGATAAAAATTTATAAGTTTTTCTTCTCAAACCTTTTACATTTTGAAAATATATGGATAAGGGCAAAAAATATTTAACAAAAAAAAATAAAATAAACATTTAAATAAATTTAAAAAATAAAAATTAAAAAATACTCTTATTTTAGTAATTCTTCACTAAAATGTCATTGTTTTGCACACATAAAAATTTCAAAATACAACGTGTTTGACATGCTTTAGTGTTATTTAGTATTTGTTATCACTATTTTTGTCACACATTTTAAAGTCACTTAAAATACGTTTCGTTTTAACTGATCTTCTTTGTATTGAATGCATTCAATATTTTCATTTTAATTTCTATTTTGCTACACTTAAATTCAATGGGCCTAGTTTTTCAAGGTTCCAATTTATTGCATCTAACAACGAATTCAATGTTTCTAAATATTGATGGAATCAAAAATATTCTTTAAAATCGTAGTTAAATTTTTACAACTTGTTTCAAGTACGCCATGAACCAATAAACTTAAGCTTTTTTGATTGTCTTCAATGTTGTTAACGCTGCTCTCAAATATTTTTCGTGTGCCATTTGTCCCATATAAAAAATTGCCATGATTGGAGAACTTTACCCATTCCAAAATTTTTGTTGATATTACATGTTGGTGCCCCCGTGATTTGCTTATTAAATGATTAATTCAATGGTGAATGCGCTATTCGGACACCATCCGAAAGAGTTCCCGCAATTCCAGGTGTTATGATTAGCAGTGCAATATTTTTTCGTGATGGTATCGTTGCGAAAACAAGTGAAATAAGAAAAATGTTGCCTTTGTTTTCGGACGTATCTATGAAATACAACGACTATCGACTTAAACATCATTGTTTGATGGTTGACGATAGAATGGATATCCATCATTGCTAGTAATAGTCTCTGCAAGTAAGTCTCTTGGGTATCGTTTCGTGCATTTCCTATCAGACATGCATGATAATTTGCTGTTGCGGGTGTTCTAAACGCCTATTTTGATCCAAAAATATTGACAGGAGAGAAGTTTTACCGGAACGCAATAGTGTTGAACAAATGTGTTTGTATTAATAAACACATCTAATTTGTTCGGACGTAACGACACACGGACGCAATAATTTACTTGGCATTTTTTTTATTACTATGTACTTTGAAACCGTGATTTTATATATCACAATGATACCACCCAAAATATTTATTTATTGTTTCATTACCAATGTGTGACTCACTCGAAAAATAAAATAAAATTTAAAAATAAAAACCAACAATTTACTGGACATTTTTTTTATTACTCAAACCTTTATTTCAAATTTATTCACCAAAATTGTTTGTATTGTTTGATTACTGCGCTCTCGAAATTTAAATGTAGAGGGGAAAGAAGCGATGAGTGGGGCCGGTATCATGAGTCCTAAATTGATTTTTGGTTCATTTGGAAACATTGCTTCATTTACTCTTGTGCCGCTGTGAAAAGCAGTTCAAATTTTATATTTTATATAAAAAAAAGTTGTGTGAAAAGTTAATATTAATAGTTTAAAAATGAATGGAATTATTCCATATTTGTATTACGATCGTAAAATCAAAACCAGGATTTATAATGATTATTTACGGGATACTTTAGATCCTTTCACTATATCCGATCGATGGTAATAATAAACTAAATAAAAGTTTATTTATTTCACATATTATTTTTAATTACATAATTTTCTTACAGTTTTATCGACACCTATCGGCTGTCTAAGCGTTTAGTTCACCAATTAATAGAGGTAATAACACCATTTGTGGATGAAAGTGGAAACCCTCTAAAAATTCCGCTATATTTAGAAGTTTTGGCGGCATTAAATTTTTATGCCAGCGGTAGCCATCAGAAACGTGTTGGCTTAGACGCGTTTGCAGTAATGAGCCAAAGAAAAATATCTACAAGTTTGGCTCGAATTAGTAAAATTATTGGAACAAAATTAGTGCACAGTTATGTAATTTTTCCGTCGATATTAGCCGGCACATTGGGCCTAATTGATTGCACGCATATTGCAATTGCAAGCGTAAAAACAAGGGACGTTTACGCTTATTTAAACAGAAACGGTTTCCGCTCTATTAATACTCAAGCGGTAATTTAAACAATAATTATATTTTACTAACACATGCAACTAATATCTTTAATTTATTAATTTTTTAACAGATATGCGACTCGAGAATGTCAATTCTAACAATAAATGCTAGATATCCCGGCGCAACCCATAACTCCCATATATGGGAAAGAAGTAAAATTCTCCCAGTTGTTCAGAGATCTACATGTTTTACAACAAAATAATATTTTCGTATTAATTCTCTTCATTTACAGGCGATTCTGGATACGCATTAAAGCCATACATGATGGTGCCATACCAACTTCCAGCTACAAATGCTGAGGAACGCTTTAATAAAGTTCATTGCAAAATACGAAGTGATATAGAGCGTTGCTTCGACATACTAAAATGCAGATTTCGGTGCCTTAAAAAAACTTCAGGCCATCTGCACTACATACATGAGAGAGCAGTAAATATAATATATTCGTGCGCTACGTTACATAACATGTTGATTGAAAATAACTATGCAATTGAGGAAATTGACTAGGTGGAAGATGAAATAGTTCCGGTTCCTAACGTAGAAGATGACAATTCCGGGGCATCAAATAGAAACTTTTTGGGTCGATACATACTTGAAAGGGGTATTCATTAATAAATAAACATGTAATTTGTATAAACCAATTAATTTTTACCATAAATCATTTAAATTATTTAAATTCAATCAAATCAATTTTAAAAACATACATTTTAAAACAAAATTAAAATTTTTTAACATTTCAAAATAATTCATTGTTATTTTTTTATAAAATTATTTCTGCTCCCTCTGTAATAGAATTGATTTTATTTCTTTTAATAATTGCACTGTCTCCTCCTGCAGTTTTAACAAATGAACCACATACGTAATAGCGATGCTCTCCTAGCGATAAAACAAACGTTAAAATATATAAAATTGGCATTTTATGCATTACTTACACTACGTGGGTCGTTCTCCCTATATCACTGCGCGCGTAGTGGCAAAATCTCCGATATTCAGTCTCCGAATTCTGAATCTGGCACCAAAAGATGATGTCTGCAAGGGTGGTCTTTGCTCTGTGGATGATGAGGGTTGTGAAATATCTTGCTGTTCAGGTTGGGGCGAAATAAACTGTTGTGAGGAGGGTTGAATTGCTGGTGAATGGGATGAAGGAATTGAAAGGGATTGTGATAGTGATATTTGAGATTGGGAGGTGGGACATCGTGAAATTTCAAAGGAGGAAGGCATTGGTTGTTTAGATACTGATACAGGTAAACTATTTCTCGAAACTGGCGGTGGGTTTGCTGAGGTAGGTTTTTGATAAGTACGTGGCTCTGACCACACCGATAATCCAGGTTGTAGAGACAAATTTTGGTCTTTTAGTGGCGACCTAGGCATAAGTGGAGAGAATTCCGGTGATGGTGGTGTGCTGTTTGAGCCAGATATTGCCGTTACTGGTGGGTCCTATAAGGTAAAATGATGGTAGGAAACATCAACCCTAAGTGAATATTATTTTAATTTTACCAAACCAGGCTCATCGACAATTTCGACACCATCCATGTACTCCATGCCACAAATGTCGATGATCCGTTCTTCATCTGTTGATAACTCCATAATTTCAATCAATTCTCCACCACCGGTTCGGTTTTGTGCCGTTCTAATTTTAGTCAGTTTTCTATTAATATTTTTTTTTAGGTAAATAAATTTAAACATGAGTAATTAAATAAATAAGAACGGAATGCTTGTTTACCGGTTTCCATTGGTCCGCTCTTCTAGGATTCAACGACGAAGCGTTTAATTTTTTTGTTAATCCCTCCCACAATTCCTTTCGGCGTTGGCTGCCGCGGGCTCCACTAAATCTAGAGAGACTCCCATAATTATCAATTACAAAATCGATAAGTATTTTTTTTTTGTTGCGCTGTAATACGAATCTGTAAGTAATTCTAGTGTTAGAATTCGTTTAATGAAGTACTGGCCTGTTCCACACCATGCTTCTTTGAAGCACTTCTTTATGATACAAAATTAGTCGTAATAGATTTTTAATTGCTAATTTAAAAGCTTTTTTATATTTAAACACAAAATTCTTTTGTATTATTTTGCTCTTTCAAAAATAAAATTTAAACTAAAATCTGCATCTCAAAAATGACCTTAAATTTTCTTTATTTGATTTCTATTTTCTATTTTTGTTGAAATAGTTCAACAAAAATAGAAATCAAGGTGCTTAAAATAAGCAAAGTGAGACACGCGGGATTTACATAGATATATTATATATTTATATTAAAATTCACACGGAGTGTTCACATAGATAAATATATTGTATATATTTCAATTTACATTTTTAAATTATATAATAATATAATATAAACAAAACTCTCGTTAAAAAATAAATTCACTTCAAAACTTACCATTTTGTTTTAACGACGAATATGAAACACACTGACAGTTCAAATTTATAAGTCAAATTCCCCATATAAATACCAAGAGAGAATGTCTCAAAACAAGAGGGTAAGCACTAAAAATTTGAACCAATTCTACCCGGTTCGATAAATTCTCATGCAAATGGTCACAAAAACAACACACATATGTACATGTATAATAAATGACAGCACACATATTCAAAATTGTGTATTATACGTCGTATACGTACACACAAATTTGTGGTTTCGTCTCCCACTTTTTTGTTGTCATTCACTAGGATAAATGCAACAGGCTGTTTCTATAAATCGATCATGATTTGATGACATGTGTTTTGTCTGCTTTAATTACGTTGACGATATTTGTTGCACCGATATTTGGCAAGAAATGTTTCGATTGGCTTGAGCCACCTGACGCCAAAGTTTTTAATGATTCGCGTGGTGAATGCAGTTTCCTGATTCTTAAATTTGAGGGGTACTGCAATATTTGAATAATTAGTCTATTTTTCTAATAATCCAACACTTGGATGAAGGCTGCATAATCATATTTAGCATGGTGATAGAATGCATCAAGGTTTAAGTCAGCATGCAATGTTCGATCGAGTAATGCGTTTGCAATTCACTCCCCCATTCTTGCTTCCCATTGCTCGACTGTGTTTCACGAATAGGCTTGAGCGTTGCAAGTGGTTTACAATTTTCCTTCCCGTTGCTGGTCTGGTTTTGAAGCACGTCATCTCTTTTCTTTCGTGCTTGAGTTGTAGATAGACTTTATTTTCCATAATTTTTGGTGCACTTTTATCACGAGATTTAATTTCAAATTTAAATTAAAAGTGAGAATTTAAGTGATAATTTTTCTTTATTTTGGAGATAGACTAATCGCATGTCGTTTAGGTGGCATAATTGATTTGACAGCGAAAGCAATGCTTTGTGAGGACATTTAAAAATTCAGTTGGAAAAGCAAAGAAACTGCGTGTGATATCTATTACCTAATATTAATTGAAATTTCACAATCAACACCACTTATTATGACACACACACATACTGAAATGTCGCTGTTTGTATTTGATTCAATTGAATTCTGCCAAGCGTGTACACTCACAACAGCTAAAACTAATCTATTACCTCTAAACTATATGAAATACACTGACTATATTGTAAAATAATTGTACTAGGAATGGCTTTTGTTAGTTTCCTGCGTAAGACGGCAACTTCTCAAAGGTTGCAGTTTTCTTGAATAATATTATTAATCCCTACAGATCTTTCACACCCTTAGCTATATGGAGTGTTATTTAGAGGCCATATCAGTAGCAAAAATAATCAGGAGCTCCCCATGCAAGAGTGGGAACAATTTAGAGGACTTTTTACTTTGTTTAAATAAAACAAAAATCCTTAGGCCAACTGAAATATCCCAGAGATCTTAACTCAACCTCAGGTATATGGGTTGTTAGTTGGAGACGATGTTATTTATAAAAAATATTCAGAATTTCCTCATTTAGGGGTGAGGGCATTGTAGTTTAATGAATTTTGTATTGTGGACAGTTATAATGAAAATTCTTGGTTCAACTGAGATTTCCTTAGAGATATTAACACAACCAAAGGTACATATAGTGCTAGATGTGGGACATGTCAGTTAGAACAATAATCAAGAGAGGGAGGGTGGAGACAAGATTTTTGTATTATGACGAAATATATATATATATATATATATATAAAACTAATTTGAAGCTCTCCATCGATGGGGGCAATTTAGAGAATTCTGTATTTTGACCAAATGTAATGAAAATTCTTAGGCCAACTGAGATTACTCTAGAGTTCTTACCACAACCTTAGGAAAATGGGGTATTATTTGGCGACTATGTTAATAAGAAAAAAAGGCAGGAGCTCCCCATCCAGGGGTGGGGACATTTAACTGAATTTTTTCTTATGACCAAAGATAATACAAATTCTTAGGCCAACAAACATATCCCTAGAAATTATAACACAATAAAATTCTTATTTCAATCTGAGCGAAAATTTCTGTCGATTATAGTTGCAAGATGCGAAATACTATAATCTACACACAGTTTACAAATATCAGTCGCAAACATTGAATAATAACATTAAATTTTTAACAACGAAGACGTTTTTGGGGTGCATTATATAGAAAAATGCAACGAAATTTTGTCCCAAGAATATGCAACGAAATAAAAAAAGTAAATACGAGAGAACCAAAACACACAGGTGCACCAAATTTTGTTTTGTGATCTCTCTATGCACCTATTTCTCATCTACGATATCAATTAGTGAGCATAATATACAAATAAAAATAAAAAAAACAAAAATTAAAGTAAATACGAGAAAACCAAAACACGCTGGTAAGCCGAAAATCAATTGTTGAGCTCAAACTTTTTTATTTTTAGGTCTATATAAATACAAGTACTCTAGACAAATCAGCAGATAAAGGTTTTTTATTTAGGTATTAAGCAAAATTTCAAGCCTTATCTTCAATGTTTAAATTTTGAAAACTTGGGATTTTTTCTACATGCATATTATTATACATGTAGGTGCTACTGGAGGTCTAGTGCGAAAGCCAAAATGACACAATTATTATGTACTCTCAAATTAATTTTTATGTTTGCCTCATTAGTTACAATGGTATTTCGGTACCAATATATAAATTAATGAGTTCAACTTATAGCACGCATTCAAACAATATTCTTCTCACATTTCGTTTATGAAATTTCCGTACCGCCATATAGCGAAAATATTTCGTTAAAAAATGATACTAACTGATTGGTATAGGGTTTTGATAAATTCTGATAAAAATTAGAAAAATGTCCTTCTACATTGAAAACTACAATAACATTATTTTTCATTGATTGATCGTGAAGTATCGAAGATGTAGTTGAAATTTATAGACTATTAGTAGTTATTTGCTGAAGCAAACATAAAAATAATCAATTTATCAACGCACAAAGCACCTTAATAAAAATTACAAAGGATTATAAAAATAAAGAGGATTATCGTGCTCCATCATTCGGCAGTTCCCAATAGGTCATTTGGTTCATTTTCCCAGACACCATTGCTAGTGGTCCTACTCCGAGGTTGGTTATACAACCCCAAACCATAAGATTTCCTCCACCGCCTTGACGTTGTGTAGCATAAACTCAACGTTTGTTTACCTTTTCTGGCTCCGAATAATAAAATTTGCGACCCCAAGATCCGTCTAACGATACCGAAGATTCGTCAGTAAATAAAACGTTTCTCCAAAATTCGGGGGGCTTGCTCATATGCTGCTTTGCGAACAACAGTCGTTTTATTTTATTTTGTTTAGAAATATAAAACTTTTTGGTGCATGTATAGGCCTTTACCCCAGCTTCTTTTAAACGACGAGAAATTGTGGAATGGTGTATTTGGAGTTTTTTGTTATCCTTTAAAGTTTTAGCGAGACCTCGTTGACTTAAATGTGCAAGCATACATCGAGTGATGTAAGCATTTTCTCTGGCTTTAGTTATTCTTGGTCGTTGGCGTACTCCGATATTTTGCACCGTTCCGCAAATATTTTGCTTCCTCACTTGATACCAAATGGTATTTTTATGGCACTTGTACTTTTTCGCCAGTTCTTCGGCTGAGATTCCCAAATTATATTCTACCGCAATTGCAGATCCGGTTTCAATACTCAGTTCGCGGGTTTTTGGCATATTGTCACGATTTTTAATGCTCACAACACAATGAAACTTGCAAAACTATTTGAAAACGTGTATTTTTGAAAAATAAATGCTGAAACAGTTATTTCAATGCACCATTTGTTGATTTTTTTTTTTTTTAATTTTGCTAACACAAATACTTTTGCAACAATAATTTGTAACACAATTACTTTTGCAACAGAGTAAATTTGTTTTTTTATACGTAAATTCTGATAATTTTTTTATAAATTGTATACCAAATGACACGTAATTTAATAATTAATTACATTGTGATAAAAAATTTAAAAAAAACTACATGAGTTTTATAATCTAGGAAACATAACTAAAATATTTTTTTCATGAGCACAAATATTAATGCAACACATTATTTTGTTGTCTATTTATTGTTACCACATTGTTACACAATACCACAATTCCTAATTACATTACACACATACATGCACTCTTTAATCTACAACGATCACCAATAATTGTAAAATATGGTCTGAACTGAACGAGCTTGTAAAAAAAACTCTCAGTATAGGGTATAAAATATATATGCAAAGAATTCTACCAGAGCCACCTTAATATAAGAGCCGTAAGATTCCACCATTTTTTTCCATGAGCTTTCCATAGAGGGGAAGGTTTTTGTTCTTTTTCATACCAACCAGTGTATTTTAATATTTTTTTAGACGCTTTTTTGTATATAAAAACAGTAATGCTTCCTTTCAATTTTTAATTTGAATGGTTAGTTCAATATTCAGGAAAAGCATATTTTAAAATTGAGTCATATTATGTCGAATTAACGCAAAAATATTCAAATTAGTCTACCACAAAATTATTTTTTATTGTAGAAATAAGAATTTGTTTATATGTGTATGTAAAAAATTAGTATAGAGTGTTCCATCAAAAATTTCTTTTCCAAAACAAACGTTCGTTAAAAAATGCTTTTTGAGTATCTATGTAATATGGGGGTTATTGTGTTCTGCATTCTATTACAGCATTGTTGATGAACAATCTTCGAACACTCTTTTTTCGTTATTTGTTGAAAATTGCATCGCAACAAATTCGCAGGCTATACTGTTTCATCCTGTAGTATAAGCAAACCGGAGCTTCATAAAATAAAAACATTATACAATATTATAGAGCTTTTCGCAATTAATAAACCAATCAAAAGATGTCGCTAAGTATACATTAAAGCTAAATATTAAAACCTAATGTTTGTTAACAAATTTAACAATTTATTATGTATACTGCCTGGTTCAATAGATTATTGAGATCTCCTGGAACTGAAAATAACCGAATACGAGCGAATTGAAATAAGAAAAGAAAAAATTTGGAAAAATGTGACATTTTTCTATTATTGTTTTTCAGCGCGCAGCAACTACGATGATAAATATTTTGCGATGAAAAGCTTTATTTATGCCAACCGATCAATAAAAAAAATTAATAATTGTTTTGAGTTTTATTAATTATGTTAAATTATTGTATTAAAGATTTCGCGCTTAACTTACAATAATAATGGTTTATTTTCGTAAATAGTTATTTAATTATTTTACGCTTTTCTGTAATTTCAAGTAAATTTATTACAGAGACATCTGTAAACGGATTTTCAAATTACAGAAAGCTCGTTTTTGCAATCGGATAAAATTGAAGTTATTTACGTTGTCATGACATCGTTAATAATTTTGGTAAATAGATTTTGATGTAAAAAATTTATTATATGAATAATATTATTGTTTCTACATGGTGATTCATAAAATTTCATTTCAGCTCACGTTTTCTCTTTAATTTTGTTATAAATGGGTAATGTTTAGATTGCTATTAAGTGCATTGTTCATCTCAAAAATTCTGATGTGCATGTGACCAGAATTTACCAAATAAGTTAAATTTTTATAAAACTAAATTTTAAATTGGATGTAAAAGGAATTCGCGGCAGCACCCTTTATTATCTTACTTTATAAACCTACACAACTAAACGGAGAACTCATTTTTTATAGAAAATTAATAAATTTATGCTCCGCTTTAGTTTAAATTCACCAAATAAATACTACACTATGATGGCTGATTTTCAAATATGTGTTCTTTGAATAGTTTATTAAAAATATAAAATTAAAATATAGATGATTTGTTTAATTTTTTATTCATAAATTCATGGTTAAAAAATTTCCAATTACCACGGTTTCTTGTAGTAATTCAATAAAAGCTTCCCCTCTACTGAAAGCTCTCTTTTTAATATTACGGCTCTTCAAAATCATAGATGGCTCTGATTCTACACCATTTCCTGGACTTGGCCTGATTCACCTGATAGGCTGATACAACAACTCGGTTATACTGATGCTATACTGTGTATTTGTATACTTTGTCGTCAAATAGTTACATGCGTTTACCTTGAGCCCGCCACTGATAGAAATGTCACCTAAAATAATATTTTTAAATATTTTCTTATGTAAGAAAAAAGTAAGTATGTAATAAGGGAGAGTTATGAGTTTTTCGTAAAGAGAACTTATCCAAGAGTATTAAGAGAATATTTTACGAATACAAGTGTACAATAAGTGTATATAAGTGTGTCAACTGTTGGTTGTGTTATTTTAGTATATTTTGCGCATCACAGTGAACAGTTTTATTGTCATATTAAATCGCTAAAAATCATTATAAATCTGTTTTATCGAATTTCAAAAAAATAAAACTAAGATTTTAAAACATACAAGGTACGCAGCATGAATTAAATATTATTTTTAAATTTAAAACAATATCTTTGTAGAATGAGTTTCAAAATTGTTCAAACTATTGAGGACGATGATATTGCTTTGAATATTCTTTCAGAAAAAATGGGAGAAAAATAATATTATAAATTGGCCTTTAAAAAAAACGTTCGCTATGGATAGGCTTTTGCGGGACTCTAGTTCTGAACCACCATTTCCTGGTTGTTACCAAATGAAATGCAAAGTTAAACGAATAAATATTCAAAGCTATAAAGAAGCACTCGAAATTATGACGGCTATGAAATCAGAATCTGATTCTGAATGTTTAATTACGACCAGAAAACCAAAAACCAATACAGTGTATAACGAAATGCAAAATGTGGATTGTTTAACAATTATTATAGGAATATGTATTGGATGTCACGCCAGGGGTCTACAATGAAAGTGTGAAGTCAACTGCTAAAGCTTATACGGATGGATTTATTGTGCAGAACCCTCCAGAAGAAAACATTGGCATCAATATGCTGACCACATGTCATAGCTCTATGTGCGAAGAAATGGGCAAAACAATTATTGATACCTTTAATCGGTCGCTAGCACGATTAGAAGAAAAAATCGAGTCGCTAATTGAATTTAAGGTAAGAATCTTCTGTTTTTAAATTTTTAAATGTAAAAATAAAAATTAAAAACTAAATAAACTCAACCGAATATACGCATTCTATTGGAGTTAAAAATATTTTACGTTTAATGGGAAGAAATTCCAGTTATGTCATTAAATGTTATTGTATAATATTACATAATTGTTTACAATTAATTTAATCGCAGACTACCGCTCCACAATCAACATCAGCGATAATCTTCGAATAAATTGCAATAATACATAAAAACATAATCAGAAATGATCTAATAAATTTAAATTTAATAATAATCATATTGTAAATCAAAGAAAATTTTTGAAATTAATTTAATAAGAAAACTTAATAGTCACTAAGACCCTAAGTGTACGTATTTATATAAATTTTTTATTTGTAATTGTATTTGCATTGAATCTGATCATGCGCATTACACCTTGACAAAGAGAAAACTTATTAAAATTTCTGAGTTTTGGTTTTGCTGAAGTTTTCTGAGACTATGACAAAATGAGTAGAAAATGGTATTTTACTCTCAGATAAACAAAACAGGGAGCCTAAAATGATTTTACATACAATTTGGTGTATCTGTGAGTATAAAAATACAATAAATACAATACAACTTTGTTATGACATTATTTTGTCGTGACAAAATTTTTCGAGTAAAGACCGAGTATAAAAAACACAAAAATTTGCTGTTTATATTTTGAAGCAGCAAAATTATAAGTGCTGTGCATTCGCAACAAAAAAGTTGTGCAAAATATAAAATGAAATTGACATTTCCTTGGTAAAATTGATTGAATAGACAGGCTTTCAGCTAACAAATTGGTTGTTTGCTAGCTGTCGATCAAGCATATACCCCATTAACATCAGAGAGAAACACTCAACTATTGAGCAGATTCATAGGCTTACAGATGTCATTGAGAATACATTAGAAAGGGAAAAAGGTTTGTTCTAGTATCTTCTTAGATGTGGCGCAGGCCTTCGATAAGGTGTGGCACAGAGGTTTACTCTTCAAACTACATAGAGATTTACCAAAACAATATTATATGATTTTAAAATCATACATAGAGAATAGCCACTTTAGGGTGAAATATGAAGATGAATATTCCGAGCTAAAAAGATTTCGGCAGGAGTCACGCAGGGTAGTGTTTTGGGACCTATTCTTTACCTGCTCTACACCAGAGATTTACCTCAATTAAACGATGTTACCATTGCAACATTTGCTGATGACACTGCATTTCTCTCAGTAGGAGACACTATCGAGGAATCGACAACGAAACTCCAAGAAGCATGTGACAAAATCATAAAATGGACAAAAATGTGACGTATCGAACTCAATGAATCGAAATCCACACATCGAGACACTATCGAGGAATCGACAACGAAACTCCAAGAAGCATGTGACAAAATCATAAAATGGACAAAAATGTGGCGTATCGGACTCAATGATTCGAAATCCACACATATGAATTTCATCAATCTACAAGTCAGTTATAAACCTGTAATCATTAACGGTCAGCAGATTCCGTATGCGTAATAATGCTAAGTATCTAGGGATGAAAAGAAAAAAGATGAGCTTAATATCAAATATCGCAAAATGTATTGGCTTCTTGGGAAAAATTCAGAATTGTCAACCGAAAATAAATTGCTATTGTATCAATAGGTGCTAAAACCTGTATGGACTTACAAAATACAGTTCTGGGGCTGTACAAAGAAAACCAACACCAAAATAATACAAACTTTTAAAAACAAAGTGTTACTTGGTATAGTTAACGCACCGTGGTACATTGGAAATGATGACATTCATAGGAACCTAAATATCCTGAAAGTTCAAGAAGAAATAAAAAAATTTGCAGTAATTCATGGACAACGTGTCTATCAACACGTAAATGAAGAGCTTCGTGGTATGTTGGACACTTCACATGCAGTACGACGATTGCAGAGAACAAAACCAATTGATTTAATGGATTAAGGACACCAGAGCAAAGACTACTTCAGTAAATAACCTATAAATGGAGCTGGCCAATGGGCCTCTTCTCATTCACAAGTGACTAAATTAAGAAAGAAAAATTACTAGATGAATTGTATTCAGTTGTAATAATTTAAATAAATAAAAAAAAAATAAAAATAAAAAAAACCCTTAAATTAGATTTTACGGGAGAAAGCTTCGCCACTTGAACCGGGAGGTACTGAGTTCAAATTCCACCAGAGGCAGGATACAAACGATAATTTTCTCTCTCTCATCGATTACCATCGGATTCATAAATATGAACTCTGTACAGAACTCGGCGCCGACCAATCTTCCATGTCAGAGTACAGGTTACCGGACAAGTGGTGCAGTGGTTAAAGCTTCGGCACTGGGCCGGGAGGTACTGGGTTCGAATCCCATCAGAGGCTGGATGCAAAGCGAATTTTCGTCATTGATTACGATCGGTAATGTTAATAAACACAACTAAGACGCTCTGTTGGAGTGCAGAATTCAGCGCCGACCCACCGTCCATGTCAATATACAGGTTGACATGGAGCTTGCAATGTGCAGGTGGTATACTGTAATTGTGTGAATGGGTGGTCTGTGCGTGAATGAAAGGGGGTATTAATTGACCTTCAAAGGACATTAAATCCACTGGACAATTAATACTTCCTTAAAAAAAAAGGTGGACAAGAAACTTGTAACGTGCAGAAAGTATCCCGTAAAATTGTGTGGGGCTGAATAGGTGAATTGGTGAAGTGAGAATGAATGAAAATGGGGTACTAATAGACATTAAATCCATTGGTTAATTAATATGTACTTAAAAAAAAAATCAAAATAAATAAACAAAAATTAAGAACAGTAGTAATTTGAGTTGAAAAAAAAATGGCTAATTTGTTTTAAGATCCTTCTTTGTTATATGCCCTTGTCTTACATTGAGCAAACCTGATGAGCACATAAAAACTACTAAATTGAATGTCTTTCAGATATGTAAAGGACAAAGTATGCTTACGTTTCGTCGCTATTTAATTCTTAAACAGAAATTGCACAAATATTATATTGTACAGATTGGATTATAAGCGGATATATTTGATCCGATTTACCATAAACCAAAATGTACTCGAACAAAACCTACGTTTTTTCAATCTTTGTTTATCGATTATATTAATGTAATTTTCGAATCCCTTCGAAGCACCTGAGACGTGTTTAGTCCTTAAACTTTTATTAGTCTCATTATTTAGAACCAAATAAAAAATCTCGATTTGAAAATTTCTAGTTTTTAAAATTGAAAAGGTATTTTAAAAAATTAGATATGAATCAGAATATTGCAATTTTTCATAATAATCCGAAAATTTTAGATCAAGGTTAAACGAACCCAAAAACTTCTTCTAAAAATTTAAAATTGTGTTATCTCGAAACACATTTATATAGAAATAATTTTTTAATATACACATGCGGTACGGATCCAAATTAATATGGACTTTCACCAATTATTCAGCAAAAATTTGTGCAAAACACTATTTTTTTATCTTAATTCATTAAAATGGATTTATTAACCAACTCGGTATGTACCATTAAAGAATAATTAAATTCAACCGGCTGAATATTTCGTCCCCATTCCTTTATTTGATAAAGTTTGTGATGTGGTCTTCGATTAAATCTGTTTAATTTCCTCAATCAACATTGACCTATATAGTCGCGATGCCCTTTTTCTACGATTACTGTTTTAATATAAACGAAACATTTCAATCGGAATCAAATCTGGTTGTCTAGAATGGTACGAGGGCAAATCAAAAAGTCTTGCAATATCATATGAAAAAAAAGAGTGAGTGAGACAGCAATATTTTTATTTTTCGACATAATCTCCTTTAAGGTTTATACATTTGTCACATCGATCAATTAACTTGCCTAAATCCTCTAAAAAAAAAGATTTCTTTTGCTCCATAAAATATTCATTTACAACAGACTGTACTTCATAGTCACTGGAAAATTTCCGGCCCCTTAGTGTTTTTTTCAAATTAGGAAACAGAAAGTAGTCACTGGGTGCCAAGTCTGGACTGTACGGTGGATGCGAAATTTCCACGAAGCCGCAGTCCTTTAATGCAGCTTGAGCAATATTAGCCTTGTGCAATAGTGCATTGTCGTGAAGAAGCAAGATTTTTTTCCTAACTTTCCTTGGCCGTTTTTCCCGGATCGCATTTTTCAATTTTCGCAAAAGCTCTGCGTAATATATGCCTGTGATTATGGTTTTCGGTGGCATATAATCGATTATCAAAATTCCTTCAGCATCCCAAAAAATTGTTGCCAAAACCTTACCAGCAGAGGGTTGAGTTTTGAATTTCTTTGGTGGTTGTTCACTACGTTTAATCCATTGCATCGATTCTTGTTTGGATTCCGGATCCCAGTGATGAAGCCATGTTTCATCGCCTGTTATTATGTTATCCAAGAAATTTTCTGGATCTTCTTTGTACGTATCTAAAATCGCCTTTGAAGTTTAAACACGCATTTTTTTTTGTTTTGCATTCAACAAACGGGGAACCCATCGCGCACTTACTTTCGACATGTGAAGGTGGTCATGTAATATAGTATATGTGGTACCGTATGAAAGAGAAAGTCTTCACGCTAAGCGAGGAACAGAAATACGCCGGTCCTCCAATACAATAGATTCGGCCAAAATTACGTTTTCATGGCTAATAGCATCTGCTGGCCGACCCGAGCGGGTGTCTTCTTCTAATGACTCCCGACCACTTTTGAATAATTTTACCCACCTTGTTACTGTGGCATATGATGGTGCAGATTAGCTGTAAACTTTTGATATATAGTTGAATATATAAATTGCATTTCGTCCATCTTTACAGAAAAATTTAATAACGCCGCGATATTCAATTTCATTCATTTTAAGAAAAATTCAAAACACGTGTTACTAAATTGACAAAAACAAACGAACTGTAAAATTTACATCGAAATGTTCTTCTAGAAGTTTCTTCGCGACAAAAAATGGTTTTGAAAAATATATTGTTGTCTCACTCACCCTTTTTTTTCATATGATATTGCAAGACTTTTTGATATACCCTCGTATGTTTTTCATATATTCCTCAACCTGTTAGATGATAATGGTATTCAAAGTCTACCTTCTATTCAAAAATGCTCTGTAATTAAAGAGCTGTCGGTTTTGATAATTTCTCGAATTGTTCTATTGTTCATACCAAGAAAAATATTTTCGAACAATTGTTTCTTCTCAAATATTTAATCTTTCGTAATTTGTTTAGTAAAAATAGTCTAATTGATTTAGATCATAGGAGTACAGTACGGCCGCTTGCGAGAAATCAAAAACTAACTAACTCATTGTATTCGTATCTGTAGTTAGTAGTGAATTTGAATGAATTCCAACGGAGACATTTTCTCCTAATTTCGGAACTTCATTTTTTGCGGTTTATTGAGGAGAACATTTCCCCAAAAAAGGGAAAATTAATAATTTGTGCGCAAGAATTTCATAAATCAGGGGTGTGTTTAGTAGGAGCACAAACTAAACCAGAATGAATTGTTATGAATATATTTTTTTATCATGTTATCATTTTTTTGAATAATGAAGAATGCGAATACACAAACAACTAAAAAATATCAAGCAACAGTATAAGAAATAATATCAGTCTCAACCAGTGGTTTCACTCAGTAACATATTTTTAGTAGAATGAACTTAGACACATCGCGTTGTAAAAATTTGTCGCTATATTAAATTAATTAATATTTATATAATTTAAAAAATAAAATATATATATTTAATCTGTTCTAAAACAATAATTAAAATTGCATATAATGTTAAGTGTTTAGTTAAATCAAGTGTAAAATTCTATTAGTCGTTAAGTTAGTTAAAACGCCTCTTTACTAAAACCATCTAATTTACATAAAATAAAAATTATTGTTAAAATAGTTGTGATTTAATTGTGATTAACAGGTGGCTCGACGAATAAAATTATTTTTAAATAATTATGTAATATTTCGTAAAAATTTATGTAATAAGTGAATTATGTTTGTGTAATTTTGTTCAAATATTTTATTAGAAATACTTAGTGCCGTGGAATAATAGGTTTTGGTCTATTGTGTGAGAAATTATAAAAGTGATTTTAAAAGTGGATTTCTAAAATTATTTTAGATTGTAGTGTTGTTTTATTAAATGTTCTATAAATAATTTTTGTTTTCTAAATAACCACAAACCACCGATGGTTTCATATTATATACAATAAATTAGGATAATAACTACATTTATGAAGGTAATTGAGTGTACTAAATTATGTATTATAAGTTAATCTCCTCAAATTAAATTAAATATTTAAATTTATTTATTTTGCATTATAAAAGATTAATTCAATTGCAAATACAATTTCCAGAAAATGATTCAGCATAATGCTATTTGTGTTCAATTTCCACTTAATCAGAGTGTTGAAGTATAATTTTGGATTTAATTGATCTGATGAACAATACACTCATGGAAATTACTATAAGAACAAAATTTGTTACTATCTCTTTCCTGAATTTACCCTAATCAAAATATTTTTGTATTTTTTTAACATGTTTCGACAAGTTTGTTAAAATTCGTGTAAAGATTTTTTTGTTTTTTGTGCTACATTTTAGTAGCTCATCAAACTCGATAAGTGCGATTGGAAATAATTATAAGAACAAAATTTATTTGTTGGGAAATAATTATAAGAACAAAATTTATTATATCGAAAAAATTATAATTAAAATTAAATTAAGGTAAATATATTAAATTAATTACTTTTAAATAAACTAAAAATATCTACATCTTCGGATGAATAAATTTAAATGTTAGGCGCTGTTATGTTATAAACGAAAGGAAGATCATTCGCTCCATCTTTGGTCCTATTAAAGTCGCGAACAATGAATATCGGATTCGCATGAACCACGAGATAAAGCAAATTCTTGGAGGTTGCGATATTATCGGATTCATCAAATCCAATCGAGTAAGATGGCTCGGCCACGTTGCAAGGTCCCCACAACAACGGATGACCAATAAAGTGTTCCATCAACAACCAGCCGGTGTGCGTCGTAGAGGAAGACCATGACTGCGCTGGCGTGACGACGTCGAACAAGATCTACAGGCACTAGGATGTCGAAACTAGAGGTCGAGAGCGATGGACCGAGACGGCTGGAGGACCATAGTGCGGGCGGCAAAATCCCTTCATGGGATGTGAAGCTAGAGAGAGAGAGAAAATATATTAAATTAATTACTTTTAAATAAACTAAAAATATCTACATCTTCGGATGAATAAATTTAAATGTTAGGCGCTGTTATGTTATAAAAAATATGTACGTGTTATTTATGTAGATGTGCCTAAGGGAAAAGCTTTAACGCCAATTGAACAAGGAAAAATACAAGTTTATCATGAGCAGGGCAAAACTTTTCGAGAAATAGCTCAACTTATGAAAAAAAAGTGTTTGTGTTGTGCACAACTGTATAAGATTGGGGTCAAATTATGGACAGAATTAACGATCCGGACGAACGCCCATCATCACTGAGCGGTGCAAAAGAGAAATTAAGCGACTTGCAGTCAACAAGACCCTTTCATCGAGTGCTATAGTGCGTGAAATTCGTTTGCCGGTAACCAGTCGTCGTGTTCGTCAAATTCTTAATGCGGATTTAAACATAAAATACTCAAAACGGATGGCCCTTCCACGACTTCTATTGCAGCATAAAACAGCAAGACTTGCATTTGCTGAAAAATACCAATTTGGATGAAGAATGAAAAAAAGTCGTCTTTAGTGACGAAAAAAAGTTTAATTTAGACGGACCTGATGCCTGCCAGAGATATTGGGCCGATAAGTGATCAGAGAGACAAACTCGTAAATCTCGAAATTTTGGTGGAGGGTTGCTGGGGGGGGGGGGGTTTATAATTATACGGGAAGGTCACCAATATGTATAATTTCCACAAAAATGGCGTCCAATAAATACGTTGAATTGTTAGACGATGTTTTAATCACATTTGGAGACGACTACATGCCTTAAGACTGGATTTTTCAACAGGACAATGCGTCCATCTACAGTGCCAAAACGACAAAAAAAAATTTGAGTGAACGAAACATACCGATGATGGATTGGCCAGCATGCAGTCCCGATCTCAATCCAATTGAGAACGTTTGGGGGCTGCTTGCACAACGGGTGTTTGCAAATGGGCGACAGTTCGACACAGTTTTAGAATTAAAGAATGTAATTAAATTGGAATGGTCAAAAATAGACGAAACTACCTTAAAAAGGTACATTGATTCAATGCCGCGAAGATTGCAGCAGGTGATAATAAAAAATGGAGGAAACATTACGTATTAAAGGAAAAAAAAAACATTTTTCATTTTTAAACTAACTGTGTTCTTATATATATTTCCCTGGAACTATTTTTGTTATTGCTTTAAATATGATACTGAAATCAAATGTTCCTATTATTTATTATTTTATGATTTATGAATCCATTAAATACTGAATCAAATTATTTTTATTGGTTTTATATTATAAACTTATATAATACATTCATTGTTTTCTTGTTCTTATAATTATTTCCATGAGTGTAGCAGTAGCACAGCAACCATTAACATATTTTAACATAAAATGTTGTATTGAAACTGGAGTAGCATTTTTACGTTAATAAAATCTGCGTACATAATTTCATAGAATTCTGATTAACCTTCGGCATGAGCAGGATTTACAAATGTAAAGATTTCCATTTTCCGTTTTGAATAATTTCGTCGCTTTTTTCTATCTGGAAATCCTTTCTAGTCAGTGTAATTTTTTGATTTGGTTTTGAAAACGTAAAAAAAGTTTATAATTTTTTTTGAGTTTTTAGAGCAAGTTAAAGTTTTTCAGTGATTTGAATTGAAAGTGGAAAATAAGTATTATTTATAAGGGTAGGTAAAGGCGAGTATTTAATGATTTCAAGTATTTTTTTATTTCAAAAATTAACAAAGAAAAAGCATCCTAAAAATTATTTTTTGTAAGAAGACACACATTTTGTTTGTGTGAGACTATGCACAAGGTAGCCGGGCTTCCTACATTATATACAAATCTGTCTGGTCACCAGTTTTCGTTTATCTGCTTCGTGATATTAGATGAAACCGTTTCCTTTTAATTTTGGATGACTACGATCAACTTCGTCTGCCACAAATTCATCTGTATTGGGATACTCCACACTTTCAATACTGTATCCCAGCATACCTTCAATTGCAATTTTAGTATGAAAGTAGGCGGTCGTTTGACTGTTTTGTGCCCTATTTTTTATCACTGGAAGGCATAAATTATCGGCTAAAACCAGGTTAATTTCCCGACGCCGACCTAAACACAGTAAAAATTACTATACAAGTTATTATTGTAGATAAAAACAAAAACTTATAATAACTACCGGTTTTTGCCGTAATATGTAATAGATTATTTTCAGCATATATAATATACGACAAAACAGTCGCTACATCTAATAAATTGAAAAATAGAGTCAGTGACTAACGTTTTGTCAGTCGTTTTGTTTTGTACTGGCCTAACATCTTATCCATCGTATCAACACCACCTTTTGTTGCGTTATTAAATAGTATAATTTCGGGCTTCTTTTACATGTTAGAAACTTAATCTTCAGAATGCATGGTGGAGAGCAAAATTTCCTGGCAGCCTTCTCTTATTCCGCTTCATGGTTCGTAGCATCGACAGCTTCCCAATTTGTGGCGTGTCGGCTAATGAAAAAAGTGGTAAACAAATTATCCATGTCGGTGTTTCGTCCTGTATTTTTATTGTATTCGACTAAATCCTCCACGACCCTCCCTGGTTTACGTCCCTCGTATTTCCAACTTTGCCAGTGACCTATCAACGGATAACTGCTTTTCAAGTCAGAAGCAAACCATAATTTGATATCATATTTTGGTGCTCTCGATGGTATAAATATATTGGGTGAAGTTTGTACTACCTCGGAATGGATATAATTGTTCATCAATGGTAATATTTTCATAGGGCCGATAGTTCAGACGCAAATTCGCATTTCGAATATCTCGCTAATCGCAGCGGTTTTGTCCGATGCTATTCTAGTATTTTGCTGATCGAACCGAATGAACTGGGTAAGCGTTTTTCTCCACATTTAGTCTAAACGCTCATAATTCGACCGTTGCTTTCTCATGTATAAAAGAATGCAGAAATATTCCAACAGTTCCTCTTCGTTTACTTTTTGTCATAACTGTTTCGTCTTATCCAGGGTTTTTTTTTATTAAAATTTCGAAACTCAGACAGACTGCCTTTCGATTTGGGTGGCGCTGGCAGCACATCACCGTGGTAATTGAAGAATCTATGATTGTGCAGAGTTTCAATATCGTTCAAATTTTTTGTCGCAGCATTGGGATCTGTAAATCGGTTGTAGTGAAACAGGTTTTACTGTTTACTACGTTGAAACGGCGGCGCTTGCTTTTACCATCGAGTACCATCTTTTCCAGTGAAATATCCGCCATTCATTTGATTTTACTACTTCACACCGTAAATCATTTACCTAGACCTCTGGGAGGGAGTCAAAAACTTAAAATCCCTCATTCTATAATTTTTTTCTTTAGTTAAAATATTCACTATATATTTTCATATAACAAACACACTACCTAATTTTTCAAATATCACATTGAATAAAACATTAAAGACAAATGACAAAAAACAATAGAACTCAGTTATTTCTTCGCTATTGTTTTTTCAATACCACTCTGCCGACAAGTTATATGAAAAAACATATATTAAAATATGCATTTTATGCAAAAAAAAATATTTTCCATATACAATACACAATTTTTTTTTACGTATATGTAAATCCTGCCCATGGGC
Organism: Nephrotoma appendiculata; assembly: GCA_947310385.1. Taxonomy (NCBI): domain Eukaryota; kingdom Metazoa; phylum Arthropoda; class Insecta; order Diptera; family Tipulidae; genus Nephrotoma; species Nephrotoma appendiculata. Next base: position 89,370,277 of record OX371225.1, read on the forward strand.
GCAATAAATGTGCTGCCCATACAAAAGTTAATGATATGCTTTGGATTAAAACCTTTGTATATAATATTCAAATGACAAATTTTTTTTGTTCGAAATGCTCGCTAGGTCTAAAGTAATGATTATAAAACCTTAGGCCTAGTTGAATTCTGAGAAAAATACACTAAACAAATCTAAAACCTAATTAGCGTTAATCATAATTAAGCAAATTATTTTTCAATAGAATTAATTGTTACAATCATTTCTTATTAAAGTTGAAAGTTGTATGAAAGTTGTACAGATACAGAAAATATTTATTTTTTAATTGAAGCTAAACATAAAACATAATTAAATGAATGATTCTGAATAAATGATTCTGAAATATCAATAAACATGCCTGGCGAATTTCATTTCATAAATTTTTATTCTATACCTATTGTTCACTGTGCGTACAGAAAAATTATTGTCGGAAAAATATGATGATTGCACATTTCTTTTGTTCATTCAAAACGTAGTTCTGACGATGACCAATATAATAATTTTATGAATTTTTATGATACAGTTTTATTCCTCCCACACCGGACTATTCGTTAAACGGATTTAAGTGTGAATCGTTGGATTATTATTATTTTTCTTGTGATCCTGTTCTGTGGAAACTGTGAAAAATCATAATGCACTAGAGATGTGCAGTTTCGGTACTTTGAGTAATCACGAGCACTCGTTACTTTTAAAGCCAATACTCGTTACTTTGTATTCGTTACAAAGTAATCGAAATGTTTTTTTTTACAAATCAGATTACGTACTCTTATCTAAATAAAAATACTCGTAAAATTTTTGTTGTAGTAATCATTAAAGTAATCATTAAAGCAGTTTTATTTCATATAAAAATATAATAATTCATCTAATAAAATTTTTATTAATTCGAGTATTCAAAATAGTAGTATTTATCAAATAATTAAAAATCTAATAAACTTTAATACGAGTATTATTTTTATTTCGTTGTAATTTGGAAATATAATGCTTGCTCTTCTAACAACACAAAAAACACATTATTATTCTATAATTATCACAACTTGTCTCGCTCCATTATGAAAAGAATAAGTCATGATTGTTCATGTATACAAATGAGAGAAATAAATATAAAAATATAGCTATGTACTCGTATACTATAAAACCAAAGTGAAACAACTAAACAACTACTCGACTCGTCCTACTGGTCCTACGAAACAAGCGTATAAAGACTCGAGTGAGTATAGTAAAATGAGTATGAACAAAATATTCGTCGTGTGTAATATGCACAATTGTAAATGTAACGAATACTTTCATTTTGAAGTAATCGTTACTTCGGGTAGTTGAAAGTAACGAGTATTAAATACCGAATAGTTACTACCCGCACATCTCTATAATGCACCAGCTGTGAAAATTACGTACTGAAGAAACGTTTGGATTAATTTGATTTAAAGTTATAGCCTATAGAAACCGTAATTTTCTCTCTGGCTTTTCAAGATGAATCACTGTCTTAGTAATCATACATTTGACCAATCAAACAGATCAGTTTAAAAAGCCTTAAATTTGAATGAAAAATAAAAATGGAATACAGCTGTAATAAAAAATTATATTTCAAACAATCAAAAATATACATATGTTCCAACACAACGTAAAGTCAATAGGAGATATTTTCACTTTCTTTACTTTCTTTGATATAATCATGAAAAATTTTGACGTGCCACTAAATGTTCTTTGGTTCTCTACAGCCCAGTCCAATTGACTGATCGGGATGAAATTTCATAGTTAAGCTTTTCTCATAAATTGGAGATCCCAATGATTTTTACCGGAAATCGGTCCATCGGAAGTAGCAGCATCCATAGAATCTTTTTAATTTTTTGGAAATATTATGAAAAATATATCATTTATGAAAAAAACCTCTTTGAACTAGGATATTTTAAATTAATATTGCAACTATACTTGCCCCGGTCAGTTTTCTTAAATTTAACCGAAAATGACGATTTATTACTAGAAAAAAAAGATTTTCAGCAACAATTCGGCCCTTGCACAGCTCATACGGATTGATTGATCAGGATGGAACATCTTACTTTAGATTTTTTCATAAATTGGTAGATTCCCGTGATTTTTGGCCGATATCAGTTCACTGAAAGTGGCAGCTTTCGTACGAACTTTCTCAATTTTTGTAAATACATATTTTGAAAAGTATTTAGAATTTCAAAAAAAAAACGATTAAAGACAAAAAAAATTGTATATGTATTATATGTATATGTATTTAAAAAAAATTAGTTCAGAACTTTTTTTAATTTTATCGGAAATGACGATAAAACTCTAATTGACAAAAATTCGGTATTTATACAGTCCAGGTGCTTTATTGATTAATGTTGTTAAAGGCCTTCGAAATACTATACTTTGGTTCATTTACTCCGCAATTGGTATCAAGTAGGTATAGTTGAAGTAACTCGCAATTTCTTAAGTTCCTCCTCAGAAATTGTTACTTACCCATTCAATGAACGGTATATGGGCTTGTGATGTAAATTTACTTATTTACTTTTTATATTATAATTCTATCCTATAATGAAGACACCAATGAATAATGTAATAATATCATTAGGAATTACTTTATTACACCACCGATGAACTAATTAGGGAATATTCAAACGAACTTCTTGCACTACGAAACAAGTGAATTCATAAATGATTTCATCGAGATTTTGATAAGGAATTGCTCTACTACCAATCTGATGAACTAATTAGGGAATCGTATATAAATGAATGTCTTGAACTAAGAAACCACTGAAAATTTTAAATTATTTCATTAGGAATTTCACAGAAATTACACTAATACAGAACTTACGAACCGATTAATAAATTTACATGGGAGCTTCATCAAGGATAACGCCATAAAAATGCATATATGTACCTACATAGATTAATTATTTAAATTCATTTCAAATTCGGTACATTTTATTTATGTAGGTTCTATATTTTATATTTATTTATTTATTTAAATTTGAGGATTTTGATCCGGCTGCTTTATTCCAAAGATAGAAAAAATAAAATATTTTACAAATAAAATTTATTACCTAATTGTAATAATCAGTACGTTAGTTTTAGCCAAGCTGTTAATTTGTTAAATCGATTGTGACTTTTAGAATGCTTTTAAGTATTATATTTCTGGCGTTGCTTTTAAATAAATTCTAGATAAAGATGTTTTCAAATAAGTTAAATTACATTAATGCTAAACCTATGTATATCAAGCTCAATTAAGCCTAAATTAATAAATAGTTAAAAGTAACTTACGCTATGCTTTTAAAAATTGGTTACACGTGGTGATTTAAAACTAACTAAAATTTTTATCACTTCACTTTACGCGGATATCAAGAACTGGGCTGGGATGGAAGATAGAATAAAAAGTACCTCTGTTTCAATTTTTGCATCATTTACCAGCCTGCTAGATTGCAACATTGTGATGTTTCTACTGTGTTTCTATCACCAAATAATTTTTTTCGATTGTAGAACGAAAATAAATGAAATAGATATTGTTCAAATATATTTTAGTAGGCTGCGTGATAGCAATAAAGAAGAAATAATTGATAAACGAAACTGAAGTCAAAATAATTCTAGCTGAAATAGACGTAGACTTCGATAAATCGATAAATGGTGATGTTAGAACATCCCAGCCCTGATTAATCGCAGAATTAAATTTTATTTTGTGATTTGACAACAGTAAAAACAAAAACAAGACAAGCATGTTTCATGATTATCATCATTCATGAGTATCAACGAAAGGCTCATCATATGTTTAGTTTTTGTTCCGTTTCCTTATCCGAATGAATGTATATTTATATGGATGACTTCTTTAAATAAAATAAACGTAACTGCATCCCGTATTTTACTTTTTGTGTGGATAAATAAATTCTTCTCTCACATGTTGTGTTTGGTAATAAAAACATTCGCATACATTTTAACATGTTCTTTATTTAGGCCAGCAATAATTATTTTATAAATTTATTAATTGCCAGCAATCACAACGTTAAGTTTTCACATACAAATTTCGCCGTTGTTTTAAAATTTTTTCACTTTGTAAAAAGAACAACAAATTATGTGACGAAATTTAACTTAACATAAAAAATTAGAATATTTTATTTTAACTGGATTTTATAATAAAAAATCTTTATAACAGGAATCACAATTATTTTATAACTGGAATTAAAATTCCTTTAAACTTGAATCAAAATTCTTTTAAAAACTGCAAAATTTTGTTAAACTAAGGTTTCTAAATTATTTTATAAAAAATTAATTATTCTAAAGTTGGTATTTTCAACTTTCAATTTGCCAAAGTACGCAACCATTTTGCTGAAATTTCTGTCAATAATTTTTTACAACTTATAACCGAACTGTCATAACAACAACCAAGAAAATCAACAAAGTGAATATAAAACTAAATTATGTATACAATTAAGCTAATTAAAATTATTTATTTGTTAATCTTTCTTTAAAAATTAGGTTAATCAAAGACGACACCACTACATATGTTTTCTTTATATTTTGTGCTACATAAAATTTTTATTTTATAATTAATTTCATGAAACTCGTCAAAAGAATCATCAGAAGTACATATCCTCATAATGTTTACTTTTTTATTATATTATAAAAACACAATCAAAGAATTAGCAATACTTTAGCAATCTTGGATAATTGCATGCGTTTGGTAGATATTTTCTAAAATAGTATTTGTGAACTGGTGAACTTTTGTTACCAGGGTAATTTATATACACCACTGTCACCTTCGTGGTGTTGTTGTGTTGATAATTTTCTTTGCAGTTTTTGTGATGTTCTATGTCCAATTTTGTAATTGTAATGCCTGAATATGTTTTTTAAAATATAACTTGTTTGTTGGTTATATTTTATTGATATGAATCTTTTCCTGTTTTCTTGTGTTGTGCTCATGGTCGTGTATACATTTTTAGTAGTTTTTGTTGTATTTTGTGTTTGTGGTGGATCAATTTTGTCGAGCGCAGTGATTAATGGTGCGTAATTCTTCACGGTAGTCGTCGATGTGCATTGGAAAAAAAATGTTTCTAAACGATATAAATTCCCTCATCAATAAATCACATTTACTGTTAAGCCGACAACCACAACAAAGTGATGAAGCCTAAAGCACCAACCATCACAGGATTGCCAAAATTGCACAATTTCAGCACACCCATCCAATGTTTCATAAATTTCACCACTGCACCGTCTTACAAAATTGCAAAAACACAAGCATAAAATTAGAAAGGGAGACTTCCATAAAAAACAATATCGAATTACAAAATAAAGTCGACAAAAATACTAAGTGGCGCAAAATTCGTATCGCGTTTGACATAACCAATATGTACACAAATATTTCGGCACCGATACATTAAAAATAACAGAAAATCTGCTTTTACACAATAACATTGATATTGAACGAGTGAACCAAACAATTGAACTACTAAACACAATCACAAAACAAAATTATTTCCAACATGAAGACAAATTGTTCATGCAAAATGATACCTAGGGGAAGCCCGCTATCTGGAACTTTAGCAAACATACAGTGAGTCGCACTCCTATTCGTAATTGAAGTTTTAAAAACTAAAAACGATAAATAAATAAAAACGCTTATATGTATAACCCCTGAGATCTACTCGACGTGACTGCGACGTTTCTAAATGTCAAAAACGTTGTTCTCCATAGCCTACTGAAGACTCGTTATCGCGTCCAATATAATTGCTGTAGTTTAAAATCATATACTTTTACTTTTGAGTCACGTCGGTCGCGTCGAGTATATCTCGACGGTAAAATTTATTTATTTTTAATTAGCTTCATTTTAGTATAAAAATGCGTGAGGTATATGTGTTACATATTTTAAGAAAATTATAATAAATTGAACTTAGTCTAAAATTCATATCACTTTCGTATTCGTAATTCATCACAGATACTAAACTAGCCAATTAAATAAAAAAGAGCTAAGTCTTTTTAATAATTAATGTTTAGTTGGATTCCTCTTGGTTTTGATCACCTCTCACAAACGATTTGGCATTGACCGCACCAATGTTTCCGTTATTTTCGTATCAATATTATTCTACTCCGTCCTCAATCGATATATTAATTCGTTTTGGGTAATTATATAATTACCATTGTCGTGTATCGTAAGCTTTATGTTTTGGATCATTGTCCTGATAAAACATATATATGTCCAATTTCATCACACTTTCAGGTAAATTTGCTTTAAAATTTCCATGTACTTTTTTTTTTAATTATTCCCTCTATTATGTGCAATTTCCCCACTCCAGATGCCGAGAAAAAATCCCATACTATCACAGATCCTCTGCCATATTTTACTGTAGGTCGTAAATTCTCTATATTCATTACAGTATTTGGTTTTCCCCATAAAATTTTTCACCCGTCAGACCCAAACATATTAAATTTGCTTTCGTCTGTAAACAAAACCCGTTTCCAAAACTCGAAAGTCTTGTTTACATGACCCTTTTCAAAATTTAATCTTATTTTTCGATTCTTCTTACTAGTCCATGGTTTTTTGTTCTGGTTACCCTACCGTTATATCCAGCTCTCTTTCTCACTTTCTCTCTTTATCACGCGCCGAATGTATCTGGGTGTACATTTTTATTAAAAGTAGCGTTAATTGGCGTTATTAAATTTAGAGCACTTAAACGAGGATCTCTTTTAATTTCACGCAGAATAAATTATATACGCTGCTATTCTTGCCACTTTCAAAATATTATACAAAATTGCAAGTGGTAAAACCATTTTTCAATGGAGTAGTATAAGTAAAGGCTACCTAATGTTATAAAGAGTAATGAAACAAAGAAAAAAATTACATCAAAAAATGCATGGGTTTCCAATTCTAATGCGCTAACAACACTCTTATACATCTTTATTTACCGTAATTTATATCATTAGTCACGAGTATGGCAATTTCCGATGCAAATAAAATAAAATATTATTGTGTAAAAATGTGAAATGTGAAAATTTTCCTGTTTCGTTACCCTTTTTAAACATTATATACAGTTATGGTGTTTTCGATTGATTTTTTACCCCTCACTAACATAGTACACTGATTTTTTGCGTCAATCGAACAAAAAACTTGTTTACCCTCATTTATGTGGCTGTGTGCGCTAGCTGTTGAGCATAACGTACGTAATTGACAATCGTCAAATCCAAAATGACAGCGCTATGACAATACAAGTTGTTGGTGTGCGTGAAAAGAGGGGTTACTCTACCAAAAAACCCAGTGTAGCAAAAACTACTCGATGTAATAAAATTTAGCTGTCAGTACAATTTTTTTTGGTCAATCGAACATTTTCGGGGTAAAAAGGGTACCCTTTTTACACTCAGTGCAAGTTATTATGATCAATCTAAAACTATATTAGTAACGAAAATGATCATACACACTAAGTTTTGATTTTTTTTACAGTTTTTTATTAGATTTATTTATTTACAAATTAACAAATCCAAAAACACAAAATATAAATTCATTTAGCGTTTATAATAAAAAAAAAAGAAAAAAATCAAGAATTTGTTGCAACGAAAATGATCATACACTTATAGTATGATCCTTGATTTTTTTTAAATCATTTACATAAATTATGTTTCATAAATATTTTAATATCGAATTGGTCCTCCATTATTTTTAATAACCTCTTTCAGTCTTCCAGGCATTGATTTTACTAACTTCTTGCTATCATCCAGTGCAATTTTATCCCATTCTTTCATTATTGTTTCTTGCAACGTCGCATTGCTGGTAATCCTGTATTTTCTAATTTTGCGTTCCAGGTGATCCCATAAATGTTCATTGGAGTTCAGGGCAGGAGATTGGGGTGGCGAATATACTGGTGTGGGATGTTATTCAGAATCCATTCTTTTACAATGTGTACCGTATGCTTAGGACCGTTGTCTTGCTGAAAAATCCATGTTGGCACGGACCCCAATTGTTCCACGGATTATTTCAAATTGTCCTTTAGAATACATAGGTATTTCCAGCGATCCAAATTTCCATCTATAAAAACAAGTTTACCTACCCCATTCACCGACATTGAACCACATAGCATAACCGAACCACCATCATGTTTAATAGTTGCGTTGATGTGTTTTGGCTCAAGCGCTGTAGCAGGTTTTCTCCAAATTTTACCTCTGCTCCGAAAATATTGAAATTTCACCCGTAAAAGCAACCGTCTTTCAGAAGTTGAAGTCTTTTGTTTTTAATTTTTCTGCAAATTCAATTCAATTTTTGGACTGCGCGCTTGATTTTCGATTTTCTCACAAAATCCAAAACCTCTCGCTCGTCCCGATTGGAAAATATTGTTTTTTGTCCTGTTCGCTGCTGCCCGTTTTCATCCGATTGTGTGACGTTGAATCTGGATATTATTTAGGTCACTGTAGAATGACTTCGGCTAACTAATTTTCTAATTTCGCACACAGGTTTTCCAGTACGTTTCATATCAATTATTATTTGGCAGTTTTCGTTGATAGTTCTAACACCGACCGAACGCCTCGCAATCATTACATTTTAGTTTGTATACGCAGTTGTTCAATATGAAGGAGGTTATTAATATAATGGAGGACCAACTCGATATTAAAATAACTATGAAACATAATTTATGTAAATGATTTAAAAAAATCAAGTATCATACTATAATATAAGTATATGATAATTTTCGTTGCAAAAAATACGTGATTTTTTTATTTTTTTTATTATAAACGGTTAAATAATTTTTATTTTATATTTTTGGATATGTTAATTTGTAAAATATTAAAATCTAATAAAAAACTGCAAAATAAATTCTATAATCTTTATATTTTGTAAATTTTTCTCAAAAATCAGTGTGTATGATCATTTTCGTTACTGCCCGTAAGTAACAATAATTTGTGTTTGGTGTTAGGCCTCGTGCCATTCCAATACATTGATGTTTTATTTATAGCAAGCGAAATAATTATTTTGTATGTTTTGTCATCAATCAAAATTCACTACTTGTTGAAGAAACATGTGTTGAATTCTTCATTGTTTGCATTTAATAAAAATGAATTAATTTATGGCGCGTTGAAACGATGCTTGTTGATTACTTTTATTTTTAGTAGCGTGTTTACATCGCGTGTTGTTTTTAGGTAGCGATTTAGAAAAACACAAATATTCTAGGAATTCCAAAATAAATCAAAAATTTGTATACCATAATATGTGTGCCTTACCTACCCTTATAATTGCATAACTGTTTGGTTGGCGTGACTTAAATGTGTTTTGGATTTAATGATACTCGATACCAAAAAATACCAACTAGAATTATTTATGTTGAAAATTGTGAGATTATTCGGATAAATTTATTTAATATTTGTACTTTGTAGCGGTCTCGATTTTATTTTAGATTGCGGGAGTTCAAAACAATACAAAATCATATTTAATTTACAACTAAATCTGGAAAGCCTAGATTTAGTTATACGTAAGTCTTATTAATAATGCACAAATATACGTAGCTTTTTTCAACTCGAGAAGGGTAATAGGTAGAAAGATGATATTTGGCATACTTTTAGGGTTCGGTGAGAAAAGTTCATAGCCGTTAGTATTACACCGATAGATTCTTCCTGTGCCCTAATTCTCTAAAACCAAGATAAATTGTAAAATGTAAAAGTGATAACTATTACACACGAAAAAAATTATCGTAAAAGTCTAGATTTATATTGGATATTGGATGATGTTTTTGTAAACTCCCATTCTCTAAATTTTTTTCAAGATAAAATGTAAAGTGGCAAGATAAGTTTATGTCAAAAAGTAACACAAGTAATTTATCGCGGAATAACTTTGCTTGAATGTGTAAAACGCTTTCGTTTGGATATTATTAATAATAATTAATTGCAATTTTTGATATTTCAGTTTATAATTTTATTTTGGAATTAAACAAGCCAAGTTCTAACAATTTAAATAACTGCATACTTTACATAAAAAAGTTATAAAATTCTTTCCATTTAGAATATAAAAGTGGACTGTTATCGATAGAATTAAAATATTCTTTCAGTAAATTAAACATTTGAATATTTTAATCGATCGTCTTCACTATACCTATACTTTTGCTTAGGTTAGCTCCAGTATTTCCACAAAAACAATAAAACAAATAAATTTATTATTTATAATTTTATGTTTAAAATAGGGAATAAATAATGTACCTAGTTATATTAGAAGACAAAGACTTAAGGGGTAGAATATCCTAGAACGAGATGGTCTGTGGATTACAGAAAAAGCAATTTTAGTTGGTTAATTTTCAAATATAAATGTCAAGTGTTTATAGTGTCAAGATGTTGTCAAATCACATCTAAAATGGACCCACTGTCCACATAGCAAGCAAAGCTTTCAACTTGGTGTGCACCTTTTTATTTATTTTTTAACATTACAATTTAGAATAAAACCGTACACGTAAAACGTTGAGCTTTCAAGCTCATTTGTTATCAAATGTGCAGTTTATTAAAATTCCAAATACAGCCATTTCCTTCATTTAATGGTTATCCCGTTAGTTTTCTGGTAATATGTGGCACTTGCAATATTTTACTTGATAATTACACATATGCACAATTAAGAAAACTGACGAGCACAATAAATATGACGGCCTTTAGAAAATCTAAATTAGTTAACAAATTTCAGTTTGTTGTTGTTTAATATTTCATTTAAAGGCACTAGGAGCTCTCAACAGTCTATCTATAAGATCTAACAATGCTTTAATTCTAAACTATTTATTAATCTTATGTTTTGAAAAATTAATAATTAGGACAAATTTCGAACAATAATGAACGAGAACAATATTTAGTTATATTATGCATTAAAATTAGCTTTTAACTAGCACTAAGGTCAAACAAGATGTATATTGCATAAAATCGATTTCTAAAGTGCAGGTAATTGATCAAAGTTTCACCTCCTACTCGTTACCGATCCTTAAGATTAACCCAAACATTTTACCAAGATTAAAAATTAACTCATGGTAAAAAACAAATCGTAACACTAAAACGTCCCTCCATAACTAGACCTACATCAACTACTAGAAATGGTTTCGATTAACAAATTTTCGGTGCTATTGAGGAGGCACATAAAAAAATATAGGATGAGCAATTCGTGGAGTTCGGAAAAGTGGCAGTGGCTAACTAAATTTGATCTATAAATGAGCTTCGTTGCTTAAAACGCATAGCTTTTTGTAGAAATTCTAATAAGACAATCCCGAACTTTTCTAGATCCGCATGTGCGGAAAGAGCTAAATAGGGCATCGGAAAGAGCTAAATGGGTCACAACGAAATACACTGAAATTATGATCTGCTTAAGACAGATTCGATTGGATTTCAAAAACATATCGCAAATAATAATTACATAATAATGCGATTTTGTACTTAGTATAAAGAATAACCTTTAAACAGATTAGAATACACAACATTAATCAAAATTCAACGGATCGCTCAATTGTAAACAAGACTTACTTATATTGTACACGTCTTTAACATACGAAGTTTAGAATTTTTTGATTGTTGTAATGTTCTCGTGAAACATTTGGTTTGTTTTATAAGTCTATCTAACCGTATCTTGATTTGAATTTCAAATGACTCCCGACTCCGATTATTTTTCAATATGATTTTGGAGGCTATGTGTGATTCTAGATGGCTTTGATGTATATGCAACAATTTACGTTTCTAGAGATTATATTTTTTGAGTTATTAAGTATATAAAATAATTAAAATTTCGTTTTGACGTTTAATGTTATCTTGCTCGCTTGCTGTCAATAGGTTTATCTTAGGTAAAAAAACTGTTTAGAGAATGCGATTTAAAAATGCCACGATAATATATATATTGTATAAAATTTTCACCTGTAAAATTACCCTTACCACAACCCGTAACAACTTGAACTATAGATTGTGAACAGATGCTATTTAGAATAACTTATATCCATAAGAATAATGTTGAAATTTTAATGGGAACGGTAGTTATAGGCCCTCAAAGTCTAAATATGAACCGACATACATCATAAGAGTGTGTTAAGTTTTGACATTTATTTATCGTAACCGTATTAAATTTTATCTTGGAGTGCAATTACAGAATGCAAATATTGTAAAAAGACAAGATAAATTATCGTTTACACGTTTACCGCTTATCTTATTGCTTATAGAATTAGGGCACTGGACTGAGCTGTGGCAGATCAAAGATTCAGAAACTTCCCGTTGAATATACATGGGATTCAAAAATTGATATTTTTAAATTTTGCAACATAAAAATACTACTTATTACAATGTTTAGAGGTATATTAATTTCTTTATTTCGAATATTTTTTTTATTATTTTTTTTTAATTTTTATTTAGCTGTAATTTTTATTTAATTTTTAAATTTTATTTAACTGTGTCAAATGATGGATATTTTATAGTTATTCACTCTTTGACCGTCGATCTGTTGTTTCTACTCAAATCATAAATTCCGACCCATGCTTGCATGGGTCGCACGGGCCGCTAGTATTGTATAAACCTCCACTTAGAATAAAATCCGTGAAACTCCGTTCTAATAAATAAATCATAAATTTTATTAATATTTTTTGTAATTTGATCTAGCTATTTACCTTTAAGTATTACCTATAGCAAAACACACAGATCATGCATTTGGAACAAATGAAAGCTTACAATTTTATTTATTTTATTACGCTAAGGTTCCTCGAAATTCAAGTTAAACAGAAAATAAAATTTGTTCTGAACGCAACGAATGATCCATGTATTAGACGCATTGGGAGTTCTTAAGAAGCGTTTTGACTTGTTTTAATTATTCATGTATTAGTGTTATTATCTGGATAAGATGAAAATTCGAGTTAAACTCGAAATATTTTGGCACAAAGTATAGAATTAAACAAAAAAAATTCATTATCATAGTGATAATCGGTTATTTCAAATCTCTAATAATTTAATTAGGTATATTACCCATATACTTAATATAGTTAAACCAAAAATAGTAAGAGAATTAATATAGGATAGATAAATAAGATTAAATTAAATACAAATTTAAGTGAAATAATAATTCTCGGATCGTCAGGGCAATGCCTCCTAAACTACAGGCCGCATACACCAAATGATGACGACACGCTATGTCTACATTGTTGTTGCTTTCTCTAGTTGTTTTGTTAGTGTAAATATCTTAATATTATTAATGCACAGTCTCAGTTTAGACATAAATTGACGTCATGTGCAAAAAATGAGAGTAGTAAGAGGCCTGTAGTTTAGGAGGCATTGGTCAGGGGGACCACGATGATCCGAACATTTTTCATAATTATAATGAAAAGACGGAAATTGGAAATTCAGTGAAGCGAATCCTCAGGGGATTGTCAGGGTGCCTCATTTTGGCCCGTTCATTTTGTCAAAATTATAAGTCCACAAATAGAAATTTTGTGGATATAGCTACCTACATATTGCAATCGATAAAAGCTGTTTAATTTTGCAAATATACGCAGCATGTCTATGCGGTTCATCAGAATGCCCTATTTGGTTCCGTTCAGTTGCAATAGATTAAAGCAGTTCAACTTCGCAAAACTACGCCACACGGCAATGTGGATTGTCAGGGTGCCCCATTTTGACCCGTTCCTTTTATCACAATTGTAACGAAAAAGTTTGCAAATGAAAATTCTGTGGAACGATGTCTGAAGATTTTGGCATATATTCATAGTGCAATAGAAGAAACTGTCAATGTCGAAAAATACGCCACTTGTCTATGCAGATCTTCAAGGTGCTCGGACAACATTTTCTTGAACATCCTATAGTAGTTGTCCGGAACTGTCATTTTCAACAATTAAATTGAAACGTCAACATTTTTTCGCAAATCAAAATATTACAAATATTTAACCGACGTGGACAAATTTTCGTATTGAACTGCATCCTCGTGAATAACAGCCATCATTATATGTTCGTACATTACTGTATATTTAAGATCATATTACTATCGCCTCGAAATAACCAGACTACCACAAAACATTGTCAGAAACTATATAAGTTTTTCAGATAGATCTTAATTCTAGGTAAACAAAGGTTTCTAAATTAAGTTTTCGACAATATTTATCCACGTCAGTTTTCCAACATTTAAGCGGAAATTACGTTTTTTGGCAAAAAAAAACTTTTCCAATAAAAAATCGACTTTACTCTCGTGACATCGCCTTACAAAAGTTTAGTTTGAAATTTTTCTGAGGCTTACAGTACAAGAATGCCTTGCGCCAAATTTAACTACAAAATTATTAACTTTCATGTGTTGTCTTTCAATATTGTAAAAATATCTGGCAATCACCCTTAAAAGCCAATATTTCACTAAAATTTAAGTTTAAAGTTTTCTCGTAAATTTTTTTCAAAACTTTTCATTTTGAAATTACCCATTTTATTACATACCTATTATACTCTAAATATGAATCTTTATAAATAAAAATAAATTTGTTCAATACGGAAATCTATCAATTTATCTTGCTTCGTACTTCGTAACTCTATTCTTTACATCCAGTTGCTGTAGAACTACGATTATTCTACTTAAACTATAGATATAGCTATATGAAAAACGATAAAAAACAAAATATAATACTCCGGATGTAAATGCCATCTTTAAAAATGTTTATCAACAGAAATTTTTTTATTTCATATGGGAGAGTAATTGGATAAACAATCGAATACAATATAAAAACTGCTTTTTTTGAAAACAATCGAGAAGAGTTCGCGATAGCTATTTTCAAATTTGTCCAATTTAAAATTAAAAATTTTATTTTTTTAAATTAAATAATTTAAATTTAATAGGAATCTATGTATAACCAAAAAACTCCATCATAAAAGTTGTATGGTTTTTTTGTAATATCGTTGTTCTGTATAGTTCTGTATAATAACGGAGTAGTTCAGAACTATACAGAAATATTGAAAATGTTGAAACCAAAAATTAAAGAGTCACGCCACCATGACAAATATGTATGGTTTAGTAACTAGCTTACTTTATGGTAGTGTAAATCCCAGCATCAATCCATATTTATTCCGAGTGTATGACAATAATAGCAGAATACACATTTTATAAAAAAAATGTTGCTTGTTGACAACCTTGTTTTGAACAACTTTGATTACTTTGCTTTGTATAACAAAATGTTAATACGCCTATTATGGTTCTCACCTCACTGACAACTCGCCCGAGTATTTAAAAGTCGTGCGACTATTAATTTGGTATTATGTTTCTCGCTTTGTTTTTGGTGAGAGTTGTGCGCTGTAGTTTTATGTATTATGACAATTTCTATTAATTTTCATGGTGGCAATACCATTATTTTTACATTTTTGACATATTACTGAAATTTTGTTTTGATTTTGAACGGTCGTAAAGCAGTTTTAAAGTTTTATATAAAATATATATTTATTTGTGTCAATAATTATAAGTTTATTATTAGTTTATCTAAACAATAATTATATATTTTTGGGAATCCTCCGGCAAAATCTCGATTTGCCTCCATAATTTCCACCAATTTTGTGAATTATTTATGATTGTTGTTGTTTACGATGAAATAATAATAATTATTTCATAATAGTTTTTTAATAAACAATTTTTAATTATTATATACAATATAAAATATAAATCGATAAAAAATAAATAAATAATAAATTTTCATTCGTATATTTTGGTTTGTACTTGACAACAAATAAAAAAAATTACTATGGAGTCACTTGAAAATTTTATGTGAGCAATTTTGACATTACTCTCACTCACCGCGCTCTCACGGTGAGAATCATAATACCAAAATTTGATTTCGGTGACTTGAAGTCACTGAGCGACTTAAATGTGAGAAGCATAATAGGGGTATAAAGCTTATGCTAGGAAACCTATTTTTATGTTTGTTACAACATTAATATAAATTTCATTAAAATTTGTTTTATTTTTAAACTGCTTTTATTAAATTTCCAGTGTACTTTCTGCATTTTTCGGTTTTCCTGTAATGCAATCCCACAACAGAGCAAGTATAATAATTTTTGAAAAATAATGTCTGTAAAAGGTAATAAACATGCTCATACCGAGCCAAATATGAATTGACAATATTTGCTTTCTAAACGTAAATATCGAAATAGCTATGTAAACAAAGTTCGGCAGACATCCATACAAGGCCTAACTGCACGCGAAGTTGTCAAGTGCTGGATGATAATTTCACATCATATCGAATTATTACACCCAATTTTAATTCTATGAGAGTTGTGTGTACATAGACTATTAAATTAAATTGCGCTTTTGTGAATAATCAACCATCAATTTGCTTAAAACAAAAATTTTGAACAAAAACAGCTTCCATATTTTTTATTATTATACAAACCACTACAACAAAGGAAATACTTTTTGAGCATTATGTTCAATAGAAAAATAATACTACCATGTTATGCATCAAAATATGTTTTTAATGAAATTTATAGAAGGACCACAACCCACTGTTTCGTGGCAGGCAGTATATTTCGTATGATAATTACGAGAGGAGTAGGATACTGTATACACATACAAGTAGATTATATTTTCCTCTGCACTTCATTATATCGTTATGAAGAGAATAGATGATACGCGCGTAATACACCGCCACGAAATTTCCTTAATTTATTATTAAATAACGTATCCGGCTAGCTATAGGCGAACGTCAGTATTTTTTCGATTATATGAGAAAAGTTAAGTTTGGGGAAAGAAGACCGCGTTAGTTACCGCACACAATTTTGTGGTATATTTAACAATTTAGATATGAGAACATACAAATTCTTAGTGCTTTGAAACTGCACCGACCAAAATAGCTCACTTCAATGAAATCTATATCATAATTTGTTACGCATTTATTACAATTTATTAAAACAAATCCCGATTTTATTACAGTTACCGTTTTCGAGAAACAAGTGGACGGTTTAGCTTATAATTAAACTTGCACCGCCAAAATCGTAACGTTCGATATAGCTATTATATCGGGATGGTTCTTATATATATTCGGGATGGAATTCTGGCATAAGAATTTATTACAAATTAATTATATAATACATTGGTCAGTTCAAGACCACCCCGATATATGTACCTCTCCTAAGGGTTAATTTCACACCAAAACGATTATTCATTTCAAAAACATCAATTTAAATAATTTCTCTCTCTCTCTCTCTGGCCTTCACATCCCATGAAGGGATTTCGCCGCCTGCACTAAGGCCCTCCATCCATCTCGATCCACCGCTCTCGTCCTCCAGTTTCGACATCCTAATGTTCGAAGATTTTGTTCGATGTCGTCGCGCCAGCGTAGTCGGGGTCTTCCTCTACGACGTACTCCGGCTGGTTGTTGGTGGAACACTTTATTTATCATCCGTTGTTGGGGAGACCTTGTAACGTGGCCGAGCCATCTCACTCGATTGGATTTGATGAATCCGATAATATCGCTGCCTCCGAGGAGTTGCTTTATTTCGTGATTCATACGAATCCGATATTCGTTGTTCGCAACTTTAATTGGACCAAAGATTGAACGGGCAACCCTCCTTTCGAAGGTAGATAATAATCTACAATCGTTAGTGGTCATGGTCCAGCTCTCGCTTCCGAAAGCCAGCACAGGTCTTATAAGTGCTTTATAAAGTGCGAGCTTGCACGACTGCGATAGATGTTTCGTTCGCAATAATTTTGATTTGGCGTAGAAAACTCGTTGTCCGGTAGCGATTCGGGCTTTTATTTCTGCCTGCATATCATTCGACGATGTTATAACTGACCCGAAGTATTTAAAGTTTTCGACGCTATCAAAGTTGTGGTCGCCAATTCCGAGATTTGCCGTAGAGATGTTCCTAGGTGTTACTAAATATTTGGTTTTACTGCTGTTCACCTCCAAACCAAGTCTTCTTGCGCAGCGATCGAGCGGTATGAAACTGTCTTTGATATCGCTAGGTCTTCGGCCAAGAAGCACGATATCATCTGCATATCCAAGAATTTGGCCTGACTTATTAAATATACAGCGCGAGGTTTCGATGTTGCTTTTCCTCACTACGTACTCAAGCGCCAGATTGAACAGCAAAGGCGCGAGTGCATCACCCTGTCGAACACCAGATGTTATTTCAAAGGGGTCTGACACAGATCCTTCAATTACGATTCTACATACAGATCCGGATGTTGTTAATTTACACAGAGAAACGAGTTTCTCTGGGATTCCCAGGCATATGAGCGCGGCCCATAGGTTGTCGCGGTTTATACTGTCATACGCCTGTCTGAAGTCTATATATAGCTGGTGTATGGTTATGTTGTACTCCCAACATTTTTCCAAGATCATCCTCATGGTGAAACACTGGTCAGTGGTCGATCGGTTGGTACGAAAGCCACACTGATAGTCGCCAATGATGTTTTCGGCGAAAGAGATGAGCCTGGCAAGTACAACATTAGCCAACACTTTGTAAGCAGTGTTCAATAGAGTTATGCCACGAAAGTTTTCACATTTAAGACGGTCGCCTTTTTTATGCAACGGACATATGAGTGCGGTCTTCCAATTCTCCGGCAACTCTTCTTGGTCCCAAATAAAAACGACGAGATCGTATAAACTTGTTGCAAGAGTAGCGCCTCCGAGTTTAATTAGTTCTGCGGGGATTCCATCGAGACCGGGTGCCTTGCCGTTTTTCAATCGACTAATAGCTGCGTCTACTTCCTCTACTGTGGGATATTCGACAAAGAACTCTTCACGTGGCGGAGCTATTGCTCTAATAGGGGTAACTTCGTCATTCCGATTTAGCAGATTTTGAAAGTAGGTTTGCCATACTGAGAGAACATCAGCCACGTTTGTTCTCAGCTCTCCATTCCCGTCTTTGATGGCTGTACTTCTTGGATGGAAGTCTTTAGTGAGATTCCTGGCGTTGGCAAAACAGTCCCTTGAGTTTCCTACTTCCGCTTGGAAGCTGATGTTTTCGATGCATAATCTCATTTGTTCGCGCTTCTTTTGTCGAAGGAATTTAATCGTGGCTTTCCTAGCGCGGAGATATTCTGCTAGAGTGCTTCTGGTATTGCGAGCCAACCATTTTTCACGAAGCTTTCGTTTATTTTCGACGACCCTTCGGCATTGATCATCGAACCAATCGTTGCGGGGCCTCGGAGGTCTTCTTCCGATGGTGTTTTGCGCCGCGGTTGTTATGGCTGACTGTATAGCGTGCCACTGCTCCTGGATGTTAGGAGGAGCTTCTTCATTGTTATGGGGCCGGTCTAAATAATTAGTGACAGCTGATTGGTAACTCTGCAGTGACGCTTGGTCTTTTAGAGCATCGATATTCCATCGAACGGTCTTTTGTGCTTGTCTGTTAAACGTAGATGACAGTTTGCACTTATACTTAAATATGACAAGCACATGATCGCTGTCCATATCTGCACCTCTGTAAGATCTAACGTCAGATATGCTGGTGGAGTGTCTCTTGGACACCATGACGTGATCGATTTGGTTTTCCGTTCTTCCATCATTCGATCTCCACGTTACTTTGTGAATTCTCTTATGTGGAAAAAACGTACTTGATACAACTAAGTTGTACGTTATTGCCAGGTCGGTGACGCGTTGGCCGTTGTTGTTACTAGTTAGATGCAGGCTGTTGGAACCGATGTGCGATGTATTTTCTGCACTCCTACCGATTTTTGCATTAAAGTCGCCCACGATGATTTTAATGTCGTGGTGCGGTATGTTGTTGATGACTTCCTCGAGCTCGACAAAGAAGAGATCTTTGATGTCATCTGATTTATCTTCGGTGGGTGCATGTACATTAACGATCGTGATGTTAAATTTCTTAGTGCGAAGTCTGACCGTGCATATCCGCATGTTAATAGGGCGGAAATCGATGATATGGTGCTTCACGCGCCGATGGATGAGGAAGCCAACTCCAAATTCTCCTCCGTTCTGATGGCCGCTGTAGTGAAGAGTGTAACCATTGGTGGTGTCATGGATCCCACTCCCAGACCATCTAAGCTCTTGTAGTGCAAGTACGTCTAATGAGTAACTTTTGGCTTGGTTCGAAAGGTTCCGGAGATCTCCAGGTCTTAAGAGGCTAAGCACGTTCCATGTTCCCATTTTTAAAGCGTTGTCCGTGTACAATTTCCGAGGTCGAGTTTGTGATGAATCCGATATGGTAATCCGAGGCCTTTGTTTAGGGTTCATAACTTAAATGTTTTTATGAGAGAAGGTTGTTGGCCTGCCGCTCAACCCGCTTATTACGTGTGTGGGTCACGTACTGGTGAGAATCTTAAGGCATCCAGTCCTACCTTGAAACACATTTATATAGCGAGCCGCTTGATACAAGACAGACGCCCGCTTCAGCCGCTCCTAACCTGGAGAACAGACGCTGGTTTGGTATTGGTTTTGAGGCGCCAATGGCCCGCCTTGACATGTAGTGTCCATGACTATAAACAGGATTTAGTCTGCTCGTCTCCACTACACCGCCTGATTCATTTAGCGTTACCCAGGGAGCACCGGCGAGGAGGTATGAATCTAGGACTTTGCCCCCTTTGTAATTTAATTAATTGTAGTAATTTATTACACCAGACCGCCACCAAATATTAAGTAAAATATTACTCTATTGGCTTTGTTACTCTACGGGCTTTTGTGAAGGGTAAGCCCAGCTTATCCAAGTGAGTAATAAATTATTTTTGTGTCAGGTAAGACGAATTCGCTCCAGACGGTGACACGATGTATGTAATTTAAAATCCGATTTTACCCGCTTCAATAATTTATTACACCAGTGGCACTATTCTGATAATTCCCCGGGAATAGGGAACTAGGGAAAGATTTTACATAGCGTTTATCCAAAGTACACATAATGAAGGTAATATATTGCGCATCTGTCAAACAACGATGGCGGAACATAGAGACATTTTTATAATAATATGTATACGTATGCATATGTACATGCCTAGTAAAGCTTAAAAAATAGAAGTTATTTTCAATAAATAAAAAATTTATTTAGTTTAAATACATTTATTTATGTAATTATTTTATTTAGTTTTCGTTTATTACATAGGATAGGTCTCTAACTTTCGCCATATTGAAAATTTTTCATAGCTGCGCAAAAATAAACGAAAATAGAACCAATGAATATATTACCTCTATTATGTGTACTGTGATTTTGTACGACCTCCTGAAACCCAGAAATGGGGCGTTGTAAAAACGCATTAACGGGCACACGGCGACAAATTTTTTTTTTTTAGTTTATTTATTATTATATAATACATAAAATGGAAAATATAAACCAATATTTCAAATACAATATTTCATTATTTTCCTTTATTTACATTAGATTGTTATGATGATCTTTTGAGCATTTCGTATGAAGTGCAACATTGCAGGTGGAGCACTTATATATTGTTTGCGACTGACAATATTTACAGCGCAATCGGGCTATCTCTTTCACGCAGGTATGTACTTCTTTGGCTAAAAAAAATTGTTGCATTTTGTCCTTTATTACCAATAGACGTCAATTTTCCATATCAGGTTAAAAGAGCCATGGCTAATTTTCGCCGAAAGGTAAGCTGATCTTCTTTAAAGTTGGATGACTTAGCAAGAGACCACGCATTTGTTACCACGACATCTATCATCCATAAGACGACAGACATATAAAACTTTTTTCCGCGAATAGATATTCGATAGTTTGATATATGTCTATCGATTAAGTCTACACCACCCATGTTCCGGTTGTACATTTTCACAAACTCGATCGCGGTAAATCAGTTTTTTTGCGCTCTGCATGCACATACCGACAAACTACGCCTATTGGATGCTGTCCAAAATGGTTTGATAATATCGATACTATTTATTTCATTGTCCTTCCATCTTGTCAAAATTATTTCATTATTAACGTCGACATAGTTCTCGTAATATCCTCTATGCTATTTATTCAAAATATTTTTGTCTGCCATTTTAATATTTTTTAATCTGTTTTCAGGATCGGCCCAGTAAAAAAGTTGTCAAAATAAAATGAAAATATAATTTATGGAAATCGCTTTGGCATTTTGAACGCAAATCCCAATACCACTGACACTCGTTGCAAGGATGACGTCTATAATGAGGAATCGTCGATTGGTCTATTGAAATGTTCATTTCAGCAGGTGTGAATTTTAAGAAAACATCATTTAAATGGTCGATGAAGGGTCTACTTTTAGCAAATCTATCGTTTGTTGAAAAGATTTGATCCATATCACGAAAATGAATATTTGTGAAAATATTTTCAAATGTTTTGCGCCGTATCCATTTTGAAATAAGTGTGTTTCTAACTTGTCTTCATTCCCCGATTTCCATTTTTTGCGTAACTTTTGTGTGAGATGATTGGGGGACTATCCCGTCTGCCTCATTCATAACATCATCGTCCAAAACCAATTGTTGAATCGACTCCAGCTTGCAACTGGAGTTTAGAAAAACGATCAGGGCTCAATTCATCCTCTTCTCCAGGATCTTCATCGCTCTCCATGTTAAGTTCTGGAAGTTCCAAAAATACAACGGTTGGCATTTCTATGTCATCTGGCATATTTTCAAATGCTTTCAGTGCTTCAGCTACAGTAAGCGGAGTTTTCCTAAAAAACAAAAAAATTAACACGTAGTGACGATTAATGCGTTTGCGCAACACCTTTAAAAATGGTTTATAAAACTCATACTTTTGCATTATATGACTTTAATTAGTATGTATTTAAATATTTAATATAATCTAAATAAAAAATAAAATAAATTGTAATAATATCAAACTTACCAATATCTTCTTGTAGCGGTATCCATTTTCCCATTAACACACAATGATATTGGGTGTTGCGAAAATGATACATTGGTCACAAACGGGTTTAGAATTTATATGTAAATTCATTCCCCAGTTCCCTATTCACGGCGAATTACCAGAATAGTGCCACAGTGGCACTTTTCTTGTTTTTCCTGGGAATCAAGTATATAATGAAAATTTCGATGTTATAGGTCTTCAACAAATGGACAACAGTACGAAATTTTTACTTCGTTTAGCAACGAAGGTTTAGCAACCAATCGGCTAAATTTTGGAATTAAAATTAACTTCATTTATTCAAGTTTGACAGTAAAAATACATGTTTTATTATAATACATATCCGGCGCGGATTGGATTTTACGACAACGTATTTTCTGACGATGTCGTATTCTCCGATCAATTTCATAATAGGCCTCCTGTACAATCCAGCACATGGAACCAAGTAGACCCAGATATCGAATCTGCGTGCAATTCACTAGTAAGGCTTCGCATCAATTTTAGTACGGTACACTAAAATTGTACCAATGTCCAATTCACTATAGTAATTAAATTAACTGAATACGGTCCCAAGGGTAAAATGGTTTTTAGAATTATACAATGTCTGGATCGTAGAGAAATAAATTAATGGCAATATTGGTTTATGTCAAAAGATTTTTTTTTAAAGAAACGTCTAGACAAGAAGATACTGAATAAAAAAGAATATATTTCATGTTATTTTGTGTAGCGGTTACCGCCGTGTAATCATGTTACAATTACTTTTTAGTTTTATGTGTGGATGATACTACATGTGTCGCGGAATATTTTCAACAATTTTTTGGTCGCCAATATTTGATCTTTTACTAATGAAAAAAATAAAATAAAATTGATTATATTTCATTGTTCCATTACAAATGCATATTTATTTTAGAACATAACTTGAAATTTTTTAATTGGATCGTACATTGCATTGTTCTTGTTCGTATATAAAAATCATATTGGAACACAACCGCCATACTTTCCTACTACTTACTACGTTGTAGTGTGGCATTTGAATTTACCGCATACACTGTTAAAATTTAATTTCTTACCCATCATTCTTCTCCATCTTAGTTTTGGTCCGCAACGTGCGTTCAGTTTTTATTTACAGATGAAAATCCTGGAGAATTCCATGATTTCCGTTAACCTTTTTAGACACTTCGGAAATCTAGATCGTATCCGATAATACTCAAATATAGAATGCGTACAGCAGAGATAATCATATCACTGAAAAAAACTTTTTCATCTCTGTACAAATAGTTTTGATCAGATTAGATTGAAAAAACAAACAGAAAGTTTTTTTTAGTTTTTGTTTTTTCATAATTGAGATTTTTTGTTTATAATTAGAATATTTTTATTCTTGACGTTATTTTATTGGTGGTGAATTAATAAAACATTTTAATACCCATTAGCTGGTGATTCCGACGTATTTGGGGCCACATAATCCACATTCAAAATTAAAAATTCGTCGGTCGCATAAAATTTTACGGCCAAATTAAAAAATTCCATCGAGAAAATCTTTACATCTAAATGTTTGCAGATTTACCATTCGCTATATCGCCGAAGTAAATAAAAGTGTTTTTAAAACATCTCTGTGTGCGTGTGCGGCGTCATAACAAATGACAGTTGCTTCTCTACACCTCAGACGGATTAACTGATCGGGATGAATCTTCATATTTAAGCTTTTCTCATAAATAGGGTGATTCCATTGAGTTTGGTGTTTGGCTGAAACCGGTTCACTTCAAATGGCAGACTCCGTATAGGAAAAACGAAACGGTCGTTTTTTGCAAATATATCAAAACCTATTTCATTTATAAGAAAAACATTTAAAACTAAAAGATTTTAAATTAATTTTGCAACAGTATCGTCTCAGACTAGTTTTTCAAAATTTATGCGGAAATTACGATTTGTGACCAAAACAAAAAACAGTTTTAACAAAAATTCGGCCCCCTGTACAGCCTAGACGAATTGATGGATCGTAATGAAAGTTCATACTTCAGCTTTTACCATAAATTGAGGGATCCTAGTAATGTTTGAACGAAATCGGTTGTATATAAAACACTGTTTATTTATTTATTTGGTAATTTTCCTTATAGTGACAATAAAGGTTTATTTTATTTTTAATATCGATTTCGGATGGTTTTTCCTTCATCAGTTATTTTACTATACAATTATTTACATTTGGTCTTATATACTATAGTTTTGATTTGCATTTAACTCCTCCTCTTTCTATTTTTTACATTTCACGATTAGATCATAGATTCTATTGGCCTTTGTATTGATTTTGTCGTTGGGTAAGTTATTGTTTTTCCTTTCTTTGTACATCTCAAGTTCTTCTAGTCTATTTAATTGTTGTCCTTTTCTAAGTTTATGTAGTATGTACTGTTAAGTTTGTGTCTATGGCTGTGGATTAGTGATTTTCGGTTTTTAAGTGTAGGGCGTAATGTAATCTAATGTCTTTTTTGTTGTTGTCGCTAATATGTTTTTTGAATCTTTCTGTGAAACTTCTACCTGTTTGCCCGATGAGAAACTTGGGGCAGTCGTCGCATGTGAATTTATATACTCCTGAGTCTATTTCGCGTGATGAGTCACGAGTCTTAAGTCTTTCTCCTAGTTTATTGATGTTTTTATAACCTGCTTTGTATCCGAATTTTTTGAGGGTTTTTCCTATTATTCGATGAGTCAGTTTGTTATATTCCACGCTTATGTACTTTGTTTCTGCATTTCTATCATTATTTTGTAGTGTAGTTGATATTTGGGAATAGGTACAAAGGGCCGAATGTCGAAGGGCCGAATGTGTCGAAGGGCCGAAAGGGCCGAATGTGTCGAAGGGCCGAATGTCGAAGGGCCGAATGGCCGAATTTTTTTTTTTAGAAATATAATTTTTTAAATTTATTGTTTTATAACAAAATAAAATATTTTAAGAATATTAAAATAATTTTTTATTTTTCATATTTTTTTTTATAGAATATTTTGTAATTTTTTTTTTTTGTTTAACATAAATGAATTTATTATGAATTTATGTATTTTAATATTATGCATCTTTGAATATTTTTGAAATTCCACGTATCCGATCAGCGATACATTTTGGTGAAGGAAAGTTTTGTCATGCGCCACCAGACACATTCGGCCCCATTTGTCAGCCTTCTGATAATAGGTATATGGTACAAAAAATAAAAAAATAATTATATTAAATAATTAAATTAAATAAAAAAAAATATATTTCTAAAAACAAAAAAAAAATCAAAAAAAAAATTCGGCCCTTCGACCCATTCGGCCCTTCGACATTCGGCCCTTTGACACATTCGGCCCTTCGACACATTTGGCCCTTTGACATTCGGCCCTTCAACATTCGGCCATTCGACACATTCGGCCCTTTGAAATTCGGCCCTTCGACATTCGGCCCTTCGGCATTCGGCCCTTTGATATCATACCGATATTTGTTGTCGTTTTTTGGCTATATATCTTCTATTTATTTGGGCACTTAAATCCTGCTTGTATCCGTTTTTGGTGGCTATGTGTTTCTATTAATTCTATTAATCATGGTGGTTGTAAGCTGATATTCTATGTTCATAAGGATGGTGAGATGCGTTGTTTATTGTGTGATTTGTATGCGTGGGTTTTCTGTATATTTTGAATGCGTGTCTTGAATTGTCATTTTTAATGGCGAGGTCCATTAAGTTGATTTTTTTTTCCTTTTTCTATTTCTAAGGTGAATTTTATTGTTGGGTGTATGTGGTTTATGTACTGGTGTAGTTTGTCTAGTTGTCTGTTGGTACCGTTAAATAGTAACATTATGTCGTCTATGTATCTGTGCCAATATATTATATTTGTTTTAAATTTGTTGTTTTTATTTAATATGTGTTTGTTCTCAAAGTCCGTTAGGTATAATTCTGCTAGTGTACCCCATAATGGGCTTCCCATAGGTAGGCCTTCGGTTTGTCTGTAAAATTTTTTGTTGTATGTGAAGTAGTTTTGTTTAGTGATTTCTGTTATTAATTTAATTACTCCCTGTGTATCTGTTTCTGTTAGTCCGTTTTTTGATAGTAGGTTTTTGGCTATTTCTATTGTTTCTTTTACTGGTATGTTAGTGTACATGTTAGTTACGTCGAATGATGCTAACTTTGCGTTCTGTGGTATGTTTGTGTGTTTGATTTTGTTAACTAATTCTATGTTATTTTTTATTGAATTAAAATTACTTAAAGCTATATATTGTTTTAGTAGTGTATTTACATGTTTTGCGATTCTATATGTTGGTGCTGTTGTGAAATTGATTAACAGCCTCATTGGGTTTTCTTCCTTGTGTATCTTTGGTAATCCTGTTATCCTTAGTGCTGCTGGTTTGATCATTTCTACTGTTTTTATGATGGATTCGTATTCAATCTGGTGATATTGTTTTGATATTATCAATTGTGAGTTGTAAACATCTAAAGTAATTTTGTTTACTTTGACGTATAATTGTTTTATTGATTGCATCAACCATATCTTTTCGGCTTTTATTTTTGTTAATTGTGCTTCTTTCGATTTTTTTTTATTTTCACGTTTATGTATTTTGGTATGATTTGGTACCTTTTGCACGTTTTGTTGTAATATAAATTTATTTTGTTCACTCGTAATTTTAATAAATTGTAGTAGTAATTTTTCACATAATTTGTTTTTGGTCTTTTAACACTTGTTTCTTGAAAAATCATTTTTTTCTAACTATACAAAGAAAGGAAAAACAATAACTTAGTCAACGACAAAATCAATACAAAGACCAATAGAATCTATGATCTAATCCTGAAATGTAAAAAATAGAAAGAGGGGGAGTTAAATGCAAATCAAAACTACAGTATATAAGACCAAATGAAAATGTAAATAATTGTATGGTAAAATAATTAAATAACTGATGAAAGAAAAACCATCGGAAATCGATATTAAAAATAAAATAAACCTTTATTGTCACTATAAGGGAAACTACCAAATAAATAAATAAACAGTGTTTTATATATATTTTTGAAGTGACAAAAGTACACAAAAGTGAAAAAAGTAAAAAATGATTTTTCAAGAAACAATTGTTGAAATCGGTTGATCGAAAATGCCAGCTTCCATAAGAGCTTTTTCAGTTTTTGCAAGTATTTTGAAAAGTATATAGCATTTTTTAAAAGATTGTAAATTACTACTGTAATTACTAAAAAGATTGTAAATTAAATTTCAAACAAAATTAGTTCCGATCATTTTTTAAATTTTATTGGAAATGACAAGTTTTGATACAACTATATTACCAAAATTCGACACCTCTATAGTCCAGGCGGAGTGACTATTCGAAATCAAACTTCAAAACTTGTAATAAGAGACCCTTGCAAAATTTTATGGAAATCTGTATAACGAAAGTGGCAGCGTTTATACAAAGAAATTCGCTAAAGAATTCAAAAAATTTTGAAGATTAAATTTACAACACGGGTTGTCTTAAATTTTAGGAAGAATAATAATTTTGGATTATACGGGACCGTTTTACCAAAAGTCCGGTAAGTTTAATTTTTCGCTTTAAAAAATAAGTGTTGTGCATTCGAGATCTATGAAGTCGGGTTAACGAAAATCACTATTTGCTTCAATTTATTTCCACCTTCAATATTATTGATTGAAATTAATCAAGTTTAAACATTGAAAAAATTCAATGCAATTTTTACGAAAACGTTCCTAATAACAGAATCATTCAGCGACAGATGAAGATATGGTGGTAATAATATAATATATATTTTATAACAAGTGAAGTGGTTGGTAACGGCTTCGTAATTTTCACAAAGCTTTAATATTCTATATACAGGGTGTTTGGCAGGTGGACCGACAACGTTTTATGGCAGATTAAGGGGGTCATTTGGTAGCTTTCATCCCATGGAACCGATGTCCTAAGTCTCACGGTAACTGAAATTTTTAAGTTTTTTTCTAAATTACCCAAAATCTCACCTTTAAATGGTCATAACTTTTTTGTTTTTAGACGTAAAGACACGAAATAACCTTTATTGTATTCTGCAATGTGATTTTATTCTAAATAAATCATTATTTAATACAATCGGTGTAAGAAAAATGAGTTATGGGCTTCCAAATCTTAAAAAATGTATAAAAGTATAAAAAATGTCTACCTGCTATATGCATTAAAAAAAACTAGCAATTGTTTTGAAATAACTTTGGTTTTAAAAACTTTTCTAGTTTATGCCCTTCCAGCGGTACGCTACATGTCATAGAAATCATTCAGTTTGTGGTCAACTTAAGAGATACTATTTTGCCGGGGCCAGGTTTAAGAATATATCTTTTATGTTATTGATACATTTTCAATCAACTTCATTTATTAAATTTTGTTTTAAATGACCTCCTTCCTTCCGTATGCATGCAAGGTACATTTTTCTTATCTCCAAGGTTGTTGTGCGAGATTTTTCATTTTTTTAAATGCGGCGCTTATCTTTTCAATTAAAATTTCTATTGTGGGTACTTTTGTTGCGTACAGTAATTGCTTAGCAGGTCCCCAGACGTAGAAATTCCAGGATGTGAGGTTTAAGTACCGTGCGGGCTAAAAAATCACATTGCAGAATACAATAAAGGCTATTTCGTGTCTTTACGTCTAAAAACAAAAAAGTTATGACCATTTAAAGGTGGGATTTTGGGTAATTTAAAAAAAAAACTTAAAAATTTCAGTTACCGTGAGACTTAGGACATCGGTTCCATGGGATGAAAGCTACCAAATGACCCCCTTAATCTGCCATAAAACTTTGTCGGTCCACCTGCCAAACACCCTGTATAAAAAGCAAACCTTTAAAATTTACCTTAAACAAAATTGTTCTAAATGTCCTGTATGTATTATGTACGATTATGAATCTGTATATACTATATGTGTAAAATATATAAAAATACATAATCGAACATAATATAAACTTATAATACCGATGAATAATATTGGTTGGCAGTTTCTTCTTTAATTTTTATAAATAACTTTGACCTATATTTCAACTTATTATGACTTGTTCGTTCAGGAGCAATTTCTCTCCATACATCTAATTCATTACTCTAGCTTCAATAATGTTATTATACTTAATATAAATAAAAATGAAAAAATTACAAAGTTTTCACTTTTTCATGTATACGTTTTTCCTTCTCCCCAATTTCAGCAAAAATATATATTTTGTGCTGTACATGAGTTACAAAAACAAAATATTCTTTCTATGCATTAAGGAAATAAGATAAACTCGAATAAACTGTCATAAAAATTTGAACTTGGCAAGTACAGTACGGGCAAATGTATTTTTGTATTGCAAAAAGTCTTGCAACGAAAAATTGTCATTATCTGATTAACGCTCGGACCGGGCGAGAATTAATTTTCTTAAAGCAATATCCCCTAAAATGCTATTTAATAACCATTTATTTTAGTATTTGCTCCCAACAAAAATATCTAGAAATAATAAATTATAATATACAAAGAAAGCGATTATTATTATTATTTATATAAAGGCCTACCCAGGAAAAAATTAATTTTTTATTATTTTTCATACTATCTACTGTTTTCAAATAAATCATTTAGGCAAAAAAAATGCTGTCTTGACAGATTTTATATTAGAAAGGTGTATCATCTAAATAAATTAAAATAAAAATTTTTACCGACGGTCACTATTAAATTATTGTTTTGTTAAGTCGGGATACAGCAATTATTTTAATTTGAAAAGGTTGGAAGCGTTTTTAGCTTCACTAATTCGCAAATTAAATTAAAAAAAGGTTATTTAATAGAATCTGTTGAGATGGAAAAATGAATTGTTAAAAATTGGATTGCAAAATGTTTTTCAATTATCTGCTTAATCTCGCCTAAATTTTTTAGTAATTAATTTACCTGAATCTAATGGGATTGGTTTTAAATGGATGTAATTTTTGGGGCCAACACCCAACTTTCTTTTATTATAAATGTTCTCGGTATACACCATACTTAATTTCTAAAGTCAAAATTGAATCCTACCGGATTTGTGATAAAAATTATCTTGAATAATCATAAGCTCATATCGAAAGCCACTTCTTGTACGCTGATATCTACCATATTTCGCATCGGATCCACTCGAAACGCGAAATTTCAAAACGCGATAGTTTGAAACGAGATATGATATGGTACGAAACGCAATATTTCAAAATGCGCTTTCTCAAAACGTGATATAGTACAAAACGCGATATGGTAAAAAATGCGACATTTCAAAACGCGATATGTCAAAACGCGTTATGGTACAGAATATGCATTGCGAAGCGACGGGAGCGTAGTGGATTGATACCGATCCTATATACTCATCTCGCTCCTATCGATTTTTAAATTCCTATAAACTGAAATTAAATTTCCCCTTCACCCGCCTGATATAACCCGTTCCTAAATTCCCGTTTTGTACCATATCGCGCATATATTTTGTAAATATCGCGTTTTGAAATGTCGCGTTTTGTACCAATCGCGATTTTGTACCGTATCGCATTTTGAATTATCGCGTTTTTATAATTCGCATTTTAAAATATCGCGTTTCAAATAGGACCCACTTCGCATAGCTCCCCCAATTTATGAAAAAAAACTGTAATATGAGGTTGTATTCCTAATAGTCAATCTGTCTGGTCTATAGATATGCCGAAGTAAAGTTTTCAATCAGTGAAATAAGACCACACACTTTAAATGACCGCTGGAAAGCAGCAAAAACACTAGCTCCTGAAAATAGAAAAATGAAATAAAACGAATTGTAGAAACAACTCATTTTATGCTCTTGATTTAATTTTTGACCCATTCTTTCTTCAAAAATGTTTAGTTATCCACCACATTCATTTTTTCTTAGATGATATCGACATTTTTATGCGATTTTCTGGTTGTTTGTTTGATTTTATGCGGTTTCGATAAATATGGATACGTCGTAGGTTGTGTCTTTTTTATGCGATTATTTATGTTTTTTGCTAAGGAACGTAACGGATATTACATAACAATAAAACCGCCCAAATGCATTTAATATTGACACACTCTTTCATTTAGCCAAGAAGATTTTGTGTCAGTGAAAGCGGACGTGTTTCAAGTGGAGAGGTATGTACTTCAAAATTTATTTTGTTTATGTTTATGTTTCACAAATATTAATAATTCAGTGATTAGAAACTTAAAGTAGAGTGCAATTTATATAATTAATTTTGCATTTAGTCGAATATTGCACAATAATTTAGTGTAATTTCAATTTAAAATCCGAGTCCCAGAACAAGGACATTTCTATTCAAGTGTAACGTCCCATTTATGGGACATAAATCATTCTGTCCCAGAACGAGGACATTTATATTGTAGTGTCAATTGTGTTCAATATTTATTTTTTATATTGTTTTAGAGCAAACGGAAAATGGAGAAAAACGCTGAAAAGAAAAGACTTGTATTTCCTAAGTACAGAAACAACGTTGAAAAGAAAAGACTTGTATTTCCTAAGTACAGAAACAATATAACTATTAGTGAGCTTGAACAGCTTATTGATGTTGGCGATTCGAATGGGCGTCTCAGCAATGTTCATGTCGTATACATCGTATGTGTTTTGACTATAACTGCATAGTTAGTACTTAGATAGGTGACCGCTTGGAAACCTATGTGTTCGTTGAAAAATATAAAATATTAAAATAAAAAAAAAATAGTAAAATATAAAATAATGTAAAACTAAGCCAACGAACACATAGGTTCCCAAGCGGTCACCCATCTAAGTACTAACTATGCCCAATGTTGCTTGACTTCATTGATCTTTTGAAAACAAAGTGGCTGGGGCCTCTTTATTTTCACAATCCGGACAAGCAAAATAGAAGGTTGTTGCGCAACGATGGTTAATGTAGCCAATAAGAATAAGGAATTATTCCCAAACCTCATTTTTATTTTTTGGCCTTGGCAATTTACTTAACTCACGTTTTACTCACTCCACAGGTTTTATATAGGGTTAGGGTCTGGAGATTCAGCTGGCCATTCCATAACATTGATTTTATGCGTAGCAAACCAGTCTTTTACCACCTTTGCCGTGTGCTTCGGATCATTGTCCGGCTGAAACACCCAGCGCAGGAGCATGTTTTCTTCGGCATACAGAAGCATTGTATCCCTTAAAACATATATAGGCAACATATAAACAGTATTTAGGCCCTACACCACTATACGTGAAACACCCCCAACGCATAATTAATATTTCCCCGCCATAGACATATTGTTTGGTGCAATCCGTTCCAAACAAATTAATTTTTGTTCTATCGAACCACAACGCGTTCCGCTATTTTGTTATATGCCAACCCAAATGGTCTTTGGCAAATGTTTTCTTATCTGCCACATTTTTTTCGATAACAATGGCACTTTTTTTGATATGCTGGCTTTTCAATTATTATCAATAAGTCTTCTTCGAATTGTGGACGTATCAATCTCTAGGCGTAGGTCCTTTTTAATTACAGTTGAAGTCGAAAACGGATTTTTTTTTCACGTAGCGAATAATTCGAACATCTGTTTTGACACGTTTTTCGGGCTTGAGAGCATTTGTTACTATATTTATGTGATGCCCTATAAAACTAGCGATTTTCATTCCACTCGCAGTTTTTTAATCATATCCCTTTTACTTTGGGAGGATTTTTAATATTTAATTATATAATAAGTTTAAGGCCTAATTATAAATTATATAATTTAAATTATAATATTTATTCAAATTAATAATTACCTATTATATTGCACACCGACAAAACAAAGACTAAATTTAGACTGATTGTAAAACACATTGCAAAACATAAATTGTTCACAAAACAAAAGAAAACGAAATAAAAATGCAATATAACGGGAATCACATTTTTATACCGTTTTAAAACGAGTTTGGTCGTATAAGTTTTCAAAATGCCTATTTTACCTATGATATTGAACACCACTGTACATAACGAACTTAAAATTATGATAGGCAGTGGCAGATAAGTAATAACACTGCAATCATATAAAATTCGACACTCGAACTAAAAAACCACAGCAACAAAACAAAACAACCTTGACCTTAAATATGCAACCGCTTACAAAAAGCAAAAAAAAACAACACAGGACTTCAAAATACTACACATCAAAGATTTCTTCAAAATTAAAATTACATCGCAAACAAATTCTTATTATAGCATGAAATATCTGGACACTTAATACGCCACAATCACCATACATCATTACGAACAGCTCACCTCATTTCAAATAAACACTTTTTATTTACAATGTTAATTATAAAACCACGTCCTATTTATAATTAAATCAGAAATAAAATGCAAAGTTAAAATAAATTGTTACTCTCGCCATCAGTGTTTCCAATTTGGTGATTTTGTCGCTAAATCTAGCGACTTTTCAATAAAGTCAACGACAAATATTTTTTCTACTCGCTACAGCGACTTTTTTGACGGTATTTTTTTTTGCACTGCGAAATCTAACGAGTTTTGATTTTTTCGAAATTCAACAAATTTATTCGATAAAACACTCTTCCATACAACAAATTTTATTACTATAGTTCTATTTTTCGGTATTTATTTTGTTTTTCACTTTCTAAATAACAAAATCTATTTTCTATCTAACAAAAACAAAACTAAACGTTTTTTTGTTTCTTTTTTTGGTTTCTTAGCGTTTTTATTGGCTAGAATCTAGAAATGTTCGAATTGCGCTATATATTTTCTTATAGCGAATGCGCTATATATTTTATTTTATTAGTGTCCTGTTGCTGTGTAATTACAAATTAAATATTTTTTTCTGTGCGTGTGGTGTGCTTACTCAACTAACAATTAGTGGTTTAGGAAAATAATATTATTTATTTAAATACGCATCTGATAAAAATTCATAAATTTTGAGTAATTAAATTAGAGTTTAATGTAAGTAATTAGTATTTATAATATATTAATATTTATATAAATCCAAAACAATGAGTTTTATGATTGTGTCTTAAATTTTATTAAAAAGAAATGGATGATCGAATGTCCATATTTATTTCGTGTGGTGTTATTTTATTTGACGATAATGTGTGAATGTAAATTTAAATATAAATCTACTTTATTTTTAAATGTTTTATTCATTTTCGTTTAATTAAAAAAGTTAAATATACTAATATAACTTTATATATTTGTGTATAGATGTCCAACAAACCGGGAGAAATACGAGAGGTGCAATCTAAACAGTATATTCAAACTTTTCGGGATAATTGGTTGCAGCATCCTGACCTG
This sequence comes from Nephrotoma appendiculata, assembly GCA_947310385.1. Lineage (NCBI taxonomy): Eukaryota > Metazoa > Arthropoda > Insecta > Diptera > Tipulidae > Nephrotoma > Nephrotoma appendiculata. The sequence continues at coordinate 89,405,245 of OX371225.1, forward strand.
AAAGAGTGGCTAATATGCGTTGTGGTACCGCCGGATAATATAAAACAAGCTAAGTGTAGATATTGTCACACAATTCTAGGTAATAGATTTACCGATTTAAAAAATCATTCCACTCGTGTCAAACATATTAAAGCTGTAGGTTTGTTAGCTTTTCAAAAACCCATTCCATTTAAAAAAACTTCGGAATTGAACCTAACAAAACAGGCCGAAATTATGATTTCATTGTTCATTGCTGAGCATTGCTCGATACTAAGTGTGAATCATCTGGGTGACCTAGTTAAAAGTGTATTTAATGACTCAAAAGCCGCCAACGGGTTTGCTCTTCATAAAACCAAATGTGCAGCAATAATAATGAATGTTTTAGAACCACATTTTAGTAATGAATTATTAAATGATATTGGGGATTCTCAGTTTAGTTTATTAATCGATGAAAGTACTGATATTAGTGTCAATAAATACTTGGGCATCGTGATAATTTACTATAGTAATTTTAAAAATAAGGTTGTGTCTACGTTTTTGGATTTGGTACCTTTGGATAGTGGTACGGCATCTTCGATTGTAAACGCTATATTTGAATGTCTAGGACGACTCAAATTGAAATTGGACAAAATTGTATCGATTGGGACAGATAATGCCAATGTCATGGTTGGCGGAAATGCTGGAGTTATTGAACTAATAAAAATAAAATGTCCTCAAGTGATATTAATTCGATGTGTATGTCATTCGCTGCAACTGGCAGTTTCATTTGCGGCAAAAGGCTCGATGCCCAAAGCTCTAGAATTTCTAGTGGCTGAATCCTATAATTGGTTTGCCAGATCATCATCTCGACAAATAGAATACCAAAAGACATACAATCTCATAAACAATGACAAGGACCCGTTAAAACTAATTCAGTGTTCGACGACTAGGTGGTTATCAATTGAGCGAGCCGTGAAAAGAATTTTGGACCAATGGTTGGAGCTGGAGACACATTTCAACATAACAGCAACACGCGAACGGTGTTATACGTCTGAGCAACTTTCCAGTATGTACAAAGATAAGAAAAATTTTGCTTTTCTTCAGTTTATGCATCCCATTTTGGTAGAAGTACAAAGAGTTGTTAAAATTTTCGAAAGTAATACAGCTGATCACAGCAAAATATTGAATGACTTGCTATTGTTAATTAGTTTTCTCTTAACAAAAGTTGTAATTCCCACTACCAGAATTGACCCTCTTTCAAAAGATTTTGAAAACCATCTGGATCCCAACTGTTATTTGGCATATGCTTTTGAGAATGAAATAGCACAATTAAAAACAAACACAAATTTGTCATTACTGGAAGAAAACGATTTGAGAGCAAGATGTAAATTATTTATTATATCTTTGGTTAAACAACTACAAGCACGTTTACCAGAAAATATAAGAGTTCTGAAGAAAATAAATTTGATAAGCGTATCCAATATTTTGAAGCGTCAAAAATCATCTATTACTGAACTTTTGTTAGAATTTAGATATTGTCGGGATAAAATCACAAGAATCGAAAGTCAATATGATCAAATAAGTCTAGTGAAATGGATTGAAACAAAAGACACAAACAAATTCTGGGCCGAAGTCAATTCTTATAAAGATGCTGGTGACGTAAATCCATTTATAGACATTGTAGAATTTGCAAAAACCTGTTTAGTAATGCCGGTATCAAATGCAGACGTGGAAAGAGTTTTTTCTGCAATGAACATCATTAAATCAAAGGCGAAAAATAGAATGAAGACAAAGCTACTACAATGTTTGTTAACTGTACGTTGTGGTCTAAGAACATCCGGTGAAAATTGTCATACTTACAAAATACCCAATGAATAATGGATAATAATAATAAAAATACCCAACAATTATTTTTGTATAATTTATAAAGTGAATAAACAAATTTAATTTATTTTTATTAAATATGTATTTCATTTAAATTTTATTGAAATTCCTTCGATCAATTAAATTTTACCACACTTCTAGCGACATCTAGCGATTCTATTTAATTTGCCGTTTTAACGATTTCTAGCGAGTTTTCGATTAACTTCTAGCGACATAAATTTTTAAGAGTTGGCAACACTGCTCGCCATTTATCCTAGACCCTCATTATTTTCTGCAATCTTTAATATTAATTTTTATCAAAAATTAGTTTAAACTAATAATAAACTAAGCGAATGACAATGCTGGTTGCACATAAATTATCTAAGATATATATTCCGTCAGCAATACAACAAGCAACAATTTTTTGACGGTAAATTATCGGTAAAAGGAATGTATGATACATCTCTTAAGGTAAATGTTCGACTTCCATCAAATTTTGAGCGGTTGCTGATTTCGCAGATCAAGGCCAATAGTTTTGCAAATTTAATTAAGAATCTTTAAGTTCATAATCGGTTTCTCGAAAATGCTATACTTTTCAAAATATTTCCAAAAAACGAATTAGCTCCCACTAACCGATTTCAGTCAAAAACCAATTTTGCAACGAAAGCGATCTGCGTGCTTCAACTTAACTGCTTGGTTTCGCTCTGTTAGCAGAATTCTCCTGTAATTCTATATAAGGTGAGTTGCACCACGTTTGCCGGCTAGGTGAAGACGTTGGTCGATGGTGGTTTTTGTCACCAACAAGTTATACTCACAATGATGACTCACTAATATGTTAACATGAACCACGTTACAAAGAAAGAAAAACGGTAATTGGGTAAATATATTACAACTAATTGATGAATCACTAATATACGGTTATACGACGCAAAAATAATAACGAGATATGTAGTTTTAATTAAAAGTTATCAATCAGCTAAAACCGATATCCTCAAGAAGTGTAAACAACGAAAACATTTATTTGCCAATGAAATTGGGTTTAAGGTCGGGGATGATCATCAACTTTATGTCAGGGAGCAATTGACATCGTACAAAGCACAACTCTTTCGTGATGTTCTTACTTATGAAAAAGCAAACAATTATAAGTTTTTGTGGACCAAAAATAACAAAATTTTTCTTAAAAAAGACGAACACTCGGATGTCATCACCATCAACACTACTGCAGATGTCGAGAAATTGTCAACACAGATGTAACACTTTTCTTTACAGTAAAACAAAGCAATCACCTATTTAGTTAAATAAGTTACAAATTATTATTAATTTTGATTTATTTTTAAATTTTCCAAATACATTTTTAAATCTTTTTAAAGAATTATTATGTACAGCTGTTTTGTTGTTGGAATTGTGTTGTCAATTTGGTGATGGAGATAAATTTGACAGATGAAATGAATTTATGGAAAAATAGTAATAGATATTATGCAGGGGTTTACAATGTTCGTTTGAATAATTGTGTAGAATTTTGCAATTTATTGTATATTAATGTTCGAAGTTTACGTAATAAACTTTCTGATGTTGAAATTTTATTAAATAATCTACCTTTTGGCGCAGATGTTGTAGTACTTACTGAGACTTGGCTTCGTACTTTTGATAGTCAATTTTACAATTTGAGTGTATTTAAATCATTTCACTCGATTAGATCGGATGGATATGGAGGTTACAGTGTTTTTGTTAAAGAACAATATAACTCAATTTTGATTTATGAAGAAGTATATTTAAATTGTAATTTTGTTGTAAATATTCGAAATCTTAACATAAATATTTTTGCGATATATCGTTCAGCAAAATGTAATGTTGAATTGTTTTTGGAAAAATTTCAATCGGTGATATCAAGATTTAATAAATGTATTGTGGTTGGAGACATTAATATTAACATACTGAATTCTGATAATGATAGTCTAAAATACAATGAAATTGTCACTTGTCACGGATACGTTTTACTAAACAAAGCGGAACAAAAATACGCAACAAGAGTTAGTAATATGGTAAAGACAGTTATAGATCATATAGCTACTGATTTAAGTAACATAAAGTACGAGTTTTGTTTAGATGATACTTCTTTATCTGATCATTAATTTATTTACTTTAGATTTAAGACAGAAAAATTGTTTGATTCAAGTTCCAAGCCTTGTATTAAACGTGTTATACAGTATAATTTAGTCGATACAAATTCAATATGGCGTTGAAAAAAAAAATTGACAATTAGAAAGAATTACAAGAAACCTTGGATGACTGACGAAATATATACATAGATGCATCCGGTTTAGGAAAAAATTTTACAAACTAAGAAAGAAACATTTGAATTCTGAGTATTGTGCTAGAAAATATGAATTTTATTGCAGATTATGCAAAACCAAAATCAATTCGGCAAAAAAACAATACTTTCTAAACTTATTTGAAAATAATCTTGATAAACCGCATATCTTATGGAAAAAAATTTATGAATTTGTATTGAAAAGGCAACCGCGTAATATAATTATTGAGCTGATAGTGAATGGCAAAATTGTTAGAAAGGATATCGAAATTGCTACATTATTCAATAATTTTTTTATTAATAATGTGTCCGATCTATTTAGGAATCTACAATTTCCAGATGTAACACAATTTAATTACATTCGTTACAATATTAGTCAACCTTTTTCCCTAGAAAATATAACTCCTGAGCAAATCAAGGATGTAATAAAACATTTGAAAATTAAAGCATCCAATGGATTCGATTGTGTTTCGAACCGGTTTATTATTCGATATGCCGATAAGTTAACAAGCATATTAGCTCAACTAATTAACAACGCAAAGTTTTCCGGAGTGTCTAAAATTTGCCAAGGTAGTTTCGGTTTATAAAAGTGGTTCTAATGTAGAATTGCCTAATTACAGGCCGGTCTCTATCCCAAATTCGACGACAAAAATTTTTGAAAATGTGATCAATTCGCGAATACAAGTTTTTTTAGATACTAACAATGTAATATCATCGTGCCAATTTGGCTTTACCAAAAATTCAAATACAGCCGCAGCGTGCCTACATCTTACAAATAGCGTAAGCTTGGGAATCGAAAAAAAAACAATTTTGTGTCTGTCTTATTCTTAGACTTAAGTAAAGCTTTTGATAAAGTTTTTTGAAATTTACCGATCTAACATGAAACAATAAGTAGAAGTTAATGGAATTCAGAGCAATATAGAAACAGTCAGTTTAGGTATCCCACAAGGTTCGGTATTAGGTGCGACCCTTTCTAAAAATTTTATAAATGATTTAATGATGATCGATTTTCGTGGAAATGTACAAATGTATGCAGATGACATTGCTATACTTTATAAAAATCGGGATTTACAGAGTTTACTGGTTGACATAAAGGCAGATTTAGATTTGTTGAATGAGTGGCTGAAAATAAATATAATACTGCTGAATGTCAAAAAACATAAAATATCTAATATTTGAAAATAGAACCTTAGACGAAAACTTAATTGTTAATAAGATGATAACGTACAATGGAGAGGTTATAGAGCGAATAAGTATGTATACATATTTAGGTTTAGTTATAGTTCTATATGAATCAAAGCAGTTTTTGTAATATATTCAGCCTTAAATAAGTGCTGACCACTATTTATGTATTTATATTGTTAAAATGTGAATTAAATAAAGAAAAAAAGAACAGATACTGTTAGATACAACCAGTTTTCGCATGGCCGAGATTTTATGACCACATGCCTACCACGACTACCCTCCCTTTAGGCTAAACCGCGCATCTGTTTTGGTTTGTCCCTTTAAAAAAATATGACAAGCATGTACTCTATTAAACTATTGACACATTGTTATGTCCCTCATTGGATAAGAACATATGAACCACGGCGACATAGATCAAATAAAGTGAAACAAGAACACACGTTAAAAACTTAACCGTTATTGTGATGCGATGATGTTCAATGGTATCGAAATGGCGGAAAAATTGCATGCGATGGGATTTGAAAGGTTACTGATTTTGTTTGTCCTTGTTGTGGTATTTATGTTTCGCCCGCTATTCCCAAGGTACGATTCTGGTGGTAAAATCCGTCCGAGCAATCCGTAACTTATATAAATTTTCCAGGGACAAACATAAATACTGGATAAACCAAGGTCCTTCAGTAACAAAATATTGTCGCGGAAATACCTATAGGGCAATCAAATATCGCGCACAACTATAACGAACCATATCGCACCTTATTTCCGCGACCACAAATTTTTTTTTTGATGCACAATCAATATTTAAATTTAAATCTACTGTATACGCAAACTTAGTTTTAGAAAAAAAAAAAATAATTGTTTTTTGTTACTCACTTTTTTACCATACTGTATTCTAATTTGAATGTTTGTTTACGTCAACACAAAATCGAATGAACGATTGGAAAAATTATTCCAATTATTGGTGATCGATGGTTGTTGTTGCTCATAGTGTCTTCCCAGACGAGTATTGAGCACAACACATCATCACAACAAAAACGGTGAATTAAACGAGTTCTCGCAATTGTTATAATTATTCTAAATTGTATTGGGCTTTTAACTAAATTGAATTTGAGATATGTAAAAAAGATAATGTGTACTTGACGCCTGTTTTCTTCAAAGCTATGACAAACTACAAACAACTTAAAAAATAATACAATTGTGGCGTACATTGCTTTAAATGTATCTTTTATGTTGTAATGATGTGTTGTGCAATACAAGTATGGAAAGACTCAGGGAAAAACAAAATGACAAAAAAAAAGAATTTAGGTAATCATTACTATATTTGCCATTACCGCATCACGACACACTTAAACAAAAATCGAATAAGATAAATTAAGATTATAATAGCCAGTTAGAGTGATAATTTAACAATTTGAGAATTTATATTCAACATTTTGTTATTCAAAAAATAAACTGCACTATAAATTTAAAATAATTGAAATAAAAAATTATGAAAAATTTAATTTTATAACATAAAAATAATGCGTAATTTGAACAGAAATTGAACATTAAGGTAAAGTTTACTTATCTTCTATAAATTTGTTTAGCGTTCCTAAAAGGTAATGTAATGATCTATGCCCAGCATTAACCAAACCTGAATCACCATCTCTGGGGATGGCAGATAATGACCATTCAACATTGAGTAAAATTTACCTCTTCAAATAACAAGGAAAATTGAGGTTATCGGATGAGAATACAACAAATAATATCATTTTTCAATCTAACGAATCTCTGGAAACCGATGGATTAATAAATTACAAAAAATAGTTCTACCTTAAATTACAATATATAATAGCTGTGTTCAGCAGAAGTATGAAAAAAATTGGTTCAAATAGCCCTAATAAGTTTTAACATAACCCTCAATTTGTATTGTTTACAAGCCAAAAATACTTGCCTCTCTGGGTTACATGTTGTTCCAGCATTATGGGATTAGAGAGACGTGTGTCTGATCCTAATGCTGAAAATTGGTATAATCGTAAAAAGCCAGACCAACACCTCTAAAATGGGAGGTTTTAATAGACGTCGAGGACAGTAAAACTATTTCACTGTACAAATTAATAGAAGTTCTCACTTAGCCGTCCAAAACGTAACAGTAAAAAAGCGATTGGCAGATCGATATAAAAATAAAACTAATAAAAAACAAACAAATTAAATTAAAATACATGTTGACACTCCGGGGAAAACAGAGGATAACGAATCCAGATCCAGAAGATATCGGCAATGACGAAATATGGAGTAAAAAAGTAAAAGTAACCGGCGCACCCAAACAAATGACCGAAAAAAATTATTTCACCCTATGAGAAAAGTTCAACGTCAACAAATTACAAATATTCTGCAAAACGAGTATCTTTGTATTTTACAGAATGGATATTCCCATAATTCAGAAAATGGAATTTCTATTAAGGTTATAAACCCATGTTATTTCGATTCGCTCGCCCGAATTTACTACAGTTTGGGTGTTGATGCCGAGTTCAATAGGCAACTTTTTAAAAGCTCGTCGAACGAATTTTACATTAATATTGGCAACTTGATAGAATGTGGCACTAATGAAAATAATTATATTATTAGAAGTGTATTTATTTCTAAAGCGGTCATGCCGGGAATCTGAACGATAAAGTTTAACGACAACCGTCGACGTTGCATGCAATATTGTTAATATAATACAAGATTTTCTTTCAAGGACCGTTGAAATAGAATTTTTATGTACAAAAGTTGAGGAAAGAAGACGAAGGTCGTATTTTTTTATTCTTCTCGATATAGTCAAAATCAAACCTTGATTTACCGCCAGTAAAGTACAGCATTTGCAGTGGCATACATTCTATAAATGGTCTGACTCTTATAGATGTGCAAGCAGTGGATATGACTAACTATTCTATAAAAATTAAAGAGGTTCAACATTAAATAATTATTAGCGACTAAACTCTGTTTTTAAAATTATGTGGTCATTATATTATATGACCAAATTGCAAATGGAAACTGTGTGACACCCTTAAGACACCACAAAGTTATTGAAGATAATCACTAAGTTAATCCCGCCATTTTAATATACTCTAAAAATTAACCGACATTTTGTATATTTACCTATAACAACATATATACCATCACGATTATGGAGCTACGGGATTATGTCGAAATGCTCTTGTATAATTTAACAATGAATTTTTTAATAAATTGTTTAAACCGCCTGATCCTATATTCTAAACTATTTTCGGTGCATGTGATTTAACACCTAACGAACATTCAGTTTATAACAACCACTTAAATCGGTTCGTGCTTCGTGCCAAAGCATTAAAGAAATCCTGCTTGCTCATCAACATATACAGGTATATTGATTTTGCAAAATCGCATCAATTCAAAATTTTAAATATAAATATTTTGAAGGCAAATGCATCGCAAATGGGTCGCCTATGCGATTTTTTTTATAGAAGTAGAAGAAGGAAGAAATACCATATTCTTTATAAATTTATATTTATTTTATGTCACAAGTTAAAACTTTTGAAAACAAAAAAAAAATTGCCAAATAATTTTGGTTCCAAATTGGATCGTGGTCGCATTAAACCTTTCAAAACTGTGTGGAGTCCAAACAGTTTGAAGTTCGTAGTGATACTTTTTAAAATGGCATTTTTCAAAACGACATAAGGCTCAAAAAATATTACGTTGATATTGTTGCTATTATTGGACTTTTCTAGAGATAGTGATCCAATTTGGTAAGTGTATGTAAACCATTACATTACTGTTGAGGAGGAAGATCAGGTACAGTTTTTTTTTCTAAAATATAACAATTTCGCAAAATAAAAATTCTTCTAAAATTTTACTGAATTACTTCGAAACATTTTTCCCTTAATGTTGAGTGAATTAATTCTAAATATTTTTGTGCTTTTATTGAATTACTCAGTATGCAAAAAATACTTCTAATTACAATTGGAATTCCGTACTACAAAATATCGGAGACACAAAATCCCCGATTAAAATCCGATGAGCAAAAAATACTTCTTTCTCTTTCTAATTTGCAAATTTTTCGATATTTTATTAGTTTTGTGTTGTATTCAGTTACGTGTAACACGTTGACGAACAAACTTGTACGCAGTTACGTTTTTTTTTTATTTATTAATCATTTTTTGGTTTTATTTTCAAAATGTTGTGTTTATTTAAAATGTTTTTTATATATTAAAATCGAATTTTATTAATTTTAAATCTTCTAATGATACCGTAGTTCACCATCATCGCGCTCAACAACATTGGACTAAACAGGCAAAAAAATTGAATTTCAATCATCATGTAAAAATTTGCAACTTATACGTTTGATGATATTCATGTGTTTATTTTTTGAAGATGGATGCCGAGTGACCGATGTAAATACATTAGCGGGATTTATTAAATATAAATTAAAAAATTGTGGGTACATTGGGGGTGACCCAACAAACAATTTCCGTACGATTGAAATTTATGGGCATGATTCAAAAGCAAGGCAATTAGATCCTTTGTGAGCAGTTGCTTGCATGCAAACAAAAAAGGGGTTTTTACATCGGATAGTAACTGGTGACGAGAAGTAGATCTTCTACGTTAACCCCAAGAGGAAAAAATACTGCGCTTTAACCAGCCAATCGTTGCCATCGACCTCAACACCAAAGACGAACATTCGTGGTTCGAAGGTTGTGCTGTGTATCTGGTGGGACTAAAGAGGCGTTGTGCACTACGGGCTGCTATAACCTGGTGATTCCATTGTGGGCGAGCAGTACAGAATACAGTTAATTCGTTTGACCTGTCAATTACGAGAAAAATGGCCGGAAATTTTTTTTTAAAATAAATGCATTTTTAAAATTAAAAAAACGGACCGAATTAATTTGTACTACCAATATAATGTGTGTTTGATATTAAAAATTAAATCTTAATAAATTTTACAAAAAAATGCAACAAAAATTTCTTTAATTTCAAAATAAAACCACAACATAAAAAGTACTATGGAAATTTGCTCTATAGTAGCATAGAAAAATAAGTTTACCATAGATTTCTCATTTGTATAAAACGAGAGATAAAAATGAAATTCCAATGTCATGATTGTATTTGTGATTTTACATTGTGCGTAATGTAAAGTCACAAATACAATCAAGACATTGGAATTTAATTCATTTTATACAAATGAGAAATCTATGCTAAACTTATTTTTCTATGATAGTAGCATGAAGAAAAGTGTAATAAATTAGTATGGAAAAGTGTATGGAAGTAAACCGAGTTTCCAGCAAAATTTCACCTTCTTCCCAATTTGATTTTTTTCTGTTTTTCGTCGGGATTCACAACCACACTGGAATTACATAGTTCTTTCCATAGAAAGAGTATGGTTTTTGCACGCGAATGTAAACGGAATTCCATCGGCATTGCTTAGCATTCGGATAGCCATAGAAAAAGTCATGAGCTCTACCGCACCATCTATGGATTGTCGATCAAATTACATATTAATCATATCCGACTTATTAATTTCGACAAGATAAAAAAAAAATCAACAAATTATTAATCCAAAGTTTCACACTATAACCTCAACATCTACAGATTACTTATAAACGAGCGAAAATGCAACCAAGAGTATGTCCTTGATCACAGCGGAACATTACCAGTGTTACAATTTCCCAAATTATGAAAAAACTGTATGAAGTTTCACTTCGATAAGTCAATCCGTTTGAGCTGTACAGGATACAGACATTTAGCACCCCACACAGGCACATACACACACAGATTTTTTTTTAAATTTTTCGCGTTATAGCGAAAGGTAAACCAGCAAAAAATACGAGGTTAAATTTTTTCACAATTACTATACTTTATCTTACGATGTAAAAAAGTTGAAAGGTCCTTTGGAAGCTGCCACTTCTGGTGAATCGATTTCAGCCAAAAATCACTGGGATTCAACAATTTATGAAAAAATGTTTTTTTTTATGATTTAATTTGTGCAATCTGTTCGGGGACCGAAGTACTGCCAACTCTATCGCGGTTTCACGCCAAAGAGATGACTATAGGCCCGATTTACGTAGAACCATCTGCACTTTGCATAGCTCCAAGCCTGCCTATAATACTGGCATAGAAGATGGGTCGGCCTATGAGTTTTACACTCTGACAGAGTTACATAGTCGTGTTCATTACCAACATCGATCAGATAATGAAGTATTTCTTTAGTATCCTGTCCCTATCCAGATTCGAACCCGGTACGTCCCGATCCAAACATCAAAACTTTATCCACTGCGCCGTTTGATTAGTAAGGGAAAGCTTAAGTATGATGTTTCATCCCGAACAATCAATCCGCCTGGGCTATACAATGCCAAATTTTATTTTTTGTTGAGAACCGTTTTTTGTCTAAATCAGCATTCCTCTTAAATTTTGGAAAAGTGTCCTGGACACCGGTATTGTTGCAAAAGTAATTTAGAATCTTTTAATTTTTAATAATTTTTCTTGTAAATGTCATACTTTTTAAAATAGATGCAAACACACCGTCTGAGGATACATACATTGATGCAAAATTAATAATATCGATAAAAATTATTTTCGTAAAAGTAATTAAAAATTTTCTTTAGGGAAAAATATAAATATTTTATTACCTAGAAGCTACATAATATAAAAATTCAACAATTACCTAAGGAAATCAATGTAATAAATAATTGCAATATTTAGTTCAAAGTCAATCACTTGTCGTTATTGTCACAATAAACTTTACATATTTAATTGGAATTTTATTATTTCGTTATCTGTAGTCCGATAAAATTTTCTTTCGTACAAATTCTTATATCATTGCTCGCTTTGTTAATCCTTCGTTGATTAAATTTTGTTCGTAATTAAATCGTAAAACAGTAAAACTGTTTAAGACAACGCAAAGAAAAATTATTTTTAATTCATTTTATTATGAAGGTACATATAACCTCTAAACTTGCTCGTGGGTGAAATTGAATATGAAAATGAATGTAGGTCACTATGTAGTGCGACTGTTCTGGGTATCTATACATAACCTCTAAAAATAAAATCTAACAGTACTATCATAGAAAAATAAGTTTACCATAGATTTCTCTTTTTTATAAATCGAGCGATAAAAATAAGTTGAGTAAAAAACTTCTGATAATTCCAATGTCATGATTGTATTTGTGACTTTACATTGCGCGCAATCATGACAAATATAATCATGATATTGGAATTATCAGAAGTTTTTTACTCAACTCATTTTTATCTCTCGATTTATAAAAAAGAGAAATCTATGGTATATTTATTTTTCAATGGTATTATGAATCAATCTGATACCTATCTGTGAGTATCACGCTATCACGAAACACTGATTTTAGAGAAGCCGTATATAAAGGGTTAAATGAAAGAAAAAGATTAGAGAGGCCTTAAGATATTCAAATTTCAATTTATTTTTCGACCATAAACTTTTTCAATCCATATAACCGCACAACAGTGTTTATTTAATTATTTTTTAACTGTTTCACTTTATTACTAAGCTTGGTGCTAAATTTTCTATCCTCCTAAATAAAATTAAAACTGCAATAAAAGCTTGGGAATTTGTTTAACAACCTAAATATTTTTAAATTTATTTTGGCAGCTTCATCTGTCGTAAACTTTCTTCTGTAATAAACCGTAATCAAGAAAAATCAAGATTATAAAAGATTTAAGGTTGCACTGGGCAAAATAATAGTCTAGAACATTTTGGTAACGAGCTTTGACATACTCAACTCAAAAATGACAAATAATGTTTTATATTTATGGCATTTCATTTCTCGTCATTATAATTTTATTTGACACTTTGTAACATTTACGTAAAGTAGTTCAAAATTATTAAAATGCCATCGGGTATTCTAATTATAGAGTTAAAGCTTGTGCTCATAATATATGCCCCTATTAAAAGAAAATATTACCTACTTGTTGGTGTGTGTACGCGTACCTTGTGTAAAACTTTAAAAGACTTTATAAAATTGTTTGTTGAGCGTTGAATAATGTTATAACTTTAAAAGACTTTATAAAATTGTTTGTTGAGCGTTGAATAATGTTATAACTTTCGAAAATAAATAAATTATTTAGTATTCAGTTATTAATAACGATTTACAATTTTAGATCAATGGCCGTAAATAATTAATAAATTAGTTACAAGGTTAAAATAATTCTAATTTTATTAATGAGGGTACGTCACACTAAGGGCCATTCCACACTTTTATTCTATATTCACCCTCGTTTCTTTACCTCTCTGTCTACAAACTTAAATTTGTAAAAGAAATTTTTGGTATTCTCGTGTCGTTACATACTAATCGTGTCGTTACGTTCTCGTGTCGTTACATACTAATCCTAACGCAACTTTAATATAAAATAAAAAAAATTGACATGTGCGACACCAGTTTTTTATCATTTTTGAGCTGTGCTATGAAAAACTTCAGTTATTTTTCAAAGGAAAAAATGTATCAGCCATTTTTAGCACCGTGACAAAAAATTTATATTTTAAACTCTTAATTTTTATCTGAAATTTTATTTGTGGTTTATCAATTTTAATTGTGGTTGTGAAAAAATTTATAAATTGTGGTGTATTACTTAATATTAATTAATTAAAATGTCCGATATGCAGGAAAGCGAAATGTCTTACGGACACTCGTTTTTTTTCTGAATGTAAAAAGCATCCACGCTTGTACAGTCCGCTGGGCCAGAATTTCACCTATCGGGTAAAAAAAAAATGAGCGATACAACAACATTTTAGATGCTTTAAGCCAATTTAAATCTAATGTGATAATTAAGGAAATAAAATGCAAAATTGGGACTCTTCAGAGTCAACTGTCGAAGGAAAGAAAGATAATCAACAAATCTAAAAGAAGTGACATGAACACTGAAGATAGTATTAAACCGTCATTGTGCTGTTACAATGAATTGGCTTTTCTAATTCACACCAACGATGCCACCACAGGCTTGGAACTGTCTGATGTAAGAGTTGATATAAGTTTTGTTTTGATATAACTTAAAATGTTATTTTGCTTTACATAGTTTTTTGCTTTACATAGTTCTTGAAGCTTTTGATTATGCGAAAAAATGCATAAATGTCCAACCGAAACCGTTATCTAAAGAGGGGAAATTTTGTAATTATTTGTGGACGGAATTGAAAAATATTAAATTAGATAGCAGTTTCCGGGTGAAATTGGAAATTTTAACCTTGGTTAGTAAATATATAGACGAAGAAGCAAAAGTTATGGAAATAAATCAGCAGTTGATACACGGCTTTTGAGTACCCAACAATACAACATCCACCTAATTGCGTTTGTTTGAGTATTATCCTGATTTCCCCCCAAAAAATGGTATTCATTGTACCAAGTGCTTCTTGAAATTAAAAAATTATGCAACACACAACAACATTGGACAATTTTAACAATTATTGCTTCCCGAAAAATAATGGGTTTTTGGAAGACCCAGAATCGGTTGCTTAGTATTCCAAAAGCCTGTTATATATTATTATTTTAAAATATTATTTAAAAAAAAAAAATTGCATCGGTGGTGGTAAACAGATACGGTGTTATCATATTGTCGGTGTTATAAAATTTGATCTCTGCAACACACCGCCATCGCTTATCCGTCCTTTGCATCCTACATCAATAAACAGGAATTTTGCATGGGCATCGGCAAGGCCTAACAGTACCAAGCTATGGTATCCCTTATAGTTGTAATAAAGGGCCGCATTTTGTTTTGCTGGTCTAAAAGCGATATGCTTTCCATCCAAAGCATCTAAACAATTTGGAAATTGATATTTCGAGTCGAAATAATCTGAAATTATTGCCCATTCTTCGACTGTTGTCGGAAACTGAAATAAAAGTTGCGATAAATAATAATAACTTGTTAATGTTTTCATTAATAATACTAATTAATATTTATTAATTGCATTAAAAAATTGATTACCTTTAAAAATTCCTGCTTCATATTTTTTTTATATGTGTTTATACACACATTCAAAATGGCTTCAGACAGAAACTGCTTTGACAATTTTGAATTGTAGCCCAAATCGGTGAAGCTTTCGTCTGTTGCAAGAAATTTTAACGTAATGGATAATTTTTCTTCACTACTAATTGCGGCTCTCATATAAATTGTTGAGTATCGTATTGAAGGAATCTTCACATCCATCCGTAAAAAAACTTTGTAGTCTGCGGAATAAGGTTTCAACTCCTTCATTAGACTTTGAGTGTTGCCGACTGCATCTCGAGTTGTCCGATACTCTTTCACCCAGCAACTTCTTTTGCGTTGTGGTTTTTCTTCCTCTTCTATGGCACCCACAAATAGCAAACAGGCGGCCGATGCCATTACAGCACGAACAGCTGCATTATTTTCGACCATTTTAAACTGTTCAGTGGTAAACATTTGTATATATTTATATATGTAGTTTGATATTTTAATTATATAAATATCTAAACTGTTTTATATATCAAACTTCACAAAAAAAAATCCGCTTATTATTATAAATTATAGCTCGTATCTTGCCTCGAACAAAACAATATGAAAATGAACCAAATTTACATAGAAAAATAGCAACAGTGTAAATACAGAATACTATATTCAATACTGTATTTCAGAATGCTTAACCAGATTCGTAATGGACTTTGCAAGTAAAACACTTGAAACAGTGTTTGTCCTTTGCTAAGCAGAAGCAGACCTGCCTCATAGATTGTGTCAACGCTCGTATATGAACCCCGTGCGGCTGAAATTCCAGCAGCTCAAACCGGTGGAGGTGCAGTAGTCGTGGGTGAGTCACCCCTATACTGACTAATCACTTTTCAATTCACTATTCACTCATACCTATTTGTTTTAAATCACTCAAGATTCGCTGTAACACTTATCGATGTCCAAGCTAAACTTGATCCTATATTTACTTAAACCAATATTTCAATCGGAAAGGCAAGCATAGTGTAAATACAATGATTGTTAGTTCTACAACCCATATGTTTGTGTTCCATAATAGATTAATGCAACATTTTCGTTCAATCTGGGCATGTAACAACAACATGCGCATAATGGCGGTTGATGCAAGATACGAGGGAGCTTCACATGACTCGTTAGTTTGGAGTTTAAGTAGTTACCTTCATTATTTACAACGACGACACACTGATAATTCTAATTACTTCCTGCAACAATCATGTTGCTATAATATTTTATACTTTGTTACTTTTATTTTTATTACCACGCTTATATTAGCTCACTCTGTGTGTCTGTTTGTATCGTCAAATTTTGTAATCAATTTTTTAACCAGTTTAATTGAGCTGAAATTTTGCATGCAGGTTTAACTCCGATGACAATACAATATTCCAACATTTTTTGATCTTAAATATGCTGTGGCATATTTAGGGGGAGGGTGGGTGTTCAGACCTGTTCGCAAGTGAACAAGCTTATGTAGCTCTATGTCGAGTCAGATCTCTCGAAGGTTTGAAAATAGTCGAACTAGATTGCGCGAAATTGACAAGAAAAAAGCCATGTAATAATAAGGCATTGGCAGAAATGGTGAGACTAAGATCTGTGGGACGCGAATAACTGACAAAAAACACATATTGACAGACTTATAAAAGTTGGCTATAATATAAAACAATCATATGACATAGTGCTCTCGGATCGCACTCTAAAAGGTAAGGTCCAAAGATAGATATACCATCTATCTTTTTGCAACTTCCTGACAAATGTTAACATAGTCGAAAAATTGATTGCAAATTTCGATGACTAAAAAGTAGAAAATAAAATATATTTAAAAAAACTTTTTTAAAAACCACGCTAATATTTAAAGCTCTTATAAGTAGATGATAAAAGGCTTTGAAAAGTAGAAAATAAAATTTTTCTTCCTTACTCCTATCAAGGTATATTTATAACAAGTAGACATTTAAAATAAATATGACTAAAAATATTTATATGCGTGGGGTGCTCCTTCTGAATGTATATACTATCTCTCAATATATCATTTTTACGTTAATACTGAAATGCTACAGCAAAAAATTTATTCTTAGGATACATCAGAATAGACTGTTCCATTAGTTTTACTAAAAGACTTTACTTCATGTGTCTAGTAGTCTTAAATTACTAATGCCGTAGAGGGGCGCCCCACGCTTATATTTTTAGTCATATTAATTTTAAATTTCTACTTGTTATAAATATACCTTGATAGGAGTAAGGAAGAAAAACTTTATTTTCTACTTTTCAAAGCCTTTTATCATCTACTTTTTAGAACCTTTAAATATAAGCGTGGTTTTTTAAAAAGTTTTTTTAAAAAATATTTTTTTTTTATCAGATGACTCGGGGTACCCCTTAGAACCCTGGCTCATAGCTCCATTCAGAGCGACCGCCGAAGGAAGCAGGGAATCTTCATTTAATAGTGTCCATTCAAGAACAATAAATATTGTTGAAAGGTGCATCGGCCTATTAAAAGCTCGGTTTCGGTTTCTACTGGGTGACCATGAATTACATTATACTCCGAAAAATGCGGCTCTGATAATCAGCGTGTGCGCCATGCTCCACAATATGTGCCTCTATTATAATGTTAGTTATGATTTAGAAAATGAGATAACTGAGTAGATGCAGATTCTTAAGGTGAAAATTATCAAGACTCAAACGAACCTGATAATACTTGTAGCAAGGAGAATACGACAAAACATTTTAAATTCAATAATATAAACTTTTATTTAAATTCATTTCATGTCAGACTTCAATTTCAAAATAAAATTATTACTACTAAAATATATTCCTATTTAATTATGTTTTCATTATAAATATATCGCAGATTTAAATCAAATTTTGGTTGCGTATTTACTTCTAAATGAAAAATGTTAATTATTTACATATATGTAACTTAAAAATCGGTTAGTTGCCTCTTCAAATATTCAATTCTTAAATATCTAATTTACGCCTTTTTATTTCAAGATCATTTAATTTCAATTTATATTTATCGAAACTGCTTCTTTCTCTTAATTTCATCTCCTTTTCTTTCAAATCAAGTTCCCGCTCTTTCAATTTTATTTCGCTTTTCTTTAATTCGATGGATTTTTCTTCTAATCGAACAAGTCGCTTCAATGACTTGCTTGAATCAGCTACGGTATTGGTGAGCGACTGTAATTTGTTGGAAATATGTTGATGAAACGCCTCTTGCAATTTGATTTGTGCCGCTAATAAATTATCCTTAGAGTTTTTATTGTTCTGGGAGTGGGTGCCTCTATATTGCTAACAGAAACGTCGATGTTTTCATCTTGAACATTATTGCCTATTGGTAAAGTTGGAGATGAATCAATGCTAGTATTTGGCAGATCCAAGTTGCTGTCAACAAGTTCCCAAGTACCAGCGGTTCCTTCAATGGCTCTATTTAAATCTATGAGTCTTATTACAGCTTCTTCTAGAGGCGAAAACGTAAAAAATTTTGACTTGCTTCCCCCCGTCTCGGACATGCTTATTTTATTTAATTTCAATCTCTTTTTAATATTAAATTTGAAGTCAGATCACACTTTTTGCCAGAGGTTTGGACTTCGAATCGGCGGTCCATGGAAGTTGGCTATTGTTAATTTCACATTATACCCTTTGGCTAATGCGGGATGCTCCTCCATAAAAGACACCAACAATTCAAACTGTTTAACAGTAGTAATTTTTGCCCTATAATACATACACAATAATACTAAATCTTGAACGTGTAAATTAATAAATTACACATATGAATGTAACCAATTTTTAAATTAAATTTATATATAATCATCTAAACCATATTTTTGTTTGTATGATGATTTTAAATTATTTTCTAGGATCTTTAGGGTATTTATGTTTAAAAATAATATTACAAATAAATATAATATTATTTTCCTAAAAGTAGAAAAACAAATTTTACTTTTATTACGATTTTTGTTGTTAACTATATGGTGTCGTTAACTAAAATGGCATCGAACATATATTCGTTCATGAACGAAAAAAATCTGCTCGAATTCGTACTGCCCCATAGGAGGAACGTAGCATGGTTACTCGAAATCGTATAGAAACTGTACGTATTCGTATACGAAAATACAAATCACACGAATTCGTCCATATTTTAGACGGATTCGTGTACAGAAATAGACGATAGACCCCCTGGATATGAACATGCACTTAACCTATTTTAACTAAAACGGTCGAAAACGACCAAAGGTACTATTAACCCAAACAGTCGAAAACGACCTTGCGCTATTTTAATTTTTTCTCCGTTATTATAACACGAATAGAGACAAAACTGGTTTTGTATGCTTCGTACATACACTGCTCATCAAAAAAACCCAGACACTTGAATTTCTTCGCAAATCTTCAATTTCTTGAGCAATTACGCTATTTTAAAGCCACTGTCATATTAAATAGTAACCGCAAAATATGTGTAACAGAAACCGTATTTTTTTATTTAAAATCCAATCACAGCAACAAAATGTAATAAATGAAAAATATTCAAAATTTCGATTGTTACGTTTCTAAATAAATGGGCATCTATCAATTGTTTTGAAACATTTAAAGTAGCATTTATTGTTAGTATTATTATTACAGTTAACGTTAACAGTGCTTAGTTATTATTATTAGCAAATATTATAATTATGAAACAAGAAAATATCGCAAAAGTAATCGCTTTGAGTGAGGATGGTCGTAGCGTGTGTTATATTGCTGCCCACCTAAATTTCCCTCGAAGTATAGTTCAAGACGCTATTAAACGATATTGTGAAACTGGTCAGTATGAGCGAACGGTTGGAGCAGGTCGTAAAAGAGCAACAAACGAGCGGAACGATCAATTTATGGTATCAATGGTACTGCGAGATCGTTTCCAAACAGCTAGAATCGTCGCTGGTCGATTGGCACAGGTACGTGGTGTCAATATTTCGGTTAGCACAGCATCGAGAAGATTAAATGAACATGGATTGCAGTCCAGGAGGGCTGCTACAGGGCCAGAGCTCCTCCCAGCTCATCGAAGAAACCGTTTAACTTTTGCTCGTCTCGTAACCACGTCAGTTGGACTACGGACGGCTGGAAGTCCGTGTTTTTCACTGATGAATCAAGGTTCATTCTGCGATCACCGGATCAGACAGCGATATTCACAGATCCGGAGAGCGATATTCACAATGTGCCATATCCCCAAGAGTCCCATTTCATGGCCGCTCATTAATGGTATGGGCAGGCATTTCTATAGACGCCCGTACGGACCTTGTACTTCTACGCGGTGGCACTATAACTGCCCAAAGGTATATCGTGAAATGCCTAGAAGAATTTGTGGTTCCATACGCCCCATTTATTGGACAGCAATTTAAACTAATGCATGATAACGCCAGGCCCCACATTGCAAACGTGGTTAACAATTATTTGGATGAGGTGGGAATTGATCGAATTGTTTAGCCCGCTCGCAGCCCTGACCTTAATCCCACTGAGCACATGTAGGATATGCTAGGGCGTAGTTTAAGACAAAGGGAAGTCGTTCCAGAAACCTTGGATCATCTTCAATCAGCTCTGCAGGAAGAATGGGAAATGATACCTCAGGAGTACGTTGCAAACCTTGTGCACAGTATGCCAAAAAGAATGCTAGATGTGATCAGAGCTCGTGGCGGAAATACTCGATACTAGAGTACCGACCACTTAGATTGATTGTTGGTTTTTATTTAAATAAAAATGAAGATATATCAATATCCGTTTTTCGGTAATTTTGTTCTTTCAAATGTTTTGATCCTGTGGTTACTTTTATTAAACGAAAACTTGATCCGTTAGTGCCTTTTGGCACACATTATATTATTTCGTACATCCATAACGCGAATAATGCGAATAGTTACCGTTAACACAAATATTTACTAAAATGTAGTATCCGGGTTTTTTTGACGAGCAGTGTAGATCAGAATCCAGATGGGGCAAAAGCATTTGGATTAGGAGAAACTGTTATTTTGAAGTTTGTCGATTTCTATTTTGATCATTTTTCACGAGTACTAAACTTCTAGATATACTTATCGAAAAAGGAATAAAAGGAACCGGAACTGTTCGTGAAAATTGATTTGTTAAGTGCGCCATAGAATCATCTAAAGAAATGAAACGAAAAGAAAGAGGAGTTATCGATTCTTTTATAGCCAAGACTAATAACATAGTAGCCGTAAAGTGGATGGATAACAGTGTGGTCATGATGCTGTCAAACCAATACGGGGTAGAGCCATTGAAAAAGCACTAAGATATATTGTAAAAGCAAATAAAAAAAGGATAGAAATTCCACAACCTTACTGTGTTAATATGTACAACAAATACATGGGAAGGGTCGATCAAATGGGCAACCTTATTTCGAGATACCCAATTTCGTTCAGAGGTAAAAAATGGTAAATACCACTTATTTTTTGGATAATAAACGTCAGTTTAAATAATGCTTGGTTACTCAGCAGATAATACGGCTCAAAACTAGACAAACTAGAATTTATTAGACAAGTCGCTTATGATTTGTGTATTACTTACGGAAAAGAGAGACAAAAAGCTGGTCCTTATAGAGCCGGACGAATAAGTGAAATTCAAAAAACTGCAGGGCAGCACTTAGTTATAACTGGACAAATACGGAGAGGCTGCGAGAGAGTGCTTTATGCAAAAATAAAACAGTAACAATGTGAGGCAGTTGCAATGTTCCTTTGCATAATAAATGTTTTCTAGATTTCCACAAGTGAGACTACGACATGTTATTGTTATGAAGAATATTTTGAAATATTAAAACTGATTTTTGTTATTTTTAAGCTTTAATGAAATGAATGTGATAATTTTTGTTATAATTTTTTGAAATAAACCAAAGTAAAAATTTATTTTGTATTATCCCAAACGGTCGTTTTCGATCATGGCCGTATTTCCAGCAATTGGTTTTGTTTCAGACAAACTCGTGCTTTTCCAACTTTCTAATGTATCATAAAGTCATATAACAATGCATCATTACAATCACGCGCAAAAAAAGTTCTGGGAACACAGACGTATAAAATATAAAATAGTTATGGGATGAAATAGTTCAACTTGTATTTTATTGCGACACATGTTGTTGATCATTTAATACGTTCACTTTATTAGGTATACAGTACTTCCACCGTTTATTGTAACCTTTGATCGACTAGCGCGCCAAAGTATAGGAGGATTACGGATTTTGCTTTTACTTCTTTTATTGCAGCGACAAAAATTAACAGAATAGTTTATATAATAGTATTCGGCAAATATACACCTGGTCCTTGTGTATAAATCCGCAAGTTTTAGCGGAAACTAAGAAAAAATATAGGACGCGGAATGATTGCTTTTAAAATAAAAAAAAAACGAAGCAAACGTAAATAAAACAACAGCTGTGTTGCTTTCGCAAAGCCGCTTAGCTTTAATATTAGAGACCAATTTTGGTCTTAGTAATATTTGTTTGTGAATTTGCAGTAACAGAAAATAATTGTTCATCATAGTTGGCGTATTTATCAGTAATAATTAAAGAAGAGTTGGCTTTAAATAAAACTAAAAAAAATGATTTTCATAAAACTGATTCAGATTACAATTACTACTGACATAAAAGCCAACTATGATGAACAATTATTTTCCATTACTGGAAATTCACAAACAAATATTGCTGAAACTAAAATTGGCCTCTAATATTAAAGCTAAGCGGCTTTGCGAAAGCAAAACAGCTAAAATTCTCTAACGATATTAATCTTTAGATGGACAATTATCGCGAATTCTTTTACGTTTTTATGTAAATCAAATTTACGATAGTTGAAAAGAATACGAAACAAAGTTGATGTGTTTTTATCGTCGTGTGCCTAAACGCGAAAAGGATGCCGAAAACAGTAACAAACACTTTTGAAAAAATTTCAATCGACGCGTTTGACATATTTGACAATATTTACGATTGTCATTTTATATGTATATAAATTTGTGTATGTGGTAGTTAAAATGGAAGAAACATTAAAACTTTTGCCAGTTTTTTTTTAAATAAAACGCCATTAGTAATAGATAACAAAAACAAATTAGCCTTTCCGCGACAGCTTAATTCTTCGAGCTTTAGATACAATGGCTGCGTGCCAAACTTAAGGTAAAAGTCAATTTTAAGTAATTTTTTCGGTAAATTCAATTTTTTTTCAAAAACTCTATGGCAAACTGATCGATAAATCTGTCCTAAAACCGGTTTTTACTGTAGTAAATGATTTACCTTAAGTTTGGCACACAGCCAATATCATAAATGTTTTTTGGTAATTTATAGGCGCTATATGTTCACAATACAATAAGGCAATTTACTTATATTTAATTTTGTATTACATATTTGTACTACTTTATACTGATCCACTGTTTGTTTACGGCCGATACCAAAATTCAAATGAATTAGAAACAGAAATTTCTATTACAAGTACAGTAAAACCTCGATATAACGGACTAATTCGGACAAGGCCAATCCGTTATAGCCGATTGTCCGTTATATAAAAATAATATTTTTTTAAAACTATTATCGCCGATGGATGAGCGCAGGTGCATTGTCCAGAAGATAAACATTTTATTTCATCTGGTGGTTTTCCAAGCTCCGTTTCTTGAAATGTTCGGACTTCAGGAACAAATTTTTGTAATAACCAATCTTGGAAAATTGCTCCTGAGCACCGTGTTTTTTAGAATTATAATATAATACAATCAGGCGGTGCATTTTTCCTTTTAAAACTCAGGATTGCATGCTCTGCCAACAATGGCAGGTGAAAACCGATTCGATCCATAGATTGCGACTTAACAGCATTTCGTTTTTAATCGAGACCTCTGCCTCCAATTTTTATTTTAGAGTATAAGTATAATATTTTAGATGGTACAAGAGCAGAGAAATGTATAGATTCACTTATTTTTAAAAATGGAACAACAAATGCTACTGTTTTCAAAATTATTTTAGTTCTTTCTGCCTTTAATAATTATGTATAATGTGAATTCCATTTTTATATCGCATACGTCAGGAACAATAAATGCCCATTTAAGTAGATTTGTGTGTGATTATTGTGTTTATATTCGTTTATTAGTTCTTCCATTGCAGTTAATAAATTGAATTATGAACATAAGAACATGTATTATTACATGTAATAAAAATAAAATTTTAAAATGTTGTCCGGTTTATCCGATATATATTTAAGTCCGATATATCGGGGTCCGTTATATCGAGGTTTTACATGTTTTTTTACGTTTGTTGTTTTTGGTAAAGTTTGAATAGATAAAACAAAAAGGTAACAGACGAAAATGATCAACCCCATCTATCAGAGAATTGCTTATAAATAATTATGTAAAACGATAACAATCAATCAATCAATGGCAACACCTTATCCTTGTACTATTTTAGACTAATGCTGAGAAGAATTTTATTGTGAATTATTTTAATTTATTTTTCACGATAATTCAATTCCCAACACCTATAGATAGAAGAAGCAAAGCCTAGAACATTGATAAAATGTTACACCGTCTGCTTTGGTTCGTTTTATGTCATAATATCTAATAAATAATCTAATATATTTGAAAAATAATAAGTTAATTTTATCTTATCACAAACCATTTTCATAATTTATTTCCGGAACCTCGTTGGCGTGGTGTTAAAAAAATTCATTGTTATATACAAATTATAACTATTTATAAACTTTCACACGTAGCAGTTTCATTATTATTGACTATTTTCAAATTAAATTAATTTACCACCTCGGTGTATTTTACCACTATGATGTCGCCAGCTTCAACAAAAAATTAAAATGTAATTAATAATTTATAAAAATTACAGAATGTTAAAAAAATCTCACTGTTTATATTCGGTAGCTACAAAGAAACATTTTTACATATGCCGCCATTCGAAATTAACAAAAAATCAAAATCACAAATTCCATGATAATAATTTTTAATGAAATTTTTTTAATTTGAATAACTTTTTTGGAAAAAACAGGTTCCAAATTAAGTGGAAAATTGTTTGCGTATGGCTTTTTATTTTGATTGTAGTTATATCTCAGCAAATCGCTGAACGTGATTGAACCCTTTCTGGAAATAGTGTTTTGCATAATAAAGATTCCATTTATTTGGGCGACTACATAGTCAACAAAATCGTTGCTTAATTATATGTAGGGTTATAAACCAACCATAATCAAGTTTATTTTGTAAATTATTTGAGAATTCATCGTTATTAGAAAAAAACACCCCAAACCAATTATAACCAAACAATTTGCGTGGTTGGGATTTTTTTTTGTTTTCGCTGTTAATTTGATATTGACTGTTAAGGAGTGGAAACAACAATTTAAAAATTGTTTTGGCTTTTATTTTAGGTACATGTACATTTGAGTATTATGTCGGGTTTCCACCAAACGAACAGTTTCAAATACAGTTCGGTTTTCAAAGAGCAAATAATTTTTTTTTTTTTTCAAAACAAACTGTTCCAAACGATTTGTTGGTTCTATTTATCGAGTGTTTGTTCTGTTTATCCATATATAAAGTTCAAGTTTGCCAAAATGTCAGATGACGACGTTTTTATTATTAGCTGTAATTATTGAGACCAAAACAGAAGTAAGCCAAGATACTGGGTTAGTTCACTATTAAAATAGAAAGTAATTGTCACATAAAACAAAACTTCCAAAGTAATTGTTTCAACAGAGCCGACTGAAAGATATAAACAAACTTGGTTTTCTTTGATGTTACCGACTCGAGATTGAAAAACGTTTGTTTGTTTGTTTGTTAAAAACACTGTTCTCCGACAACGTCAACAAGTATTAAAAGCTATTTTTTTTATACAATATGTCAGTTTTGTTTGAGTTAAACAGTTTTTGTTTGTGTTTGTTGTTTTGTTCGTTTGGTGGAAAACCAGAATTACATTTCAACAAAAATTTTGTTATTTTTATTGTTGTGAGGTGAGACTGGTAGGCAACATACGTTGCTATTAATACGGGTACACTGTAATTGTCTGTGTCTGTATAATAATCTGTTAAAGATAATTCGAAGCGCAGTGCAAGGTATCATTTTATTAAATAAATTAAAGACCGCCTAACTTAATATCCCGAGCCAAATCTCTAGAGAGAAAGTGCAAGTGGTTAATTCTAAAACAAGCGGAACAAGTGCGTATGAGGTATTTACTCATATAACCAAGTTATGGTGCTATAATAAACTATCATTTTTACCCAACTGTAACGACTCGGAACCATACCTTTTTTCAAATTTGGTTTAATTTTCCTTTTTGATTTTATTTTCTAAATAAGAATTGATTTTATTTAGTTTTATTCGTCGTTACAACAAAATAGTGGTAGAATTTTTGGCCATATCTCTGAAATACACTTTACGAACAATTTTGTACGAACAAAAATAATTTATTTGTTATGTTAAATCCATTTAACCAAAAATTGCACTCAAAAATATAGGTTGTACCTTAAAAAACCTAACTTTCGACAATATCTCCAAATTTATTAAGATTCAAAGTTATTGAATATCACCACTAAACGTCCAACCGGACAGTACTGAACAATTTTCGTTTTAAGCAATTTTCGCCTATCTTCCACCGTTTCCGAGATAAAAGCCTGACATTTATTAAAAATAAAAATTAGCAAAAATTGTTTCTCCAATAACCAAAATGTCAGCGACAGTACTAAAAGTTGTCTAAACACAATTTGGCGTAAAGGTTTTTTGTTTGAGGACCTTTCTTAATTAAATTCATAATTAAATGTAAATCTATGTAAACATACATAGAAAAATTGCAATTGGTGTCAACAGTTTGAAATTTTACGTTTAATGTCAAAATATGGAATGATGCGCTACACGTTTAACTAGACCGACAGAATGTGAAATTGATTGTATTAACAAAATGCAGATATAGCATCCAGTCCATGTACAATTCTAAAACCGAGGAAATCTACCATTGAGAGATCTCAAATGTAGACATTAATGGGTTGAATATGCCCAATGGCTCGTAACTGCATCGTCCAGTTTAATAAAACTTGCTTCTATTAGTATTACA
The DNA here is from genome assembly GCA_947310385.1 of Nephrotoma appendiculata. NCBI lineage: Eukaryota > Metazoa > Arthropoda > Insecta > Diptera > Tipulidae > Nephrotoma > Nephrotoma appendiculata. Next base: position 89,432,538 of record OX371225.1, read on the forward strand.
GCAACAATCACCATATACACTAATAATATACAATTTAGATTTGTAAATATGTTGTTCAAAATAAAAAAATTTTAGTGGTAAAACACAGCATATTTTTAAATAACAAATTATTCTTTTAAATAAGTACAAAGCCATACTAAATTAAAATACTCCCTATATAATTAATGTTGAAAAATTCGAAAACAAACCTATAAATAACATGCCTTGTTTTCATTGCAGAATATCCATGGATGAATCCGTAACGAAAATAGCTGAAACCCAAACAAGGAAAACACAAAATTGAAAAGCTGTACTCACGAAAATTTATTTATGTTATAAATTTCGCTTTGTTCTGTTTTCAATAATGTGCTACTACTACTACTACGAGTACTTATAGAAAAATAAATAAAAAAATGGGAAATTCAACTAAAAGTTAAAAACAAACACAATATAATAATTAAAAATTTTAAATACCCCAATATACAATAATTAAATTTCCAACATAATAACCAACATTTCCTATGTTGTTATTTGTAAATATTTAGTTCAATATCCATTATATCCAACAATAATAAATAAATTAATTAAAAATGAGTTCGAATATTGAAACTATGCTTCTGCGAAATTGTACAATATTATCGATCGACCGATTTCCACATTTAACAATAGTAAACGAAACGTATGTCAGCACGTTAAATCGTTCGGAAATACTAGAAGTGCTGGGCGAAATGATAACAATGGAAAATAAAATTACAACATTCAGTGATATGGGAACGTTAAAGTGAGTATGAATTTATTTATTAATTAATCGAAATATTTACGCTTATCATATTTTTTTTTTTTAAATTATGTCAGCACCAATAATTGGGGATCACTTTTCCACTTCAGTTTCGTTTGTGTTATCCATACACTGGCTTTTCAAAATAATGAATTTATTAATTTTCTCTGTTGGAATGTTTCACGCCTAATAATTTTATTTTATTTTTTTTCTCAGACAATTTGAGCGTTTATCATTTCATTTCCACATTTTAATAGATTAGTAAAATATAATGGAAATATAAAACGAAATTGATGTGAATATTGAAAATTACAATAAAGGTATTTAGATATTTTTTTTTATCAGTACCACTTAGTTAAACGTTCGTGTTGAAATTTGCGTATACAATTTAAATTTTTTTGATATTATTGTGGGTTTTATGGAGGGTATGCTATCAAATTTTTTTTTGAATACTTAATGATTATAACAAGGCGCACATTGAATGTTAGTCATAATGCTTAGTAATCTACAGCTATTGTACCCGTTTAAATCTAAAATACATTGATCGCTTGAATTTGGGAGGGAAAATATCACCCATGGATTTTTAATCTGGTCTTCAGAGTTGAGATTAAATTCACAATCCGTAAACCTCTTTAGTATTTTTCTTTGGGTTTTGTTCAAGAAACTCTTGTGGATTCTTGTAAACTCATGTCAAATTGTATCTCGCACATGAATTATACCGTTCCAACACAGCATTCTGATGCTTTAAGAAAGCTGCTACAAAAAAAAAATAATAAGATTAGTCGTTTTGGAAGTTGAGCATTATACATCGATATACGATAGCTAAATCACAAAAAAGTATTCAAACTCCTTAAAAAATGCAAACTCCTTAAAATAACACCTACAGTGCGTTTCATAGCTGTATCCAACAGTTTTTTTTAAATAACGGATTAAAAAAAGTAAAAAGTGTTAAAAATTAACTTAGTACGGACATGCTATTCATGAAACAAAAACCCATTACTTACTTCAATTATTTATTCAGTTTTTATCATTTAGTCAGTGATTGAAAATAACTATTATTTTGTATCTTCTAGAGATTGAAAAAAATAATATTATTTCCGCTTGAAAGACAAATATTCCCTCGAAATTTGTTTGCGTCTTTTCACCAAGCGAACCGGACAAGTGGTGCAGTGGTTAAAGCTTCGGACTTGGACCGGGGGGTATTGGGTTCGAATCACATCAGAGGCTAGAAGCAAATTGAATTTTCATCATCGATTACAATCGGAGATGTTAAGAATCACAATTAAGACGGAGTGCAGAATTTAGCGCCGACCGACCGTCCATGTCAATGTACAGGTTGACATGGAGCTTCCAATGTGGCATACTGTAGTTGTGTGAATTGGTGAATGGCTTAATGGTGTGGCGTCAATGCTTAGTATCACAATGGGCCAAAAATGGCCTAAGTGTCAACAACTGAAACCTAACCTATTTTTTCACCAAGCGATAAAAAATTATTTTATAAATAAAAATTGGTCAAAAAGGAGTTTTATTTTTTTCAAGGGATAAAACTCTTTACAACAATAATAATTAATAAAACATCTATATGCAGGATATTCATAGAAATATGTAAGACGATAAAAAAAAGTGTGTTTGGTTGTTTTTGTAATATAAAACATTGGATATGGAATTTTTGATGCACTAGGGAGGTAAAAATTATACGATACAGGTTTGAATTTTGTTATTTTTTAAATGCATATCCGTATTCAAATCTTGGTATGATCTTATACGAACAATTATCGGTTATCATTATTATCATTATATGGGTTAATTATTAAAATGGCAATTTAATTTGAAAATAATTTCTAGATTAACTTTTAATTTATATTTATTTTAAAGTTTAAACGATTGTTCAAAATATTAATTACTTTGCAGAAACATATGTAAAGGATTTTTATTTTTTACTAAATAAGAACCACATACTTTTATTGTGTGATGTATGTGAAATTAGCCCAGAATTTCATCCCACGAAAATAAAAAAATTCATCGGGCAACACTAAAATTGCAATGATATTCCAGCCCAGAATTTATTATAGTAATTTCGTTCAATGCCGAAATTTTATTCTAGCCCAGATTTTGTTTTTCAAATTTTAAATATTTAAATCAAAATCAAAAATTAAGTAAAAATTATAATTCTGGAATTTTATAAAATAACGAAGAGCCATTTGTTGTGTTATAAAACATGATCAATAAAAAGCAATTAACTGAATGTAATCCATGCGACGCTGAACCGTATACATAAGCTCCAGTATAGAAAGGCATTAAAAAAACGCCTGATCTGTCTAGATATATCGGTAACTAGCAACGAAAAGCATTATATTCTAAACAAGGTTGTAGAGTTAGTTCTTAGTTCTTTTTGCAACATCAAACCGATTTGCTTGTTGTGAATAGAGCTATGATGGTTTGGATCAGTATTTGGTGCCGAGTTCATATAATATCCAAAGGGATTCGGCCTGGTATGTCTTAGTGTATCAGAGGCCAGTAATGGAATGTATTTTATACGAAACGTGGTCGTATTTACCATCTCAAGTTTCAATTTCAAACCGATTTGAATGTTGTGAACAGAGCTATGATAGTTTGGGTCAGTATATGGTGTCGAGATCATATAATATCCAAATGAATTCGGCCTGGTCAGTGGTATGTCTTAGTGTATCATAGGATGATGGGGTGCTTGTTTAACGTGAGTCCCATTGCCTCTCCCGATGGGGTGCTTGTTTAACGTGAGTCCCCTTGCCTCTCACGATGGGGTGCTTGTTTAACATGAGTCCCCTTACCTCTCACGATTGATTACTACTTTTGTGTTATAGTAAATATATTATTGATTATTTTCTTTAATATAAAAAAGAAAATGGGGTATAACTTGATGCGTTCTCGGAAATTTAATATACCTGGGACTTTCTAACAGATTATCATAGTTTTTCCAATGCTCGTTTCGAAAACAATAGCTGACATAATGTTGTGTCTTTGGTATAAACACCACTACAGCATTCAGTTTAAAAGCGGATCCGCTCGAAACGCGATATTTCAAAACGCGATATTTCGAAACGAGATATGACAAAACGAGATATGGTACAAAACGCGATATTTCAAAATGCGATATGGTACAAAACGCGATATGGTACAAAACGCGATATTTCAAAATGCGATATTTCAAAACGCGATATGGTACAAAACGCGATATGGTACAAAACGAGATATTTCAAAACGGGATATTTCAAAACGCGTTATGGTACAGAATGTGCATTGCAAAGTGACGGGAGCGCAGCGACCCGATTTATAACGATCCTATATACTCTCGCAACTATCGATTTTTAAATTCCTATAAACTGAAATTAAATTACCCCTTCACCCTCCTGATATAGCCCGATCCTAAACTCCCGTATTGTACCATATCGCGTTTTGTACCATATCGTGTTTTGAAATATCGCGTTTTGAAATATCGCGTTTTGTACCTTATCACATTTTGTACTCTATCGCGTTCTGAAATATCGCATTTTGAAATATCTTGTTTTGTACCATATCGCGTTTTGTACCGTATCGCGTTTTGAATTATCGCGTTTTGAAATATCGCGTTTTGATATTTCGCGTTTTAAAATATCGCGTTTCAAATGGGACCTGTTTAAAAGAATGTATGCACATTAAAATAAACATGGGAATGTTCGAAAGTGCGATCTGTTTATTGGTTAACTGACGGTTCGACATAAAGAAAAATTACGTTACTGAAAAATAATCTTTCTATCTGATTTTTTTCAAAACATTTGTGACAGAAAAAACTGTTTACATCATCTAGGCTAGAAAATCTCTGGATGATTTTCCAAGCCCAAAACATCTAGTTGATTTAAATCTACAGGTACAACTTCAATAAATCTTTGGCAAAAATATCGCATGTAAAACATTTTGTTTCTGCTTCAATACTGAATATATTCATCTTTTTTAGCACAAATTCCGAAATATCATTTGTATTCGACGTGCAATTCTTTTTTAATCCGTTATTTGTCGTTAAAATATCAAAACAAGCTTCGTAAGCGTGAGGAAGGTTATAGTGTCGAAGTGCTTCAAAGAATTTATAATATGCACCATGCACTTCGCAAACAAATATGTTTGTATTTAAATTTAAAATGCACTGTATAAATGCGTCAAATGCACACGTGTGTGTATGTAATTATCACCTAAAATGGAACCATTCCGCAAATAACACAAGTGGTCACTTTCTAAAACTTTAAATTCTTTTATTTTTATTTTTTATTTTTACCCATCTTAGGGTATATCGGTTCACACTCTCGTTTATTTACAGTTAAGTATTTGATTAATAATCTTTGTTTCTCGTTTTCGTTTAAATTATTTAGTTTCTTTAACATACAAGAAAAATTTGTTTTAATTGCTTTTGCCGGCTTTCCTCGCCAATTTTCTATTTTGTACATACCAGGCTGAATCCCTTTGGATATTATATGAACTCAACACCATATACTGACCATAACTATCATAGGTTTGTTCACAACACAACATGCAAATCGGTTTGAAATTGAAACTTGAGATGGTAAATACGACCACGTTTCGTATAAAATACATTCGATTACTGGCTTCTGATACACTAAGACATACCAGGCCGAATTCCTTTGGGTATTATATGAACTCGGCACCAAATACTGATCCAAACCATCATATTCACAACAAGCAAATCGATTTGAAGTTAAAACAAAAACTAAGAACTAACTGTGCAACCTTGTTTAGAATATAATGCTTTTCGTTGCTAGTCACCGATATATCTAGACCTTAGATTATATAGATAACGTACCAATACAAATTTCAATACAAAACACAAGCGAAACTAGAAGTACTAAAAATGAATGGGTAAACGAGAGGTACATATACATAAAATAGAGAAACACAGATGAGGTGAAAAATGGAAAATTTTCGTTATTTTAAAGTGTTTTTTTGGTTGTGATTGATGTGAATGAAAACTATTTAGTTTAAAATAAATAAGTGAATAATCAAGTGCTCTATCTTACTAAAATAACCAAGTGTAGTGTGTTCCAGTGTGAAAACACACGGTTATCAAGAAAAAAGGAAATTTCTTTTCACAAGTAACTTTTTTGACAGTGTTTACAAACTCTTTAATTGCTTTTTCTGATTAACCTTCTAATTGATTTTAATAATATTCCACAAATTTATAGTATATATATGCATAATTAAATATGTTCAGTGATAAAGGTGATTTATTTTAAATTTAATTGAATAAAAATAAGTGAAACATTCGGATTTAAAAACAAACACGGGAAAAAGTTGCTCTTCAGTTTAGAAAATAGCAGTAAATAAATCGTAAATTGTCATTGAAAATCCAGTGGCGTTGCTAAAATTTTTATATTTAATTTTTATGGGGCAGCGATTCGCTTTTTAGTTGTATTAAATTTTGTGATTTATTTTCTTTTTTAATTCGTTTAGTTTCAAGTATAGTGAATTAATATGCATATAGTATATGATTTACAAATATTCAAAATCAATTATGAATTTTAATAGTAACAGTATATTTTTGATATTAATAAATCGATTAATTTTAACGATACATGATATTTTAATATGGTTTAAATAATTTAGCATAACATTAGATATAACATAGGTATAATATTATGATCTTTATTAGAATGTTTTAATCTATGTAATACATATTTAAAGTAATGAAATATCTTATGTTAGTTACCTATAACTTATACTAATTGTATTATTTTTAAAAGTTTTATTTAACATTATACAATTATTATTATAATGCATTAATAAAAAAAATTAAAAATAAAATAATTTTCATTTAATTTATTTTTTGCCCCCGCCCTATATAAAACAATTCACACCGCCACTACTTGATGTTATGAAATTTATAATGTTGTTATCCCGCATTCTTCTTTCTCTTTTCCAAAAAAATATCAAAACAATAATAAAAACATTACAAAATTGATACTTCAAAACAATACTGTCGGTATTCTATCTATAGTATAATCTAAGATCTAGACAGATCAGGCTAACCTTTTTGATGCCTTTCTATACTGGAGCTATTATGTATACGGTTCAGCGTCGCATTAATTACATTCAGTCAATTGCTTTTTTATTGATCATTTTTATAGCACAACAAATGGCTCTTCGTTATATTATTAAATTCCAGAATTATAATTTTTACTTAATTTTTTATTTTGATTTAAATATTTAAAATTTGAAAAAAAAAATCTGGGCTAGAATAAAATTTCGGCATTGAACGAAATTACTATAATAAATTCTGGGCTGGAATATCATTGCAATTTTAGTGTTACCCGATGAATTTTTTTTATTTTCCTGGGATGCAATTTTGGACTAACTTCACAAGGGTATTGTGTGTAGACTTCCAAGTGTGATTTGATTGTTTCTACAAGAAAACGTTTCATGTAATGTTTCTATTTCTCGGCAGTCAAATGAAGCGAGTCAAATTTGGAAGCAATATGATACAAGTCATCTTCAACTGAATGCACATTATAATATTGGTGTTTGGGACAGTCACAGACTAACTGATTCGAAAATCTAATTTACAACCTCAAAAAATGTAAAGTTTTATTTTTAAGTTGGTTCTATTGTTGGTTATATTCTGGTGAAACAAAATCGAATAATTATTAAGAAGTAGTTTATTATCCCTCAATATATAGTCTATAAGAATTTATACACATTTCAAAAAATCGTAGTATGATATAATATTGTACATATAACTCAAGTATTAATCTAACTAATATTTTATATAAAAATGGCCCAAGTTTGTTTTACGACAATAAGTAAAACAAACTTGGGCCATTTTTAAAGTTAGAATAATCTAGCTTCAGCATTAACGCTGAGTCTTCGTAAGTCTTTAAGTTGTACTTAAGTTTAAGTTTAACTATTTGGTAACTTATAATATATAAGATTTTGAAACTTATTTCAAGCAACTGACAAAAAAGCTTCTTTTAAACAAAACAGGATCAGAAAACTACCATTTGTGCAGCTGAAGCAGTATTTTGTTAAGAAATAAATGATTCAAGGTTATGGTTGTTAGGTTTTTTATGATTAATATTTCTTCTTCAATTCTCTGGTTAAGCTAAGTTCACAAAACACACTTTATTTAGACGCGTTCGTTTCGGATATTAATTTATAATATAAATAATAATAAATTATAATACATTTTAAATCCATCTTCAGGGCACTACGAATAGATTACACAAATAAAAACGGTTATAAAATATTTACATATATAATAAAAACTTACACAATACTTAAAAAACACAATTATTAAATTAGTGTTCCCACGGATTTTTATTATCACTACTTAAACTAAAATAAGTGTTTGTTTAATCTAACTAACAAAATATTTTCTAAATTATCACCACTTAATTTATTCCTGACATCAGAAAGAACCAATTTTAATGCCGAAAAACATCTTTCGACGGACCGGGACACCTCTGTTGCTGGAACAGCTAAAACGATGTTTGCCAGTTCATATAATGTGGACTGCTGCTCCTTCCTTAAATTCCAGTATAATAAAATATTTGTCTCGTGGTTTATTCGCTCTGGAGCAAAATTTTTTATCTCATTTTCCATTTTCTGTTCTTGTTGCAGTTGATCAGAACCGTTTCTTCTCACCTCCCAGTATAACTGGTCTAAATATTCAGTTACACCGTCTGAAGCAGAACATTGTGGTTCCTGCACATCCATGCAGTTGGTAATGGGCGTCTCAAAATCCTCCAATTTTTTATTTTAATGAGCCATTTATTCAATCAATACTATTAACTAATGTTCCGAATAGATAAGCGTTCTATAAAAGCAATGCCACGTTATCAGAGATGGAAAATGACAAAATTCAAGCCCTTTTCGAACAAGGTCTTTCTTTTGGACGGAACAAGATTAAACCGCCATCCTAATACCATTGCTAATATTGTAAACGATTCAATTAATTATGTCACCAACAAAAGATGAATTCCCACATAACACGCGGGGGTTGATTAAGGCCGCGAGTAATTCTTCTAAAAGTATTAAGAGCCCAAAAAACACAATCTCCCGAGTTATGAAAGATGCTGGACTACTAAAACACAGCAAAATTTTGTCAATACTAAAGCTATTGCCATGGCATAAAGCCGCGCGTTTTTACCTTGATAAAGCAAATATGAGTCGTGACTGGTTAAAGATATTTGAAAGACATCTTGTTCTGCTTTTAAGATAACTAACCAACATTAGAAGATTTTTTCCGCTGAAATAAAATTAATTTAAATGACCCAGAGGAAATTCAACATTATTTGATGGAAAAGAGCCAAAATAATTTTCTCAGATGAATTTTGGTGGAAGTAGTTTAATGGTATGGATGGGGGGTCTCTGCAGTGGGCGCCCTCACTTTAGCCTTTCCATCCACTAAAATGAAAAGCGAGAAGTATATTGGCGTCCTAGAAAATCATCGTTTTTGTACATAAATCAAGAAGAAAGCTGAATTTCCAAACAATATAATACTCCAGTATACACGAGCCGAAGATCAAAATTATGGTTTGCAGAACATAACATTCTACTATTAGATTGACCCGCTTATTCGCCAGACCAAAACCCAATTAAAAATCTTTAGGACAATTAGATCGAAAAATTTAAGAGGGTATCAGGCAAATCGAGACAATAAATGATTTAAATTTAGCCATTCTACATGCCTGCAGCTCGATTCTGGTTATTCCTATAGGAAAAGGAATTAGGAAAAATATTTTCATAGTATTTTGGTCACAAAATTTTTTTTCTGGCATACTACGGTAAACAGTTAGTGTAAATTTTTTCAAAAACAAAATTAAATTGGGAATATTTTTCCTATCCAATTTCGATACGGAAAAAATATTTCCTAAATTATAAAATTTTAGACCAAATATGAGTTCTCAGTAGGCCAGAAAATGGTATTTTTGACAAAAATACTATGAAAATATTTTTCCTATTTCCTTTTCCTATAAGAAAAACCAGAATCGAGCTGCTGGGAGGAAATATCGCTCCAAACCATCAATTCGTTGGTTAAACCAGGGTTTTGGTAATAGCAGAGAACAAAGAAGAACCAACTGATATGTCGTTGGTTGCTTAAGTTTGTTTTATTGATTTTTGTAGTTTTTAAAAAAGTGAATGTATAGTTATGAAACGAACGAATTTTAAAAAATGTACTTTTAACACTATTTGCCGTGGGTACTTGGCGAAATACACTAACACTTAATAAACACATTTCACTGAAAAAATTTCACAAAAAAATTAATTTTTGAATATTTTAATTAAAAATTTTGTCCGAAAGTTTAAAAAATCACTGGATCGATTTCGACTTGTTAGAAAATAAAAAAAAGAGAGACAAAAAATAGGAAATACAAATTAATCTATTGATCGTTCCAATCATCTGTTGTTTATACGGAAAAATTAATAATAAAAAATGAAACGAGGATGGTTGATTAATCAATATAGCCCGTTGTAGTTGGAGGAATAACGAACTGCGTAAAGGTTATGCTACCAGGAACAACTTATGTATATCTCAATCTTAAAAGAATTGGACAAAAAAATTCGTGCAGAGGTAGCGGAAGTTTAACATATTCAATATGTGAAAAAAAAGCTAAGCTGGGTGTGTTGCGAGATAAGGCTTATCTATTTAACCGTAGATGCAATAGTGGTTCGTCTGGTTTCCAATTTCATCCACGTTTTAAGAATTTGTCCTTAGCTGGTTTCGGTGGTGCAGAGATTTAAATGCTGAGCAATGAAGCGAATTTTGCTCCTACGCCAAACAAAATCAGCCTTCAATCATTCGAGAATCTCGCTGTAGATGCTAAAACTGCCTTATTTGACCAGCCAACCCTACTAAAATCAGTGGGTTCACTACAAATACAGAAAGGTATTGCTAACACTTTTTCTTCGTCAAACTCTTCTTCTTCTGCTGCTTCAAATACTAACCTCAAAGTGATTGGTGATATAAAGAAAAAACTACGTGCACATGATCTGATAGCGTGTAAAGGGGATAAAGGTAATACAATTACTTTGCTCAGAATAGTCTATTACTGTAATAAAACTTCTGACTTTATTATAGAAAGCAAAGCAATAGAGCTTGGCAGGGATCCAACTAAGTATTTTAAAAAATTATCGGTTGGTAATTGTATCAACCAATGCCAGAAGTGGTCATGAATCCATCTGCTCTGATTCTTTATGGTTTAGAAAAAATCATAATTTTTCATTTCATAATTTTTTTCAATTGTCATACTAATTTCTTTTCGGCTTACTCGGTTAAGAACTCGGTACAATTGATTAACAAAATTCAAGACGTCGACATTCCATTACTTTCAAAATTAGTTTTGTTTGACGGTGCCAGTCTTTTCACTTTTATTCCAATTAGATAACGATGTTGTAGATGAAAGCTATGTCGTGAACTAAAGTTTGTGTTTGAGACTTGTATTAAACAAAATTATTTCTGTTTTGATAATATATATTTCAAATTCGCTGATGTTCGAACCATGGGCTCCCCTCTGTCGTCTTTGTTAGCTAAAATATCAAACAACAATACCTTTTTTCGTCATATAATCGTTTGGTATAGATATGTTGATGACATACTATGTCTATGGAATGGAACTGATAGACTTACTTGGTTAAATTCTCAATATTCCACCATAGAATCTTACGAAATTCGAAAATCCATATTCCTTAACCAACTATCATTAACGAACATAGAGAAATCCGTTTCACACCATTTATGGATCCCGCCCTATTCTATTCTCATGTTCGTATTAATATGACTAATACGTCGGCCAATTAAATGTGCTTCAATATACCTTGAATTTTATTACCCAACCGATGAATAATCGCTTACCTGCTATCCTCCTCCCCTTTTTTATTATTAATTTTTTCGTATAAACAACAGATGGATGGGACGATCAATAGATTGATTTGTACTGTCTATTTTTTGGTTCCTTTTTTTATTTTCAATTTGCCTTTTTGCTCCTATATATAACCAAATTTTTCTTTTACAAATCAATAGATACTCCTGATAATGAACCTAACAAGTTGAAATCGATCGAATGATTTTTTAAACTTTTGGACAAATTTCTTAATTAATATATTCAAAAATTCAATTGTTTGCGATAAAAAACAAGTGTTAAGTTAAATGTGTTTATTAAGTGTTTAGAAAATATATCTTTTTCTCAAAAAAATAATTTAATCTTGCAATGGTTTCATTTATGTTGCTTAGTTTTGTACTCATATAATTTTTTTTAATCAGTTACATATATATAAAACTCGAAAAAACGAAACAGAAACATTCTGTATATCCACCCACAAAGAAATGGTGAATTAGAGGAGTCACATTAAAATTGACCGACAAAACTGGGTGAAATGATCCATTGTTCGATGTACGTCTATAACACAACACCACCTAGCTTAACTAAATTTACCTTACCTTGATGTAAAAATACTATCTGGCTATCAAATTTACCTCACCTTGATGAAAAAATACTATCTGGCTATCAATCCAGAATAACACAAAATTTCACAATTCAAAACAATGGAAATCTTAAACAACCAGTCTCAGTTAGTGGTCCTTGAAATCTACCTAAAGAAATAGAAAACCAGTCACTAGGTAGTTCCAGCCAGATAATTTTTAACGCAAACCCATTTGAACCAAGTAGCAAAAATAGGCGGTTTAGATCTTATTGGAATTATTTTAATCAAGATAGATAGGACTAGAGTAAGAAAACTATGAAATACTACACCAAAAGTAGTAGAGGGAAGTTGGGCGGTCATATGTCATCCCTTGATTTCTTTCCATAGCGTACTTTTTACATTTTCTCATCCTTTCGAGGCTTTCAAAATATGTATATTAACATGTTCTTTTTCAAAATATACTACACAAAAAAAAATCGGAAAAACACCCAGATTTAAACGCTTGTATTCTTGAAATATCTAAAACTTTTCAAAAAAAAAAAATCTTTGAACTGAAGGAAATTTTGTCTTCTTTTCGATACTGGAATCAGTTTTATTTTAATTTGTTTTTTATGAGTTTTGTGAGTAAAATGAAAATTGTCTAAAAGAAAAAAAAATATACTGCTGTTTGAGACTGTAAGCAAACTTGCTCGATATTTCATTCCAAAATCTATATTAGCCGTTTTATAGAGAATTAAAATTTTGAAAACGATGATGAGGAAATTTGTATGATGCTGTGGAAACTTCTGTACGATGACTCCTTGTCGATTTATTGAAGTTTAGCGAGAAACATATCAAAAAGCGTATAAACAAAACAAATTTGAAGTAACTCCGAGATACTTTTCAGGAAGAATGGCAAGAAATGCACAATGTTTTAATATATAATATAAGCCATATCGTATTTATGAAGTAATGCGGGCTACAGAAGATAACACGCGTTATTGAAAATTCCGTTTTGTTTGTAGGTTTCAGTTTTATTACGTTTGAAAAAAAAGTTCACAGAATTTCTGTTGCAATATACCTTTTGAAATTAATCAAATTTTTTACTGTAAATTTTATTTTCTCCTTGATCTTGAACCACCAAAATGACTAATGTGGGTGTGTCCCATTTTTTTGGTTACGTTTCTCGTTAAAACTTCAATAAATCGACAAGGAGCCGTTGCACAGAAGTTTCTACAGCATCATTTTTCATCACGATTCTAAATTCTTTATAAAATGGCTAATTTTCATTTTGAAATAAAATATCGAGCAAGTTCGTTTACCGTCTCAAACTGTTGTGTACTAGACACAAAGGTGTCAATAAAATGTTGGTATTGGTATAAATAAATCACAAACTGTTGTTTTCTATTTTTTTTTTTTCACTTTATAGTATTGACAACTTCTCGCTATGGTGTTTGATGACAAAGTGAAATTATTTTCCTTTGTTTTTATAAAATATTAGTTACAAAACATATTATGTCTATTTACCACAGAGCGTTAACAATCGCTTCATAAATTGTGATTTAATTGCCGGTAGATGGCATGACATATTAAATATTTTGTATTGAGAACTATAAATGTCCGGGGTAGTGACATCTAGCGCATTAAAAATAAGCTGATTGGGTCTTTTTTTACATGAAATTTTAGCATGGCATACTTTATGAAAATAAAAATTAACATACAAAAATAGACCCAATAAGGTTAATTTTTTTGCCGTCAGATCTATAAACAGTTCTCTATTAAACGCACCTCTGCAGTAATTAGGTGTTGCATCAATATTGTATTCGTGTTTGTATAATTTAAGTTAATTTTACAATTACATTTGTAGTAGTCGATAAATGTCAAATATATATTGTAATAACAAACTGTGGCCCTATTCTGGTTTTCCCGGGAATAGAGAATTGGGAATTAGTGACGTATTTCTAGCAGTTGGGACTTTTTTATTTCCCAAAGTGTATTCTGGCGTTTGGGATTTTTTTTTATTGGGAAAAAATAATCCCATTTTATAACAGTTTTGACGTAAATTTTTCCCCATGATTTTTTTTCGAATTTTGAAACATTATTTTTTCTTATAAATATATATTTAAAAATAAATTGAACTTGTAATAAGGTCGCCATATGTGTTTGAGTTTATAAAAAGCAAAATAAAAAAATTTTCCCCGAAAAATTATTCCCAGTCGACCAGAATATACATTTGAGTACGGGAAATAAATATTTGGGAATTTGGGACAGCAAACATTTCCCGAATTCCCAACTCCCTGGGAAAGCAAGAATAGGGCCACTGGTAAGAAAATAATTACATGGTAAAATTGAATTTATATTAGTTAATATTATTATTTTAGGTAAATGATTATATTCATTATGATTTATAGTTAATTAACTACTTCTTGATAAATATAAAGTGAAATTATAAGAAAATATTTATGTTCCAATATGTATAACATAATTTGTTTTTGTTACCAAATTTAAGATCAAGTTCAAGGACAATTATGTTAAGTATATTGTTTACATATGATTTGGATTAGTAGTAGTATGACTGGTAGTATAGTTAGTAGTAGTATGACTGGAACCAATCACAAGCATACCGGTTGCCTAGAATCGTGTGATTCAAGTCAGTGGTAATCAACAAAGTTTATGAATTGGACGTTTTAAATTCCCGTTTTGTGTTTTGACTGTAACAACTCTTACATTTTCATAAGTGCCTGGATGGAGTTCCACAACTTTACCCATTGAGATTACAGCAGTAGTTCGACAACATCTTCTTCAGAGTCAGAACTGGTAGAAATCAATCAAGATTTTAAGTGCATTATAGAAGCCTACAACCAACGTCAATTTAAAACTCATTTCTGATTGAGCCGAGCAACTGCTACAAAACTCATACGTATAAAACTTTATTAAATATTTCATATAAATTTAACGAACGTTTACTACCGTGTTTTTGCATGTTTTTGCATTTTCGATGTGTATAATTATATTTGGTATAAAACACCAACACACGTTCTAAATGTTTCACCGAAAAAAATAAGTGCGGATAAAGAGATTTATGTGTTTTTGTGGCACATTAGTAACAGTGGGCCATTTTACCTTATCGCAAATTTATTTAATGTGTTCGATGCATCCGCATGGAGAATAATATATAGAGTGGCTCAGTGGTCTATTGGACATAGACACGTGAAATGACCTATCAACGATGGAATTTCGCAAGTAACATTCAAATTTGAGCAAAAAAACAGATTCCTCATGTTATAGTTGCGATTGATTGCTCACATATGCATATTAAAGCTCCACAAATTGGTAAAGAGGCATATTTCAACAAAAAACATGGTTATAGTATTCATCTGCAAGCTGTTGTGAATCTCAATAGTTGTGTTGTGCCGTTGTGCGTAAATCACCACTATATCGACATCTTTAAAATTTCCAAATAGAACACTTTTACTAGGGGATTCAGTATACCCACATTTAGATTTAGCACGACTGCAGCACAAAAGCAATTTAATTCGCCATTCATCAACTCCTATGGTTTTCAAAAATGCCTTTGGGCTTTTAAAAACAAGATTTCGTCGATTGCTTCACTTTACCGTTCACCTTACATTTGTGGTTGTATTTTGCATAACATTTGTTTAATGGAAAACGATGTTATCGTAATTGACGTCAGTTACTTTTCGACGAATTAGTTTCTAGGAATATAATAGGTAACTAAAATTAACAACGAATTTATTAATTTAAAATCGCATTTATTCTATAAAATGTTATCACATTAATCCATTAAATAATTGATTCAAAAAAAAAATAGAAAATAATTTATTGAAATTGTGTTTTAGTATTTTATATAACTAAGTTCTTAAATTTCGTAAAACCTCGTAAGGGATTTATTATGTAATATTTTATACACTGTTTCCTTTTATTTAAAAAAGTTAAGGTCTTATTTAAACACAACTAGTTCGAGTTTTTGCTTTTGCAAATAACCAATATTTTATTATAATGTATAAATATATATGTATTACACGTATGAGATAAATAAAATAAAGATCTTCACCCGTATTAATTTATTAACTTTATTTTATTTATTAATTTGTATAACAAAAAGATTTATTTCGTCGCACGTGTTGTTTACCATGGCAGCTTGTTTGTAAGAGTTTTTGTATTTTCATTTTTTATCTTGCCAACATTGTATTGAAATGCATGTGTACGTGGCCAGTATATGTCGTGCGCTCGTGTGCGGTCGATTATGGAAGTTAATTTATTTTATTTTATATTGATTGATTAATTATCGAATTGTATGTCGCACGGTTGTATGTCGCGTATTATAGCAGAACCTTCTAAATATAAGAGCCATAAGATTCCGCCATTTTTTCATAAGCTTTAAATAGGGGGGAAACTTTTGTTCTTTTTCATACCAGTGTATTTAAACATTTTTTAGAAGCTTTTTTGTATATAAAAACATTAATGCTTCGTTCCAATTTTTAATTTAAATGGTTAGTTCAATATTCAGGAAAAGCATATTTTAAAATTGAGTCGTATTATGTCGAGTTAACGCAAAAATATTTAAATTAGTCTACCACAAAATTTTATTTTTTTATTTTAGAAATAAGAATTTTTTTATATGTACTCGTTATAAGAAATTAGTATAGAGTGTTCCATCTAAAATTTCAGCATTACTTTCCCAAAACAAACGTTCGTTAAAAAATGCTTTTTGAGTAACTATGTAATATGGGGGTTATTGTGTTCTGGATTCTATTTCAACATTGTTGATGAAGAAAATTAGAAAACTGTTTTTTCGTTATTTGTTAAAAATTTCATCGCAACAAATTCGCAGGCTATACTGTTTCATCCTCCATAAACAAACCAGAGCTTCATGAAATAAAAACATTATACTATAGAGCTTTTCGCAATTAATAAACCAATCAAAAGATGTCCCTAAGTATAAATTAAAGCTAAATATTAAAACCTTAATGTTTGTTAACTAAAATTTAACAATTTATTATGTATACTGCCTGGTGCTGGTTCAATAGATTATTGAGATCTCCTGGAACTGAAAATAACCGAATACGAACGAATTGAAATAAGAAAAGAAAAAATTTGAAAAAATTGTGACATTTTTCTATTATTGTTTTTCAGCGCGCAGCAACTACGATAGTAAAAATTTTGCAACGAAAAGCTTTATTTACGCCAACCGTATTAAAAATAAAAATTATAATTGTTTTATTAATTATGTTAAATTATTATATTAAAAATTTCCCGTTTAACTTAATAATGGTTTATTTTCGTAAATAGTTGTTTAATTATTTTATTCTTTTCAGTAATTTCAAGTAAATTTATTATAGAGACATCTGTAAACGGATTTTGAAATTACAGAAAGCTCGCTTTTTGAATCACATAAAATTGAAGTTTTCTACCTTTTGTTGGTTTTTGTAATAATATTTAATTAAGAAAATCAACAATGTCAGCGATGTTGTATACATTTCCAGTAAATAAATTCTGGTGAAAAAATTGTATTAAATGAATAATAATTATTGCTTTTACATGGTGATTCATAAAATCTGTTTCACATCACATTTTCTCTTTAATTTTATAATAAATGTGATTGTTTAGATTGTTATTAAATCCATCGTTCATCTCGAGAATTCTAATGTACATGGAACCAGAATTTAATAAAGAAGTTGAATTTTTATAAAACTAAATTTTAAATTGGATGGAAGAGAAATTTTCGGCTTCACCCTCTATTAACTTTTTTACTAACCTACACAACTAAACGGAAAGCTCAGTTATAGAAAATTAATAAATTTATGCTCCGCTTTAGATTAAATTTAATAATTAAATACTACACTAAAATGGCTGATTTTCAAATATGTGTTTGTAAAATTTTTTATTATTAATTTTTTATTAAATTCAAATTTGTTCATGTTCAAAAATGTTCCAATTACCATGGTTTCTTATAGTAACTCAATAAAAGCTTCCCTCTATTTAAAGCTCTTTTTTAATATTACGGCTCTTTAAAATCATAGATGGCTCTGATTATAGTCGTATTCATCGAAACTTGAGCGTTATACCGCTAATTATAATTATAATTATTTTGCAAAAAATTGGGTTCCTACAGCCTTCAATTTTTCTTAGTATTGCTCTCGTTTTTCCAACCGTTGTTCCTTCATTTCTTGGATTTTTTTTTTCATAATATGATGCTTTGATTTATTTAATTTTTTTTTCAAATATCGCTCTTTTGCAGATTTTCTTTTAATATTCGGTTTATGGTAAACATTATTCTGGCTTGAACTTTCGCTACAAATATCAATTGTTGGTGCAATGCTTATCTCTTCACTGTTTTGTGTCTCATTTCACGTAGTATCAAGCGGGGTTATTCGCCTGACAAGCTAAGCATTTGGCTATTCCAAATAAATGGGTTGAACCCAACAATTTCGTTCATTAAATCTTCAAAGGGTGTGGTACTGAGACAACTACCCGTCTTTTTGTTGTTGTCCTACAACGAAATATTAAATTATCACCTCATCATAAATTTTAGCGACACATGAATTTGTATATATTGTACTGGTATACTTACTAAAACATTTTGGGAAATTAAATCCTCCAGTGGCACTATTCTGGTAATTCCCTGGGAATAGGGAATTGGGGAAAGGTTTTATATGTAATTTGTATTTAAAATGTTTTTTTCTGGCATACTGAGGTAAAAAGCTAGTGTTAATTTTTTTGAAAACAAAGTTAAATTGGGAATAATTTTCCCTACCAATTTAGATATGGAAAAATTATTCCCAATTTATAAATATTTACATCAAACTTTTTTCCTCAGTAGGCCGGAAAAAAACATTTTAAATAGAAATTACATATAAAATCTTTCGCCAATTCCCTATTCCTAGGGAATTACCAGAATAGTGCCACAGAACGTTTGCCATTACATTCTTTTTTTCTGGAATTTTCAAATCCTGCTTGCCTAGCTATATAGGCAACGATAAATGTATGAGTCTCAACATTCTGCCATCTTCGTTTACCACTGGAAATTAAAAAATGTTTTTATAGATATTTTAGGTTTACATATATGTACATATTTTAGGTTTACATATTATATACGTTATATAAAATACAAAAATAGTTACCCATATTTCGCTATTCGAATAGTCGAAAAACAACTGTTATTTTTTGTTGTTTTCTTTTGTTTTCATATAATTGTGCTTTGCACAACTTTTTTTCTTTTGGTGCGTTCCGTTTGTTTATTTCAGTGCTACTAACCTTTTAATATGAAAATTGTTCGCCTACATTTTCAAAAATACAGTCAAACCTGTTAAGTTGGACACCTTTTTAAGTTGGTCAACTGGCTAAGTTGGACGATTTTGTCTTGCACCAACTGCCTAAGTTGGACGATTTTGTCTTGCATTTTTAATTATTCTTCATAAAAAAATTTATTGCTTAAGCTGTTGATTTTGATTTTTGTTTAAAACCTTTTCAAGTTGGGCACGTTTATAAGTTGGCCATTTTTTACGGAACCGTGAGTGTCCAACTTATACAGTTTCCACTGTACACTCATTTTTAGATCAAAATATGTGATCCATAATCAAAATTGAATCAAGTGCTGTTGTTGTTTCACATGTAAAATTTGATCTGATCTGGACCATGGTGGTTATCATGAAATGCAGCTATTGTTGATATTTTACATGTCCCTTTTTAGTTCAATTTATTTTGAAAAAATTTACGTCTTACACCTTTATTCATGTTATTAAAAACGAAAAATTCTGAAATGATATTAATTTATTAAAATAAATATAACATAAATTTAATTCCTTGCAATTACATAGTCGCCCCGGTGGCAAAGTGGTCAGCGACCTTGCTCCAGTGACCGGAGGTCCCGGGTTCGATTCCCGGTGGTGACAAGGAAAAAATTTCGCGACTTGTTTAGGATCAATGAATTAATCACTCATTATCATCCGAAATGAAAATATGATTATGAAACCTCATTTGAGGCAGCGACTTGTTTAGGATCAATGAATTAATCACTCATTATCCGAAATGAAAATATGATTATGAAACCTCATTTGAGGCAGCCAAATCCCTTGATGGGATGTAGTGCCAGAGAGAGAGAGAGAGAGAAAAAAAATTTACATAGTAGGTACACCACAATAAAAATATAAAAAACTTAAGAAAATTCTTCAAATTTTGGTTTTGGAATTGTACGAATTGTATATTCTTTGGCCAAATTCACTTAATTCTTTATTAATTCAAAAAATCGTCGGAACAATGGTTGCCAAATGTGGGCCAAAGATGCTTCCACGTGTAGGGCCATACCGCCAATCACAACATCCAGCTTGTCTCGAATTTTTTTTTCACAAACTCCAGATACCATCTCAAGTTAAAATCACTAAATTCCACACTTGGCAACCATTGTTCCGATGATTTTTTGAGTTAATAAATAATTAAGTGAATTTGGCCAAAGATGCTTCCACGTGTAGGGCCATACCGCCAATCTCAACAACCAGATTGTCTTGAAGTTTTTTTTCACAAACTCCAGATACCATCTCAAGTGAAAAACACTAAATTCCACACTTGGCAACCATTGTTCCGATGATTTTTTAATTAATAAAGAATTAAGTGAATTTGGCCAAAGATGCTTCCACGTGTCGGCCATACCGCCAATCACAACATCCAGATTGTCTTGAATTTTTTTTCACAAATTCCAGATACCATCTCAAGTTAAAATCAATGATTTCCACACTTGGCAACCATTGTTCCGATGATTTTTTGAATTAAAATACTTTTAACAGTTTTTTTATAAAGTGTACATATAAACTTATTTTTGTAGTATGTACATACTTTAATTCTCAATATTTATTGTTTATTTTTAATGAATTATTTTCACTAAACCACGTGTTTCGCATTTCAAACTGTTTTTTTTTCTTTTCCAGCTACATTTTTTGATAAAAAGTGTTGCTACACTTTTTGAGTCTACACTTTTCGTTAAAAAGTGTAACTACACTTTTTATTAACGTTAAATACTTCACACCGGTCTAAAAAATATGTAGTATTGAATATAAGGGACATTCGTCCGCAGAAAATTTTGCCTATTTCTTCAAACGTTATGTCGAAGGTTATGGAATTCCATAATTCAAGCGCATCACAAACGATTCATTTGTTTATGTAAGTACCAATCAGGATATAAAACTGGCCATATCACAAATACAGCCTTAATATATATAGTTGATCTGATGATCTTTCAGTTGTGATTAGTTTTGTTGAACTTTTTAAAAGCATTCGATAGTGTGAATCATGTTCATTTACCGTAGAAACTTTACTTATATTTTAAATTTTCTAAATGTGCCGTTAAGTTAATACATTCATAGCTGAGAAATCGTAAGCAGTTTGTAAGAAGCGGTACTGATTGTCCAAGCAGTGTGATGGTTGATGGTTTACCCATTAATTTGTTTGTGTTCGTGTGAATATATTTGTAACATAAAGCCATAAAGGTGGATTTATATATCCGACGATTTTTCGGCGAGGCTGCTTGCCGCAGGAAATTCGGTGAACGCTGAATTATCGTTGATTTACATATTCGACGATTTTTCGGCGCAGTTTTTTTTCACATACATGCAGTGACGAGGAAAATTGGACGAATATATTCGGTTTCCGTTTCTACGCAAACGCATTATTTTATTATACGCATTGCAACAAAAACTTCTGTAATTTTGTTTAACTATATGTCTGTTATATTCAAAAATAATTATAAAAATAAATTTAATACTTTTAGTACTCAGAAATAGTACGTAAATAACTCACCTAATAACATTCTTCCAATTTTGCTCGTTTTCATATTTTTACATTTATTGTTCTATGTTTACGTGTCATCTCATGTTTAAACCGGCTATTGCGATTTATTTTATTAGTTATTTTTGCGTTGTCGAGTGTGTAGTGCAGTGCATTCATTTGTTTTTTTTATAAATTTTAAGTATGAAGAAATTATCCTTAAGGGGCAACCATAGAAAAATTAAAAAAAATTATAAACGTAACTTTAAAAAAATTATGTTTGCGTTAAATGCCGTTTCTGTGCTTTCGCCCATGGAAAAATTAATTTAAATTAAAAAATTTAACGAAGCTTCGTTAAATATGAATTGTCACTTAATAAAAATTATTGGAGCGAAATTTTGCGTTCAAACGTAAAAAAAATTAGAATTTGTATCGTGCTACCTAAAAAAAACAACAAAAAATAAACAGCTGTCACTATAACAAATAGTTTATAAATAAATAAATAGTTGTCATTCAATATTCTACAATATTTACGGCATATTCGTTAAGTCTAGTATGGCTGGAATGTCATTAAAAATTAGTGTCGTCAAAATTTTTAATTTTTTTTAATTTTATAATTTTTTTATGGTTGGCCCTTTAGAATTAGAAAATTCTATTAAAGTATTAATAGAAAAAAGGTATTCCTCTTGAAATTTAGCAAGCCTATGTAAGGTTTCGCATTCAACTGTGCAACAAGTTCCCCATCTAAGCGGTTTTGGGCATACAAAAGGCATCAAAGGGAGTCGCAGATTACTGACCGACCAAAATGTTCGCCTATTGGAGTGTCATTTGAACAAGAAAACGTCAACCTGAAGGGATAAAACAAATTGAGAGGCCTTTGTCAGATAATAATGTGAAAGCTTGTTTACTGTTTGCGATAGAACATAGATCATGGTCCTTTGAAGATTGGAAAAGGGTTATATGATCAGACCAAACCAAAATTAATCGTTTTCAGTCAGATGGTAAAGAGTATTACTGGCATAGGCCTGGCGAGAAATTGCAGAAACATTGAGTTAAGCAAACAATGAAAGATGGTGGAGGAAATTTGATGGTTTGGGGGGGCTGTTTCACACATGGCCATTAACTAAACTAAATGGTATAATGACGAAGGAAGATTATTTAACCATTTTGAAAGACAATAATTTGCCAAATTGTATTGACCAATGTGCCTTCCCAGTTGATGGAATTGTTTTTCAACAAAATGGTGACCCAAAACACACTGCCAAAATAGTTCAAAAATGTGCTACGACTGTGTTGTCGTCAACAATACGAAATTTCATTTTAATGATTACACCCCCATCTTTGGTAAATTTTTTGTGTTTTTATTCCCCTCGGTTGGTTTGCGTCCGGGGGGGGGGGGGGGGGGGGGTAAATTTGTCGTCTATACGCGGCAAATGGTGGGTGGATTCTTGTGTGTTTTTTTCTGTTTTGTTGGCAACTGAACGAGAATGGGAGAGAGAGAGAGAGCGGTGCGCGCCGAGTGTTTACAAGGTAAAATGTTTTAGAAAAATGTTTTTCTTATATGCTTCTCTTTTATATCAATACGAATTGATATAAATGAAAAACAGAGAAGAGAGATGTTTTTTCTAGAACATTTTTTCCGTGTCGCTGTGTGGCGCAAGAATTTTTTTTTCTTTGCGTTTTATTCGAGTTTTGATTTTAAAAGAAAAATGATTCAAGTTGTGATTTTGTGAAAAAAGTCGAGTTTTGTTTTTTTTGAAGATTCAAGTTTGGTTTTTTGTGTGAAGATAACATTAAGTTTTTTTTGAAAAAAAAAATCGGGTGCGACTTTAAAAATAATATAGTTTTATATAAACAAAAAGTTTCTAGTTTTTGGTCGAATAGTAATATTAAAATTAAGAAAATAGATATTTCTTTTGGTGGGTCTAACCCCCAAGTTGTGGATATTTGTAAAAATTAAAATGGTACTTGCATAAATAAAATTGATTTATTTTTAAAAAAGAAAATTAAAAGTTTCAGTACAGGTGGTGTGAATTGAAATTTTGTTGTGTTGAGAAAGTAAAAGAAAAACTATTTTAATTCATGTAGTTGTCCCATCGGGATAACCCATATTTTTTTGTTGGAGAGTGCGTTGTGATTACGTGGTAAATTTCCAAAGCGGTATCAATCAAACCGTTGATTATTGAATTGTTGTGATGTTGGTGCGCCGCACCGGTACATGTGCTGCGCGTGTTTTAATAACTGTCAAGTACAACCCAATACCGGTTGCCTAACGGAGCCTACAATTTTTAATTTTTCGAAGTGTAAGCCACAATACAGTATTCGAGTGTGGTTGTTTAGGGGTGAACCGGTGGTAGGGCCGCAACGGGTAATCGCACATCTACGATCAAAGGCGGGAAGACGCCATCACCCTACAGGATGACGTTGTTGAAGGTCAAGAAAAATATCGTGTGAATCGAGTTAAGCTCTCCCGCAAAAGTCGTCGAAACCAACCGTGTTCTTGTATAACGGCACGTACATAATACCGCAACGGTACGGGTGGCCAGTTGAGGCCACTCAAATATTTTTTTTGGGATTTTGGAGGCGAGGCAACGCCCAACTTTTTGGCGGCTGATCAAGGCCTAATTTTCGGTGAAAGCGAAAGGACGCCCCACTTTTTTTATAGTGCCCAACCAGGCACGCGCTCGAGCGCACAGGCGGGGAGTCAACGACGGCACCAAAGCCGCAACGGCCCGGGCAGGGGTGCCTGTGGCATGACGGCCGCGCAAGGCCGCAACATGATTTTTTTTTTTTTGAGAAATATTTTTTAATTAAGGTACGATTTTTTTTTATATTTTGTTACTTTTTATTTTTACATTTTTTTTATATATTTATCTCTTAAATTTTTTATTAAATTTAAATTTATTTTTGTAATCGAGCGCCGCACAGCGGGTGCACGCTCGATGCGCATTGGTCTCGCGTCTCGTTTCTTCTCCTGCGGTTTTTTCTTTCTTTGCAATTATTATTGTTTTTGATTGGGGTTTTTTTTCCTTTTGATATAATTAAAATGAATTACTAATTTTTTTGAATGGTATGATGGGAGCGGAGACTCCCTCTGTGTCGGCATAGTGTTTGCGGTCCCTTGGTGCCCGCATCCAATTTCGTAACCAGGGCCTGCCCCTGTTTGAATTCGAATGGATGCGCGCACCAGGGCACCTCTTTCTCTCTCTATTATGATTATTTCGTTGTTCGTTCCCCAGGTTCCGGCCGACGAATTTCGGTGGAACTCCGGGTATTATTATTATTTGCGTTCCCCCCAACTTTCTGTATGATCACGGTGTAAGCCAGGAACCCTGCATGCCTCAAACCCCACGACCTTAGCACTTCTCCCTGAGAACGTAGCCGGCAAAACTCACCGTGAAGGCCTCTGCATGCGCTTAGTGATATCTGCAGGATGGCAGTAGCCATCCTGTAACAAATGGTAAACTGAACCACAGTTTACTAGTTCAAAATAGCCAGCGCAAGGCCCGGAGTTAAATCCGATAGAGAATTTATGGACAATTCTCAAACGACAATTGCGATATTATGATTTCGATCAACCCCCATATCGAGTAAACGTGGAATTAAGTAAAATTCCATCGTCCACACTACAGAAATTGGTAAAAAGCATGCCAAAAAGGGTAACAAGTGTCATTGCGAACAAAGAATCGTGTACGAAATACTAGAACAATTACACAAAAATATAAAGTGAATTCGTGCAAAATTTGAATAATCCTCAATTGGATGTCCTATTTGTTATTTAAGTTTTTATTAAAGAATTACTGTAATTAGTTTTATTTAGTTTCTAAAATAAACTATAAACAATAAAACTTGCATTGTTCTATTTCTGGAACTGGTTGTATAAACTCATTAAATGCGAAAATTAAGAATCATCAAAATTATTCGACCATTTTTGCTCGTCACTGTACATAAACAATATTTTGACACATAATTTTATAAAAAGGCAGATGATGTTAAAAAACAATTTGTTCTATGTATGCTATGTCGACGCGCCGAACAGATAAATTTTGTTCATGTCTTCGTCGTGCCAAAAATTTGGCGAAGAAGTCTTTCCTGATTGGTTGAATGTGTCAGGTGATGTTCGGCGCAGAAAAATCGTCAGATATGTAAATCCACCTTTAGCTATAACCAGCGAGTCTGTAAGAAATTTAGGTAACAAAGCGACATCTGAAAAATGCATGTTTATTGACATTACTGACCAGCGAAACTCAAAGTACTTTTCGTTCAGTTTGTTAAATTTGGATTGTCATTTAGCAATCTGTAACACAACCGAAAATTATCGCACAAACTGAAGGAAACGTCAAAATTGTATATTTGAAATGGCTGTTGGTATATTTACATTTTTATAATTTATGTGTACAAATATTTATTTATATTTTAATAATTTATATAATATTTTATGTACATTTTTCATCATTTTGACCAAAATTGTGGTGTGGTTAGTTTGTAGTTTTGCAGATTGACATTTCAAAATTTAATTGACAATAATAATCGTGTTACAGATTCGCTGGTCAAACTGTCAAATATTCTGTAAGAAAACGTTCTCGTTAAATTCTGTAAGGTTTCGTTACTGACTCTTACAGACTCGCTGGTTATAGCTTTTAACCTTAAATTACAGTTTATTATATTATATTATGATTATAAAATTTTGATTCGAAAATAAATTTTTCTAGATAAATAAAACGAAAACTTAGGCTAATTTTTGAATAAAAAAAAAGGTTTTTTGATCAAAAATCATTTTCCATCAATTTTAGAAAAAATGATACCCATAAATTTTATTGCCAATTAAATTTAGAATCTTGTTTTTCTTAACCGTTTTTTCGTACCCTTTTCTCCGCAACTTTGTTCATTCATCTTTGCATTCATCTTTCATTCAACCATTGCATATAGATTTGTGTTGATTTTGAAAGATAAAAAGAAAACGTGTTTGTTAAATAATTGCTTTGCATCACTTAACTAGCTTTTCTTTCTTGGCTAGATGCAGCTTTGCATATTTTACAGATTTTGTCGTTATATAAATTACATAAAACTACGATTTTTTTATATTCTTTAGTTCTTTAAATATCTTTACCGTCTAAATAAAGATTTTTTGATTATTTCAAAAATCAGTTTACAAAATCATCGAGCATAAACTTTAAAACGATGATCTTATAAACTTCGTTTAATGTTCATAAATTTCAAACAAAGATGTTCCTCGTTTTCCATTTTATATAGCTTGTCGCGCGAATGATAGTGAATAATAAAACATGCATTCTGTGCGATTTCTTTACTTTATACAACTCAACTACAAAACATTTCAAAATAAAATTCACAGTTCGCTGATTCAGTCCTTCTGTATTAATTTTTATCTCTCCACGACAATTAACTACATACAAAACTTATTCAACGACACAAAAAATAATATTTTTTTGTGGCAATCATCATCCATTTCAAGAAATTTCTAACAATTCACACTAGATTAGACGCGTAATTGATCAACACTAAATCTATTTATTTTTCTTCTTTCAGAGAATTTATGAATGAGTGCTTATTTCCTTCGCCGACAAGACGATATGAATTACCATGGGAGCAAAAAACAATTTGGGGTGTTATATTTGGTGCAATGCTGCTAGTTGCTATCACTGGAAACGCTATAGTACTCTGGATTGTTTTGGGTAAGAGATACATAAATAAAATACAATTTCAAATAAATTAATTTATTATTTAGCTAATCGTGTTGATTAAAAAATTTAATTAAATTTCACTTCCTGCCTCGGATTTATTGTATTTTGTGCAAAGTGCTAGAGATAGTGTTATTTATGATTATTGCTAGGTATTAAGCATCTTGATCGGTTACATTTTCTTTCTGATAAGGAAATGGTAAAAGATTTTGAAAGTACAGTGTAACAGCAAAAAAAACACCTTCAAAGAATTCATTAGCGAAATTTTTCAGGGAAAATCAATTTAATTTTTCCGGTATTTTCTTGCTTACATACAATTTTATATGTTGCTATGTTGTTGCCTACGTTATCAAAATTTATTGTATGTAGTTGCTCGTTCGTCTGTTCATTTACATACGTGAATATATTTGATTGCGGAATATTTTACGAGGAAACAGATATACCGCCTTACAGTACATGTACTCAAAGTAATAACAATTTTCTAAATCTTTATTAAGAATCTTTTTTTTTTGTAATATTAGCATTGAATTCCCTTTGCTTACAGTAAATAATGGTATTTGCATTTTATGGCCTGATTTTTAATGGCTATTTGTTTAAAAAAAAGTTTAAATCCCAAAACGGCAATACCTTATTCTTACCATTACCTAAAAAAGCTCATCACTTTTATTACAGGTTGTTGGAAACATCTGAATATTATTATCAAGATTTCAAAATTGTATTATGGTGAAGGGTGAAGCTAACAAAAACAAATTTCTTTTGTGTTATGTAACACTCGGTGACATATTATCTTTTGCTATTTTAATCTTTTGCTCTGTTTTTTTACAGAACAGGAAATTATGTATCTACCTGAAATTTTGCTACTACTCGTATTGTCGCTGTACCATTCAATTTAAAAATAAATTCATCCATAAAACAAATTTTTAACTACCTGAAATATACCAATTGACATTTATTTTGACATGATGTTACATATAAACAAGAAGTCATCTTGCTGCGTTTTTAATTTTTATTGTAAGATAAAGTTTGTTATGGTTTAACGGTTGTACAAAACATAGGCCTTTTCAAATGAAATGGATTATTTCATTTGAAAAGGCCTATTGAAATGGATAACGGCTAACGATAGCGGCTCCCGATAAATAGTTAGAGCAAAATATTTTTATACCTATTTTTAAGTAAAACGACGGTGAAAAATATTAGTTTGGAGTTAAATAAATTATTTATATGCAAAAACAGAGCACTAAATATAAGTTTTGATATAGAAAATTGGGTGCCCCGGATACAATCTATCGGGCGCTAATTAAAAATTTTTACTGAATTTTAATCTGTATCAAACACAATTTTACATCATTTATACGATAGGGATAAAACTGTAATAAGCACCGTCGTATAAGTCACCACGATTGGAATTGTCTTGCAGTTTGAAATTAACGCTAAACGCTTCCATGTGCGTGTCTGAGAATTTTGGAAACGCTATTCTAATATACTTTTGCATATGGTATCGAGCGTATCCTTTCAGGGGAGGCGTAATCCTAATGACAATATACTCTAATGTTACTTTTAGAGCTCCTAGGCCGTTTTACAAATAACTTATTTATTTATTGACATACAGAGTTATTCAAATAAGTCACCTTGCGAGGAAGTGAAATCAATTGGAATGGTTTGAAAGACTTAATGAAGATCATATCAAAAATGATAATAAAAGTGAAGCAGATTGTGGTGGTGATTGTAATACCGTACATATAAAAATTGAAAGTTGGATTCGTTGGGGCCAACACCTTACTTTCTTGTACCACGAACGTATACATAAATCTCGAATACACCACACTTGATTTCGAAAGCGAAATATTAAACCGTTCTTGGTTGAAAATTTAATTTTTAAATTTACTTGAAAATTTTATTTTTTTGCCTTTTTTTAAATGTTATACATACTTTTCAACATCACTGCAAAAACATAAAAACCTACCATTGAAGCAACCTCTTCCAGCACACACATGTTTACCAAATTTCACAAGGATCTCCCAAATAATGGAAAAAGTTTAAGTATGAAGTTTTATTCCGAATCGGCCTGGACTGTCGATTTTTGGGGAAATAAAATTTGTTTTTGTAAAACTCGTTATTTCCGATAAATTTTAAAAAATTATCTGATCTTAATTTTTTTGAAATGTAATTTCCAACCTTTTTGTTTATAATAGTACATATTTTCGTAAATGCTAAATACTTTAAAAGTAGCTGCGGAAAATGAAAAATCTCCTATGGAAGCAATCTGCCGTGATTTATATATATATTTATATATATATATATATATATATATATATATATATATATATATATATATATATATATATCTCCCAATTTATGAAAAAAAGCTTAGGTACCGAAGGGGCCGACTTTTGGCTAAAAATAGTTTTTGTCAAAAATAAACATTTCCGCTTAGAATTTGGCACACTGTTCTGAACCGGTATTATTCCAAAATTTATTTTCAATCTTTTAGTTCATTAGAATGTTCATTAGCGGTCTAAGATTATCCAAAGAATCGATACCCTTCTTTTTTACAATCGGAATCACAGTGTTCATTTTCCAGATTTCAGGAAATTCAGAACGCATAAAACAAATGTTAATCAGGAATGTAAAAGACGATACAATGTATATGGTAAAATATTCTTTAGAAATTTTAAGTTTAATTATTAACTTTATTTATTGTAATTTATTCACAATTTTATAAAATAAACATTCGATAGTTACACTTATTAACGTGATAATTTTAATTATTTTATTAGTCAAAATACTAGTTTAAGATTTCGTCCATCCTCAGGTTCTTTTTACCAACTATGTTATTTGAAACGAATTCGTCTCCTTATATCCCGTTTCCGACCAGACAATTTTTTCTTCCTATATTTAAGTTCACTGTACGCAAATGTGTACGAAAAAAATGACAGGTCTTTCAAATGTCTTTCGGATTTTAACGGATCTTAGTTAAATCGGAATTCTTGTTGACAAAACATTATAATTTGATAAGATATTAGTTATTTGTTTTTGATCACACATTTTATTATTATTATAGTTATAGTGTTATTTTTCGGACGAAAAAGATGTACGTGGTATACACAAATGTGTACGTTGGTCCAAAATAAATGTTTGACTTGATTCTCTTTCGTACACGCACAACTGTGATTGCGAGCCGGAAAAGCATATCCCTTTTTATGTTCATACAATGTTTATTTTCTCTATTCTATATAATGTATTTGTTTCACTTGTTTATAATATAAACTCATATATGCTGTTTGTTTTTTGTGTTTAGTTTATGTTGAGTATCATTGGATTATTCCGTTGTTTGTATATTTCATATTCTTCAATCCTGTCTATTAAGATGCCTTTATATTTGGTTATATTCATTTTCGTAATAGACATCGTTCATAGTGCATATCCACACTAGAGAAACTTGTAGCCGGTAACTTCTTCGTTTTTTACCTCTTCTTCCTCTTTTAAAGAGGAAAGAAACAAATTAGTTACCAGATTCAAGTTACAGTAATATGGATATGCACATAGGGATTTTGTTGAGCCTGTTTATCATATGGCTATATCCTGAAATTTTATGTTGAGATGGATGGTTCGATGTGTTGTGAATGGTGTGATCCGTATGTGTGATTTTTCGATGATTAGTTTAAAATTGTGTGTTTGGTTGATATTTTTGATGGTTAAATCTAAGAAGTTAATTGATTTGTTGTTTTCTACTTCTAACGTAATTTTGACGTTTCTGTGGACTTACTTATGTAATTGTGTGAATTATCCAGTTTTATAAGATTAACTTTGAACAAACCAATAGATAATAGTGCTTTTGTTGCTATTGATGTATGTGTGCTCAAATTAATTTAAATAGACGTTGGCTAAGGTGCCTGAAAGTGGGCTTACCATTGGCAATACATATTCTTTTGTGTTGAAAATAATTTTCCTGGGTAATTTTGCTAACAGATTCATTGCTTCTTCGACTGTTGTATTGTCTTTTTACTCCACAATGCCAAATATAACAATGCATACGTGTACATAATATACACATACGCAAATATAGAGAAAATATACGAAATTAAAAAGAATATTTTTGAATGTTCGCCATACTTGCTTCATTCTTGTAGAAAAAGGCACTAGTGAAACAAAAATTTTTTGTTTTTTTCCAAGGTGATCCTTATTTATTTTATAGCGCGGTAAATTTTTTTAATATTTTAAAATATCTAAACTACTATGACTGGTAGAAAGAAGCTAAAAGTATTAATGCAAGTAAATCAAGCGTCAATATTAAAGATATTAACATAGATATTTACTCGTAGATGGTTTGTGTCGATTTCTGTATTAGATGCGCCATTTAGATGGTCTAATTTTCAATTATTGTTCCTAACCGGTGATACTAGCTAACATGCCAATATGACATATAACATAGATACTTTTTATTCTTCTACAGTAGTTAGAAATAAAACTCTGGATGGAGTTAGTTTTTTGCAACGTTCGCAAAAATTATTTCTTCAAGGGAGGGTTTGAAGGCTCATTGACATCCTTTATTCGTCAGTATATCGATTTTGTCTCGTGAGTTACTCATTTAAAATGAGTGAAGCAAAAAAAATCGGATACGTACACAGTGTATAATTTCTTTGTAATTGTATTTTTCTTTTGTTCATTTGTAGAATGAACAGTACCAACATAGACGCGATCCGGGCGAATCGGTTTAATTATTATGGTGCTTATTTCCTTTACTCAGCACTTTATGTCTGCTCTCGAGCTGTGGAGTGTCATTATTTAACATACTAATATATTTTATATTTTTTTTTATCATAAATTAATTTTAAATGTATTAATAAAATTTTATAAGTAAGTTTATTTTAAATAACATAAATTTTCAAAATAAAATGTTAATTAAAAAAAAAAAAAATCGAAAATTCATACACAACACAAAAATATGGCGTTTACAATGGTTAACACTTTGAGTGCCAAGAAGATCGTGCTCCTCAATACACTAGCCAAAATCATGTTGGAACTCAAAGAGTTAATATGAATAAACAAAAAAGAATGACGTGACTTGCATGTTAACACAAGAGACAAAATTGATATACAGATCACATTACGCGAAATGCTACGTAACGTAATTAACTGATTATTATGTACAAACGTCCTTAATAGGGTAACGAACAGGGTAGATTACAAGCAAAGACCAAATAGCCGTATTTCTGGACACATGATCTGATCCGGTTCACCTTACGTCTTGTGGATCAACAAATAGGAGCTTACGAGATATAAAATCAAAATTTGTGATTTATTGTAAATAAAATTTGGATTAAGATTTCCTTATCATATTTGAATCAATGTGCCGGTCACATCGCATTTTTCAAAAAAAAAAAATCAAGTAGCACTTGCATGAGCGAAACGGGTAGGAAAAACAAAATTTAAAAAATGTAGTAGCTCAATCAATGCACAATGTAAAACTCCCCACATTTGCTAGGATGTTTATTTTTCGCCAAAATTCAATTTCATTCTAATCACGTAAAAACAAAAAAAAAATACTGACCTAACAATTTTTTTTATTTTTCCATTTGCTTTAGTGAGTATACAAAACGAGCCGCACATAAAATTATTACAATACAAACGTGCAGCAAAAACCCCACTTTAAAATTTTGTATCCCTCTTTATTTTTGTCGCCTTATGTGAAGCGGCACGATGGGTGATTATTTTAAGAAGGGGTGAGATGTGGCATCACCTTTTCAATTGAAATTTGCGCCTCTTTCAACGAGAATAAAATTGGGCGTTTTTCAATTTACAGTACAGTTTTTTATCGAAAACAGTGGGATGATAACCACCAAATTTATTCTAATAGAGTGCGAGGGCAATAACTCACACTTACCGATGTGAATTGTCTAATAAAAAATCCAAATTATATAATTATGTGTTAGTAGCACTCAAAATTAAATTATTATTGGAAAAAATTGAGTGAGTTTTATTACACTGATAAATTATTCACCGAATCAAGTACATTTAAAAATTATAATTTTCAAAATGAAATTTATTTAAATATATAAAATTGTAATGAAATACAATAATTATTAATACATACATAAATTAGTAAACACACAAATAAAAAATAAACCTTTAATAGAAAAAATATCAAGGGTCTAACTATTTAATTCGACGTTCATTTTCGAACGCTATCGTTTTCCTATAGCAGCCAAAAGAAGAAAAAAGCAAATGTATGAAATTTTTACTATTCTTTTCTCTTTTCTATCAACGCTTGCTATAGAAAAACAATAGCCGTCAAAAATGAATTTCGAATTCAATTGTTAGGCCCCTGAATTTTTTATTGAAAATTTTCGATCAAAATAATGTGTATTTTATCTATCTAGGCCAATAACAAGCAACTTTCTTATCAATCTGCGGGGCAAGATAGCACTATATAGATAGAATTGCCCTGTATTTATAACACACCTTGTTTTATTATTATAAAAATTAAATTAAAAAAAATATGGTCTTTCATCTGCCGAATATCGTTGAATGTAATAAGCTAGGCAGACTGTGGATTAGTTAAACAGGTTTAGCAAAATTCTACCAAGTACTCTAGGGAAAAAAACGAATTTCCTAATTTTTCATAGTGTGCCAACTTATTTGATATGTATTTCCTTGAATACTTGATCGAATTTTGCTAAACCAGTTTAACTAATTCTCAGTCTGTCGAGGCTATATATTATGCATTATTCGAGTGTGCTCTTCTTCGACGCGGTGGTATGAATGTCGTACTTCGCTCCCTTATTTTTTATACTTTTTTTTTTTGTTTTTCATTTTCAAACATTACAGTATATTTAATACAGAAAATGTGGGTTCGATGTCGCAAAGCTTAATATTAAATTTAGTTTCGACATCGGTTGAACATTAACAATCAAATTTTTATTTTCCGCCATAATTTTGTTTATAACCATGTGTTCTCCATAAACACCACATTTCAATTTTGGCAAACAAATTTTGTTATGTAATTGTTTGAAATCATCTTCGATGAGTGACGCAATATGATCGATAAAAAAAATCTTTAACGAAATCAATTTCATCTTTCTCGCAGTATAGATCAAATCCGCACGATCTTGAAATTAAATGGTCGATTAAGTTACTCACATTGCAATCACAATTTACAATATCTCGAGCTTTCACCATTTATTTTAAAAATAAGCTCGCCCTATTCGGGTGGGCTACCCTCTTTAGAATTTTCGTTTATTGGCATCTCAGAGCTGTACACTAAAACCGTGTATGTTTTAAAAGTATCAAATGCGCCAGTTATAGTTTTTTTGTATATATGGACTACAAAAAATTGTGCTAAACAACTCGAAAATCTCATCTATTAATGGGATGTTCTTGCTATTTAAAAATAAGCAAAAGAAATCTAATACTAGGTCTTTTGCTTTTTTCTTTCTATTTAAACATTTTTCCCCAATTTGGATCACACTAATATTTATGAAATTCGAGGAACAAATAAATACAGGTGTTATTGTTGGATTAATATTTCCATTTGGATGAAGCGCTCTTTAAAGTATATTCTTAATAGCATTGAATGGTTATACTATTAAATACATGGAGAACCGACAAAATGGACGCCCACAATCAGTTATTAAAAATGCAAATAGGTGTTTGCATTTCAGACGAAGAAATACATACTTTCTGCAAGTCCAATAGAAATTTTAAAATTGTGCAAGCATCAGACTTGATATCATTTCTGCTACAGGAACAGTGATACTATTTATTTTAACTACACACGCATAGCATACAATTATTTTGCAATTGTGGTCCTTGTGGCAAATTGGTTTTTATTTTTACTATTCCTCCAGTTGATTAATTTGGGGTTTGCTTAAATTGTTTGCCGATTTGTGAATAACTCTTGTGTAGCCTCTTTGCGTTCTTTGCCACGATACTGATAAAACGTTTTATCGTTTAGATAATTCAAGTATGAACTTTTAATAATGACTTTTGTATTTGCACAAGGTCGATGCTCGTGGATTAGTAATATTTGATTTGTCATTTTTTTGGCCTTTGCCCAATTTTGCAAATACTGGATAATGTTTTGTTTCATTTTTACGTTTGCGGACTATTTTTAATGCTTCACAAATTTGTTTTAACTAGGTTCTACTAAATGTTTCCCCTTTTTTGATTTTACAAGCTTCAATTCGGGCCCTGTACACTACAGATGGACCAATTGATCATCAATTGATGTATTTTATAACACTCACTTAGGGCAAACACTTTAAAATAAAGATTGTAAATTAAATTTCAAACAAAATTTATTCAGATCATATTTTATATGTTACGGGATATGACGAGTTTTGACTTAATTTTTTTTTTACAAAATTCGGCATCTCTACGTCTAGGCGTATTGACTATTCGGAATAAAACAACATACTAAAGCTTTTTCCATAAATTTGGAGATCCATGCGAAATATGTTGAACGTCTGTGTACCAGAAGTGGCACCTTCCGTGGTTCGGAAGATTTTTTAATTAAGTTTTTCTGATTTCTAAATAAAAATATAGATAATTTCACAAAACACTTCATTTCAATATTTCAATCAAAGTTTTCAAAGTTTTCAATATTTATTCACAAACGATGCACTAATACACGATACACAAACTGTTTTATAACATTTTATTTTTTTTAATTAATAATATTACGATTTTTTAAGAACACAAAATTTAGCGTGTCACTTTTTACAACAACAAAAACTTGTCCGGTTAGCTTTTTCTTTGACATCTGAGACCACCATATGCATTTTTATATAACCATCCTGTTCCCATATGACTCAAAAGAGATAGCAAATATTATATTGATTTTATATGGCAAAAAAAACAGTTACAGCTCTAGTTAATGTTACTATATTCTGCACACCCTTAACGGATCAGTGCCGCCATATAAGCGGTATGATACTTTTACTTACCGGGTCCAATGCAGCGTATATGGCGGCAATAAACATTTTATTATTTATTTTTAATGTTGTTATATTTAAGGTCTATCGCGTAAAATACGGAAACCATTTTAAACAACTGTACTGAATCACTTACATAAAAAATTATTGAAGTTATATTTTATTTTAATTTCATATTGATAATGGTTTACAAAAAAAAATATTTAATATAATTCCAAAGAGAATGCCTTTGGAATTCACGATTTTTTCTTTGATGTTTGCCATAAGGGCTCGTACGGCGTTTCCATCCATTTTTCGATGATCAGATTGATCAATTGTTTTCAAATCTTCAGCTGATTTCATTGAATTCGATCGTTTCTCAAATTCCGTTTCATAATTACTCAAAATCTCTCGATTGAATGCAACTCTGGAGTATTCGAAGGATTCATCTCCTTTCGTACGAAATTCACATTGTTCGCGGCTAGCCACTCCAAAGTTTTTTTCACGTAAGGCGCCAAAGACAAATCCGGCCAGAATAATGTGGAATTGTTATGCTTTCGTACAAGTGGTAAAAGGCGTTTTTACAGGCACTCCTGTGAGTAGTTATCGGTATTAATTGTCGATTTTGTGTAAAACGGGTTGCTTTTAAAATCACATTGACAGATCGCCTGCCAGACCAACAGCTTTTTACCAAATTTCTCTTGTCAAATCATCTCTTGTCGATTCATCCAGTACTTCTCCAGGTTTTGCTGTATAAAATTGTGGGCCAGGTAATGTTGAAAAATCTATTTCTAGGTCCATTTCGTCGTCCATAATTAAACAGCTCGGAGATGTGTTAATGAGATGTTTGTAGAGAAATTTTGCTCGTGTTAACGCAACATTTGTTTGCTTTTTCGACCGTTTAAGAATTTTCTGCTTCTTGTAAGTTTTTAATCCATGATTTTTTTTGTTCCGCTTAACCATATCTTTTGTTGTTCTATGATTCTTTGCAATATCCCGAACTGACTTAGAGGGAGTATATTTTAATGTCTTTAAAACGTTTAATTTTAACTTCTTGTGTCGCGTTCCTCTCGGTCGCCCTCTTTTTGGTTTGGATTTTACTGTGTCTTCATTGTAAAATCGATTTATGTTCTTGCAAACATTTGGTTTTGTTGTTTTGCAATTTTTTGCGATCACAGAATACGAAATTTGCTTATTTTTCTGCCATTCATGCACGTTTTTTACTCGAACAATTTATTTTTGATATACCATTTTTTCTTCTGTCACAAACAAACGAAAATAACACTAGTTTACTTTGTTTGAAAAAAAACTGTACTTTTCAAAAAGCAAAAAATAAAGATAAATAATTTTTGCGTTTTCGATTTAGATAAAGGTAAAATCGTTTCTATATAGTAATTTACGCGACAGTCCGTTACTACTAACGCGTTAAGTATTGTGCCATGGCCTATTTGTGAATTTGTTTGTGCTTGTTATCTGTTATCTTTTACCGTTATTGTGTACGTGCACTTTTGTGTTATTCGCATGCAAATTCAGTCTTGTTATGATTTTTCAAGAGAGCGTGCGCGTTGCACGAGTTATTTTACACAGTCTAGTTCATTATATACCATTTTCTTAAATAGTTTCTTTTGTATACTTGATTTAAAAATGTTTAGTAATACACAGTTTTGTGGTATTAGCTTACGACATTATCTTTTATTTTATTCTTCTATTTTCCTTTAAAATATTTTATGTAAAAATATTTAAATTCCAATTCTTAATTTGAACATGATAAACATTAAATTCTTTTACACAAAAGCATCTTCAGTTCGCTTAACCGGAGCGCCCATTGTGGAGGACTTCCTGAGTTCTGGATGCCTACCCGGCAATAAGACCGCAAGTTTCTGGTTGTATGAAAAAAAGCTTGAACCTGGTGGCAGGTAACCTGATACTTCCGGACCATTAAGAGTTAATACAGTGAGAAATTATTACAAATTTCTAAATTCCAAATATATTAAACTTATAATTTTACTGTAAAATAATTCTGTAGCGTGTATATAAGTCTATGAAATATAATATTTCTGAATTTTAGACTTATAGATGACAATTATTCGCTATCCAGCGTGAACGGAAAGAAAAGTATCGTGTGGTTGGGTAGTTGACTGTGTATAAGTAAGTAACGATTATCATAGTTGTTGTCACACAGATTGACGCTCAATGGAAGAATTTCCTACGTTTGTGCATTTAATTCGAGAGTACTGAAAATAGACCAATATGTGGAACAATCACATTAATACCATTACAATCGAAGAACCAAAGTAAAATATAATATTGTACAAATGATTTTTCTCATTGACTTTGGTACGTGAATTCACTTTTCTACCGATCTGCGGTAAAGTTGCGGTAATTTAACATAAAATGTTTAGGTTATGATATTATATTCATAGGTCATCGGTGAATTTTGATCAGACAAAATTATAAAAAGCAATCAATCATTGTTAAACTACATTTGTTTTGAAGAAATTAACTTGTGCGGAAAATTATTCGTATGAGTACAACCAAATTACGGTACAAATATTTTAATTAGTGTGCAATACTAAGGCTGTTTCCCAAACACCGACTTATTTGTGGACACCGACTTATTCAAATAAGCACCTTGCGAGAAGACTTATTTGAATAAGTATGTCTACACAGAAATGTCTCCGAAAAAATTTCTTGACTAAATGTAATATAGCACTTGTTTTTTCAAATCTAGTGGCAACGACCAACATGTCAAGAATTTTTTTTTTCTTCCATATAATAGAAATTGCGTTTTGTTTTTTTTTTGTTATTACGTCACAAATAAGTCGGTACAATGAATTGGAACGACTTGACCGACTCATTCAAGATGGCGTCTAATACGTCAATAATACTGGGTTCACACCAGAACTTATTTAATAGTATAATACTTTTTTGCTAATAAAGTATAATACCCGGCCAGTTTACATCACAAGCAGTGTAAACCCATACTATAATACTACATATATTATTTTTGTTGTTGATAAATATAATTTTTTTTTGTTTAATATCCCAAATGGAAATATATGTATATCCAAACAAAAAATGTCTTTACCGACCACTTGAAAAAAGAAATAAACAAAATTAAAGTATTATAATATTAAAGTAGAGTTTGAGCCACGACTATAATACCAATATTTTTTATAGCTATTATTATACTCGTACTTTAATAGCAAAATAGCATGATAAAGTATTAAAGTATTTTAGTTTGAGTTTACACCAACATACTTTTTTGCTACATAATTTTATTCTAGTGGCCGTATACGAATAATTCCAAGCTTAAAATTAATGCATGCTACACCACACCTCCATCCCAAAGCAAAAGAAAATATGATGTTCTGATTTTATTTAGTACTTTTGTTTTTTTTGGGGCCGCTATTATAATTTGATTATTTCTTATTTAATTGATATTAGTACTAATTTATGTTGGTTTTAACAAATAATATTCTTTAATATAATAATATTTAAATACAATAGTAAAATAATGAGAACATATGATTTACAATAATTTTATTTTTTGGTTTAGTTTTTTAGAAAATAGTGAATGTGGCCATAGTGTTCAATTTGATAATGTTTTTGTGTTTTAATCTATTATTATGCACCAATTTCAGGCATTTGTTGATTTCAATTTAAGAGTTTTGATCGGAAATTATTCTGTTATTTTTTATGGTTTTGTTTTTGAGTCGCCACTCGCCAGTTTCATCTCGTAATAATACTAAATCATCAACATATTTTTAATAAATATTTTGTTAACTTTTATTTTTCATATCAAGATTAGATTAATTGGTTTCTAGCCACTTCCCATGAATCTTGTAATCGGTATGTTAATTCACTTATGTAGTCATTATAACGTATGAAGAATAAAATATGAACAAACAAAAAAAAGTAAAAAAAAATTGTTTTAATAATCAAACAATTTTGATTTATAATTTATTTAAATATTTAATTCTTAGACAAAATTTACAGAGAAATTTGCGCCCCATATCGATTGGCTTTCCTGATCCTTCTTGGCACTCTTTTCATTGCCGCCTGCGTTCCTGATGTATCGATCTTCTTTAAATCTCTTTTTATCTTTATAATCAAACATTTTTGGCACGATATCCATTGCTGTATACCATTGTCTTCAAATTAGCCCAAACAATTTCAATTGGCCTTAGTTGTGGAATATTTGGTGGGTTTATAGTCTTTAGGGATAAATTCGATTCTGCGTTGATGTAAATCAGATAACATTGCGTTGGCGTTATGTGAAGATGCCAAATCAGGCCAAAAATCGCTTTATCATTTTTATGATATTTATCTATACATTTTTGAAGCACAGGTAAACATTTATTGTGTATGTTTGCGCATTAACGGCCAAACCACTTTTGAAAAAAACTGGGTCGCTTACACCTCGTTCGCTAATAGCCAACCACAACATAACTTTACCTGAAAACTTAGTCGTATGAATAAACTTCCCCTTTTCTGGAGCTTCATGATCAAGAGACTCGTAGTAGTATTTTGGCTGACATTCATTACCTTCAACAGTGAAATAAGTTTCATCATCCATCACACATTTATAAGCTGAAGAAGCAGCGACATATGTTTGGGAAAGCACTTTTAACCTAGACTTGATTGTAGCTATTTATTTCCCTGTAGTTGCTGGTACCGACTTTTTGGGTTTGCGATTTGTATTCATAACTTGTTAATGTTTCTTGACAGTTTTTGGGTCAACTTGATATTTTTTACCCAGCTGTCTGTACGATTTTGCAGTTCGACCCACCGTTTCAACTTTCA
Source organism: Nephrotoma appendiculata (assembly GCA_947310385.1). Lineage (NCBI taxonomy): Eukaryota > Metazoa > Arthropoda > Insecta > Diptera > Tipulidae > Nephrotoma > Nephrotoma appendiculata. Next base: position 89,473,916 of record OX371225.1, read on the forward strand.
ATTTCATTCGAACTTTGCTACCTTGAAGTTGACATGCTTTACCAGAGCCGAGTTTTCTTTCCACAGGTTCTTTACTCGAAAACTGTTGAATTGTTTTGTAGATAAACAATTTTTTGAATCCAAGAGCCTTGAAGTAGTGAAAAATTTCGATCTTTTGTTTGTCCGGGTTTTCCTGACAAAATTTATAAATTAATTTACAACGATCTACTTCTAATAATGACATTTTTATAACTAATTGTAAAATGACGCTGTTGTTATGTATATTTTCTGAAATATAAGAGAATCAAGTTATTTAAAAACAAGGAAAAATTTAGTTTTGGTTGTACACCATAAATACAGATGCATTTTACATTTGGCCATATTCTATTCCTCATACGTTAATTTTAAAGAATTTCGGATTTTTTCTTAATATCCTTTTTGTGTTTTACTAACACAATTGTGCGGGTAGGGCAAAAGTACCATGTCAAAAATTTATTTTTGTATGTTTTTTGAACCAATTTACACATTTGTAAATTCCTTTTTAACTTATTTTCGTCCGAAAAACACACTATATCTATACACACACAATTGTGTTGGTTTTACTTCAAATCAAGCGAAATTTTTTTTATCAACAACGCCATTACATACGATGGTTTTTTACTCCCACATTTGTGTGGGTTGGACTAAAATTGAGATGATTTTTGTTTTACTTGGTTGAAAAAGGGATATAGGGTGGGATGTTTTTAATTTTACCATATAACAGTTCAAATGGTATAACCTTTGGATGTATGTGGAGTACTATTATACGAAAATATTTCACATACTACCCAATTGTCTTAATTTGATTTATCGTTTGTTGGAAATGTTCCAAGGTATTCCCCTAAGTACGATGCGATCTTTCGAGTAATCTTTTTGGTTGTGATTGATAGCAGAACAATGAATATGCTTTACTTTAAACAAATTCGACAAGTTTTTAAAAATTTTACTAATAAAATTCGAGCCTTGATCCGTTACGATAATGTTACGATAATGAATAACTTGCAGATTTTGCAAGTTACTCTGTAATGCAACACATAATTATGAGTTTTATATAAACGATTAGTATATAAATATTTTAATTAGTGTCCAATACGCATACAAACAATTCAAAGCTTAAAATTAATGCATTGCGCTACACCACACATGTCGTAAAAGAAATTCGGGTGTTGGCCACTACACTACACTGATAGCTATCACATCACATGAAGTGATGCGACTATAAAATTACTATTCTCTTAGTCGATTCATGTGACGTGATACGGCGAATGGCATAACCTATACTTATCTGGCAACACTAGAATTATTTGTAAAATTATTTGACATTTAATATTTGACAAATTCAAAATTATTTTTATTTTGTGTTGTGTTCAGAGAGTGTAGTTGTATCGCAGTTTTATTGTGTTATTTAAAATAAATAATTATTCCGTTAATAAATAAATATTTGATAGAAATATGAGTAGTATCGAGTTTTTTTTTATACCGACGATAGTGAAGAGAAGGAAAATGTACACGAGAGTATCGAAAATTAAGAGATGCTTATAATCCATTGGAACTTCCAAATAATTTGTAAGTTTTGCAATTTCTATATGTATCTTATAAATATACATATCAATTTTTCTTTTTCTTTCAGATTTATTCAATATTTTCGGATAAACAAAGATTCATTTAGTTATATTCTTTCGATAAATGAAAGTAAATTGGAAAGAACCACTAGGTACGGTTCTGTGCTCCCAATCATAAAGCTGGCGGCAGTTTTGAGGTTTTTTGCACAAGGAAGCTATCAAACGGGTACGGGTAATGAATTTTTAGTAGGAATACCTCAGTTGACCTTTTCAAAAATTTTAAGCGAAACTTGCGTGATCTTAGAAGAGGAACTATGCCCGCAATATATTATATTTTCAACAACCGATGCGGAGAAGTAGCGGATCAAATTATCATTTTTTGCAAAATTTGGTTTTCCTCGTGTGATTGGCTGTGTCGACGGGACCCATATAAAAATAATAACACCAGAAAAATGCCAAAAACATTTATATATGAATCGGAAAGGTTTCTATAGCTTAAATGTTATGATTACAGTTATTTATAAATTTGCTAATTTAAATTCCATTTCTTAGGTTTGTGATCATCAACAAAAAATTACTTATGTGGACAGTCATCACCCAGGATCCTGTCACGATGCTTTCATATTTAATTCTAGTGATTTAGATACTGAGCTGAAAAATAATTACGAGAACGGTCAGATGAATACATGGTTATTAGGTAATGTCAAAAATCATCTATAATATTGTTTAGAATTTTGTTTTATGTAAGCATATTTATTCTATGTGATGCCGATTATACTCTCAAGCCATACCTAATAACACCATTTAGAGCAACTGCCGCAGATTGGCCAGAAAGGAGGTTTAACTTAAAACTTTCAAAAGCTAGGAATATTATTGAAAGGACAATTGGATTATGAAAAAACAGATTTCACTGTTTATTGGGTGCAAGACAGCTGCATTATTCACCGCAGAAAACCGCACAATTTATTAATGTTTGTTGTGCTCTACACAACTTGTGTATTGATCACAATTTAAATATGGAAATGCAAGAAACAACAATACAAGATAATGATGAACTAAATAATATGGTGGAAGGAGAAATCTCTGACATCGGACAAAGAATAAGAGGCCAACTAATGAATTCAATTTGTTAACCTTCATGTTAATAAAGGAAAAATATCTTAATATGAGTGAACAAGGCACCCGGGTGGGTACCTTCATTTATTTTGTATGTAAATAAAGAGATTTTCAATTTTTATATAAATTTTGATATGTCTAATGGGTTTTTATTAATTACATGAATTTTACAAATTCAATTTTAAATATACACATATGGATAATACAAAAATCGAACAACAATTGCTATATGCATGCATTAATGGCACAAAAAAAATATTTGTACCTAAAAATGAATTACGGAACCAATGTATACCAACACTATATGTATAGTTATTTAATAACCATTTATATGAATTGATTGCAAAAATAAGTGATATAATATATCTGATTGCAATGATAAGTGATATAGTATAATATTATTATATAACGAAAATCAAATAAATAAATGTTAGTAAACATTTTCCTATTTTTTATTTGGACAATAATTAATTAACTAACTAATAGTTGTGCTTGACGACGCAGAAGAATGTGATTCTCCACTTGAGTTAGCTGAAGCCGAAGCATCCGATGCTGGGCAAGTTCCAATCCAGGTAAGAACAAAAAATATCCAGATGCCGGTCAGCGACCAAAAACAAAGAATTTGAAATCATTTACCAAAAATCAACTGGATTTCTTTTAAAATTTATTTTGGGTATGTTAAAATTCGTTCCCGTTTCCACAAGTTAATAATTTGCATGACTTCGTATTTCTACGTGAATTGGCACTTGTCTTTGTAGACTAAATATTGAAATTTGTCGTCGTTCCTGTCCGAGTAAATATTACTCCATCTAACGCTATTAAAGAAATCAACGTACATCAGTATACCTGAAATAAATAAAAATATAAACGTAAATTTGTTGAAATATATTACCAGAAATACATAAACATGAAATGAAATGCAATTAAAAAAAACAAAACTTAAAATTATTGTCATATTATTTCTTTCATTCATTCTATACTATGGAAAACAAATGAAGGTACCCGGGTACCTTTGTTATTGTAATTCGGATATTTAATCAACTTTCCACTCCCACATTTTCCCCAGTTGCAAAATTTGTCAAAACAGTGTATTCGAATTATGTTAATTGAATTATATAAGTTCTCATTAATTTCAAGTTTTACCTTTTGTACTTTTCATTGTTTATTTTTTTATGTTTCAGTCGTAATACTGGAACATAAAAAAATAAACAATGAAAAGTACAAAAGGTACCTAGGTACCTCGTCGCTCACATAGACATCCTAAATAAAAAAACTTTATATTGTAGTTTATATAATTTAATTCATAATTAAATATTTTAATTTAATTCATAATTTTATTTTGGTTTTTTTAATTTAATTCATAATTTCAATATATATTTAAATTTATAACTAAGATATAAAAATATATGTTTCGAATTCGAAGATATAAAAATATATGTTTCGAATTCGAGCCATAAAAAATAAATTTATGATTAATGTATCACATCACATCTTGGTTTTTCACATCACATCTTGGTTTTTATCACTAATAGTATTTGTTGTTAGCCTGTTGTTCTTTTAACGCCAGCTTTTGCACCTTGTATTTTAAATTTTTTAATTTGAATTTAATTTAATTTTGATTTTAATTCATAAATTTTCCGGGAAAACCGAGCACATTCTTTAAAATGTTTTGTTTGTTTCTCTATATTTTTTGTCTGACTCTCAAGCAGATGTCTTCTCTCTTCTTGGTAATTCGAAGAATTGGAACGTTTCCGTCTATTTTGGTAAGATAATGGTACAGTTCAAATCAATTTGCTTTTATTGTTTTCTGTTGCTGTTGTTTCAAAAAATGTTGGCGGTATATTATTTTTGATGCAAACATCGCCAGTTCTTATTGGGTCTATTTCTAAACTAATCAAATCGGATGTAGATTGTTCTTCAATATTTCTAATACGTATGGATGAGCTGTTGCTGTTGGACGTTGATGACATTTGAGTATTCCTTACTAACCCAAATGTGTTGTTGGAAACAGGGCATGTTTTTTCTAATGACAGAAGACTTATTACGCTCTCTTCTAGTTGAAAAAAATTAAAAAGTTTATTTAAGCCACCACCATTGGCTGAAATTTCATTTTTATTGTGCCCTAGTTTTTTTTAATTTTATTTTTTAGTTCATTCCAAACCTGAAAAAATTAGTTACTATGTTATGCCATAAGTCTCATATACAGGAACAGAATTATTACCTTTTGCCAGCCCGTTCCGTTTCTTAATGGAGGGCCTAAGCTATTTAGTTGTATGACAAAGCTATTCCACGATTCTTTATATTTTTCTTTTGAATTCCCCAACGTGAAAAATCCCTTGGACAGCTCAACATTTTTTCCATAGGCTCTACCTACCGTTTAAACTGTTTGACGTTTGTAATGTTTTTCCTAAATAACATAAATTTATTATCTTTTTTTTTATATTAACATACAAGGTGTTTGGCAGGTGGACCGACAACTTTTTTTTAAGATTGATGGGGTCATTTGGAAGCTTTCATCCCATGGAACCGATGTCCTAAGTCTCACGATAACTGAGATATGATATTTCTAAGTTTTTTTTAAATTACCCAAAATCTCACATTTAAATGGTCATAACTTTTTTGTTTGCAGACGTAAAGACACGAACTAACTTTTATTGTATTCTGCAATGTGATTTTTTCTAAATAAATCCAAACCCTAAAAAATTTATAAAAGTATAAAAAATGTATACCTGCTATCAGGGATCGATAACCGAAAAAATAACGTTACGTTATTTTGATTTTTTTTTTTAAACGATTTAATTCGTTATAACGTTATAACGTTAACAAATTTATTTTTAGGGTTACGTTACATAACGTTACGAAATGTTATATAACGTTATTTTAACGTTACAGTATCGTTAAGATAACGTTATAATATCGTTAAGATAACGTTATGTTAATATTAAATTATCGGAGTACCGTTGTGGGGAAATATGTGGATATTAATTAATAAACAATACAAAGTTTTATATTTAATATGTACTCTCATACTTATATATTATTCAAATTATTCATTTGCTACATATACATACAGGTATCGTATCATTTCACTATAAAAAATATAATATAAAAGAATAAAACTAATATAATACATAACTTTCTGATTAAACTATTATTTACTTATTAACTATTAGCTATTCATTTAAGAAATGTAATAAAATAAATTAAAATAAATAAAATTTCAACGCCGAGCTAAAACTAATCCATTTTATTTTTTTGAAAAAAAAATTATATTGTTTGATCAAAAAATTTGTGATTCAATCGGATAAGAAGAATATTTTCGAGAGTTTCAGCCGAAAGATTCTCTCTAAGAGAATTTAAAAAAAATTTAAGTGAACTGAAACACCTTTCGACAGACACTTGTGTCGCTGGAACGCCGAATACTACTCTCGATATATCGTACAGCTCTGGGTGATCTAACTTCTTTGAAAACCAATATTCCAAAACTGAAGATTTTGGAGAAATGGCCGGCACGTTATCAAAAGCCTCAATAATCGCCAATATATTCTTGTTTTGTTCACTAGTAGCAGGGGTATTCACAGAAATTTCCTTTAAATGAAGATCAAAATCATCATCCGTACTTGTTGATTCGTTTAATGTTTGTTGTTGTTGGTCCACAATTCCAAAATCATTAGCTTCTCTTTGAGGTTCTTTTGTTAACTCTATCCGTTGCCAAATTTCCTTCAAATGAGATTTAGCTTCAATTATATCTGTACCCGACAATACAGCCTGAAATCTTGGGTCCATAAATAAAGCTGATTTCATTGATATTGTTTTCAGGATGTTGGGTTCTCTAAAGTTTAAATTTTTTAGAAGAACTTTAGCAAATTCACCGCTTAATTTAGCAGTTGCTAATTTACAGTTTATCCACTCTTTATAAACATCGGTTAAGACTAGTTGTTCTGCTTAGAATTTCACGGTTGTGCGTGCTGATGGAGTTAAAGCATCTCTGATTTCTTCTGCCTTCGCCCAATTATTCAATTGTATCTTAATTCCAATGTTGATTGCAATATTATTGTATTCAGTTTGATTTTTTATAAGCATGTCAAGCATTCGAAATGTTGATGACCATCGAGTAATAGAATCTATTGGTGGAACCAATAATTGTTGCTGTTTTAATAATAAAATGCCCGCTGGAGTACGCAATTTTTTAACTAATGCCCGAACATAAGATAAACATTTTTCCTCGCTTTTTAAGCTATATACAACCGCTAACTGCAGTGTATGCGAAGGACATCTAACATACTAATAATATTATAATTTGTTGCATCGCCCGGGTGCTGTAAAGTTGTCAAGTCATATACAGTATCATCTAAGCTATTGTCTTCTTGATCAAAATCCTCTTGTACATCTTCTGAACCTTCGTTGTATAATGAATCATCACTTGAGTTATCTAATTCATCATCAATTTGAATAGTAGTTTCGTTTTGAGTGGTTTGGTATGATAAATTTGCATTTAGACTTTTGATTGCTTTAAGCATATTAGCCCCATTATCGCTTGTAACTGTATATACATTTTTTAAATCCACCCCATATCCGCTTAGCACACTTTGAACTTCATTTGCGATGTAGTCACCCGTATGTTTTTCCTTCAGTTCTAACATTGCTAATGTTCTTATTACAACAACCCCTTGATTCACAAATTGAACATTAATTCCTAGCACACTTCGCTTAAGTCGAGTTGCAGAATCAATTTTAACAGATAAAACACGCTGGTGTAACTCGTTTCTTATTTTTGATTTTAAATCTGTTGCTACCTCATTCATATGAACTTAATATTACTTGCAGTAATTGCAACTTTCTGCTTCGACATAGTGTTGATACTATCGAGAATAGGATTTAAAAATTTTCGAAATCCCGAATCTGTAAAAATGGAAAGAGGTCTACCATTTTTCGTTACCATTTCCAAACAACTATTTTTTATTTCGCAGTATGTCAATTTCACATTTGGTATGAAAAGCCGTTCCGTCACCACAAAATTATCTAGTGACTGACTTTGGGCTTTTTTCGAAATAGTTTGACTTTTAGTCTTAATAATCTTCTCGTATTTTTCTTTGTGATACACTTGCAAGTGTTTTAATAGATTTCCAGCATGATTACCTTTAATATTTCTACTACACAGCTCACATTTATTAGCGTTAGCTGTTTTAAAATAATTAAAATATTTTCTGCAAATGTTGGTTTGAGTTCTAGGCATGATGAATAGGTATAATATGAGCTGTAAAAAATTAAAACAATTGAAAAATTAAATTAAAATTTAAACTGACTAGTGTAATAGTCAGTTTGATGATGTAATTCACACAACTTTTATTAAATATACCCTCGATACTAATTTGATAATGACAAGACAACACAAGGTTTCTTAGGTTTTAAACTGGTGAATTTACACAAACACTGTATCAATATCCACTTGAACTAAACATAAAAATGAATGGAAAAGACTAATCGCTATAACAAAAGAGTCACATATATGAAATTAGGATATTATCGTATTCACTTTTAAAATCTGTAGCGAAATTACATTATGAAAATCGAGACAAGAGAACAACAGAAGAGACAAATATACATTACAAGCACAGTTTTAATTAGAATATTATATAAATTAATCCATCTCACTCATAATAACGAGAACATTATACATTCACAATATTATTATACAGTAATCAGAGCAGTCGCTCTATATATGAAATGAATGAATGACGTGATTAGTTTTAGAAAAAATTAACGAGAAACATTAAAAACAAAAAATAAGCGTTATTTTATTTCGTTATTTAGATTTTATTAAGTTATCGGGTATTGTTACGTTATAACGGAACGAAATTAATTTTGTTATGTTATTGGCTAAAATGTCATTATTTTAGCGTTATCGTTACGTTTTTTCGTTACGTTATAATAACGTTATCAATCCCTGCCTGCTATATGCATTTAAAAAAACTAGTTATTGTTTTGAAATAACTTTTATTTTAAAAACTTCTCTGGTTTATTTCCAACGGAATGCTATATGTCGTAAGAATCACTCATTTTGTGGACGAGATAAGAGATACTATTTGGTCAGGATTATTTGAGTCAGGATTAAGAAAATACTTTTTTAGTTATTGATAAAATAATCAACTTTATTTATTACATTTAAATTTACATCTAAATTTAAATTTTTATTTGTTTGTGTTAAATTGTTAAAAACTTCGTTGAGTTTGTCTTCGCTGTTGTTACGATGCCCATATTTAGTAACGAAGACTATGCTGACATGTTGTTGGCGTATGGCAGTGCTAATTGCAATGGACATGAAGCGAGAAGAATTCATCAGGCGTGATATCCTGTTCGACGTTTACCATGAAACCTTCTCAACAACTTATCGACGTCTGAAGGAGACCGGCAACTTACATTTTCACGAGCCTCCAGTGAATGTGAGGTAACATAATGTTGCAGTTGACGAAAGAATGTTAGAAGTTTTTAATGAGGATCCTACTACAAGCATACGAATTGTCGCTGCCAGATTCGACTTATCAGTCTGGATTCCATTACACTCCAGTTCATGGTAATTACACCCAGTTGTTACTTCTCTCAGTTTACAGAAATGCATCATATTTGAGCAATTATCACAAACTCACGGATTTAATTAATTGTTCCAGGTTTCGAAGAGGGTGATAATGCTAGACGGTTGGAGTTTTCTAGGTTTATACTGCATACGAATGTTCAGGATAATAGATTTTTGAAAATGATTTTGTGGACAGATGACTTTAACTTTATTCGTGAGGAAGTTGTAAATTTACACAATCTGCATCATTGGAAAGAAAGAAAAGGCCAAAATCATCACAAGAAAAGGCAGGTTTCTTTCCAAAAGAAATTCAGTGTAAATGTTTGGGCTGGTGTTATTGGTCGAAACCTATCGGCCCAAATTTTTTGCCTTTCCGGAGAAATCTATCCCGAATTTCTACAAAATGAGCTACCTGACCTGATTTTACCAGTTCTAGAAGTAGATGTGCCGGTACTCACAAAGTTTTAATAGAAAAGATTAGTGCCGCATTTGAACAAATGAAATATGAAATGAAAATCCACACAACAACCGTGAAGATAAAATAAAGTTGTCGTGCATGTATATGGAGTGGTGGAGGTCATTTTGAACAAAACGTAATAAATGAAGTTGATTAATATTTTATCAATAACTAAAAAAGTATTTTCTTAATCCTGACTCAAATAATCCTGACCAAATAGTATCTCTTATCTCGTCCACAAAATGAGTGATTCCTACGACATATAGCAATTCCGTTGGGAAAGGCATAAACCAGAGAAGTTTTTAAAATAAAAGTTATTTCAAAACAATTACTAGTTTTTTTAAATGCATATAGCAGGTATACATTTTTTATACTTTTATAAATTTTTTAGGGTTTGGAAGCCCATAACTCCCGATTGTTTAAAATAATGAGTTATTTAGAATAAAATCACATTGCAGAATACAATAAAAGTTATTTCGTGTCTTTCCGTCTGCAAACAAAAAAGTTATGACCAGAAAAGGTGAGATTTTGGGTAATTTAAAAAAAATTAAAAATATCATATCTCAGTTACCGTGAGACTTAGGACATCGGTTCCGTGGGATGAAAGTTTCCAAATGACCTCATCAATCTGAAAAAAACGTTGTCGGTTCACCTGCCAAACACTCTGTATTTATTATTATTTTTCTATATACATATATATATATATATATATATATATTATATATATATATATATATATATAATATATATACCGCCCGACTATATTTATATATATATATATATATATATATATATATATATATATATATATATATATATATATATATAATACCTATATAATATATAAATAATCGTAAACTTACGTTTTATTAACATCCAACTTGCGTGTTGTTATTCGTATCACTTAAAAATAATACGTGATGGAATATATCATTTCAAGTGACGTTTATCGCTTCATACGACTAAGCAAATATGGCGTCAAGTGATAGTTATCACACCAAACGATAAACGTCAATTCAATCGACTAAGAGGATACAAAAATGCGAATATCACATCATGTGATAGTTATCACTTTTATGAGAATAGAGCTGTTAATTTGGTTACACGTTCACAATAGCGTAAAAAAGGAATCACACGATTGTCAAAGAATTTTAACTAATTAAAACAGATACAAAGTAAAAAAAAAATATCACAAAATTTATTTAACTTTGAATGCGGAATTTTAACCGATTGAAACACACTTATATGAGATGCTTGAGCGAAAAGGATAGGAAAAACAAAAAAATAGAATGTATCTAGTGGGTATTGAAGAAACTTTTTTTTATAGAAAATTCAAAATTATTTTCATACTAATCATGTAAAAACAACAAAAAACAATTTGCTCCTAAATAATTTTGTTTTTTCGTTTGTGAACACGAGCAGTACATAAAATGATTGCTGCAAACGTGCCGCGAAAATTTTGTTTACCGGCGAAGAGATGATAGAAAAAGAAAAACGCATCGTCTTACCGCACTGTGTGAGGTGCACAATGGGTGTCCTGAAGTGCAGTAAATGTCAAAGGGTGACATATTCTTGTTTAAAGTTAAACATAAAGAAAAACAGATATTTAAATAAATGGAATTGAATAGGTATTTCCTATTATAACTACGAAATAAGTAGAAATTTTATAAAGCTGGTTACGAGAAAAAAAAATATTTAAACTTACTCGATTCTCAGAAGTTCTTGCTATCATTGCTATACTTACTCTAGCCGCACTTATAATATTTACTAATTTAAATTAATGTTAAATTAATCGGTTGGCCAATAAGTTCCGAGGCTGGTACATAGATGGAGCATTTAATGAAAAACTCGTTTGATTTCTAGGAAGTACCAACTTTTTTTTTTATTTTTACTATTGTAATGATTTTTTATTATGATTGTACATTGGTCTGTATTCAGTAATGTGATTAAATTAAATGGCAGTCTAAGTCTATAGTAGAGTCAATAATTCAATTAATGTTCAAGTGATACCTGTTAATTTCATGACATTTCGATCATTAAGTTTACACATTTGCTTTGATAACGCTAATTTTGTTATTTTCAGAACAATGGAATACTGAAAAAAAAATTATTTTCGATATAGACATTTTACCGATTTGGAAATAAATATAGAAGTGTATTAAAATTAACCAAGTTCAATATAAAATATATCCCAAAGAGCCATATTGCTTCAAAACGCATATCTTGTAAATTTTAATACAATTAGATATTCAAATTTTTACAATAGCAATAATTTTATCTGTTTTGTATATGCATATTTAGCTATTTCAGTTCTACAGTTTATGTGTAAAAGAGATAAATATTTTGATCCAAGTCCAAATAAAATATATTGCAGTAAAGCATATTTATTGTTATGTGGGAAATAATTTCTATTTCTAAAAGTTATATATAATTTGTTAATTTTAGTCATAAATATAAAATTTACTAGCTTAATATGCGCATGAGAAATATACATCCCGAATTTAAATTTTTTTAAGACGAACTCTAACAAGAGTTCTGGTGGATCAGATTCAGATATAACTTATCTGATCTGAGACAATAAATGTTTGTATTGGTTTTGGATTAAACCAATGAATTAATGGCAAATATTAAAATCACTCAAAACAAAATAAAAATGATAAAATGTCACATTCAATTGAGTTATAAAAATATCCAAACTGAAATGTAAGACATCCTAAATGGTTAAAATAAATAATGAATTTAACATAAATATAAATCTTTATTTAATAAAAAATCACCTTGTCAAGTTTTATTTATATAAAATTGGGAAAATTCATATATTTGATATCGATATATTTTATTACGAATTTAATATTTGTTTTTAACTTTGAGGAGTATATACCGAGGTAAGAGAAATATGTTTATGTTTCTAAACGTTATCAAACGTTATCGTCAAGATATCAAAAAAAACTCACAACTGATCTTGATGGCCTAAAATCTATTGAAAATCCATCTCTAAAAGATATTATGGATGCTATCTGTTCTTCAAACACTGATATCAATCAAAAAATTGAAGCTTTGCATAATGACTTTCAATTGAAAATTGATGACATCAATTCTAAAATGGTGGTGCTTAAAGAAGACGTAGACGATAATAAAATGCACACAATTAATATTGTTAATGATTTGCAAAAAACAAATACAAGAATGGATAACTTGGAATACCAAAGTGAATTCCTACTCCAGCAAACAATAAAAAATGATATTATTATATTTGGTTTACCATCTGAAATTGGAAATATAACACCATTTGTTGAGGGACTAGGTAAATTCTTTAAGTTTGATATGGATGACATTGAACATTTTTTTAAACGTTCTATGAATGTACAGAACAAAACATCGTCTATCCAAGTTATCATTTCATTTAAATCTCCAAACAAAAAAAAAAAAGTAATGGATACACTAATCAAAAATGGGCCTGTGTTTCTCCACCAAATTCTTAATGATGTTGCTAATGATCCAATGAAAAAATTAATAATTAATAATCGTTTGCGTAAACATTTCGCGCAACTATTAACTGCCGCAAAGAAACTTCAACAAACTTCTGCAGTATATAAATCGTGGTACAGCGGTCATATATATATCCAGGAAACTCAACAATCTGCACCAGGAATTATATATTGTATGGCACAGATACAGAAATTTAAAAACATCAACACTGCATTATCGACTTCACAAGGTCAAACAGAATAACAACTACATTTAATAAAAAAAAAAAAAAAAAAAAAAATTCTAAACAAAAATAAAATAATAAGTACATAGAGTTCTGTTTAAACTGTTCTATATAATAAAATTATTTAATTTTTGTATTGCAATAGTATTTAAGGTTGCCTTCTTTATACACGTCATTTTTTTTCTTTATTTTAAATTTTTTTATAACAATACTGTCAAATTTTGTTGATTATTTTTTGGATTAATTAGTGTCAAGTAGTGTACATTAAAAAAATTAAAACTTAATTTTATATATATAAATAAGTTATACTGCTTAACACTATTTGATTAGGTTTTTTCTTTGCAATTGGTGTCTTAATTTAATACGTATATGTACATAAAAATAGTTCTTAAACTTAAAATGGAATGTTTAGATGATAATTATGAAACTGATATTCAAAGTTTATTATCCGTGAAACACTTAATTAACATTGAACCAGAATATAATATTGGGTCTATACGTTATTTGTTGATAAACTCTAGATCACTAAGGAAAAATTTTGACCATATTAAGCAATTTATGGAGTCTTTAAGCACATCACCACACATAATTGTGATTACAGAAACATGGATTTATTCTAATGAAGTTCCATTTTATGAGCTACCAAATTATGAATCATATCATTGCCCAAGAGATAGTAATAGAGGTGGAGGAATTGCCATTTATGTAAGTAAATCTATTTTAGCTGTGGAAAAAGAAAACTATAATATTTTTGGATCAAGTTTTATTGTTATTGATTTACCTGTATTGAATAGTAAAATTATAGGTGTGTATCGTTGTAGTTGCCCAGATGGAATATTTTTTGATAAATTGGATACCGTACTTTCAGATTATCCAAACTCATTATTGCTAGGTGATATTAACATTAATTTGTTAAATAACCTTGACAAAACAACTGGGTGGCTAAATACAGTGGTTTCATCTTGTGGATTCGCCCACCTTAATAATCTAAATATTAATTCATATACCAGATTCTCCGCAACGCCATCGATCATTGATCACGTTACTACAGATTTAATTAAATCTAATTTTATTATCAGTCTATTTGATACACCTGATTTTGATCATCGAATTATATTAATAGATAAATCTGATAAGATTCCCAAACTTCTGCAGACTAAGTCGTATATTACAATTACTAATTATGATCATATTATAAATGATCTTCTAACGTCAAATGTAACATATGATTCATTTAATGATATTATTGATCATTACTCATACCTCATCTCTAATAACACGAAAGTCTTAAGAAAAAAAAATCGCATGGTAAAATGGTTTACAGAAGATTTTCAAAAAATTATTAATATAAGAGACTTATTCTACAGACTCAAGTTGAAATACCCAAATAATTCTTATTACTTATCTAGATTTAAATACTTTAGAAATCAAGTTGTGTATTCTAAACGGAGGCTTAAATTTAACTTTCATGAAAATAGGCTGCGAGCATCTATTGATAATCCAAGAAAAACCTGGATGATCCTTAAACAAATGCTTTATAACAATGAAAGTAATGCTGATAATAAAAATATTATTGCGATGGCAAATGAAAACCGTGAACTTCTTTATGATTCTACAGAAATTGCTAATTTATTAAACAGTCATTTTGTCAATATATCTACTACCAATCATGTTTCCGTTAGTGATAATATAATTCCACATTTCAAAACATATCTTAAATACGATAATTTACCTGTTCTTCACTTTTCTAAAACTAACTATTCAGAGGTTTTTGATATAATAAACAAATTAAACAAGAGTGCGTCTGCAGGATATGATCAGATATCAGCTAAGTTTATTGAAAAACTAAACTATTTCTCAATTCCAAGCATTGTCAAGCTGGTAAACGAGTCTTTAGTAAACGGAAATTTTCCAGATTGTTTAAAAATAGCAAAGGTGCATCCTATACACAAATCGGGGGATAAAACTCAGCCGGTAAATTATAGACCAATTTCAGTGCTTAATGTATTTTCAAAAATTTTCGAAAAAATAATAGTAAAGAGAATCGAATGTTACTTTACAAAAAATAACATAATCAATAAATATCAATTTGGTTTTGTTGACAAATCAAGTACTATATCAGCAGCATCCACAGTAATCAATGAAATTTTTTTGACAATGGAAACGAAACGGTATGTATCAATTTTATCGATTGATCTTAAAAAGGCTTTTGATATGGTACCACAAGATATACTAATTAGTAAATTTCTGACACTTAATCCGTCAAATACAGTTGCCTTACTTATAGCTTCTTATTTTGAAAGGCGTGTACAGTATACAATAGTAAATGGATCGGAAAGTCTACCATTGCAAATAATTTCTGGTGTACCGCAAGGCTCTGTTCTTGGGCCATTAGCCTTTAATTTTTTTATAAATGATATATTTAATGTACAATTACGTGGTAGACTTATAATGTATGCAGACGATGCTATTATTATATATCAGGCAAAAACACCGATAGGACTTATTGAAAAAATGAAAAATGATCTTATCAAAATTCAAAATTGGCTATCTGCTAATCGAATGTCGGTAAATAAATTGAAAACAAACTACATGATCTTTCAAAATAAAAATTTTCCAATTGCATTTCATCGCTATTTTGATATTGGTACTGATAGATATCACCAAGTACAGTTCATTACTTACCTTGGTTTAGTAATTGACGAACATTTAAACTGGCAAAATCATATCACAAAGGTTAAAAAATCAATATGGCCTTATGCGTTTGCATTAAAAAAGAATAGGAAATATTTTAATATCCAAACTGCCTGGATGATATATCATGCATACGTCAATTCGCGGCTTTCATATATGAGCTCAATATGGACCACTGCATCTTCATGCGCTTTAAAAGAACTACGTGTATTACAAAATCGAGTTATCAAAACTATAAAATACCTACCGGCTTTGCAACCAACTCGAACAATCTACTCTTCGCAAATTTTGCCTATTGATATAATTGGAAATTTTGACCTTCTAGTGTTCATCCGGAAAATTCAACTAGGTTTAACCAAGTGTACTAGCTTATTTATCACAGTCAAAGACGTTCATTCTTATAACACACGGCAAAATACTGAAATAAATTTCTACATCAATACAGTTGCTACGTCACGGGCTCAAAATAACCCTTTCTATAAAGGTCTCATCTTATTTAATTTTCTGCCTGATAAAATCAAGACAGAGATAAACATAAGAAAGTTTAAGTCCGCACTCAAAGAATATCTGTTTAATAAATGGTTAGATTTTCAATAGTGATCTAGATATCTGAACACAATTATAAGTAACCCTCTCTACATAATATGTTTAAGAATATGCGGGAAATCTAAATTTTAAATTTTATAGTTAAATAGTGTGCATATTGTTTGGCATTTAGTATTTAGTTTTTATATAGATGTCTATATGATTATGGTTAAGACGTTGAATTGATTTATTTTAATGAAGTTAAATAGAATTAATCCAAAAAGTATAATGCAACAAAGTCTAATGAAATTTGAGATTAATTTTGAATATGTATGTACGAGGGTATATCAAAAAGTCTTGCAATATCATATGAAAAAAAAGAGTGAGTGAGACAACAATATATTTTTCAAAACCATTTTTTGTCGCGATGAAACTTCTAGAAAAACATTTCGATGTAAATTTTACAGTTCGTTTGTTTTTGTCAATTTAGTAACACGTGTTTTGAATTTTTCTTAAAATGAATGAAATTGAATATCGCGCCGTTATTAAATTTTTCTGTAAAGATGACCGAAATGCAATTTATATATTCAACTATATATCAAAAGTTTACTGCGAATCTGCACCATCATATGCCACAGTAACAAGGTGGGTAAAATTATTCAAAAGTGGTCGGGCATCATTAGAAGACGACAACTGCTCGGGTCGGCCAGCAGATGCTATTAGCCATGAAAACGTAATTTTGGCCGAATCTATTGTATTGGAAGACCGGCGTATTTCTATTCCGCGGTTAGCGTGGAGACTTTCTCTTTCATACGGTACCACATATACTATATTACATGACCACCTTCACATGTCGAAAGTAAGTGCACGATGGGTTCCCCGTTTGTTGAATGCAGAACAAAAAAAATGCGTGTTCAAACTTCAAAGGCGATTTTAGATATGTACAAAGAAGATCCAGAAAATTTCTTGGATAACATAATAACAGGCGATGAAACATGGCTTCATCACTGGGGTCCGGAATCCAAACAAGAATCGATGCAATGGATTAAACGTAGCGAACCACCACCAAAGAAATTCAAAACTCAACTGTCTGCTGGTAAGGTTTTGGCAACAATTTTTTGGGATGCTGAAGAAATTTTGATAATCGATTATATGCCACCGAAAACCACAATCACAGGCATATATTACGCAGCGGTTTTGCGAAAATTGAAAAAAGCGATCCGAGAAAAACGGCCAAGGAAAGTTAGAAAAAAAATCTTGCTTCTTCACGACAATGCACCAGTGCACAAGGCTAATGTTGCTCAAGCTGCATTAAAGGACTGCGGCTTCGTGGAAATTCCGCATCCACCGTACAGTTCAGACTTGGCACCCAGTGACTAATTTCTGTTACCCAATTTGAAAAAAAAAATTAGGGGCCGGAAATTTTCCAGTGACTATGAAGTACAGTCTGTTGTAAATGGATATTTTATGGAGCAAAAGAAATCTTTGTTTTTAGAGGGTTTAGGCAAGTTAATTGATCGATGTGACAAATGTATAAACCTTAAAGGAGATTATGTCGAAAAATAAAAATATTGCTGTCTCACTCACTCTCTTTTTTCATATGATATTGCAAGACTTTTTGATTTGCCCTCGTATTTCAAAAAAAATTTTAATTACTAATACTTATATTGTAAAATTTGACTTGTAATTAAACTTATAAAATTGTATAATTAAATATTAAGAAAAAAACATTTTTTTACCTGTTATAGTCTTGTAAGACTTTTTGGGTAATTGTTGTTTACAACAAAGAATAAATAAATAAAAAAAAAAAAAAAAAAAAAATTTAGATATATTTTTCGTTTTCACAGATATAAAATATTCTTGTCCCGAAACGAAATATATTTTATATCTAAAAATCTATGTAAAATATATCTCTGTGGGCAATAATTTCTCTCAGTGAAACAAATGAATTTTTTATGTGGTGATTAAACACTGTTTTTATGGGAAAAAATACCATTCATGGCTTGATAAGTGTTAAAGAGACTCTACTCCATCAAAAGCAACTGCCAAACGTTGCACTCGATGCGACAAACTTTATTCTGGATCTATAAAATCATCTTTCATATTACATAATGCTTTCTTTGAAAGTATTAAAACAAAATAGTCAAAAGCCTGAACATTTTGATTTCCAATCGGTACTTCTCTTGTACTCAGTATATATACTCGTATCTTACATGTTAATTAAGGCATTTCATATAAACAATGTGTTAAATGTTTTTGGAAAAACTAACCGAAAAGATTTGATCAGATATTCAAATCATGATTTGATTATATTAGGTGCCTTTCGTATGTAAACAGGTAAAACCATTAACATTATTACTCCTAATGGATCACTCAAAAAGATTTACCAAACTAGTTTTTTGGATTTACATAAATTTAGTGTCTACATAATGTTTATGTACCTAAATAAGTCATAATATGCTTTGTATGCCCCAATAAAATATAAAATGTTAAAATTCAAATCACGTATGATTTCTGGGTTAACAATTGTTTGCATAACTTGTTATATTTGAGAAACACATACATGCTCATAATACACAAATATGTATCGAGATGGTATTGGCAATAATATGATTTATCTCCGATAATTTATTCATTTCTCACTGTCGAAATAATACGAAAAACCATTTGTCTTCTTATTTCATAACATAATGGATTCGCCTTGTCGTTTTTTATTGAAAGGGTAGAAATCAACCAGGAATAAAATATAAAAATTCGAAAAGTCTTTGAATGTTAAATTGAGATCAATATTAGCAAATATGAGTAAGGCACCAATACCTGAAGTCATAACACGTGCAAATACGTCAAGTTTCAGTATATAAAAGATATTCTCGTACGTTATTCTACGTCTACCTAAAGAAGAAAGGAAAGAGTATTGCGATATAGAAAAGGGTTAAAATGAAAACACGAATGATAAATTGTAATCGGTAAAGTATGCAGAAAATTTTCGTTATTAATTTGAAATGTGAAGGCTAAAGGCGTAAAATTTATTACATGTCAAAATATACAAAAACATAATTTATAAACTCGTAATTTAAGAAGATAGAAACAACAGTCTTAATTTTTTAAATAAAAATGGTATTTTCATTACATTTTTATAAACTGTGCCCGAAACCATTGTGTCCATTGTATGTTCCTTGACAGGGATCATCTCGTCAAATTTCAACTAATTGTTTAATTTAACCTTTTTAAGAGGATTCGTTTGTAATTTCGATTTTAATCTTATTTAGTTTTAAGTGACTTTCGATGTGTATATGAAACATATGATTATTAAAGAGTTTGTTTAAATACGATCTCTCAAAATCTGCAATTATTTCTATTTTGGGGACAGTCAATGTTGGATTCTTTGGCAAACTGTGGTGTTGCTGTTAGTTCTGGGACTTCAAGCAATTCAAAAAGAATTTGAGTTTTTGACTTATAGATGGAAAATTTGTAAGAATCACAACAATCAGTTTCGAACGGATGAGATTATTGATTTGAGAAATCAGTATTCTCATCAGGTCGCAACGACTGATGTAGTATTATTCAGATTGGAATATATACATAGAACAATACCATGTAGTTGTAGTACTAGCGAATTACTGCTTAGCCTACGAAATTCGATTCTCACATTTTTCATCTATATTTCATTCTCACTACTAATTTTTCGTGTTTACGAATTATTATATTTTACTTAGTTTTTTATTATAATGGTTTTATTGTGATTGTTCCGTACATTGGTCTATTTTCAGTACTCTGTGTAAATACAAATTTGAGAGTACTGAAAATAGACCAATGTGCGGAACAATTACAATAAAATATTGCAATAACAAACATAAGTAAAATATTCAAAACGGTTCAAAATTTGAATTTGTTTCAAGAGTATATATTTTTGTCCGTAAAAAATTGTTTATTCGTTTATTACGACCAATTTTAAGACTACCAAATGATTCCACAGACTGCTCCATGCAGTACGATTTTGTTGCATCTCACCTCATTGTAGGCTAGGTGTAGCACATATGACTTGCAGTTAACATTTGCTATTACCTAGAATATTTCAAAATTTCATATAGAAATCGTTTGTTCGGCCAAATTTTTTAATTTAAATACAACGTTTTATTAATTCGAAATCAAACTTCCAATGTCTTGATAACCTCACCTCAATGTAGATATTGAAACAACAAAAAATTCCCATTTTAATTAAAGTCGAGTGTTTTATTGCATCTGAAACAAGTTAACTGAAACTGTCATATAATGACATTTAAACTCCATTAATAATTCTTAAAATTATTCGAAAAAAATCATAAAATATCGTCTTTTACACCTAGTTAAAGTTAACCAAAAAATGTGGGCCGAAAATAAAATAGTCGATAATACAGTTGGTATTCATCCGTATAGAAGCCTGAAAACTGCTTTTAGAGGATGCAATTAGGAAGATTCTTAATTTCCACCGCGTTTCACAAAAAAAAAAAATAATTTTGATTTGTGCATTACTTTTTCAAATTTAGAAAGTTCTTTTGATGTAATTAAAGCAAAATTGCCTCATTTGAAATTTATTCGTTTGATAGTTTGGTCGATTTAATTAAATATAATTATTCAACCCTTATCAGAATTTTCCTATTTCGTATTATTAAGATTAAATGAATTTACTTTATTAACTAGTTCATATTTCTTTGCAGCCCATCGTCGAATGCGAACAGTTACCAACTATTTCCTGTTAAATTTAAGCGTTGCCGATCTTCTGATGTCACTATTAAATTGTGTATTCAACTTTATATTTATGTTAAATTCAGACTGGCCTTTTGGAGCTGTATATTGTACAATAAATAATTTTATGGCCAACGTTTCGGTTGCGTCGTCCGTTTTTACATTAGTTGCAATTTCATTTGACAGGTAAGCTTTAATGATTATTGAAAATAACCTTAGGCTGTCTTCCAAACGGATACTTATTTCAGACTTACTGACTTATTTGAGGCCATCTTGAATAATTAAGTAAACCCGTTCCAATTGAGTTTGCATACTTATTTTGACAGCGAGTTGAAAACTTTGATTGTTTTCATCGCAAAATTCTTCGAGGCATAATATTTTCGTTTACATTAATTTAATTATTTATTTTAATAGATTAACAATTATATTTGTGCAATTAAAAGGATTGGCGACAATCTAAAAAGGAAAGCTTAGAAATAATGTTTAAATCTAAGAGAAGTTCATGTTTCATGAACGTTGATCCATGAAACATGAACCGAACCGGATCAGATCAAGCATCAAGAAACACAGCCAATATCTTGCAAATGTCCACCACGAAATTTCTAAACACATTTCTACATAATTATGCTCTCACGAATTTTATTTTTATTTTATTATTTATTTTATTTATTTAAAGAAATCTATTTTGTAATATACATGTATGACTTCAGATTATTTACAATTATAGTTAAAATTATATTACAACAAAAAACTTTAGAACAGAAAAAGAAAAATATAAACCAAATTTTGGTTTAAACAATTAAAAATTTTGAAAAAAGTCTTTAAGGATATTTTTAAACTTGTCCTTTGATAAGTTGAAGTCAAATAGGTCGTCGATTAAGTTGAAAGATTTAGACATACTATTAATGGGGTTATTTTCTCCATAGTTGGTGGAATGGTGTTCAAGTGCTAAAAATTCATGGTATCGAAATGTTCTGCATGGCACGTGAATTGATATGTTTTCCAAGATGTAAGCTGAATCAACGTGACCAAGCAAAACGTTACCAATAAAAGCCGCGCCCAAAAGAAGTCGTCTATTTTCGAGCGTGCATATTTTGTAATCCGTGCATCTTGTTGTGTATGGAGGTAAGCGAGCCACATTTTCATGGAATGGTAAGTTGTGGTCGTAATCCCAGTCACTTTTCTTTAATAAAAAAATCAGGAACTTCTTTTGAATGCTTTCAATTCTTTTTATTTGTACAGAATAATATGAGTTCCAGACCGTTACATCTTATTCCAGTTGTGATCGAACATAAGCGAAATAGAGTGAACATAAGGTTTGAATATCCTTAAATTCACCTGTCCATCTTTTAACAAATCCGAACATAGCATTCGCTTTCGCAATACAATTTTCAATATGCCTATTGAAACTGGCGTTTTCGACAAATGTAACCCTAAGTCTATAATCTCATTGACTCTTTGCAGTACTTCGTTGTTGACTTTGTGTGAAGTAATAACCGGATTTCTTTTACGATGGAAAGACATGATTTTGCATTTCTTAATATTTAAGTATAGTGAGTTCCGATCACACCACTCACTTAATCTATCTAAGTCTTCTTGAAGTTTCTCCGTATCTAACAATCCATTAATAGTACGAAAAATTTTCACATCATCTGCAAATATGAGCACGGCTGAGTTTTTGATTATCTCGGTTATTCGGTCTATGAAAACAATAAAAATCCAAGGCCGGAGGTGTGATCCTTGGGGAACACCAAATGTAACTTTAATAACGTTTGATTTCTCATTTCCCATTATTACAAATTGGCACCGGTTTGATAGATATGATTTAAACCAATTTATGTAATCGAGAGAAAAACCAAAATTGGATAAACTCTGGAGTGCTTTATGATGACAGATAGAATCAAATGCTTTACTAAAATCCGTGTACGCTACATCAACTTGACGGTGTTTTTCTATCTCGTTAATTAGTTTACTGGTGAATTCAACCAGATTAGTCGATGTGAATCGGCCAGGCATAAACCCATGCTGGTTTATTGATATATGACGTGTAATTGTGGATTTAAAGCTGTTGCATAGTACTAACTCAAATAATTTAGGAATTGGTGATGTAGTTGATATTCGTCTGTAGCATGAGATATCGTCACGTTTACCCGATTTAAAAATTGGAGTAATTTTTGAAATTTTCCATTTGTCAGGAAACACGCCGGTGTTTAAGGAATGATTGAATAGATAACATAATGGAGTTGTTAAAATTTCAGCGTACTCCTTCAGAATAGAAGAGGGTATATCGTCAAGACCGCAACCCTCTCCAAACCCCCTTAAAGCCGATAAAATGTTGTCCTCAAAAATAATAGGAGGAGTTATTGATGTGTTGTTGTTGGGTTGTTCGTACAATCCACTAGTAACGCTTGGTCTATAGACTGATTGAAAAAACGACGCGAACATGTTAGCTATATCTTTGGCATTTGAAGAGCAGGTATTGTTGTACGTCATATTAGCAGGGTATCCTTCAATTTCGCGTTTATTCCTAAAGTATTTCCAAAATTGTTTTGGATTTACTTTGATGTTGTCTTGAATTTGATTAAGATACGACCTGTATTTTGATTTGAAATAAATTTCAAATTCATTACTATGTTGTAGAAACGTAGTTTTGTCCGCTTCTAACCCACTTTTCAACATTTTGGCATACGCTGTCGACTTTCGATTTTTTAAGTTAACTAGTCTATCATCAATCCAATGAGGGTGAGCATTTTGTGGTTTTGTGGAAGAATTTTGTTCCAAAAGCCAGAATACAGTTTTGGGCGAAAGGAAATAAAACTGCTACAAAATTTAAAGTTCTCATTCTCCGAGGATTACCAGAATAAGGCCACAGGTCATCTATAAAATCAGGTCCAGGAAGATTAAGTAGAATTTTACTATTTATAACAATCATTTCAATTAATAAGACCTCAGAAGCTGAGTTTGAAGATTTATATATAATTTTAAAAGGAATAGACTTTCGCACAAAGATACATACTCCACTTCGGCGCTTATGAGGTCCGTTGTTTTGAAAAACTTTAAACTTGTCAAGTAAGATAGCATTACCCAATATATATGATTTCAACCAATGCTTAGAGATACAAATGGCATGGATATTAACATTTGAAAACACAATGAATTTCATCTTTTTATGTAAAAAAAATTGTGAATGGGCTCTAAACTTTGTTAATATTTCACAAAGTTTAGAGCCCATTCACAAATTTTTTTGTACTTTTTTTTTTTATTTAAGGCTGATTTAAGAATTACGTTAGGCATATGAAAATCGTTCACGGAATGAGCATTTTCAAAATAGCGGCTAGACAAATTATTTTGCATTAACATTTGATTTAATGGAATAATTAGTGAAATATTGTATTTTCCTTACCTGACTTAAATAAACAAAACAAGTTGAAGTACCAGCCGTACGATTAGTACAAAAAGAAACTTTAATTTAAGATTAATTTCTTCACAACTACTGCATTTTAATAAACTAATGCTACAATCCTTAAAATAACTATTACCGGCACATCTAACCCAGTTACTTCATTATTTTTTTATTTTAAATTTTACCAAATAAGGTATATACTGTAAAAATATTCTTATGAAGTAATTTTGCATAGTTAAATATATAAATTCTTATTTTCTAACAAATTTGTAATACATTTTCGATATAAAATATTTCGTTAACTTATTCTTTCAAATTTTTATTTTATTTTTTTTTTATTTTGATACTTAAAAATTAAATATTAAATGTTCTTGATAAGTTTATTCTTACGGGTTCATACAAACCTACGATTGGTGTGACTCAGAGTACTTAGTGTCCTCGCCAATAGTAGTTAGGTAGCAACCCCAACATACAGTCCGTTATATAAAGTAAAAATTTATTTAAATTGCGATCTTTATGGCAATATTATTATTTAAATTAGTTTCACTATTATAATCAGTATTGTTGTCAAACCTATTTATGTTCACATTTCTAGAGTTAATCTCTGAAATGCACGTCGTGTCAATTAAAAATTTTTTTTGTTAAAATAAAATTGGTTAAAATTATTCTTACTATTATTCAGGTGATTAATTCTCTCGGTTGTGGTGAAATCTCGGAATGCAGATAAGGATTTCTCCATATTTTCTTTTGAGATGTCATATGCATGGTAAAAGTTAACCAGGATATCCTTCAACTTCTCCACACAGGTTGGAAATCCTTCCTTTCTGAGAATTAACTTAAGGTCTACGAACGTTGTGCCTCGGAAGCTTGTGCCGGCTTTTAAATCCTTGTACTGGGCAACGTATAGTTTTGCCGCTTCCAAGATTTTGTCTTCTCTGAGGCGCCCGACGAGGTATCTTCCATCGCCATTAGATGAGATAATACCCATCCTCACTGCTGGTGGAAAGACTGGATCAACGAAAGATGCTGATGGGGAGCCTGAAATTAAACCTCCGTTGGTGTTAGAACTGGGTGAACTTGTGATGTTGATGGTGGACTGATCCTCGATGTTGTTGGAGTTGAATGAGTTTTTGACTTTGACATTGCTCACACCCTCAGGATGGATTGTTGGACCTTTTAATAAATTTGGGTATTCTTCGGTGTAGTTCTTCCGATGGATGGTGTGTCTTGAGGGATCGTTACGTCTGAAAATTGAGGATGTCGGTGGAGGAATGTTGATACTTGAAGGCGGTGTACCGGCGAGTGGTTGAATAGGTGTCGATGGAGCACTCTTGATACTTGAAGCTTCAGTGGTAACGAGTTGTTGAACGGGTGTCTCGATCCCTGAAGTTGGTGAGCTGACGAGTGGTTGAACAGTAGTCGATGGAGGTATGATGTCAGATCTGCGGAATTGTTTTGTCCTTGTCATTTTTGAGTGATATGGTGAGCGGGCGTGTCGCTTAAAAGATGAATTGATCTTCAAGTCATGATTTGTCCAGTCCGATTTATAATTTTTTTTTCCCGTACATAAAACGCCAACAACCAGTATCTTTCTTGTTTTTACCTAGTTTGTCGACTGTCACATGATTTTTGTTGTGATCCAGTTTGTTCGCGGATTTTTTGTCATTATCGTTTTCGTTATTCCTATTGTGTTCTCGGAGAGTATTAATCGTTGCTGCATCGTCAATTTCTTGAGCTAGGGACGAAAATCGATTCGACGTAGGAATAGAGTAGTTGACTACACTATCATCATTGTTTTCATTTGGAGGCATAGTTCCGGAAATTGTTGCATTTAGAACTGCTTGTTCGATGGTCTCGTCAATCGATGATAATCTTTCCTTCAAGATGCTTGTGATGTTTGATTGCAGCCTCTTGATTCGCTTTTCTAAAGACGTTAAGCTCTGGACGAAGATCTGATGCTCGTCTGTTAGCATTTTAAACTGATCCGTGTTTAATCTTGTTGTGTGCGAATATTTTTTTGAGAGGTCTGTCATGCTGTCGAATATGAATTTGGTCTTCTCGTCAAGTTTTTCAAATATTTCACTGGTTGTATTGTATGAGCTAATGCATGCACCACAGACATAATGTGATGTGATTATCACATGTATTAGAGTTGGAGGTAATTCATGAACTTGTTGGTGACAGCTAATTAGATTTTTACAAATTTCAAATTGAATGTAGTCACATTCACAAAACCAGAAAATCTCTTTACCCAAACGATGGAATTTAGTTCCTCCTTTTTTTAAATTTTTCGCACTTTAATCCATTTTAAGTCCATAAATTAATTAAATATTTTAATTTTTTTAAATATTTTTATTTATTTATAAAATTTTTGTTATTCGATTTGTTTTGCTGTCTAATTTTCTTCCAATATTTCGCCATACTGCGGCATCATCAGGGTAACACAATACACCAGAACTATAAACAAAAATACCAGAATTAAAAAAAAAAAAATTGGCTTACATATATTTAGTAACTGACATATTGATGCAATCGATGTGATATCACTGACACCATTTCCATTTTAATGCATTGCACCGTTTAGTAACTTCAGAGTTACATACAAAACACAAATTATTACACAAGTTGGCACCTTCACTCATTATATCGATGGAATCACCAATTTTAATCATTTTTTGTTAAATAGTTAAAAACCATAGTTTTAAAAACATTAACTGAACTAACACGTTTTAGTTTCAGAGGCAAGCTGTTCCATATGATAATCAGGTTCATCAAACTTGAGTAGTTATAAATATTCGTCCTATTCATAGGCAAGTTGATATTTCTTGAGACGCAGAAAAATTCAGCTTTTCATATATGTAAATATGTCAGAAGCCTTATTTAATAATACGAAATATAAAAAGAGCAGTTCTGTAATAGCAAAACTCAAACAAGTCACATCCCAAAATAGAATTTTTAAAAGCCGAAATATGATCAAACTTGCGGAGGTCATGAACATTTCGTAAGCAATTATTGAATGTTATCTGAAGTAAACGCCTAGCAGAACCATCGCGATTATTAAATGCTACATCACAATATGTGTACTTATAACCAGAAATTAATCTAAGTGAATACAAACTATAATTCACGCGTTGACAAAGTGAGTTAACGTGATCAACCAACTAAGTTTAGAATTTAATATTAATCCCAAGTTGTTAATAGTTGGAGCATAGGTTTTTAGGCTTTTAATTTTAATATTTTCTCTTAAATTCTCTGGTTTAATAATAGTTATTAAAAAAAACAAATTTTATTAGGAAGCCGACGTTTCGGATATTAATCTATATCCTTCCTCAGGACTAAACTGTGAATGTATATTTAAACATTTAAAAAAAACGATTACAAAATAATTGAACAATTTAAACTTACAGTCATTAAAAGAACGCCAGTTTCTTATAAAATTCTTACAAAAATATAAATTAATCAATTGTAAAACTAAAATGAGTATACCAAATTAAATAAAATTAAAATACATACATATACTTCATATAACCGAAAAGAAAACAAATTGAGAATCACATGAAGTATTGTTTTGGAATTTAGAAAAGGCATATTGATATACTAAGGCTAAATAAAGTAGAAACATAATAATAAAAATGTGTCTTTGCTAATTTTCGTGAAAATGATACTTGTTAATTGTAAATGATAACATTAAAAATAGGATTATGTATAATCAAAATAAATTAGTGATTTGTTCAAAAATTATATGTAATTCAAAATAGTACATATAAAAAAAACAAATTCTAAAAAAAAATCTTAAAAAGCAAAAATTCAATCATTTTTAATGAAATGATTGTACATATCTTGGAGATAATTACAATCAGATTGTTTATTAAAACTTCCCGGATTTTTTTAATATGAATCATTTCTAAAACACGCCTAATTGAAGAGTTGCTTTCATGTTCCAATATCATCTAAAAATACACTTGCACTATCAACACTAATTTTAGCTTTTGCTTATACTCGTATCTTGAGCATGTTGACAGAATCTTGCAGACAATAATTGGTTTGTCTGTCCAATATATAGTTTATCACAAGCACATTTAACTTATTATACATCTATATTATTACCTAAAACCGTATGATCTTTTAAATTACAAAACAATGATCTGCCAAAATTATTATGTGCTATACCAACTAATTTGATATTATATTTATTCAAACAAAAACTAATCTTTTCGAGTAAAGATTCAACATATGGGATTGAAATATATTTCGTTTGATTGTCGTTTGTAATAGGTGGGACATTTTTAACTGCTGGTTATAAATCTAAATTTTTATGTAAATGACTTTTTAATATTGAATTTATTATTGAATTTGAATAATTATTTTTTAAAAGTGTATTTCTAAGAAGTCTAAAATTATCTTTATGAAAAATAGGATCTGATAACTGGGTTATTTGTTTATTAATAATTTTACTGTATTCCGTTTGTATACCAAAGTAAGGTGGGAATCGAAATTGAGATATCTACCAGACCACGTGGCTTTATGGAACCAATCAGTTGATGAAGTTCCATCTATTTTGTGTATTACTATTAAATCCAAAAAAGCTAACTTCTGATTATTTTATAATACCATTGTAAATTTAATATTATTGTTAAACTCAATAAACCCTTGAAAAAAATGTTAACTTTATTAGATGGAATCACCGTAATTATATCTTCTATATATCTAAAGTAAAATATTGGTTTAAAATCTAACAAATTTAATATAGATGACTCTATAAATTCCATAACTAAATCTGCAACTACTGGACTCATAGGAGAACCAAATAGTTGTTTGTAAATTTGTTTATTGGACAAAAACTCACAATTTTGAAAAACTTCAAACTAGAAGAACTTCAAACTAATTTCAAAGCACTAATAAATTCTCATTTATTTAATTTGATCCCGGAATTTGTCTTAATATCATTCCATCGTTTGTTTACTAGTTCTAATGCTAATTTACTATATACATATTCAACAAAATTATATGATCCTTAGGTAAAACAATATTTTTAATTTTTTCTTTAAACTCTACCGAATTTTTAACAGCACTAGAAGACTTGCCAACAGTAATATTTAAAATGTTTGATAACAAAGAGGCCAAATTATACAATGGAGTTCCAATTGAGCTAACTATAGGGGCGGTATGGAACTTTATGCATTTTAGCTAAACCATACATTTTCGCAAAAACACCATTGTAACATCTTATAGGTTTACCTTCTTGAACAGTTATTTAATCATTATTCCGTCATGCCTATAAGGTTATCATTTTGTTTTGAATAGATAGTGTATTATCTATCCTTATCAACTAATTTATATGTACAAGTTTCTGCCTACATAGATTTTATTTTATTAATGTAATCATTTTTATTGATTACTACAGCCGTGTTACCTTTGCCTGCTCGAGCGATGGTTAATATCCTCACTGGTAGCACAAGGAGAAACGGCATCAGCAGATAATATAAAAGAATAGTGTGGTGCATTTCCCAAACTTTTAGCTTTTCGTGCAAAAGTTAAATTTTCAGTAGCAGACGTTTGCTTGCAAATTGAAGAACTACCTTTACCAGAAGATGCACAACTATCATCAACCCAAACTAATTGTGACAAACTTTTCACTGTATTAATAATGTTATTGCATAGTTCAGATAAATCAGAAAATTTATCATACTACATTTTGAAAAAGTTGTTACAATCATCACAGAACCAATGCACGTCGACGCACTTCACAATAGTCATATGATGATTTTTTTAGGCTCACACATTTATAATGGAACAGCCTTTTACAATTCCCACTGCAATTAATAACGTTTGTATCGTTTTCACTATCACAAAGAACACAAATATTAAACTCAATTTCAGTTAACTTTCGCGGACACAGAAAAACTTATTTACAATATTTATACTTCTTGAATTATGTACACTCTTATTATTGTATATATGTCTGTACAATTAATAAGTTCAAAGTACACGAGACATTTTAGGGTTTGAAAAAGTTAATAAAATTTTTGAAAATTCAATTCGCACGGAAAAAACAAACGCCATGCAGCTACGACTACTACTTAATTTTTTTCAAATATACAGATCTATATACACTGTTAAATTACCTACACTGCTGACTAAAATAATAATGTAAATTAAAAAATAGTAATGAAATTTTTTTTGTCAAATATATATTTTTTCCGAGGAAATTTTTTGTTATTTTTTCAGTTTTTTCATCTACTGTGTATCTTTTAATTCAAGCCGAGCAAGCATTGCACTATCAAAAATACTCTGTGTTTTCTTATTCAACCTAAGTAGTTTTACTCCACCCCCTGTGTTTTTATTTGTGAGGTGTGTTCTCCTCTTCAAATTTTGCTATGAAATGATTATTAATGGGTCTTGCCTGGATATTGTACATAGAGCAAAGATGCGCAGTGCCAAATAATAAGGCGTGCATAAAGTAATAATTTTTTTTTTTTTTTTTTACTTAGCTACTCTTCGTACAAAGTTCACAAATAAAACGCAGTGTGCGGAGTAAAATTACTCAGGTTGAATAAAAAAATAAATTTTTTGGCAGCGCACTGCTTACTCGGGTTGAATTTAAAATAGAAACCTCAAGTCGTTAATATTTATATCATCAAATATTGGTCATACAAATTTTGTTATCATGTTTATGTAGCGAATACCATTGACACTAACAACGTTCCTGCTCCATTTTCGAAAAATGATGTCTCCCACTCATAGAGCGCACAATACAGTAACTAACACCATGGATTTTCAAAATAAATTTTTTTTTTGTAAAACCGTCACCGTAGGTAATGATCCAATCTGCAAATTGTTGACGTTGAGAACTAAATTTTTAATGGCCGGCTCAGATGGGCGATTTTGTTAACCAGAAAAAACGCGAATTTTATGAAATGTTGTTTTTACAGACACCGCATTTTCATAAAGGATTTCAACTGTTTTAATACGAACTTGAAGCGAAATTGAACTCATTTTACTAAATGGTCAATCTTCCACTGCTAATTTGTAAAAAAGTGAATAAAGCAACTGCTAAAAACTTTATACTTTATTAAAAAAAATCGTATTGAAAAACCCTGTAATGTTTAAATTTAAATTAGGTTCAGTGCTTTCCTAAATCTAATTTTTTTCTACATTAAAAGAGTAATGTTAATCCAACCCATAAATTTTATTTCCGTGATACAATTAAAATGGTGTTGTTTTATTTTTCTAAGTAAAGTCTGTTAGATAACTATAACTTTATATTAACGATAAAGCCTCTTTTGGAATTATTTAATTTTTGTTTCGTTTGTTTTCTCCAAGAAATTATCATTTTTCACATCTTGGTTCACAGCCTATGTCAAATTGATTTACTTTCATTCTTTTTTGTTAATCGTGTATGTATCCTTCTTACAGTGTTGGCGTGCACACAGTTTATGTTTACCCAAAATCATGTTGTGATAAATGTCTATTCACAATATGTAGGACTCCGATTTATACATTTTTGATTTCAACTAAACACAACACGTATTTTAACATACATATTACGTAAATGCGAGGCACAAAAAGCATTCGTTTCTTAAGTGTGGTACTATAACATAAATTAACAGTTTTCGATAACCTTCGTATATTTTGACAAATTAAAAAAGGAATCAACAATGGTAAACAGGGGACTAGTTAGTTAAAAGTAATAATGTTGCACCCAACATAAATATGTTAATATTTTGTGTATCCACCAGTTGTAGGTAATTAAGAAGGAAAAGGTTTTAAGTTACATTAAAAAAATCGTCAACAGAACACACATATGTATGTATTATGTACGCAAGCATAACTTTTTGTAATAAAATACATATTTATGATTTTACCCATGGCATTTTTATTTGGTTAGCAACAAATGTATAATTAAACTTTATTAACCAATAAAATGATTTGTACATATGTACTCGTACGAGCAGTACATGTCACAAATTATTATTCGACCAGAAACATAAAATCCTTTATTCTAATCCTATTCTAATAAAATTGTATTCTTAGATAAAAGTGGTTTGGGAAGGATTGCCATATCTTGTTTTCTACATTTAATTTAAGAGAGATCTTTTGGAAATGAAATACGTTATATGTTTTTGTTGCTGTATACACTTCGTTAAAAATTATCTTAGATTAGGTACACGAGCATGTACTGCAATTTTATTTATTGCAAAATAAGGCCTAAAATAATAAATAATTTTATTAGTTGTTGTAGGTCGAAATATTTGACTTTCTAAAGTACACACATAAAGTTTGGTTGTTTGTATAAAGCTTTGCAATAAAAAAAAGCCACACCACACATAATTTGATAACGATAATCTTATTAAATTTTCGTTTATATTTTTGTTTGATGTTTGTTTTTTGTAGAATTGTTGCCAAGGGAAATATTTTCTTTCTAAATTTCATCATCGTCATTGAAAATGTCACAAACGTTGGGGTTCAAGAACCTTTTACATTTAGTTTGCACGTGTCATGCCTGCCTGCATTAAGAGAAGAATCCACTTCATTAAAGTTTATGAAAATCCTGACATTTTAAAGTGGAATAGTTTGCAATATCAAATTTCCAACAATTGAAAAGAAGTTTTAAAAAAATCTGTGTATGTGGCATCTTTCCACTCACAGCTCAGACAGGCTGATTGATCGGGGTAAAACTTCATACTTAAACTTTCCCCATAAATTGGGAGATCCCAGTGATTTATCACCGAATTCTAGGAGCTTTTTGGTTTTTGCAAATATTTTGAAAAGTATATCATTTACGAGAAAAACGAGTAGAAACTAAAAGTTTCTAAATTAATTTTGCAACAATACCGTTCCAAATTAGTTTCCTAAAATTTAAGCTGCAATGGCGATTTTTGACAAAGACTGTTTCTCAACAAAAATTCGCACCTGTACAGTCCAGGTGGAATGATTGATTGGGATAGTGGCAACATTTTTATGATAAAAGACTGTTTTCAACAAAAGTTTAATTTTTCGCATTTACTTTTAACCTTCTTCATACAATTTAACCGTCTCCTTACAAAGAGGTGATTATTAACTAATACATATTATTCTTTTTTTTTATTCAAAATACAATCTAACATCATGTGGCAAACAAATTGCCAAATTGAAAATCAGAAACATATCATACTTTATGTATGTTATACACAAAACATAAAGTTTACAGGCCCTGCTATAAAGATGGTCTGAATCCTTATTTTATGTTGTGATGACTTATATCACACACGGCCGTTCCAATAATTCATTGGTTATTTGTTATTTCCCTTGAGTAGTCATGCTAGAATTCATTTTTCCATGTTGTGTTACATGGTTGCCCAATACAAAATAAGAAATACTTTCAATTTGGGTGGTAACGTTCTTTATAGGTCAAATTAACCGAATACATCACATTTTTCCATATACATATATGTATATCGTGGAGCAAGATTTATAATTTCGTTAAGTTCAAAACAGTTGGCCATTACGATATTTGCTACCATTAATTGTTTTGGCTACCAAAAATTGGTGAAGGGCGTTTTCTAACGGGCGTTTGGAAAATTCATTAAAGGCTTAACTGGTGGGGGTGGGGGCGGGGGGAAGAAGAGGTTTCAAAAGTCAGGAATCGATTAAGATTGTTGTTAATTTTGGCAAAATTCTTTTTCGGAGTCCTTCGATGGGGAACGGGTCTAATTTAAAAAATTTTTTTGACCTTTTCGATTTTGATAAAAATTCGTGTAGGGCAATTTTTAAATGCAAATTCAGTTGTCGATTAAGGTGGGTTCGAAACTTCGTTAAAATCTTTTAGTGGTTGATCCGGTGGGGCCGGTTTTCTTATATTTTGCGTGTTTTTTTCATATTTATTTCGATGGGAGCTAATTTCGGGAAAAATCATTTAGGGGTCTCTTTTCCAGATTGTTTCTGGTCGTAAAGTGTTTGATAAAGATTGCAGTGATAAGGGGTTCCTAATCCAAAATATTCTATTTTTGTTAATTTCGTGTAAGGAGGGGATGGTTTTCGAGTGCCAGAAATACTTTCGATTGGCTCTTATTCATCGGGCTTCTTAAAGCTTGCTGAAGAGCGTTTGAATGCAAGGAAAAGTTTACAAAGATTTCCGAAAAAATCCCGTTGGAGTCCTCCGGCGGGGTTGTCATATTGGACTATGCTGCGAGATATTGCACTATTATGTATTATACTGCATCATATTGTAATGGTTTTCATGATGTAGCACGTTGTGGATATTGCAGGACGTTGTGGGATGTTGCATCATATTGCCTAATACCGTGTAACGGGGTACAAAATTGTGACCTCCGTTAACATAAAAGATATCAGTGGCCATGAACTAAGTTGATATTACCTGTCATCGTTTCCCCTAGCTCGTCGGAGAGGTAAATTATTTGTCGTGGATAGTTCTGGAAGTTCATGGTTCTCACTGCTGGATTGATGACAGCGAAATTATCTTTAAGGACAATACACTGCAGACCCCACACTACTTACCCTCATCATAGTCCCCAACATAAGATTTTAACGCCTATTCTTTTTCTCAGAAAAATAATAAAAATAGATAAAAAAAAATTGAGAGGCAAAAATTATTACAAAAATATCCGATAATTTATTAAAACATTTAAAGAAAAGTACTAACATTAGCGTACAATATTTGAGCAATTCAATTTAGAAAATTTTAGAAATTAACCCGTACTTAAAATTAATAATGGGTGTACAATTTATTTATTAATATTATATTGCAATTAACTTTTATAATAATAATAATTATAATTTTATTTTTATACAATAAATAATATTATACATATATATATTGTTGGATGCAGTTCGCAGTGGATTCAGAATCCCTTAAAGAGAATTGCATACAACAATATTCAATTCTATACTCTACAAATAATAACATATTTCAAAATACAATGTAAATAAAGACTACTATAATCTTGGCATCTATACCTTTTTATATAATATATTTATTTATAATCGCTTTTAAAAAATCAACTATTCCTTTTTTAAAATTAACATAATTTTGCTGTTTTATTTCAACAGGGACTTCGTTATAGATTTTAGGGCCTACGAAACTAATTCGTTTGCGACCATACTTATTAATAATAGTACAAGGTTTCAGATTATTTTTATTGCGCGTGAGATATTGGTGATTATACGGACTCAAATTAATATTACTAACGCTTAGAGTAGCATTTCTTATCCTATAGATATACTTGACAGTCTGCATGAAGTGTAAGGATTTTACCGGTAAAATATTTTCAGCCTTTAGAGCGTATAAATCTCTCGATGAATATAGAATTGGTAATTTATATATTGCTTTAATACAACGGTTCTGCAGAACTTGTAGCGATTGGGATGAGTTGCCATAAACAACGAGGCCATAAGTAATTCTAGAGTGAATGAAGGCAGAGTATATGCATCGAAGTATTTTCGTAGGTATATAATAAGAGGCCTTACGTGTAAAACCAATTATTGGAGAAACTTTTGTGCAGACCGTATCAATATGATGCTGCCAATTAAGATGCGAGTCTAAAATCATTCCTAAATACCTATAAGTTTCGACAAACTCAATATTGACATTTGCTACAGCAAGACTAGGCAATGTAGGAAGAGGTTTGCTAATTGAACGGAATACCATGTATTTAGTTTTAGCCAGGTTTAAAGATAACATATTCTCATTAAAAAAATCAAGTAAAATGTCAAGATCATGTGACATAAACTGCAGTCCGTCAATTGGATCCTTAACTTCATAAAACAGTGCTGAGTCATCAGCAAATAACCTAAGTTTTCCTTTTAATGGGAGATTACCCATGTCATTTATGAATAATAAAAATAACATAGGACCGAGTACATTGCCTTGAGGTACACCGTACTTCACCAAACTACTCTTACTACTAGCGCCATTAACAAAAACGAATTGTTTTCTATTCGCGAGATAACTTTTCAATATGTCATGAGATTTCCCTCTAAATCCATACCAATTCAATTTATCTAATAATAATTCATGGTCCACTGTATCAAATGCTTTCTTTAGATCTAAAAACAAAGCACATACATAGAACTTATCATTTATTGAACTATTAATCATATCAACTGTTGCAACCAAAGCAACATCAGTCCCCGTCATCCCATATTTAAATGTACGTGTGTATATAATATATAAAGAAATAAAACCGAAAATATATTTTATATACTCATGTACAGTTAATTTTGAAAGTACGCGTACTGTATAACTCAATCTTAACTAATAAAAAAAATTACAACTACCAGGAAATTTAAGAAAACTAAGTCAAATTCAGGAAACTTAGAAAAATTAGAATCATATTAATAATAAATAATATAAAATAATTTTAATTAAATCTTAATTACGGTTTTTATGCGATACGTTGGTTTGTAGTAATCCACATATTCCACGGCAGGCAGTATTTATTTCGCAGCATGTACATGTACCGAAGAGAAGTAATGTTATAGATGGTTCGATAAATCCGAACGTTATTTTTATTGACTGATTAATTTATCGACTATTAATCACAGTTATTATTTGTATTAACACACGATTAAATGTAACGATAGTTTATATCAGGCGTCGTTTCAAAAAGTTTATATGTAACACAAGGACGTTTTTCGTACGTTAATTTTAGATAGCACTATTTATGCACGCACGAAATGTTCATATTCGTCTATATACACGGACACAAGATATTTTTCGAATCGCAATCAATACTTTGCAATTTTATTTTTATTATTTTTAACGAGATAACTAATATTTTAATTATGTCCACAATAAGACACGACGATCTATCCGTATTTAAAGCACATTCTTGACTGCCTCCCAAAAAAAAATTTCAATCATCAATTACATAAATATCGGTTTGTATACGGAATATCGATCAGCTGTCGCGCGCGCACAATTTTGTACAGTCGGTGAAATAAAAATAGAAATATACATAATTGTAATATGTGACATGTTACAACCGAGCCATTTTATTTGTTGTTGCACCATTCTGCATCTTGTTGAGTGAAGTTATTTGATGATTCACTACGTTTCGTCATGTTGCACCAAGTTGTGTCATGTGCATCAGTGTATCATGTTGTCATAATCAGATGTCTGTAGTTATGTTCTATCATAATGCGGAATGATGCGAAATTTAACCAGTGATTTGGTTGCTACCCCCCCCCCCCCCCCCCCCCCTGCTTTTTCAGAATTTTGGAGACTTGATTTGGGTTAAAATCTTTAATGATTTGAACTGTTTGTTTTCTTTAAACTGGAGTTTTGGCAGTTAGATTTGTTTAGTATCGCTTGGATATCCGGTATAAATATATACAGCTTGGTGATTATAGTCTGGTCATTCATTTAGCGTTTTTTAAATTTTGAGTTTCAATTGCCAAATTACTCAACTTCGAATACATATAACGCTTTTCTACCGTTTGGGCCTATTATTATTTTTACAATAAATTTGAATAAACTTTTGGTATGTTTTAAGCTTTAGGCACTTGCAAATAACTACAATGCCAGTTTGGGTTTATTTCATCTTAAATTTTAGTTTATAATATGTATATAAAAGTCTCGTGATCCACAGACCATAACCAACATGTTTGCTGAGTTTTTCCAATCTGTTTATAAAGCGGAAGATATTGATAATTATAAAGATTCAACCACTACTGAATGTAGTACATTCATATTTACTCCACACATCGAGCCAGAAGACATCAAGCGAGCATTTGTAGGATTCGGAGTAGGATGTAGTCCTTATAATATTCTGGATTCATTTTTAAAAAATTCTAAAAATTTGGCAATTCCTCCCAAACATTTTGTTCAATCAGTCATTAAAATTGGCAACTTTTCCACAAAAGTGGAAAATAACTAGAGTGCCGCCTATTTGCAAACTTGGATCTAGAAATGATGTTTCTTGCTACTGAGGTATTAAATCTATATCTGCTATACCTAAATTATTTGAACTAGTAATATGTAACTCATTCAAAGCATTATTTCCGCGGTATTTATCACAACATCAACATGGTTTTATGCCTAAAGATCAATATCTACAAATCTCATAGAATTTACTAGCTATTATATTAAAGAAATTGAGAAGCACAAACAAGTTGACGTAATATACATCGATTTTGCAAAAGCTTTCGACTCCATCAGCCATTGTAAAACTTTGGAATACATTTTCCAGTTCGGATTTTCCAGCCTGGAAAATAGTAGCCTGGTTCAAATCTTGTTTGAGTAATCGAATCCAATATATTGAAATAGGAGATAGAACATCGAATAGAATACAAGCAACTCCTGATGTACCACAAGGCTCTCACGTTGGCCCTTGGTTTTTACAATCTTCATAAATGGTATTACCGAAGTGATAAAGCATTTCAATATGCATTCCAACCCGCAACGAGTCAGTCGATGATGCCAATAAACTACAGTAAGGTATTAACAACCTAGCGTTATGGTGCGAGTTTAATTCTCTGAGTCTCAATATTGAAAAGTGCAAATATCTATCATTTCACCAAAAAACCAACCCTGCTACACAAGGTTACAATATAAATGGTGTACTCCTTCAGGTAGTACTTGAGACTAAAGACCTAGGGGTTACTTTCGTTGAAAACATGAGCTTTGCTAAGCACATTGAGCTGTGCATCGCTAGGGCGAACTCCATGCTCGGTTTTGTCAAACGTTGGACGGGTGACAATTTTGATGTGACAATTAAACAATTAAGATCCTGTATTGTGCCTTCGTTCGATCCCAGCTGGAATATGCTGTAAATGTGTGGTGTCCGTTCTACGAACATCATATCCAGAGTATTGAGAAAATTCAAAAGAAGTTTATACGCTACTTGACCTGGAAAGACGGTTGGGTTTATGACCATGATCTACCATACCACGTAAACATACAGCGACAACCACCATATTTAACCGGGTGCAAGACATACAACTTGACAACTCTTGAAAATAGACACGAATTTCTAAAAAGTACATTTATTGGTAATATTCGACTAGGTCTAATCGACGCACCGGTTGTGCTAAAGTCAATTAAAATAAAGGTTCCTGGTAGACAACTAAGAGATCATGACTTCCTCCACTTAGATAGCAACAGAACTAACTATGGCGATAATGAACCAGTGAAGATGATGTGTAAAAATTTCAATAGAACTATCTATTTATTTGGTTTTTGTTTAACTAAAGATAATTTTAAAAGTAAGTTAAGGCAATTTTATGCCTCTCAGTAATTTATTGTTACGTTACTTTTATATTTCAAATTTTCAAATCCAAAGCGGATTTATTTTATTTTATGTTCTTAATCTAATATTTTTCAAATCAAATTGGTAGACTTATTTCAATATAAATAAATACATTATACGGTCGTTTTCGAGAAGTATCCATTATGAATGTAGTTTTTTTGGTGACGTTCTGAAAAATCGATTTGGTTGAGAATTTCTATGCGTGGAGAGATATAGTCCACAGAAATCCAGCACTATTCGTTGCCCAACTAGCAGTGAACATCGTGTGATAAGTCAATGTCTGAAGAGCATGTACGATATTTGCTCTTTAAACATTTAATTTTCAAACGATATTCACCGCTATTTGAGCCAACCGCAAGTTGGGCTGAATAAAAAAATGTCATGATAGCGACAATTAATGTCTCCATCGCTTTTTTCAGGGAAGTAGTTTGTAACCTTCTTGGTACGTAAGAAAGCATGCCGAGAGAAAGAGCATGGTCTAAAAAGTATCAAGTCGGGTACCAGAAAATTTATTTTTCTCTAATTATCAATTTCGGTGACAGCAGCACTTTTGCCCGCTAGAGTAACAGCCGTAGGGGGGGTTTTTGTTCACCGATGATAGTTAGAGCTCGCAGGTGCTGCTAATAAATGAAAAAATGAGATTTCTACTATACTATAACACACAAAAAAAATCTAAAGAATGACAGTTTACCTTGTTGAACCGTATTGGAGGCCGTTGATCATATGACCTCGTTGCCTACACCACCCTGTTGAAGCGACATAATTCTTGGCACTTCCCTCCCTAATATGGAATCTTTAACCACTACATTAATCCTTGCATTAACCGCTAAACATACTTACAAAATTGCTAACATGCTCAAAAAAAATATATTGAAATACTCAAACGACATTGTGTGGCATCACTGTTTTCGAGACATGTGCAGTATAAGTTACAACAAAAAAATATATAAATAAATAAATA
Organism: Nephrotoma appendiculata; assembly: GCA_947310385.1. Lineage (NCBI taxonomy): Eukaryota > Metazoa > Arthropoda > Insecta > Diptera > Tipulidae > Nephrotoma > Nephrotoma appendiculata. The sequence goes on from OX371225.1 coordinate 89,514,911, forward strand.
AATCAAACGTTAAATTTTCGGTAAATTTTTACTACAATTTATTTATCTAACGAAACATACTACGAAGAATAGATAGTTTTTAAACCTATGCTACTATAAATGGGATGACCGGTCCCTAACGGAGAAACTAAATTAAAATATAGCAAATAAAGAACTTAACCTTAAGCAAAAACATATATTAATGGTAGTACTTAAACATATTCTTTATGTCTTATTTTTTTAGCATGACGTATCAGCCTAGGAAAAACCTAAGCTATAGCATTACATTAATTGTAAATTACTTACGAACTAAATATAGTTTTTTTTAAAAAAATGTAAATTACATAAATAACTAAATAATAAATAACTATATGTAAATATAAATAATTAATTTTTAAATACACTTAGCTGGTTTTTGTTTGTTTTTAAAGTTTGGGTGTGTCGTTCGTGTCCGTGTTATCCCCCCAATAATAGCGTGAATAAATAGAGTTTTATGTACCACTATTCCATTCCGTTAGATAGTGGTTTACCAAAGGAACCGTATTCCACCAAGATGCTCTATAATTACCGTGACTATTGGTACCAATTTGTTTGTTTTGTTTTTTTTTTTTGCGGTCCAAAAAAAATCCCACGGAAAGCGGCCGAGGTGACTCTATTGCCAAGCACACTATATAGGCGTTAAAAATAAAAATGCGTTAAGATACGTTAAAATAAACGCAAAAGGGGAGAAAACTATAATCTAATAACGACATTTCTTATAAAATGAAGCATGTTTACCTGTCTGTCGGAAATTATCCTGTACACCGGCGTTATTTCGGATATTAATTAATTAGCAGGTACCGCTTAGCAAATTGCTAGTATTGCTTCGAGTCACTATATTTATTAAGGAAACACTATTTTATTCACTAAAATAGACAAATTACGATGGTAATTGACTTATTTTACACAAAAAAATATTACACACAAATCACTTTGCCCAGTTACATACGAGGGCAAATCAAAAAGTCTTGCAATATCATATGAAAAAAAAGAGTGAGTGAGACAGCCATATTTTTATTTTTCGACATCATCTCCTTTAAGGTTTATACATTTGTCATATCGATCAATTAACTTGCCTAAACCCTCTAAAAAAAAAGATTTTTTTTGCTCCATAAAATATTAATTTACAACAGACTGTACTTCATAGTCACTGGAAAATTTCCGGCCCCCTAGTATTTTTTTCAAATTGGGAAACAGAAACTAGTCACTGGGTGCCAAGTCTAGATTGTACGGTGGATGCGGAATTTCCACGAAGCCGCAGTCTTTTAATGCAGCTTGAGCAATATTAACCTTGTGCACTGGTGCATTGTCGTGAAGAAGCAAGATTTTTTTCCTAACTTTCCTTGGCCGTTTTTCCCGGATCGCTTTTTTCAATTTTCGGAAAACCTCTGCGTAATATATGCCTATGATTGTGGTTTTCGGTGGCATATAATCGATTATCAAAATTCCTTCAGAATCCCAAAAAATTGTTGCCAAAACCTTAACAGCAGACGGTTGAGTTCTGAATTTCTTTGGTGGTGGTTCACTACGTTTAATCCATTGCATCGATTCTTGTTTGGATTCCGGATCCCAGTGATGAAGCCATGTTTCATCGCCTGTTATTATGTTATCCAAGAAATTTTCTGGATCTTCTTTGTACATATCTAAAATCGCCTTTGAAGTTTGAACACGCATTTTTTTTTGTTCTGCATTCAACAAACGGGGAACCCATCGCGCACTTACTTTCGACATGTGAAGGTGGTCATGTAATATAGTATATGTGGTACCGTTTGAAAGGGAAAGTCTCCACGCTAACCCTGGAACAGAAATACGCCGGTCCTCCGATACAATAGATTCGGCCAAAATTACGTTTTCATGGCTAATAGCATCTGCTGGCCGACCCGAGGGGTTGTCGTCTACTAATGACTCCCGACCACTTTTGAATAATTTTACCCACCTTGTTACTGTGGCATATGATGGTGCAGATTCGCCGTAAACTTTTGATATATAGTTGAATATATAAATTGCATTTCGTCCATCTTTACAGAAAAATTTAATAATGGCGCGATATTCAATTTCATTCATTTTAAGAAAAATTCAAAACACGTGTTACTAAATTGACAAAAACAAACGAACTGTAAAATTTACATCGAAATGTTCTTCTAGAAGTTTCATCGCGACAAAAAATGGTTTTGAAAAATATATTGTTGTCTCACTCACTCTTTTTTTTCATATGATATTGCAAGACTTTTTGATATACCCTCGTACCTTAGCAAAAAAATACGAATTTTAATCTAATGGACGCAAACAATTAAATGGTTTTGAGAGAAAAAAAAGAAATGTGATTATTTTTTTCTTGTATTCTACACCCACAAAACACCAAATTAAACTGATCATACGATGCAAGTCCGAAAATAAGTCACCTCGGTAAATATAAATGCAATTTATATACTATTTGTTTGGGTGGTGGATACAGTATTTGGTATACCTATTATGTACACTTATAGACACGGATACAAATGACCACACAAGAATAGACATAAAACAAAAATGATTGACAACACATTCAAACTCGCGAACTCAGTGATGGGCAAACAGCCACTCGCGTTCCACTGTGTATGACGGAAACAAATATAGATGTATACTAGACTTTTTTTTTTCGAACATGGAGCAATTTCCACGAAATTGTAACAGTCGTGGGGCAGACTCACACCCATGAGAACGTCTCAAGGCCGGGCAGAATACGAAATTATTTGATTGCATTACCTTATGTCTTTTGCATGATATACGCCGATATTCTTACCCATTAGATCTTTCACCTCATACAAAACCGAACCTATCTTCCGAATTATAGTTGCTTTTGTAAATTTCGGTGCAAACTTACTTGAAAAATAGTTGCCTGCGTTACTTTGTACAAAGTTTCTTACAAAAACCGACTGTCCTGGTAAAAAAACTCTATTAGAACTACGTAAATTGTATCTAGCAGCGCCTGAGCTATAAGCCGCTTCAAGATTCCGTAGGACTATTTGTTGAGCGAGAGTTAATCGTTCGGTAGGCGTAGTAAGCTCAACATTCAAATCGCCAATTGAATTTATGGTTCGCAGAAGTTCATATTGTGATCCATGAAGAATCTTGTGAGACCCAAACAAGAGATAATGAGGCGAGAATTTAGTAGAAGAATGTCGGCTATTGCGCAATGCCCCCGCAATTTCAGCGATATGCTCATCCCATTTACGATGATCATCAGTAATATAAGAGCGGATTGCAGCCAGAATAGACCGATTAACCCGTTCTGATGCATTCGCTTGGGGGGAATACTTCGCAGTTCGAACGTTTCTAATCCCATATTTATTGAGAAGCTCCTTAAACAGCACAGATTCACACTGAACGCCATTGTCTGACACAATTATCTCGGGTACTCCAAACAGATGGAAAATTTTGTTTTCTAGGAATGAAACAAGATTTTTAGCTGACGACGAACGTAATGGTTCCAACACGGGGAATCGAGTATATTGATCCAACAAAATAATTAAATGAGTGTAACCATTTACAGAGCGAGGGTAGGGACCCAAAAAGTCTACGTAAACTCGTTGAAAGGGCCTAAAAGGTAGGATTTGCTTACCCATAACCGGTTGTGTGGAAAAGTTCACGGCCTTGCTACTTTTACATATCGTGCATTTATTAACGAAGTTAGAGACTTGTAGAGACATAGAAGGCCAGAAAAAATGACGTTTTAACACTGATAACGTTTTGAAAGTTCCTTGATGTGCGGAGGATGGAGGAGTATGTGCTTTTTCGATCAGTGAGGTAGTTAGCTTTGCTGGAACACATAGTTTCCATGGGGAAATGTCTGTATTTCCATCCGCTTTGTCAGGAATATTTATAAATAGTTTACCATCACGTACCTGATAATTTGAAACCAGGTTTGGATTCTGTTGTAATGCGACTATTTTTGACTGGTATTCGGAATTATCAAACTCAGGAGACGTCAAATCGATGTGCAAAGGAGATGTTTTATTTGCATCAAGTTCATCTACAAAGATTCTAGACAAACTATCAGGTACCACGTTTAGACTACCTTTCCTATAGATGATTTTAAACTTGTAAGGTTGTAGTTTCAAAGCCCATCGAGCCAGTTGACCTTCCAAGTCTTTTTGGTTCATCAACCATTTAAGGCTATTATGGTCAGTGATGATCGTGAATTCATAGCCTTCTACATAAGGACGAAATTTCCTCACACTTTCTACTGCTGCAAGACACTCCAAATAAGTAACAGCATAGTTCCTTTGGGATTTCGTAAGCTTCCTACTCATAAAAGCAATGGGATGTTCCTGCCCGTCATGAACTTGGAATAGTACACTACCAAGACCGGACTTACAAGCATCACACTGTATAAAAAATTCCTTAGAGAAGTCCGGGTTAACCAGTAGTGGCGCAGAGGTTAATGCTTGTTTTAACTCTTCGAAAGAATGTTGAGCGGCATCGTTCCAAACTAGCTTAGATCCCTTGGTGAGTAGATCAGAGATCGGTGCTGCAATAATAGAAAAGTTACGAATGAAACGCCGGTACCACCCCGCCATCCCCAGGAAGCGACGGATTTGTCTAGTGGTTTTAGGCACTGGATATTCAACTATGGCTCGACACTTGTCCGGGTCCACTTTAAGGCATCCATCACCAATAACATAACCTAAATATCTGGTTTCCTTGAGCATAAATTTGCTCTTTTCAACATTTATGGTTAGATTTGCTTTTTCAAGCAATCTAGCCACTTCTGAGAGGATCTGAAGATGTTCATCAAAGGTTGATGAAACAATCAGCAGATCATCAAGGTACACAAATACTCGGTCATGCATTTGATGAGGGATGACCTTATCCATTAGTCTACACATCGTTTGGGGTGCATTGCACAACCCAAACGGCATGACAACAAAATGGTAAAGTGGACGACCCGGCACAGTGAATGCCGTCTTATCTCTTGACCCTTGATCGAGAGGTATTTGCCAAAACGCATCTTTCAGGTCGATGGTACTGATGTATTTTGTTTGTTCCAGTCGGCTTAAGAGACCATCGATCAAGGGTAAGGGATAAGCGTCACCCACCGTAACTGAATTCACCTTCCGAGCATCGAGGCATAGTCGAATTTTTCCGTTCGGCTTTCTCACGATGCTAACTGGAGATGACCAGGAGCTCCGGCTTTCCTCGATAACCCCAAGTTCTAACATCCTATCAATTTCTTTGTACAGGTCTTGTTGTACTGCGGGAGAGATGGGATAAAACCTCTGCTTGATTGCGCGAGACCCTTCAAGAATCTTAATCTCATGCTCAATTAAATTAGTGCGGCCTAGTCCCAGTTTTTCACATGAAGGAAAACTATTTATAACACTGGAAAGCAGTGCTTTCTGGCGAACAGAAAGGACATGTTCAATATTGGTAGGAGCTGCTACAGAAACGGTCTCAATTTCGTCAAGCATCATTGGTATTAATCCGAAACTCGACCAAAAGTCAATACCAAGATAAAGTGGTTGGCTTAATGAAGGAGCGACATGTAATCTAAGACGTTTGGTTTTACCACCATAGGAAATATTTACAAGGCAGTGTCCAAGTATGCTTTGAGTTTGCCCACTGGCGGTGGACAGGACCGAAGGAAAACTAAAAATTTGAATATTGTGTTGCTTGAGAAACTGTTCAGAATCTTTACCCAAGACGGAGATACTAGCACCACTGTCACGAAGACCTCGATACGGAATGTCATTAATTAAGATGTCGGCGTAGGGTCGCTCATCCAAATCCAAAGTTAGTGTGGTCTCTGCAATCTGCTTTTTAATATTTTGCCGAACTTTGAAATATTTCAGTGATCGATTCCAAGTAGTGGACTTACTTGATGTAAAGGAAGGTAACAAATTTAATTCTCGCTTTGATTCGGACCTGGCTTTGCCGAGGTATGAGGTGTGTTCTTCATTATTTGATAAAATTCCGGGTCGGTGTTCGTCGCACTTTCCTCGAATGAGACTTTGGGTTTCGTGGCTATTTGGGAATTCAGAAACCCCGGTTTCCTGAATTCCCCATTCCAGTTTCCCTTAGGATGACAATATGGACATTCTGGTTTAAGGATTCCCGGAGCTCCACATCCGTAACAGAATAAATGCCTTTCTTTAGATAGGCAATCCGAAAATATATGCCCCGGATTTTGGCAGTTCCAACAGACTGGAGATCCTTTTGGACTATTATTACGAAGGGAGGAAGAAAGGCCATTAGACGCACGATTATAAGGGGTCGTGATGGCCTGCACATGATAATTTCCTTGAGAGTTTTTGGGTAGATAGCATTCAATGGGACTGCTTTCATCACCAACTGATTGACACTCGATTTCATTAATGTGTTTCTTAGGAGCCATAAATAATTCAGGGACATAGCTCATCCTATTCCAATCATCTTCTACCCTTACACATCTATCTACAAATGAAGTTAAATCATCAAAGCGTTGTCCCGCAAAATGATCTTGTAAACCAGGTCGCATATTTCTTCTTAGATACCCGATAGTTTCTTGATCGGAAAGCGGAGTTGACAGTTTAAGAGTTTTATTCACTATAACATCATAAAAAGCTAAGAATGGTTCCTTAAATTTCTGTTTGGTGCGATCAATATCATACTTTAGTTCGTCATCGGTACGCCTGACACGAAATCTACGGATCATACTAGATCTTAAACTTTGCCACGTCATTTGACAACCAGACTGTCGGTAGTCCCAATACCAGGTAAGAGCTCTATCTCGTAATAACACGGAGAAATTGTTGTTCAATCGTTCGTACGAAACTCCATTCGCCAACGCCATATTTTCGACTCTATAGAGGAAATTTTCTACGGGAACTCTGTCCAGATCAGTACCATGGAACGCAATGCTCCATTCAGTTAATTTAAGCAAATTTCGATTTTGACGTTCTTCGATACGCGGCTTAACCGGAGTCTCACAATCATTCTCATTTGATTCCGAACTCTTATCTTTCGATTTGAAAATTTGTTTACCAGAGGAATCTAACGCGTTGGAACCTTTAGAAAAAGTTTGATTTTTAGAATAATCTGAATTATTGTTATCTGCTGCGTAAGGTTCTAGTTGCTTATTTTGAATATCCCCCAAATTCAGTTTCTGCATAATTCTGTCACAAATAGCATTAACAATGTCTTCATTTAAAGCCTCCACAACCTTATTCTGTTCATGATCGAGTTTTATCTTGCGTGGTTCCATAAGAGAACTACCATCAGAATAGGTCGAAGCGATTTGGACGACATTAGTATTGAGGGGAGCTATCTGTATTTCAGCCTCAGCCATCTCTGGATCATCAGGTAGATCGACAACTTTAACTAAAGCTTCCCGAAAGGAGGACTGTAAATTTGGAGTTACTGTTAACTTGGTTTTAAGCTCCTCAAAGCATAGCTTTAGTTCACCACATGTCTGAAGTAACTCTTGAGCTATAGCAGTAACAGATTTAAAGCCCGAGATTCTTTCCAACCGACCTCTGATATGCCAAAGCATTGTCATTAATAGTAACACGGAATCATCTTGTAATTCGTTATTTTGTAGTAACGTCTCGGTGTGTTCTTTGATAGATTTCAATTTTCGTTGACAAGTATCGACTTCTCGTTTGTGAAAACGAGCGGAAGCCTTATGGGGATGTTGAGGGACGTCTGTACTGTTCTTGAGTTCTAAATTAACGGTATTTTGCAAAGTTTTCATTTGTTCATTTAAAGGTCCCGAAATATCTCGAACCTGACATTCGATGGCTATTTCATCAAAATTTAGTAACTGTATTGACACGTCCATGTTGCTTTGTTGTCGAAATTTATTTTGACGAACACAAAAAAAAATTGAAAAATAAAGTTTAAAAACTAATTAGACAAAGTATTTTAATAAGATAAATAGTGGGTATATCGTATGCAAAAAACACAAAAGATAATTAAATAAGTAATTCGTGTATAAAATAAATAAACCAAAAAAAAATAATAATATATCGAAGTAAACAATTATTAGTGCTGGATTCAAACAAAAGACACAGTATATCATTAATAATGTAGTGGTTTAAGATTCATATTTTTTTTTTTTTTGTTTTTATTATAAATACGGCTTTGTTAGTTTTATTAACTAGTAAACTCTCGGAGTTGAAATTTTACGTTAATTCATGTACGTATTCCAAACTGATTTGAAATCAAAACGACTTAATGACGGATGTCAAACCAAAAATAGTACAGCAAAAAAAAATCAAAATTGAAAGTTCTTTTTCTTAAGGAGCTCAAAAGCTAATAGCGAATCCTTACGAAAAGTCGCTTAATAACAGAAATTAAGTGATTTAGAATAATAGCCAATAATCATCTTGAAACAAGAAACAGTTCTAAATAGAAATGGAAATTGACTACATAAATCACGACCGAACAAAACGTTACGTTAATTATCAAAAAAATCCATCCTAACATTAAGAATCAAAACGCCATTACGCGGAATCTAACGCGCAGGATCTTTCATATATATAACGCAATTTAATAAGCTATCTCATTTTCACATAAAAAAAATCATTTAGTTACCCTAATATTCAGGGTCATATGAAATAATTTTAAATAATTTAATCCAAATAATGTTTTACCGTTGAGATTTGGGCGCCATCTGTAACCTTCTTGGTACGTAAGAAAGCATGCCGAGAGAAAGAGCATGGTCTAAAAAGTATCAAGTCGGGTACCAGAAAATTTATTTTTCTCTAATTATCAATTTCGGTGACAGCAGCACTTTTGCCCGCTAGAGTAACAGCCGTAGGGGGGGTTTTTGTTCACCGATGATAGTTAGAGCTCGCAGGTGCTGCTAATAAATGTAAAAATGAGATTTCTACTATACTATAACACACAAAAAAAATCTAAAGAATGACCTTGTTTACCTTGTTGAACCGTATTGGAGGCCGTTGATCATATGACCTCGTTGCCTACACCACCCTGTTGAAGCGACATAATTCTTGGGACTTCCCTCCCTAATATGGAATCTTTAACCACTACATTAATCCTTGCATTAACCGCTAAACATACTTACAAAATTGCTAACATGCTCAAAAAAAATATATTGAAATACTCAAACGACATTGTGTGGCATCACTGTTTTCGAGACATGTGCAGTATAAGTTACAACAAAAAAATATATAAATAAATAAATAAATCAAACGTTAAATTTTCGGTAAATTTTTACTACAATTTATTTATCTAACGAAACATACTACGAAGAATAGATAGTTTTTAAACCTATGCTACTATAAATGGGATGACCGGTCCCTAACGGAGAAACTAAATTAAAATATAGCAAATAAAGAACTTAACCTTAAGCAAAAACATATATTAATGGTAGTACTTAAACATATTCTTTATGTCTTATTTTTTTAGCATGACGTATCAGCCTAGGAAAAACCTAAGCTATAGCATTACATTAATTGTAAATTACTTACGAACTAAATATAGTTTTTTTTAAAAAAATGTAAATTACATAAATAACTAAATAATAAATAACTATATGTAAATATAAATAATTAATTTTTAAATACACTTAGCTGGTTTTTGTTTGTTTTTAAAGTTTGGGTGTGTCGTTCGTGTCCGTGTTATCCCCCCAATAATAGCGTGAATAAATAGAGTTTTATGTACCACTATTCCGTTCCGTTAGATAGTGGTTTACCAAAGGAACCGTATTCCACCAAGATGCTCTATAATTACCGTGACTATTGGTACCAATTTGTTTCTTTTGTTTTTTTTTTTTTGCGGTCCAAAAAAAATCCCACGGAAAGCGGCCGAGGTGACTCTATTGCCAAGCACACTATATAGGCGTTAAAAATAAAAATGCGTTAAGATACGTTAAAATAAACGCAAAAGGGGAGAAAACTATAATCTAATAACGACATTTCTTATAAAATGAAGCATGTTTACCTGTCTGTCGGAAATTATCCTGTACACCGGCGTTATTTCGGATATTAATTAATTAGCAGGTACCGCTTAGCAAATTGCTAGTATTGCTTCGAGTCACTATATTTATTAAGGAAACACTATTTTATTCACTAAAATAGACAAATTACGATGGTAATTGACTTATTTTACACAAAAAAATATTACACACAAATCACTTTGCCCAGTTACATACCTTAGCAAAAAAATACGAATTTTAATCTAATGGACGCAAACAATTAAATGGTTTTGAGAGAAAAAAAAGAAATGTGATTATTTTTTTCTTGTATTCTACACCCACAAAACACCAAATTAAACTGATCATACGATGCAAGTCCGAAAACAAGTCACCTCGGTAAATATAAATGCAATTTATATACTATTTGTTTGGGTGGTGGATACAGTATTTGGTATACCTATTATGTACACTTATAGACACGGATACAAATGACCACTCAAGAATAGACATAAAACAAAAATGATTGACAACACATTCAAACTCGCGAACTCAGTGATGGGCAAACAGCCACTCGCGTTCCACTGTGTATGACGGAAACAAATATAGATGTATACTAGACTTTTTTTTTTTCGAACATGGAGCAATTTCCACGAAATTGTAACAAGTTTGGGCTATCTTCACATACATTAGAAACAGCATTTTTCAGAATTTTTGAGTTCTCTGTTCGACCACTTGATTTGCTGGCACATCATCTGGTACATATATGTGTATACACCCCCGAGCATTTGATTATAACCACTTTAAATTTTGCCCTAATTCTTCATGTGGTTGTTGTTTTACTATAATTTTTTGTTGTTGTGTTTTTCCTCTTGTTGTGTACTAGCTGATGAGAGAGAAGTTAAAATAAATCAAAGGAACACGGTCAATTCAAATTTAATATTTTGCGAATATTTAAACATGAGCACTTGATTATAACCATTATTGTTTTTAAACTTTGAAAAACTGAAATGCTTGAAAATTATTTCAACTGTTTTTTTCTATTGCTGCGATTTATTTCCCGTCATTATTAATAAAAAATTTCAATTTTTATAACAATGGGTCGAGGTAAAATTTGACAAAGAAAGAAATTGATAAAATTGTTGCATTTAAGCAAGAAAATTATTCTAATCGACAAATTGGTCGAATTCATCTGACAATCAATAATTATCTAAATAATCAAGAAAATTATGGAAAAACCGCTCGCAAAATAAAAGATAAAGTTGGAACTTCAGTATCCAGTATCTGGACAGTACGCAGAGTAATTAAACAGCGCCTGCATCTTAAACGGAAAAAACTTATGAAAAACCACATTTACTTCAGCGTCATAAAGATGCTAGATTAGAGTATTGCCGGACACATTTTAATTGGAAGGAAGAATGGCATCAGGTGATATTTTCTGATGAAAAGAAATTTAATTTGGATGTACCTGATGGGTTTCAGTAGCTATTACTTCCATGATTTGAGGAAATCTGAGCAGTTTCTGTCTCGTCGTCATTCCGCTGTTGATTCCGTCATGGTATGGGCTGCCAATCGATGAAATTTCATTTCATGGCGCCATCGATTTGGTTGTTTTGGAAGGTCGGCAGATCTCAGCGAACTACATTGAACTATTAGAAATACAGAAAATTAATTTCCAAGAAATGTTCAATGGCTAACGATGGATTCTTCAACAAGATAACGCGCCCATTCATACAGCAGGACGTGTTAAGCAATGGTTTGCACACAATAACGTGGAAGTGCTGGACTGGCCAGCTGTATCTCCCGATCTCAACATATTTGAGAATTTGTGGGGATGGTTATTGCGCAAAATGTATGCAGAAGGAAGGCAATTTCAAAATAGGGATGGACTGATTGCTGCAATTGAAGATGCTTTCGAGCAAATACCATTAAATTATGTACAGAGCCTGTTTAATTCCTTATCAGAGAGCGTTCTTGAAGTTGTATTCAAGAATGGGGGACCTACACATTATTAACAATAAAAAAAATTAAAATCAATCGTCTACAATCTATAAACCAATTAATGGTTATAATCAAGTAAATAATTAATGGTTATAATCAAGTTATAATCAGGTTATAATCAAGTAAGTAATATTCGCAAAATATAAAATTTGAATTAACCGCGTTCCTTTGTTTTATTTTAACTTCACGTTCATCAGCTAGTATACAACAAGAGAAAAGACCTTAAAAAAAATAAATTATAATAATAAAACAACCACATGAAGAATTAGGGCAAAATTTAAAGTGGTTATAATCAAATTCTCAGTTACATCTACATCATGATAAATGAATAAAATAAGTTCGATCTCTGTTTAAAACTATATAAAAACAACACTCCACTTTCCATCCCAATAAAGTTTAGCTATATCTCATTAACGATAATTTAACAAACAGTAAGACCATAAAATAATTATCCCTTGGAGTTGAACAATTACGATATCATAATTTTAATAAACAATGTGGGTACTTTGTGATTTATTCATCTTTAAAATTCTAAAATCGCAATTTACCATAGACAGTCAAATAAAAAAAGTTTCAAATTTTTTAAATTTATTTGAATCTTTAAAATCTTCTAAGTAAGCTGCACTTCCATTTCAGTGCGTTGGTTTCTATACATTTCTCAAGGATCCCCCAATTTTTAGAAAAAGCGTTAAATATGAAGTTTTTTCCCAATTAATCAATTTGGTGAAATGAAGTTTCTAAATCAAACTCGCCTTGTTTGAAATTTAATTGACATTATTTAGTTATTTTTTCGTAAATTGCTCCTATGGAAGCTGCTACTTCCGATTGATCGATTTCGGCCAAACATCACTGGGACCTCCAACATTAAAGAGAAAGCTTAAGTATGACGTTTTTTCTCGTTCTGACAATGTCACAACATATAGTCTGAGTACATACAAACACACACACACCACTTGAAAATCAATTTTTCGGAATTCGGCGTTATAACGAAGGGTAAATTTCTGAAAATCTCGAGGTCACAAATTTTCTTTACCACTATACTTTATTTTACTATTAGAAAGTGAAGATGCTCTAAAATTAACCCAATTTCTAATATAAAAACAAATCTAAATGTTGATTATTAAAATTTATTTTATTTTCTAGGAAAAATCTGTTTGTGTAGTGTTGGGTTGTTCTACAGGTTAACACTTGAGACGTGTGGTTGTAAATAAAAATGTTAGAGAATTTAAATGAATATATTATTAAAAAGGTGTGGTATGGAAAATCTTTTGTGCTACAGTTTTACTCGTAATTTACGTTATATGTTTTGTTGGGAAACCGAACGTAAAACAACATCCTTTTGTATGTTATTCTTAATCCGAGATTTTCTTTTTGCTTTCTTTTGAATTACAAAAAACAAAACAAATTGATTATTACTGTTATTGATTTCGTTTTTTTTCATTTCGTCCCTATTATCCCGAAAATCACTGTTGTTTAGAAAATACAGATAACTAATGTACAACTGTATAAAAGACAAATGTCTATTTTCTTAAGAAAGAAAAAGTAATTTCCATTATCTTTAATTCCTTTGTTTCTAATTCTATTATTCATCAATTAGGAAATTATTAAAGAAGTTCGTTCAGTCATTTGCAAATAAGAAAGAATATTTTCAGTTATCTCGTTCAATTGATTAAAATTGTAGTATTGATATTGTTGTTGCCGTTTTTACGAAGCTCAACAAAATGTAAGTTAAAAATAAAATTTGTAGAGCCTTCGTTTATCTAACGGAAAGTTGACCTTTTCCTAGTTTCAGTGGCATTGGTTTGGATCCTGTTTAATACGAACACTATTTGCTGAGACGAGTGATTGTTTTTTTTTTCATTAAGTCTAATTACCAACGACGTTCTGCATTGGAGTTTGTTTGAGCTGTTTAAAGCGGGTGGAACTGATAGGATTTTCCCCACAACCAGCATGATTAACCTTTATTTAAAAAATGTAGAGATTAAAATATTGCGCCCAACACCTGAATTTCTTTTAACAAGACTATATACATAGATCTCGAATAAACTACTTCTGATTTTTAAAGCGAAAAATTAAACTTACCGGACTTTTATGAAACTGTTTTGTATAATCTAAAAACATTATTCCTGCTTAAATTTCAGAAAACCTTGTTGGTTTTAAGTTTATTTTTTAAATTTATTTAAATCATTTAAGTCTGTTGTTTTTTTTAAATGCCAAACTTTTCATCGCAAAAATTTAAAAAACTACCACTTCCGGTACACAGAGTTCTATCAAATTTCGCAAGGATCTCCCAATCTGCCTAGACCGTAAAAGAGCCAAATATTGGTGAATAAAGTTTTTTTTAACAAAACTCAAAATTTTTGCCTTTCTGGTAAAATTTATAAATGATCTGAACAAATTGTTTCAAATTTAATTTACAATATTTTTGTTTTGAATCTTTTTTTCGAAAATGCAATACAATTTTTAAAATAATTGCAAACAACGAAAAAGTACTATGGAGGCTGCCACTTTCAGAGCATCGATGTCGGCCAAAAATCACTGGGATCTACCAATATATGGAAAAAGCTTAAGTTTCATCTCGATCAATCAATTCGTATGGGCTGTACAGGGGCTAAATTTTTGTTGAAAGGTGTTTGACAAAAATCGCAATTTCAACTAAAATTTTGGAAAACTGATTTGGATCACTTTTCAAATTTTTTTACGAAAAACCGAAAATGTTCCTATGAAGGCTGTCACTTTCAGTGTACCAAGTATCATCCTGATCAATCTGGTCTGGACCGGTACTGTTGCAACAGTTGTTTTTCTCATATTTGCAGAACACTAAATATGAAAGTTGCCACTTCTGGTGAACTTATTTAGGCATAAAATCATTAGCACCTCTGAATATATGGTAAAAACTTAATGATGAAATTTCATACCGATTAACCAAACCTTGTGGGCTGTTCAAGAACTAAAATTTTGTTCTCAAAAATCGGTTTGTTCTCAAACAGTTTTTTCTCAAAAATCGCCATTTCCGCTTTAATTTTGGAAAACTGATCTGGGTCGATCCGTTTGAAATGTAGAGAAGCTGCAGTAGCTTATTCTGCACTGAACCACACACGCACGCATGTACACACAGACTTTTTAAAAAGCCAACTTTTTTTGTTTTCGGCGATATCCGGAAGTGTTTGATAACTATTGTTTTGCTATAATTGTATCAGATGCTCAAATCTCGAATTGCTGAGATTAAGTTGAATATTTCCTTATAGTTTCTGTAAAAGTTACCAAGGGTGGATCACAGAGTGGTGTACTTTCAACAGCCCGGCTATTACGACCAGGGTTACCCTGACGATCTAATTATAACTATCATAGGGCAACATTTGAGTACGAAAATGGTTTGTAAAATATGTCCGCAGCATTATACAAGAGAAACTCCGTTCAAGAAGCTCTGAGCAAATCTAAAGTGTGAAAAATGATTTGTTTGATCCTAAAACACACACACAATAAATTCAAAAATTTTGTCAGATATAGTGCGACAATATATTAGAGGTACAAATAAGTTTTGAGGGCGTAACTAGCATTAAATCCTTGTAACTATATTCATGTTAAAGCGTCAATATTTCCCTCTAAAAGTCAGAATGTGACATTTCGCTGAAGTGTAGTAAATAACATATTTGTTTGTGCTTTAACCACGTTAATCTTTGCGCCAACAAAACACAACTTGCGGAGGCGCTGTTTTTTGTTTTAATTTGAAGAAGATGGACATCGAATGTAAAGCATATGTGGAAGATGCTCTATCAATAAAAAGAAGTGAGTACCAGAAAAAGGAGACCAAAAAAGTTTGAAGACGCTGAGTTGGAGGCGTCATTAGACCAAGTTAGTTTCATGCCAAGAGGAACTCGCTGAAACTTTGGGAGTGACTCAACATGCGATTCAAAACCGTCTCAAGGCCATGTATATTGTGCAAAAGCAAGGAAATTGGGTTCCGTATGAACTCTCAAGCCAAGAAACGTCGATCGCCGTTTTTCATGTGCAAACAACTGCTACAAAGACAAAATTAGAAGGGTTTTTTGCATCGAATCGTGACGGTTGACGAAAAGTGGATCCACTCTACGACAACCAAACGCGCAGGAAATCATATATTCATGGTATGAATCTAATATTTTTGGATTTTTGGTTGGATCAGTTCGAAGTAATCTACTATAAGCTACTCCAGCCTAACGAAACCGAGCATTGAAGCTCAAACGCCCACAATATGCCAAAAGACATGACAAAGTGATTTTTCAGCATGTCAGTCAACGCTCGGCCAAATGTTGCAAGATTCCTCAAAAAAAACTTTAGGAGGCGCTTCAATGGGGTGTCTTACCCCACCAGCCGCATTAACCAGACATTGCCCCTTCCGACTACCTTGGAACGCGTTGAAGCATGAGGCGCCCATCAGGGACGACATTGGTATGTTGTATTGAAAATATAGGTACAGAAATATGTTAAAATCTCTACACGAAGCAATACCGCGCGAACAAACCAAAAAGTCATCGTCGAAGGTAATCACGATGATTTTTAGGTTTGTCTGCTCGGTATTGCTTTATATCTTATGTTTTTGAGAGAAAAGAGCTTACCTTTAGTATGATACTGATACGGAAAGCTTTATTTCTAGAAACAGCTCCGCGTCACAACCTGGTTTACAATCCTGCTATCCCTTGGCAAAACTTCAATTGAATATAGTCTCATGTTTATTTTAAATATAAAAATAATCTTTAATGTTTACAGTTTTGAGAGCAAGCAAAATATTTGAATAGAACGCCGTTCGAAAAAAAGCCTAGCCATATATTGTAAAGTACATAAATATAAACGATATAACACCCTGTTAAATTCAGCCGAAAGTAAAAATAAAAAATGATAATGCAGATGGTGTATTTGTTGTGTCGGCCGAAAATATAATATATTATGTCAAATATTAATATGCTTCAGTCAAAAGCCATCAGCTGACACTTTTCAACCGACATATCTCAGCTATCAAACTCTTTTGAACATGTCGTACATACAAAATTTGACAAATGTCTAAAAATTCAACGTTAAAGTGCAATGGTTGGAAAGTAGATAAAATGAAAGGCTTTAGTAATACAATGAGGTGAGGTTACCAAAATGTTGAAAGTTTGGTTTCGAACTAATCAGACTGCAGCGACCTAAACTTGAATTCTAAACTACCAGAAAAACAATGAAATTGAAGTATTTGTGTATATTTAAAAATTATTTTAAAATGAGGTTCCAGTTTTAAATTATACCTAAAATTTTATATATTAATATTTTGTGTAATAACCACATTGTTCTATTGTCCCTGTCCAACAACAGTTCGATCAGTGTGAACAATTGAAATTTCCTGCACAAGCATATTTGGTGTTAAGAAATTTCCCAAGCGATCACTTCCTTGGCGTGGTAAACGGTCAAATGGATAACCCATTGGTTTTCGATCAGGATACAATCGATCACGTACCCCACAAAATGATGCCGCATCGGTGCATGCACCAACATAGTCCTGATCAACACGATCCTGTTCATAATCACTAATCATAACAAATAATTGGCAACGTAACCCTTCCGGTAGACCTTTGGGAACAAGCATATGTTGAGGCCATCCACATCCACAGAAATTAAATTCTAATTCTTCTGTGTTGCCAGCACCGGGACGATTTGTATCCAAATCACGGAAAGTTCTTTCGAACGGTATTGTGATAGTTGATTCAGTTGAACGGTGGCGAACCGTATTTTGTCCTGGGCGCACTAAAATAATAATTTCAAAAAACAAAAAAATATAAAATATTCTGATTTCCAAAATTTAGTAACAGTACGTACATTGCACAACAAATTTATCCATTTCAATCATTAAATGTCTTTGATCTCTTAGTAACATTTCCGTGCCACGTTCATCGAGAAGTGGACCTAAGAAAATGCGACACATTCCGAAACGGGCAGCACCACCATCATTATTAATTTGGAAAACATATTGGAATGGTGCATGCTGTAGATGAGTGAATCGTGCAAAAACATTACCACGAGGAACAAAATCTAAACCTCGCGATAAATTGACGTCGGATTGTTGCCAGAATGTGTTTAGTACATTGGGTTGGCCTTGATCTGACTGTATTTGGATGGCTTGAATTGCAATTCCGGTATAATTCAACTGAAAATTATAAATTAAAAACGTTAAACAATTTGAACAGACTTATAGGAGTATGTCATCTGGATTACTTGTTGCGTTGTGTATGGTGTTAACATTTCTTTATGCTCCTGGAAAATGTCGTCAACATACGCATGCCATCTATAAAAAGCAGGATCTCTCATGGCGGTTGCCGAATCACCCATAACACCGAACGATTCTAAATGTCTGTGGTCAGGATCATGCGCATAAGAAATAAAAACATGTCCCATATTATGTAGATCACCATACAATTGACGATTTGGCGATAAAATGGAAGATTCCATCATATTTCCTAGTATATCAATACCGGTATTTTCATCCAACGGTATACGATTTCCGGTCTCATCTACAACAAACCCTTGGTGGATAGCTTCGAAATAACGATCACGCCATCTCTCCAAATCGGCAATATCTGTTTTGATTTGATCCAATTCACGGTTTAAGTCTTGTAGTTTGGTATTTGCTACACGGGCTGGCCATGCACGGCTAGCAACAAGTGAATCCATTTTAGGGAAGTAACCTTCCTCAATTGGTTCACGCAAATTATTTAATCGTTTAACTCGTGCCAAGCGGTTACTGAAACGTTCGATATTGTATCGGGCAACGATTTGTTGATGCATGTAATAAAATAATTCACCACGACGATCTTTGGCAACAATTGAACGGTTAGTTGCTTCAAATGGGTACACCAGATGCCAATGCCAGTGATGTAAATTAATACCAATATCTTCACGGAAATACCATAAACGATGCTCTACTTCTAGATCCGAAGCGGTATAATCTCGTGGAATAATAATTGGCATACGAACATTTTCTGGAACTACAGTTGCCTCTTCTCGCATCTGTCCGAATGCTTTTGAGTCAATATATTTATCGGGGAATGTCTCCACAAAAAGTGGTAAATTTAAATTTTGAGTATCTGGACGATTTAAAATTGCGACAGAGAGTGCATAATTGAACAAGTATGGATTAACGCGATCACGAGCATACACAGCAATACTTTGAAGGTCGTCTAATGTTGCCATACCTTAAATAAACAGACAGTAAATAAAAATTTTACAATACGATTTACAACAGTTACTCACCCAAGAAAATATCTATTAACCGTCCAGCAATTCGACGGTGACGTGGAATAAAAAGCGAGAATTGTTCTTGGCGGCCAAGTGACATAGGAATTCTAAGATCTGGTACTGCAATGTCACGAACGGGGATACGTTGTTCAGCTTGTTCACCAAATCGTGATTGAATTTCATTGGCTATTGGCCGATAACGATCGGTATAGAATTTATCTAGTACATCAAAAACGACCTTTTCGTTACCCTTTTCCATAAAAATTGGCTCCTGTGGCTGATATAAAAGGTACAGCAAATTTTTCTTTTCCGCCATTTTTTGTTTTGATTAAACGTAAATTTCTTTTTAATTAATAGGCCTAATTAATTTTTGATAAGCAGTACCGTTAGAACTAAAATTCATTTTACAATTTCTTTTGTTTTATAGGAAAAATACATTATACGCACAAAAATAAGTACAAAGTAGTGATTTGCTTATCTAAGTGAAACAAAAATTCGGAAGTGGTTTTGTACTCGCGACCACTTTTGTTCTCTACTTTCTTAAAAAAAAAAATATTTTTATTTTTAGATTTCTACCTTTATGGTTTAGTATTCGCGGTTTTATATCTGAAATTTTTATTTTAGCTCATGATGATAAGAGTTGGGTGAACATACATAATTGTTCAACACAAACTGAATTATGTTGTTAAGGCGATAAGAAATGTTTTTATTGTTCTTCAACGATTTTTTTTTATTTTGTTTAATTTAAGCGTGTGCGCGCTAAGATAAGAGATTTTTTGGAACTTTCTTCCATATACGAGTAGGGTCTAGGCCAGAATGATACATATAAAATGCCTCAACAAATATTTCATGTGTCAAAGGTAGGTGCAGTAGGTTTCGCTTAGACCAGTTAGACTGGTCAGAGAGACACATTTTAAAATGCCAAAAAATTAAGAGAGTAAATCAATAATTGTTGTTATACAAATTAAGATTTTTGAACGTTATTCTTACTTACTAAATTAATAATTTTATTCCAATAATCCACATTCTTAAAAATGTGACATTCTGACAAAAGACAACATTGAATCGTTAATTATTAAGCAGATGGCATTCAGATGTTTCTGATTAAAAAGTTTTTTATAATTTACGTAAAATTTCACAATTTAATTTAAACATCCAAGTAAATATAAATGCGAACGTAAAGTTGAATGTCTTTGGATTAACGCGAATACTGGATTATTGGGTTCGATCTAAAGTCAGAGTATTAAAGAGTAGTAAAACTTTTATATGGAGACGGACGCGATCTGACTTGAATCTAGTTAGAAGTAAAACAACACTTTTGTCTCAGAAAGAGACAAAATATTATGAACAAATTTTCTTTGAAACCAAAAAAAAAATAAACATAACGAGTTGTATCTCGAAATAGTAAATATAATAGAACCCGAACAATAAGTCGCAAATACGGCATAGTGCAATTTAAAAGTGCATTTTAAACATCAAATTTTATCCACCCCAGGACTTTTCTATAATTTGATTTACCAACATATTTGGAATCGCTAATTTCAGTTAGAAACACAAAACAAACGACTAACATAATTATAACAAAAAAATGCGTTTTTTATCACTGGACTTAGACAATTCAGGAAATTAAGATATCATGCACATGACATTTCGACGTTGTTTGATCACTGGTGTATCTATCGATTTTTTCGAATGAAACTTGTGATTGATCGGTTAAGAGCTATGCAAATGTATTCACTACAGCTGTATTTTCACTACAGCTGTATTTTTTTATTTTTATTTCTGTAAATTCCTTATAATTTCATCAAATTTGGCCAACCAAAACATGGTTGACCTTTTAACTACCGTGTAGTTTTGTTTTCAACAACTATTATGTTTGTCTGTGCAACATTTGTTTCAATTCTTCATGCACCAATTTTTATCAAAATATAAGTTATACTGCTGGCAGGTACAGATACATTATTAGAAAAATTTCGACGATAAACCCTAATAAAAAAATCTTTTAAAATCTAAAGATAGATTTATGCAGAGATTGCGATATAACATATATTAAACCCTGACCAAAATTACCAAAAAAGACCTAGTAAAAAATTATATGTCAATCCATTTGAATATTTGTCTCTCTTTCTCTCTCTCTCTCTCTCTCTCTCTCTCTCTCTCTCTCTCTCTCTCTCTCTCTCTCTCTCTCTCTCTCTCTCTCTCTCTCTCTCTCTCTCTAGCTTTCACATCCAACTTGCGCGGTGGTCCTAAAACTGTCCAGGTTTGTCGCTCCTTCAATTTAGACATCCTATTATTCGAGGACCTTCTTTGGCGACCTCGCGCCATCTTGGTCTTACTTACAACGTATACACCGACTTGTTGTTGATTGAATGATTGAACGCTTTTCGTTTTTCTAGCGATTTTTCAACGTGACCCGGCCATCCAACTCGGCTGGATTTAATGAATTCGATAACATCGCACTCTAAAAAGAAATGTCTAACTTCAGAATTCGTTCGAAACCAATACTCGTTGTTCGCAGCCTAGATAGTGACCTACAATCATTGGTATTCGTCCAATCGTGCTTTGTTAAGTGCGAGTCTACAAGACTTCGAAGAAAATTTTGAGCGTAGCAACCTTGATTGTACGTAGAAGACTCGAAGTCCGGCTGTGATGCGGGTTTTTATATCTGCCTGACTATCGTTCGTTGATTTTATAATTGACCCGAGATATTTGAAATCTTTCGTTGTCATGGTTCTGGTTGTTTGTTCCGAGATTTGCAACGGGGATGCTCCTTGGAATTGATAACAGTTTTGGTTTGCTGTTGGTTCGCAGAGATATGAGTGCTGCTCTGAGGTTCTCGCGTTTGCTACTGTTATATGCCTTGGTGTTGGTAAATAGTTATTTTGTGCTCGCAAAATTTTTCCAAGAAGATAATCCGCAAAGCGAAACACTGGTTAGTGGAAGATCGGTTGGAACGAAAACCCTATTGGCAGTCACCAATAATGTACTCGGCAAGCGGAATGATTTGGGCAAATCCAACATTAGCCAGTGCTTTGTAGGCTGTGTTTAACAGAGCTATGCAGTGGTAATTTTCACGTTTGATGCGGTCGCCTTTTTTATGCAGAGGTTATATGAGTATGGCCTTCCAGTCCTCGAGGTACTCAAACATCATCATAGCATGATGAAGCAAGTTCAGCTAATGAAAGACTCAAAAGCTAAAATTAAAATCAATAAAAGAAGAGGGACCACAGGGTAGATTTTTCACAATAAATTCTCGAACTTCCGAATGCTTCGTATTTTAATATTTCAGTGGTTGATACTTAGTCCATTTTTGGCTCATTGTGATACCACACATTCACGCTACATCATTAACCCATTTACCATTCACTTACTCACACAACTACAGCATACCACCTGCACATTGCAAGCTCCATGTCAACCTGTTGTCATGGATGGTGGGTCGGTGCTAAATTCTGCACTCCAACAGAGGGTCTTAGTTGTGTTTATTAACATCACCGATTGTAATCGACGATGAAAATTCGATTTGCATCTAGCCTCTGATGGATTCGAACCCAGTACCTCTCAGCCCTAGTGCCGAAGTTTTTACCACTGCACCACTTATCCGGTACCATAAACTATAGCAACAAACACACGTTCAAAATACATGGAAAAAGTACATAAATCGGCCACACGATTTACGTGACCACCCAATTAAACATAAAATATCATTGTCATTTTCGGTGAAGTGCTTATTCGGTGAATAGTCGTTTTTGGTAAAGTGTCGTTTTCAATAATTTCCTTTTCAGTAAATTGTCGTTTTCAGTCCTTTGATTTTCGATGAATTTTCATTTTCGGTGAATTGTCGTGCTACCATAACAAACATCATAAAACAATTTGCCACATGCAACGGTTCCAACTGTAAATTATTTGCTCAAATAAATCGCAAACAACAACATGAAACGTTTTTACGGTCCCTCGGACACAACGATAAAAAAACAGCCAATGCAAATTAACAACTACATACATAACGGTTGAATATAAAAAAAGAACAGAAAAAATGATTAATAAAAAATATAAACAACACAATTACACGGTAACATATACAACGACGAATAAAATCGAAAACCACATCAATAACAGGAACAAAACAAACACAATCGAATAGGTGTTTATGAGTTAACATGCAACGTTTGAGCAGTGTTCTATATTGAACCAATAAGGAGATATTTCCAAACGGGTGGACGTTTTAACATAACTTTTCTTGCTACTACCGAAATTTACATCTCTTTCATCACGAATAAAATTAATCGTTTTTCCATTTTTCAATTACGTTTCTATTGTGATCTCTATCTATTCGAATAAAACATTATGCCGTTCTACTTTTATTCGATCACCTACTTATTTTATGAGTGATACTTTATCGAAAAACAAAAGATAGATGTATAAACAATTATTCTAGTAGATGCTCTCTATTGTAAATTTTGCATTTAACCTTTGAATTGTTTATGTTCCCATTAATGTTGCAAACAAGCGCGGAAATTCACATTTTGTTGTATCCATCGCAGTACTGTGAATTTCTAATTTATACAGGCTGTCCGCCTGACGGTCCAACTGACGGTATTATATTGATAGGGATGAAAAAGCATACAATTAAGAGTTAAATAATTATGAATAATAACGAATTGTCGATATTTTTACCGTAAAGCCGTTAAAGTCCAAAAAAAAAAATTTATTTTTTTTACCAATATTTTAAAAACTCAAAACGGTAATAATCTAGTTTTGGCCATATTCGATGATGATGATGTTATTATTCGATTTGAAGGAAAACGTAATAATTTTTGCAATACAAATGAAAATAACGGGAAAATATCGAAAACTTAAGTTCACATTCAATTATTTTAAAAACAGGATCGTTAACGATAAAGCTACGTAAACCATTGTTTGGTAACCATAACCAGAGATGCGCGTGAAATACTTCCACACTCTATCCTAAATAAAAAAAAAAAAATAGGAATGATTTAGGAAAAATTTCATGCTCCTGTACACAAGCATGAAATAATTCCTAAACAAATTCTAAGTAAAAATTTTGTGCATGTATTAGTAATTATACGTCGATAAAGAAAACATTTAGGCGAACTTATTTTAAAATAAGAACAAAAATTCTTCAAAACAAAAAGTAAAATTATTTGTTTAATTAGATAATGGGGTATACACTCGATCGGCTAGCAAGCAAGTAATTTGCTATCCTGGCTACTGAATCAATTTTACCAAGGAAATTTGAATTTCAAATTATGTTTTTCAAACATTTTTTGTTTTTTTTTTGCGATTACACAGTAAATTTTGCGGTTTCAAAAAATGAACAGCAAATAGTTGTGTTGTTTGCTGTGCAATTGCAAAACAAAACAAAAATTTTTATAAAAAAGTATAACTTGATATTCAAATTTTCTTGGTAAAATTGATTGAGTAGCGAGGATGTCGGCTAGCAAATTGCTTGCTTGCTAGCCGATTACCTACTTCAATATCTATTTTAATCAATTCATCCTAAATTTATAAAGAAAACAAATAAAATTAATTAATTTGAGTAAAATTCGAGTAAATGTCGTTAACGATTTTCAAAGAATACTACTCCAGATGTTTTAATGTTAACCCTATCAAATGCCCATATCCTAGACGATTTTCAGAATTTTATCTTAGTTGTGGAATAGCCCAGAAGCATAACATTACTCTTTAAAAAGATTTTAAGACTTCATCGGAATACTAGTCCAGATTTTTCGAGGTAATCATCGATCTCACTATGTTTTTATGTTAAATCTATCAAATTCCCATATCCATGACGATTTTCAGAATTTTGTTATAGTTGTGGAATGGCCAAATATGGTTCAGAAGCATATCATTACTGTTTAAAGAGTTATTACGACTTCATCGGAATACTAGTCGAGATTTTGGGAGGTGATCATCGATCTCACTATGTTTTTACGTTAGAACTATCAAATGCCCATATCCATGACGATTTTCAGAATTTTGTTATAGTTGTGTAATGGCCAAACATGGCCCAGAAGCAAAACATTACTTTTGAGCCGAAACAAAGTCCAGTTACCGTTTAATCGGTTTAAAATAATCGGCTGTTTCTTACCAGGTCAAAAGCGAGATTGTAAAATCGAGATTTTACGACTGATCGATGATCGAAAAAAATTTTAACGGTATTGTAATTTCAAGTTTAAGTTGATCACCTATATTAAATTTATGTTATATTATTAATTTTAAAATATAATTTAAATCATATTTGTTATTTGATTTTTGATACATTTTAA
Organism: Nephrotoma appendiculata; assembly: GCA_947310385.1. Taxonomy (NCBI): domain Eukaryota; kingdom Metazoa; phylum Arthropoda; class Insecta; order Diptera; family Tipulidae; genus Nephrotoma; species Nephrotoma appendiculata. Next base: position 89,540,363 of record OX371225.1, read on the forward strand.
ATGTAGTTTCGCCTAAATGTTTTCTATTTTAGTGTATAATCAATAATCCAAATACACAATTTTAATCCTAATTTTAGTAAATATTTTACTCCGGTAACCACAGCTACAGTGTTATTGGATAAAAAGGCGCCCCAAAGACCTTGTTTCCAAATAAATGATGGTGAACATAACTTGTAGACATTTTTTCCGTTATTTTCATTTTTATTACAAAAATTATTACGTTTTCCTTCAAATCGAATAGTAACTGAACATTTAGTAAAAAGTAAAATAGTTCATAATCGAATAAGGCCAAAACTAGATTATTACCACTTTGCGTTTTTAATGTACATACTGCTATTTTTTACTTATGTATAAGTATTATGCTTATTAAATGTTATTATTAGTAAAAACTTAGAAATATTTTCATAAATAATATTTTGCTACTTTCTAAGCTAAAAACATGATGCATATTCTCTGTTATATAACATAATATTGAATTATTTTGTAGGGTGTTAATGATGTCTTGAATAAAATCGTCTTGTGCATTGAACAATAGTTGAGTGTTTGGATTTCATTATTGGGTAGTAGTAGCAATTCCTAGAAATTTACGATTAACCAAATGACTATGCCATAGTATTTTCTACTATATTGACCTAGCTACATACTTTATAAACATTCTATGTCTTATTTATTCTCTTTTAATACACTCCCAATAATAGTCCCATATTTACTTTGCTACTGCTATATTTGCTACTGCTGATAAAGTAGCATATAAACAATAAAGAGTTTTCTAATGAGATTTTGTGCTACAATACATAGTTTTCTTTAAAATATTTATATAAGGAAAATCGCTTCCCTATGTTTATTGTGTACATACTTTGGACTAAATAAAACCTTAAACTTTTATTTAAATAACAATACTTCTTCGAGTGAGTATATTCCCCGAAGAATTCAAACAAGAAAAGGAAAATGATAAATCAATTTTTGTGTTCTTTGGAGAATGCAAAAGTTACGTAGAACTTTAACAAGTTAAATGGATAGTGATGTATTGCTAGCAAATTTCTAAGTATTTTCTACGGGTATAGTATACGTACATTAGATATAAGTTTGGAATAGTCGGTTCTCGTATCAATTCGTTAAAAAAAATACAAATATGTACAGGAAATAACTAGTATTTTACTGGCCCTGAATACGGGGGTGTTTACTTAAGTATTCAGAAAATATAGTGATCTAGGCTTCGTATTTTTAGGTAAATACACATATTTTTTGGCCATCAAAAATAATAATTCTTTGTTTCAAGTGAAGCGAATAAGATGTATAGTGAAGCTGGCCGAAATTTTAAACTAAAAAATGCGGTGCCAACACCAAAATTATGATGTCCATAATATTTAAAATTATCAGTGCTGAGATGTTGTAACTTCGGAATTTTCGATATTCGATGAAATATCGAAGATTTCGATAAAATGGCATGTTATACCATTTTCGACCATCATTTTTTTCGACTATCTATCACAAAAATATTTTTGAGTGATACCCTGGACAACATACAACTTAACCTTACAAAAGAAGGAATTTTTTGCCAAAACCAAAATATATTGTAGATGTTTTTTTTTATTTCATTTGATAATTTAAAAAAAAAATAAATTTTATGATGTACGAGGGCAAATCAAAAAGTCTTGCAATATCATATGAAAAAAAAGAGTGAGTGAGACAGCAATATTTTTATTTTTCGACATAATCTCCTTTAAGGTTTATACATTTGTGACATCGATCAATTAACTTGCCTAAACCCTCTAAATAAAATATTTGTTTTGCTCCATAAAATATTCATTTACAACAGACTGTACTTCATAGTCACTGGAAAATTTCCGGCCCCTTAGTGTTTTTTTCAAATTGGGAAACAGAAAGTAGTCACTGGGTGCCAAGTCTGGATTTTACGGTGGATGCGGAATTTCCACGAAGCCGCAGTCCTTTAATGCAGCTTGAGCAATATTAGCCTTGTGCACGGGTGCATTGTCGTGAAGAAGCAAGATTTTTTTCCTAACTTTCCTTGGCCGTTTTTCCCGAATCACTTTTTTCAATTTTCGCAAAACCTCTGCGTAATATATGCCTGTGATTGTGGTTTTCGGTGGCATATAATCGATTATCAAAATTCCTTCAGCATCCCAAAAAATTGTTGCCAAAACCTTACCAGCAGACGGTTGAGTTTTGAATTTCTTTGGTGGTGGTTCACTACGTTTAATCCATTGCATCGATTCTTGTTTGGATTCCGGATACCAGTGATGAAGCCATGTTTCATCGCCTGTTATTATGTTATCCAAGAAATTTTCTGGATCTTCTTTGTACATATCTAAAATCGCCTTTGAAGTTTGAACACGCATTTTTTTTTTATTCTGCATTCAACAAACGGGGAACCCATCGCGCACTTACTTTCGACATGTGAAGGTGGTCATGTAATATAGTATATGTGGTACCGTATGAAAGAGAAAGTCTCCACGCTAACCGCGGAACAGAAATACGCTGGCCCTCCAATACAATAGATTCGGCCAAAATTACGTTTTCTTGGCTAATAGCATCTGCTGGCCGACCCGAGCGGTTGTCGTCTTGTAATGATTCCCGACCACTTTTGAATAATTTTACCCACCTTGTTACTGCAGCATATGATGGTGCAGATTCGCCGTAAACTTTTGATATATAGTTGAATATATAAATTGCATTTCGTCCATCTTTACAGAAAAATTTAATAACGGCGCGATATTCAATTTCATTCATTTTAAGAAAAATTCAAAAAACGTGTTACTAAATTGACAAAAACAAACGAACTGTAAAATTTACATCGAAATAGTCTTCTAGAAGTTTCATCGCGACAAAAAATGGTTTTGAAAAATATATTGTTGTCTCACTCACTCTTTTTTTTCATATGATATTGCAAGACTTTTTGATATACCCTCGTAAGTATGCTATTTCACATGTATTATTATATATTTATATTAAATATATAAAATAATTTATAATGTAAATAATATTATAAGAGAGCCATAAAATAAAACTTCCGCCGTGTCACAACTCTGGCAAGAGCTTGCATTAATTTTAAATTCATGTGGGCCCCCAATGCAGGATGAAGATGGGTGGAAAAAGTTAGGCTTATAATTAGTAATATTTATGTAAAAAATATTAAGTGTTTAATTTTTATAGGTTTTGCGGATCTTAAAAACAAGATAAAAAAAGATTACGCAAAGAGGACAGGGATCGTCGTCAAACTGGTGGTGGTTCTCGAATTGTGGTGTTATCGCCTTTCCAGGAGAGAGTTGTTGATATCACCAAATTAGACAAGAATATTTTGGCCTGGAAGAGTGCAAAATTAGGCTACGCCACAATTTCTGGTGTTCAGGAAACTACAATTTTAGAAGAAAATTCAGGAAACTTGTTTACAATTACCGAATTTACACCGTCAACACCGCAGCTTGAACCACAACCACGTGTAATACAGCTCCAGCCTACACCACATATCCGGCCACATATAAATACCACACTACAGCTTCGAGCTGACACAAATACGACACAAATCTCACCTACACCACACCCTCGAACCCCAAAGAGACGTGTATCCATTCAGACCAAGATGCTTAATGAATTGAAGCTTCAAGGAAAAGATAACAAAAACTTCCATAATAAGGTGTTGGAATTACTAGAAGAATCGAATTCCATAAATTCCAAAAGATGTCGAAGAGAAAATGCTATCTCTTAAAAAATGATGAAATCAAAATGTGATTAAAATATAAATGAAATGAAACGATTTTTTATATATATATGAAATTAAATGTGATAATTTGTACTAATTTATTCAGACTTATTTAATAATTTTGAAAAAAATTTAATTTAAAAACAACTGAGTAATCCATTTCGAATCTGTCTGGCGGTTGAATCATCTCCTGCGGCAAACTCAAATTCGTTCTCCAATATTTGATTAACTGTAGTTGGTGGTTCGGTCAACTTAACCTTGTGTATTATACATATATTGAATAATGCACAGCACACGTTTATTATTTTTATGACCTTTAAACGCTCATACCTTAATACTCGCTCCCCAAGAAGACATCGAAAATAATTTTTTAGCACCCCGTTACATCGTTCGATGGGGTTTCGGGCCTGGGCATGCAAATAATTATACTGCCGTTCTCGTTCGTTTGGATTCCTAAAGGGAGTTATGAGCCGTGGTTCTAGGGGATATCCTGAATCGCCTAAGAGCCAGGTGTTTCGCTCCCCATTGTCGTAACTCAGTTTTAAATTTTCGCGATCTTGAGATAACGCCCATATTGCCAAATCATGGGATGATCCCGGGTAAGTAGCACAAACGGACAAAATAAGCAGGTCGTAACTACAAATCTAAAGAATATGAAATAAGTGAATTAAAGTCACAAACTAACCAAAAAATATTAATTTCATTACCAACTGAACATTTAAGGAATGATTGCCTTTTCTGCTTACAAAAATATGCTCGTCTAATTGGGGAGCTATGAACTGCACATGAGTGCAATCAACGCAGCCAATTATCCCGGGGTGAGACGTTTTATAAAAAAAACTTTTGTTTGTATAACTGCTTGTTCCTGTCGTTGGGAAGTTTTATAAATTTTTCAGTGATTTCGGTTATGCCTCTGGTTACTACCGATTGGCCATCGAGTGAAATAAAACATCGCCTATAGTTCTTTGATACGACCCAGTGGCGTAAAAATTCAACACCGACGCTAGTTTCGTCTGTATCGATATTTTAGTAACCCGCTCGCCTGCGTCTATTTTTTGTTTAATTTCGTCGACTAAATAAACAAAAATTTCCTTATCAACTCGAAAGGATTCAATAAATCTAGAAAGTAATTAAAATTATACAATTTGTAATGAAATTTAATAAACAAAATCTTACTTTTTATCATCCATATCCATGATGTCATAGCGATTTCTAAGGTAGCACCTTTCCACGTAGTAGTTCATATATTCTTTGTCCTCCGATCTTGCACGAGATCCAGTGTACGCAGCCACAAATCCCACATTCATAATCACTAAATATTTTTAATAAATTTTATTAAATTATAATATAGAATATATTAGATATCATTAAAATTCACTTGTAGTTTTCAAAAGAAAATTATTTTGATGTTTACAAATCATCACTTTTAATTCCGAAAAAGTGGTACCATATTGAAATTTTAAAGTTCGAACGAAAAAATTATAACATACCGACTATCACTTTTTTCGATTCGATGATCACTATCGAATCGGATGGATGTGATGTCATTCCAGCACAGTATTCTCAAAGCTAGCCAAAAACAAATACTTTCAGAAAAACTCAACCTATCGCAAAGTAATCAAAATATAGGTCGACATAAACAAAACTTTCGGCGCAACAAATAAAAAATGGTATATGGATATCTGCTCGATACTATTGAGTACGTCTCCGCAAGCATGAGTATAGTGCAGCTCCGCGTAACTAAATCTTCCAGATCTTCGCAATGTGACCTCAAACTTTGACAGTTGAACGACAGGGACGTCATATGTTTACTGCGCAAAAGTTGGACAATATTGTCTTGGGTTGTAACTAGTTGGTTGGCAGCTAATCTACTCAGGTACCGTCAAAAATACCGTCGCCATTCTTTGAGAATGACCATACACAAGGCTCAGGGTGCATCTTTCGATGCACTCGTTTATGAATATAAGAAGAATCATGAACAAGCCCTCGTCTAGGTTGCCCTATTAAGAATCACTTCAATTGAATGGCTTTATTTAATCTCAATGGTCACTGCACAAGCAGGGACTAAAGGAAAATGACGGCGCTTTACCAACATTGCCCTGTTTGGATTAAGGGATACAGATGCGTTTCTTTTGGCGATAGGTACAAGGTCGGTCAAATTGATTGCGCCTGGCCACCTGTCCTGTTGGATGGAAACCTCATCCAGATCCGCTAATAGGTTTCGTCTTCTTCAAATTCAATATGTCCTACGTTACCATCGTATCTACAGCTACTACATACTGCAACGTTTATAACTTGGTCAAGTATTCCGTCACTGTTCAAGCCCGTGGCGAAGTCGGCGAATATGCATGAAAGGCAAGAGCGGAGAAATTAAACGCTCAGTCACCAGATCAAAGTTAGGAACAATGTCAGGTCGCAGAGGATAGCAAAAGCCATTTGATTTTGCCAGCCTTCAGACGTGTGTAGCAATTACCACAGACTCATACATTAGTTACATCTTTAATTTCTATCCTAAACAATTCGTAACATGACGCAGGCAGCATCTTTAAATCCAAAGCATACCAAAGACGGTCGCAAACGAAGCATTTACGAGCAGCCAAATAATCGTTTGATATTTCTCGGCCAAGCTCGATAGAATGCCTCGTCTCGTTTATGACCCATGAAGGCCCGGCAATGTTTTAATGTTGTCCTAGTACCGCGGTATTTTCATTACTCTGCTGTAATAATTGGCGTTTTTTCTCGCGGAACCGACTAATTCTCTCCGCAGTAGTTTGTGGTATCGATGATCGACGATATTATCAGACAATACTGATTGAGTCTTTCTTCCACACTTTCTGGAATATTTAAATCAACATCACCAAATTTGAAAACTTTAATGAATTTTGCAACACATATTTGACATACCGAGACATAAGATTAATGACATAAGATAAATGAGAAAGAACTCATTGGACATAATTCTCCATTATGTCAAACCTGAAACACGCAATCATAAAATTCATAAATTATAAATAACACACACATTTGACATACATAAATAAAAAACAAACAATAGCCATTAAATATCAACACAAAACCATGAAGGCTTATAGATATTTTCTTCAAATGAGTAGTAAACCCACACCCTCCCCCCCCCCCCCCCCCAACAGTGTATTATATTTGTTATATAATTTTTTTCTTAATTGGCTATCGTATCGATGATTTTGATATGCCGGATGCTGTTGTATGTTGCATGTGTATGCGTAGATTTTATTTTGATTTCAAGATTTATTTATTTTTTGTAGTCGATATTCAAATACACTAATAGCTTTGCGAATATTATTTGTTCGTTTGTATGAAGTACAGAACCAGAATCTACTTAAATATAAGTCCTGCTTCCACACATATAAAATAAACAATAACTAAGTAAAGATGTATTGGAATTTTTTTTTCCATAGTAATTTTTTTTTTTAAATAACTAAGTATAAATGTGTTGGTGCAGAAACAAAAAAAAAGAGCAATAAAAATTCAAATGTACGTTGCATTGTAAGTGTAACCAACACACTCTTTGTTAGTTTTTTTTAAATAGGTATCTGTCAATGAGAGAGTAAGCAAGACTTATATTTAATAGTGAGTTCATTCGAAATGTCAGGCAAAAAAAACTTACCCGGGTTTAGCTGTCAGGGTAAAAAAACTTACACGGGTTGAGCTGTCAGGGTAACATTTTGACATAACACATTCATTTACAAAAAAAAAAACTTACCCGGGAAAGTTACCCGGGTTAACTTTAAAAAATCGCGATTTTTTGTCAGATTTTTACGCATACATATACGATTTTGTATACGTATATACAAAATTAAACGTCAAAACATAAACATCAAAACAAGACTCCGCGCCATTTAATTATGTGTTTATTTTCATTGTGAATAAACGTGCTGTGCCTAATTTGTGATTTTGTGTTTATGATTACATTATAAACTTTAAATTAAATTGTATATTTTTATTGTATAAAGTGTTACGGTGAACAGTGTTTGAGATTAATCGTGAGAACAGTTTTGGATATTAATCGTGCAAACAGTTTTGTCAAAATTGATTGTCAAAATATTCAAAACAATAAACAATTTTTTGTCTTTCTTTACACCAATACTACTACAAAAGTCGGGCAATATTTTTCATGTTCATTTACAAAAAAACTGGGCAATTTTTTGTTGTAATTCCGAATGAACTTGCTACAAGTAGATTCTGATAGAACAAACCAAAATAAAGCAGTAATTTTATTTTAATTTGTTTTTTGTTTGGTATTCGGCTCACGATCATTTTGAAATGCCGGGAGTGCGATCACGAGAGTTACATTGTTACAATATTGTTAACATTGACAGCTGAAAATCGTTCATGAAACTAAATTGTAACAACGAACACATGCGTTATGCGTTCACGAACTCTACATTGTTACAAACGTCATTCTCAAGAAATTAGGAAACTAACTTTTTATTGTTTTCATTTGTTTTGACACTTGAGACAATGTCAACTACTACCTCATTTCTACAAAGACAGTTGTTACAATGTTTAACATTGTAAATCTCGTGAACGCACTCCGGATGTGTTGTAGATATATTGCATGAGTGTGCGTAAATTTTGTGTTTATTCAGTGCACCTAGAATACAACAGGCCACACTGCTTGCTATTAAATTTATTATTAAATTAAATTTATGTCTTCAGTTTATTCTTTGAACTGTAGACGGCAGTCATGTTCATAAAAAGAAAAATAAAACAAACATAAAAAAAAAAAATTTTATACGAGTGTTAAAAGTAAGGTTATGTCTTCTCGTAAATTATAGGAAATGTGTACACATTTTATACGTGTTTACATATTTAACATAATTTAGAATGCATAATTTTATAATAATTTTATGAATTAATACTTTTACCGATGGCTTTTTATTAAATTTTAAAACATATTATTTAAAAAAATTTCTTGATGTTTATTTACAATTTTTTTCTTATCAATATGACAGCAATCACAAAAAAAACTCAAAACAATCTTTTTATTTTTAGTGCTGCCTATAATAGCCAAAGAGAGAACTGTTGACATAAATTGACGTCATATAGCAAAATTTTTAAAGCAGTGTGGCCTGTAGTATTCTAGGTGCACTGGTTTATTTTACATTTAATTGCTTTTGTGTTCTGGTCTATATTTACAAATACATCCAATATTATTTGTTTGGTACAGATACTTCCGTAACATGATTTCTATACAATTTTTTTAGTTATTCTGCCGCTAGAGATGTTTTCACATCAAAAATTGGTTCAACCGATTTTTTAAAATGTATGAGGCGGCTTTTGAGTTCCAGTTATCGATTCTGGTGGGTTCTTATTCGTGAAGGTTCTTTGTGGGCCTTGCGCAAGGAACGATTATGATTATTTCTTGATAATTCATTTCACCATGTTGTAGGATGTTGCACTATGTTGTGGGATATTGTATCACATAGCGTCATATTGCACCATGTTACGTTTGACCATGACCGTCACATTTTCTTCCTGCTGCAAATCGTTTATTGAATGTTGTCTGGTGGGTTCGGCGACCCTTTATTTAATTTGTAAAAATAAAAAATTGATGAAGAGGAGATTTCGAGTGCCTGGAATCGAATTCGATAGATGTTAATGCGGGGACATTCGTTTAAGGGTCCTTCCCGGTATTAATTGAGATGAGTCCAATTTAAATTCCAGGAATGGATTGAGATGAATTCTAATTTTTAAAAAATTAATTAACGGTGTTTCGGGTAGAACGATTTTTATAAAAATAAGTGAGTAGGGTTTTTGAGTATTAAGAACCGATTGTGATGATTTCTAAAATCGGAAAAAATATTTTCAGAGGATTCTTAAAGGAAATCCGGGTCCCTATTTAAAAAACGGCTTCAACAATATGGATAAAAAATATGAGAGAGAGTATATTCGAATGTCAAGAAACGTCTGCAGTGGATCATGATTTTGGAAAATTTGTTGAAATGTACGGTATTTATAACAAAAATGGTTTAAATAATTTTTCCAAATTTTGAACGGAAATAACGATTTTTGAACATAAACTATTATTTTACCATAACTTAGCCGCTCTACAACCCAACCAGGTTGAGTGTACGGTAGAAAACTTCATACTTAATGTTTTCTTTGACCAAAATCGGTGTACGAGGGTATATCAAAAAATTCTTGCAATATCATATGAAAAAATAGAGTGAGTGAGACAACAATATATTTTTCCAAACCATTTTTTGTCGCGATGAAACTTCTAGAAGAACATTTCGATGTAAATTTTACAGTTCGTTTGTTTTTGTCAATTTAGTAACACGTGTTTTGAATTTTTCTTAAAATGAATGAAATTGAATATCGCGCCGTTATTAAATTTTTCTGTAAAGATGGACGAAATGCAATTTATATATTCAACTATATATCAAAAGTTTACGGCGAATCTGCACCATCATATGCCACAGTAACATGGTGGGTAAAATTATTCAAAAGTGGTCGGGAGTCATTAGAAGACGACAACCGCTCGGGTCGGCCATCAGATGCTATTAGCCATGAAAACGTAATTTTGGCCGAATCTATTGTATTGGAGGACCGGCGTATTTCTGTTCCGCGGTTAGCGTGGAGACTTTCTCTTTCATACGGTACCACATATACTATATTACATGACCACCTTCACATGTCGAAAGTAAGTGCGCGATGGGTTCCCCGTTTGTTGAATGCAGAACAAAAAAAAATGCGTGTTCAAACTTCAAAGGCGATTTTAGATATGTACAAAGAAGATCCAAAAAATTTCTTGGATAACATAATAACAGGCGATGAAACATGGCTTCATCACTGGGATCCGGAATCCAAACAAGAATCGATGCAATGGATTAAACGTAGTGAACCACCACCAAAGAAATTCATAACTCAACCGTCTGCTGGTAAGGTTTTGGCAATAATTTATTGGGATGCTGAAGAAATTTTGATAATCGATTATATGCCACCGAAAACCACAATCACAGCCATATTTTACGCAAAGGTTTTGCGAAAATTGAAAAAAGCGATCCGGGAAAAACGGCCAAGAAAAGTTAGGAAAAAAATCTTGCTTCTTCACGACAATGCACCAGTGCACAAGGCTAATATTGCTCAAGCTGCATTAAAGGACTGCGGCTTCGTGGAAATTCTGCATCCACCGTACAGTCCAGACTTGGCACCCAGTGACTACTTTCTGTTTCCCAACTTGCAAAAAACACTAAGGGGCCCGAAATTTTCCAGTGACTATGAAGTACAGTCTGTTATAAATGATTATTTTATGGAGCAAAAGAAATCTTTTTTTTAGAGGGTTTAGGCAAGTTAATTGCTCGATGTGACAAATGTATAAACCTTAAAGGAGATTATGTAGAAAAATAAAAATATTGCTGTCTCACTCACACTTTTTTTTCATATGATATTGCAAGACTTTTTGATTTGCCCTCGTATGTACTAGAAGCCGTAATATTTTAAAAAGTATATAATTTACCAAAAATCTATTAAAATCGATTAAAATAACAAATTTTGCTAAAATGAATTTTTAATTTTAACTTTAGAAAATTATTAACTTTAGAAAAAACGGTCAAGGAATGGAAAAATTGAGGTAGATAGATACACCATCACATAGTGTTATAATTGAATATATGTATTTTGTTTTTTTACTTTACAATTTTCCGCTCTTTTATAGACAAATATTATTTTCTATGACATTCACAATGTCAAAGAAAGGTCTCAATTTCGGGCCATCAAAAAAGAGGTCATTTACTTACAATATCTCTACAACAAAGTAGAAAATTCACTCACCCCCCCCCCCCCCCCCATTTTTAACCCCAATCACCAAAATTTTATAGGCTTCTCGTCAGAAATAAACAACTGACCTCTAAAATTTTGGTGGTCGTACCGCTCTTCTAAGTGGTCCAAAACGAAGCACAACTTAAGCTCTTAAGTTTGACTGGTTGAGGTTTTGGAACATACAAGTACCCTTAGGGTTAAAAATGGGGGGGGGGGGGGGGGGGGGGTGAGTGATTTTCTACTTTGTGGTAGAGATATTGTAAGTAAATGACCTCTTTTTTTTGGTGGACCGAAAGGTCTCAAACATTGTGAATGTCATAGAAAATAATATTTGTCTATAAAAAAGCCGAAAATTTTAAAGTAATAATACAGACAAATTTAAAATTTCTTAATTTGTATTTTGTTCGTAAATCTTAATATCTGGGACAGGAGGGAGTCCCTAAAAACTTAAAAAATTGACTGTCCTAGAAGATAGAATGGACAAAATTTTAAATGGTCGCAGGAAATTGAAAGGAACAAAATTCAATCTTTCGGATTTAACGATACGTTAACATCCGAGAGCAATTTGGAAATCGTAGTAGAAGAAGCAAATGGAGAGTTAGAATTCTCAGTTAATGAGAAACCAATACAGCGAACTACCACCATTATTCCATGAACTATATCTAGCAACACAGCATTACCTGAAATACCTTCAACCAGTAACATCGCTGCCAGTCGCAACAATTTGCAAGCATCCGCCCCAAGAAAAGTTCGAGATATGCCAAAAATGCTCCTAAAAACCAAGTAGAGCTCCAAGAAGCACATCATAAACGTTTGCGGAAAAAATTTGCGGCAAACCCCGATAAATATCGAAAGGAAAAGTTAAGAATATTAAGAGACATTAAAAAAATAAAAAAGGAAAATTTAGCAGCTAAACAAAAAAGTTTCACAGAACAAAATAAATTAAAAGTCGAAGAGCTGAAAATTAAAAGGCTTGAGCTAGAAATTAGAAAACAAGAGTTAAATAAAATTATTGTTACGGTGACACCTAGAATAGAATAGAATAAGTTATTCAATAATTGTTCAATTGTATTTATGATGTGAGTCAACATTTAGGCGTCATTTCTATACTAACATATTTGCTCGATTATTGATGCGCATTTAGGATTATTCTAGAAACAAATATATTGGTATATAAAGGCGTACATTGACGTGGAATGCTGAGTCTTATTTTAAACGCGATACAGTGAAGGTTAAATAGAAAGATTAAATCGAGTGATTATTAAAGTGATAATTAAAAAGTGTGTTATAATTGTAATAAATAATTGTTAATTTTGTATTGTAAAATTATTGTGTTGTGTAAATAAATTTGTGTGAGTTCAAATTTGAAGCAGTTGTATTTATTCACAATCCAGTGATTCGAGCCTTGAGTGACAAGGCAAAATCGTAACAATTGGTGACAGCGGTGGGATTGTGAATAATAAGAAAAATGATTGTCTACGAATTAAAGCTTCTGCAATTAAAGGAGCAACTGAAACGGTGAGGTTTGGCCAGTGAAGGCACAAAAGCTAATTTGGTGGAGCAACTGCGTGAGTCCAAGGAGAAGGAAGGTTTAAATCCAGACGTGTATGATTTCGAGGAGGAAAAACGGATGAGATCAGTGTGAACAAGAAAGAAGTGGACGTACAGGCGGTGGTCGGAGCAGCACAAAACCCATCTGGAAGTTTTGATTTATCGCAGTTAATGGCAGCTATGAGTCAAATGATGGGACAACAGTTGGGTGGAATTAAACATGAGAAACAATTATCGAACGAGGAAATGAAACAGCAGATGCAGCAACAAGGGGTGGACATTAAACAATCGAAACAGGAAATGAAACATCAGATGGAGCAACAAGGGGTGGACATTAAACATCAAATGAAACAGCAGACGGAGCAACAAGGGGTGGACATTAAACATCAAATGAAACAACAGATGGAGCAACAAGGGGCGGACATTAAAAACCAAATAGAAGATGGTCAAATGAAAATGGACGAGCGGTTTCTGGCGTTATCTTCTACACTACACGGTAAAGTGGAAAAACTACAAACAGGAGTACACGCAGAAATTCAAAATGTTAAAGGGGAGGTTTAACGTCTCGAGAAGGAGCTCCACGTCTTCACGTTTCTACTGGTCCGGGTGTAGACAGTCGGTAGTAGAATGGTGTCGAAGATGTGACCAATGTGCGGCAGTAAAGGGACCAGCACGAAAAAGCCGTGGAACCATGAAACAATATAATGTCGGGGCACCATTTGAGAGAATTGCAATGGATGTGGCGGGGCCATTTCCGACCACCGAGAGCGGAAATAAATATGTGCTAGTAATAATGGATTATTTCACCAAATGGCCGGAAGTGTACCCCATACCCAAACAGGAGGCAACAACAATAGCTGATGCCGTGGTCATCAATTGAATTACCAGATTTGGTGTACCGATGGAAATTCACACGAATCAAGGAAGGAATTTCGAATCGGTGGTATTTCAGGAGATATGTCAGATGCTTGGAATCAATAAAACAAGAACGACGCCTTTACACCCACAGTCGGACGGTATGGTGGAAAGATTCAATGGCACATTGGAGGAATATCTAGCAAAGGTTGTGGGAAGGAACCAACGCAACTGCGATCGACATATACCACTTTCCCTGATGGCCTACCGATCAGCGGTACATGACACAACAGGAGTAACATCAGCTTAAACCCTATTTGGGAACAATCTGCGATTACCAGGCGATTACCAAGTTTGGGGCTGTTCCATCAGCAGCTCTATGCGGACAGGATTACGTCGACCGGATGAACGAGGAACTTAATGAAATACATCAATTTGTACGGGAGAAAATTCGGATATCAAGTGATCGAATGAAAGCTCGATATGACATACGAGCAAATAATCAAGGCTTTGAGGACGGGCAATTGGTATGGCTTCACAACCCGCAACGGCAGAAGGCATTATCACCGAAGTTGCAACCCACATGGGAAGGACTTTACACTATCATTAAAAGGTTGAACGACGTGGTTTATCGCATACAGAAAGGACGGAAAGATAAACCAAAGGTGGTACATTTAGAGCGTTTGGCGCTCTACACAGGAGGTGATCTGGATCCTGTTCGGGACGAACAGGCTTAGGGGGGGGTGGGTAGTGTTACGGTGACACCTAGAATATAATAGAATAAGTTAATTTCATTAATTGTTCAATTGCATTTATGATTTGGTACAACATTTAGGCGTCATTTCTATACTAACATATTTGCTCGATTATTGATACGCATTGAGGATTCTAGGAACAAATATTTTGGTATATAAAGGCGTACATTGACGTGGAATGCTGAGTCTTATTTTAAACGCGATACAGTGAAGGTTAAATAGAAAGATTATTAAAGCGATTATTAAAGTGATAATTAAAAAGTGTGTTATAATTGTAATAATTAATTGTTATTTTGTGTTGTAAAATTATTATGTTGTGTAAATAAATTTGTGTAAGTTCAAATTTGAAGCAGTTATATTTATTCACAATCCAGTGATTCGAACCTTGAGTGACAAGGCAAAATCGTAACAATACTTAGTTATTTTTATAATTAAATTAAGAAACATGAATTTATTAAATTGAAATGAATTGTGATGAATTAAATTTATAAACTGAAACTAACAAAAAACAAATATTTTTAATTTCATTTGTTTACAAATTGTTTTTTATTGTATCTCGATTTCTTTTAGCTTCTTCTGCAAAATTTGTAATGGTTATTTCAGTTGTACTTGGATTAATGTTTACCTCAGTTTCGATTTGGTTTTCATCTATTGGTGCATTATATTTCATACATAAATTATGAAGCATACAGCACACATTAACTATTAATACTATTACGTCCTAACTCTTAAACCCGCGCGGGTCAAAGTTAATTTAATCCTTAGCCAAAGTACGAAAATATTCTATCGGGCATGACGGGAATAAATATGAAAAATAAAAGCACACACTGAACGTTTGTTTATTAGCTTAAGCGCGATCAACACTTCGATATCCTAAATCTTATTCCAGCGCGGGTTATGAATGTGGCTAAAATTTTTAGGAAGGACTAGGTCCATTTAATACATAGCCAAAGTAAAAACATATGCTATTAAGGATGAGGGTATTAAATCTGACAAGGAATACCACACATTCTACGGGTGATGCATGTCGTTAATATTTTTAGATCTAGGTCAATTTATTCTTTAGCCAAACTATAAAAATATTCTATTACGGACAATGGGGTTAAATCTTATCCGGAAAAACGCACATTAACCGTTTTTAAACGTGATTAATACGTCTATTTCCTAAATTTTATTTCAATATGGGGCTAATATTTTTAGAAAAGTTTAAGTCCATTTAATTTAGTCCTTAATAAAAAAAAAAATTACCGCCATTTATGTATGACCAAGAAAACAAGATTAATAAAATACAATTTAGGAAATCGAAGTACTGATTGCGCTTAAGCTAATTAATAAACTTTCAATGTGAGAATTTTCTCGTCATATTCATCCCCAATAGAATATATTCATACTATGACTAAGGATTAATTGAGCCTAGTCCTTTCTAAAAATATTTGCCACGTGCAGACCCGCGAAGGTATAACAGTTAACTCTTAATAAATAAACGTCCAATGTGTAGTTTTTTTGTATTTTTGCAACGAATATTTTTATTGAATCGAATTTTTAAGTTAAAATTTTTCGTTGATAAATTCTTATCAATTTAAATTTTGGAATAAAAAATTCTTCCTTTGTCATGTTTCGCTTATTAATTAATAACTTTTGTTGTTTATTTTCAATAATTTGATTGACTACGTATTTGAAATCAATTGTTGAATGATTCACTAATATTATCATTCGTTTTAGTTTTAGAAATGTTTGGGGAAATTTTTCATCACCATATGATTTGTGAAATTTGACCCTAGTCAATAATAGCCATCATTATATGCTCGTTGAATAATATACCATTGTCAAACTGATGGATGTTCTAAATTTGAGATTGTGCAACCCCATAATTTACGTATGTTACTTAATTTCAAGTATTGGTTGCGCCTGATTTTTAAAATTTATAATTTGTGATTTTAGATGTTACAGACCCGCCTAGTGGTTAATAAAGCATGTAGAAAATTTACCAATACACATATTATAATTTCAATAAAAAACTTCAATAATAAAATGCAAGTGCATGTTCAAGTTTGAATTTTATTTAAATTAATTTTAAAACCACAAAAAAGATTTTATTTATTATAGACTAAGGTTTTGAAGTTGATAAAACTTAATACTGATAATAAAAAAGATATAAAAGTTGATTTTTAAAAAAAAAATAATAATAATTTTTCGAAATATTTTTTTTGCTTAGTTTCGGTTCCGTATATTATTTGTCTTTGGTTGTGGTTCATCACTATAACGAGCAAAAACTGAAAAGACAAATTCATATAAGTAATAAAAAAAAATTCTATCATAAATTTTGTTTTAGGGGTGGGTTTATTTTTTTCTTTTGTTCAGATAACAATTGTATACATGGCAAACGGAACTAGTAATAAAAGAATTATTCGTTAACGGTATGGGAAAGTTTTCGTTTATCTGCAAATAAGCGACATAAGCTAATAATTTGTAACTTTATTTTTGCTTTCAAATGTTAATTGAAATCTACACACACGGAGGATATGATTTATTCGGTTTTCACTACTTTTAAGGAAGCTATAAATGTTGATGTACTTTTTCAAAATATGTACTGTTTCCTTACGTTTGCTTGATTGATTGGGGGTGCACAACCAAGTTTGTTACCCAAGATCGAAGGGAAGGCCGCACCCCACCGTGCGCCATTTTTTCAACAGCACATTAGGAATAGGAAAGGAAAGTTAACTATGAAGTTTTAGCCCGATTACTGACGCCTAATAAAGCCAATAAATTGTAAGTGTTTTTTGCAAAAGAAAACTCAATTTAATTTCTGATTCATTTTTAGTAGAAATAAAACAATTTCTTGTATATTATATAATTATTAACATAACAGGGTGGAGCAAAAAAAACGGTCCTAGTGTGAAAGTTTGATAACGTTTTTATTTATTGTATGATTTAATTCTTTTTAAATTCAGTAAATTTCATGGAATTTTTTGCCTTTAACGTGAAAAATGATATCCCGCAAGTGAAGGCCAATTTTTGCTTCAAGCATTTGTGCTCTTTCTAGCACATTTGCCATAACTTTTCTCAAAATTTCAGGTATTATGGCCTGTATTTCATTTCGAATGTTGTTTTTTAGTTCTGGTATGGTCACTGGTTTATTGAACGTACACTATTTCTTTCAATTAAGCCCAAAAAACAGCCGGGAGTGGTTAAATGTCGTGAACGCGGTTGTAATTGCTTCCTTTTGAAATTATTTGCTCGCCAAACATGTCTTGTAACAGAGTCATGGAAAGACAGCTCTGAACGGGTTTCACAGCTAACCTTAAACAAATTTTCAACATCCTCCGATATTAAGCAACGATTTCAACATCCTCCGATATTATTGTATCTGTTGCGCCGGCTTCATTTTCGAAGGAATATGGGCCAAATATCTTTTCATTCAATACTCCCCACCAAATGACCAAACGGTACACTTAAGTACTAAGTAGGTGTTATTGTGGCTGATTAGTTGAACCTGGATTTTATGTTGCTCAAAACCTACGTTTTGCTTGTTTACAAAGCCATTTAATTGCCAATGGGTTTCATCGCTCTTTACTAAATTGTGAATAAAATGGGATTTTCTTCGAATTTTACTCATAATGGCAAAATCAAACCATTCTTAATAGTACGACGGTCTTAACTCTTGCACAAGCTGAATTTTATGCGGCTAAAATTCTATGTATGGACATTCGCGACAGTCTAGTTTTGTTGAACGTCTGCAACGCAAAATGGGTAACGTTTTGCACAACATAAATTGTTCTACCTGAAAAATATACAACACACAGCTACACATATTTATGAACTAAAACACCTTTATTTAAATCCATTATTTTATTATTAGTTATTTGAGTCTAAATTTATATTATATAATTTTGAATATTACAGTTGTGTGGTGATCAGCTGATCAAATAGATACTCGTACATCTAAAATATAAAAAATACAGTTTACTAGCAATTCAAGATCACTTAAAATTAGTTTACATCAACCTTTATAGTTTTCCGGTAATTAATTTGCACTGTTAATTTTTCTGTCAGATATAAATTAATTTTAAAATAATTTACATTCTATAAACAAATTTATTTTTATTGAACTGTCACCTTGCTCCAAAACTGTTGTTCTATTATAACAGTTGTAAAATTATAACAATTGTACTAAATTATTAAGATGCGTTAATAATTATTTATGCCTATTCCATCATAATAATGATCGATTCAAAGATGGCGCTACTAATAAGCAAATAATTGTATGTACATTTTTTATAGTTACGAGTATAGCATAGTTTTGACAAACTAAAAACCAAGATTTTTATAAGTCCTTTTTTTCATCAACCGTGGACCAAGCAAGATCATCAATTCGCATAATTATATTTTTAATAAAAAAAAATTGTAAACCAAACGATTTGCATGTTCATTTTACCATGGACGATTGGATATTTTACAAGGCCGTACACTTCACCATTGCGACACGACATCAACAAATTCTTTCTGAACAACCGTTGATCGGTCTACAAAATCCAACTTAACCCTGCTTGCTTGGGTGGAATTAAAAAACAGATCCGGTGAAAACTAACCGAGCTCTTTCCATCAGCCAAAGGCGCACATAGTTTGAACGATAATTTAACTTTATAAGAAACTACAAATGGATAATTATATTTACTACTTAATACATTATCATAGAATGTCAAGACCGAACCAATGTTCTTTAATTTAATTAAGAGTGGAGATATGTTAATTAATATTTAGTATAATACCATCGAATAAGTAGGTAAGAATGATAATTTTCTTGTATTAAAATAGCATTAGGCATATAATTGGGTACTGGTTGGATATACTGCTAACACAGTACGAGACAACGATATATTTTAGATTATTTGCCTTTTCTTGTTACACAATATTGAAAACAAGAAAAAAAACGTCCGTATTTTTCAATAACCCGACAGTATGATCATTGTGTTGTTTCGTTATTGTTTCCTTCATTCAAAATTTTTCGTTTGCTCGATATAGTCGAGCAAAAAAATACGAACGTTTTTTCTTGTTTTCAATATTGTGTAACAAGGAAAAGCAAATAATCCAAAATATATCGTAGTCTCGTACTGCGTTAGCAGTATATCCAACCAGTACCCAATTATTATTATATGCCTAATGCTATTTTAATATAAGAAAATTATCATTCTTACCTACTTATTTTATGATAATACCAAAGATAAACATTATCTTTGATAATACATTAAATGCCTATTCCTTCCTTGTTTTCAAACCTACCAATTTTAGACTATGGCATTTTCCATATAATTTTTCTATGAATGCGTACAGTACGAGAATTAAAAATCGAGCGGCAAACACCAACCTACAGTAAAGATTTAAATTTAGTTATTAAAAGGCTTATCAAAATAATTAAACATTTATTTTTAATTTATTTCATTTCAGATACATAGCAATAGTAAGACCATTAAGACATCGAACTTCTAGGAAGAAAGCCATTATTTTTGTGATGGTAATTTGGGTTTTAAGTTGTATATTAGCTAGTCCATGTCTAATGTATTCAAGAACAATGACGAAAAGGTAATAAAAACCCATTTTAAATTTTAAATTCCGTTTTCTATAAATATTCTAACCAAAATTACATGATATAATTAATAATTAAGATTAGAGTTGGTAATATAATTAACACTTAATTATGTAGCAGGAGCGCCGTGTTCTAGTTAATGCGTTGAACTTTGTGTAAAACACGAAAAAAGGGAAATGAGCAAATAAATTATAATTAATGTTTTCCTCGGATTATCTTATCTTAGTAAAATCCTAATTTGAATGTACCACATCGTCTTTACATACCTTTACACACCATAATCGGTGTACAAGAATTTTAAATAATTTCGTCTTGGTATTAAGGAAGTTTTTATGGAACACTATAAACTGTAATTATTGTTAAATGACTTCCTTATCAGTACAGTAGGAAATTTTCTATGTGAATTATGTAGAACATGATCCTTCCCTCTATATACCAATTCAATAAAACTAATCAATAAAAATAAATGTTGAGGAAATAATAAGAATGCAATAATTTAAATAAATTTTGTTGAATAATTTCAGCCTTCTGATGCTTCCTCCTTCGATTCAAAGAAAATTTTCTCGTTTTGTTGCTATTCTGCTGCTTATTCGAAAGCAAAATTGATTTTACTAAGATGAGAATATTAAAAAAGGATGTTCGAGTATAAAAGAATGTTTGGCTATATACATTTTTTATATAACTATGGGAAACACCAGAATGTCTATTACCCTTTCATACCATTATGTTTGCCTTTTATATTTTTTACTACGTTACTTCCTACTTCATTCCTATTGCTGAATCTATTTTATTGGGATTTTATAAAAATATTGTATTATAGCATTCGATTGTTTAGTTTTGGCTCCAAAATAAACGAATAGTTGAATTTTGTTTAACTCAGCATAAAGCGTAGCAAATACAGTAAAAATCCACTTATTGCATATCCACATAACGCAACAATTCGCATACTACATACTACACACATAACGCATTTTATTTTTTGACGACCTAATCCACATAACGCAAATTTTGTTTATGCTTTGTTTCTCTTCTCTTCGTATTAGATTATTACCTTTAAATAAAAAAACAATAACCAAAAATATAAAAATACATATGTTAACTTGTGAAATGAGACTGAGAGTCATTTTAATCTTGTATTTGTATGCATAATGTGCATTACGCATAATTAAACAATTAAATTCACTTAATAATTACGTTTTATTTATTTTACCACATATATTTGTTCAATAAAATGTAAGTATGCTGTATGACTGACTATCTTTTAAATATATGTTTTTAAAATAAATAATTTTTAGAAGAACTCTTCTATTATGGGCTTAACTATAAAAAAATTAAATTTTAAAACTAAAAGTGAAATATTGAAATTATTTGAAAATGGCTGTAAAATCCAAGCGCTTGCCAAAAAATATAATGTACATCAATCTACAATTAGTAGAATTAAGAAAAATAAATCAAAAATTGAAAATTTTCTAAAAAATGTACAAGTAAACCCTATAAAAATTAAACGTATATTTTCCGTTGGGCTAAAACAGACCGAAAATGCTCTATATAATTGGTTTTTAAATGAAAGAATGAAAAATAATTCAATAAGTGATTATATGTTACAATTAAAAGCAATCGAATTTCACCAAAAACTAAATCCTGAAATAGCATGCAAGGGTTCACTAGAATGGGTTCAAAGATTTAAAAAAAGACACAATATTCGGCTTTTAAAAATTACCGGAGAAAAATTGTCGAGCAACTTTTCTGCTGTACCTAATTTTATTGCAGAATTTCTTAATAATCTTAAAGAGATGAATATGCGCCCAGAACAAGTGTATAATTGTGATGAATCAGGGTTATTATTTCGAAATATGCACGATAAAACTTTAGTATCTAACAAAGAAAGTAGTGCTCCTGGTCGCAAAAGTTCAAAACAAAGAATAACGATAAAGGTTTGTGTCAATGCTACAGGGAATCATAAATTACCCTTATCAGTTATTGGTAAATCACAACACCCACGTTGCTTCAAAAATGCAACATTGCCGTTAATGTATTATCGATCATCTAAAAATGCATGGCAGACATCAGCATTATTCAAAGAATGGTTCGATACAGTTTTTGTGCCAGAAGTTCGGGCTCATTTGGTTAAAAACAATTTACCACCGAAAGCAATTTTATTGTTGGATAATGCGAGTTGCCACTGTAATGTACAACTTCTTACTAGTGATGATAAAACATTACAGCTATGTTTTTCCCTTCTAACACTACAGCTATACTGCAACCACTTGATCAAAATATCATAAAAAGTTTTAAAATGAGTTACCGTAAAAAACTTCTATGTCATTTGATAGCTGCCGAAGGCGATGACGTTGCACTGAAACTTAAGCAACTTAATTTAGTTCAAGTTATTTACATGTTAGTAGAAGCTTGGAATGAAATCCCAAAAACAACAATTGTTAATGGTTTCAAACATTTATTTAAAACTAAGGAAGAAATGGAATTAAATCTACCAATGGAATGTTTTGATGAGGATGATGACTTACCTTTGGCTAGATTAAATAATTGTACTTTCAATTCTAACGTTGACATCTCTTGTATTTACAAAAAACTTTTGCCATCAACATCCTTAATAGAAGAAGAGATTACCAATTGGGCGGAGGGCATAGAAGAAAACAATAGAGCATTGATCACGGAAGATGATATTGTAATGGAGACAGAGAGTGATGCAATTGAAAACACTCAGCATATTAATCCAAATAGATCTGACCAAGATATTTTGCACAGTTTCAATACAGTTTTAAATTGGGCTGAAAGTAATCTACGTATATCTTAGATTTTGTTTTTAAGAAAAATTCGTGAAAATTTTATATTAAAACAATTAAAATATATTATTAAACATGAGATACTTTCTAACAAAAGAATAATTTGAAATAATTAATAAAATTTTCTCAAAAATATGTAGTTTAAAAATATTTTATTTAATTTTTTTTTTATTGACAATTTTATTTTTATTTTTCATGTTATTAATTATTATGTATTTGAATTAAATAAATTATTATAATTTAACGAATATGCATTTTATCCAAAATGAAAGTTGAAACAAA
Source organism: Nephrotoma appendiculata (assembly GCA_947310385.1). Lineage (NCBI taxonomy): Eukaryota > Metazoa > Arthropoda > Insecta > Diptera > Tipulidae > Nephrotoma > Nephrotoma appendiculata. The sequence goes on from OX371225.1 coordinate 89,563,718, forward strand.
ATATTTAAAATGGTATACCAAATTCACAAAACGCATAATTATTCAGTTATCGCATAACTTTTGAGAAAATGGATTCAGAAAAAATGCGATAAGTGAATATTTACTGTAGTTTTGTTTAGAAGTCCTCTAAAACTATCTAGTGTCGTTATTCGAGATGAATTTTAGAAAAACTAACAAGTACTCACCGCAGGAATTCCAATAAAATACTCCAGTGGCACTATTCTAACTTGCCCTAGGAAAAATTAATTAGCAAACATATAGCATTTTTGACAAATTATCATTTTCTGACCTACTGAGAAATCATTTTCGATCAAAATTTTTATAATTTAGCAGCTAGTTTTTCCATATCGAAATTGGGATGGAAAATTATTCTCAATTTAATTTTGTTTTTGAAAAAATTTACACCAACTGTTTACCATAGTATGCCAGAAAAAATTATTTTGACAAAAATGCTATGTAAGTATTTTTCCTAATTCCTTTTTCTAGGGAAAGACAGAATAGTGCCTCAGTGGATTTAAAGCAATGGTTACTTCTACAACATACGCTGCTTTGGAATATGAAAAGAACAAAATAATACGTACCCCTGACGAAGTAGTCTACTAATCAGCTTTCTAATTAGTTGAATAAAAAGCTGAAATTGGTAAATCTCTAACTAAAACTTGCAAAAATCTGTTTTATTTCTCCAAAATTTATGAAATGGGGGTCCTTCAATCCCGAAATGATTTACTCGTCACCGCGCGGATCACTTTTAATGGTAATGGTGCAAAGTAATTTGGAATAGTGGGATCTAATTGCGACACTTATGTCGAACCTCTTACAACCGGTTTCTAATTGTGTAAACGAATTTAAAAAACAAATCGGGCGTTTACCTATTTCGGATTTTGTCCGTAACATATAGTTAAATCTGCAATACATCATACTTGATTTATAGCTCGCAAAATTAAAACTACCGGACTTTTCGTAATAACTATCTTGAAAATATAATTAAAATTTTTTAATCCTGCTAAAATTTTAAAAATCACCGATGTCAACCGGCGATTAAAATTTAATCTTTAAATTTATTTAAATGTTTTAATTCTGTATTGTTTTTGGCCATGCTAAACTTTTCAACATCATCATTTCCCTTACAGTGAATTCCACCAAATTACGCAAGGGTCTCTCAATTCGTACAAAAAGTTTAAATAATCAATCCGTCTGGACTGTAGAGATGCCGAATTTTGATTTTATAGTCTTATATTATATAAACTCAGCATTTCCGCAAGGTGTACCAATTTCGCTCAAAAATCACTGGAACCTCCCAATTTGTGGAAAACGCATCAGTATGCTTTCAATCAATTCGATTAAGCAATTCTTCGGGGCTGTACCGGGCGCGTATTCTTGAAATCCACCGATATGGATTATAATTTGTGTTACCATTCTTTATATTATTCGAATTTTTCGCCAGCTACTTTAATCGTTTTTTCAAATTTGCTTGCAAGTTTTCTTTTATTTATTTCACGACTAAACAAAAATCGGTGAATATTTTTCTACAAAAATGGTCAATTCCGCGTAAGTTTTGGAAAACTGGTCTGGGCCAATATTGATGCAAAACTAATTTAGAATCTTTTAATTCTTAATCGTTGCCAACCAACGTGGCGCTTGCCCTAATTTATGGTTGAGAACTTAGCCATAGTGTTTCAAAGCAAAGATGGTATCACTGGGACATTGTCATGCATTTACATTAGCCTGACCAAAAATTTGAACGGGTGAAAATTTAGTATCCTCATTTAGACACCATAATGTCTCCAACATTTTATTTCCGACGGGTCAGGAAGGATGGAGCACAAACATTTGTGAACCACACAATCGATTCCAAGTATATGAAGGAATATTTTTCTTATCGTTTGTCATTTAGTGTACAACGCGGGTTGGTCTTGAAATCCAGTATTTTAAAATCTCTCATTTTAATTAATCCCGTAAAACCTTCAAAATCCCGTATTTTAATTAAATTAAAATAATATTAATTAATTTATTGATTTTGAATAAATCAAATTAATTAATTAATACCAATATCATAAAAATTAGTCCGTGTCGTGTGGTGAATTTAAAATAGGGAATTATGAAATACGGGATTTTGAAATACGAGATTTTTCAAAAATATCGGATTTTTTAAACCTGATTTTGAAAAACGGGAATTTGAGCCGCTTCCGTACAAAGCACATGATTGTGCTACAAAAATAATCATGATGAATCATCATTCCCATTATACCAATTCATATTGCAAGTTCATTTGCTTCCGCGTGGGGAATATATCCGTGCCACTTCAACAGATCCAAATCTCTACTATTTAGTTTAAACTCAACCAAAATGATCCAGATGCAAATCAGTGAACATAATTGGGGAATCTCCGTTCTATATATATTGAGAATAAAGTAATTGGATGGACGTATACTGTCAAGGATTCTGAAATGTTTCCCCTTAGTATCTTGCTTCACCATGAGGCGGGAGATAAATCATGTGAAGTCGTCATAACAAGGGCAGATAACGGAGGACTCAAATTCACAACATTTGATTCCTCCGTTAACTGCTATAGTTTTGACGTCTTCACAAGATACCGTACCAAGAAGCAACAACGAAAAATGATATCATGTACAAGATTCAATTTGGAAAAGAATCCCAGAAGACGCTAAATCGTGCGATTTAGCGATGCGACCGAAACGAATAATTTTGGATATGGTAAGGTTTTCGGTACATCAAAAGAAAAGGCAAAGTAAAGTATCTATCCGGCTTTTCTGATGCTAGAATTTTATCATATTGTAAAATTTTTCTTGCTAGTTCGGCATTGTTTAGGTGAACATCATGGCTCTGTTTAAATCAGGTTTCAAATAATTTCGTTCTGGATTTTGGGATCGAGTGTAATGACTCTCAAACGCCGGAAAACTTCATATGTGTTCTCTCACAGCATTTATCGCTTAATTTATAAAAAGTTTCTTGCATACTAAAATGTTTCCAGTTGAAGTGTTTAAGTGAAATTTATAAGCACAAGTTCTTAAAGTTCCCGAATAATTTCTTGGCCTTGACCTCTTTATAGTACATCGATGAACAGTTCTATAGACCCGTGTGAAGTTCTTAGACAAACGTTTTTGGACTACAATTTATGCGAGTGTACTTTGTGAAGGTTTTGGACACAATTTTATTTCTTGGACAAAAGTTTATGGAAGTGTGCAATTTTAACAGTGTATTTATTTTATGTTAAAATCGAAACAATAATTATAATAAATATTGATAAAAAAAAGTAATTGTTTAATGTTAAACAAAATACAAACATGCAATAATGTTAAACCGATTGTTTAATGTTAAAAAATCTACTATGCTCGTTGTTATAAATTTTTAAGTAAATCACATACTTTACTGTATAAAATGATAAACCAAATATCAAAAATCTCAGAGATTTGCTCGCATAGTGACTATATACGTTCGAAAGGGGATACATTGAGTTATTTAAATCAGTAAGCCCCATCTCGAAATTATGCACAAGGCTCTTGTATCGAATTTTTAAAGTTTTACCAATACAGCGAGTCTGCGTATCCACGAATGTTGTACGACTGTTACAGTCCACCCTGCGTGACTGCACGTTTCGAATATCGGGTAGAACTCGCGGCTTGGGGAGTACACTTTGACACTCAGGTTAGATGGAAGACCAAACAATACGTGCATTACTAAATTCAATGAGAGAAAAAGTTTAAGTAAATAAATCAGCAAACGTACATGATCCTACTTTTAACTCATCACCATCACAAATTCAAAACACATCATTTTCATAAGAAAACAGAAGGAATAAATATAATTTTAGTTTCGCGAAATTATAATTTTTATAATAAACACTTACCACAACATATCCGAAGAGTACTCCTGGTATCGCCGGTCGGTATGCTAAAATTGCCTAAGAAATCACTTAAATCACCAAAATTTATATTAGATTCTTTTTTCCTTCTTATGACATTTTTTTTATGAAAATTGGAAAACTATAATTACTATGCTAAACAAAATCTAATAGTAACACTAATTAATTTGTTTATCACTACGCTGCGCACAAACACCTGATGGCGCTTTAAACTGCATGCATAGCTGCAATAATTGTACAGCTACTATCCAATAAACGTAATATGCCGGTAGAAATTGCGCTGACAAAAGTTTAGGAGCGTTTATTATATGAAACTGCGGTCTAATTGAGGTTTTATTGGCAATTTGTACAATACCTATTATGGTTAGAAAGTAAACGGTGAGAGGTCTTAGATTGTCTTGAACTTGGTTTTGCTTTCTAATCTTAAATGATTTTTCTACACAATGAAAAATATTTCGAAAAAAAACTTTCGTTGCAAGCGATATCAGCAATTATATAGTGATTTTAATTAACACACTTATATAGTGTATATCTTGTAATGTGCCTACGGGTTTTGGGGAGCCAGGTTAAATTGTCGGGTATCGCTCGTCTTAAGCGGATTCAATTCTCAAAACCGAAAGCTGGAGCCTATAGCACATTTCTAATAAACCTGGCAATAAAAGCAATCGCGCGTCAAACCACCTCATTTCGCCACCAACCGCCGCTAACCTGTTACCCGCACATACCAGTTAACTCCCGATATAACGAAAAAAATTGGTAGGGCCTAATTAACCCTTTCGTGCTGCCTACTAAATGTATGGGTATTACAATGTATAACGAACAAAAAAAAAGAACAAAAAACTTAAACAACTATTAAATATTAAAGATGATGAACGAAAATCACTCCTCTTCTTCTTCTTTTAGATACATGTGTTTGGCCAAAAATATTTATTTAGTTAAATTTGTGGTTACCTGGTTTGCTCAGCTGCGCTCACGACGATATGACGTAATAATTTATGGTGCCACCTTAGCACGAGATGTAGAGTCCTTGACCTTCGGCACGTAAACTGGAAATTCCCTGCCCACATACGAACTTGAGGCTAGCGGAAATTTTCTCATTCGAGGGTTTTATAATATTTTCTCAGTACATAAATTAACTCACACACGTAATAAGATTCAATCAAGCAAAAAAATTTATTAACATTAGTTGATATTACCAATAGGTAGTTTTATTTTATTTTTTTATTTTTTTTTTGTTTAACTTTATGTACAGTAAACTTAGCCTAGATACAGTCTCTCATTACATGTGGCTTTATTAAATCATGTTACGCCAACATAGGTTTACATTAATAAATTTTGTATATCTTCTTTTGGTTTTTTTTTTTTTTGTATCATAACTTAAGTTTATAATTTTACAAACAACAATTAAACACCATTTAGTGAGCGATATTTTAGAATCATTAAACTATATATATTTTTTTTTTATTCTCACAATAAAATTAAGATTATTGGTTTTCAAACTTTACCAACACATTTTTTCACCAGCACGACACGATTTTGTTTTTTTTATTCATTCTAATAACACAATATTGTTTCTTTTATCTGTTTGTCTGTGTGGTTTTCAAATTAACTTTCGAATGATCGTCTTTTTTTTTGCACAGTCACTCCTATCATTTTGTGTTTTTTTTTAATGCGAGGGAGGAAATAACCGGTGCTATATACATCGATTTAAACGGGTGTTGATTACTAAACCACAAGGACTTAATAACCGATACTATGTAGCATGAGGAAACTGTTATATACTTTATATAATCAGTCATAAATATCATTTATATAAATTTCAAACCTTACTGTGTAATACGCGTACATCATAAAATCGTTACAATCTTTCCCAATTAATTTTCTGACACTTTTTGTGTACTTGCGCTGAAAGATATTAATTATTTTATAATTTTTTTTGTTTTAAATAAACTTTTGTAGCTGTTTTCGCTATACCTCTAAATTATAAAATGATTTTTGCATTTTGGATAACATAATATGACAAGATGGGTTTCTGTCAATTCGATTTTACATAATCGATGTTAATATACAAGTAGCAAGTGTACATATAATAAACACAGAAAACCGAATATATAATGTTTTACTACTGCATACATTTTATTGCTAAACCGATACCACTATATAATAAAGCTTATATATAGATAAGTATATAACTGGTAAATGTCGCTTATGTACCAATCAGATTGTATTTAATATAAAACAAACAGGTACGAGTATTTATTATTTTAAGTGATGCATAAAATTATTCGTACATATAACTATTAAAAGTGCATGTAAACTGCAACTGTGGGTCGATTCTGTCTTTCCCTGGGAATTAGGAAATGAAAAGAATTGACAGTATTGTTGCAGCTAGGAATTATTTCCTTAAAAGTGTGTTCTGGCGACAAGGAAAATATTTTTTTGGGAATAATTTTTTCCTAATTATTGCAGTTTTGACAAATATTTTTCCCAATTTTTTTTTCTTGGGAATTATGAAATACTACGGGGAAAGATTATTTAAATTGATCTATGGCATACGTTGTATTTATAATTCTAATAAAATAAATAAAACAACGAATTAGAATGCATTTTACTTTACATAATCATTTAGAAAACACATAGAAAGATAATTTATTAAAAAAATTGTTGTGGCTGATTTCTTCAAATACATAAACTACCAAATAGAAAATACAACAACAACAACAACAACTATGTATAATGTAACGGATAATGTAACGAGTAATTTAATGTAATGTGGCAGCCAAATAATAAAAATCAAAACAATTAAACATGTTTTAAACCAGATTTTTATTACTAACAGAGCATACCCAATAGAATTCCTTATGACTTTTTACTTACAGAAAAGTACTAAAAAAAAACTTGACAAAAAATTTTTTTTTTTCTCAAGTTTTTTTTTTATACTTTTCCGTAAGTAAAAAGTCATAAGGAATTCTATTGGGTATGCTCTGTAATATTTGCATACGCATTTAGTCGTTTATGAGATAAAAAAAAATAAACTTTCCATTTCAATTTTGAATTTTAACCCGATAACATCGGTCATTTAAAATATTTATTTTATAAATAATCTTAATTCCGAATTGTATTTAAAAATTAATAATCAGAATTGTATTTTATAATTAAATATAAGTTTAATAACAATATTTACTATTTATACGTTAATTGAATGGTACAGATGCCTGTTTAAATAAATATGCTCCACACCATTAGGTGGACGGAAAATAGACACATGTATGCAATCAACACATCCTAACACCCCCGGGAAACGGCAAATTTTGTAAAATCTACGAATATTGGTTATTTTTGAAAATTGGTTATTTTTGTGCATAATAAAATAATTTGTATACCTACCCTAACTTAATTTTATTTATCTTTTGTAAAGTGTTGGGGAAACAAATAAATTGATGAGCCAAATGCTCGTCAACAATCTTACAAAATTCTGTAATACATACTTCGATTCACAACAGCCTGGGAAACTGGCACATGATAAACAACACCGTTTTTACGTTGATGTCCGCCTAGCATAGAAATAAACTCACTTAGTTAAATTTTATTTATAAATATATTTTACCCGTACCTTCTGCTAAAAAACTTAAAGCTACTAAAACTCTAAATTTTTTGGTTTTTTTTAAAACATTAGTTTCCTCCGTAAAATTTTCTATATTGTTACACAACACAAACACCAATTCTTGTGTGAGACGGTCCAATCCTACAAACTCACTTTCTATTTTATCAAACGGATCTGACGCATCCCGTAATCGCTTTCGCAGCAAACGAATAAACTTTTTCCTTTCTAATTCGTCGTAATCCATAAATCTCCAAATTATGTGATTACTCATATTTATAAAAAAAAAAAATTATTGAAATAGTCCTTATTAATTTTTGATAACTTTAAAATAATTTTTAAAACACCGTGGGTGACCGACACTTAAACTAAATTTCTTTTCCTCAAAAATTTATTCCCAGCACTGCCAGAATACACTTTTATAAAATTGGGGAAAAAAATTGGGAAAAAGTGCTACAAAGATTAATTTTTTCCTAATTCCCAATTCCTAATTCCCAGGGAAAGACAGAATCGACCCACTGGTACGTGAAATTATTTACCCTCGTACCACTTTATGGAGAGAAAACCAAGCTGCCGTAACACTACTCTAAGCCAAATAGCAAAAATCTCAGAGATTGGCTCGCATAGTGACTATATACGTTTGAAACGGGATACATTGAGCTATTTAAATCAGTAAGCCCCATCTCGAAATTATGAACAAGGCTCATGTATGGAATTTTTAAATTTTTACCAATACAGCGACTACACTTCTCCACGGATATTCTACTACACTATGCCAAATAATATTTTTTTTTTTACGATAATAGTATATAAGGAAATAATAAATGAATGTTTTTTAAAACCTGTTCAGAACTTGTGGGTTGCATCTTACTTGTGTGATATTTTAATGCGATTTGTTTTATTTAATAAAGTTTTCATTAAAACTGTTAATTGCGTTATTCTTTTTGTGTTTAATTTATGATTATTATAGTAATTTGATTTAACTAATCTAGAAGCCGGCATTCATTCGTTAAGCCTGCAGCAGTAAATTTCAGATTAATTCTATCATTTTCTGTTCGGTAGTTTGGTTTTAATATGGCTGCTATAAAATATAATTATAAATTGAAGCAATCAGCGATATATGGGGAGAGTTTGTTGAGGGTGCTTGAAAAAGTGGGAGTTAATAAAACTCAAATTAACGACTTTGAGATTAGAAAATGTTCAGATTGTGCAATAATAAAAAAACATTTGTTTTGAATTAAAAATTATAAACAATAAAAACAATCGGAGTGAAATTGTTATTTGTTTATAAAGAAACATTCATTTAACGAACGATTCAGCTGTTGTCAAATCAATCAATAGGGTGAGCCCTATTGATAATAGGGATGCTACTGACGAAATTGGAGCGAATTCAAATAACGAATCCAACCGAGACTCGAAATCGATATTTTATGGACCAGTACAAAGTAGTCCATTTCGGAGTGGCCCAGTTCTTGATGCAAATAAAGAAAATCCTCGATTTAAACTGATACCGTACAAGTGGCGCAGTGGTTAAAGCTTCGGCACTTGGACCGGGAGGTATTGGGTTCGAATCCCATCAGAGGCAGGATGTAAAGCGAATTTTCTTCATCGATTACGATCGGTGATGATAATAAACACAACTTAGACCCTCTGTTGGAGTGCAGAATTCAGCGCCGACCCACCGTCCATGTCAATGTGCAGGTTGACATGGAGCTTGCAACGTGCAGGTGGTATACTGTAAAAATGTGTGAGTAGGTGAATGGGTGGGTGAGTGCGTGAATGAAAAGGGGAGTATTAATTGACCTTAAAAGGACATTAAATCCATTGGATGATTAATACTTTCTTTTTAAAAAAAAAAAAAAAAAAAAAATTCTGTTTGTCTTCCTTAAGGCTCTGTTTCAATTGACAATTTTAACCAGGAAGAAACTCGAAATAAAATTGATTCCCTTTTAGTAGACGGGCAAAATTGTTGTGTTATTTCATACGGAAAAATTCGGGCATTGAAACGAAAAAAAAACCATTTCATTGTAGTTTACAGGCACTGCAAATAGAATCGTAGCGTTCGGTACAAATTTGTTATCAAACATAAACTTTTCGAAATATTTGTTATTGGCGACGCTTACGGTTCACACTGAGGTAACAGTGTATAGACAAATTCGAAGTACCAGACGAGACAGTTTAAGAAAAAGCTTGAACAAACTTCTTGATACAACGTAGGTCTCGATTTGCCTGTCGAAACGAAAATTATTTGAGAAAGGAAACTTCCAAAGTATAGCGAAGGCAGCCACAATTAGAAAAATAAAATCACAATATTTAAAAAGCAACGATCTCCTGCAAGACTGTGATTTAATCGACGCCTGTAAAATGTCAATGATGGAATCGGAAAAAAATAAATATATTCGTAATATACAATTGGAACCATTAAAAGTGTTGTACTTTAGGGAGTCTTCATTGAAACTTTTGGAGAAATATAATGTTGAAGGATTGTTTTTTGATGCCACTGGAAAGGTAGTAAAACTCCCAATTTGCCATAACTACCATAGTTATAAAAGAATTTGTATTACGCGTGCGTGGTAAATATAAATTCAAAAATTATGCCAGTACTTGAATTTCGTCAAGTCCATTTCCAATTTCGTCAAGTCACGACTCTGATACAATTCGTTCGCTTTTGTTTGATCTGTGCAAACATATGCCAAATTCATATTTTCCAAAATATATTGTTACGGATTGGTCTTGGGCATTGATTAAATCAGCGCTACAAGCATTTAACGAAATGACAATATTAGATTATTTACAGTACACGTACGACGTTTTAACAGTAAGCCAGAAACCACAAACTATATCACTAAATAGAGGCTTTTATTTGTTGCAGTCATTTTGTTAACATAATAGTAGGAAAAATGAAAGAAAAGAATTTCAATCTGCCACACCGGGAAAGGAATTACATCCTTGATATATTTTGCACAATTTTAAATACCGAAAATTTGGACAAAATTGATATAATTTTTGAAAATTTTTGTTTTATTCTATGCTCAAAATACTGTAACAAAGAGTTTTTAGAAGCAAAACTAAAAATAAAAGATTTGGTCAGAGATGTGTATAATGAGTTAACTACAAGTACTAACCAATCTGAATTCAATTACGTAGAGTGACGAAAAACATTTTTCAGCAAAATTATATTTAGTTCAAGTCCATATTATACGCGATTTTACAAAATATATTTAAACGTGAAAGATACAATTTGTAGTAACGAACAACACGATTGTGAGCAAAACTCATTTTTCAACGAAAACTTCATGATATTCATTATAAAAAAATATATGTCTTATTTACCCTTCTGGGGAATTTGCTTGTCCCAAAAGTTAGGAATATCTGGACGTTTATCAAAACTTAATGCGGAAGCTCGGTTTTCTGTTGTCGAGAAACATTTAACAAAACATGAAAATTTGAGACCTGGTAGATTTATTAATCTGCTAAGAGAAAACACTTTAAAGTTAGAAAAACTGGTACAACTGTTCGAGCCTAACATACTTGTGCCTGAAAAGCAAATTCGCCAGTCTAATAACAGTGTTGATAATCCAGATAGAGACGTACATCAGAAAACATGGAACAAAAAAATCAAAACTGTTAATTCCCAAAAACATTTTGGGTCGCGTGTTTTACCTCGGTTTAATAAGATGCCATTTCAAACAAAGAACATTAATAAACTGTCGTTTAAATAATTTAAACGACAACGATTTGCACATTTTGCAAAATGGACATTCTAGCATGCAGAACGAATCATGCGTATCCATCAAAAACACTTGTGCATTTGATTCAGTGGCTCAAATTTTTCCCTGTTTATTTCGTGATACAGAATTGTTCAAAGGATATTTTTAAACGCCAAACAACTCATTTTTCAGTTTATTGTTGAGTTGGTAAACGGTGATGAAATTTCATCAATTTATAATGACTAATGGTTGATAGAAATATATAAGAATAGTTCGGCGCTCACAAAGAAAGCAAACGTTGCAATTTAGATGGAACATGTCGCATATCGTCCATCTTGGAAAAGGCACTTCCCTCACCGCTAACTGAAACGAGAAAATGTTTAAACTGCAAGCACACTTATAATTTAAGATGCTCGTTTTACGTACCGATAAAAGACGTATTTAGTTTTGTTCAAAGTTTGAAAGTTCGATAACCCATCTACAAGACTCTATTTATTTGGAAACATATCAGTGTTTAAATTTTACCAAATACTTTTTTAGTAACTACGGCATAGTTTTATTTAACGTTAACCGATCGAACAAGAAATACAATATCAAAATATCGGTAATTTCTCAAACAATTACTTTCATTGAAGACCTATTCTACCTAAAAGGAATTACCAACTACGAAGAATTACAAAGTAAACTGCCGGGACATTTTCGAGCAGACATAAAACGTTATGACGGGGGAGCTCCATGATGATATGTTGCAATTCCCAATGTCTTTGAATGCTTCTACTAAAATCAATTCAGCAATATTGATATATTCAAAATATTAACAAATGCTAGTAACTAATAATAAGTAATTAGGAATTAGTTAGTAATTAGTATTTTTAATAATTAAATAGTAATTAGTAACTAGTAATCAATAATTAGTAACTAATAATTATTATTTAGTAATTAATAATTAGTAACTAGTAATTAGTATTTAATAATTAGTAATTAGTGTTAGGTAACTACTAGTAAATACTAATTACTAGTTATTAATTACTAATTAAAATGGGTTAGTCAAAATGAATTATGCAACACGAAAAGCGAAAAGAGCAGGGAGTGCTTCGGCCCCGAAACAAATGGCATGGACTAAAACAAACAAAGAAACAATTCGATACATGAGCCTTGTTCATAATTGCGAGATGGAGCTTACTGATTTAAATAGCCCAATGTATCCCCTGTCAAACGTATATAGTCACTATGCGAGCCAATCTCTGAGATTTTTGCTATTTGGTGTATCATTTTATACAGTATGGTGTGTGATTTACTTAAAAATTTATAATAACAAGCATATCAGATTTTTTAATGTTAAACAATTTCTTTTGTTTTACCAATATTTTTATCGATTTTAATATAAAATAAATACACTGTTAAAATTGCACACTTTCATAATTTTTTGTCCAAGAAATAAAATTGTGTCCAAAAACTTTACAAAGTACACTCGCATAAATTTTTGTCCGAAAACGGTTCTCCAACAACTTCACACCGGTGTTCTATAGAGAAATATGTTTTGATTAATGAAATCGCCCATATTCCAAAATTGATCAAAAATTGTTTTGCATTCAGCTTCATTTATACGTTCTATACATTTTTTCGAACAGTAACAATTTTTGTTTTCAAAATTTTTTGCTGGGATAACTTTACCTGTTTTTTGCAATGTTCTTGTCCGACATTTCTCCGAGTTTTACATATTCTTTGGACATATTTTTTTCTTTTCTTTTGCAGAATCAGAATGTTGGCTATATCAAACATTATCCACATCAGATGAAGATTTAAACTGTATATTTCTCTTTTTAAATTCTTATTATATTAAAATATTATTATTTCTTCTTACATTAAATTATTCTTCTGATTTCTTATATTAAAATTACAATTAAAAACAAATCATTCATCGCACAATCCACCAAACAAAAATGTGAAAAATTATGGTTAACAAGTGCAATCAAAGAACTATATAGAAAAATCGACACTCTCACCGCAAAAACCTACAACGCGCAATTATATTTGTCGAAAATGTTTCATGTCGCAGAATACATCAACATCTTACAACACATCGAACAAACAGTGAATGTAATTATAATAATTAAAAGACAAACCATATCATCCAAACTACGCAAAAGACAAGAGCTAAATGCCGACCATCCATAGTTACAGCGGAGGATACAAATAGCCAGAACAAACACATATTTTACAAACGACTTCACAACTACCAAACATTACTCTAAATGAAAATGAAATACAGTTACTCGAGAAAGGCCTAAAATACAACTGTTGTAACCAAAAAATAACATGAACCGACATCTCTTAGAAATTGAAAATGCAATTTTTAAAAACCGAAAAGTTCCATCAAGATGAAATCCGAACTATTTTTATTAATGAAATATCAAAAAAGTCATAAAATGTGACAAAAACAATAACACACGAGATGCCAAAATCATGGAAGATATTAAGACAAAATTATTGGACAATGACGCATTAGCAACCAAAGCTGACAAAGGCAACACCACGGTCATCATGTACAGAAACGAATACAATAACAAAATAGACGAATATATTTCCAACAACAGAATTTGTAACCTAAACAATGATCACACCAAAGAATATTCAAAAGAAATCAACAAATGCATCAACAAATCATTCAACATCTTAAGTAAAAATCAAATGTATTACAACAAAATGATAAAACCGTCACCACCGATCATAACAGGATTACCCAAGTTACATAGAGTAAATACACCAATCAGACCGCTCATTAATTTTACCACATCACCCACATACAATATTGCAAAAGGCCTCAACAAATGATTAACACAGAACATAAAATTAAACAACGATTTATCTGTCAAAAATAATTTGGAAATCATCGACAAGATCCAATCCATCTCAATCCCAAGTGGCGCAAAACTGGCATCTTTCGATGTCAAAAATATGTATACTAACATACCGGTTGGAGACACAATACAAATAATTCATGAGTTACTTCTAAACAATCATGTAGATATCAAAAAAGTAAATAAAGCTATTAATTTATTAACCGTAATATGTCAACAAAACTACTTTAAACATAAGGAATGTTTTTACGTACAAAACGACGGATTACCGATGGGAAGCTCCCTATCTGGCACCTTAGCAATATTTACTTAAACTGCATCGAACACACATACATCCACAGTAACAATAATAAAAACAAAAATAACATCATATATTGGTACAGATATGTTGATGACGTATTAATGTTATTCCACGGAACACACAGACAACTGAACGACCTACATAAATACATTAATAACATTCATCAAAACATTAAATTCACACTGGAAATAGAGGAAAACAAATCTATAAACTTCCTTGAATTAACAATAACCAATATCAACCAGGCGCACAATTTTATAGTATACAGGAAGCCAACACAAACAAACCACACAATACATCAGACATCCAATCATCCTCCACAACACAAAATAGCCGGTTACAGTCATATGTTGAATCGGCTAAATTATATACTGATGAACAAAATGGATTACAAAGAGGAATTTGGCATTATCGTACACATAGCTTCACGCAATGGTTTTACAGCTAAATTAATCCAAAAAATAAACCGGAACATCAAAAACAAAATAGAGCAACAACATTTATCCACCTTTTACAACAATGGCTGCGGTCGAATAGTCGGGTAAATTGCACTTTTTACCTTTTTTTAACAGTGTACAGGGTAAAAGTAAATTGAAATACTGTACTAAATAGCGTTTGACGTTTTCTTTTTTTCGTATGTTTCCAATTCAAAAAGTAATCTACTAAACATAATGGCTTGTTATTTTCAAATTAAATATTTTCTAATATTTTTAAAATATTTTTCCATGTTTTTGTGTGAATCATTTTTAAACTTTTGACAACAAGAATTATTTGGCAGTTACCAATATACCACCGAAATGAACCCTTTAAACACTATATTTTACCCCTTGAGCCGTTTTTGTGACACATATTTACCAAAGAATTGGGACACTGCTTGAGGTAAATATGTTCTAAAATTTCAATTTACTGTACTAAATGATTTACCCGACTATTCGACCGCACGCAATAAAGACAATAACACAAATAAATACTTCAGTTTAGAATACAACAAACACACCAGCCGTATAATGAAACAAATATTTCGTAATTACAACTATACTATAGCGCCCACACATGGCCAAATTGCGCCTCGCGAGCCGCACGTGGCTTTATGAAAGAGTGAATGCGGCTCTCGTAAAGAAATAGAAAATTAAATAACATTTAATAATTCATTAAAATTATTTTGTGCTAATAATTGAAAATTGCGAATCCGATTAAGTTGACTGTAGTAACTAGTCGTAAAGCACGTGGAGCTTGGCCATGTGTCATAAAATGCAACAAAAATTATGTACACAACGAAAAGGCATCTTGATTGTGGTGTTTACAAATTACAATGCAATGATTGCCCTAAATTTTACATCGGGCAAACCGGCAGAACATTCGAAAAAAGATTCGAGGAACATATACAAGAGTATAAAAATGCAAACACCCACACAAACATCAAATCAAATTTCGCCCAGCATTTAATTGAGGAGAAACATATATCCAGTGACATATATACTAATTTGCAAATATTACATAAGACTAGAAAAGGAAAAACAATGGGCCGACTCGAAGAGCTCGAAATTTACAAACACCGTCACAATCCATATTTACTCAATGACAAACGTAATACAAAAACAAATAAAATATACCACATGATATTAAAGTGAGTACAACACAAAAAACTGGACGAATGTATTGTTTATATAAAGTATATAAAGAATATAATTATCAAATTATAATTAGTAGAAAATGTGGAACTGAAGAAGGAGACAATTCCGAAACCGGTATTCCTAAATATAAAAATATATTATCACTATAAAGAAAGACGTTAATATTTCAAAATAATAGTAATTCTTTGTTAAAGTATATGTTAAATTTTAATAAATAAAAACTTTTTTGTGATATAATTACAATTTTATAAAAAAAACAGTGTTGTTTTAATATAAGTATACTAAAAAAGTGATAAAAGCCACAGCGAAAAAATAAAAATGGGTTCATGCCATCTTTATCATACCTTCTTGTTTTTCCTGCAGTATTCTTTAAACATAAATTTTGTTTTTATTAGTGGAATTATCCTCATCGTCCTCTTCTAAGACTTTTTCTTTTGTTTATATTAATGGGCTTTATTTCTGTGTGATCACTGATCATATTCACAATAAATTAAAATAAATAACTACAGTAAAATTTCCTACCTGTATAACTATCTGATATTAATATGGAATTGTCCATCTATAGAATAAAAGTAAATAAATGTAAGAAATATTGGCGCTCCTTCAAAAGTTAACTCAATTTCAAAAACAAAACAAAAAATCTATTTTGCTTGCCAAACTTCGTTTTATTATCATTAGCACACGTTACATTGTTTTCGTATTTTTTTTTTGAGTTTGTTTATGAAGTAAAGGAAATTTTGTTTCTCTTCTTTTTTATGGTGGTGTTTTTTGTTTTAGATTATTTTTTTGCTATAGTTGTATTTGTTAGTTTTTGTTAATTATGTATTATTAACACACATTATTGTCATTCGACAAGGTTTTGAAATGCACAACATTTTGAAATGCAATAATTGTAGAGGCTAACGGCTTCGATAACTCTCACGGGCACGCGGGAGGTCACTGCGCTCCCCCCGCTTAGCCCTCCGAGGGGCTTTAGATTTGAACTTCGGGGGACGTAGGAGCCGGGATCAGCAAACATGTCGCACTGCGTGCCGCACGTAGGAGCCGATTATATAGAATCTATTAATGACGTCAAAAACCCAAACGTTCTTTTCAGGACGACCAAAAATATATTTTATTAAAAGAACGTATTTATATAATTCCAATGTTGAAAATTAAATTTTACAATTATTGATTGTGAAATGGTCAAATTCAATTGAGCAGGCCCAATTCCAAAAATTCTAGAAATAAAAAACAGAACAAAGAAAAAGAAAATAAAAAACGGGATTTGGCAAGCAAAATAGATTTTTTTTTTGATTCTAAAATTGAGTTAACTTTTGAAGGAGCGCCGAAATATTTTATTAAATTGAAATATCAGGTCTAAACTTCGATATGGTCAAACTTACACTGATTGTAAGAATGCGTTTTACACAAAAAATTTTATTAACAGTATTTATAACTGTATTAACCTAGATTTAGTAGTAAAACGTTGACTTATGATGGATGAAATCCGAATCCGGTTTCTAATTTTAATGTATGTATTGTAATTGTCACAGAAAGGAAGGTGTAAAAAAAGTTTACGTTGTTAATAAAATTATAGTTACTGTTAATAAATTTCATTGTGACATAGCCACGGGAAAGCAAAACAAAAATGAAGTTTTTCTAATTTTACTGTACAAACATTTTGGTGATTTGCAATTTCACAAATTCTCGTAACATGTTAATACATGCAATATTATAACTGTTCCCTCTGCGCTTCTGTGGCTAGAGGCTTCTTCGTTCTATTACATTACGCTTTTGCTGGTAAAATTTTTAGTTTTACTCCTTTCTTGAAAGTGCTTAAATAATAATTCTAAGGAAAATGGACTTACACCACTTTCAATCGTTACGCAATTTCATTTATTGGTGAATTTTAAATTGATCAGAGCATATGGATATTTTATAATATTAACCACAGTTATAAACAAAATGTGAATACAAAATTATAAGTAAATTATGTGGTTTCTCAATTTTATTAAAAAATCCCAAGTTTGAGCCTTAAGCTATAAACAGAACCAGAGATACAGCGACAAGATACTTCGGCAAAATACATTTGTCTGCCGGCGATGTCGGTTTGTTAAACACAACAAGCGTTGAAGCGACAAAACAAGAAAAATAATAACAAATTAACCATAAAATATTTTTTATCTTTTTATCGACTCTATTTAAATTTTCTTTTACATCCCAACAAACATTGTGTACAACATTCAGATTTGGTTGAAATTCATTTAAAAAACTGTTGTAAAAAATGATTACCAACATAATAATCTGAAACTTATATTGGTGGTACTGAAGCGCCGGAGACAAAATTAGGATAGATTCTAAAAAAACATCGGCGACAATGTCGTCGTCGTCAGCGACATTGGTTGTTAGCATCCTATAGTTTATGTGCATTTTAATTTGACAGGCGTTGTATCTTGTCGCTGTATCTCTGGCTCTGGTTATAGATTAAGGCTAAAAATTTAAAGATCGAAGATGGGGCTTACAATATTAATGCCTAAATAAAAAAGCTTAAGCCTACTGATTTGTTTTGGACTAGAGTACTTGTATTTAAATAGACCTAAACATAAAACAGTTTGAGCTGCAAAATTGATTTTCGGCTATTAAATTTTGTTAATGCTTAAATAAAAAAGTTTGAGCCCAAAAATTTATTTTCGGCGCACCAGCGTGTTTTGGTTGTCTCGTACTTACTTTATTTTTTGGTTTTTTATTTGTATATAAATCTCACTTATTGATATCGTAGATGAGAAATAGGTGCATAGAGAGAGCCCGAAGCAAAATTGGCGCACCAGCGTGTTTTGGTTCTCTCGTATTTACTTTATTTTTCTTATTTCGTTGCATATTCTTGGGACAATATTTCTTTGCATCTATATAATGCGACCCCAAAAACATCTTCGATGTTAAAATGGGCTAACACCACTTTTAAAATAAAGGGAATAGGGAATTTAAAATGTCTTGTAAAACCATAGAGTTGAAATTTAGAACTAAATAACGAAGACGTAGAGTGCAAGAAGAGGAAGATATAATGATGTGAATGCACGTTTTGTTTAAACTTTTATCAACTACTTGCACATGAAATGGACTTCGTTTTATGATTTCATAGTTACATCAAACCAATTTTATATCGAGATTTTTTGATTTGATGGATGTGGTTGAGCGTTTTCGATTTGGTGGGGTAAGGAGTCGAGAGCTTCAGGAACGATGAGATTAATCATTTCTTTATCCTTGCAAATAGGTCTATTCAGCTCGAACGATTATCCCGATTTTTTTTGCATCTCTTGTAATGTAGTCAACCCGAACACTGTAAATATTATAGAAATGTTGGACTATCACGAATTCAAAATATAACACACATATAAAATTAGCTATAAAGAAAACTGAGACAAATCTGACCCATAGACGACTTTTACACTTCAGCCAAATTATAAAAAATTAATCGAGTCCAGTAGATAGAACTGCGTACTTTTACTGTGTTTTCATTTCACTCTGGATATTGAAGAAGTCGCAAACATAGACCAAAACTGTATTTACCTATATACACATAGCAGCTTTACTAATTTATATTATCAAATAAAAAAAATCGAAGCAAATCATAAATTAACGAAATTTATTTTATTTTCAGATATATAAACGGAAAATCGAGAACGGTGTGTTACATGTTGTGGCCCGACGGTAGATACCCCACATCAATGGCAGATTATATGTAAGTATAAAATTTGTATTCAAGCTTTTTTCAATTTACACACCTACTCATACCGGTGTCAAGTTTCGTATTTATTACAGTTCCTCAATCAATAGAAATTATGCGAACACATTTCTAATATTTTATTTTACATTTCGATATGATTGCCGTGTTATAAATTGTAATACGCAAAAGCGCAAATTTTTAATTAAAATTTTATTAAATTTTCATGTCTCAAACAAAACGTCTTTAAAATAGAATTCATTAAATACTAAAGTGTTTTGCTTTCATTAAAATTATATTTCCCTATTCATTGTGCTTTTTCTATAAACAAGTAAAACTCTTAATATACAATTTACAGATACTCGTGCTACGTCGTATACACAATAGAGCAGTATTCTTATCTTGTTGATATTGCGTTTCTAAGTTTATGTTTGATTTTAGATTTTAATGATGATAAAATTGTATTTTACTCGAAAATGCATTAAAAATGCTTAAGGTTAAAATATTTAAACGACAAATAAGAAATTTTTATTTTCTTCTCTACAACCAGAAATTGTTTTATATGTTTTAATAAAACATACAAAAATATAAAAATACCAGATTATGGTCCAACATCTATATAATCATCAATACCTATGCAAATAAACTACAGTAAACTTTTCAAGCACCATTTCAAATCATGCATCTTTATATAAATAAATTTGCTCAGTCATACGATTTTCCTCGTAAATAACGTATCTGACATAAAAACTGTTAATGATCTGAGTTCGATCCCAGGTTAAAAAGGGACATATAGAATGATAAGGACTTTTATTTACAAATTTTATTAAAGGAATCTAAATTATAATTTTAACAATTAATAAACTAGTGTCAGGTATTGTTCATATGTTCAAATCGAAATTTTGATAAAACTGACAAAAATGGTTCTGAAGGTTCTTGTGCCCAAAAAAGTATTTAGGGCTGAAATACTATAAAATCGAGAATTTCCCCTCAGAAAAATATTATATTCTGCTCTATTGATTGATTGATTGATTGATTCTGAATGTACGACCAAGGTCTTACACAGGAGCTCCCGGGTGACGCCGGGCCCACCGTACACTCTTTTTTACATATAACAAAACCGAAGGATTGGATAGGTATGTTAAGTGGGACAGAATCGGCCCGGTTACAGACACCTAGGTATAGCCGATAGTTAGTAACACAAAGACAGCACAAAACTAATCTACTTGGGGAAGGATAAAGGTTTAATAGGTTAAATGGATAATGATGGTATTGGTCATCAACAATTGCTTCTTTAAATCAGCAACCTAAGAAAAAATGTTATTATTTCACATGTATCTGGAAATCACCACATGTATCTGGAAATTACCTGAAAATGAATATTATATTAATACTTTTCGATTTCCTAAACAAAACTGATGGATTGAATCGGCCCGATTATTTACCACTAGGTAGAGACGATATAGTTAATAACACAAAAGACAATACAACTCTAAACTACACAATCAGCAACTAATGTTATAAAGAAATATTTTTTACAAACAATATGTATAATTCCTGAAAATTAATACTAAATTAATATATTGCTTCTTACCTAAATAATATGAACATTTATTAATTTAAAAAAAAAACAAAAACAAAAACAATAGAATTATAAAATAAATAATAATAATATTTAAGACGCGTTTATTACTTCATTTCTACCGCGGTGCCGGTTTATAAATTTTGAAAAGGTACGATACCTTAGGATGAATTATAAAAATTAAATGAGATAACCGCAGTGTTTAAAATTCTACTCTGATAAAAATGGGCGGTTTAAAGAAATGTTGGTGTATTTGTTGAGGACCATGTCAGTTAGAAAAACTAATCAGGGCTTCCCATCGAGGGGTGGGGACAATTTATAGGATTTTGTATTATGACCAAATAGATTAATAGAATTCTTCTTGGCCAATTAAGATATCCCTAGAAATCCATATACAACCTCAGGTATATGGAGTGTTAGTTGGAGGTCATGTTATTTTGACTAATACATATAACAAGATGGAGGGACAGGGAAGGTGAATTAATTATTATGGAAATTGACCTGGTTTCAGACACCTTTAGTAGTCAATACTTAGTTAATTGTTAGTTGAACTGTAATGTAACACGGTTAGCACAAGACAACATAATTATTTAATATATTATGGTATAATACCCAGCAATCAGAATCCTAAAAATATATTAAATTATCTGCAATATAAATATACTATTTCCAGTGGTCGTTTTTACTATTAGGAATACTAATAAAAAATGGCAAATATTTAAGTATTAAATAATAAATTTTAAGCAGTTAAATGTAATTAGTATTAATCCAACTCAATTCTCCTGACAAATATGAAATAAAATTAATTGAATTCAAACCACCAAACAAGTAGTACAATATAATAATACTTGTTACTGCCTTCATCTGAAAATCCAGCTAAAATCTAAATATAAAGATTAAATAGAATCAAAATTATAATTTCAGGAACTTCAACTCTTGAACTTCAACTCTTCAACTCTTCTAAATACGAAACAAAGTAAAACATTAAAGCATATATTTAGAATTATTAATAAGTAGCAAATAAATTTCACTTTTACCGAATAAAACCTGTTAAAATATAATATAATTCAGTAATAATTAATACAAATTTTAAATAAATTGTGTTAGATATAAGTAAACACTTAGATCTCGGCGTAATTAAGACTTAAACCATAATTATCTTCCCCAGCATATCAAATTTTTGATTCGAACCATAATCAAAACCACTTGCAAAATACTCTGAAGGCCTCCACCCAAAATCTTTGTTAGTTAATTTAACCCTTTTGCGGACGCACAATTATTTAAAATGTTTGTTACAGGGTACAATGAAAATAGTAACGCTTCCTCTGGGACACAGAAAACCACATTCAATATTAATCATATGAAAACAACGTCTGTTATTACCGCCGCGTTTTCTACGTGTCCTACGGTAGGTCAATTGAAACGTAGGTTTATGCCAGTGTGTCCGCGAAAGGGTTAAATAATGTTAAAGTAGACATGATATGAAATTTATCCTGAACCAGAAAATAAATTGGTAAAGTTAAATAATTAAAGTAGAGTTAGTAAACAAGCTTATAAATACAATACTAAAGTTATGTCTTGGGTTCTTTTCCAAACACCGACCCATCCGCTCATACCGACTTTTTCAAATAAGTCTGCTATCGAGATGACTTATTTTCTATCTCGTTCTTCGAAGCAAAATACTTATTTAGTCATATAAACACTTTAAAATGAGTTCTGTCACACTAAATGAATACAGAACCATTTTATTTAAATTTATTTCGTTTTAAAATAAAAACTTTTAAATTTGTTTCGTTTTGTGGTTGTCAAAACAAGTCGGTAAAAGCAATCAGAACAGCCTGACCAACTTATTCAAGAAGGAGTCAAAAAAGTCAATAAGTCTGTAATAAGTCGGTGTTTAGAAAACACCCTTAATGCTTATTAAATTACCCAAAGCTGTGACCATTTGCTCTGAAATCTCAAGTTCTTTTTTTTGAGTAAAACAGCAAAATATTATCAATTAAAATAATAATAACAATAATAATAGAAACAATAAACAGTAGCTGTAATTTGTTGAGAAACAAAGCATCTTTGCTACAGCTGTTTCAGAACAATTAGGCTTTTTCAACTAATCCAAATCTCAATTATCTTCAGCCAAAGCAAAATTTTAAAATGATTTAGTTTCTGCTTTAGCCACGGTGGTGTTGCTGTATTTGTCTCAGCAAAATACAGCTAACATCCCTCCTCCTGCCCGCCATCACAATCGTGTGGGCAACGAAAAAAAATCCCGTCAAAAATCCATCCCTGCACGCACCCTGTGCCAACATATACACTCTTGCATCCCACCCAAATCGCCCACGTCCGAAAAACAACACCGCAACCATAACAACAGCAAAACAACCAACATGCCAACAAAAACAAACAATTGACATGTTACACAATCCACATGCTATCAAATTACAATGTTTTAAAATAAACAGTTAAAATCTTGAAGACACCACAACTTGTCATTCCCCACACACACTAATACAAGTCAGACTCAACTGAAGCAAAAAAATAAAATAAAAAATCTTGTCTGGTGGGAAAAGGGATATACTTTACATTTTACAAGGATAACAATACCTGTTACAGCCTCTGTGCAACATTACACATACGAGGGCACATCAAAAAGTCCTGCAACACCACATGAAAAAAAAGAGTGAGTGAGACAACAATATATTTTTCAAAACCATTTTTTGTCGCGATGAAACTTCTAGAAGAACATTTCGATGTAAATTTTACAGTTCGTTTGTTTTTGTCAATTTAGTAACAAGTGTTTTGAATTTTTCTTAAAATGAATGAAATTGAATATCGCGCCGTTATTAAATTTTTCTGTAAAGATGGACAAAATGCAATTTATATATTCAACTATATATCAAAAGTTTACGGCGAATCTGCACCATCATATGCCACAGTAACAAGGTGGGTAAAATTATTCAAAAGTGGTCGGGAGTCATTAGAAGACGACAATCGCTCGGGTCGCCCAGCAGATGCTATTAGCCATGAAAACGTAATTTTGGCCGAATCTATTGTATTGGAGGACCGGCGTATTTCTGTTCCACGGTTAGCGTGGAGACTTTCTCTTTCATACGGTACCACATATACTATATTACATGACAACCTTCACATGTCGAAAGTAAGTGCGCGATGGGTTCCCCGTTTGTTGAATGCAGAACAAAAAAAAATGCGTGTTCAAATTTCAAAGGCGATTTTAGATATGTACAAAGAAGATCCAGAAAATTTCTTGGATAACATAATAACAGGCGATGAAACATGGCTTCATCACTGGGATCCGGAATCTAAACAAGAATCGATGCAATGGATTAAACGTAGTGAACCACCACCAAAGAAATTCAAAACTCAACCGTCTGCTGGTAAGGTTTTGGCAACAATTTTTTGGGATGCTGAAGGAATTTTGATAATCGATTATATGCCACCGAAAACCACAATCACAGGCATATATTACGCAGAGGTTTTGCGAAAATTGAAAAAAGCGATCCGGGAAAAACGGCCAAGGAAAGTTAGGAAAAAAATCTTGCTTCTTCACGACAATGCACCAGTGCACAAGGCTAATATTGCTCAAGCTGCATTAAAGGACTGCGGCTTCGTGGAAATTCCGCATCCACCGTAAAACCCAGACTTGGCACCCAGTGACTACTTTCTGTATCCCAATTTGAAAAAAACACTAAGGGGCCGGAAATTTTCCAGTGACTATGAAGTACAGTCTGTTGTAAATGAATATTTTATGGAGCAAAAGAAATCTTTTTTTTTAGAGGGTTTAGGCAAGTTAATTGATCGATGTGACAAATGTATAAACCTTAAAGGAGATTACGTCGAAAAATAAAAATATTGCTGTCTCACTCACTCTTTCCCTTCACACGACACTGCAAGACTCCTTGATCCGCCCTCGTACGTTAATGTCACGTCAGCGCACACAACAAACACATGATTTCGGTTCTTTTTATCGCTTTTCTAAACAAATGGACAATAAATGCATTTCCTTTCAAATAAAAAGCTTATTTAAGTTTGATAAGTATAGTTGAAGAATTTTTAATAACTTTGTGATTCAGAGTTAAAATCAAAAATTTTATCCCAAATAAATCATTTATCAATCTCGAAATCCACATCGACTTAGAAATTGGGGCCTTCTTTAACCCCTTGCCTTAAAACAACGTATGGGAGACGTGATCGTACTGCTATGCCTAAAATGAGAACCTCGTATCACACACGTGATGATTCTTTCTGGCCAAAAGTGAAAAGCTCGTATCAGATACGTGATTGTTTTACGCGATAATGTTTTGTTTTTGCGTTATTGTTTGTTACAGTAGCAATATAAGAGTTGTGTTCATCGTCGCTCGATTCATAAGGCAAGGGGTTAATTTGTAGCCAAACTCATCAACCACATAAACCTGATAAGATTATAAGAACAGAGATATTAACACTACGTTGTTTCACCAGCGGACACCATAAAAAACAATGAAATAAAATCAAGTTTCAACTCCAATTTATAATTTAAAGTACACAATCTATTCAAACAAATGAATTCCCAAGACGACAAATTTTTTGAAAATTGTAAATCAAGAAACAAAGCTATAACATCGCTAACAATAACTTGTGAGCTGCATTTCTTTATACATATACGGATATTTAGACGTAAAAATTGTTTCATAATAGTACAGACAGATATAAAATATTTTGTTAGTAAACATATGTATTAACAATTTTATGGTTTTATGTTATATACTTATAATTATTATATCCCTATTTTGCCATCGGCTTGAAAATTATATATTTCGTCGGATTATTTTCATAAATATTTCGACCATAAATGAAACATAAAGGGTACAACCATAAAAAGTGTTTAGTTAAAACCAAAGGATCTCTAATTATAATTAGAAATTCTTTGGTTAAACTGTAATTATTGCAAACCTATTCAAACAATCAATCGAAAAATCGACAAATTCAACGTGCATTTCCGTTCTGCTGCCTACAGTGACGCAACACGTACAAAACGACGAAAATAAAACACGGGAATATTTCACCTCATCATGTTTGTTTATCGTGATTCGTGATACACACAATCATACATAAATTTCTACACAGTACACACAAATATGACATGAAAAGTAAATAAAATATAAAAAGGAAACTTCTCTGATAGTATTATGCATCTATATACATAGAGAGTGTATCGAAACACTACAACGACATAGTGCACCTTGCATAGGAATATATTCCGTCATAAATATTTCCACTCCGTTTTATGTATATAAACACATTTCTTCACTGGACACGACACGATTTTTATTTTATCATTGTACTGTTTATTTGAATCTCACATAATATGCATTCATAGTAATTTAAACATAAATGTGCATTTATGCATTCATGGAATGGTATCAGAATATATACGGAAATAATTATATATTTTACGTATACGTTCTACACAATTTCACGTGCATCCTTTACACAAATTAATATTTAAAAGACCAGGTATACATCACATCACTTAATCACTTATTTTATATACTGTAAAATCACATTTATTATTATTATTATTAATTAATTTATTTATTTAATATTTACACACAAAAAAAAATATTTAAATTAAATGAAGGAGCGACAACAAAACACGTCTGCTCCGTTTGAAATCCAAACTCCGACCCGTAAAAGTCCCTTTCAGAAAAATATTATATTCTGCTCTATTAGAAACAAATTGATTTTATAAAAATTGATTTTATAAAAATTGATTTTTATCATCTTCGGTTTTTCAGTATCAGCGAAACAGTGGCATATTCTTACTCAATAATTTCCTTATTCTCTATAAAACAATTTCAGGAACATTTGATCAGTTTTAAACTTTTGTTGTCACCGGAAGAGGAAGTCTTTATACAAGTGGCTTTTGGAATTATAGCCATTTTATAAATACAATAAACGAATGATGTTTTTTTGCATTTTAATTCTTTTGTGCGTCTTCAGCCGTATAAAATATATTTTGTTTTTTTTTTTAAATATTCATTTATTTACAACATTTTTGTTTTAAATTTTTGACTTATAGATGGAAAATGTGTAAGAATCACAACAATCAGTTTCAAACGTATGAGATTACTGATTTGAAAAAATCAGCCTTCTCATCAGGTCGCGACGACTGACGTTATATTATTTTACATTGGAATATTGTCTATATATATATATATAAATATATAGAACAATTGTAGAACAATGAAGTTCTACTACTAGCGAATTACTGCATAACGTACGAAATTCGATTTACGTATTTTTTTTTTTTTTTTTTTTTAAGATTATTTAAGTACAAATATAAAAATTGTATAATTGAAAATAAATAATAACACGTTAAACAACTTTCTATTATGTGATAATAATTTTTTGTAAATTTATTACATGACATCGGTTTCGGGATATATTTACCCCTTTGTCAATCCAATTTTAACTATCTTGTGATAGTTAAAATTGGATTGACAAAGAGGGTAAATATATCCCGAAACCGGTCTCATGTAATAAATTTACAGAAAATTATTATCACATAATAGAAATTTTTTTAACGTGTTTTTATTTATTTTCAATTATACAATTTTTATATTTGTTATAAATAATCTTTTAAAATTGTGATTGTGATAAAAGTATCGGAAAAATTGGAATCAAACCATTGTATGAATATATTTAAATTTTTGTTTTATTTTACTTTATTTATTTATCCTATTCATTTCAACTCATTATTATAATATTGTATATCGATGTGAGAAAATATTGCATCTTAATGTTATCAAAATATATTATAATTAACTCTAATTTTATAAATATAAAAAAAATTCCACAGTCCCTGGTGATGATGGCGAAATATCGGATGTCTAAACAAAACAAAACAAAATAAATGAATATTTAAAAAAAAAAAAAATTAACTAATATTTTATATATGGCTGAAGACATTTATTTTTGTTTTTAAAGGATTAAAAACAAAAATAAACATAGCCAGATTTTTTTTTTTAAATAATAAATAAAAATAAACGAATGATTTGCCACCAGAGCCGAAACGGTGGTTTCTGAACTAAAATGCTTATTAAAAAATTATTGTTTTATTCAAAATCTTTCAAAAATAATTATATCATAATAAACCAAATGTATACATCCTCTGCGACAAAACAATGAGAATTTAGTTATTTATTTAAAAAAATTAACACCATTATATTTTGGGTTATAAAACTAATCTAGTTACTGTTAATATACTAATAGTAGGCCCTTTACGCACGTGAAAAAAATTATTTAATTTGATTGGTTTATTATTTTTTAAAAAGTCTTTGTTTACCTAAATCCGTAAAACAATACGACAAAACAAAGAGAAACTCAGTTCGCGTAACGGTAAGTTGTAAATTTTTTTATTTCTTTTAAGTAAATTTACTGCTAGGTAGATTAATTTTTAGAAAAATAAAATATTTTTTACGATGCCAAGAGGAACATATTTTTCTAAAATTGAAGTGGATAAAATTGTTGATCATCAGAGGAAAAATTGACAGCAGCTGACATCTCCAAAGCACTGGGCAGAGGATTGTCAACAGTTTATAGATATATCAAACAGCACGATACAAAAAATTACGAGAAATGCTTCTAATTCTATGAATTCTACTAAAAAAATTAAGAATAATTTATTTCAAATCTGAAGGATAGAACGTCTGTAAAGAGCGTTCAAAGGGTTCTTAAGTCTGTTGAACATATATATTGAAAGAAAATAAGCGTGATATGCGTGGGAACAAAAGCATATAGTATGTCCTGGACAGATAACTGGGACAAAGTCATTTTCTCTAACGAGAAAAAATTATCATGATTCACAATCATAATCAAGATTATTATTATCACGATTTACGGAAGGAACTCTTATACTTATCAAAGCGCCAAATGGGGGATGGATCTGTAATTGTTTGTAATTAATTTGGCTTTTATCAATTCCCGCCAGAACAGCAATAAATATATTGAATTATTAAACATAATTTGTAAAAGTTGGAGAGGTTTTGGGATCCAACTAATTGATTTTCTAGCAAGTCAATGCTGCAATCTCCACTGCACACATTACAAAATCACTCCAAATATCCTAGTTTTAGGTATCCTTTTATGATCTCAATCGCCAAAAATCAAGCGCGGTTTTTCTCGAGATTAGCAATTTCCGACCAAACGGCAAAATATGGTCATTTAAGCAACCACTTCGTTGCAATTGTGTATCATTTTTGCAAGTGCAAGATTGGTGTGATAAAGAAAAAATTACGTGACCACGACCTAACAGCATGTAAAGCGGATAAAGGCAATACAATTACCGTGCTCACAAAAGTCGATTACTGTAATAAAATTTCGGATTTTATTACAGAAAGCAAAGCAATAGTACTTGGCAGGGATCCAACTAAGTCTTTTAAGACTTCGGTTAGTAAGTGTATCAACCAATGCCAGAAGTTATTTGATGGAACTGGATGGAAGTACTCTGTCATGAATCCATCTGCCCCAATCCTTAATAGTTTACCAAAAATCCATAAGGAAGGTATTCTGATTAGCCCAATAGTGGCGTATTGCAATGCTCCTGCCTGCAAGCTATGTAAGGGTTTCATAAATTTTTTCAATTGTCATACTAATTTCTTTTCGGCTTACTCGGTTAAGAACTCGGTAGAATTGATTAACAAAATTCAAGTCGTCGACATTCCGTTACATTCAAAACTAGTTTCATTTGACGTTGCCAGTCTTTTCACTTCTATTCCAATTAATACTTTGTCCCAAATAGTTGGTAATTACTTAGATAGGGATGTTGTAGATGAGAGCTTACGTGCGTCGTGAACTGAAGTTAGTTTTTTAAAATTATATTAAACAAAATTATTTCTGTTTTGATAATACATATTTCAAATTCGCTGATGGTCTACCCATGGGCTCCCCTCTGTCACCTTTGTTGGCTGAAATTTTCATGAATTTCTTTTAACAAATGATCATATCAAATAACAATCCTTATTTTCGTCATATAATCTTTTGGTATAGATATGTTGATGACATATTATGTCTATGGAATGGAACTGATAGACTGTTAGACTCTTTTCTTACTTGGTTAAATTCTCAATATCCCACCGTTGATTTTACATTGGAAAAAGAAGAAAATAAATGTATTAATTTTCTAGATATAACAATAACCAGGATTAATTCTACTTCAGACTTCAAAATTTATCGGAAACCCACGTATACAGACGCTGTTATCCCTAGTTCTTCAAACCATCCCCATAATATTAAAATGCTTTCCACTCACTCATTGAAAGACTTATAAACATCCCTTTGACAAATTCAAATTACAACACTGAGCTTAACATAATTTTTCAAATAACAACGAATAACGGATATGCAACTAGGCCTATATTAAAGTTATTAAATAAAAAGCTAAAGCGTAAAACTCTAACGGGTATTTATCCACCGGATAGTCCAACGCGGGAAAATTGGCGTCGCTTATAGTATATAAGAAAAACGAGCCAACGGATTAGCAACATCGTGTCCAATTATACCAATATTAGTTTTGCTTTTTATAATAATAACACAATAAAGAAAATGATTTTTAACAATAAACCTAGAGTTGGTCGCCTTTCCAAATCTGGTGTCTATAGGATCAATTGCAATGATTGTAGTTTCTCCTATATTGGTCAGACTGGGCGCAATTTTGGAGTTAGAGCTAATCAATCAACTTTCCATAAACATTTAACTTCAGAAAATCATACAGCTAGCTTGAACAATTTAGCCATATTACATATACAGCCCAAAGGCAGACGTTTAGATACCTTAGAATCTTACGAAATTCGAAAATCAATATTTCTTAACCAAAATATTCTTAACGAACAGAGAGAAATCCGGTTCTCAGACCCCGCCCTTTTCTATTCTCACGTACTCAATAATTTGACTAATACCTCGGGTAATTAAATGTACTTCAATATATCTTGAATTTTGATACTCAGCCGATGACTACTCGACTACCTGTGCGATCCGTAGACTAATTTTTATTGCTTATTTTTGGTCCCTCCATCTTTTATTTATTTTTTGCTTTTTTCTACTATATAACAAAATTTTTATTTATACAAATCAGTAGATACTCCTGATGATGACCTAACAAGTCGAAATCGATCGAGTGATTTTTAAACTTTTTGAAAATATTCAAAATAGTTTTGCGAAATAAAAAACAAGTGGTTAATATAAATGTGTTTATTAAGTATAAGTGTGTTTCACCAAGTGCCTACGGCAAATAGCGTAAACAGTATATTTGCAAGTGTTGTTTTTTATTGAGTATATAACAATAAACTCAATAAGTTTATATCAAAATTTACTTCTGTTTGACGGCCTGATTCAATTAGCGTTTTCCAGGGAGCATCGCGAGGAGATTTGAATCTTGGTATTTGCTCTCCATACGAACATATGCGTTCAAACATATGCAACACATGCGTGCAAACCACTTACCTAAATACCACACCAACTATACACATACACTCACTCGCACGCACAACAATTCACTGCTTAACCTTTACTTGCTATTGATAGAAGAATCAGCAAACCTTTTAATTTATTTCATATAATTCGTTTCATTCTACGTTTGACCAGTTATTTGACAGGGTTAACAGTAAAATGACTCATTTATATCCATTTCATTTATGTCAACATCCAATTCATTGTCGTACATATACTCCCCGACAATGAAATACGTTCATTTTAAATTATCAGTTTATTTAATAGTGGCAACAGTAAACATATTTTGACTGTATAATAACGGTACTTTAACTAAACACAATTATGTGTAGCTGTGTAGCACCGCGAACATTCGTTTTGAAAACGAAATTGAGAAGAAAACAAAAAAATAGAAATAGTTAACGAAAAGAGTGCGACAATAGAATACGATCGGTAATCTTTTGTTATTTTATTTATTGAAATTTATCGTCTTATTGCAAAGTTAATTTTATTATAATTTTTGTAAGTATTTTAGATACGTTTTTTTTATCTACATTAAATAATATTAATTCAACCTTAGGTAATGGGTTGTGGAAAAAAAATTGAATATCACGAAGTTCAGACGGTGTTGGCTTTGCATCGAAATGGACTTAGCAATAGAAAAATTGCATCACAAGTTAACCGTAGCTTAGATGTGATCAATAAAATTGTAAAACACCCCAACTATGGAGTAAAATCTAATTATAAAGGTCGAAAATTTGCATTACCTGTGGCCCTATTCTGTCTTTCCCTGGGAATAGGGAATTGGGAAAAATATTTTCATAGCATTTTTGTCTAAATTGTGTTTTTCTGGCCTACTGAGGGAACATTTTTGGTGTTAATATTTTTGAAACAAAGTTAAATGGGAAAATATTTTTACCAATAAAAATTTTGTGAAACAAAAGTTTCCCAATTCACTTAGTTTTGAAAATTTTTACACTAAACTTATTCTTTCAGTAGGCCAGAAAAATATAATTTGAACAAAAATGCTATGAAAATATTTTTCCCAATTCCCTATTCCCAGGAAAAGACAGAATAGGGCCACTGAGCGAGAAAAACACAAAATTGTACGAGTTGCTAGAATCTCCAGCAAAACGGCAAGCCAGATAGCAGCTTCAGTCACGTCATCGATACAAACAGTACAACGGTATTTAAAAAACCTAGCGTTCCTCAAACGAAGAAAAATGCAGCATAAACCTTCGTTAAGTAAAGGCAACATTCAAGACAGAAATGCATTTGCTGAGAAACACATGAGGTGGAAAAATGAATGGAACAATATTTTATTTTCTGATGAAAAACGGTTTTGTCTCGATGGCCCGGATTGTTATAACTACTGTTTTCACGATATTAGAACTCCTGAATTAACACAAATGAGACGACAACAAGGTGGGAGTGGCGTTATGGTTTGGGGTATTATTTCTTTTTTTGGCAAGTAGAAATTTGAATTTGTTGCGGGATCGCTAACTGGTGAAAGATATAAAGAGTTGTTAAATAATAAGTTTTTTCTATTTTATAAGCAACTACGTCGAAGAAATTTGATTTTTCAACAGGATAATGCACCAGCGCATAGATCCGGCATAGTACAAGAGTGGTTTGAAGCAAAAAAAATCAAAGTTATGCAATGGCCAGCAAAGTCGCCGGATCTTAACATCATAGAAAATTGTTGGGGAGAACTATCGAGAATGGTATACGGTCAAGGTAGCCAACATGATTCATTAAATGACTTGCAAATAGCAATAGAAGATGCAAGCCTCCAACTTAACTCCAGTTACCTTAAAAACCTGTATAATTCTTTACCAAAGCGAATTTTTTAAACCATTGCAAATAAAAGGAAAAATTACTCATTATTAAAATACGTAAAATTAGTTTTATTTGACATTTTCATAAATGAACGTATTTCATTGACGCACCCCGAAAATCATGTTCTACAGTAACACGAGGTAAACAAAGAGATGGGTACCACTATCCATCTAGGATCATTTAGCAATTTGAATATATAAATAACCGTTGTAGAAATTTTAGCGATATTTGATTATTTTCAGTAAAACCTAAAAAACATTGGTAAACGTATTTCATTGTCGGGGAGTGTATATCTGTCAATTCGTACATCTCACCGCAAATCATCATAGTTTTTGCATATGATTACTGTTCTTTAATATGTCTCTTTGAATTTCCTTTCTTTATTTCTATAAGTGTTCTATTAGTGTGTCTCTTCTCTGATTGTCTTTTTATTCTGCATAATATATTCAATTAATGTACCTACCACAGTCATTATTACCCATTTGTTTGTAATAATCGGATGGAAAGATATAAAGTTATTGAAAACATTTTGGAACATAACGTATGTATTATTAAACATTATTTTCCTAAATATTTGTATTGGCGGTCGAGTTGTAAACCAGGGGTAGCGTGTTATAACATCACTTTTTCGATAATTTATCGAAGTTTGTGTCTCGCTTCTCTAAAATGGGACACTGTTTCATTTTTTATAACATTTCAGCCTGCTAAAATTAAATAATGTGATATTTCTATCTGTTATCAAATAATTTGTTTTCAATACTTGAAACAAATTAAAGAAAGTGGTACTGCTCATATTTATTCTAGTCGTTTGCAATATCACTAGAACAGAAATAATTCGTACACGCAACAGTCGCTTATTTCAGTTTAGAAAAAGAGACATGTCCAAAAACTGGCAACAAATAATTCTTTTTTACCAAAAAAGAATGTGAAAGGCTTGCCGAATCTTCGTCAAAACTGTTCGATAAAAAATTAATTATGGAAAAAATTATCCCCCCAGTTAATATTTGCAATTGAGTTAAAGCTGTCAAAGTGTATTGTTTGCCATTTATTTTGGTTATCACTTAATCAACACAGTCGCTTTTAAATAAATTATTTGGATATTTATTATTTGTGAATTATTATCATTTACCATGGTGGTGTCAGTGGATTGTTGGCTACATTTCAATTTTTGTTTCTAAGTAGTCATTTTATGTCGCGTCCAATTTTCGGTGGGGTCAACGTCATCGTTGACTCGTTCGATCAAATTCGTTTATAAATTTTTTCATTTTCTCAACATTCGATTTCCTAGTAAATTCTAGGAATGGTCCTATTTTCAGTGTTGTTTTACCAATCTTGACCGCATTTTTATCTAAATTATGCTTTACTTCCCCAAAGTAGCTTTCAACTGAAGCGTTCATGTAGTGAACAGCTATAAACGTTTGAATATTTTGCTTTTTAATATAGGAAGAAAAGGCATAAAATTTGCATTAGGGCGGCATTTATTTCTGCCATAATTGTCAAATGCGCAGAAATTTTATGCAAATCTAAATAAAATTTACTGCTTTTATATAATACGTTTTTATTAATATTCGTATCATCTGGTTCGTCTAATTCAACATTTGCCTCATAATTGTGCGGTAATTTGGCTCATGGAAATAATTTT
The DNA here is from genome assembly GCA_947310385.1 of Nephrotoma appendiculata. Classification (NCBI taxonomy): domain Eukaryota; kingdom Metazoa; phylum Arthropoda; class Insecta; order Diptera; family Tipulidae; genus Nephrotoma; species Nephrotoma appendiculata. The sequence goes on from OX371225.1 coordinate 89,598,956, forward strand.
CCGAAAGTAATAAGGACAAATCGATTATCTATATCTCAACAATGACTTCATCTGTTTCGAAATATATTTTACAGAGAATAATCCAAATTCTTTGAATTTTTGTATAACGCTTTCCGTTCATTATTGCATCCAATTGTATTGTAGAAGTATTTTTCAATAAATCTTTTAAAATTATATTTCAAATGTGCATAACCATAAATGTAGTTTCACAAATAATGGTTATTTGGTCAAACTCGAACCAGAAACCCATTCATAACCTAAATTTATATAACCTGTTAATTCTGTGTGATTCCATCTCAATGGAATTGCGTTAATGAGGTTAAGTTTTTTAAAAAATTCTAAAATACTCTTATGTCGAACGATATCAGTAGACTGTTTAACATTTCCACAAATGGATAATTTGTAGCAGAAATACCGTCAATATTTTTAATATTAATAACTCTAACGTAACACAGCAATTGTTTCGAAACTCTATCGGTATTACGCACCACCGACCATGTGGCATTAATATGAGCCAATAACAATAACAACTTTAATTTGTTCTCTCAAAAAAGAATAAATCTTGAATGGATTTAACATTAAATAGTGTAAGGTGTTGTATTTATCCATTTTCTTCTTGAAATCGATAATATCATCTTTGACATGGTCAACAAGTGAGATTGCCTCAGAACAAGTAACGTTTAATACCCCAGCCCTTTGTATTACCATGTGATTGTAGTTATTAATCACAAGCGGCTCTTAATTCAGTTGGCACATCTGTTTCAAACGTAGCCGCAAATATTTGTTTCAAAGAATCTCGTATGTGCTCTTAGCTGGGTCATTAATTGCTCGGTATGCAATTCTTTTCCACCGTAAACTTCAACCATAAACGAGATAATATTTTTATTTATGAACAAATTTATAATATCGTAAACACATTGTTTGTTGACACTCACGAATGTAAATTATGATGAATTCTCTTTGAATATAAAATAGCAAATTTTGATCGCAAATAATACTTGTAGGACTCAGTTTTTAACTTATTTTTAATTACATCAAAAAAATCAATTTACCATTCTTTTAAGAAAAATTTCAAAGGATTTTTTTCTTTTCTCGAAAATCTTTCTGCGTTTAGTAGATAGAATCCATTGCCACCACGACCTTTGTTAAAAGTTTCCTTCGTTGGGCAGTTGGGTTTGTTTCAAAATCATCGGAATCTTCGAAATTTAACTGATTAACTTCATCGATATGATTACGTAGCATGCCTATCAAATTTAATTTTTAATTTGAAATCATCACAACTGAATCGTTGCTTCAACTACTAAATTTTATTGTTTCCGACAGATTTTAGTAGTTAAGAATCATACTTGTTACTGTCGCTTAACTTCCCAATATTTGTGATTTCTTTAGCCTTTATTTTGTCTTCTTGATACTTTATACATTTTCTGTCTGGTTTTTCGGAATTTTTAGTTGTCTAAATGTTGCATACATTTTGATATTCTATTGAAATATGCCGCTTAAACTAACGGTCGTTAAATTCAACCTAAATATTTTCAACCAGGTTTCCAAAATAAATAAACCCGTTACAAAAAAGCAAATAATAATAATTTTGTTTTGAAAACGATTTCTAAATAAAATAATTAGACAAAAATAAAATTCAGTCCGAACATCGAGCAATAAATATATAAGGAAATCAAGTAGTACAAATTTTATAAGCAGCTTTTTCCGAGGTTAATCTTATTTTATAGTTTTAACATACTTATATAAACAAATTTTTTTTTTTCTATATTTAATCCATATATACGAATCTTATAAACATGTCGGGATAGTTATTTTATAGATCACTGTTCTTATTGGGCTTATACAGGTTGCCAAAAGTAAAATAGATTAACCTCGGAATCTCTACATGAGTTCTCTTATGTATATTTTGCTTTATGGTCCGAATGAACGAACACAACTACTAGATTTAATCACCAAACTATGAAGATTTATGATAAATCTTTGATAAAAGAAAACCCTATAAAAAATAAATTAGATGTCCTGTAACCAACAAAAAACTATTTTTTTAAAAAAATAAATTTAAATCAGTTAAGAATTGAGACAAATGACAAATTTTAAATATCTGGAGGACAACGGTACGCTTAGAAAATTCTGCTAATTTTTTGTTTAGTTTTTTGTTTTCTTCTTTCGTTTGTTTGGCGCTTAATTTACTGTCAAGAAAAAACTATGGTGAGAAAGTTGTGTTATGTTGTGTCTCAGATACTAACAAGATATTCTTCTCTCAATTTTATTATACGTACTTTTGACACATCAAAAGTGTAAATGGAACACATGATTTTTAGGTTGCCATTCAGCCGTTCCACGCGGCATATCAAAGAAATTATTTCTTTTTCGTTTCTTTTGCCGTTTGCCTATGAAACCGGTTTTAATTCCGACTCATTTTCACAACATATTTTGTTTGGTGAAAATCTTTAACATAAATAGAAATGAAATAAAAAAAAATTTAGGACCATTTTTGAGATGTAGATTTTAGTTCAAATTTTATTTTCGAGAGAGCAGAATAAAACAATTTGGTGTTTTAATATAAAATAAGGGATTAAATTTAGAATTAAAAATTTATTACGACTTAGTTTGATGAAAGAAAGAAATTGCAAAAGAAATGCAGTGTGGAATGGACTATTGCCTTGAATTAAATTAAAGCTTTTCTATTAATTTGAGCATAAACTCTTTGTGCTCGGGCAGTGCTGCTCGTTCTTGTAAATTTAACTGCCGCCTAGCTAAATTATCGGCCGTTTCTAATTTATCCATATTTTCGTTATGATTTACTTCAGTTTCTTCGCGGTTTCGAGCTTGGAGCAACAAATCATTCCTCTTCGGGGTTATCATCGGAACTGGTAAACCGTTACTGCGGCTGTGCCCAAAAATGTCGTCCATCTCTTCGCTATACTTAAGACTAATGGGCACTCCACCACTATTGCCTGTTTTTTGGGAGTCCTTATACTTGAAGTAATTTCGCTTTAATGAAGCAAATTTCCATTTGCACTGTTGTGCAGCGAAAATAAAATTTTGCTCGCGAAGAGTACTACTGATTTTCTTATAGAATTGCGAGCTTCGAACTCGACCTTCCAACGAATCTATGTTCTTTGTACGCGTTAATTAACGCAAGTATCTCGTTATGGAACTAATTCACTTTTTCTACAAAACAACATTTGCACTTAATTAATATTCCAACTACATATTTAGTATATAAACTAACAGCAACAGTATAAAAACAATTAATTACCAGAGTTATTGCAGCCTGTCTGCCTCATTTGCAATAAAATGGCATCCTTTACTTGAACCATTTCCGTGGCACATATAAATAAGTTTTATTTATTATGTTATAAAACATAATAAATAAAAAAAAAATTATCCAATTACCATCATTAACGATGCAAACTAAATATTTTTCTTGAAAGAAATTATTTTCTTCGTCAATGAAAAATTGAAATTCCTTATCCATTTTAAAAGAAGAATTTGACAACTACAACATTAATCAACAACACTCTCAACTGCAGTTAAAACATGTCGTTTGGTGTCGATGACAACGTAAGCAGTGAACACAAGAATGATTGGTAGTGAAATGATTGTTAGAAATGATTGGTCTGAACACCATAGAAATTGGACAGAAGGGCAATTCTTCAAGATTTGTTCACTACGAGGATCAAGATTCAGATTTCACTCAGATGCTAGGAGAACAAGAATATGGAGATAAACTGGAACCTGTCGTGCTTCCATTATCATCACAAATCGGATCAGAATTCATCTTAATACATGACAATGTCAGGACACACACAGCAAAGATCATAACAGACTGGTTGGAAGCACATGAAATCCAGGTGTTACCATGGCCAGCACAATCCCTGGATCCAAATCCGATAGAACACATATGCGATCAACGTCAACGAAGCATTCAGCTACATTGAGCACCAATAATAACGCGAGTACAACTATGCAATCCCCTTCAAGATCACTGGAGACAGATTCCACGAGACAGCTTCGATGCGTTGATAAGTTCCATGCCCAGAAGATGCCAATCTGTCATAAATGCAAGAGGAGTCAACGTCATTTATTAGGAAATAATAATAATAACTGCGCTAATTAAATGATTTAAAAAGAAGTAAAAAATTCTGAATTGGGCAAATTTCGTAAATTTAAGTTTTTCTTTCATTATAATAATACAATAACCGTTTTTACCGTTATCCCTGAAATTTTTTTGATATTATATGTGCAATCGATGTATTTTCTAGACATAAAAAACAAAACAAAAATCAAACCAAATTCAAGACAAGGGCAAACTAAAATCCATGTGTTCCATTTACACTTTTGATGTGTGTACGTACCTTTCAAGTAAAGTCAAATGATGCAAACTCACAACGAATTAGTTAGGAGAGAAAAAAACGAGAGAATAAGCATATAATTAATTATGAGTTTTGATTATTGGAGAATACCCGAAAAATATACGACGGTAATTTTGTCAAATTACACATCTGTAACTCCTTCAAAATTTCACCATACTTTGGCCGAAGTTGACTAGCATTATGGCCTATGAAATGAACATAAAAATCAATGATAGAACATGATAATCTGGAACGCCAGACCATTCAATGCATTTTCAATATATTGAGTTAGCAGAATCTCGCAAAATTACAACCCTGTATCATCATTAAAATTTCTCCAGAATTGAGCTGAAGTTGACCATCATTATGGCCTATCAAATGAGCAGAGTGGATTTAATGATACGACATGTCAACCGAGAACGCCATTCCATTTAATATATTTTCAATATATCGAATTGAGGAAATTTTGACAAATTACACTCCTGTAACTCCCATCAGAATTTCACTCGATTAGGCCAAAGTTGACTAACATTTTCCCCCCCCAAATGACCACAGTGGCATCAATAGTTGCTTTCCAATCGACCACCGCAAGTACTTGTAAGTGCGAAAAATGTGTATTGGCTAAAGTGTCGATTGGAAAGCACAAAAAATTACAAAAGCAAAACATAACCTACAAATGTTCAGTTTATTTGTGATAACTTTTTAATAAAACAATATCTATACCGGAATTTTATTAGCGCTTCACATACGACATTCAATTATATTTTTGACAGAAAAATATGAAACACAATCATCTAGCGGACAAATTTATCGTAACTGCTTTCAACTATTCATAATAAAAAGGTAGAACAGTTGTGAGTAGGTAATTTAGCAAAGACAATAAGTACTTGCGGTGGTCGATTGGAAAGCAACTAATAACAAAGCATGATAATCTGGAACGCCAGGCCATTCAATGCATATTCAATATATTGAACTAGCGAAGTTTTGCCAACAGGTATTTTACCGGTAAATACAGGAAAATTTACCGCTATTTACCGTTTGCCGGTAATTCGAAAATCGCGATGAATAAGAAACCATACTACTGATAAAGATGCCAACTGTGATGAAAAATTATTTTTTTGTTTCAACAATTTTTCAACAAAATAAATTTAAATAACAAATTTGTCAAATTATACAATTGTTTATTAATGTCAATGGTTTAAACAAACTCGACCCAAATCAAAGTAAAATATATGAAATTTTATGAACGAATATATACTGGACAGATTTCGATGGTTTTTTTTTATTTTGTTCGTCTCAATACAGTGGTGTTTTAGGAAAAAAAAGTCAAAATATTTTGTTTTTTTTTTTAAATGACAGATACAACGATGACATTGGAATTAGCAGAAATATATTTTGTTTTCATTTTTTAGCTCGAACGAAAAATTTAATTTGATTGTCTGTGGTTAAACGATCCATCTGCCGAAGATTTATCCAAGCAATTGCTGACTATCGGTAATGGCCGTGTTCCGGTCGACGAATTGAACGGATTGATTTCGTTTCCTCAGAACTTTTGCAATTTTGTCTCAACGAAGGACGAGCTCATCAACAAAGTGTTCCCGAGAACAAAGATTGGATCATTTAAATTTCACAATTCAAAATCTAATCGTCGGTCCACTTCATTCTTTCAAATCTATCGACTGTGTGACAAACAAAGACGAAGCAACCAACTATCCAACTGAATTTTTAAACTCATTGGATCTGCCTGGCTTGCCACCGCACAATTTACAACTGAAAGTTGGTGAGGTAATCATCATGCTACGAAACCTGAATCAACCACAACTATGTAACGGGATGCGTTTGGTTTTGAGAAAACCCAAGGAAAGCTCAAAGATGAGGAAGTTCTCATTCCGAGAATTCTGATGATCCCAACTGATATGCCGTTCGAGTTTAAATGAATTCAATTTCCGATTCGTCTTGCATTTGCCATGACGATCAACAAATTACAAGGCCCTTCCTTGAGTGTTTATGGCCTTAATTTAGAAAATGAATGTTTCTCTCACGGCAATGGTACGTAGCATGTTCACGTGCCGGCAAACCATCCGCTTTGTTCGTTCTCGCACCTGACAATAAAACAAAAAATATCGTATATCACAAGATGCTTTACTGAAGGGAATCGACCCTATTGCAACCCACCCAGCAAATAGTTTAAAAGAAAGTAGTCCAACAATGCTACGCAAATCATTTCGAATCAATTCAATAAAACGAAAGCCTTGCTGCCACGTGAATTACATTCATTTCAATGTAAATAAAATATATTTAATTTTGATTGACTTTAATTAATTTGGAGTATTCATTTTATCCGCTCCAAAGGTTTCGGGTTCGATTCTCGGTAGTGACAAGGAAAAAATTGCACGGCTGGTTTAGGATCAATGAATTAATGACTTATTATCCGAAATGATATATGATTATAAAACCTCATTTGAGGCAGCCAAATCCCTTGATGGGATATAGTGCCAGAGAGAGAGAGAGAGAGAGAAATTCATTTTATCTTAATAAAAAACTCCATTTAATTAAGCTACAATAACTTTAAACAATATTTATTGATTTTGAGGCGGTACGAAAATCGCCGGGTCAGCTAGTATATTATATAGAAGTAATAATGATTAATTAATAGTTACATTAAAATTTATAAATACTTTTTTGCTTTACCGAGACAACCAATTTGAAATCAAATTAAACTGAATATATTATATTGTATGAGAAAATGTCAAAAACGCGCGTAGAGATTGTATTACAAAAAACCTCATAAAGTGTTTCGCGCGTCTTTGACAATTATGTGAGTTTCGCGCGTCGCGTTTGTTTAGGCTATAAGTTTTATCAAAGTAACATTATGGCCTATCAGATGCTTGTAGGTTAAACTGGTTCCGTTTTTTTCTCTAAGAACGTTTATATTACAAAAATGTAAACAAATTATTAACCATATACACGGTCCAGGAGATTAGAATAAATAGTTATTTCGACCGTGTAAAACAAATAAATGAATTTCACAATTGTAATTTTAACATTATCCAATTTATTATTTTCACCTCTAACTCACTTCACATAAAATTTAATTTTTTATCGAATCAATATTTCTTGTTAAATATAATTTTTTTTCAACTGATATGTTTCGGTTGACGAGCATCAATCAACGGATCGGAATTGCTTCCTTTCACCTGGGATATCTAAGACACTATCTACCTAATCGATAAGTTTTGCTTTCAGCTGGAAACTTTCTGCTAACTTTAATTAGGTGACAAACGACTGCATTAATTAATTTTTATAGTAATTAATATGCTTATTGTACAACTAAATAATTGCCATGTTAGCTTAGTAAATATAGTGCTTGCGCTATTATTCTGGGGTCCCAGATTCGATTAATTTAAAATAAATTTTATTTTTTAAATTTGTTTTGTGGTTGTCAAAATATGTCGGTAAAAGCAATTGGAACATTGACAGCATATAATAGCTGACGAAGGGAGACCTATCAAAACTAGTACAAAATAAAGAAAAAGATATTTTCACATTTTTTATTTAAATTTGAAATCAATTGGAACAGCTTGACCGATTTATATCGATTTATTTATTTGCCTTTACCGACCTTATAACAAAATATCAGGCAGATTTTAGTTTATAAACTAACTCAATTGATGGCTAGATCAATCATAACAGTTATTGATAATTGTCCAAAAAACAAAATGTACTTAATATTTAATTTGAAACTGCAAAATTCGTTCAGATTGTCTTTCCACATTTTTTGTATCGTTTTCGTAATCTCCGCAATTCTTCTACCATTCGTATAGAATTTTAGTCAGGTAACGTCACGTTTTTTAAGGCAGGATGCCTGTTTTGGTGTAACCTGTAGATAATGTGACTTTCTGAAAGACGATTTTGCACACGAGCGCGTCTAGAAGAAGAATCTGTTTCTTAATTTATTCTCCATAGTCAAATGAACTAAAATATGCGCGCATTGCCGTTTTCATAATAGGCCATACAAAGTCGGGATGATCACACTTAAATACCCAATACGTATAATTTTCGATAATTTTTCTTTTGGAAATCCGTCATCCTCGGTCATCAGCTCCAAGCGATAAAGAATGTCGTGGACATTTGTTTTATCTTAGCCCGTAAACGACAAATTCCAACTTTAGCGCAATTTATAACTGTTTTCGAGAAAGTAACTTGGACTTACTTTATGCTTTGAGTAAATGTAGTCATGATGACATTCAACCGTTGTCTTTCTTGAGATTGTTGTGTTTTTTCAAATAAATTGTACGATAAGTTAGAAATTCATCGACAATACCACTCAGTATTCTGGCATGATCTTCAATAAAAATCGGTTGCTTTACCTATTATTTCTCTAGTTTTTTCATCAATAAATGGAACATCCTATGTGTGTACTACTTCTTTTCCGTGTGGTTTGAGTTTTTTTGTATCGATTCGAATTAGTGTGTTTCTCTGTTCCACTAGGGACAAAACTGGGAGAAATTTCTTTTTATGTTTGATCTATCAATCGGCAGATCTCATCTATAGCATTCTGAGTATTAGCATCTCCCCAGAGTTTCTCGTTCTATTAAATTCCCGCCTTCAACTAGAGAATAAAGTTGAAAGAAGAAAAGGGTTGTGTCACCCACTGTGTGAATAAGCCTACGAACTTTATTCTTATAATGAAGTATTTTGGCAAATGCAAGGATGGTAAATTCAATTGGTGGTGTAACCCCTGTTCAAGACCAGCCATAACTAATTCATCGAGACTAGCTAGTTTTACATACATTAACTTCTAAATTCGCTTGTAATTTAAAAAAAAAACTCGTTTGCTTGTTTGCTTCGCAATAATACATGCACAATTTAAAAGTTATATTTTAACAGCTTACAAAATTGATAGGAAACATTGAGTACACTTTATTTTTTAAATTTGATAACCCAAATGTTAATTTTTAATTAAGAAGTTTAAATTCGTCTGTATTATTAATTTAAAGGTTTTCGGCTTTTAAGGACAAATATTATTTACTCACTACTATTCACAATGTTTGCAACTTTTCGAGCCAGCAAAAAGAGGCTATTTACTCATAATATACTACCGCAAAACGTAGAAAATTAATTTCCCCCATTTTTAACCCCCAGAGTCATTGTGTAAAGTACACAGAACTCTGACAAAAAATTGAGAACCTTCTCAAGCTCTTTCTTGGCAGTTTGGTTTCTTACTGATGAAACGTTGGTCTACTCATCAGGTTGCAACGACCAAACTGCAAAAATTACATCTTGCTTTATATCTATAGTATAAAACAAGAACACATTGATTTAGCGAATTATACCACCAAATTCTGTTTTATCTATAGGTATAAAGCAAGATGTAATTTTTTGCAGTTTTGTAATGACTCTAGTGGCTTAAAATGGGGGCGAAATTAATGTTCTACTTTTTGCGGTAGTAAATTATGAGTAAATGGCCTCTTTTTTGCTGGACGGAAAGTCGCAAATATTGTGAATGTCATAGTAAATAATATTTGTCTATAAAAAAGCCGAAAATTTTTAAATTAATTTTTAATATTTCCTTTTCAATTACTAATTAAGATATCACTAAGAAAATTGTAAAAACAATAATAAAAGCGATCCCTTTTAACAACATGTGTGCAGAGCCGCGTTCAAAAAATAAAGCGGTGCTGGATGGTCTGCTATCTTACGGTACCAATTTCTATTCCCCAGAAATTAGATTTTTCAGCTGGCTTTTTTTCACCTATACCTAGGTATAAATATTTACATTGTGCAAGAAAACAGTAGGAATTCGTAATAATAATGTGTTATACGCAAAATAAATGTACATAAATAATTTCGTAATGTCATTTAAAAAACAGAAAAGAAAAAAAAGAAACTAATTCAAACATACAAAACAATAAAAAACCCAAAACCAAATGAAAACACAAAAAATGCACACCCAAACAATTTATAAAGGATGCAAAACAATAGAAACAAATGGAAACAATTATTGAAAAAATCTTTAGTTCATGTTTATACATATGAGCATTAGTAACCAATGGCATAACCATTATTTTTGATATCCTCCCGTCATCTTCTTGACAGTCTTACTTGATCGTCGACATGCTTCCACAAATTTTCGATATGGTTTAGGTCCGGACTTTGCGCATGCCAGCTCATAACATCAACTTTTATAGTAGATATCCAATATATAACATACTTGAAGGTATGTTTCAGGTCGTTGTCCTACTGAAACAACCATTTTAATGGCATATTTTCTTCGGTATAAAGAAACAGAAACATTTGGTGCTCTAAAATGTCTCAATATATAAACTGGTCCATAATGCCGTTAATGCGATGTAGTGGTCCCAACCCCACAGGTGTTATCATTTGTTTTTTATTGTTTTGAATGTGTTAATTAGTTTCATTTTTTCCTTTTTTGTTTTTTAAATGACATTATTTGACACATTATTATTGCGAGTTCCTAATGTTTTGCTACACAGTGTTTATGAAAAAAGGTGCAGCGTCCTTATTAAACTTCTATACATAAGAGTATAGCTTCCTTATAAATCTTGTGTGTTGGAATTAAATTTTAAATAATTTTCTGCACAATCCACTTTAGTATTCGGTTTTCTTACCTTTTTTCAATTTTGAGCCGTTTATCCACTACGGATTGTGTGCTATTCCACGAGCTATTTTATATGTCACTCTCTAATTTCAAATGTGTTAAATAAAACCGTAACTATGGTATATACTTAAAAATATAATCACCATTCTGGTTATAAGATAAACTTACAATTTTCACGTATTAATCTTTATTTTTTTGCAAAAAATAATAATAATAAAAAACTTTTTGATAATTTTGTTTAATTTTTGGTTTTCCAAAAAAAATCAAATTTTGTTTTCAAAAAAATTTCCAAAAAAAAACTGCTCGTTGCAGAAAAAAAAAATAGAGTATGCAAATATGCTTATGTACAGTAGATGCAACAAGAGCGTGTACAGCTTAAAACTTAAAACTATAGGAACAAAAAGGGGCGGGGCTTAAACCGGTTTGCTATTGATTCTTCGTTGACGCTCTAAAACAAATATTAGTTTTACTGCAACTGTTTAGTGTTTAGCGGATAACATATATGAAAAAAATGATACGATTTATGAAAACCGATTTGAAGCGGTGTTTTTAAGTTTACATCCGAAAGGCCAAAAATGTCAGCTGCAACTGTACACATATAAAAAAGTCGAAAATATTTATACAGAAGAAAATTACACATTATTCATTGTATAAACATGTTGACGATTTACCAGATAGAAGCGAAATCCAAACCACTACAAAAAAAGGAAGTGGACGTCATCATACACGGTTGAAAAAATGGGTATAATTTTTAATACTGAAATCAGTGTAAAGGCATTTTAATATAATTTTACATAAAATTTTAATATTTTTCCATAATATAAAATCTATTTAAACTGAAACTTATCTATTTGTATCCGGAAAAAGTATATATATTTAATATAACTCATATCTAACAGTATACATTTTATAAGAAGGAATGTAAATATTTTATTTTGAAATTGTTTAAAAAGGATAAGAAAGTTTCATACAATTAGTTATAGAAGTGGCATATTGAATATCGTAGCCTATTATATTTATAATTGGGAGGTATGTGGGCTTCAAGCTGTTAGTTTAACGGCTTGGTGATATAATTCGCCAAATCGATAACTTCTTGTTTTGTACTATACATAGTTACAAAGCAAGAGTTGAATTTTTGTAGTTTGATCGATGCAACCAAGCTGGCAAGAAGAGACCAAAGGAAGTTCTCATTTTTGTAAGGGTTTATTGTGATCTTTACACAAGTACCCTGGGGTTAAAAATGGGGGGGGGGGGAGTAATTTTTCTACTTTGAAGTATAAAATCAATAAGAGCAAAGTATACTTGTATAATTATTGTTCTAAACCAGAGGCCAGTATAACATTTATATGTTTTATTTATGGATTTAAATGAATACTGATATTTTCAACCATGTACCGTCCTTTGGTGAAAATTTTTCGCTTGCATTGGTTTCGCTTGCAGCTGTTAAAAATTTGACGAAAAAGAATATTATTATACCAAAAACAACCATATACGAAATAGAATTTTTGAACATGGCTACGCATATCGAAATACTTTGGTCAAACCACTGCTAACACAAAAACACAATGAAAAGCGACTACAGTGGGCGAATGAACATTAAAATAAAGATTGAACGAATATTGTGTCGTTTGGAGTTTTAGTGTTAAATGGCGTGTTTGGTCAACCAAGAAAAAAATTGGATGGTCCAAACTGTGAACCACCCGCCAGCGCTCCATGTTAGGGATGCTTCACCAAGCAAGGTTTTGGTAAATTAATCGTTTTTCATGAATAAAATTTATTCACGAAGTTTGTTACCATCTGTAAATGGTTTGGAGCGGGGAAATTTAATTGGATCTTGCGAGAATACAACGATCCAAAACAACATGGCATATTCTGTTCGGAATTTAAGCTCAAAAATGGCACCACAACATTAGATTGGCCATCTCAGTCACTTGATGCAAATTCGAACGAAATTTATGGGCAATCATGAAGATTAAGTTGAAAATGTACCACATAAAAAATTTAAGCCGTCTAGCGCGACTTGTCTGGAAGTACACAGAGAATTTAATTGATAGTATGAACAAAAGTTGCCAGGCAATTATTAGCAGTGATTGTGACTTTACTATGTATTAGTTGGTAGCGTCAAAAAAACTTCAATAAATTTTTACAATAAAAACAAAAAAAATCATATTTTTATTTTCACTTAGTTTTTTGCCGTACACGCTCTTGTTGCACCTACCGAATGTGCCTTTAATTATTTATGTATACACGTCAAGAACTTACACACTAGTACAAAATAAAAACATTGTTGTTCTAATGTACTAATCCATTATGATTACCGGTATTGAAAATATTATTAAAATTATCACATACTTGTATACCACAAAAGAAGACAACGGGATGTTTCCAATATTGAGATTTACATAGATCATGTGATCTACGTCATTCTGTACTTTTACATAGATGAGTGCAGATTAAATAATAATTACAAATAATAACAACAATAAAACTCGTGGTTGAATTTGTTGACCTATATTTGGTTTGTTTACAAATAAAATACGGTACAGGGAAGTCCCTGGCGAAACAATTTGGTCAGCTGACATAAGATATTCCTTTATACAAACCCAAAAATAGGTACCTAATTAAGCAATCTTAACATTGTCATTTAGCCGATTAGAAATGATTGAGATTAGCAACTGTTAGTTAATTTAGCAAATTTTTATTGGACATCAGATGTTGGTTGTTTAGTTCCACCTAGAAATGACTAGTATAACCATCAATTTAGATAGTCGAAAAATTAGACAAAAAAATAGGCGTCAGTATTAGATTCGCTGTAACTATATAACCATAATAACCCTTTTTGCTTACTTAGGCCGAATTAGTTAAAACAATTGTTAAATATTAAAATTTTGGCAGAAACCCTAAATGATTTTTATTTGTTCATTAGAAGGTGATTAAATTAATCGAAAAATTTGTTTTTATGTCAAAATTTAAATTTTTAACATTTTTTTAAACTGATTACAGAATAACTGATCCCTAACAGCATAAGAAAAGTATGTTTAATTTCGAGGTAAAGAACTTTAAGTTGGCAATACATTTTTTATGGACAGCCGATTTGACAGCTGATAGTAGATTTTTGGTTAGTTTGGTTTATCATTTTATAATCAATAAACTCACGCCAGAGCAAAGTTTGCAAATTGTTCAAATTTACGTTGAAAATATAGGTTCATTTCGTGAAACTCATCGCGTGCTACATCCATTTAATTCGATTAAGTATGGATCGCTTACGCACCACGTTTACTCTAAATGATAATACGCGTCCCGTAAGACCCCATATGGCGCGTCATCGTGCACAACAATTAGGACTTCATGAACCATTTTTATGGTGGATTTTGCGTAAGGATCTTGGTTTACATGCTTTCAGGATTCAATTGTACAGGAATCAAATCTATACAAATATCGTTCGCACCGCCAATTCGGTCAATGGTAGTCAATATTGACATCGATGCAAACTTTTCATAAAAATTTTCTTCAATAATGAAGCTCATTTTTGGTTAAATGGCTATGCCAACAAGCAGACTTGTCACATTTGGAGTGAAGATAATCTACGAAACATTGTTCAAAATGCATTACAACCACAAAAAGTTACCGTTTGGTGTACTTTATGGGCCGAAGAAAACGACATCATGTATGTGAAGTTGGTCCAAATTTCAACCCTAAAAAATACGATGGCAACACTAAAATGTAAATATTATTATCGTGATGGTTTCTCATAGTCAGCCCAAAATTAACTATAACAAAAACTGTCTCACTGTCACTAATACTCTCAACCCAAAAATTCAATATGAAATGTTAAATAAAAAAATACATTAAAAAGATTTATTTCAAATTCAAATTAAAGACAAACTTATAACAGATTATCAAAAACTAAAGAACTCGAAAAACATCGATATAATTAATTTAGTAATAAAATTTCATTTTTGCAACTTCAAAGTGCATGTGTAAACTAAAGGTGCCATCGCGTTTTCCATAGGCTCTGGTACAACTAAATTCCAGAACACTATATTTAAGCAACCTAATATGGCCATCTTGGTCATAAAAAACCCAATGAAAGTTCAATGAACACTCTTCAATTTCTTACTCAGTGACTTCTTAGTTTTCGTATTGGCCCGCAATGCCATTATATTTTTCAAACAGTCCTGGTCCTAATCTATACCTGTGCGTCGGGCCATGCGATTTTAACAAGGCTCTCGTGCTCATATATATCCCAATTATAGCTCAATACATACTCATCAATTTTTACTCTGTAATTTTTAAGTTTTAGTATTGGCCCGCGATGCCAATGCTAAAACTTAAAAGTTACAGAGTAAAAATTGATGAGTGTTTATTGAGCTTTAACCCCTTAAGGACCGATTTTTTTTTTCAAATAAATGCACCAAAAAAATCAATTTTTTTATAATTAGAACTAATATTTTGTCATACTTATTATGCACAAAAAAATCTGTTTTTAAAAATAAACTTTATTTTCATAAATATGTTGGGTGAAGTGAATAAAAAAAAGTAAATACTTTTTTCAAGTAAATACTGCCGAGTTAGTGAATAAAACTTAATAGCAAAGTTTAAAGCAAGTACTTACTAATTTAACTAAAAATTTCCCAGCATTTACTTAAAATTATGTGAATAAAGACTACCTTCTACTTTTACATGACATTTCAACACTTGAAAAATACAAGTAAAGTAGATAGCAACTTTTAATGGTAAAAATGAGTAATTTATTAAGAGTTAGAATTAATTTAAAGAAAAAGGAAAATCAAATTCTCATACTATTACATATGACAGCCAAAACCTGATTGTTTCCACTTTCAAAACTAGAAATGAAAAGGTCACTGAAGCATCCTATATCGTTAGTTATCGTATTACACTGGAAGGAGAAGCTCATACAATATCTAAGACATTGGTCAAGCCTTGGCAGCCGATATAGCTATATGTAGGTTCGTAGAAAAGGTGGCAAAAGAAATCACTAATGTGCCGCTATCCACTGACATGGTAGCTCATCGAATTAAAGATTTAGCAGCTAACGTGAAGTCCCAATTGATATTTGCCTGAAAAATTATAAGTTTTCTCTGCAAATGGACGAGAACACAGCTGGACTTGCAATCTTGCTTGTTTTGTCGCATATCAGCAAATTAATTTGCTTCAAGAGGATCTTTTTTTGTGTGAACCATTGCCAAATAAAACAACTGGTGGCGAAATATTTAATATCGTGAATGATTTTTTAAGACTAATGGTTTAGATTGGAAAAACTGTGTTGATATCTGCACAGATGGTGCAGAGGCAAGGGTAGGAGAAACTGCAGGCGCCGTTGGTAAAATCAAGAAATTAGCAAAAACTGCACCAGCAGCCATTGCATTCGAAACCTCCAAGCACTTGCAGTATTTATTAAAATACCAATGTCATGAAACATGTCCTTGATGAGTCTGTAAAGATCTTAAATTTCATCAAATCGAGACTATTACAAACACGGCTTTTTGAGATTCTTTGCGAAGATATGGGCAGAAGTACGATTGTTGTCACGAGGGAATGTTCTTGTTCGACTATTCGAGCTCCGTTCCAAAATGGGCACTTTTTTCATGGTAAACAGAATGTATTTACAAGAAAGGCTAACAGTGGTTGTTTCGACTTGGAAAACTCGCCGATATATTCTCAAAGCTAAACAAAGTGAATTTGTCACTTCACGGAAAACATGTAACAGTGTTCACAGCCAATGATAAGATTCAAGCCTTTAACAAAAAAATGGAGTTTTGGATCATTTGCATTCGCGCTCGTGAGCTAGATAGCTTCCCAACACTTAAAGATTTTTTCGATGAAATTAATTGGGACATTGAAGAAAGTGACTATTTTATGTTGAGTGATAACATTCTTCAACATTTGGACGATATTCTTAACTCAGTTAAACAGTATTTTTCAGATGAGCAGAATGAAAAGCTTGAAAATTACACAAAGATTCGATTTGGTTCCTTGTAAATTATTAAGTCTTTGGAGGGCTCCGCAGCTCAAAAAATTTGAGAACCGCTGGTTTAGACAGAAAACTAGGTATATTAGAAAATATGTATCGGTTTACCAAATTAAACGCGAGGGAGTAAAATAAACAAAAAATAAAAAATGGAAATATTTTTACGCTTTTTGAGTGATAAGGGTTTTCAAGAAGGAGTATGCGAAGAGGTGGGGTCCATAGAATTTTAGACTAAATATTTCCTCAAGTGCTAGATAACGTGATTGCAAAATCACATGAGTTTGTAGTATTCGCCAAAACAGATCGAGAAATGATTCCCGCAAAAGATTTATGGCTGAAAATGTTTAAGATTCCGATCATTATTGGGCCTCGATTACACGCACGTTGAGATTTTGAATCATCGATTATTTTCACCATTGCCTCTTCCTTTGCCTTTTTCATGTTCGGAAGTTGTGATTTACTTAGTAGAATTTAATTGTTTTTTAGGACGTATTTTTCTTTTACAAAATCCACTTCGAATCGATCCATTTTTATACATAAGCAATTTTTTTTATAGATTATGCAAATTATCACTATATTTGTAATAATAATAATAAAAAATTATGTTGTACTGTATGTCACTTCAATCACAATATTTTTGAGATTAAATTTCTTCAAAGTAAATACTAGGACAACTTTAAGTATTAAAATGTCTAAAAAGTAAATACTTTGAATATTTTCCAGTTGATACTTTAAAGTAAAAGTAAAAGATTATTCACACAAATCTGGTCATTTACTTTTACTTAAAAGTAAAAACTTTGAAGTAAATACTTTTGTTAAACCTGGAAGCATGGACGTTGGTTCTAGTCAATTAAATTGATTTAATATAATAATTTTGTTATAAGATTATTTTGAGCAAATACATAATGGAACGTATAACATGTGACCGCCTGAGTTATCTCGGGTTTGGTCTCTCTGGACCAGATAGTATGTCCCGAGATATCTCGGGTTTAGTCCTTAAGGGGTTAATTGGGCCATATATGACCACGAGAGCCTTTTTAGAATCGCATGCCCCGACGCACAAGTATAGATTAGGAGCAGGACTGTTCGAAAAATATAATGCCTTCGCGGGCCAATACTAAAACTTAAAAGTTACGGAGTAAAAATTGATGAGTGCAATTGAAAAACTTAATGCCGTCTTCAGTTAATATTATAATTTAATTTTTTATGATTTAATTTTTAATTTTTTTTTGTAGTACGAATTAATCATACATATGTTATTAGTACTTATTAACATCGAATATTTTATTATTGTAAAAACTTCAAATTTGAAATATAAGAATGTACTGACTTGTTACAAGGAAATGTGTTTTTCATTTAGTTATATGTACACAGGTTAATGCAACTTACATAGTAATGACAACTGTTAAATAATAATTATACATTAATCATTAATTCTATAATTAAAAGTATCGATACTTATAATTTGTATAAATAAATTTTCTATACACAAATTCCTTCCGAGTCGCTTTGTATTATGATAGAAAAAGGTAATATAGTTCACGATATAAAATAAACTATTGCGATATTCAATTGTATTTGTGTTGCGAATTTAGTTCGCCCCAAGAACAGGCACGGTGGTCATCCCCTAGTTTATATTATGTTTCCTATATTGAAATGTACTAGCGAAAAATATTGGTTTTTTTCCGTTAAAAGAAACGATAACCGATGGATAAACGAGATCGCTTTTTGATCTTGACAACGAAAAAAAAATATCGCATGATGATTATTACGGTTTTTTGTTTACCTATAAAAAGAGAATTGAATAAACACGCGGTTAAGTTCTGAATAGTTCACATAAAACAACTTTTTTTCTGATTTCGATCTGGGCATTCTAGTTCCACAATAGAAGCATCTATTGGTTGTGGCCACATGCCTGTCCGGTAGATCGTTACACTTGTATACTACTGTTACAGTGTACAAGTATTTACAATTGCATATCGCGATAGTTTATTTTATATCGTGATAGTTTAAAAGTGTTGCCAGTGTTAAAAAGTGTGTTAGTGTTAAATTTGGGATAGAATTTTGGGCCAACTTCATATAGCTATCAGACCATATGTATTTAAAAATGATGTTGGTGAAAACGTTACTATCAACGGCGACCGGTATAGGGACATGATTACTAATTTTTTTGTGTCTCAATTCGATGGTATTGTAATCAGAGACATGTGGTTCCAACAAGACGCGCCACATGCCATACAGCGCGCGATACAATAAATTTACTTAAAGAAACATTTGATGAACGATTAATAACAGAAATGACCCTGGTGCGTCCGATGTTAGTGATTCCACCGATGTACTGGTGTTGATACATCGATGAACCGATTTCCGTGATTCCAGTGATACCATTGCGATTGTGTGATTTAACACAGTTGGACTATTATCTTTATAGCTGGACTATTGAATACTTGGAAACCAACATTCGAAGAGTTATTGCCGAAATATGACCAGAAATGCTGTGAAGATTACGCTATGTACGCGTAAACCGCGGTGGCCACATGTCCGAAATCATATTCCGACATTAAAGGCATACAATTATCTTTCAAATAAAGACATTCATTGCTATTAATATTATTTTTCTGTGTTTTATTTAAATTCTAAGTTCTACACCTCGAAATCAAACACCCTTTAGCTTATTCCACGGTAAACGAATTTGCTAAATTTTTTTCATTCATTTCATTTTGGTCTTAAATTTATATTGCAACGCTATCTCAAGGACAAATGTACTAAAATTTTATTTTTATTCTTATATCATTTCAGTTACAATTTAGTATTTTTAATATTAACATACGGTATCCCAATTTTAATAATGATCGTGTGTTATTCACTGATGGGACGCGAATTATGGGGTAGCCGTTCGATTGGTGAACATACCGAACGCCAATTTGAATCAATGAAATCAAAGAAAAAGGTATGAACATTAGAAAAAAAAAATGGTTTTTATGGATTTAAAAAATAATCTATTTTTTGGGCCTTTTCCAGGTAGTCCGCATGTTTATCATTATTGTAACGATATTTGCAATATGTTGGTTGCCATATCATTTATTTTTTATTTATGCTTATCATAATAAGCAGATAACGTCATCGAGCTATGTCCAAAATTTATATTTAGGATTTTATTGGTTGGCTATGTCAAATGCTATGGTTAATCCAATTATTTATTATTGGATGAATGGAAGGTAAATATTAAACATATGACTAGCTAAGTATATTCAAGAACAAAAATAATAAAATAAACATTATATATAAGTGTAATGAAGTTGAAAATGTTTGCTTAGGATACTTTTCATTTCATGTAATTTTCTTTTTTCCATTTTGCTTTATGCCAGATTTAGAATATATTTCCAAGAAATAATTTGTTGCTGTTGTTTTCGGTTGTGGAAATCAAAGCATAAAAGTGATTTATTTCCTGGAATTTTACTAAACAAACATTCCCAATCGGATTTTGGACGATCCAGATCGTGTAAGTATTTACATTTTTTTTTTACATATGTACGTACCCACTCACCTAATCTGTGACTATTATCCGTTTTATTTTAGGCCGTAACAAATCCGTATCAATTCAATGGCGTCAAAATACAGCTGAAATGCGTGTACGAAATATAACACCGACCAAACGGTCACAAAATTACGGCAATAATATAACAAAACATGCATTAGAACGTAATAATTCGAATACAAATCCAACACACACAAATTCGTATCCAACGACAAATAACACTTATCTAACTGTGCCAAAAATGGTTGAAACAAGCCAATCGAATGGAAATTTAGAAAATTCCTGACATCCACGATTTGATTAAATTTTAATCAAAACGAAAATGAAAAGTTTAGATTACAACAAAAAGCTTGTAACTTAAAGTTAATGAAAAAAAATTGTGATAATAAAAAAACTGTAAAAATTGATTATATTTTTCAAATAAACAAAATAATATTTATTTTATTTTATTGGTTAAATTTACTGGTGGTTTGGAAAGAAATAACCAATGGTTCTGGTAAGTAGAATCAGTGATAGTTTTTCTTACATTTAATACTGCGTGGGACTCAACTTGCCAAAAGTGTCTCTTCGAAATCAGTTTGTGATTAAAACTTCAGCACATCCAGAGCTCATATTGGAAGTTTAATTTCAATTTGTTGAGAAATTAAAATCATCGTTTAACCGCCTAACACCCCCAAAACCAAAGTTTCAAAACATAAATGTTTTTTTTAACAATTTTATTTATTTATTGAATCTTTCAATCATGAAAATACCAATAAGTTGTTAAATCTTAATCACTAAGGTAATTATGTACATATGCAGGTACAGGGAGGGTACAGGGAGCAGACTTCTTCTTATCAATAAATAAACTTTATAATTTTATAATTTATGTTCGTTTTCTTCTTTAATCGTGAATACTTCGATATATCTTTTAGATTTCGTGCCAGAAAATTCGGATGAGATGCAAGTTTCCATGTATAGTTGATTCGCATCTTTTGCAATTTGTTTTTGATAGTTAGGCTGCTAAGGTCCTTATGTATATTTTTGATTTTTACGAATCAGGGTGCTCCTGTAATCATTCTGAGAATTTTCGACTGATTCGAATTTGAGGTTGATTGCCATAATGACGCCCATTGGATCAAATTGCAACAAGTGCATTTTATCAGCTTTTATTTAAAATGGTTTCGTTTCATTTCAATATATTGTCGCCAAGTTAACCGTCGATCTAGATGGACGTTTAGGTATTTTGCTTTATTTGATTGAGGGTTTTGTACCTGCCACCAAGAACAGGTGGACAAGAAAGCTTATTTTATGTGAATGTTACGTGCTGGTCGATTTATTTTCATTGTTCCTGTATCTTCCATCCAATATGTTGTCGCAGAGTTTCGGATGCCGTTTGTGAATTTTTAAAATAGTAGAAATACATACGATTGCCGTATCATCTGCGAAAGCGGACGTCATGATTTGCGAAGACGTTGTTAGATCTGAAGTGAGAATTAAATATAACAGTGAGCCAAGCATACTACTTTGTGATACCTCCAGCTAGAATTTTTTTCTCGCCCGATTGAGAGGTATTGTATTTGACATAATATCTGCGATTTGGCTAATACAACTTCAGAAGTTTGTTAATTTCTGGCAATTTAAGATTAATTTTATGAAGCAGATCCTCGTACCAAATTTTATCGAATACTTGGGCAACATCCAAGAAGACGACGGAGCCGTATTTTTTCTCTTCGTATGCTGGCCTTATTTCTCTAGCTACTCGGAGCACTTGCTCAATGTTTCCGTGTTCGGCTCTGAAACCAAATTGATGATTACTGATGATATTTCACAGTTCCGGTTTAATATTTTCGATAAGAGTTTTTTCGAATGCTTTCGAGATGAATGGTAAGAGGCTTATAGGTCTATATGACGAGACTTTAGTAGGATCCTTGCCAGGCTTCGGTATCATTCTTATAGTTGACAATTTCCAGTACTCAGGGATATATGTTTGCCGCCCCGGTGGCAAAGTGGTTTGCATACTTGCTCCAGCAACCGGAGGTCCCGGGTTCGATTCCCGGTGGTGGAAAAAATTTTCACGGCTGGTTTAGGATCAATGAATTAATCACTCATTATCCGAAATGAAAATATGATTATGAAACCTCATTTGAGGCGACCAAATCCTTTGATGGGATATAGTGCCAGAGCGAGAGAGGGATATATCCTGATTCGTAAATTGAATTGAATATTTGAGCCAGTCGTCCAAAGGCACACTCAGCCAGTTGTTTAAACATTTCACCTGTAATTTGATCATACCAAGGGGCTTCCTTTAATTGAATTTGATATACAATAATAAACTTTACTAGTGGTTTCTTTATCTTAAATTTTCTCTCAGGTCTGATTGCTACATTTTCTGTTTGAACCACTGATAATCCAAGGCTTGGAGTGAATACACTCTCAAGGTGATCAGCAAAGGCTTAAACTTTTTCCTCGTCACTTCTAGCCCGTCCACCGTTAGAAAGACGAATCGGTGATTTTATTTGGTCGGTGTTGATCAGTAAATCATTAAAGTTTTCCATAGCATTGTTTATATCTATAGCCATCTGCAATGTAGGTATCAGATCGACATGTAAACTGATGTACATCTTGAATTTCACCCAGTTAGTAAAGATGTTCGTTACATTCATTTATTGACATCCGCTTGAAGTAGTCAATCTGGAGCCGCAGTAGGTATGTTTGAAATTAAAGTTGCCGGGGACCATAAAACGTTGGCCCTGGTTTTTGTAATTTTTTTTTTAATATATCTGCCGAAACGTTATTATTTGGATTGCGATACATAGAAGAAATGACTTGTCGAGGTCCACACAAACAGAGGTTGCTTAAATTTCTTTAGTGCTATATTCATTTAGAACATAATGGCAAATCCCCTTTTTTATAATAATAGCAGTTCCCCCTCAACTTCCGCCCAAGGGATATTTTGTGTCAAAAAGATTGGGCATTCAAGGTAGTTTGCAGTGAGGTTTCCACCACAATTGCTCCATTTATTTTCTGTTAAGGATTTCTTTGGTTTTGGGTAACTTTTAGAATAGTTACCCGCATACAACGCACACTGAAATCAACTGGCAATAAGTCTTTGAGTGACCATATTCTTAGCATTTTAAACATTGTACTGGTCCGGACCTTTTCTTTGCTTCTTCAATAGTTATGCGTCTGGGTATGAGGTACTTTAGTTTATGTATATTGGATGAGTTTCTTCCTTTTTCAAAATGCTTTCGGATGTCTAGTTCGGATGTCTAGTTGTGGCTGCTTCAAGCGGTTCATGATCCTTTATACATTCGTATCTTAAATCCATCAACAAACCCTGGATATCGGTTGTTTCAACATGGGCATCGATGCCTTTATTAACGACAGAAAGACCACGTTTGAGGACTTCAATCGGTATGTATAATAGTTTCTGTTATGAACATCGTAGTAATTAATGATTTCTCTATACTCGTTGACCTCATATGTTTGAATTATTATACTTCGTGTATTTTATCTCGAAGTGAATTTGTTACGTGAAATGTTCTTCCATTCGTTTGCACCATTCATTTGCATGCTAGAATTGAGTTCTTGCACCACCTTGTGTGTATTGGCTTCATGCAAGCAGGTTGGAGGTGGCTTCTTAAATATTTGCATTTACAGGTTGGCTCTCTTCCGCATCCTTTTCGGTTTCATATCGGTGTTTAGTGGTATTTTGAATTTTTCAACGTTCAATTTGTTATACTTATCAGTATTTTCTCCGTTTGGCTACTGCACTTTTCGAGGAGTATTATCATCATGTCACCTACCACTTCTTCCTTCATATTCAACATTGAAGTTGAAATTTATCGTTTTACAGTACTTGCAGCGGACGATTTTATAGGCGATCTTATCACTGTACTTCTTTTTAAGAATGGATTGTTTAATTTCGTAAAAATGTTTGTACTTCCGTCAGGCGTACTGGATGAACCACCCACCAAACTCACAGCTTAAGAGGTATTGCTTGTAGCTGTACATGGTGTTGTAACTAATCGTTGAATCATTGAATCACTGCGGTCGCTGGAACTTGACGACTGTTAGCCCGCTTGCTCACTCCCGAGTGGCGCTGGTCTTGGACATCCGATTCCCTACACTGTAACGTGGATTTGAATGGTTGACTTCATTCAATATTAAGACTCCGGGTTCCTTCCTTTAGCATTTTGTACCTACTGCCAGAATTTTTCCGTCGCTTGAACATGGAGAACAAACACTGGTAAAAGCCGTCCCCCAAGGCAAGTAGCAATGGTTTTACCGCGCCCGTACTCACGGGGTCTTTTAGCGTACCTTGGGTGCCGCGCGAGGAACTGGTGTAACCAGCGCATCCCTAAACCAAAATGAGAATTTGCATATTCGTTTTTATACAAACCAAGATCCGTTTCAATGGGTTGCTTTAATTATAGCTGTTTTAATATTGGAAACCTGTTTTCATCATACGTAGATTCATTGTAAAATGGTTTTGCTCCATTCAACTAGTTCATTTTTCTTAAAACACTGTGTTTTTCAATACTCCAATCATAGTTTGTGTAAACGGGGGGTTTTGAGTCGAACAGGTATGGATTGTTTTCACCACGGTTATATAATGGCGTGGTAAGTTCTGGGGAGAAAGGCCTGTTGGTTAGCTACTATCCAATCCAAAATTCCCGTTTACCCAGTTCCAAAACCCATTTCCCAATACTCCAACCATGGCATTTGTCGGCTGTTGTTAGGTTCGCAATATAAATTGATGCGAGTGAGCAAACAAAAGAAAATAAAAATTAAAAGAGATAGCAACGTGCAATACCACACACACACGTACAATCCGGGAATGTATATAAGAGAATGACGAGATGAATTGCGACGGTTTTTTCTGGTTATATTTTGGAAAGGAGACGTCAGTTTGTAGTTTTTGGTGTTGTGAACTTGTGTATATATGGTGCCGCGCGAAAATTAATATTTGCGAGTTGTAAATAAATTACCTGGGGTTCTCAGTGAAAGGAAAACAACCAGAAAAAAGATAAAACCGGGAGGTTGTGGCGACAACTTGGGTACGCATACAACCGAGGCACACAAGTTGTTTCTTTTGGATGGAAATATAAAAAAAGTGTCGCGCGCGCACCGTAATTGATGATCGCCATCTTAAAATTGTTTTTTTTTGTTTCTCACCAATTTATAAGAGCGTTCGATTTTTTTCTTATAATAGTTCATTGTGCCAAAGCGTAGGAAACGATTGATAATTAAATCGAGAAACGATTGATGATTGGATCGAGAGAGTGGAATACGATAATCAAGAAGTTAAGAGTGCAGGAGAAGCTGCATACGACAGAGGGTACTCGAACATTTATCGGTACTACTATACATACGGCTGCAACAATTTCGAGTGCGAGTGAACCGAGGAGGAGGTGCAGTGAGGAACCGTCAACATTCGAGCGACGGACAGGTACTAGCAACAGTCGGTAAGCACGTTCCTTTGTTTCTTTTTTTTCTCCTAGCTTATTTTCCACACGTGGGTGGCTAACTGGTTTTTCTCTCTTGAACATCCACGCCGGAGTGGACTGCTCGACTGAGCAAGCAAAGGGCATCCACATACGCGCTAGCAGGCTCTCTGGCTTCCCAGAGTGGCGCCCAACAGCATTTAATTGTATTTAGCCTGAAGGGAGGGAATCTCGACGCCACCTACGCCTAACGTTATCCAGTCATAATTTTTGTACTTACCATATTTTTTCGTTTTATCATTTTTTCTACCTAGTAATCGCCAAACACACGGTTATAACCCGTCTAAACAACAAACAACCGGAACTACAACCAGTTCAACCAAACCAAGGACAAAATAACAAATTTGTCGGAAATTTTTTTTTTTGTATAAATAAAGAATGGTTTTTGTAATAGGCCACATGGCCGGAATTTAACGTTTTTTATATATATAAGCCTGTCCTGTTACGGTACAGCTCAGGGTAGATCGGCTAGCGCGTTACATTTGCAGAATCGAATTGAGAACCGAATTATCAAATACCGCCACCAACTCCATCACGATCGGTTAATTAATGGTAAAGCTTAGCTGCCGTTCCCATTTATCCATAACTTCTTACAAAAATCCTTCTTGAATCTATTTCTATTCACCATTTACCGAATTTCATCATGATAACTGTAAATAAATGATCTAACTCCGCCTCAATTGGCTATGTTCCGGAACTAAATTTGTCATAAATCATTTTAAAATCCCATTTACACCCACCTTACCCAATTACACTACTATTGGTTAATAAATGGCCTAGTTCTTCCCCAATTGGCCATACTAATTTCATTCCATCCACCATACCTAACTTTGGTGTGATCGTTTAATAAATGGTTTATTCCCATTGTCTATATTTCATATATTTCACTTTTCCAGCTCCTATATCTAATTTGGAACATAATTTAAAAATCATTTTATGATACTATTCATCCACATATACCCAATTTCATCACGATTCATCCCAGTTGGCCATTATTCAGAATTTCGCCAAAAAACCGTAACATTTTAGAATCCGCAACTTCCATTCAATTAATTTCATCAAATGATCGGTGAATAAATATCCTAGCTCATTCCAGTTGCCCATATTCAACCACTTCATTTAAAAACCATCTTATACCTAAAATGTCATCACGATTAGTGAATAAATTACCTATTTCCTTATTTCACATCTTCTTGGATGAAAATGGAATTGCAATGTGAAAATTCACTCATTCATTCTCTTCTCATTCATTTTTCCATCCACAACACCTGTAATCAGTTCTCGCTGGAATCAGTTTTATATTGTCTCTCTTTGCTTAGGTCTAGAAATTAGTTTTGTTCTTTTAATTGCGGGCGAAGCAGCGAAAGAGCTAAAATATTTTCAGCGGCATTTGATCAGAAGCATAACTTAATTATGATAAATTCATAAACCACCTAGTTCCATCCATATTATACGGAACTTAATCCAGAATTAGAATTTCATTCCAATCGGCATAACTTAATTTCAAGAATGATCGGTTGATATATGGCTTAGTACCATCTCGGTAGACCATATTCCTGAACTACCACCATAAACCATTGTAGAATCCCATTTCCACCCACATCAAATTTCCATAAAAAATAAAAAAGTCAAATTAACATAAAAAATAACACTTCCCTTTCCTCCTTAATTTCTATCAATAAATGATTGAACCCCATAAATGAACCCGGTAAATGATTTTCAGCCATCGCACTGAATTCCTTGTCCTGGATAACCCCCTTCCACCAAAATAATTCTCAGGCGGTTATATGATTTGCTTCCTATTTCGAGTTTCTCATTATTTTAAGGGCCTGACAGACTGATCCTTGAGATTAACCTCTTTTTTGGTCTTAAACAGTTCAGAAATATCACAGACCTTGATGTCAAATGCCTGGAAAATACTGACACCTGTATTCCTAATTCGTTTTAAAATCAAACTACCTTATTTATGTAATTCGTGAAACTTCATTAAAACCCGGCATAAAGGAGCAGTGAATATTTTGGCTATGATTACGTTGTTTACAGATGCGATCAATCTCTCTAAACTAGCTCCGAGAAATCAGGTGGTGGCGTACTGATAGCAACACATTCTAAACTCTGGACTGCTCCAGTAACTATAGCCCCATCGAGAGTCGAGCAAATTGGGGTCAAAATCAAATCTACGCTGCATACATACCACCTCAATCACGTAGTGGTCATAACGCCACCTGCATCGATGCTATTAATGGACTTATTAATATAACAAACTCGTCAGATTTAGTTCTTGTGCTTGGTGATTTTAATCTTCCAAATATAAATTGGAATTTGGACCCAGAACTAAATTTTATTATACCATGCAATATAACAACAGATGCGGAATCTTTACTTGTTGCCATGCTTGGTTATAGTTTGAACCAAATAAACACAATTACTAATAATCGTGATAGATTATTGGTTCTCGTCTTTAGCAATGACATTGACACCTTTAAAATTTCTGAATCCGTGTTATCTTTGGTCATAAATGATATTAATCACAAATCTTTAGATATTGTATTTGACTTAACTAAAATGGCGAGTTCGGAACACCTACACCCAATGAAATACAACTTCAAAAAACAAACCGTATGGGGCTACAAAATTACCTAGAATCCATCAACTGGCAAATAACTCTCAATTCCAATGATATAAACGAAAATGTGAACAAATTTAATGACATTATGCTGCAATGTTTCGAACTTTATGTATCTATGTGCTGTAAACCACAAAATGCTCACCCTCATTGGTTTGATGATAGACTATTTAACCTAAAAATTCGGAAGTCGAAAGCGTATACCAAAATGTTGAAAAGCGGGTTAGAAGCGGACCAAACTATGTTTCTACAATACAATAACGAATTTGAAATTTATTTCAAATCAAAATTCAGGTCGTATCTCGATCAAATTCAAGAAAACATCAAAATAAATCCTAAACAATTTTCGAAATACTTTAGGAATAAATGGCAAAATTACTTACTAGTTTATTGTACCAAAAACCCAGCAATAACAACGTATCAAAAACTCCTCCTGTTATCTTTGAGGATAACATTTTATTGGCTTTTAAGCGGTTTTGAGATGGTTGTGGTCTTGACAATATGCTCTCTTCTATTCTGAAGAAGTACGCTGACATTTTAGTAATTCCATTATGTTACCTATCCAACCACTCCTTAAGCACCGGCGTGTGGGAGCCAATTACACCAATTTTTAAATCGGGTAAACGAGACGACGTTACATGCTACAGAGTATTATGTAATAACTGTAAATCCACAATTGCGAGTCATATATCAATAAACCACCAGTTAACGAGACAGAAAAACAATCAAGTAGATGTAGCATACACGGATTTCAGTAAAGCATTTGATTCCATCTGCCATCAAAAAGCACTCCAAAGTTTATTCGCATTTGGGTTTTGACTCGATTACCTAAACTAGTTCAAGTCTTATCTAACCAACCGGCAAAAATTTGTAACAAAGGAAAATTAGAAATCAAACGTTATTAAAGTTACGTGTGGGATTCCCCAAGCATCACACATAGGGTCTTGGATATTTATTGTTTTCATAGATCGAATTACCAAGATAATCAAAAGTTAAACGTGGCCATATTTGCAGATACGAATGCAAGATACGAAGAAACTTCAAGAAGACATCGATAGATTAAGTGAGTAGTGTGGTCGAAACGAAGAAATGCAAAATCATGTCTATCCATCGTAAAAGAAATCCTGTATTTACTTGAAACAAAGATAAATATGTGTTGTGTTAATTTGCATGCAATTGACAGTTAGATCCAGCTTTAGTGAACTATATTAACACACAGAATTGCATAAGCAACAACCACACCCCATAAACAACCCTCCAGCAATCTTAAATAGTGAGCCAATTTCGAAATAATTGTTTCCCCACTTCAATGGTTTAAATTTAAAGTTAATATACGATGTAACTGTTATACAATCTCTTATTACATATAAGAAAATTGTTTAATAATATTAAAATCTGAGTATGATGAGTCATTGTTGTTCACAAAATTGCTTATTTAATAAAAACAGAATACTTTCAACAGTAAAATGTACGGCTCAAAAGGCATTAAAATAATTATGAAACAGTGACGTTCTCTATTAGTAAGAATTGGAACTACAGTATTAGTTTGTTGTACTAAAAAAATTAAGGTGCGTTTCTTCGGTTGTAATTTATATTATTTTCGGTAGATGGTAGCACAAACGAAATAATTTAACTACTGTCCGATGCATAAGTATTGTGGTCAAACATTTATTTACTTTTTAATTCGAATTTTGTATGTCAGGGTTGATAATTATTAGTAGAGTTATATCGGAGGTATATCAGTAAACAATTATTAAATGATAGTTTGTATTTATTTATTCATTGACCTTACAATTATGGTAAAGGAAAAGCACATATGGGCTGCGGGCCAATAGTCGGGTAAATCATTTACTATGGTAAAACCCGGATTTAGAAAAAAAAATTCGATCAGTTTGCCATCGATTTTTTAAAAAATAAATTAATTTACCGAAAAATTTACCGAAAATTGATTTCTGTACGACTATTGGCCTGCAGCCATGGAAGCAGTATAAATGAACAACAACAACCATAAAAAAATACTTCCATTAGGCAAAAAATCCTCAGAATTTTAAACAAAAACAAATCCACTACATGCTAGTACCCTCCGTATTGATCTCAAGCTCATTTGTTACAGAGAACACTGCAAGAAGTGAATACATACTTACAGTACTTGTATATTATAATGCAAAAGTTTTGAGCATGTTCCCCAAAAAATTCAGTGTCAGTTTGCTTAGAAGCGAAAAGTTTTAACTGTTTTGGATGTTGAAAATGTTTACTCGAATTAATGCAAAATTACATTAAGGTGCAGAATAGTCACATAAATAATTCCTTCATGTAAAGTTGATTACATACAGACCTATAACGGTATTATAAGAGTTGATTTTTTGTTCATTTTGAGCTAAATTAATGATACTGTAGGTAAATTACGTTAATGGCTTACCTAGATCATATAAACTACGAATATAAAATCAGGAATGTAAACAAATAATTTCAATCTTATTTAATTTGTTACATTGGGAAGGATAAAGCTCTTTCACATATGTATTGTAAAATGCACAAATTTTCATTTAGTCGTAAAAGTGGTCGTAAGACTTCACTCATACTCATGAAAACTCTGAATAATTTTAAAAATAACAATTTCGACATTTAAAATAAAAAAGGGCAGGAATTTCTCCAATCGGACTTTCTTTCAGTTCACACCATCTAGCCTGTATTCGAAGCGCATGATAAATATTTTTTAGTACTAAAATATAACTTGTTGGTGACGAAACAATAATATTAATAAATTTTTTTTTTATTTAATTGTTTTAGTGTGAAAATAAAATTATTCGCCATTAGAATTTGAAGAAAGTTATTATTTCAAAATGAGCGACATGGAACTGATATTGCCAGTGCTGTGACAATGATCGAAAATGGCTACACTTACGGTCAAATGGCCAAAAAGTTCGGTGTGTCAACGTCTAACATTTATCGATCTGTTCAACGATACAGGCAAACGGGTTCTTCCGAGAGAAGTCGAGGTCAAAGCCGAAAATGTTATACTAGAAGAAGTTCGACGAGTTCGAATAAGTGAACGTACTGTGACACGAAGGCGTAGTAAGGATGAGTTTTGCTTAAGAACACCGATTTTAGACTTTGAACCAGTGGGGCCATATTTTATTCACAGACGAGAGTCGTTTCTTAGTGAACTCGATCGATGGAAGGCAAAGAGTGTGGAGACGACCAGGTGAGCACTAGTCTCAATGTAACATTACGAGATTAGTGACTAGAAGAATTAGTGACAATTGATGGCAAATCCCTTACAGCTGATCAATATGTTAGAGATATTCTGCTAAAACATGTGGTACCATTTGCTTCATTTATCGGAGAAAATTTTGTTTTAATTGATAATGCCCACTCGCATACTGCATGCTCTTGTAACAACCTTTTTGTCTGACGTTGGAATAAATAAGCTAAAGTGGCGTGCAAGGTCTCCAGACTTGAACCCGATAGAGCATGTCCGGGACATGTTAGGTAGACAGGTACGAGCTCTAAATCCAGCTCTTCGAAACACAGAAAACTTGGAAATGTACTCTTGGATGAATGGGAAATTTTTCACAAGAAACGATCGACAGTGTTCGCAAGCATGACAAGATGAATGGAAGAAGTTGTAAAAGCTTGTGTAGGTAACACCCGGTACTGAAGAAACCGATGGGAATGATTTTCGAAAAGTGTTGGGAGTAAAATTTAAATCTACATTGCGCACTTGCAGTTTTACTTAAACTCACGTGAAAACATTTTATTGAATTTTTGTTTAAGAAATGATTAAGAAGATTTTTTAAGATGTAAATTTGATGCACTTTTATCAAAAATAAAGTAAATTCATATACCCGGTTAATTTTTAAAACTTAAACGGAAAGCACGCGCTCAAATGCACACAGTATGACTTACGTGCCAAGTCAAATATTCATATCTCAAATGGGAAGCGCGCGCTCGGGATCACATGACGATTTACGCACCCAAACCAAATATTCAAATCTCAAACAGGATACGCGCGTTCAGGATCACGTCATCCATAAAATTCTCAAACGTTGCAAGACTTCACGCGCACAAAATCTTGTAAATTTTCTGAAACCAGCTGAGGTACCCGTTTCGAGTACTTCCCGGTAGAATTTTTCCGATTTCCGAGCTAACGCACAGTGCAATATTTATATCGACCTACCCTGAAAAAATCTAACGGATCGGACCATGTTTAGGGGTCATTTTAGGGTTGAGTATGAAAAAATTAAGAGTATCAATACATAAAAAAAAATGTAAATTTTACTGTAATTTCTCGCGGAACCAAGAAAATGTTTTTATTAAGAAGGGAGAGAAATCCCTACTCAAACAAATTAACTTAACTTTCAAATTTGTTTTAAGATGAGTTCAAATTTAATGTTATTTTTTCGGTTCAGTTAATTAGACGAACACAATCATTTATATTTTTATTTTAACAGTTCTTTCTCGATAACCTCGATTTTTTAAATTACTTCAAAGATCCTGTCCTTGAGAGAATCATATAAAGATTTTAAATAGTTTAACGAAATCTGTGCCCAAGCAGGATGAGTGTGAAGATAGCCCAAATTCCATCCCCGAAAAATGCGATGGCAACACTAATTGTTGCTATCATGACAGTTTTTTACTCTCAGCCCAAAAAATCTCCACATATCATGACATTTTTGACTATCATCATCCCCGAAAAGTTCGACATTTTTACTCTCAGCCCAGAAAATATTTACTGTCATGACATCGAAAACTATCACGACACAAACTTTTTCGGGGCTGAGAGTAAAAATGTTGTTTTTTCATGATAATATGGAAACAGAAAAATTTTTGGGGCCAAGACAAACAAATTATATTAATTATTTACCAATCCCCGATTATGTTTTTAAGAAATTGTACGTGACTTATTTTATGATCGAAC
Organism: Nephrotoma appendiculata; assembly: GCA_947310385.1. NCBI lineage: Eukaryota > Metazoa > Arthropoda > Insecta > Diptera > Tipulidae > Nephrotoma > Nephrotoma appendiculata. Next base: position 89,632,502 of record OX371225.1, read on the forward strand.
TAACAGCTTTAGTCTGGTGATTCAAAGTAATTTTGAGATTATGTTAGAATTTTTCTATGGAATGGAGTTGAGATATAGTCCATCAAAAATACAATAATAAATAATAATAAATAAATTAATAATAAATAATTAATAATAAATCAAATAGTCCATCATAATATTAGATGGCCGGACTAGGATGTTACATCAGGTGAAAGAAGAACATTTAACATTTAGGTGAAAGAAGAACATTGAACATTTGAAATAATTTTTTGAGAATTTTTGTATGTAAAATTATTTCAAATACGTTAAATGTTCCTCTTTCACCCGATGTAACACTCTAGTCCGGCCAACGAATAGTTTCTGACTATATCTCGATATAGGACTATATCTCGAACACTAAACATGCAAAAATATTGCATTTTGGTGAAGGAGGAATATTTAAAGTAATTTTTGATTTTCGCTGTCAGTATATTTTTTGGATAATAGAGTTTGGTTGTTTTTTGTTTATTTACGCGTTTTAGAACTTTTTATTGTTTTTATTAAACTCTTAACATGTTTATTTATTATTTAGGTGTTATTCAGAAATATTTATACCCGAATTTACATTTACTGGTATAGTTGTTAATTAAATGTCACAATAGTATACATACACATGTATAGTATAGCCATAAGCAACTTTTTAGATTTTCAGGGATAGAAATTTGGGCTATCTTCACAGAGGTGAAAGCCTCAAACGTTTTCGATGATATTTTAATCAGTGGAATAAGATGGCCATGGCAATAACTCAACGTTTTGACACGCAATTCACGATTTTACACCACGGGCATTATGAATGGGCGCATTATTCTGTTAGAAAATCCACTGAACAGGCCCAAATAGCACCTGAATTTCTGGAAAAACTGATTACAGCACATCTTTATAAGAATGTTCAGTCATTTTAGCGGAAACAGAGCCTTTTCTGTCATAATGGCGAGTGATAATTGTGCAAATGTCACGAAAATAATATTTATACGCATCTGGTCCATCTAAGTTAAAAAAAAAATCTGAAAAAACAACTTTTTTCCAATTATTATTTATTGTTTGCGAATGCGCATCCCAAGTCATGTACGGCTTGGCGAATTCCAATCTTTGCGCAGGGTTTATTGGTTTTTTATTTTTTGAATTTTAAAAATGAAGCACCTAAAATTACTCTCCGAACTATTGATTTGCTGGCATTAGGCCCAGCCGCAGTTTTGGTTTTGTTAGTGTAAAGGGCTGAATTGGACGATGTATGCATTTTTCTTGTATCTTGCGGCGTCAGAACTATCACCGACCTTCCTTGGTAGATGCTTCCATATGATACACTGTCTTTTAAATAATTTCGCACAACATGTTCACTACATTCGATTTTACGAGCTATGGCACAGTTGGAAAATCCCTCCAAATGGTAGGCATCGATTTTTGCCTTTTCTGCCGTATTTAAAATATTTTTTCTACCCATTTCAATTCTTGATCATACTTATTTTGAAAATATTTATTCTCAAATACTTAAATTTTACAATGCGTCTGTTCAAGTGAACCGATAAAACGCGCTTAATATAAGCTACATTTCAAAAAAAAACAAATAAAAGTGCAGTTGGATTGCTCTGTTTAAATTTTTATTCATTACTGTTTTATTGAGTACTAATTTCTTTCTCTTCTTAATAAATATTCTTGATTCCGCAAAAACCGCAGTATATCAACTCAACAACGATTTCGAACAAGCATAATGTATGACAGCATTAATCTGCAGAAATTGTGGTTCTCGGTTGTGACTTGGAATATCTCAGAAACTTACGAAACAACTTCTGTAGAAGCAGCCACTTCCGGTGAACCGTTTCCGGCCAAACATCTATGGGATCTCACAATTTAAGGAAAATCTTAAGTATGCCGTTTCATCCCGATCAATCAACCCATGTGGACTGTAAGAGGACGAACCCTGGTTGAAAAATAGTTGTTCACTAAAAACCGACATTTCCGCTTAAATTTTGTGCGACTGATTATGGGCAAATTTAATATAGAATATTTAGTTCACAATCGTTTTTCTCAAAAATAATATACTTTCCAAACTATTAGCTAAAAATGATCAAGTCCCAATTTGAAGCTGTCACTTCCGGTGGTTCGGCCAAAAATCACTCACTCATTACATCTGTCATTTCGGCCAAAAATCACTCACTCATTACACCTTATTTATGGATAAAGCTTAAATATAAAGTTTCTGCCCGATCATTTGTTCGGTTTGGGCTGTAGAGTCTTTTTTTGACTTCAGCGATATTTATTTTGTAAAAAAAAGCAAACATATATACGTATTTTAATAAAATCTCTAAACATGAAACCTTTTTACTAAGACAATTTAATAGTCGTACCAGAATCATATAGTTAATCTCTAATTCAGTTTATTTCCGCTTTTTGACACTATATGTATTAGCTATTATACATGCGGTCATCGAAGCTTGAAAACCAGTGAAGTTATTTTGGTCGTACAGATATATTAAAGAAGAAATCACACTAGATACTCATGTGGTTCATTTTTTCCGCGAAAAATTGATTTCACACAAAAAATGGAACAATGAATGGAAGAAGTTTCACTTCTTGTAGATTTTAATTTTTGGGTTAAGAAATAAAATTTGAAAAAATAAAAAATTTTTCCGTGTCGCAATTATTAGGTAACCCGGTCTCGGACGAAAATAGCAAGTTGACAATATTTATTATTTGCCAAACAATTGAGAAAAACATATTTACATAAAGCGGGTCAAATAAAAACATTCCAATACGATTCAAGCTCTAATGACAAAATAATCAATGAAACAGTTTTTCAATCTACATGAATTGTAAAGTGTATTGTATTATTTAAAAACAAATTTCGTTAGAATGGGAAATTTAAGTACACGTTTAATTAATTGAATAGAATTATTATACTTATCAAACGGAACTCACATTTTGTACTGATAAGAATACAAAACACTTTGTTGATAAAATTTGATAAGAACGATTTATATTTAAATAATTCTCGTATCAATTCTTTGTGTGAGTCGCATACTTCAGAAAAAACACATAAAAGCAAAAATAACCGAACTGTATTGTACTCGCATTTTTTATGGTATGGTATAGACTTATAGTAGATGTACGGATTTAAGCTCGATTTATATTATCCGTTCCTTTCAGTTCTTTCATTTTTCGTATCAGACAAAAAAAAAACATTGTTACATGTATTTTCATAGGAGTATTCATATTATCCATTACGTTCAGTTTCTGCAAGTACGGAACGGATAATATAAATACTCCAATGAAAAAAACATGTAACAATGTTTTTTTTTGTCTGATACGAAAAATGAAGGTACTTTGGTGTGTAATTTTTTTTTTTTAAAATGGTGTACTGAGAAGCAAAATCGGTGCTCTGCTGCCTATAATTTTCAAAAGATAGATTTGTTTTATTTTTTCGTTTTTCAGATAAATTAACATAATAACCAATATCTTCATAAAAAGAGGTCATGCTAAGACGTCATGACACGTATGATATAAAATAAAAATACCCAAACTTTTATCGGTGTAAATAGTTATGGGTTTTGCGTAAGTGTTTTTAAATTCGCAATCGTGGATTTTAATAAATAGACCAATAACAAATTTATTTTTATTGAAGTGTTCTTTGTTGTGTTTATTCACTAAGATTGATTATAACAATGCTAAGGTTTGAAAATTATATTTGGTTTAAATACTAGTAGCATTCCCTGTGTAAACAGTGGAATGCGAAATTGTTTATTAAGCAAAATATTATGGAAAACAAACTCTTTATCTTCAAATTTACATTATAAGAAATATGAAACAGAAAGAGATTAAATTAAATTTATTAATTTATAAAAAGAATATATTTAAAGAAAAAGGTTATATTGATTTCATGACAATCGTTCTTATATTTCTTGCCCTATAATTTAATATACGGATGTTTATGTTAAGCTCTGGTTACATGAGCCTTTAAGTTTGGAAACAACGATGACGTGCCGCTCATGGAATGTAGCTAAATGTATAGATAGACACGTAAATGTTACAGAAGCAAAACAAAATATGTACCTCGTTTTGACATCATTGATCGAAAATTTCCTGACGTATTCGTATATATGAAAGAGAACCCGTGAATATTTCTGGTCCGTGCGATATAACCGTATACGTAAGAATGTTTTTATACAAGTAAAAATCACCAAATTAGATCCCGTTCACAACACTTATACGGTTTTTACTAAGCGATCTGACCATGTAGGTAAGACCCCGTGAACATCTCTACGATCTTTGAAATAAAATTTGAAAATTTATTCAAATACAACAATTAAAAATTAGAATTTTAAACTTTTGAAAACCATGGTGAAAATGATCATATGGGACGTCCTTAAAGCTAGCATAACCAATACAGCAGAACACTACAAGATTATAGGCTAAAAATTATAGGCTAAATGCTGAATTAAAAATTTTTGGGTTCAATCCCTTCCAACTAAAACGATGGGTTCTGCTAGTTTTAGAAAAAGGTTAGCAGAACCAATATCAAAAACTTATTTAAAAATAATTAGGTTAAGTTTATAGGCATATTAAATTTTTTGAAGAATTAGGCTTTATCTCTTCAAAGCTAGCAGAACCCAAGTCAAAAATCCAACCAAAACCGAAATAAGAGCGCAAACTAAGATCCAATAACATGCCAAGTTTTAGGCTTATTATAGCTTATTTAAATTTCCCGGTAAACAATTGTTGGGCCCTACCCGTTCTTGCTCAAACTTCAGGTCATTTAATTTAAAACTAGCAGAACCCAAATGGAATAATTAGAGAAAACCGAAATTTTAAAGCAAAACTAGCTCTACTCGTACAAGTCTCAGTTTAGTCTCCTCAAGAACGAGTGGAGCCCAAAATTTTTTAATGGGCCATTTGATTTGATTTGTATGTCAATTTAACTTCCTTTCCGTTCTAATTTCGATTTTGATCCTATTTTCGATTTGGGTTCTGCAAGTTTTAAATCAAATGACCTGAAGTTTGGTCAAGAACGGGTGGAAACCAATTTTTTTTTACCGTGGAATTTAAATAAGCCGTAATAAGTGAAAAATTGGTGGTATTTTATTTTTTTATGGGGTATTTTATTTTTTTCCAACGTTTTAGTTGGAAGGGATGGAGCCCAAAATTGTTTAATGGAGCCTATAATTATGCAAAAAATCATGTAATTTAGAGACATTATTTAGTTTTCACAATATTGGTCGACAATTTCCTGAACTATTCGAATATATTAAAATAGAATCCGTGAACATTTCTGGGATAGATACAACCGTAGAGGTAAAAATGTCTCTAGTTTCCCATTTCCACACTCATTGTGGTTTGAGTGAACTATCTTACTTAGGTGAGACTTGCCGAACATCGCTAGAATAAGTGAAATATAATTTGAAAATTTATTTAAAGTTATGAAAATTCTCAGTTTTGTATGGCACAGTAAGTATCATCATAACCGTACCCTGCTCAAAACCATCACTATTCAAACTTTGAACTATCCAAAAATATCAATAGGACCCTATGAAACATTTCTGGGATAGACGGTAAAACCTTAAACATAAGAATGTATTTAAACGAAGTATCTCGAAGTATAGCGTCCATCCAGGGGAGGTCAGATGTAAATCTCAGAAACGTTATGTGAGCCGTTTGTTTTGAAAATAGCATAAGTCACTTTTTGAAAAATCAAGTTAATGATAACATAAGTTACAATTTAACGGTATTTCTTCATTCTAAAAATATTTCCAATCAATAATATAAGTATCCTGAGATAACAAATACCAGTAAATCTTCTCGAAAATTGGCATCAATAGTATTAAACCTGTTGAAACGCAAACTCCTATATATCTCGATTTTTTTTGTAATCAAAAAAAGTTACTTATGCCAGTTTCAAAATAAACGGCTCAATAATCATCTTCACCATTAATCGTCCGAGTTATTTAAAGTTGTCTACGCTATCAAACTTTTGGGCGCCGATTCCGAGATTTACCATGGAGATACTCATGGAAGTTGTAAGAATATAGTAGTTCACTTGCATTCCAAGTCTTCTTGCCTCCCGATGAACTTCAATATAACTATGAAACTGACCTTGTTATCGCTGGGTCTTCCTAAAAAAGAACACCATCTTCATATCCAAGAATGTTATCATAGTGCATTTTTTATATGGTCGCGCTTCTTTTGCCGGAGGTATTTAATTATAGCTTTACTGGCACGAATGTATTCTGCTAAGTACTTGTAGTATTACGACAACCATTTTCTGGAAGCTTCTGTCTATTTTCAACATCCAGGCGACAGTGATCATCGACCTAATCTTTGCGGGATTTCAGTGATCTCCTTCCTATAGTATTCTGCTCCGCGGTAATTATGGCTGACTATATAGCTAGCTACTCCTTGATGTTAAGTGGGGGTTCTTTGTTATTACTGTAGCGGTCTAGATAGTTAGTGACAGCTGATTTGTAACTCTGAAGTCATGTTTGATCTATTAAAGCATCGACATTCCATCGAACAGTCTTTTCACCGTTCCCATTCTGTGTCCATGACAGTAAACAGAATTTTCGCTATGAGTCTCCACTACCCCGACTGATTCGATTAGAGTTAGTCAGAAAGCTCTGCGATGAGGTATGCATCTAGGCCCTTGCTCTCTAGAATAGTGTCAAATGACTTCCTGAAATCCGTGTAAGTTAGTGTATGTAGCAGATGTATGACGTATTCATAAGGATTTAAAACTATTGCACACAACTAGCTCGAATAGTTTCGGAATTGACGATGTTTTTTTTTCCTTTTTCGAAAAACACTTTTGACACCATAAGATGATTGTGTAAAATAGTGCTTACACTGCTAATAGATATATTCAATATCATACTTAATTTTTAAAATCGTAATTCGTCTTTCTTCCAATTAAGATCGCAGGTTAAAATGGATATTGCATGAGTAACAGCGTCTTCAGCAGTAAACCATCGTCTAGTGACGGTCGATCTTGTTTAAATTGACAGACCCATTTAGTTATTGATAACTAAAGGGGTAGATTTTCGTAAATATTTTTTATTCATCTTTCGATATCTTTTGAAGAGTTATCTTCCTTTAAATGGAATTTAGTTACAGCACGCGACATGCAATAGTTTCAAATTTTTTTAACGTGTCCATTAAATGACTCACAGAAATAAAATGAAATAATTAAGCTACATGATTTCTTTTCGTCAGTAGAATAAATAGAGTTATAAAAAACCAAGTAAGCTATTTTCTAATATCGTATTTTCATATAAATTAAAGTTATCTGTTCACCTCGTACTCTCCAAAATATGTGCTAAAAACGAAATAGCTGCCACTTCCGGTGGATCGATTTCGACCAAACATCACTGATACCGCCCAATTTATGAAAAAGCTTAAGGATGAATTTTTACCCGGATCAATCAACCCGCCCGGGCTGAACAGAGACCGAAATTATTACGAACATTTTTTTTTATGAAAAAACGTTATATCCGCATAAATTTTGGAAAACTTCCGAAAAACTAAAACGATTCTATTGAAACTGACACTTGCATTGACCGAAATTAAAGGAATATTCCAATTTATGGAAAAGTTTCAGTGTGAATTTTCAAGTCAGCACGCCACACACACACAGAGAACTTTGTAAAAATCTCTTTTTTGATGTCGAATTGTAAATCTGTAGAAATCTCTAGCTCGAAGTTTTTTCATGATTTTAATACTTTATTACTTTTGTTTCTTACTCCTTTCTGTGGAAATGAAGAATTCAGCGCCGACCCACCGTCCATGTTAGTATACAGGTTGACATGTGATGCAATGTGCAGGTGGTATACTGTAATTGTGTGAATGGGTAGTGTGTGCGTGAATGAAAAGCGGGATATTAATTGACCTTCAAAGGACATTAAATCCACTGGATAATTAAAACTATCTTTAAAAAAAGGAAGATCGAAATATCAATATAACTTTTTTTGCATTAATTGGGAAATCCTTGCGAAATTTGGTGGAAATCTGTGTACTCGAAGTGGCAGCTTCAGTTTCACGATTAAATTCTTAACAATGGTTGACCTTGACACTGTTGGTTTAATATTTCCCTTTAGAGTGGTGTATTCGAAATCTGTGTCCATACGTGGTAAAAGAAGAAAGTTGGCCACAACCTTAATTTTTTACTACGTAAACGAAAAAGCGACTTCTTCCAAATATTACATACTCTGTGAATTTTTGAAAAAAGTAAAGTATGAAGTATGAAGATCCCGATTCGGACCAATATTTTTCAAATTTAATTTAGATTCTTTTGGGCATTATCGTTTTTCTCTTAAATGATATACTTTTCACAATATTAACAAAAAACAAAAACGTTCCTATGAAAGCTGCTGCTTCCGGTCGATTGATGTCGGCCAAATATCACTGGGATTTTCAACTTATACGGACTTATATTGTTGCAAATTTAATTTAGACTCTTTTAGTTCACAATCGGTTTTCTCATAAAAGTTATGATTTTCAAAACTAATTGCAAAAAACAAAAAACTTTCTATTGAAACTCCACTTTCGGTGAAATGATTTGACCCTAAAAGCACTATTTCTCATGTTTTTACAGCTATGATCACAGTTTATCGTTTTACTTTTCAAACCGAAATAAATGAAACCTAGCACGAACTGCTCAAATGCACTGATTTATTTAAATGCTTCATTAAAACCTATAGGATAGAAATATAAATATAACAATGTTCAAATAATATTTCACTTATTTGTGGTTTGGAAACCAACACGGGAAGCTGTGTTATGAAAACATAGCCATCATTCAAAAAACATAGCTCAAGTGTGAAATGGGCCTGTGACGGGGAAAACCGGGTATCAGTTAGTACATTGCGCACTTAAAATTATGACTAATTATTTTAGATTAGCGATGACATTGATTAAAAATCGTTAAAATTCCAACCTAATATTTACCAACAGTTAACATTGATTATTGTATAAAGGAATTCTGATTTTGTAACATGATTTAAAGTATACACATAACTTCAATTTACCTAATTGAGCTTTCTTATTAGAAATAAGATAACCGTATCAATTTTTATCATTTAAAATAAAAACCCGTGTGATTGTTTTATAAGTTTTGTTAATGTCACGATTCGGTCATTAATTCTTTCTAGTAATATGTCGAAATAGCTTTAAAAATTTATAATACATATTCAAGATATAAAAATTATTTTAATCTTGTTTATGACATTATTAGTCATAGCCATATTCAAAGTAAGAAAAAGTCTTAATACGAACCCATGTGTCATAATTAAATTAAGCATTGAATGCACAAATCTGTATCGTAATGGAATATATTAATTTCCCAAATCAGTACGTATCTCATTGATTTTAAAATAAATTTGAAGAATTAAATTTTGATTAAATGCAACTCCCCTGATATGGGGTAAATTCGGACAGTTCTTACGGTTCATCATTTTGGTGATCCAAAAATCATCTTTGAACCTAAAGCTTTAAAATATTAAGAAGGACCTCTTGATTCTCGCTGATACTCAACAAATTTAGCTAAACATATTCTTATTGAAACTCCCTCATTTAACTTTACTGGTTTAGCCTATTATATTTTATAACACATTTTATTTTGTTTTATTTCCATCCGATTGGGTGTGGGTAACTGCAGCAGGGAAATTTTCGAATTTCAAAATGAAACTTGGCATACCGATTAAGCCCAATTTGTGCTAATTAGTGCTCGCGGGAAAAACTTAGTGCTAGTCCAGGAGCCGAAAAAACGGGAAAAGAAAATTTAAATTTCGCCTGAAAGACGAAAAAAAAAATATAACCCAATTTCTAGAAAAAATCAGAAATAATTTAATTAAGCCTAATTTTAAAACTTCATAAAAGCGGCTTCACCGATGAAATTTGTGCTTATCATAGAAATATGATTTTTATAAATTTTCATTAATGAAATGAGGAAAAACAAACTAGCCCCTAAAAGATACTATATTGAACATACAAAATACAGATGTCTAACCGTTCAATAATATTTTTGTTGAACAACAAATTAAAAATAGAAATAACTTATTATAAAATCAAAGCATAAGCATTTCAGACAGCATATTCCTGTCACGCATGTTCATTGCCGTCCGAAAAATATAGAAGCTGAAATTATGCTAATCCGGAATTGGCCTCAATTCCGTTGAACAACAAAGACATTTGAATGAACAACTTTCTGACAAAAAATGTTCTACAAACCAATGAAGTTGGCACTTCTGATTTTATATTTTATCAGGTATGTTCATTGCCATCCGAAAAATATAGTGGCTGAATTTGTGCTAATCCAGAATTGGCACAATTCCGTTGAACAACAAAGTTTGTTGTTTATTGGAATTGGGCCAATACTGGATTAGCACAATTTCAGCCACTATATTTTTCGGATGGCAATGAACATACCTGAAAGAAATATGCAATCAGAAGTGCAAACTTCATTGGTTTGTAGAACATTTTTTTGCCAGAAAATTGTTCATTCAACGATCTTTGTTGTTCAATGGAATTGGGCTAATTCTGGATTAGCACAAATTCAGCCACTATATTTTTCGAATGGCAATGAACATACCTGATAGGAATATAAAATCAGAAGTGCAAAATTCATTGGTGTGTAGAACATTTTTTGTCAGAAAATTGTTCATTCAACGGTCTTTGTTGTTCAACGGAATTGGGCCAATTCCGGATTAGCACAAATTTAGAACATTTTTTGTCAGAAAATTGTTCATTCAACGGTCTTTGTTGTTCAACGGAATTGTGCCAATTCTGGATTAGCACAAATTCAGCCACTATATTTTTTGGACGGCAATGAACATGCGTGACAGGAATATGCTATCTGAAATGCTTATTCTTTGATTTTATAAGTTATTTCATTTTTTAATTTGTTGGTCAACAAAAATATTATTGAACGGTATGCCTCTGTATTTTGTATGTTCAATATAGTATCTTATAGGGGTTAGTTTGTTTTTCCACATTTTACTAATGCAAAATTTATAAAAATCATATTTCTATGATAAGCACAAATTTTGTCGGTGGAGCCGCTTTTGTGAAGTTTTAAAATTACGCTTAAATTATTTCTGGTTTTTTCTAGAAATTGGGTTTTTTTCGTCTTTCAGACGAAATTTAAATTTTCTTTTCCCGTTTTTTCAGCTCCTGGAGTATCACTAATTTTTTCCCGCGAGCACTAATTAGCACAAATTGGGCTTAATCGGTATACCAAGTTTCTTTTTGAAATTCGAAAGTTTTCCTGCTGCAGTTACCCACACTATTGGGTATCGTTTTGCTTAGCTATTCACCTAGTTTGCCTTTTAATAATCAAATTTGATTTTTTTACTATTACATATTTTGCCGCTTTTTAATTTTCATGAATTTCACAAGTTAAGCAGTTCGACATCCATGTTTATAATTCACTGGAATTATAGTCAATAAAATAATATTAATGCAGATGGAGATCCCCGCGTGCGGTTGGGAGGGGTAATAGGCCGTTGGGAATTTTTATTATTGTTTTATTATAGATTAGCCTTTCTAGTTAATCAAATCCACCATTTCCATTTACATAATGTATTTTATCACAATTACAAACGTCAGTTCACCAATAACATGAATTTCTCGAAAACCACAGTCCGCCAAAACCACAATTTTCCGAAAGTATTGGAAAAACGGTAAATTAAGAAGTACGGTTCTGTCAAGAACCTAATTTGAATAAAGCGAATTATACATAATTTAAATGGTTTGATTTAGCCGCGGTATCATTTGGGAACGAATACCTCACGTTTTGTCAAAGGAGAAGTAGGCAGGATCACCTTCCCTGCGTATGCTCCGCTATTCCATATACTACCAAATTTAACTCAAACCAACAGAACTAGATCACCTTAGCAGAGCTAATGTACATAATGAGAGAGTTTTTGGTGTGATTGGTGTATCAATCGGACTCATCCTAGTCGATTTCATGTTTAAGGTGGAGCATTGGGTAGTGGACAAGTCGACGACAGGCTGTCAGTTTTTAAGAAAAGTTAATCCAGCTTTTTCTATTATTGTACCTTATCTCTGTGTTATATAACAACAACCCAGTTGAAAGTTCAGTTGTTTATTCGTTTAGCTTATTACAGCTTGATTAGTATTATAGAACTAGCTCGGTTTTAGACATATAAGTGCAGATTCCTCTTCTATAAAATGAGTTCCCGCAGCTCGACTACGACCCATCAATCCATATCAGTTTACAGGCTAATATGAGCAGACACTAAGAGTATATTTCATTCTTTGTAACTGTAAAAATTTAAACAACTTGTAGTTGGACTGTTGCACACACTCAAACATATTTTGAGCAAGACAGGATAAATATTTTGAACTCTTATAATTTTGTAGTCCCTGAAGCCCCAATGCAGTGAAAATATACACTACTATATACATTATACAAAGTCGAAACTAATGTCAATTGCTTCTTAAATTCTGAATACAAAACAATTAAATAATGTTAAAATAAATTAGAATATCACCAAACAATTTAATAAATTTTTTAGTTCTCATGTACCATCGTTTTCTACGCAGTACTCTATGGAGTCTCTATATGGAGAAAACTGCCATTTCCGGTGGGCCGAATTCCGCAAAACTTCACTCTCTGGGCACAGATAAACAGACAGTCACCACCTGGAGAACCACTTTTTCGAACGTCGGCAATAAAGCAAATGGTAAATCTGCGAAAATATATTTTCGAGGTTGAAAATTTTTATGATTACTATACTTATTTTACTTTGAAAACTTTGACAATTACTCCACACTTGGTTAAGTAACCGCTCTATTCTGTTCTATTTAAAGATCCCCGGTTTTGTTGTTCAATCAAATTGAATAATTTGAATGAACAACAAAACCGGGGGTCTTAAAATAGAAGATAATAGAGCTGTTACTTAATCAAGTGTGGAGTAATTGTCAAAGTATTCAAAAAACGAAATAAACCCATAGTACCAACGAGTTCCACATTATTCATTTGATAAAGGATTTCGTTCCATCCAAGTCAAGTTACTGTCTTTTCAAAATAATATCCTGAACTTATTTTGGAGTCCTATCCTATGATACAAACAGAGTTGCATCCGAATCGGTTAAGAAATGGCTTAGGTTAATTTAAATTGACAATTTCCTAGAGACATATCCAAAATTTGTATTAGATTCCAATTTTACGGCTAAGCAGGAGCGCAACAATTTTTTTCGAAAATCGAACACACCACAACCGTTTCTTAGCATTCGAAAACTCTTCTTTCTTTTGCGGGCCACAAAAAAATTAATTAAACAAACCTTGGTGAGGTCTGAGGTCAAAATCGTTTGAGGCGGAAGAAAGTGTTAAAAGCGTCAACAAATTAATTAGATTGCGAATGTAACAAATCATTATTAGTAGTATGTAGCAAAAAATCATAACATCCAACATTTTGAAAAGCACGCTATTAGTGAAATCATACAATAGTCCGAAACTCAACTAACCCAACATTCCGCAAAATAATGAAACATAACATGATAACTAAATAAATAAAATTACAAGGCCAAACACGAAGCCAGACCACGTAGCTTGGTACAAAATTGGGCAACACGGTATAACAGCACGCAACATGGTGCCACATCACGCAATATGGTAGACATGGCGGAACATGGTGTAACATCCCGTAACATGATACAATATGGTGCACCACAATACAACATTATATAAAATGGTACAACATAACACAACGTTGTGCAATATCACGCAACATCATTTAGGATAATCCTAAATTACTTTGGAGTTTTTCTCATTCTCTAACATCCAGAACGGGTTTCCCTGCCACTATGAAATATGGGACCATAGTTTCCCATAGTAGCGATGTTATTTGTAACCTCTTTGCTAAAAATTTTGATTCGGTATATACGCCTAATAGTATCTCAGGTAGTATTTCATCAGTGATAAATACAAATCTAGATTATTATAGTAAAGTGGCATACTTTACATATATGATGATGTTTATTCTGTTCTTAATTCGCTTGACATTTGTAAAGGCCCTGGCCCAGATCAAATTCCAAATTATTTTATTTTTCACTTGAAGGAGCAATTAGCGTTACCATTGTCAATAATTTTCAACTTATCGTTAAATTCTGGAGTTTTTCCGACCACATGGAAATCGGCATTTCTCATTCCCGTATTCAAAAAAGGTGACAAAAGCGACATTGTAAATTATAGGCCGATATCAATTCTAAATGCGTTTAGCAAAATATTTGAAAAGTTAGTCCATAAAATTATTTTCAATTTAGTTAGTAACAGGATAACAAATGTACAACACGAATTTTTTGCAAAGCGATCGGTACTAACTAACCTGTTAGAATTTTCAAATTACATTTTCAGCAAAGTTGACATGGGTCTTCAAGTTGATTGTATTTACACTGATTTTGAGAAAGCTTTTGAATCTGTGTCGCATGACATTTTAATTGCTAAATGTTATAAAATTGGATTGTCATCACAAATATGTAAGTGGTTATCTTCCTATCTACGAAATATAATTTTGAGTGTTAAATTTAATGGTTCTTTTTCTGTGCCATTTTCACCTACTTCTGGCGTTCCACAAGGATCAACTTTAGGACCATTGCTATTTATCATTTTCATTAATGATATTTCTAATTTGTTACAGTGCCCTCACCTATTTTATGCTGATGATTTAAAAATTTATAAACTAATTACTAGCCACTCCGATGCTTTTTTATTGCAATCTGATGTTTATAAACTGCACTCATGGTGTATAGTAAATGAACTTAATTTAAACATAAAGAAATGCAATGTTATTTCCTTTACGAAAAAAATTTCTCCTTTGCAGTATTCTTATGATATATCTGACACAATATTATGTAGAGTAAATCAGATTAACGATTTAGGTGTTATCTTTGATTCTAAATTATCTTTCGATACGCATATTGACAAGTTATGCTGCAAAGCAAATAAAATACTTGGTTTTATTTTTCGTAGAGGAAAGGAATTTCGTGACCCTAATCTACTTATAAGTCTCTTTAACTGTTTGGTAAGAAGCTTACTTGAATACGCATCACAAATCTGGAATCCTTTCTATGACAAACACTCAGACCAAATTGAGCGCATACAAAGAAAATTTACTCGGTACCTAGTTTATAAGTCTATGCCGCACGTTGGGCACATTTCCTATTGTATAAGATTGAAGATTTTCAGTTTGTTAACCTTGGATAATAGAAGATTAATTCTAGATGAAATGTTACTATATAAAATCGTAAATTTTAAAATTGAAACAACTGTTTTATCCGAGATTATGTTCTATATCCCTGCCTATAATATTCGTAGTAACCAACTTTTCCTGCCTAGAAGATCTAGAACTAATTTAGGTTTAGCTAATCCTATACCCAGAATTCAGCTATTTCACAATGAGTTCTTTAGTTCTTTGGATTTGTTCTTACTGTCACTTCGTCAATACAGATTACATCTCCGCGGCATGTCGATTTGAATTAGTGCCTTATTTTACAGCTAGTTCAAGTAACTCAATGTTTAATTGCTGGGTACCTTGGCAGTTTCCGCTAGTTTTTGTTTCCTAGGTTGTTACTTCAGTCTGTTTTTTTTTTGTTTTTTGCTAGTAAATATTTTATTTTTTATATTGTTGAATATTTCTGCTATGTATAAAAATATATTAAAACTTGTTATTTTTTTCTGTAATATTGTGGGACACATAAATGGATTTTTTTCTGTGAGTTTCCCTATGATAGAATAAATAAATAAATAAATAAATTAAATAAATAAATAAACATCACACAACATGGTGTAAAAGGACAAATCATCTGGAGGACTCTTAACTAAATTATCCAGAAATCAAATCTCCTAGTCGTTTGATTGCATTTCAAAACTCTGCCGAAAAAAATTAAGAAAAACGACCCTCTGAACCAATTTTACCGAAATTAACACGCACCGCAATCGAATCTAGGCCCTCGAAAATCCGTCCTCATTAATATTTATGGAAATCGCGCTAATCGAAAACAAATTATACAAAGAGACGCGGGCCTCATTCCCTCTGAACAAAATTTCCTGAAAGCCGGACCAATCGCAATCGATTCCTGGTAATTGAAAACCCTCCTCCTCCGTTTTTCAAAATCGTGTGAGTCAAAAAAAAATCAAAGAACGGGACACCGGCTTCACCGATCTAATCGAATTTTACCGTAATCAGGACCCATCGCAAACGGTTTCTGGTACTCGAAAAAGCACCATCAGAAATAAATGTTCATCAAAGTCGTTTGAGCTGAGAAAATAGAAAAGGAACAACTCGAGGACCCCTAAGATCGATGAGCAAATGAGAAATTCAAAAATT
Organism: Nephrotoma appendiculata; assembly: GCA_947310385.1. NCBI lineage: Eukaryota > Metazoa > Arthropoda > Insecta > Diptera > Tipulidae > Nephrotoma > Nephrotoma appendiculata. The sequence continues at coordinate 89,648,854 of OX371225.1, forward strand.
GCAGAACGCTATTTATTAATTTAGTATAGACAACTTCTTCATCTCTTCTAAAATTTCGCTCAAATACACCCCCCTAATACTCGTAGTAAGAGGAAATAAAGAGAGTTTACTGAGGAATAGGACCTATCTGACAAAATTCTATAGATTGTGGTAGAGTTTTTGGGTAGTCTGGTTATTTGTATGGGTGTATCTTTTCGGCTGGTATAGCAAAGGTGCTATCAGCCTTACCATTTGTTCGGCTGAAAATTGGAAGCTAACTTTAAAAATACAGTTTAAGGAGTATGTGTTTTTCTTGTGAACTTCCGAAATATAACCTTTGCAGGCAAATAGTAATTCACTGAACATTTTTTTTATAATTACAGTTAAAATGAGTAATATCAGTTTCTTGATCAAAACGTCTTCCAAACCCCATGTTTCGAAATGAAGTATCGAACACAGTTTTTATACAGCGCTTTTATAGAGGCTCCCTATCTTTTAAGTTCATACGGAACTGTACGTGCAATCTTAGATAATAATTATAATTCGCCCCAGACAAATTTGTTCATAATTTTCATGAAACCATAGACAATAAATATTCCTAAGATTACGCATACAAATCCGTTATTGTCTTAACTTCCACAAAAACAAGGTTTTATTTCGGCTACGTATCGAAGATATAAGTTTGCGAAGGCTGCGGAATCGTTCTGAATGCCATATGCTCTAATGTGGAAACAAATTAACTTCCAATTCGCATCAACTGCTTCGAATAGCACTAGCCTATATGGAACCTTTAAAAATCAATGTATACCAAAAATAAAACAAAATTCCTACATTCTTAGGACATCTGATCTGGCACATGCTTGCCATCAATACCACCGACACAGTTCGGAAAATTTAATTTTTAGTTCTCTAAAACGATAGTTAGATTTTCATTCGTTTGCGTGGCAATAATGGTTCTAATATTCTGAACAGTTTGTCAATTTTTTTGGCTTTATATAGATTTTTTTTAAAATAGAACTTTTTTAGGAACGTTGAATAATCAAATTATATTCTAACAATTTCTTGCTTGTTTATCTTTTCTACCACGATGTCAGTTTTCTGATGTTGACGCATTAGCGCATGGGCATCCGAGTGGGAGTGAAAGAGGGTCCTGTGAATGACTCGAAAATGATTGCGCTTGATCTTCATTCCACCACAATAAGTAAAATTGCTGCATTTTCCGCTACATCCACAAATATGATTGTTTTGTGTACTTTAAGTGTGGAATCTAAACAAATGAAAGAATTTTATGAACAATAGAACACCTTAGACTTAGAGAGTTATGGTTATATTTACAATCGAAATTCAATTTTTTAACTGAATTCAGATTATTCCACTTTTACACTGTTATATCATTCATCCTGTTAAACTTGTACGTATATCCTTATTCATATTCTTCCCACTACGAAATAATTCAGCCAGTTAGTTCCTTTCATTCATAAGTACTTCGAATATTAACGTATCTTGTTAAAATTAAAACAATGCAAAAGCAAGTATTATGCGGGAAACAGATGTGCATAATTTATGCATGCATTTGTAACCATTCGCATGGGTACGTAATATTTATTTTACCGGACTGAAATTCAGGCGGTCGACTCTGGCCGGCTATGGCTCATGGATAATGGTCGTGGGGATTTCTGAATTTCAGTTCCGATCTTGCTAGACCGCACATAAAATATTATAAGAACCCTGTAAATAAATTGGCAGACAAGTGAAAGAGAAGAGAAAAAAAAAATTACCCGTACAAAAAAAAGTACTCGCACAACAAAATTCAAAGATAGAATTTTGCGCTAACATCACGGATGCCATTGCTATCATATACGCGTCACCTACTGCTTTCACATCTCCACACAGAATAAGGTTTATCCACTCATTTTTATAATTGTAATAATAACAATAAAAAGACCATGACTTTTAGATTGTTTCAACATAATTATTAAAATTGAAATACTTCAGCTTTTACATATTTGTACCAAAATAATTATTTACAATAGAAATCATTGGTAATAAACAACAAAAAATGATAATTTAAGACGTATTATATTATCTTAATTAGTCATTGAATATTCTAAACCAATTAGAAATAACAGGAAATTTTTAAATTAATTAATTTGAAATGTTTAGAATATTCAACCATTGATTGATATACTTAAAATTACAAATATTAAGATTACAAACTTACATCTAAAAAAATATACTTCGTTGGGCGCCGTTTATCGAAGAACAACGGAAGATGATGACGGTTGTAGGACATGACATCAGGCGAAGAATAACTATACTCGTAGTTTGCTTTCGCGCACGTATTATAAAAACGTATTATTACGGTTGTTAGTTAATTTAAGATTTAGATATTAATTATTATAATATTATTTGCAGCAATTATTTTACAATTAGTTAATTATATTATTATTAAAATAGCGCAAGTAATCATTACTGTTCATAATGGAAATTTCACAAGCACCAGCTCGTTTTTAAAATTTTCCGTATATGTGTTGGGTGTGTGTTCAAAATTCACTTACATTTATTGTTCATGCAATTTTGAATTTCACGATTTTATTAAATTATCGTAGATTAGCACTAGATTAATTAAACCTTTCTCGTAGTTTCTTTCCACATTATTTAAAGGTAAACAATTTTTTTGCCTTAACACAACTATACGGCCTTAACAGTTCGTATCACTTGCACCATGTGCTCAGTTTCATCATTTCACACACAAACAGTTTTTACAAATTTTATAATTTTATGTTCGCCTTAACCTTTAATTTTATCACACATTTAGGTTTTTTTTTTTTTTTTTTTTTTTAGATTTTTAGTTTTAACTTTTAACTTTTCAACTTTGTATTATTTTTTTGTATTATTTTTAAGTTTTACTTTTAAGAATGCACACACGACTGAACTAATTTTTTCGATTCTTTTTTGTTTCCAATCATCTCCCAAAATTTTTTTATTTTTATTTAAACCCCCCCCCCCCCCTTTAATTACCCCGTAAAACAATAATTTATATAAAGGTACATACGTATTAAATACTAATTAAACTCAAACCTTGAATGAGTATTTACACACCCATCCGTATTACTTGGTGTACACATTTTTGGTAATATTTGTACTGAATAACCTGCATACAAAACAAACAGAAAACACTACATTTCCAGACATACACACACTTTGTGCAAATCGCGTCCGTAAAATTATTCGGTGTGTGAGTTTTAAACATTATTTAATTTAAATTGCTAATATTTTATGGGAGGTACGAATGACAAAAATCAGTTAACTTATATCTTAAGATTAGGAACGAACTAAGGGATTCGTTACACATTGCTGCGTGCCAATATGCAGATAACACAAATGTGCATTATTTTTTGACACTGCATTTTATTTCGCCATATTTGTTTTTTTTCATTTTCCTTGTTTTTTTATTGGTGATAACGCTTTCCCGTTGCGAAAAAATTTGATGCGACCATATCTGGGTCGGTTACTTTCTCAGGACAAGGAGTTATTCAACAGAAAACTAGCAGGAGCGAGAGTAAAAATAGAAAACACCTTTGGGATTTTGACCGCCAAATTTAGGGTGTTGACAAATTCATTAAACATGTTTCCTGAAAATGGTGAGAAAATTGTGAGAGCAACTTTAGTGTTGCATAATTTCATAAAGTTTCACGATTATTCAAACTATATCACGAATAGTTTTGTGGACCACTTAGATGAGAATAATCAACTAGTACAAGGTACATGGAGGCAAGAGGTCGAACCTTTACTGCAGTATAGGCATTTTATGCGTTTTAACGCTGGTAGGGATGCCTTTTCAATAAGGGATAACCTAAAAGACTATTTTTCTCAATAAAATGTAAAAAATATAAAAATCAATAAATAAAACATTTAATTGTACATAAATTCATTCTTTTCAATAAAAGCAATAATGGCTTCCTTCAATTTCGTAAATTGACGTTTCTGTTTTGGAGAAATACACAAAACAATCAATGTGCCGTCAAGTTACCATAGATTTCGTTTTTTTTTGTTGTCAACACTGCCGATGCGCATCAAATTTAGAAATAGGGAATAATTGCATAATTATGCATGCCATGCAAAATACATGTATTTTATTTCATAGAGACAAGTGCATTCTACGCAACACATTCTACGTGTTTCCCGCATTACATTTCCTCCACAGGAATCATTATTGAAATGAATTCTTCATTTAATAAGCTACGTGTCCTGCTCCATCAAAACTAACTTTTACGGTTTTCACAAGAAAATAGATAACCAAATAATGTTAAAATTTTGTTTACATAAAGATAAATACTCGAATTTACTTTCTGTTATTTTGAAATTTGATCATCAAATCACGTAAATACTCAGCTTTCTATCCTTCTAGTTATTTAGGGGCTCATTTAGGCGAGCTGTCATGAAACAGTTTACTCGTAAATGGATTGATCCTGTACGTATCACTTGCTTGGAAAGAACATCAATCCAGATTCGAGAAATCAAATTCATGACAATATTCTGGATGAGCCCAGTGATTTGAATCATCAGATTTTATGAATTACTGTGCGTACACAGTGTCAACATTGAACATACAGTGCCTTTTGTTCGATTTGATCAAGGTACCGATGAGTTTTTAAACAAAAGTTTTTAAACAAATTATTTTCGTTCAATTTAATGTGGTTTTCCAAATTTATTCGCAAGCTAAATATTTATTCTTAATTTAAATAAATTTATTGTTTTAAAAATTTAATAATGTCGAACGCGAATGTGTGTGCATTTGCAAGGGATGAAACCAATACGCCGGATCAATTAAAATGGTTTTTCGATAAAACGTTAGAATCGATGCATCCATTGATGATAATTTTGCCACAGGATACACGAGCCAGATGTAAAAAATGGATACAAACCTTTAAGCAGATGAATAAAGAAATTCCTGAAATGAAAATTCGCAACGATTACATGTGGTTTTTGTTGGTGCAAGCCGAAAATCGTAGCTTTATTTATCCATTTACAGATGATCCACCACCGTCAGGACCACTTCCCCCTCTCGCTGATAGTGTGGTATGTATATAGCAAACATTTATTATATAAAATTGATGCTTATATAATTATTGTCTTGTCTAGGAATTTGAAGTTTATCTAGATATACTGTTAACCGCCCATCAAGCTGGTTTGGCTGCAGAACAAGAGAAACTTGAGACTGAACAAGCAATGCAGACATACAGCGATGCTGCAGTGCATTATCAACGACCAACAAAATTTTTAGATTCCCAGCCAAGTCCACTTGTAGGTATAATGTGCTACGGCAGTGTATTTAGCCGGCAAAAATAAGATCAGTCACCTATTTTGTTTCCATATTAATGAGTTAATAATTATATTTTGAAAATAAATCTTATTTTATTAATTGGCACGGAAATTAAACCTAAACACTTGCTCTGAATACGACTTCTGAATACGACTTCTTTCTCATTTGTAACTTATAATATAATGGTATATGTATTTGCATTAGAAATATGTCCATTTTTGTCCCATTCTGAAATATACTTTGTAATAAATGTGAGTCGGGAGTCGTGAAGCTTTCACATAATTCACTCTCAATCAAAATCTGTCCAAAAGTATTCTTTCCAGTTTCAGGGTTCAATCACACGTTTCATCGTTTGTATCATACTAGTATCTCCTTTGAGTACTTTAAAGGAAGGTTCCCTCAAAGTAGTACTAACCAACAAGTTCTTCTTACTTTTCAGTTGACATCTGAAACATTCGAAGTACTTCTCTTACATCCATGAATTCATATTAGTTACATGATCAATCAACTCTAATTTGCAAGCAGATCGGCTCATTATCTTAAATCTGTAGATGTGAGTGCATTCATTAAAGAACGACCCACTCCCACGGGATTGCAAGCACACATACAACATTTCTACATACACTTTACCTTAAGTTCCCCTACTCCGACTAATTACATTCAACTTAATCTGGGAGTCAGAGAATAGCGTTACTCTCCGCATTCTTTGTCTTTGCCACTTTGATTCCTTCAATAATCCCTAACAACTCTGCATTCGTTACAGTCATCTCATTTAATCTCACTATTTCGTTGAAGGAATAAATATTCCTAAACCCACTCAATCTTCATTTACACCAGCATCTGTATACAGAACATTATCAACTTGCCTAATTAGCCGAATGATGCCTCCTGGTTATGCGTAGAGATGAAGAAATTAGGGGAACCGTATGACTTAAGATGCGAACGAACATTTATGTTGAAAGTATAAATTACCGAAAAATTTTTGTCGCGGGATAGGAAGTTTACTTTAACATTGATAGAAAATCAAATTCCATGGGGGTCCTTATCGTGCAATGCAATATTGTACCGAAACGGCTCCACAAAAATATGTCGAAGTTGGTAAAGCTGCCGCATTGTACATGAAATAACTCGTATTTGTGACTTTGTTATTTTGTTAAAAATTCAAAAAAGAAAATCAATTTGCTATTTTGTAATTTCAATTAAATTCAATTGAACAAATGAGTAACAAATCTGTGACAAATGAGCTTAAGCTCAATACGGAGAGTACTAGCATGGAGTGGATTTGTTTTTTTAAAAAATCTATGTTTTTATGCCTAATGGAAGTATATTTTTTTTGGTGGTTGTTCTTCTTCATTTATATTGCTTCCATAAGTGCTTTTCCTTTACCAAAATTTGTAATGTCAATGAATAAATAAATAAATAAATTAAAAAGAAAATCAAACAACATATTAGAAGTTTTAGTTTAAATGTCGAGCCAATAAATAATTTATCTTTATTAAATTAAATGTCACAGACTGATTCAAATATTACATAACATGGCAATATTATGCGATTTCATAAATGGGAATTTTAAATGGGTTGGCTTGGGAACGAGCGTTCTAATAACAAGGCTGTGGACGTTTGTAACATCCAAGAACTGGATGTATTCCATGTTACAGTAGGAAGAAGAGACACACGTCAGATTTTTTCGACCTCCAAGTATGCCACGATTTGTTAAAATTCCAGCAGCATGTCTGTAGCCAGATTGCTGAAAAGGTCGTATTGCCTTACACAGCGAATTTTACGATATCGAATTAATTTTTATTTTTTTTCCAAGCATCGTTATAATTTCATTTTATTTTTTAGCAATGTAATTATTTGAACATAAGTCGGAATTATTGAATTATTTAAGTACCACTTAAGTACCTTACTCATCTCATACTCTTGAATTGAAGTTGTAACGGTACTATGGTTGCGGTGCACATACTTGTTAATCTTTGCTTCCGCGAGTACTCATTCCTGGGAGGGTATCAGTGAGCAACCATTTACGCCCGTCACAACAATTTAGTTCATGTGCATATTATCGGTAAACGCGTTTATCTTAGTTAAGGGCTCACTATTTCACTTCACATTTTATGCTTTCATCTCACTTTGCTTCCCCCAAAATCCAAATTTTCTTAGCAGATCATCATTATAAAATCAAAAAATGAAAACGACATTTGTGCAGTTTCATTATTAATTATTCGATATCAAAGTCACGAAGATACAACAAAAAAACTCATTAAGAAATATATGAATATTATATAAAGATATAAATGTTGTGTATAAATATATAAATAGATTCGTTATGTGTAAATTAGTAAAGTTATATGTAACATATAACCAACTCCCCAAAAAAATACGAAAATTTGAAAATTGTATATTTTCCTTTTTGTAATAAGCAAAACGTATACACTTCAGGTTATTTTTTATTTTTTTATTATTGAGAACGTCTTATTTTTAAATTAATTTTAATTTTTTAATTTTGATTTTAATTTTTATTTTATCTTAAACTCATAACATTAATATCATATAATAATAATCATAAAAGTGTAAATGACAACTACAAAACATATACAGCATATAGTGTCATAGTGACTAAAACTACATTACGCATAATAAACAATCAAATACAAATATATAACAATATAATTAAATTTAATTAATTAATGATGATTGGTTCTATTAATCACAAATAATCTTTAACTGATGATAGCAGATGAGATTTTATCATTCGTTTAAACATAAAAATATGTACAGCGTTCCTAATATTTTCAGGTAATTTAAATAAATATATGGCCCAATAAATGTTAATGATTTTCTGCCATGTTCCCTTTTAATTTGGGCGCACTTCAACTGACAAGAACCTCTAGTTGAATAGCCATGACCTCGAAATTCGAATTGTATAGACGCAAGTAAATATGGGATGTGCAGACACTTAAACATGTAGGTCGACACATACATCTCACAAATTGCTTTAATTGGAAGAATGCCTATAGCAACAGTTCGATAGAGCTCTACAGTAGGAAACAAGTGAGGCAGTTTAAACATTGCTTTACAGCACCTATTTTGTAAAATCTGCAATTTATTCAGTTTTTCTTTAAAGGCTGAGCCAAAGGTAGAAGAAGCGTATGAGAATCGAGTATGAGAAATAAATTTTTTTTTAACACATGTTCTGGAACAAAATCAGCCAGTTTTCTAATCAAGCAAATAAAAGGACAAACTTTAATACAAATAGAATTAATATGGTGATTCCACGTCATATGCTTGTCGAGTGTTACGCCAAGGTACTCTACTCGCTCTATGGTGCAATTTGCAACTTGAAGTGGTGGTAAATCAATGTGCCGTAGGCGTGGGGAGTGAAAAATTATATATTTCGTTTTGTTAAAATTTACTGATATTTTGTTCAGATGCAGAAAATCTAAAAGTAAAATAATATCATCCCTCATTTGTGACATTGCTACCTGACAATCCTTGGATTCATAAAAGAGGGCCGTATCGTCAGCAAACATTCTAATATCTCCCGTGATCGGTAAATTGGCCATATCGTTTACGTAGATTAAGAATAGCAAAGGACCAAGGACACTCCCTTGAGGAACGCCACAGTTCACACCTAAAGTAGAGTTTTTTACACCATTTAAAATCACAAACTGCTTTCGATTACTAAGGTAGCTTTCTAAAAGTTTGTTCGATAGGCCACGGAAGCCATAAATTTGTAATTTCTGAAGAAGTAAGCAGTGATCTATACAATCAAAAGCCTTACGAAGATCAAGAAATAAGCCAGATATATAGTTTTGCCTGTCAAAATTACGATAGATCAAATCAGTAATGTCTGTTAGGGTCAAATCTGTACCAGAACCTTGTCGAAATCCATACTGACGAGAATAGAAAAAATTAGATTTATTTAGAAAATCGATCATCCGGTTAGCAATAATTTTTTCTAAAATTTTGTCAAATACCGACAAAACTGACATTGGACGATAATTATTAACTATTTTGGAATTTCCAGACTTTAGTAATTTTAAGTCACTTTAGTAATTTTAAGACAATCGGGGTAAACACCGGTTTCCAAAACTACATTAAATAGATCAGCTAGTAATTATGAAAAAATTGGCGAATAATTCTTTAGAACCACATTACGAATGTTATCGTAACCACCACGCTTTGTATTACTGAGGTTAAAATGATATTCCACGACGTCTTAACAATGGTGAATCATCAAACTCTCGTCCCGTGGTCAACCACATGGACATCCCATACTCTTCCCAGTTGATACCAATTAACTTCTGCCGATTTTTCCGTATACTTAGTTTTGCCACGGTCGTGCAATCACGATTAATCGAACACTGCAGTTGGCAATATTTTTCGGCTGGCCCACCTTAATTGTTTAATTTAGGGAATTAAGATAAAAAGTAATAAAAGGTAAAAAAAAAAAAATATTTTTACGAGCTTACCCGGAGAAATTTGATTTTGTTTCTATGCTTCTTAGGTCTAATAATATGTAGCCGACTTTACTAAATTGGATTGTTATTATTATCGCCTACGTCAGTCGTCCGAACTCAAATTAATGACCGACTGTGCAGAAATTCATGAAGATGTTGTTGTTTTTTATGCAATTTAGTACTAGACGAATACGTTCCACAGTTGTGGTATAACACTTTTAACTAATCTTCTATTACCATATTAATGGAGATTTTGAACATTTATTTGGCGCAAACCTTTAAACAACACGGTCGTTACAAAGTCGTACACGGCAACACTTTGCTGCTGATCAAAACACAAAAGATATGTTATGCGCTACAGTTTTGTTCATTTTTCATAAAAACAAACGGCGTGCAAAGTATGAAGTTTATGGGTTAATTCATTTTGTTTTGTTATCACGTTTATCTTTTATTTTAATTTTAACGTGGAACGCTCCAAAAAATATTGCAGTGAACTACCGTATTAGTAAGCATCACTTCGGAAATATTTTGGATCAAGTATCAAGAGTAATACAGAAAAAATTGCAAATTTAGATACAGAAACTTTAGTAAAAATCAGTAATGATTTTAATTGTAAATGGCAATTCCCAAGTTGTGTCAGTGTAATAGACGGCAAACGCATAGCCCTTACAAGGTACAAATATTAAATATTCGAGTATAACATTTATTAAAACTATACATTATGTTTCGGGGAATCCACAGTACAGTCCTTATGGCTATAGCCGATGCCAATTACAGATTGTCATACGTTGCTAATGGTGTACATATTAGTGAAAGTAACACCAATATTGTCGCAACGTCCCCAATTAACCAACAAATAAAATCAAAATTAACGGACTAGGAACGCATTTCTAATTATCCCTTAGCAGCCATGTCCACTAGTTGAAAACGAGTTATGTATTTTAACGTTCAAATCGCTTCGTCCACCGAACAATGAATTGCCAACCAGCTAGAACAAAGAAAATAGTGTCCGCTTGTTACTACATCCATATCTGGATGCTGAACAATCATAAATCGATGTATGTCGGATGTAATTAAAAATGAATGGCGACAATTTGTGGAAAAGGCAGCTCTTGTTGTAAGAACCTCGTCGGCGTTTGGCCGTCAATCAAATTCCGGAAAAGAAATCGGAAATAAATTGATACACTTTCTAAATTCTAATATAAGTATAGGTAGTTTATCATGGCATGGGGCCATTTCTATTATTATAAACAATTTTTTATTTTTAATAATAATAAATAAATAATTAAATAAAATAATAAATAGATATAATAATTAATTATGTGTACATTTCCTTTTCCTTTGAAACCACCTACGAGTATGTTTGTAGTAATTTCCATTAATTTTAAATTTAATTCATTCTGTGAAACACTCATGTTTTCTTTGAATTTATCCAAAAATAAGTTGTTGCCATAAATATGAAGTAGTGTTTGCGTATTCGTTGGAAGAGTTGCAATATAACTACTCTAGCTTACACAAGCATAATTTGATACGTGAGACATCGTTAACCCATCCATCAGTTCTGCCGAACTCTCATTCCCAATTGTATTTATATAGAACGTTCTGCCAAATAGAAAGAACATAATGTTATTCACTCTGTTAGTAATAAACCGTAAATATTTACCTTGTTTTTGGTTGCTCAAAAACGCAAACAATCGGAACGGAGTGACAAGCTCGCGATGTTTTTTGCATCGTCATCCCAAGTGTGGTACATTTGAATTTACAGGCTGCCCAAATTAAACCTATATGGCAAACGATATCAGCAACTAGGGTGCCAATGCAGCAAATTCTTCTTTTTAGCACACCACTGGAATTGTGTTTTTTATATTGCAACTAAGCGTAATTAAACAAAATAAAAAAAGATAATTTAATTTGTTTGTCCCAGCTAAATATCGTGTTGTAGCAACAAATATAAACACACAACCAATTAGCCTGTTGATATTTCATCAGCGGAAATTAATAACAATAGCAACATGAAATTTGTATAATAAATTGAAGCAGCTCCTACAATCTGTATTCATTGCGAGTGTTATGAAATAGCAATCTAAAGTTATTGTCTTTTTTATAAAATTTGTACATTCATAAAAGTAGCAGCTCAACGTCTTATCTTAATCTATTATTATTTACATTTAGATTACTAAATAAATGTAATTGCTTGTCTGAAAATAATGTAAACTTGTGCCTTAACCATTGTCAAGATTTTCACTGTGAGCTAATCCATTCGTGCTTGTCATGTCGTCAACTAAGTAGACCTAGACTATAATTTCCTAGACTCGTAAACCAATAGAGTTTCAGAGGGCCGAGGCAAATAGAGATGAATAAGTTAATTACAATGCAGGGTGGTTTTGCAAATAAAACATTTAGCGTATGAGTCTCCCATTTTTATTAATTAAGCACCTTCACCGTTAGTCAAATTTTATCAAAAACGCATTAGTTCGAAAACAATTCTCTGCTGTTGCATTGTATGTACCTTTGTTGTATTATTTTTTCAAATCCCACAGAAAAATAAGCGGTGTCGATGAGAATTTTATCCGCAAATGTATTTTCTATTTATTCAATCGGGTACTCTTACTAAAAATTCGCACCACATCAACGGATAAATATTTTGAGACATCCGAAAGGATACCTGTTCCTATAAAATAATATTATTGGCAAGATTCGTTTGGAGTTAGGAAAATACACTTTTCGGTGTTGTTTCCAAATCTTGAAAATTCCTGTTTGATTTTTTAGTGGAAAAACATCAGGGGTAGGATATTGTAACATCACTTTCGATACTATCGAAAGTGATGGTCGTATCGAAAAACGTGACTGTCGGTATGTTGTACCATTTTCGACAGCACATCGTTTTTCCCAGACGACAACTCTTTTTCGAACAATAAATAACAGCTAAAATTGTAATTATGTCAAACAGTTTGTTTTGTGTGTTCAATAATATGAATAATAATATAAACTAAAAGGAAAATAAAATACGTAATTATAAAAATGGACAATATTGGCGTAATAATTTCCCATTCCAACCGCCTTGAAGTTACCCCACACTTTCATCCCACGATTTTTTTAAAAATACCACTAGCAGCACAAGTGTTAAAAATTCATCCCATACTTTTTACATTTTATATACATAATATGTAAGTCTCATCCCACGATTTTTTTCATCCCATACTTTTTGTTTTTATTCAATGTAATATTTAACTAAGCGTTCTTCGATATTCTACGAATTTAAGCAACGAAAATTAGTCTGGGATGGGTACTTCTATTGAAAGGTCGATCGATTTGACATTGCCGATAGTTTCTGCACCCTGTTGGCTAATTTGTGACGAAATATAAATTTTCGCCGATCGTGGAAATTCCCGCTATTCGAATATACGTGACACCACATAAAGTCTTCTGCAATAGGAGTCCAAAACATATCTAAATTAACAAATTTGCAAACCTTTTAAACCCTAAGGCTGGAGAATTTTTTTACTTTACAACGAAACCGATACATTTCCCGTGTCACGTATATTCGAATAGCGGGAATTCCCACGATCGGCGAATCTTTATATTTCGTCACAAATTAGCCAACAGGGTGCAGAAACTATCGGCAATGTCAAGTCGATCGACCTTTCAATAGAAGTACCCATCCTAGACTAATTTTCGTTGCTTAAATTCGTAGAATATCGAAGAACGCTTAGTTAAATATTACATTGAATAAAAACAAAAAGTATGGGATGAAAAAAATCGTGGGATGAGACTTACATATTGGGGTAGATACTCGATCGGCTAGCAAGCAAGCAATTTGCTAGCCAAAATCCTGGCTACTCAATCAATTTTACCAAAGAAATTTAAATTTTAATTATGTTTTTCAAAAATTCTTTGTTTTTTTTTTGGGATTGCACAGTAAATTTTGCGGTTTCAAAAAATGAACAGCAAACTAATGTGTTATTTTACTGAGCAATTGCAAAAATATTATTTGAAATTCAAATTTTCTTGGTAAAATTGATTGAGTAGCCAGGATTTCGGCTAGCAAATTGCTTGCTTGCTAGCCGATCGAGTATCTACCCCATTATGTATATAAAATGTAAAAAGTATGGGATGAATTTTTAACACTTGTGCTGCTAGTGGTATTTTTTTAAAAATCGTGGGATGAAAGTGTGGGATAACTTCAAGGCGGTCCATTCCATGATAAACGAAGGGCATCGTCGTCGCCGTAGAGACGCCAACATAAATTTATATTTAGAGCGTCGTTTTCTACGGGATAGATATAATGTTTTTGATCTTTCTACCAATGCCTCCTAAACTACATGCCGCATACACCAAATGATGACGACACGCTATGTCTACGTTGTTGTTGCTTTCTCTAGTTGTTTTGTTAGTGTAAATATCTTAATATTATTATTGCGCAGTATCGCTTTAGACATAAATTGACGTCATCCCAATATGCAATGCCGACGGAATTCCATTTACATTCACGTTCTAAAACCACACTGCTTCTATGGAAAGAACCATGTGTATCACGCGGAAATTCGTACTCCCCGCCAAAGAAAAGTGTCACAAAAATTCCGGTGTCGGTGTGAATCCCAACTAAAAAGAGAAAAAAACCACAGAAACAAAAAGCACGTGTTTGTATATATTTTCCATTTGGAATAAATAATAATTCTTATTTGAAATAAAACAAAATTTTCCATTTATAATAAAATAAATATTAATTTTTTATTCACATTATTTTTTATTTGTGTACAAAAAAACATAGAAAATTTATTTACATATTTAAATTTCCTAAATTGAGTTTTGTATTGCATCCGCCACGTTGTATTGCATCCCCCACGTTGTATTGCATCCGCCAGCATATTGAGATCTTGAAAAAAAAAAATCATTGAAAATTTACTACGTAAATGTATTTCGCGACGACGCCATTGTGAGACAGATCTATATTACCTTTTTAGTCCAAATTTGCACATCGCGATCACTAAATAAGTTAATAATTATTATTATATATTTAAATTTAAAATTATTTATTTTAACAAATCGAAAAACATTATAACACAACACTTTAAAGTAAAAAAACTAATTATGTAGTGCAACCGTGCACGTCGACTTGTCAGAAGAAACTGAAAATAAAAGATACAATCGAAACTTATAAAACGAAAATAATATTACCGCGAAATAGAAAGAGAAAAACAATTATTTTTCTCCAAAATTAATATTTTTGTGTCTTTGATATTTTGTAGTAAGGAATTTTGTACGACATTTGAGCAGTTTTTTCCACACAGTGGAATAATTGCATACTGGGATGTGCAAAAAATGAGAGTAGTAAGAGGCCTGTAGTTTAGGAGGCATTGTTTCTACTCAAAAGTAAGTTGAGTTTGTGATGTTATGTATGTTTGCACTTATTAATCGATTAGTTTTGCTTATAATACAAATTGATATGAATGTCTGCATATAATTTTATTTTAGATTTTTGGAATATTTCCGGGTATCAAAAGTTATTTTTAAATACCTACTAGCGCTAATCCGGTCCCATATTGATACCGGGCAAAGATGGACGAAAATTTCATTAGAAGTGAAACAGGCCGCCGTTTTAAATTTTTACGCGATGGGATCATATCAACGAAGTACGGGGTATCAATTCGTGATTTCTAGATCCATTACGGAACTATCTAGTATCCTAGAGGATATTATTTGCAGATTATATATAAAATTTCCTGATGAACGAACTCAGGCGCAGTACAAGGACCATATTTTTAAAGAACTAGCCACCCTGGAGTAATCGGATGCATCGACGGAACCCATGTAAATATTCTTGCACCACACGAGAACGAGCACATTTTTGTGGACCGTCGCGGAAACCATTCAATGAATGTCCAATTGGTAAATGGCATAGATATTTCTTATAATTATATGGTATATTTATATTAATAACTTCGTGTTTTCAGGTTTGTAACTATGATTTATTAATTTTATCGATTTGCGCTAACTTTCCCGGATCGGCACATGATTCTGCGATCTGGGAAATGTCTAAAGTTGGTCAACGAAACACTTGACTGCTCGGAGATGCGGGATATCCACTGGAACCGCTTCTGATGATACCGTATCGAAACCCCAATGCCGTACAAACAATGTACAACTTGTTACATTCAAAAGCACGGAATTCAATTGAGCGTTGCATTGGGCTTTTGAAAAACACATTTATGTGTTTATTAGGCGAAAGTGTACTCCGATACGACCCTGTGAAGATAGTTAAAATATTTAACGTTTGCGCAGCTATTTATAATATATGTCTCGCAAATAAATTACAAATGGTAGATTTACCATGGCCCAATGAGGGAGAAGATTCCAGTTACGAAGGCGATTTCGAATATGACGATATTCGTGATTTTGAAAATGCTGTAGCTATTCGCAACGGCCTTTTAAATTGTTTAAATAAAAATAATTCATTAGCCATAAAAATTCATTTGTAAAAAAAATGTTTTATTTCAGTAACGAAATCAATTACAATTAGAATCGGTTAGACTCCAAACGTAGCTGTGCTTCTTCCACTTTTAACCGTTTGGCATTGATTTCGTTCGCTTCTTTCATTAATGAGATTATGTTGGTTTGAAACTCTTCTTGCTTCTACCGCTGCTCCTAGAATTCTTCGTACATTTTTGTAAATTGATTTACCGGGCGTCGCTGTGTCCGTGCGGGTATCGGGGCTGTAACTGTATTTGATGGTTCTCCAGTTTCCTCGAGCCATACGACTGCCACTTTAGGTTCAGATGAGTCTTCATCAAATTCGAAGCCAGTCTCATTTCCAGGCACACCTATTGCTGCCTCCGTAAGCCCGGCGAGGTGAACTATCCGCCCTTCAAACAGCGTCAAGAACACGCTTCGCGTTCTTCCACCAGTCTGATGAATATGTTTGTGGGTTTTTCTAATTTTTTTTTTAATTTTAGATTTTAGATCTGCCCATACATCATGCCAGACAGTCAATACTCAATATATATGGCACCTACCGTTTTCCATGCATCATCCTCACGCACTGGGGGCCCTTCGCCGTTTAGTCGAGTTGACAGCTCATGCCAGCCTGCCTGTAATGTCAGTCTCGTCGTAGTATTGTTAAAAGAACCTAATACTAGGTCACGGTGTTCTTCCAGGTAGCTCACTATCACCTCGAACTGTCTGGTTGTAGTTAATTTTTTTAATCTATAAGATAGAATTAAAAAAAATTATAGGTTATGTCACTAAATTATAAGTTTGAAATAACGCTCAAATAATAAAATGATTTTTTTATTATTTAAATAAAAATATAAATTATTATTTTGTTTAAATATTTACCTTCTCATTCTTAATACATATATTTATAATAAAAATAATTTATATTAATTTTTACCTGTATTATTGAATTTTTTTTTTTTTTATTTTTTTTTATTTTTTTAATATCACTTAGATTTTAGCTGAAAATGTTATATATACCAATATGTGGTTTGTTATATATACCAATATCGAAAATGTTATAATATACCAATATGTGATACTTTATCGAAGTTCGAAGTTACAACATCCCACCCCAGATTTTCGGTGTTTGTATATCAAAGTTTAGTTCTTCAGGTCTGCGAAAGTATTTGTAATTATATATAGATATTTGAAGTAGTTTTTTGGTTATATTGTAACGAACAAGTTCATAGTCGAAAATTCGAATTTTCATCATCGATTACAATCGGTGATGTTAATAAACACAACTAAGACCCTCTGATGGAGTGCAGAATTCAGCGCCGACCCACCTTCCATGTCAATGTACTACAGGTGGACATGGAGCTTGCAATGTGCAGGTGGTATACTGTAATTGTGTGAGTAGGTGAATAGGGGAATGGGTTAATGATGTGGCGTGAATGCGTGGTATCACAATGGGCCAAAAATGGCCTAAGTGTCAACCACTGAAACCTAACCTAACCTAAGTTCATTATAGGATGAACATATTTGTCATAAATATTTGGCCTTTGTGGAGGCCAATCTAAAACAATGGAGCAGAAACCTTTCAAAAATTGTTGGCATGTTTTTTGCTCCGTTGTTTGGTGCGTTGTCTTGTTGCAGCAAGCAGTCTCCCCAAATAAGATTGTCATATAAAATAGCAAGGTATACTTTTTTATCAACCAAGCAAAAGGATCAAATCTTCAACACCATTGCAAAAGATAAAAATCCTAAACATAAGCATCCCACCGTTATGCCTATTCGCACGCACGATGAACAGTCGGTGATTTTTATGTTCTTTTTTCGAGAATACACGAACGACTATGATAATCTCCATTGATCGCAAACAAACTTTCATCAGTCCATAAAATGTTTCTCCAATAATCAAAGGGTTTGTCTACAAGCTGCAAAGCACATTTAATTCGCGTTTTTTTGTTGATGTAAGTGATACTAATCACTGTTCTGGATGTGTTATGTTGAATACCAACTTTCTTAAGTCTTAGAGATTATTTGTTGGCGTAGCTTTACCGAGAATTCTCTGTTTTTAGGCAATTTGATAAATTATTTATTAGCTTGTTTACGCTATGACTAAATAAGACTAAAACAATATCCCAAGTAAAACAAAGGGAAAACCTCTAGAAGAAAATCATGTTGCGAGCTTGCGACGTAAGCAAATGAAATTCCAATTACTTATGCCCCGATAAAATAATACACCATTACTTATACACATTTCAGTATTTTTCGTATCGTTGTTTCATTTTTTGTTTCAGAATTTATAAAAACTAAGAACAAAGAAGTTGTGTCCAAAATGTAGAAGCAGATTTTTTTTTATAACATAAATGCTCTACAATTTGCAAACATTTTACTTGAAATATAAAAATTCCAAATACTTTTGCCCATGACCGTAATTTCTAGATAAGTGACACTCATTTAATATTGATAGTTATTGGTACTGCAATTTAGTACATTAAAACTACGCTAGGGTTGTTCCGTCCTAAGCAATAAAGAAATATATTAAACTTTTCCTATTCCCTCTTGTTATGTGAAATAGGATGTAGGAATAGATCCGACATTATCCGGGACTTCTGATGAGATTTTATTGGCACTACCGTCTAAATAATATAATGCTTTAAGACTACTCTACCAAATTTATGAATGAATATCTGTGGAAAATGAGCTTATCGAAGGCACATTATGTGAAACAGCGATTTGTTTATACTCGACTACTGCGGAATTGAGTTGATTTAATGTTTCATTTATTCTTAAAAAAAAATTCAAAGGTCCTCCTCCCATATTTTTCCAAAACCCCCCGTAATAGCCATCCCTGTTATATGAAGAATCATTGATACATTAGAAGGGAACCTTTAATTGAATACTTAAAAGTAGAACAAAGCTCGTTTGCATAAACAAAATTACGCGAATATTAGTTTTAATTATAGCCCTTGCCCTAATCTAACCAACCTTTTGACTGTTGAAATGCTTTCGCAGGCTTCCCAAGAACAAGCAGGCCAACCAGGAACATACAGTTTATTTGAAGCGTTTTTGTTTTATTAGTCGCTTATTTTGTTGTTTTGTTTATTTGTAACTGTTACCTTGACCTAACCATCGTATTTTTTGAATTTCGCAGGCAGTGCTATCATCTGTTCAATTTTATTTTTTTTACGTAGTAACTTTTTACAACCCTATACAACTCCATAAAATATTTTGAGCTGGAGACTTGGCCAATTTACCATTCGCTATATCGCGAAAAAACCTCTTTGTGTGTGCGTGTATGTGGTGCCGTACTCATTAAATGTCTGATAGTTTTCTATAGCCTTTCTATAGGGAAAATGATTTTTTTTAACAAACAAAAATTAGCTCTGTACTGCCCAGACGGATTGATTGGTTGGGATGAAACTGCATACTTAAGGTTTTTTCACAACCGCTTTTTCCAGTTAACCGAAAGTGACAGCTTTCATAAGAGTGTTTTCGTTTCAAATATTTTGAAAAGTATATATCATTTTCGAAAAAGATAGCTATGAACTAAAAGATTTTAAATTCTAAAGATCAATTTTCCAAAAATGTAAGCGGAAATGACGATTTTTGGTAAAACACTGTTTTTCAGCAAAAATTTGGATTGATTGATCTGGATCAAACTTCATAGTTAAACTATTTCCCAAAGTTAATTTCTGACTTTTTTGTTTTTTGCAAATATTTTGGAAAATACTCGTGTATAGCATTTAGCAAAAAAACATGTTTAAAATACAAAGATCGCAAATAAATTTCAAGCAAAATTTATTCAAATAGTTTTTTAAAATTTATCCGGAAATGACTAGTTTTATAAAAAAAAGAACCTGTTTCACCAAAATTCGATTTCTTTACGGTCCAGAAGGATTAACTTTTCGGAATCAAACTTCATACTTAACTTTTTAGAATAACTAGGAAATCTGTGCACCGGAAGTGGCCGCTTCAATGGGAGCTTTTTCATCAATATAAATTTACAAAACGACAAAGAATTAAATTATTTCAATAAATTTAATAATAATTCCAGTTTAGGGGATATTGGCAAAATCAGATAAGCATATTTTATTATACGAAATACAAGCTAAAAACTCCCGAAAATTCTAAATTTTCCGGTGTAAAATTTACAAAAATGTTTACATTTTCTTAAAAAAAGAGATAAATAACTGTCTTTTGTTTTTATTACACGAGTACGAGTATAACAGCTTTCAACTGAAGTTCTTCTTTAGTTATTTCAAATTCAAAAACACTTGTAATCAATTTGAATTTTTTCATTTGTTTCTGTTACATAGTAAAAGCAGAGATAAGGCGTAACCTTTATCTCTGGTAAAAGTTTAAATGTCGGACGACTGTACTCGTATAACCAAATTTTATCTACATGATTTGGCAAAAAATAATAGCCAAGAACTTAAATTGTTTTTAATGTAACTAGGGAACTTTACTATGTCCAGATAGTATGTAAAAAAAACATTTAAAATTCAACAAGAAGCTGAAAATTGAAAATTTAATGAGTTTGTGGGTAACAAAATACTTTTCCGAAAAAGGTAAAACTTATTGTAATAAACAACTTTCATTATGAAATGGCACATTTTTTCAAAAATCCATTTAAAAATTAGCGATATTTGCAAATTTGTCAGGATTTGGTGTATTAGCATAGAATTGACACAAACGTGTTTCCATTTAAATATATCACACACCTGCTGTCGAGTGGATCCCTAAGTTTCAAATGGTAAACCGGTGGGTGGCGAAAATATAACGGTCGATATTCATGAATCAAAATTCGGAATCTGGAAGTATCATCGTGGTCGTCTTGCATAAGGTCAATGGGTTTTTGGAATGGTTAGAATAGATGCGCGTGAAATATTTACTAAATCTATCTTAAGTGTAAAATTTTTTTAGGAATGGTGTAGGAAAAATTTCACACTCCTACAGACAGCCGTGAAATATTTCCTAACGAAATCCTATGTATACTAGTGTTAGTGAAAATAGTCTTAAAAGCGAACATTTAGGCGAGAAGATATTTTAGAGAAACTCCTATTTTAAAAAATATGGAAATTAGTTGATACAAACGAATTAAAAAATTTAAATTAAATTTAAACATAAGAAACATTAACAACTAAACTCTGCTGGAAATTTTGTCAAGTACTCATCGATTCCACTATGTTACTATGTTAGCCGTATAAAATATCAATTTAATTTTTTGACCATCCACCATCAACTTTACTTTTTACCAATATAATAATTTTATTGAATCATCAAACACCATCTAATTACAAATGGAGAAATAAAATATGATGATGGTGAAAGAGAAAAACTAAAGTAAAAGTTCACTCAGATATGATAAACGATAGTAATTTAGATAGAATTTACACTAATTTTCCAAATAAGAACTGACAACAGATTCAATATTGTAAAAAGATATATTAAATGACCATGTTCATGTTAATTTTCAGAATTTTGTCATAGTTCTGGCATGGGCAAATATGGCCCCGAAACGTGTGAGTTATAATTTATAGTATTTTTGCCATTCAAACGATTACTAATCGAGATTTTGCCCGATTCTCATCGATCCCGTTATGTTTTCCAGAAAGATATATCAAATTCCAAAGTCCATGTTAATTTTCAGAATTTTGTCATAGTTCTGGCATGGGCAAATATGGCCCCGAAACGTGTGAGTTATAATTTATAGTATTTTTGCCATTCAAACGATTACTAGTCGAGATTTTGCCCGGTTCTCATCGATCCCGTTATGTTTTCCAGAAAACGTATGAATGGCAAAAATACTATAAATTATAACTCACACGTTTCGGGGCCATATTTGCCCATGCCAGAACTATGACAAAATTCTGAAAATTAACATGGACATTGGCATTTGATATATCTTTCTGGAAAACATAACGGGATCGATGAGAACCGGGCAAAATCTCGATTAGTAATCGTTTGAATGGCAAAAATACTGTAAATTATAACTCATACGTTTCGGGGTCATATTTGCCCATGCCAGAACTATGACAAAATTCTGAAAATTAACATGGACATTGGCATTTGATATGTCTTTCTGGAAAACATAACGGGATCGATGAGAACCGGGCAAAATCTCGATTAGTAATCGTTTGAATGGCAAAAATACTGTAAATTATAACTCATACGTTTCGGGGTCATATTTGCCCATGCCAGAACTATGACAAAATTCTGAAAATTAACATGGACATTGGCATTTGATATGTCTTTCTGGAAAACATAACGGGATCGATGAGAACTGGGCAAAATCTCGATTAGTAATCGTTTGAATGGCAAAAATGCTGTAAATTATAACTCATACTTTTCGGGGCCATATTTGCCCATGCCAGAACTATGACAAAATTCTGAAAATTAACATGGACATTGGCATTTGATATGTCTTTCTGGAAAACATAACGGGATCGATAAGAACCGGGCAAAATCTCGATTAGTAATCGTTTGAATGGCAATAATACTGTAAATTATAACTCACACGTTTCGGGGCCATATTTGCCCATGCCAGAACTATGACAAAATTCTGAAAATTAACATGGACATTGGCATTTGATACGTCTTTCTGGAAAACATAACGGGATCGATGAGAACCGGGCAAAATCTCGATTAGTAATCGTATGAATGGCAAAAATACTATAAATTATAACTCACACGTTTCGGGGCCATATTTGCCCATGCCAGAACTATGACAAAATTCTGAAAATTAACATGGACATTGGCATTTGATATATCTTTCTGGAAAACATAACGGGATCGATGAGAACCGGGCAAAATCTCGATTAGTAATCGTTTGAATGGCAAAAATACTGTAAATTATAACTCATACGTTTCGGGGTCATATTTGCCCATGCCAGAACTATGACAAAATTCTGAAAATTAACATGGACATTGGCATTTGATATGTCTTTCTGGAAAACATAACGGGATCGATGAGAACCGGGCAAAATCTCGATTAGTAATCGTTTGAATGGCAAAAATACTGTAAATTATAACTCATACGTTTCGGGGTCATATTTGCCCATGCCAGAACTATGACAAAATTCTGAAAATTAACATGGACATTGGCATTTGATATGTCTTTCTGGAAAACATAACGGGATCGATGAGAACTGGGCAAAATCTCGATTAGTAATCGTTTGAATGGCAAAAATGCTGTAAATTATAACTCATACTTTTCGGGGCCATATTTGCCCATGCCAGAACTATGACAAAATTCTGAAAATTAACATGGACATTGGCATTTGATATGTCTTTCTGGAAAACATAACGGGATCGATAAGAACCGGGCAAAATCTCGATTAGTAATCGTTTGAATGGCAATAATACTGTAAATTATAACTCACACGTTTCGGGGCCATATTTGCCCATGCCAGAACTATGACAAAATTCTGAAAATTAACATGGACATTGGCATTTGATACGTCTTTCTGGAAAACATAACGGGATCGATGAGAACCGGGCAAAATCTCGATTAGTAATCGTATGAATGGCAAAAATACTATAAATTATAACTCACACTTTTCGCGGCCATATTTGCCCATGCCAGAACTACAACAAAATTCTGAAAATTAACATGGACATTGACATTTAATATATCTTTCTGGAAAACATAACTGGATCGATGAGAACCGGGCAAAATCTCGATTAGTAGTCGTTTGAATGGCAAAATTACTGTAAATTATAACTCACACGTTTCGGGGTCATATTTGCCCATGCCAGAACTATGACAAAATTCTGAAAATTAACATGGACATTGGCATTTGATATGTCTTTCTGGAAAACATAACGGGATCGATGAGAACCGGGCAAAATCTCGATTAGTAATCGTTTGAATGGCAAAAATACTGTAAATTATAACTCATACGTTTCGGGGTCATATTTGCCCATGCCAGAACTATGACAAAATTCTGAAAATTAACATGGACATTGGCATTTGATATGTCTTTCTGGAAAACATAACGGGATCGATAAGAACCGGGCAAAATCTCGATTAGTAATCGTTTGAATGGCAAAAATACTGTAAATTATAACTCATACGTTTCGGGGTCATATTTGGCCATGCCAGAACTATGACAAAATTCTGAAAATTAACATGGACATTGGCATTTGATATGTCTTTCTGGAAAACATAACGGGATCGATGAGAACCGGGCAAAATCTCGGTTAGTAATCGTATGAATGGCAAAAATACTATAAATTATAACTCATACTTTTCGGGGCCATATTTGCCCATGCCAGAACTATGACAAAATTCTGAAAATTAACATGGACATTGGCATTTGATATATCTTTCTGGAAAACATAACGGGATCGATGAGAACCGGGCAAAATCTCGATTAGTAATCGTTTGAATGGTAAAAATACTGTAAATTATAACTCATACGTTTCGGGGTCATATTTGCCCATGCCAGAACTATGACAAAATTCTGAAAATTAACATGGGCATTGGCATTTGATATATCTTTCTGGAAAACATAACGGGATCGATGAGAACCGGGCAAAATCTCAATTAGTAATCGTATGAATGGCAAAAATACTATAAATTATAACTCACACGTTTCGGGGCCATATTTGCCCATGCCAGAACTATGACAAAATTCTGAAAATTAACATGGACATTGGCATTTGATATGTCTTTCTGGAAAACATAACGGGATCGATGAGAACCGGGCAAAATCTCGATTAGTAATCGTTTGAATGGCAAAAATACTGTAAATTATAACTCATACGTTTCGGGGTCATATTTGCCCATGCCAGAACTATGACAAAATTCTGAAAATTAACATGGACATTGGCATTTGATATGTCTTTCTGGAAAACATAACGGGATCGATAAGAACCGGGCAAAATCTCGATTAGTAATCGTTTGAATGGCAAAAATACTGTAAATTATAACTCATACGTTTCGGGGTCATATTTGCCCATGCCAGAACTATGACAAAATTCTGAAAATTAACATGGACATTGGCATTTGATATGTCTTTCTGGAAAACATAACGGGATCGATGAGAACTGGGCAAAATCTCGATTAGTAATCGTTTGAATGGCAAAAATGCTGTAAATTATAACTCATACTTTTCGGGGCCATATTTGCCCATGCCAGAACTATGACAAAATTCTGAAAATTAACATGGACATTGGCATTTGATATGTCTTTCTGGAAAACATAACGGGATCGATAAAAACCGGGCAAAATCTCGATTAGTAATCGTTTGAATGGCAATAATACTGTAAATTATAACTCACACGTTTCGGGGCCATATTTGCCCATGCCAGAACTATGACAAAATTCTGAAAATTAACATGGACATTGGCATTTGATACGTCTTTCTGGAAAACATAACGGGATCGATGAGAACTGGGCAAAATCTCGATTAGTAATCGTTTGAATGGCAAAAATGCTGTAAATTATAACTCACACTTTTCGGGGCCATATTTGCCCATGCCAGAACTATGACAAAATTCTGAAAATTAACATGGACATTGGCATTTGATATGTCTTTCTGGAAAACATAACGGGATCGATAAGAACCGGGCAAAATCTCGATTAGTAATCGTTTGAATGGCAATAATACTGTAAATTATAACTCACACGTTTCGGGGCCATATTTGCCCATGCCAGAACTATGACAAAATTCTGAAAATTAACATGGACATTGGCATTTGATATGTCTTTCTGGAAAACATAACGGGATCGATAAGAACCGGGCAAAATCTCGATTAGTAATCGTTTGAATGGCAATAATACTGTAAATTATAACTCACACGTTTCGGGGCCATATTTGCCCATGCCAGAACTATGACAAAATTCTGAAAATTAACATGGACATTGGCATTTGATATGTCTTTCTGGAAAACATAACGGGATCGATGAGAACTGGGCAAAATCTCGATTAGTAATCGTTTGAATGGCAAAAATACTGTAAATTATAACTCATACTTTTCGGGGCCATATTTGCCCATGCCAGAACTATGACAAAATTCTGAAAATTAACATGGACATTGGCATTTGATATGTCTTTCTGGAAAACATAACGGGATCGATAAAAACCGGGCAAAATCTCGATTAGTAATCGTTTGAATGGCAATAATACTGTAAATTATAACTCACACGTTTCGGGGCCATATTTGCCCATGCCAGAACTATGATAAAATTCTGAAAATTAACATGGACATTGGCATTTGATATATCTTTCTGAAAAACATAACGGGATCGATGAGAACCGGGCAAAATTTCAATTAGTAATCGTTTGAATGGCAAAAATACTATAAATTATAACTCACGCACGTTTCGGGGCCATATTTGCCCATGCCAAAACTATGACAAAATTCTGAAAATTAGCATGGACATTGGCATTTTTATATATCTTTCTGGAAAACATAACGGGATCGATGAGAACCGGGCACAACCTCGATTAGTAATCGTTTGAATGGCAAAATACTGTAAATTATAACTCACACGTTTCGGGGCCATATTTGCCCATGCCAGAACTATGACAAAATTCTGAAAATTAACATGGACATTGGCATTTGATATATCTTTCTGAAAAACATAACGGGATCGATGAGAACCGGGCAAAATTTCAATTAGTAATCGTTTGAATGGCAAAAATACTATAAATTATAACTCACACGTTTCGGGGCCATATTTGCCCATGCCAAAACTATGACAAAATTCTGAAAATTAGCATGGACATTGGCATTTGATATATCTTTCTGGAAAACATAACGGGATCGATGAGAATCGGGCAAAATCTCGATTAGTAATCGTTTGAATGGCAAAAATACTATAAATTATAACTCACACGTTTCGGGGCCATATTTGCCCATGCCAGAACTATGACAAAATTCTTAAAATCATTTCGTTTATTGGATTTTAGTATCATAAATGCATGGCGAGATTGATGAGCATTTTTCTAAATTTTGACTAGTGTATCTATGAAATCTAAAAATTCAACAAACTTCAATTTAATTTTAAGTTTATCTTGTTACGATATACTCGTATAGTATATACCACATTATTAATTGTTTTCTAATTAATGGTATTTTAAGCATATTGGTGCGGTAGAATTTGGAGATATACGTATTGAAAATTTACAATAAGTTTACTTTATGGTGAAATTTTCTAAACAATTTTAAAAAATTATTTACGCCTAAATGTTTGTTTTTTGTGTATATCCACTAATATACACACACAATTTTTACTTAGGATTTTTTTAGTAAATACGAGGGTATATCAAAAAGTCTTGCAATATCATATGAAAAAAAAGAGTGAGTGAGACAACAATATATTTTTCAAAACCATTTTTTGTCGCGATGAAACTTCTAGAAGAACATTTCGATGTAAATTTTACAGTTCGTTTGTTTTTGTCAATTTAGTAACACGTGTTTTGAATTTTTCTTAAAATGAATGAAATTGAATATCGCGCCGTTATTAAATTTTTCTGTAAAGATGACCGAAATGCAATTTATATATTCAACTATATATCAAAAGTTTACTGCGAATCTGCACCATCATATGCCACAGTAACAAGGTGGGTAAAATTATTCAAAAGTGGTCGGGCATCATTAGAAGACGACAACTGCTCGGGTCGGCCAGCTGATGCTATTAGCCATGAAAACGTAATTTTGGCCGAATCTATTGTATTGGAAGACCGGCGTATTTCTATTCCGCGGTTAGCGTGGAGACTTTCTCTTTCATACGGTACCACATATACTATATTACATGACCACCTTCACATGTCGAAAGTAAGTGCACGATGGGTTCCCCGTTTGTTGAATGCAGAACAAAAAAAATGCGTGTTCAAACTTCAAAGGCGATTTTAGATATGTACAAAGAAGATCCAGAAAATTTCTTGGATAACATAATAACAGGCGATGAAACATGGCTTCATCACTGGGGTCCGGAATCCAAACAAGAATCGATGCAATGGATTAAACGTAGCGAACCACCACCAAAGAAATTCAAAACTCAACTGTCTGCTGGTAAGGTTTTGGCAACAATTTTTTGGGATGCTGAAGAAATTTTGATAATCGATTATATGCCACCGAAAACCACAATCACAGGCATATATTACGCAGCGGTTTTGCGAAAATTGAAAAAAGCGATCCGAGAAAAACGGCCAAGGAAAGTTAGAAAAAAAATCTTGCTTCTTCACGACAATGCACCAGTGCACAAGGCTAATGTTGCTCAAGCTGCATTAAAGGACTGCGGCTTCGTGGAAATTCCGCATCCACCGTACAGTTCAGACTTGGCACCCAGTGACTAATTTCTGTTACCCAATTTGAAAAAAAAAATTAGGGGCCGGAAATTTTCCAGTGACTATGAAGTACAGTCTGTTGTAAATGGATATTTTATGGAGCAAAAGAAATCTTTGTTTTTAGAGGGTTTAGGCAAGTTAATTGATCGATGTGACAAATGTATAAACCTTAAAGGAGATTATGTCGAAAAATAAAAATATTGCTGTCTCACTCACTCTTTTTTTTCATATGATATTGCAAGACTTTTTGATTTGCCCTCGTATTTCACGTCAGTTAGAATAGTAGAGAGTTATATTGCGTTTAGATTGCCTCAACATAAAGGAATATAAATATTTAAAAGTTAACCATTCGATAAATTTCGTAGATCCAGACACTGATGCTCACACCAATAGAATTAAGGCAACATGGCGCCCTTTATAAACCCTTTTACAAAGGGTATTTCGCAAAGTATATGTCCTTAAAATCAGTTTAGCGAATCGAGATGTTTCAAATATGTTTACAGACAGCAGCGACTACGAGGATGATTGTGAATTGGTAAAAAATATTATAAATAAATAATATTAATTTTATTTAAATTTTTTTTTTTTAATATTTAATTTGTTTTATGCCTTAGAACATGGGGCTGCTGTTCCCGGACCCCGTTGTCTTTATATTTAAAATTGTTGTTGTGTTAGCATATTACATATACTCGTATGATTCTGTATGTGATTATTAAAGGGTTGGACTTAAATTCCAATATTTTTTAAAAATACAAAATTTTGACAAAATAATGTAAATGTGGTAAGCGAGATTTCGGTCCCTCCCATTATTCATCGTTTCGTCAACCTTGCAGACACAGATCAAAGAAAATACGTCGCTCATATCTCTTCCCCTGATAGATCTACCAATGTTTTAAATTTTATTTATATAGATTAATTCGTTGTTTGAGATGGAAAATGGGCGAAAAGTTTTGATTTTTCCAAACATAAATTAATTTTTCCGGAAAATGTGGGGGAAATTTTTGCCTTGTGCCTTCTAAAACCTCATAAAAAATTTAACATGGTATAAAAAATTAAATAATCGTGTTACTTACTTGATTTTTCCCTAAATTCGAATTTAGCCAAATTTTCAACCGACAATGGGTTGACCTTGCTGGTTTTCTAAAATTTAAACATGGAAAATGTTTTTGATTATGTACAACGGTTTTATCAAAAGTCCGGTTAATGTAATTTTTCCTTTTAGAAATCAAGTGTAGCGTATTCGATATCTACGTATACATTCTTGGTAAAAAAAAGTCGGGTGTTGGCCACAGTAAATTACCCCCTTTATTTTTTAATATGGTGAATTTTTATTTAATTGTTGAAAACAAGTAAGCCACTTAGTCCGAGACTGATTGTAAAGTTGTTCGTAATGCAACAACGTGATTTTCAATTCTACATATTTCATAAAAGTAGAACGGTGAGACTCATCTCGTTAAGTACTGTAGGAATAGTATTGTTGGTGGTTAAATTTCTTTTAACGACCGAACTGCTTGCAAAATGACAGAAGTTAATTTCAAGACTTAATTTACTGCACTGTAAAATGACAATGACGCTGTAATACAGTAAAATTTAGTTTAAAATCGAATTAGGTCTCCTTTCAAAAGTACATCAAATAATAAGTGCGTCATATTTTCGTAATGCCAATCTAGAAACAAAACTCAATTTGTTCATTAACTATTACGAGATAAAAATTCAATTTCATTGAGCAGAATCGTAAATTTATAAAATAGATTGCATCTACGTCAGTGTAAGAAAATAAGAAAATAATTTTTTTATGGAGAACTATTTTTATAGAGATTTAAATTAATTTACGAGCGCACAAATGACAACATATTTTCCAGCTATACAGAATCATTTATAGTTTTGTAATCGATAGTCTAGAATGATAGAACGTTAATTTGAAACGATAAATTGTAAAATAATGAATTTCTTTTTGGTTAAGGCATATCGAATAATTGGTGTAAGCCGGCCTAGTAAAAGTAAATGTATTTTTATTGGTCAATTTAACGGGGTCAACCAAAAAATTTATTAATGTTTGATAAAATGTGATTTAGTGTTACCGCTCAGAATAACAGTTTATTTCTAGGTGCAAAACTCTATCAAATCGATGTTGCGGATTTTGAAAAGGCTATCGAATCAACTGGTTATGGATGTTTCAACTATTTGCTATTATTAATTAGTATACCGTGCTGTTTCGCAAGTGTGTTTGCAACCACAACCTCGTCGTATATATTGCCAAGTGCTCAATGTGATCTCGAATTAACATTGGTGGATAAAGGTGCCCTAAATGCTATCACATATGCAGGTCTAAGCTCAAATTATTTCTTTTTGTATAAAATGTAACTTAATCAAGTGACATATTCTAGGGATGATCTCTTCTGCGTTTTTTTGGGGTTATTTTGCTGATGTGCTGGGACGAAAGAAGTTGTTAGCCTATGGTTTCTTAGTAAATGCCGTTATCGAAATCACTTGTGCATTTAGTCAAACATTTTGGTTTTTAATGCTATTTAAATTTTTAGGCGGCGTCGTGTACGTCAATCCTGTGTCATATGTGTATAATTTCTTAAAATCATCTTTAATTTTTTTCATTTCAGAATCAACGGACCTTTTGCTGTTTTATTATCATACTTATCAGAGTTTCATGGCATAAAACATAGGGCAAGGATAATCATATACGTAGGAATATTTTTTAGTTTGGCAACTATAGCACTACCTGGTTTAGGAATGGCGATTTTAACACGTTCCATAAATCTTACAGTTATCCCAAATTTCATAAGTAAAGAAACTCAATTCAATTAATTTTTGATTTAACATTTATTTTTGTTTTATTTTTTTAGCGCTACATTCATGGCAAATATTTTTACTAATTTGTTCGATACCGACATGCATAAGTGGTTTTTTTCTAACATTTTTCCCCGAAAGTCCAAAGTTTTTAATGTCACGTGGACGAAATTTCGAAGCCCTCGCAGTTCTACAAACCGTATTTAGTATCAATACTGGTCACCCTAAGGAGGCTTACCCGGTAAATATAATATATTTTATGTTTTCGCTTCTTAAACTAATTGTTTTGCGAATATAGGTTAAAACTTTAGTAAACGAATTAGAATCACCTAATGATATCGAAACAACTGCTGCAAATAAAGATTCACCAATTTCTCCCAAACATCATACTGGATATAAGGCCTTAACAAAAGGGTTATCGCAACTTGCACCAATGTTTAAAAAACCACTCCTCGGTACCTTCCTGCTTACGTTCACAATTCAATTTGTCTTATTATTCGGGTAAGTTCTAAAACATTATTTTTATAAATTGTGCTGACTTTAACTATTTTAGTACAAATACCATAAGATTATGGATGCCACAAATATTTGCTGGGTTTTCAATGTTTGAAGAATTGACGCACGAAAAAATCGTTTCATTATGTGTAATCGTTGAAAACTATCTGGGTAAAACAGATTCAGCCCCCGTATACAAATACGATGACAATGGAAACTGTATTTCAGTAAAAAAATAAAACAAACAGTAAATGGAACCGTTTTATTATTTCTTAATTAAACAAACTTTTTCAGGTTTATTCAGATGAAACTTATTTGAACTCCATTTATATGGGTATTGTTACCCTCTTAGGATATGTCATCGCCGAAAGACTGGTAAATGCAGTTGGAAGTAAAGCTATTTTGGGTAAGTTTTGTTTCCAATCTAAATATAATAAGTATTTCTTATAATATATTAAGCTATTTTACTTTCCTAAGTGGGGGGACTATTTATATGTGGAGCTGTTGCATTTGGAATGTATTTTGCTAACAATTTAATTATAACGCTTACTTTATCATCAATTTTTGTGTCATTAGGTAGTATATCGTCTACCGCCCTAATCGGAATTGCCCTTAATTCGGCACCTACATCATTACGGTAATATGTTGTTCCCAATTCTAGGATATGAGATTTACATTTACATGAGAGAGATTTTTTGTGATTCGCAGGACAACGATGATCTCAACCACAATGATGTTTGGTCGACTTGGTTCTATTACTGGAAATATACTTTTTCCAGTACTAATTCCATTAGGATGTCTTCCACCATTTTTGACCATTGGACTATTAATGTGCGGTAAGCATGTGTTTAATGTATGTAATAGGACACAGTAATTAATTTTCGCCAAATGTTTTTTTTTCCTATAGTAAATGGAATTTTATGTATTTTCATGAAAAACACAAATAATACTCCTCTACAATAAAAGCATCATTCAGTGTTATTTATCATTAAAGTTCAAACTTTAGCAGTATTTCATCTTTGTTTGAACTATGACACCTATGAATTGAAACACGTATTATTTAAGCTAATTAAGATTAATAAAATATTGGTAATGGATTTTTCAAGATTTGTGGTCCACTAATGCCGCACTTGCTGGAAAGTTATTTTATTTGCTTTTTCTATAAGGTTGGCAGGGTACCAAAATTGTAGATAAAATATATATTTTCACAAATAAAAGCTGTATTAAAAGGAAAACCGAAATAATCTCTATGTTAACTTCACTAACTTAAAGATTTCATAGCAATTCTGAGCAAAACATTTGACGCCACCAACCCTAAAAAAAAGTTCACAGTATTATATTGAGTGGGATTTAATTTAAATGGCATTACAGCAGTAGTACTACTATTGAACTAGAGATGACAGCACGAACCATATGAAAGAAAATATAATTATAGGACGCTTCGGATAAGGAGGTATTCATTTTTAGTTTTTCGGTTATTGAAAAAAATAAATGGGTTTTTTGTTAATGTTAGTTATGGTATTAGTTATTTTCCAATCCAGCGATCGACCCGAGTTATTTTAAAGTTATAATCTCGTCCAAAACGTAACAATTAATGACAGCGATTGGATGTGAAAACAAAAATGTTTTTGGACCAGTTAACAATTAAACAGTTAAAGGTGGAGTTGAGCCATCGAGGATTACTAATAATTCATAGTAAAAGAGAATTGCAGTTGAGACTCCGTGGGGCCTTACCCAGCACGATCAAAATGGAAGAGATTGATAATGTTGAACAAGATGTTGACGGATCATTGATAGAAGGCTCAAATAGAAACGTCGGAAATCTTGCAGAAATATTCAAAAGTAGAACAGAGACAGTTACAACAACAGGTAGTTTTGATATGATGCAGATATTTCAACAGCTGATGATAATAATGAATCAAAACGAAGCAAAAATGATTCAAGAACTGAAACAGTCCAACCATAGAAGGAAACAAGATTTTGCAATTATTGAGAACAAAAAGGACAAGAAATTTCTGAAGGTGCACGACAAGGTGGAGAAGGTTTAAAATGAAGGAGCAAGGTCTCGAGAAGGCTGACGAAAAATTGTAGATGGAGATCAAGTAAACAAACAAGTAATCAAGACCACACAAACGATAAATCTAAAGCCACCAACGTTCGATGAAACAGTGCTATTCGAGATTTTCAAATTTCAATTTGAAACGACAGCTACCCTTTTTGATGTATCATAAAGTTTGCACGAATCAACGTTGAAAAATAAACCATTCCAATGGAATGAGGAACGAGAGGATGCGTTAAAGGAAGTGAAGAAGCGGTTATGTACTGCACCAATACTTGATTACCAAATAAAATCTTTATTATCGACAACGATATAAGGAATCATGGTATAATAGGAGTGTTGTCACAGGAGATCGATGGCCATGAATGTGTAATGGCATATTACTCGAAAGTTTTTTCGAAACCG
The DNA here is from genome assembly GCA_947310385.1 of Nephrotoma appendiculata. Lineage (NCBI taxonomy): Eukaryota > Metazoa > Arthropoda > Insecta > Diptera > Tipulidae > Nephrotoma > Nephrotoma appendiculata. Next base: position 89,683,123 of record OX371225.1, read on the forward strand.
GAACGCAATTACTGTGCAACGCGGAGGGACATATGGATCGGCGGTGCATTTCACAATGGGAGAAACAGCAACTACTAAGATATTCCGTAATAATTTGAGACTTCCAGGAGATTTGAAGTTTGTCGCAGTTCTATCAGCAGCTTTAAGTGGACAAGCATATGTGGACAATAAAAGAAAAGATCAACAGCATACACCGATTTATCAGAAATAAGATAGATCCTTCAAGTGATCGACCAAAGGCTCGATCTGACAATTTGGCGAATAATTGAGGATTTCAACAAGGGGAGTTAGTTTGGCTTCACAACCCGCAACAAAAAGAGGATTATCATAGAAATTGCAATCAGGATGTGAGGGACAGTACATAATCATTTCAAGGATAAATGATGTCTATTGAATTAAAAAATGACACATGGTAAACAATTACGAACCTGCGTGACGACAGTAGTAACACTATTGAACTCAAGATGGCTTAAATTTCCGCTTAAATTTTAAAAACTGCGATGTATACGAGTATTGTTGTAATTTGGAATTTTTTAGTTCATAGTCGTTTTTCGACTTATATAAATAACTAGCGAGACCCATAATTTCGTCCAAATCTGCAACTTGGTTGTTATTAAAACTACCCCATATATTAGCAGAACCACCCCATCTTTGTATATAGAAATCATATAGTCTAAAAGCAGTGTTTTACCGGGACGACGCCGAACGTAAACTTGATTCAAAAATTTCGAATTTCAATTCGTCTGTACATAGGACTTTTCTCCATTCTGACATTGGCAATGGTGATGGTGATACTTTGCGCAATTAATTCTTTTTTTACGGTTTGTAATCGAACAAAGTGGTTTTTTTACAGCAATTCTGCCATTTAAACCCTGATCTGTTAGGCGCCTTTTTATCGTAGTCAACGACAATTTATTTTCCCGAGCGTTGTTCACTGGCGCCAATATTTGAGGTGCCGTCGACTTACTATTTTGCTTGGATAACAATCCTATATATTCATCCTGATTCGCAGTGGTGACTCAGGTGGTGGGATGAGTTCTATTCAGTTTCTTTAAATCACTTCAGTGTGTATTGCACGGTAGACTTCGGAATTTCAAGTTTTCGGCCAATTTCCGCATGCGCAAGCCTCTCTCTACGGAGAATGACAACGGCTGCTCTTAACTCAATCGCAAATATTCACAGCAGCGTCACAGCTTTAGTCACAGCAAAAGCTAAAAAAATTATTTACTTTAATATTCACTCACATTGATATTTATTTAATAACTAAAATAAATCAGTTTTTTACGCAACAAAATATATCGATTTTCATTATGTTGGTGATTTCTCGAATAATAAACGTTGAACCAAAACAAAATATGCGTATATATAGGATGCATTTGGACAGGGTGTGTAAAAAAATATTCATCGAAAATAGCATTGCAAGTCCTTTGTTTTAATTGAAAAAAACTTATCGACCAAATACTTTTGGCCTGTAGTGTAGATAAATCAAAGCTTAGTGCACTAATTTAGCCTTTCCACAAATTGCGACAATACGATGCGTTTTTTTTTCATCTCTTACCTCTTCGCCTATAAACTATATACAAAGAAGTTAAAATACTGGAGAATAGGTGGCAATATTTTACCCATATAAAATTTGCTATTTCATCTGTCACAAGCCAGAATAGGATGGTTATATAAAAAATCCATATGGTTTACTCATATCTCGCTATAGAACCCGTCAAACCAGTTTTTGTTGTTGTACGAAGTGACGTTTTAATTTTGCGCTTTAAAATTATAAATTATAAATTTTTAAAATTATTAAAATTATTAATTATAATACATAAAAACAATAAAAACTTTATCAAATAGTTATTTGTTTATGTAGTGATGTATTATATGATAACAAAAATTACAGACTTTTGTGCAAAATGAAGTGTATCGCGAAAAAATTCCAAAATACGCCTAAAAAATACAAGAAGAAATATCTTACCATTAGTAAGTTTACCAAGTGTTTATATAAAATAAAATATAAATTATGTTAAGAAGCTAGTGATTTGTGGTAAATTTATCCTTAATTTAAGTTATAAATCAGAAAAAATTAAGAAAACAATTTTGGTTGTTGGCGTGGGGTTCGTATAGATTTTTGTTGTTGTTGTTGTAATCCCGTTGATTTAGATGCTTTCTCTTTTACCCTCCGAATTTATGACACTTGACAGTTGCTTAGGCTCATTCTGTACTTTTAACTTCTTTGACTATATATTAAAGTGGGGTTATTTTGTAGCAATAATTGCAAGCGCGTCTCGTGTTGTATACTCACTAACACAAACGAAAAAACAAAAAAAATTGTTAGGGTCAGACTTTTTTTGGTTTTACGCGATTAATATGAAAAGAATTTTTGTAGAAAATAAGCGACTGAGCAAGTGTGAAGAATTTTACATTTTGTTTGAATACCAACTAGATTTTTAAATTCTATATTTTGTCTTTTCTATCCGTTTCGCTGAAGCATTCAATATAAAATGAAAATAATTTTACACATACCTAGACACGAGACGTTTGCGTGGAAAGGCAAGTGCAGCTTGAGTTTTGGTGCAAAATGTAGTGTGTGGAAAGGCTAATTGAGATCTAAGGCTAGACGATATGTTATTATTACAAATGAAAAAGTAAAAATTTAACCAGTCCAGTGTTAAACTGCTAGACCCTGCCAACATAATAACTCATCTGTAAAACCAAACGGAAATTCATAAAATATTTAGCGGCAAGTTGATGACCGTGTTGCAGGGACTGCGCATTCTACTGGAAAAAAAGACGAGAGATAACAGTAGAGGAGATGCGCAAAAAGCCTTTAGTTTAAACGACATAGTTCCTATCGAGACTCATATCGGTCAATTAGCTGTGAGTGAACAATCTCGCATAATGGACTATTCGCAGTACTGCGATTTCATGCGAAGTACGAATCCAGATCAACGAGAAATAGTAAAAAAAAAGACTATCCTTCGAATAGTCTACTTAATTACTCCTATACTTCGGTTGTACTCTTACCTTTCAGACCGCCAGAAAGCTGTAAACCGTCTGGGTCAATCTTCTCAAGTTTTTGCTTAAAATTAGCCGTACTACAGGGTAGCCATTTAGGTTCTTTGCTATTTTTTTGTTGCCTTCTTTTCGCCGATGACTTAAATAATTTTGCTCGGGTGAAGATCGAAGCTGACTGTAACAAACTTTAAAATGATTTAAATAGATAGTGTAAAATTTCAAATGACAATAAACAACACCATGTGAGTAAATGTATAGAAACTTAGGTCCCTTAAGCTAACAGAACCCATACGGCAGAACATTACAAGATAGTATGGATAATTATAAGCTAATTAGATGCTGTATTAAAAAATGTTGGGCTCCATAGCTTTAAAAAAAGTTAGCAGAACCCATATCAAAAAACGATTTAAAAACAATTGGAAAATCAAAGGTTAATTTTAGGCTAATTAAAAGCCCAAATTAAATTTTTTTATTATGCTCGCTCTAGGAAAAAGTAAGGCTTTAACACTTAAAAGCTAACAGAACTCAAATCGAAAATCGGACCAAAAATCAAATTGGAACGCAAAACAAGAACAATTGACAAACAAATAATTTTAGGCTCATTATGGCCTAATAAAATGCCACATTAAGAATGTTTGGGCTCCACTCGTTTTTGACCAAACTTCAGGCCATTTAATCTAAAGCTAACAGAATTTTTGCATAGCACTACTACAGTCCTAACTGATGTAACTGATCATATTAGAAATAGCTTAGACAAGGGGAACTGTTTTATACTTTGTTTGCTTGACGTTAGTAAAGCTTTCAACTCACTCTTAAACTTAACATATATGATAAACTACGATATCGGTTCAATTTTACTACCAGGGCATCAAACTTAATTTTTCTATAGAGATATATTTATCTATTTAGAGATCGTTCCCTGTTTGCAGAAGTTAATGGTGTAAGATCTATTTACCTTCCTCTAAATGCGGGCGTACCCCAAGGATCGATTATGGGACTTTTAATATTTTCCTTGTATACCAATGATATAGGGGATTCCATTCAACATTGTAACTATCATACCTTCGCCGATGATCTACAAATTTTTCGTGAAATTAATTTAGATGGAAGAGATAGAACACAGGCGAATAATGATTCAGTTGCACTTGTTAACTGTGATATTGGAAGTATAGTATCTTGGTCGCTTAACAATCAGCTTCCAATTAATTCTAAAAAGTCCCAAGCCATAATGTTCTCTCAGAAATGGAAAAAAATTCCGCTTAACTCCACGATAGGTAGAGTTAAAGTTGAGCAGGATGTTATACCCTTTAGTAGGACGGTAAGGAACTTAGGTATGATCTTAGAAATGAACATTGATTGGTCTCATCATATTAATTGGATTTTACAGAGAATGTATAATGGTCTGAGAACTCTATGGAGAAGTGTTACTTTTACCCCTGTTAAAGTCTCTTGCTTTGAGTAATCCCTTGTACTGTGATGTGGTATTCTCCGACTTGAACTCTCAATTACTATCAAAATTTAAACGAGTTTTCATCTCATGTTTAAGATATGTGTTTAGACCTAACCGCTATGATAGATTAACACCATATTATAATAGACTCTTTGGTTGTTCCTTAAGAAATTATCTCAATACTAGAATTTTAGTTCTTGTCTATAAAATTATTGTATCACATCAGCCTAGTTATTTATTTGAGAAACTAATATTTACGCAACCTTCACGTACGCGTAACTTTATTTTACCTAGAACTTGTACTAGGTATATGAAAGGTTCATTCTTGGTAAGGAGTGCTGGACTAAGGAACTCAATTCCATTCAACATCAGAAACATCGTACGGCTGGAAAAGATCAAAACGGATTGTGTTGCATATCTTAATGGGATAGATAACTCATATTTTTGGCTCATTCACCTTGTTGTCATGTTGTACCATGAAATTAATGAAATAAATAAAATATATTAAATCAAAACACAGATTTTAATAGACTGATTCTTTTAAATACTTGATTGCTTAATCCATTCAGAATTCACGATATCTCGGTTGAAACAAACTGACTTGTGAACCCAACCGTTCTACTCCAATAAAATCAGTTCCGAACTTGGGTACAAAACTAATGAATTTTATGGGTCAAATAGAACAAAAATTATCTGACGTTAATTAAAGAACTAAATTTTTTCATTTAAAACAAGTATTAAAGAACGGTAAAGTTCTATTTACTAAATAAGGCATTATAACAAAGCAAATGCGGACTTTTAAATTCTGAACTTTACATATTATTTTATAAATATGGATTTTGAGAGTGATTCTACTTTGTAAGACTTATTATTATTATTTCAAATATGAATCTAAATTTACGGTTAGAGGAAATGTGGTGTTCGAGATTGTAAACTGGACCAATGAGTAACTTCTTTTACTTATCTTACCAGAAAATTTTAATTTTCTGCTATTAAAAAACATCTGCTGATGAACTGTGTTATGTTTGAAATTCAAAAGAAGAAAAGCGATTCGATAATGCAAGCAATCATCTTTGCGGTTATATAATAAAGTAACTTTGGTTGATTTTAATGTAGAAATTTGTTTTTTAACACCATCAAAAATTCTGTTCAAATGATACCGAAGTCTTGTTCGATTACAAATTTGTTTAAATGATAAGTTCATTATTTTACCGGAATAATTTAGTACTGAGCTCTAAGAAGAAACCTGGCACAAGCGATATAAAATTGAACGGTCATTCTCATTTTCAAAATAGAATTTTCAATTAAAGACCTATCAAAAATAATTTTAATATTTTATTAAAGCATGTCGATTTGGATTCAGTTAGAATGCTTCCTGAAAGAAGTAATACTTTAACCTATTTAATTATTTCTTAGTTCTGAGTTGTATATTCAACCCGCTTTACAATTTGAGTTTTGCAAGCTTGGAAGTGGCACTTCATTTCATTACCTTGTACGGATCAGTTGACCCGTTATAGAAAAACATTTTAGCTATCGTTCTCTACGTAACATCTATTTAGATTCCAATGCACGTTAAATCTTAGGATTGAAATAGAGATTTTCTCTGGTCCTCAGCTTTGATCTTGAACACAGTAAATTGTTCTTGAGGTGTGCATTTGGTTCCTGAACATGGAAGATTGTTGTTCACTTTTCTCAATTATTGATGGTGAACTATTAAAATTATGTAAACGGTTTAACCTTATCTGATAATATAATACTATAACCATGTACGTCAGAACTCAGCAAGCCTTAGCCAACCAAAATTTTCGTTTTCAGTGATAGAATTTATGATTTTGTTTATTAAATATTAAATAATTATTCGAAAAAGCATTAATTAGTTTAGCATTCGAAATTAAATTATAGATAATTTGGCATCCAAATTACTTTGTGTATAACGATGTGCCTCTCCAATTTTAATTGTGTCTTATGCGGAAGTTGACGTAAATAAATTGGAAAAATCTGGTAGAATAACTGCAATGCCAGTTATTGAACAAATATCAATCGATAAATTTGATACAGAACAGATCCTAAAAACGGGTTCGGTGCCAATATCATCGGCCGCAAAAGGTTCGACAGATGAAAATGAACAGCTGGAATATATTAAATAGTGTAGTGCAAAAATACAAAAACGTTTAAAGAACACAAATAAAGTTGAGCAGTTGTTTCGAGACGTAAAATCACAAGCGGCCGATACAGAAAGATTAAAACAACATCTTGTTACCATAAAGGACACCACAAATTTATTTTGGAACATTTGTCCGATTTCTTTAATTTCTTCGATTATAGCGTATAATTTTTCATCCTTCGATAAGCGTATATCTCCTCTCGAATTTCGTACGCGTTTAATTTTTCCAATTTAGACTTTATAAGATGACTCCTAGCAGCGGCAAAAACATCTAACTGTGAAGAATTCCTGTTCATACGAGTAGACCTCGATGCAGTTGATGATAAATATTGCTGAAATTCTGGTGCTCGGCTTAACATGGCTTTTAGGGAAACGGGAATATCAGGCTCAGTTTGAGGTTGTAGTTTTCCTTAATTTTCAGGTGTTGCTATTAATTTTTCCGGTACTTCTGTGTAATTGATAAACCGTAATTCCTGCAGATGGCGTTTAATTATTTTGAGAAGTAGCTACCTTGGTTTATCGCGCCACTGATAAATTAAATCGCCCATTCTAGATGGGGTACATTAAAGTTATTCCACATTATCCAAACGCGATAAAAATACGGCGGGCTATTTGTTTTTTTAAATAAAATCTATTTCATTTTCTATAATATTCTATGTGTGAAATATAAATAAAAAGGCTTTAAAACTTATTTTATAATAAACATCAACGGAGGTGTAATTGTGACTGATTAAGTAAATAATTGACACAATCGGCTTTTTCGTGCATATACAAGTGATGATGATCAAGTGACTTTCGTTTATATGGAAAGAAAACGTTTAAGAGCCATCTCAAATCCACTCGATTTAACAAATCAAAGGTACAATTGTGTATTCTTAATGCTTTAATATCCGACAAGTAACTCAAATTGTTCTCCAATTTTTGTTATAGTCCTATAAATAATTTAACTATCATTTAAATATGAATATTTTTTTTAAATATTATTAAACATACTTACATTTTAAATATTGTTTAATTAAATTTTTTTTAGGTTTTATATTTCGTAAAAATAATATATTGATTGAAATAGTTGAAGAAACACACATTCGATAACAAAAAATGAGATTCGTCAACTATATAGCAGTCGGACTTTGACATTTGATTTTCGGATAATCCGATTTCGTTTTGTCTTTTTAGTTTCAAAATAACAGATTTTTCGACATTGGATTTTCATAATAGCAAAACCCTCTTTCGGAGCCGATATCGAGTTTTTCATAATAGCCCCCTGAATCGCGATGACATGATCCAGCAATATAGCGAAATCGGAGCCGCGTATTATAAAATTATCCTTAAATTTTCGTTCATTGGCGTTCAATTAGAATATTTCGAATTTCATCGTAATCTTTTAGGACAAAATCGTATAGCTTTGGTTTAAATCTACGTCTGATCCCTATGCCGTGGGGATTGCGAACTGCTGCCCATTCCACTTTCATCATCCTCATCGTCGTCTTCTGAATCTGACCATTCAATGCATAACATCATTATTTGTTCGATTATTGTTCGCTGTTTTTTTATTTGAATCTTCTGATGATACTTGATTTGAAGAAAATATGTTGCTTTGTTACTATTCTTATTCACAATAATTGGTGTTTTTCCATCGCCGTCTAGTTTAGGTATCGTTGGTTCTCTATTTCCTGATTTAGGGCCTACTGTTGGTTCTGCTGCCTTTGTTAGACCTACCGGTGGTACTCCTGGTGCTGGTGTAGGACATACCAGTGGTGTTCCTGGTCCTGATGTAGGACTAATCGGTATTGCTTTTGTTACCTTTGTATTTCCATCATCATCATCATCAGTATCATCAGTGTTAAGAAGGGTTGGTTTAGGCCGGTGTGTTTTAGGAGACATATCGTTATACACAAAGTAATTTGGATGCCAAATTATCTATAATTTAATTTCGAAAGCTAAACGAATTAATGCTTTTTCCGAAAAATTATTTAATATTTTTAAGAAACAAAATCAGAAATTCTATCATTGAAAACGAAAATTTTGGTTGGCTTGCTGAGTTCTGACGTACATGGTTAGAATATTACCTTATCCGGTAAGGTTAAACCGTTTACATATCCAAAACCATACAACAGTGCAATATGTTTAACAAATTTTAAATGTAAATCGTTCTAGTCGATAGCGAAATGAAAACTTTCAATAATTAAGTTAAGTGCACAACAATCTTCAATGTTCAGGAACCAAGTCCACACCTCAAGAATAATTTGCTGTGTGCAAGATCAGAGCTGAGGACCAGAGAAAATCTCTATTTTAATCCTGTGTAGTATTTAACTTGCATTGGAATCTAAATAAATGTTACGTAGAAAAAGATAACTAAAATGTTTTTCTATAACGGGTCAACTGATCCGTACAAGGTAATCAAAATGAAGTGCCACTTCCAAGCTTGCAAAACTCAAATTGTAAAGCGGGTTGAATATACAACTCAGAACTAAGAAATAATTAAATAGGTTAAAGTATTACTTCTTTCAGGAAGCATTCTAACTGAATCCAAATCGACATGCTTTAATAAAATATTAAAATTATTTTTGATAGGTCTTTAATTGAAAATTCTATTTTGAAAATGAGAATGACAGTTCAATTTGATATCGTTTGTGCCAGGTTTCTTCGTAGAGCTCAGTACTAAATCTTTCCGGTAAAAAAATGAACTTATCATTTAAACAAATTTGTAATCGGACAAGACTTCTGTATCATTGAACAGAATTTTTGATGGTGTTAAAAGAACACACTACATTAAAATCAACCAAAGTTACTTTATTATATAACCGCAAAAATGATTGCTTGCATTATCGGATCGTAAAATAATAATTGTTTTAAATGAAAAAATTTAGTTCTTTAATTAACTTCAGATAATTTTTGTTCAGAACTGATTTTATTGGAGTAAAACGGTTGGGTTCACAAGTCATTTTGTTTCAACCGAGATATCGTGATTTCTCAATGGATTAACCAATCAAGTATTTAAAAGAATCCGTCTATTAAAATCTGTATTTTACTTTATATTATTCTCTTTCTGATGTTTATTAGAATTGAGTTTCATAGACCAGCACTTCTTACCAAGAATGAACCTTTCATATACCTAGTACAAGTTCTAGGTAAAATTAAGTTACGGCTGATGTGAGGTAATAATTTTATAGACAAGAACTAAAATTCTAGTATTGAAATAATTTCTTAAGGAGCATAAAAAGAGTCTATTATGATATGGTGTTAATCTAACATAGCGCTTAAGTCTAATCACATGCTTAATAAACACATTTTTTATTAAACACACATATTTTTTTGAATATTTTCAAAAGGTTTAAAAAATCACTCGATCGATTTCGACTTATTAGGTCATCATCAGGACTATCTACTGATTAGTGATTTGTAAAAATAAATTTTTTGTTATATATAGCAGAAAAAATCAAAAAATAAATAAAAGAAGGAGGAACAAAAAAAATAAGCAATAAAAATTAAGCTATGGATCGCGCAGGTAGGTGATTAGTCCTCGGCTGAGTAACAAAATTTAAGGTATATTGTAGTACATTTAATTACCCGACCTATTAATCAAATTATTGCGTTCGTGAGAATAGAAAAAGGAGGGGTCTGTAATTGGTGAGAAACGGATTTCTCTCTATTCGTTAAGGCCCCTCTTCACGATAACACGTGGTCGATTTTCAAAGCTAAGACACAAAAACATGTGTTTTTTTATCTAGTAGATGGAGTGTACAGTACCATTTTGAAATCTTCATCAAAATTGTAATATCCAAAAATTTTTCTTTTTTTTATGTTTTGGAGCCATGTGTATCGAAAATAAACATAAAACGAAAGAATGAAAAATGTTTTACAAATCCAAAATTCCAAATACCTAATGGTTTGGTTACAACAACAAACATATTTATATTTTGATTTTTGTTAATTTTCGGTTCTTTGATATATGTATTATGTATTTGATTTATGTTCGGGTATTTGTTGTTTGTTTTTACAATATTGCAATCATAATGAAATAATATCAATTTTTTATAAATAAATCTCGTAGTACGAAGTAGCAAAGTAAATGCAATGGTCACCTCAACTCAGGAACTAACCTCATTGAGCTAGGTTTAACGTAATGATTTAAATTATTAATATTTCGGGTGAAAATGCACATACATAATTTTAGTCACACAAATATTTACAGACAGGTCTAAAGAGTGTTCGTATCCCTTAGGGTGATAATAAAATGTTTTGCTCATTTGATGATTCCGCGAATGATTCAATTATTTGTATATATGTAATAAATAATATCTACTTGCCGCGTTAAATTTTTAATCCAAACATCTCTTTTGTTGCTGGTTTTACACTTTTGGTGTAGACTGTAGAAAGCCAGTCTGGTAAATTTCATTTCATAAATTATTAAGTCCGTTATTTTAAAAACAATTCAAATTGATATCAAGAGTCTAAATGTCTTTCCAAAAATTGATATTGTTTGACTGTTGGTGGTACATTCCATGAAGGTATTTGGCATCCCCAACGATCTTATTTCAAATTTTACTGTTTATAACAAGGAGATGAGAGAAACCATAATCGAGTGAGTTTAGATCCCGCTCAACGTGATACAGCCATCGTGTATCAGTTATTCCGTCAGTTCTACTTTCCATTGAATGAGTTTTAACTTGCTGGCTCCTGAATTTAGTGAATTTTCAACGACTCCAATTCAACATATCTACTTTTTCGAGATGGTTTCTTATCTCGTAATTCATACATAATTCCATTAGCTCAAGTACAACAAGCCTCTGGATGTCTCTTAACCGTATACGATTAGCGGCAATTAATAGCGACCACCGATGTAACCAGCGCAAAGTGCAGATGTTAATTTTAGAATGCCTTCACAAATGTGTAAAAGACAAACCCGATTATTAAAAATCATGAGTCAAAAAATCAAATGAATGACGCGTTATAATAAAAATAACTTTACTCATTAGGAAGATTTGCGGTAATTGTTTGTAAACTACGAATCAACGGTGCGTTTTACCGGTTCATTTAACAGTTTATAAATGGCTTTGGTTCATTTCTATGTCGATCTGATGAGCTGGGAATTATAATGGCAAGTTGATTTGTTTCAGGAGAACAACGTTGCGAATTAAAACCCAGAGGCCATTAAACATATGCTAGTATCAGCTGCACTGGTCTATATTGAGCTCACATATGACGTATTAAAAGAATAAATTAAAAAGTATTTGGCCGTTAGTCGTCATGCAATTTTAAAGGTTGCCGAAACTTTATCTTTGTTGTATACCTTGAATTAAATGACCTTAGTAATTTGCACATATACATCAAAACTTTTAAATAAACTATAAATATGAAGATTTGATCGGGTGTCTGTACGTATGAATGAATTCCACATAAATTGGTACTCGTGGCTAAGATGCGTTCGCTATAAATAACTTTGCTACCACTACGGTTTTTAAGCCAACCTGTGTTAAATAAAGCTATTCCACGATAGATATTACAATTTAATCGATCTTTTTAATAAACAAATATGAATGTAACAAATTCAAAACGTCGAATGGAATTTGAAAATGCCTGGACCAATTTTGATCAAAATCAGTTTTATGGTGGGATTATAAGCCAATCTTAAATTAAACATAAGGTACTTAAATGAATGGATTAGACTGGTTAGGCTGAACGAAACCCGACAATTTTTATTCATTAATAAACGTTTAGTGAATCCCACACCCCATTTTAAATGAAGATGACCATTCTTCGTAAGGAGCGAAATTCCAATCCATCCAAACTATCTCCATTGATCATCTCTTTGGCTTTTTTTATTCCAACATAATCTTCTGATATACTTTTTTAGTGGTATGTGTTTATAATTATTCATCCAATTCAAACGGCATAATCTAATAATTGATAAGGCAAGTTTTTGGAGGCTTCTTAAATAACATACGGGTACAATGTTCGGCAATGAAACCAAATAGCTAAGTTTTTTTCATCGTGTCATTACCGACAGAACATACAACAGCGCAGCTCTTGTATTATAAATCAAATTAGTTCATTTCCGTTAAACCGTCCAACAAATGAACTTCACATCAGGGTTGTCAGCGATGAGAAAGTTCGATTACTTAGAATCGATGGTATATGAGCAAAATATAATCTCTATATTGCGCAAGAATCACCGCATGGTAAAATTACATAACCGAGTTACACACTATAACACCATCTTTCACTACGAATCTGTTGAAACGAACCAAATTTTTATGGAAATACGGACTGGTTCGACTATTTAGAACAGTAGAGGATTGCTGAGGTAAGATAGCTTATGATAACCGATAGTTTATATAAGATCTATCCTCAAGTTTGCATTTTTTGTCTGTCAGCTTTTGACAGCTGTTCTTGATTTATCTGTATTTTACTAATCTTATAGCAATAAATATTGATCCCCCTTGTATTCACAGCTGGTAATCTGGTAGTTGCTGTAATTGTTACATTTCCTTAAGTGAATTTTGATTAGATTATGTTAATTGATTTTGACTCACCGTCGACGAGATTCTCAATAATGGCTCCACTTAATGTTTGTACTCGACCTCATTCCAAGTTGATTGTCGACTTCTGATAGTTGGTCTCTTCATTTTATGGACGGTTGAGGACCAGCATAAAATTAGAGATATAGAATTCGTCATTCATATGAACATTTAGTGAGGAATCAGATCGATCATGTACACGCCAACGTCGCCTAAATCAATGAGAAGCAATGGCATATGTTGATTGTACATTGAAACACGTCGATATTGTGGCCGTAACATTTCAGAACTGTTTTCCATTGCATCATTTATGAGATTTCGACTTGTGTTAGGTTCCAAATTATTCCAATATGAATTTGATGAATGATTATTTGATTTTCTCTATAAATGGGACTTGCATGGATGACACACCAGGATTGAAGGATTATTGGCAAGTTCCGGAGAATTGAAGTTGCAAATTAAGAAGCCAATATCATTATTATTTATTCGCCATATTTAGAGTGTACCAAGACTAACGGTATTACAAATAACCAGATATAGGGACAGGACATGATTGTAATAATTATAGAATTGACCCGGTTTCAGATGTTTAGTAGTCAGAGAAAATTTGTTATATTTGTATAAAACTAGCTGTACGCAGCCCGCTTTGCGTATGGTTTCAAATCAAAGATTATTTTTATTTTTGGTAATATTAAATTAAAATGAAAAATGAAATCAAAAATATTTTAATTATATAAAAATTGATTAATTTGCTCCAATGCTATTTGGTATATATACTACAACATTTCTTGTTGATCCTTCAGGTGCAATCACATATATTGATGTCCGTTTTCCTACAAGTGAGCATCCACCATATGATTGACAGTGTCAGAAGCATGGATATTTCAAATTTAAACCACAAACTTCAAATGACTGACCTTGTGATTTGTTAATGGTCATACCAAAAGCTAGACGCATTGGGCATTGTATTCATTTAAAATTAAATATTTGACGGAATTATAGTAGGAATGCTTGGGATTAACTCTTCTTCTCCTTTGTATTTGCCAGCTAATATGGTTGCTCCAATTAAATTTGTCATTAATTTTTTAATAGCAAGTCGGCATTACAAAGTTTTGGTTGGTTAATATTTCGTATTAAAATGATTGGTACACCAATTTTTAATTGAAGAATATGTAGTAGTACTCCAGGCAAATCTAATGAATTTAAAAATTATGTAGGATAATTTACTACTTAGTCTTGATCTATAACACAATCAATTGGTTTGTATGCAAATGTTTCACCAAAAGTTTTACTTTGAATGGCAGTATTTATATCATTAACGTACTTGTTTTATGCTGTCAATATTGGTCGATAACTTATGATTTGATTTGATTATGATTTGAATTGTTATACAATATTTGGGTACACACTTTCAATTAATTTTACTTTTGGGTGTTTTAAAATACAAAATTTTTGTGGAAATGTAATTGAATCAGTTGCACTATCAATTTGAATTTTTCAATTTCCAATGTCTAATAATTGTTTTAGAAATGTTACAGCACATTCATTGTTTTGCAATTGAAAACGTATATTTGTTGTTAAATTTATATTTTTAAATGTTTCTCCAGAAATTATATGGTTTTAAACACGCTGGAGGTTGATCGGTTCACCAGCTGGAGGTTGATCGGGTTATAACAGGTAGTGCCTGTCTAAAGTTACCTGATATTTATATTGCTGTACCATCAGATATCTTTTGGTAATTGGATAAATTTTGTAATGTTTTATCTAATGCTTCTAATAATTTATGATGTGCCATTGTGCATTATTGCAATACCTTTCCTGATGTTTTTGGAATGTTACATGTTGGACAAGTGTTGGACATATGACATCGGACAAGTGGTGCAGTGGTTAAAGCTTCGGCACTTGGACCGAGAGGTACTGGGTTCGAATCCCACCAGAGGCTGGATGCAAAGCGAATTTTCGTCATCGATTACGATCGGTGATGTTAATAAACACAACTAAGGCCCTCTGATGGAGTGCAGAATTCAGCGCCGACCCACCGTCCATATCAATGTACAGGTTGACAAGGAGCTTGCAATGTGCAGGTGGTAAACTGAAGTTGAGTGAGTAGGTAATATGGCCACTTCTATTGGCTCACGACCCGTAAAACATATATATATATATATATATATATATATATATATATATATATATATATATATATATATATATATATATATATATATACATTTTTATTGAAATCGATGCTATAGTTTTTGAGTTTATCGACCGAAAATGCTTCTACGGAAGCTGTAACTTCCGGTGGACCATTTTCAGTTAAAAACCAACTCATACAACTATACACCAATTTTTATCAAAATTGGTACAGCAGTTCTTAATGTCACAAACACACACGTCATTTTTAACATATATAGAGATTCTGGATATAAAATTTGATCGTTTTTTGAACGGCACAATGACCGGTAACTTAATCAAGAATTACAAATCCTAATTTATTTGATTTTTCTGATAGTTTGCTAGACTTTTTGGATCTGGCATCCCCACCGTCAAATTCAATAGGTTTAAGAAATCTGGGGTAGATTACGCAAACATTATGTCATTACATTATTTAAAGCATTTTGGATTGTCGGTTATAAATGTGAGACATAAATTTTTAATGATTGATCTTTTTGTTTTCATTAAAAATTGTCAAAACTAGTTTGAGTCGATAATCGTAAATCGTACTGAAGGCTGCCGCTGTGGATTCAAAAACATTTTTAGCTTTGTTATGTTGCACCTAGCTCGTAGAGAACTTTCATGCGGCAGTGCCACATAAAAATTGTTTACGAGCTTGTTGCAACATAACAAAGTTAAAAATGTGTGATATATAATGTAATTGTTGTAATGCAATTGTTGTTGTACCGCCGTTTTGAGATCACACACTTTTAACTTTGTTATTTTGCACCTAGCTCGTAGTTCGTAGACAATTTTCATTCGGCAGCCTTCAGTCTGCTTACATAATTAATTCCCTAGTATACATCTTGAATATACAGAAAAAAAAATATGAGCTTGAGGTGTAATTTTAAACGACAAATGATCAGATCTGCTTGTATAAAATTATGTATCGCGATTTACGAGATGTAATCAAGGTAAACAAAATAAAATCAATTCAGCGTGAAAATTTCTATAAATGAATTTGTTATCCTAAATCACTAAATCAACAACAACACATAGTTTATTTTTCAATCTCATTCTTTTTGTGTTTATCATTATAATCTATAGTTATAAGACATTCATACTACTCCAAATTTACACACATCTATACAGAATTGTTACGTACATATAGTTATGATGCATTCATATTTCAGTAAAATACTTATCTTTTCCCATGCCACACGTAAAAAAAAAATGCGGCATTTTTCTTCGTTTCTTTCCCCGTTTACCTATGATACAAGTTTTAATTGCGACTTAACTAATTTTCTGTTCTACCACACAACTCAAACATAAATGAAATAAAAAATATTTCAAGGACATTTTTGACTCATTTTAGTTAAAATTTTATTTAAGAGAGAGCAGAACAAAACATTGGTAGAAAAAAAATGCCAAAATACAAAAAATGCTCGTCTGGCATGGTACCTCTAGTAAATAAAATACAAATACATTATTGTATTTATAAAGATTGAAAGAAAATCATCTCAATTTCATACACACCACTACGAAATATTGTTAGTTTCACAGCTGTACATCGATAACGTCCTTTTGCTTTTATCTTCCATATACATACATATTGATTGATTGATTGATTCTGATTGATTCTGAATGCACGACCAAGTTCTTACACAGGAGCTCCCGGGTGACGCCGGGCCCACCGTACACTCTTTTTTACATATAACAAAACCGAAGGATTGGATAGGTTAGTTAAGTGGGACAGAATCGGCCCGGTTACAGACACCTAGGTATAGCCGATAGTTAGTAACACAAAGACAGCACAATACTAATCTACTAAGGAAGGATAAAGGTTTAATAGGTTTAATGGATAACGATGGTATTGGTCTTCAACAATTGCTTCTTTAAATCAGCAACCTGAGAAAAAATTTGTATTATTTCACGTACATCTTGAAATTTCTTGAAATGTAATTGTAAATTAATGCAAAATTTAATTGATTAAATCGACCCAGTTGCAGACCCTTAAATAAAGTCGATAGTTATTAATGCAATGACAACACCATTCTAATCTACACAATCAACAATTAATATTTCAAAGAAATATTATTTCACGTCTGTAGATTTCCTGAAATTTAATTCTAAATTAATATTTTTCGGCTTCCTAAATAATATAAACATTTATTAATGCAATCTCCTGCAATTCCACGACTTACAATAGGATTTCCTGAAACCATAATTATTTAAATTATATCAAACTTAGTCTAAAATTCATTAGTATTTAACCCTTAAATCGAAAAAAAAAAAATAAAAATAAAAAAAAAACAAAAAATTTCATATGTAAGGCATCCCAAAGGCAATGGTTCCTGGAAAAATATCAATGTTATTCAATACCAGATTAACTACCTGATAGGATATTTCAAACAATTTTAATTTAATTCAAATATTTTATTAGTTTTGTTCACCAAAGAAGAGTATATTCGATTAATTGCCAAGTATAATTATAGTGCACAGGATATTTATATCATGCTCAATGGAACTTTACTATTCCTCAACCAATAACTGTTAAATATGGTACGCAGAATTGGATTGGCACTCTAGCATATTCAATGGAACTAAGCAAACTCAAAACAAATGATGATCAAATTCGGGTGCAAAGCCGAATTTGACGAAATTTTCGGATTCAGCTATAATGAATGAAACATGCCGTTTCCAACCGAAATTTTCCAGTTCAGATTATAGAGCTGGGCTAGGATTCTAATAAATTAGGATCAACTTGTATTGGGATTTTAATGTGTCTTTTTGATTTTGATAAAGTTCTAAAATTCGATAATTCTGAATGGAACTTGGCCATACCCCGACCAATTATTGTCAAATCAGGTAAGCGGAATTAAATGTGAATGTAAAAATGAATTTTAGAGAAGTTCTGGAGTTCGGCCGTGCTAAGCAATGTCTTAACTAATCAAGTTCGAATATGATATGTTGAGCTGAACCGGGATTTCAACATAAATCCCGGGTGAAGTACTGGAATTTTCAACAAAATAAATCAGAAAATAATCGGCCAAGGAATTTTCCTATTCCTCCATTTACACGTCAAAATAACCAGTTGACAGATGACCCAGCCGAACTAAGCCTCTCCCAAATTAATGCTAATTGCTAGAATTGCGATTTGCTAGAATTCCAATTAAGCCCAAAAATGATTTTATGCATCTTCCGCAGTATATTGTCTCAATCAAACAAAACGATCATGATTTATGTAAGGTGATGACACGAACGGAAGATAGAACCGGAAGGCTTTTTACACAATTGGTGCATGAGCAGGTCGTTGATTAGGATTTAGAATTCAAATCAATCGATATTCGTATATATCATTCCCATGCAAAGACGAACCTGTTTCGAGAAATATTATTGAGCCAGAAATTCTTTTAGATAAAATAGTGCCAGCAGTAAGCAATTTAAAAAAAAAAAACAGTCAACATTAAAAGGCCGAAGGATATCACATCAAAGATTTAATTGTCATTACAAATGGAAATACAAAATTAAAAACCGTTTTCCCTTTGCCATGCCGTAACACATATGAGGTCTCATCCCTTTAAATCAATCTACAAAAAAGTCATGAATATTTATATATATACACGTATACATACATATCTACACACATACACACACATATACACATATACATACATATAAATATAAAATTTTACTATAAAATGAAATAAAAAATATCACTTATCACTTATCAAGAATAAAGTAGAAAGAAATGATATGTATTCAATACAGGCAACAATACATTTTATCCAATCAGTACTACAATGAATTTTCGCTTTCTTATTAGAATAGAAAAGTAAAACCAAAAAAGCAGTACATCCCGTTCGCTAACACAAAAAATAAGATCAACCTTTTTAGTTTCTCATTATTCGCTCATTAGACACTATTCGTTTTCTACTGCATAACATTTCTGAAAATTCATTTTACTATTCAAGAGCGAAGAGAAATTAGCATAAAAAATTCATTTAAAAATGAACGGAAAATGAATGACAAGCAACAGAAGAGTATTTTTATTTTCATCCTTTTTGTCTTATTTGACTATAACTAAACTGCGTGAATGTACGTACATACATATATCCATACACACACACACACACACACACAATCGTAAACCATACGACACCATATCACAAATGCGTATATTAAAAAATATTTACATTAATAAAATTAAAATTTATATAAATTTTTTACAAAAAAATAAAAATTAAACAAAATATAAACTAAACAAAGTATAAATAAAAATATAAAACACAAAAAACACTTAGCTTGTGATGCGTTCACCATTGCTGCGTCAGTGCGTCACACAAATAACAAAACAACCCGTCATTACAACCCTACTAACACCCATTTATTAACACTTTATATTATATATTTAATATTTAATTTTAATAACTTTTATATATAAAATATTATTTATTTATTTATTTAAAACAGAAAAAAAAAATTAAGTTTCAATTTCTATACAGAGAAAGACAAAAACGCGTCTTTCTCGTACGACGATCGATCGCCGACCCTTATCTTCCATATACATACATATGTACGTAAATAGATATACATCGAAACATTTGAAAACAATACTGAGTTTTATTACTGTGCGTGGAAACTAGCGACATCTGTTGTATTCTGGTAAAACTAATTAGGAATAAAATCAATAAATTTTACAGATTGGTTCTTTACTTTGCTTTCTTTTTTTTACCAAAGGAATTTCGTTTTTTGCTAATTTTTCGGTTAATACTTCAAATTTAGCAAAACGCCACCGTCAATCGTCTCAGATTTTTTTTCTGCGTCTTTTGTTATATCACAATCTAAGTTTTGTTGACTAATAACGTCGCAATGGTACCAAAACTTTTGCGATTTTTTCGAATATTGTTCGCTTTGTAATGCCATAGCGGAAAATCTAGAGGGAAAAATGAAAAAAGCCACCGTCAATTTTCCTAAAAAACTTCAATTAAAATTTTAAGATATAAATGTTGGCGATCGGTTGGTTAGTTTTTACGCAATGGTACCACGAAAAGTCGTGTTTTTGCAAAATACGTGAAGAGGGGCTTTAAGGATATTTTGGTTCGGAAATATTGATTTTCGAATTTCGTAAGATTTTAAGGTATCTAAACGTCTGCCTTTGGGTTATATATGTAATATGTCTAAATTGTTCAATGTGTGATTTTCTGAAGTTAAATGGTTATGGAAAGTTGATTGATTGCAACCAGATAAATGTTCTTTAGCTCTAACTCCAAAATTGCGCTCAGTTTGACCAATATAGGAGAAACTACAATCATTGCAATTAATTCTATATACACCAGACTTGAAAAGGGGATCAACTCTAGGTTTATTGTTAAAAATCATTTTCTTTATTATGTTATTTTTATAAAAAGCAAAACTAATATTGGTATAATTGGACACGATGTTGCTAATCCGTTGACTCGTTTTTCCTATATGCTCTAATCTAAGCGACGCCAATTTTCATGCTTTGGACTATCCTGTGGATAAATATGCGTTAGAGTTTTACGCTTTAGCTTTTTATTTAATAACTTTAATATAGTCCTAGTTGCATATGCGTTATTCCTTGCTATTTGAAGAATTATGTTAAGTTCAGTGTTGTAATTTGAATTTGTCAGAGGGATGTTTATTAGTCTATCTAAGAGTGAGTGGAAAGCTGACATTTTAATATTTTGGAGATGGTTTGAAGAACTAGGTATAAAAGCGTCTGTATACGTTGGTTTCCGATAAATTTTGATGTCTAAAGATGAATTAATCCTGGTTATTGTTATATCCAAAAAATTAATAGATTTATTTTCTTCCTTTTCTGACGTAAAATCAATGGTGGGATATTGAGAATTTAACCAAGTAAGGAAAGAGTCTAACAGTCTATCAGTTCCATTCCATAGACATAATATGTCATCAACATATCGGAAACCAACGTACATATATAGTTTGCCAGTTTTGATATGGAAATATTATTCCCAATTTATAAAAAATTACATGAAACTTTTCCTCAGTATGTAAATTCTTTTCCAAAATCCCTATTCACGGGGACTTACCATAATAGGGCCACAGTAACAGTTTCATGTAACATGTTGACGGATAAATGAGCACACAGCTATGCGTTTTATTGTATTGTTTTTAATTATCAAAATAAATTCTAGTGTAAAATAAGTAATCGAGATCATCAAAGTGGGGAGACAAAAATGCAATAAAAATCTATTTTACAGTGTCGTCGCCATATACAGTGATAAATATTCGTATAAGAACAATTAAACTCGTTCAAAAATTTATGATTAGGACCAAAATTATGTCCACTATTAAAACTAAAACTATACTGTATTGTCACTCTGTGTCCGAATATTATGTTCGTAAACAGGAATCACCTAACGGTACTTTGTTGGAAGAAATAAAAATCATTTAGTAAAATTTAGAATAATTTAGTTAAACATTCGTATAAGAACAGCTGACAAAAACGTGTTAATAAATATATATTTGTTTTAAATATTTGATATTCGATCTTATTCAGTAAGTATATTACGATACTTATAAAATGGAATTTTATTTAAATTATTATACAGTGGATCAAAAATAAAGTCGGACACCTACCATTTAATTCTTTATCACAGAATAAATAGTAAAATAGAAGCTTTTTAAAAAAGTTCAATACTTTGTTTAAAAGCTCTATTCATTACCTTACAAAAACACCAAAATAAAAAACAAAATTGTATTTCATTATAACAAAAAATATCAATAATATAAAAAAAGTAAAAAAAAACTCAAAAAAGAACTCGGACAGATGACAATACCTACTATGTTCATTGCAATTTTGATAAAACAGGAAATCCCCAAAATATACATGCAATGAAAATATGTATCTACAATTCGAAGAAAATATTTAGTCATATTGTGATAATAACGCCAAGCAGTTGCATTTTTACTAGTAAAATAAATATGGGAAGACAATGTGGCCAAACATCTGTAGAAGTTCGAGAACTGGTTATTAAATACTACAACGACCATAAATCTGTTATAGAAATAGCAAAAATAATAAATAGGCCACACTCAACGGTTCATGACATAATTCGACGATTAAATTTATCGAAATCTCTGGAAAATAAACCAAAATCTGGTAGACCAAAAATATTTTCGTCAGCAGATGAGCGATGGATCGTCCACCAAATTAAAAAGGATCCGAAACTTAGTGCTCCGAAGCTTACCAAACAAGTTTCCATGGAGCTGGGAAAAAGTGTAAACCCAAAAACGATAAGATTAGTACTGAGGAGGCAAAACTTTCATGGAAGAGTACCTCGTAAAAAACCTTTCATTATTAAGCGAAACCGCAAAAAACGTTTACAATTTGCAAAAACATATAAAAGTGCCAATTTAGAATTATGGAACAAAGTAATTTATTCAGACGAAAGTAACTTTAATTTATTCCGATCAAATGGCCAATGTTATATATGGAGACAACCAAACGAAGAACTACGAAAAAAAAACTTACAAGCTACTGTTAAACATGGTGGTGGTTCGGTGATGGCGTGGGGGTGTATGTCAGGTGCTGGCCCAGGAAAATTATGCATTATTGATGGCATCATGGATCAAACGAAATATTTGAACATTTGGAAGCAAAATTTAGTGCAGAGCGCTGAGCAATTGGGAATAAAAGAAAACTTTTATTTCTACCAGGATAACGACCCAAAGCACAAAGCTCAAAATGTTCGACTTTGGTTGCTTTACAATTGCCCACATGTTATAGACACGCCTCCACAATCACCGGATCTTAATGTGATTGAAAATTTATGGGCTGTTTTAGAAAATAAATTAAAAAAGCACGTGATTTCGAATAAAGAACAGCTGAAACGTATTCTCAAGGAGGAATGGGCTAAAATTGATCCTTCTGTATGTTGAAATTTAGTAGAATCCATGCCTAGGAGGCTTCTGGCGGTGACCAAAAACAAGGGCTTACCAACAAAATATTGAATTATGCATACATGAAAACATTTCAAGACATAGTCTTAACTTAAATGAATTAAATTATAACACTGTCCGAGTTCTTTTTTGAGTTTTTTTTTTACTTTTTTTATATTATTGATTTTTTTTGTTATAATGAAATAAAATTTTGTTTTTTATTTTGGTGTGTTTGTAAGGTAATGAATAGAGCTTTTAAACAAAGTATTGAACTTTTTTAAAAAAGCTTCTATTTTACTATTTATTCTGTGATAAAGAATTAAATGGTAGGTGTCTGACTTTATTTTTGACCCACTGTATATTGTAATAATATTTTATTATAGTGATGCAAAAGGGAAAGTTCTCAAATGATGATGAAAAATTCTCCATCAGAATTTTTAAAGACCACGGATTTACCGTGCGTCAATCTGGTACTAAAATTGGTCGATCATCAACTGAGCTCCACGACTTCCTAAAAAAAGATCGAAGTTGTGGTCTAAAATGAAAACAAAAGGAAATAGTAAGTTACCCAAATTTCAAATTGACAAAATAAGAAAGGAAGCAACTCATAACAAGTTACCCGCCAATCAAATTGGGCTAACCTGTTACAAAACAACATATTGCTGTTAACACTCGAACACCAACAAATATTAAATGGTCGAAATTGCAAAGTAAGACTAATTTTTCCTTTAAACATATTGAAACGCTACTACTGTTTGCCAAGCGACACATGCATTGGAAAGTTAAATGGCAAAATGTGATTTTCTCGGATGAGAAAAAATCCGACCAAGACGGTCCAGGTCAGTACTCTTGCTACTGGCACGATATCCGTGATGGAAATAAATTACAGTCTAAAAGAAATTTCGGTGGAGGTACAGTAACGGTGTGGGGAGCTTTTCACTATGGCGGAAAGCTACCAATTTGCTTTATTACATTCCGACGGAGCACCCCACACTTTTATTTTTAGTCATATTAATTTTAAGTTTCTACTTGTTATAAATATACCTTGATAGGAGCAAAGGAAGACAAATTTTATTTTCTATTTTTCAAAGCCTTTTATTATCTACTTTTTAGAGCCTTTAAATACAAGCGTGGTTTTTTAAAAAGTTTTTTAAAATATATTTTTTTGAAACTGATTATATTTTTATGAAACTGATGTGAATCCCGACTAAAAAGTGAAAAATCATTTTGGAAAAATAGTGGAATTTCATCTGATACTCAGATTAAATCCATATACATTTCTGTACCAGTTAATCGCACTTTGCCGCACGTAAATAGAGCACCTTTCCATAGTGCTTTTTGTTCTAGAAACAGACATGGAAATGTGAGAGAAGCGATTGAATGAATGTATCACTCTCGGGGAAACTACGTTGATGAAAAAGTCAAATTTTGCCAATTTTTTATGGTGTATAAGCCACTCTCTAATAAACTTGCCTACTTATTTTATGTTTAATACATGTAACAGACCCTGAAAATCCTTATAAGCTGTTGGTGACCTTTTCACGGGTTTATTCTCCTTATCGATTAATGCAGCTTAGGATTTAAATCGGACACTCAAACATAGATTGGCCAAAGTTGTAGATTCTTTAAGCGCCCAATAAAATGAGATTTCAATTTCAAATGATAAGAAATAACGAAACGTCAATCTATATAAATAAAACAAAGTCGTGTTAGTTACACCATTTATAACTCAAGAACGGCTGGACCGATTTTTATGATTTTTGTTTTGTTGGATTTGACTCCGTTCCGAATAGCATAATAACTATTAAAACATCGGAAAAATTCACCAAAAAAAAAGTTATCAAGAAAATTCATTTTCTCATATATTTAGTACATTTTGTTTTTTTTATTTTGTTCGTCTCAATACAGTGGTGGTTTAGGAAAAAAGAAAAGTCGGAAAAACTCAAAAGGGAAGCCCCAAAAATCTAATAAAAAAATCTTTTTTTTTATATGAATTTTGTAGGTGTAGTTTGTATGTGACGAGTGGTGCAGTGGTTAAAGCTTCGGCGCTTGGACTGCAAGGTACTGGATACGAATTCGACTGGAGGCTGCATGCACATTTACCATTTTATTTTTTATCCAATTTTTTTTTTTATTTCATCTACTTATCTATATAAATAAAACAAAGTCGTGTTAGTTACACCATTTATAACTCAAGAACGGCTGGACCGATTTTTATGATTTTTGTTTTGTTGGATTTGACTCCGTTCCGAATAGCATAATCTATATATATAAAACAAAGTCGGGTTAGTTACACCATTTATAACTGAAGAACGGCTGGACCGATTTTTATGATCTTTCTTTTGTTGGATTTGACTCCGTTCCGAATAGCATAATAACTATTAAAACATTGGAAAAATTCACCAACAAAAAAGTTATCAAGAAAATTCATTTTCTCATATATTTAGTACATTTTGTTTTTTTTATTTTGTTCGTCTCAATACAGTGGTGGTTTAGGAAAAAAGAAAAGTCGGAAAAACTCAAAAGGGAAGCCCCAAAAATCTAATAAAAAAATCTTTTTTTTTATATGAATTTTGTAGGTGTAGTTTGTATGTGACGAGTGGTGCAGTGGTTAAAGCTTCGGCGCTTGGACTGCAAGGTACTGGATACGAATCCGACTGGAGGCTGCATGCACATTTACCATTTTATTTTTTATCCAATTTTTTTTTTATTTCATCTACTTATCTTCTATATAAATAAAACAAAGTCGTGTTAGTTACACCATTTATAATTCAAGAACGGCTGGACCGATTTTTATGATTTTTGTTTTGTTGGATTTGACTCCGTTCCGAATAGCATAATAACTATTAAAACATCGGAAAAATTCACCAAAAAAAAAGTTATCAAGAAAATTCATTTTCTCATATATTTAGTACATTTTGTTTTTTTTATTTTGTTCGTCTCAATACAGTGGTGGTTTAGGAAAAAAGAAAAGTCGGAAAAACTCAAAAGGGAAGCCCCAAAAATCTAATAAAAAAATCTTTTTTTTTATATGAATTTTGTAGGTGTAGTTTGTATGTGACGAGTGGTGCAGTGGTCAAAGCTTCTGCGCTTGGACTGCAAGGTACTGGATACGAATCCGACTGGAGGCTGCATGCACATTTACCATTTTATTTTTTATCCAATTTTTTTTTTTATTTCATCTACTTATCTTCTCTTCTATATAAATAAAACAAAGTCGTGTTAGTTACACCATTTATAACTCAAGAACGGCTGGACCGATTTTTATGATTTTTGTTTTGTTGGATTTGACTCCGTTCCGAATAGCATAATAACTATTAAAACATCGGAAAAATTCACCAAAAAAAAAGTTATCAAGAAAATTCATTTTCTCATATATTTAGTACATTTTGTTTTTTTTATTTTGTTCGTCTCAATACAGTGGTGGTTTAGGAAAAAAGAAAAGTCGGAAAAACTCAAAAGGGAAGCCCCAAAAATCTAATAAAAAAATCTTTTTTTTTATATGAATTTTGTAGGTGTAGTTTGTATGTGACGAGTGGTGCAGTGGTTAAAGCTTCGGCGCTTGGACTGCAAGGTACTGGATACGAATTCGACTGGAGGCTGCATGCACATTTACCATTTTATTTTTTATCCAATTTTTTTTTTTATTTCATCTACTTATCTATATAAATAAAACAAAGTCGTGTTAGTTACACCATTTATAACTCAAGAACGGCTGGACCGATTTTTATGATTTTTGTTTTGTTGGATTTGACTCCGTTCCGAATAGCATAATCTATATATATAAAACAAAGTCGGGTTAGTTACACCATTTATAACTGAAGAACGGCTGGACCGATTTTTATGATCTTTCTTTTGTTGGATTTGACTCCGTTCCGAATAGCATAATAACTATTAAAACATTGGAAAAATTCACCAACAAAAAAGTTATCAAGAAAATTCATTTTCTCATATATTTAGTACATTTTGTTTTTTTTATTTTGTTCGTCTCAATACAGTGGTGGTTTAGGAAAAAAGAAAAGTCGGAAAAACTCAAAAGGGAAGCCCCAAAAATCTAATAAAAAAATCTTTTTTTTTATATGAATTTTGTAGGTGTAGTTTGTATGTGACGAGTGGTGCAGTGGTTAAAGCTTCGGCGCTTGGACTGCAAGGTACTGGATACGAATCCGACTGGAGGCTGCATGCACATTTACCATTTTATTTTTTATCCAATTTTTTTTTTATTTCATCTACTTATCTTCTATATAAATAAAACAAAGTCGTGTTAGTTACACCATTTATAATTCAAGAACGGCTGGACCGATTTTTACGATTTTTGTTTTGTTGGATTTGACTCCGTTCCGAATAGCATAATAACTATTAAAACATCGGAAAAATTCACCAAAAAAAAAGTTATCAAGAAAATTCATTTTCTCATATATTTAGTACATTTTGTTTTTTTTATTTTGTTCGTCTCAATACAGTGGTGGTTTAGGAAAAAAGAAAAGTCGGAAAAACTCAAAAGGGAAGCCCCAAAAATCTAATAAAAAAATCTTTTTTTTTATATGAATTTTGTAGGTGTAGTTTGTATGTGACGAGTGGTGCAGTGGTTAAAGCTTCGGCGCTTGGACTGCAAGGTACTGGATACGAATCCGACTGGAGGCTGCATGCACATTTACCATTTTATTTTTTATCCAATTTTTTTTTTATTTCATCTACTTATCTTCTATATAAATAAAACAAAGTCGTGTTAGTTACACCATTTATAACTTAAGAACGGCTGGACCGATTTTTATGATTTTTGTTTTGTTGGATTTGACTCCGTTCCGAATAGCATAATAACTATTAAAACATCGGAAAAATTCACCAAATAAAAATTTATCAAGAAAATTCATTTTCTCATATATTTAGTACATTTTGTTATTTTATTTTGTTCGTCTCAATACAATGGTGGTTTAGGAAAAAAGAAAAGTCGGAAAAACTCGAAAGGGAAGCGGTGTTCAAAATCCCAATACAAACGATGAAATCACGCATTATCAAGTTGGTCGATATGTGAGCTGCAATGAGGCGATTTGGCGTATATTATCATTCCCTATTCATGAACGTCATCCCACTGTTGTACATTTGGCGGTGCATCTGGAGAATGGTCAACGAGTTTATTTCAACACATCGAATGTTGCTCAACGTGCTGAGACACCTCCAGCAACAACATTGACCAGTTTCTTTTCGATTTGTCAAAGTGATCCGTTTGCACGAACATTGCTCTACTCTGAGATGCCACGTTATTACACTTGGAACGCCTCATAAAAAACATTTCAACGTCGGAAGCAAGGCGATGAGGTTCCTGATCATCCAAATGTGCGTTCTACTGATGCTCTTGGTCGCATTTACACAGTTCATCCGAAGAATGACGAATGCTTCTACTTGCGGTTGTTGCTGGTGAATATTCGTGGGCCGACATCATTTGAATCACTTCGAACTGTCAATGGTGTAGTGTGCCCAACATTTCGTGCTGCATGTCAACAGCTCAACTTGCTTGAAAACGATACTCATTGGGACATGACAATCGCTGAATCAATTATTTCTGCAACTCCAAACCAGATACGCACATTATTTGCTATCATTATTTCGACATGCTTCCCATCAAATCCACGTGAACTATGGAGCAAGTACAAGAATGACATGTCAGAAGACATTCTACATCGAATTCGTGTCAGTTTCGGAAATCCCGATCTCGAGGTGAATGAGGAGATACATAACCAGGCTTTGCTTTTGATCGAAGACGTGTGTTTTCGCATGTGCGGCAGTTTTTTAGTCAAATTGGGAATGCCAACGCCATGTCGTGGAATGAACGACGCTTTCAATCGAGAATTGGAACGTGAACATGAATATGATCGAGATGCATTGAACCAATCAGTTCGAACCAATGTACCACTGTTGAACCTCCAACAGAAAGGAGTGTACGATACGTTAATGAAGGCAATTCATGATGAAAATGGTGGATTATTTTTCCTCGATGCGCCCGGTGGAACTGGGAAGACATTCCTCATGTCATTGATGTTGGCCACTGTTCGTGCGAGATCCGATATTGCTGTAGCAGTTGCTTCTTTTGGGATAGCGGCCACATTGCTAGAAGGATGCCGAACAGCTCATTCAGCGTTGAAATTACCGTTAAACCTTCAATCGGCTGAAAATCCGACATGCAACATTGCAAAACACTCAGCAATGGCGAAAGTTTTGGTAGCAAGTAAAATCATCATCTGGGATGAATGTACAATGGCGCACAAACGCGCATTGGAAGCACTCGATAGAACTATGAAAGATCTACGCAATGACTCAAGATGTTTTGGAGGCGCAATGATTCTACTTTCTGGCGATTTCCGTCAAACAATACCAGTCATTCCAAGATCGACCGCTGCTGATGAAATAAATGCTTGCCTCAAATCATCGACTCTGTGGTGTTATGTGAAGAAACTTCAGCTGACGACAAACATCCGAGTTGCATTGTTAAACGATCCATCTGCCAAAGAATTCTCCAAGCAATTGCTGACTATCGGTAATGGCCGTGTTCCGGTCGACAAATCGAACGGATTGATTTCGTTCCCTCAGAACTTTTGCATTTTTGTCTCAACGAAGGACGAGCTCATCAACAAAGTGTTCCCGAACATCATTACTAACCACAAAAATCACAATTGGGTGAGTGAACGAGTAATTCTTGCGGCAAAGAACAAAGATGTGGATCACTTAAATTTTACAATTCAAAATCTAATCGTCGGTCCACTTCATTCCTTCAAATCTACTGACTGTGTGACAAACGAAGACGAAGCAACCAACTATCCAACTGAATTTTTAAACTCATTGGATCTACCTGGCTTGCCACCGCACAATTTACAACTAAAAGTTGGCTCGATAATCATCATGCTACGAAACCTGAATCAACCAAAACTATGTAACGGAACGCGTTTGGTGGTGAGAAAACTCATGGGCAATGTAATTCACGCGACGATACTTCAAGGGAAGTTCAAAGGTGAGGAAGTTCTCATTCCGAGAATTCCGATGATCTCAACCGATATGCCATTCGAGTTTAAACGAATTCAATTTCCGATTCGTCTTGCATTCGCCATGACGATCAACAAATCACAAGGCCAATCCTTGAGTGTTTGTGGCCTGAATCTAGAAAATGAATGTTTCTCTCACGGCCAATTGTACGTAGCATGTTCACGTGTCGGTAAACCATCCGCTTTATTCGTTCTCGCACCTAACAATAAAACAAAAAATATCGTATATCACAAGGTGCTACAATGAAGGGAATCGACTCCATTGCAACTCACCCAGCAAATAGTTTAAAAGAAAGTAGTGCAATAATGGTACGCGAACCATTTCTATTCAATTCAATAAAACGAAAGCCTTGCTGCCACGTGAATTACATTCATTTCAATGTAATTAAAATATATTTCATTTTGATTTTTGTAATTTCATTGAATTTAATTAATTTGGAGTATTCATTAAATTTATTTAATCTTAATAAAAAACTAAATTTTATTAAGCTAATAACTTTAAACAACATTTATTGATTTTGAGGCGGTACGAATTTCGCCGGGTCAGCTAGTAGTAAATAAAACTAAGTAAGAGACAGACTAAGCAAAAGAGACTTCGGCCTCTCTGCAATGTAGATGTGTGTAAGTAAGACACAATTTTTTAAGATGAAGGTTACAAATACACAATTTCAAGAAAAAGTATAATTAAGTATATTGTAATGAAAAAAAGAAGGGATAATGGCACAATTAATCTGCTTCGTTATTTCTTTCAGATTTAATTTGAGGAGTACTAGTTTAAAATGTTTTCGACAACATAACGTTCTAATATTTAACTGGAGGAAACCTAAACTACTTTTATTTGTTTTGCAGAAATTTTTTGGACTGGTCACATAGCATTCCTCAAGTCAACCAAACAAAAAACTTATTAACTTAAACTACTAAAATTATAATCTATTTTGAAAGTGTGCCGAAAAATCGTGCCAGACCTTATTTTTCTACGAATTTCTAAGAAAAAATTCCATAGCACGCGCACGTTGATGATTCAAGATAATATAAATGTAGCTCATGATTTCGCTTAAATATAGCAACAAGATAAAAAATGATAATTTTAAAACTATGTACATTCAAGTTGCTTCATAAATTAAAAAATTTCAAAAAACAAATAAAATAAGTTATTTTATATAAAAGGCATTGTGTTTTCTCAAGTCCGTGTACAGTTTATCAATCTGAACTGAAAGAATGTTAAATCGTTACTTAAAGGTGATCATTTTAATTAAAATCCAAAATAATTTTAAAGTGATAAAAGATGCATTACTTATTGGATAAAGTGTTTCGAAATATTGGATGTACTCAGCCCGACAAAAGTGAATAAAATATTGATGGTAAATAAACAAAAAATATGTTAAAAAATATTTTTGTTAAAATTTAAAGCTATTAAATTGGAACCAATTGAAAATGCAGACTTTGAAAAGGCAATTGTATCTACTGGATATGGGCGTTTCAATCAATTATTACTATTAATTAGTATACCGTGCGCATTTACAAGTATATTTGCTACAACCACAGTTTCATACATACTACCTAGTGCACAATGTGACCTTGACCTTCATCTGGTCGATAAAGGTGCCCTGAATGCTATCACATATGCAGGCATGATTTCATCGGCTATACTTTGGGGATATGCAGCTGATATTCTGGGCCGAAAAAAACTTTTGGTGTACGGACATTTGGCAAACGGCGTTTGTGAAATTATTTGTGCATTTAGTCAAAGACTGTGGTTTTTAATGCTATTTAAATATTTGGGTGGTTTTGTGTTAGTGATGCAACATTATAGCGCACCCAATACAATCCTATTATAATTAAATGTTTTGTTCAATTTTTCTAGTATAAATGGTCCGTTTGCAGTTCTTATGTCGTACTTAACCGAATTTCATGGAATGAACCATAGAGCTCGAATTCTATTAAGTATTGGAATATTCTTTAGTATTGCTAATATAACGCTACCACTTTTGGGAATGATATTTCTGACACGTTCTATTAATATTACAATTGTACCAGAATTTTTAAGTAAGTATCACGTATTACTGAAAAGAACCGGTTTCTTAATTAATTTTTTTTTTCAGCTATTCATTCATGGCAACTATTTTTATTGGTGTGCTCTTTACCAACGTGCATTAGTGGTTTCTTTTTAATGTTTTTTCCCGAGAGTCCGAAATTTTTAATGGCCCGTGGTCGGAATGATGAGGCACTTGAGGTTTTAAAAACAGTGTTTACTATAAATACCGGACGTCCCAAAAATGAATATCCGGTAGGATTTGACCGCTCTATTACAATAAATTTATATTTATTTCATTATTACAAGATTATTGTTGAAGGTTAAATCGTTAATAAAAGAATTGGAGAATACTTCTCGCAAGACAGATGCATCAAATCTGGAAAGTAACGTCAATGAAGTAAAACAAAAAGGATTTAAAGCATTAACCGGTGGTTTCTCTCAAATTAAGCCAATGTTTAAAAAACCTTTACTTGGAACTTGTTTGCTTACCTTTGCGATTCAATTTGGCTTATTGTTAGGGTAGGTATACTTGCAAGTGAGAAAACTATTGTCCAAAAGCATAACTAATCTTTCTCAATTTTGCAGAACAAACACTTTTCGTTTATGGATGCCTCAAATTTTCGCAAGTTTTTCAACATATGAGGAAATAAATAATCAGTCAATAGTTCCATTGTGTATAGTAGTTGAAAATTATATAAACAAAGATAATGTGGAAGAGGCACTCAAGTATGATATTGATGGCAATTGTGTTTCGGTATAAATTTTAATGAATAAAATTGTAATTCTTATCTAATCTTACTTTATTTTCAGACTTTCTCAACACAGACATATATAAACTCTCTATATCTAGGCATATCAACGTTTATTGGGTACTTAATTGCTGAGGGGGTTGTGAATAAAATTGGAAATCGAGCTATTCTACGTATGTAAAACTATTCACATCGTAGTTGTTTTATTTTCTGATAAGTTTATGTCTTTTAGTTGGAGGATTATTCATTTGTGCTACAACCAGCATCGGAATGTATTTTGCCGACAGTTTAAACACGACTTTAATAATATCCTCAATATTTGTGACTTTAGGAAGTATATCTTCAACATCATTAATAGGCATTACTGTAAATTGTGTACCGACATCTTTAAGGTTGAAATTAATGAAACTAAAATTTAAAATATGTAATAATATTAATTGGATTTTTTAATTTTATTATAGAACAATGATGATATCACTGACAATGATGTTCGGCCGATTTGGTTCTATGATAGGTAACATTGTATTTCCAATATTAATCCCACTTGGCTGTCTTCCACCTTTCCTGATGATTGGTCTTACACTATTAGGTAACGTATATCTCGTTAAATAACTAATTTGAAGAATAGATACTAAGAAATTATTCCTGTTTTACAGTGGTTGGATTTCTGTGTTTTGTGTTAAAAGACACAAATAAGATAGCTCTAAAATAATTTATAATGTGATTTTAATTTATTGTTATTTTTAATGAAAAAGTAAATAGTAATAGTACTAGTAACTATAAATGAGTTTTAAATATTTGAAAAACATTAGTACTTTTATAATAACGCAAAATTTTTACGTGTTCCACATAAAAGGTTTAATAAAATTTTAGAATTTATTGAAAGATAAAGTAATGAACCAAAATCGTGTCTCATCTCATAGGCCTCCACAGTGATTTATTCCTGAGTAATTTGCTTTTTTCAATTTAAGATTAAAAGTTTCCAATCATTCTCCGATTTAACTTTAACAGAAAAACTTCATCAACTAACGTTTGATTCAACTTTATTTAAAAAAATTATTAACTAATATTTCTGTTGCGTGACAATATGTATGTTTGTGGCTCGTGCTGATTTCTTGTTTCTCACGAGTTGCATTGCTGTGCCTGTATTTATGGAATGTAACTCATCACGTTTGTGGACACCTAGTATTGATTTTGTTTTGAATGATCTGATAACAAGCTAATGTAATAACAAAAAAATATTAAGAAATTAATTATATAATATTGAGTTTATCTTAAGCTTACTATATTATTTTAGGTAAATAATTATCGTTATCGCCTTATAGGTAAGTAGCTACTCGTAAGTGTTAAACAAAGTAAATTCTAAGTGAAATATTTGTAAAGAAATATAATGCTATAATTTGTTTTGATTAGGAAGTTCAAGCTCAAGGACAAATTTAAGCTAAGTATTTGTTTATATTTGTTTCTATTTGATTCTTTACTAATAATATTTGAACTAATTTTTAGGTAACCAAATAAAGGGTGTTACGGTGCATTACATTGGTTTGCTAACTCCGCGGTGACACAAGATCCCAAACATACTACCCCGGTTGAATCACCATCAGATTCAAATATTGG
Source organism: Nephrotoma appendiculata (assembly GCA_947310385.1). Taxonomy (NCBI): domain Eukaryota; kingdom Metazoa; phylum Arthropoda; class Insecta; order Diptera; family Tipulidae; genus Nephrotoma; species Nephrotoma appendiculata. The sequence continues at coordinate 89,717,788 of OX371225.1, forward strand.
TAATTTGCATAATTTCTGTGTGGACCGCTTTAATGTACCCGATTTGGTTCTGACATAAGCTACTCGAACGTTGTTATCGTCGCCCGGATCTAATTTAATAACTCGTCCCATCAACCGTTGAGTAGCTGGCAGATTTTTGTGCTGAACGAGAACATCACCATCCACTCGTAAATGTTTGTATTGTACTTGCCATTTGTTTCTTGGCTGTATTGATGTTAGGTATTCCAGCTGCCATCTCTTCCAAAAATGGAATTATATGCGAGTTACGATGTCCCATCTTGTACGCGGATGCAGTTTTTGAAGAATGGCCTCTTCCGGCATTTGATGGATTGCACGCCTGATTAATAAATGCGCAGGCGTAAGGAACTCGAGCTAGTCGTTTGGCTAGGGCAAATAGGCCTAGAATTTAGTATCCCCTCAATCTTCACGGTCAGTGTCGAAAACTCTTCGAGTGTAAGTATTTCTGCGCCGATGCTTCTTGCGATGTGTGCCTTTGTAGATTTCACCGCGCTTTTCCATAAACCGCCTTGACTTGGTGCTGCGGGTAGGATCAATCGCCAATTTATTTTGTCCTTTAAAAGATTAGAAATGATCTGATTATTGTTATTGTTTAAAAATTCATATACGTTTCGCAGGTAATTCCTTGCCCCAAGGAAATTAGTGGGGTTATTGCAATATATGGGATTGAATAGGCCTCTTCGGCTGATAAACCCTAGAAACGACTCGGTCCTGAGACTCATACAAATTTCTAAAAATACCACATGAGTAGTAAAGCATACAAAAACGCATAGATATGCTTCGGCTAGTATCAAACCTCTTCGCCTCACTGCATGAACTTTAAACGGACCATAAAAGTCTCCCCCTACTGCACCAAACGCCAAAGTGTTGGTCACCCCATCTTTAATTAATTATTCCATTATTTGCTGCAACATCTTAGGGTTCCGTTTAAAACATTGTATGCGTTTGCGAACTACGTTCTTCACGACTCCCTTTCCTCGAGTTATCCAATAGTTTTGTCAGACGAGCCTCATTAACAGATTAGTACCAGGATGTTGTTTCTGCATATGTACATCATAGGTGATGGATGTGGCGATTGGTGCTTTGGATTATATTATTGTTGGATGTATAGTGTAGTATAGGGTAACGTCGATTTTTCCAACCGTCCTCCGACTCTCATGACTCCTTTGATATCCAGGAATAGGTTTAACTACCGGAGCCTGCTCTTTACGGGAATTGGTTTGTTGTGTTGGAAGCATCGATATTCGTCAACAAAGTCAATAATTTGCCAATAGACCATGGCCTTTGTTCGCCACCTCAAGTTCTCGCAGTGAAATCATACCAGTTTGTCTACAAATGAAAAAACATTTTGCAATTTGAAGTAGCTTGAATATTTTTGCTTAATACCAGTATGACGTCATGTTAGTCGCCGCCTTTGAACTCAGGGACTATGCTGTTGTGTACTCTAATTTGCATTTCTTCATTGGTCTTAGGTATTTGCTCTTGATTTGGCTTTAAATTTTCATCTCTTCGCAGCCAAGCTGGACCATTCCACCATTGTTTGCTCTTAAAGATTTCTTCTACTCTCTTATGACTGGATGGTACATGTCGTCATACATTTCTTTTGTGCGTTCCAATGATTTCAGACGTTCGGTTGGCTACGAATGTCATCCAGCGTCTTGCCTGACTGGATAGCCAGACTAATACGATATTTGGATCTGTCCACATTGTTCCTGATGAAACGGTGATTAATAACATATCTGTGATTTGATTTACCAGTGTGCTCAAAAGTACGTCACACATCAGCTCAAGCCTCGGAATACTGACTTGCTTAGCGGTGTCACCTTGGTGTTTGCGCAGATTAGGTGGGCGATGAATCCTGGATTATTTTGTAATCGTCCATATACGGCCTCAGCGTACGCCCACTTACTTACATCACGGAATCCGTGTATGCTTATTTTATCCGATGATGCAATGCATCGTGGAATTTTCAGTTCTGGTGTTTGGCGGAGGTCATTTTGAAGATCGATCCATGCTGCTTTTATTTCTGGAGATAACTTTTCATCATTTTAATGGTTAGAGGGGCGATAAGAACCTGAAAGGATCGAAAATCTTTACTGCATCTGACTGAAAGCTTCGTTTCGTAAACATTACTTTTTCACGAAATATTACCTTTTCTTTTTCGAAATTCACTTGAAAGGTGAAGTGATCCAATCAGGCATCCCATTCTAATCCTAATACCGTGATAATGCTTGGTTGATCTGAAAGAATTTTCAGCTTGTTATCGTCTACCTTATATTCAATAAATTCCGCGTGTGTAGATCGTTCGATTACATGTTTCATAAATTGAAGCCTCCGCTACTTAAAATTTGTACAACGCTATCTATAAATTTGATTAGATCTGGTAATGCTGATACTCCGGTCATTAGGTCGTCCATGTAGATGTCATGTTCAATGGCACGACTTGTTGCTGTATGATTCCCTGCGTGTATTTGTGCCAATTCCTTTAAGCACCTGGTGACCATGAATGCTGCGGACGCCATGCCATACGTATAACTGTGGTTAATGTACTCGTATACGGTCGTATACGTGTTTGGTCATCTCGCCATAGAATTAATTGGTTCTTGGTATCATATTTGTCGATCAAGACCTGCCGGTACATCTTTTTGATGTCTCCCACTAGAACATATTGATGTTGACGGAATTGCATGAGGATTTGAAATAGACTCGATTGAACGTTTGGTCCTACCATCAAATTTTCATTCAGTGCGACACCGGTGCTTCACTTCGCAGATGCATCGACAACTACGCGTAATTTCGTAGTACTGCTGATGGCTTTCAAAACTCCATGATATAGGTTTTCTGAAGCTCTGCGATGATTATATTGACCGGTTCCATATGCCGTGATTCTTGATATTCCTTTAGAAATTCCGTGTATATAGCTGACGGGATTTGGGTTGTGCTCTGAATCGTTTGTCCATTGGCATTAATCTTGAGATGGTTTGTTGATATGTGGACCCCATTGGTTTTAATGTTTCTTTAAACGAAAGTTTGATGATGAATCGCTCATTAATTGTTCGAGTTGTAATTGTCTTGAACCAATTTTCGCATTCTTGCTCTTCTTTCGTGATCTTGCTGCACTGAGGGACTTCTTCGAATGCCCAGAATCGTTGCAGGGTCGCATCAATGTCAACCAAAATTTTAAATGATTGCGTAGTTGGCACGGCATTGTAAACAAATCTACCTCCTACGATCCAACCCAACTTGATTTCATGCGGATATAAATGACAAATGCAATCAAATGCGAAAGAAGGTAACAAAGATGTAATTTTTGGGATGATTAACGCATTCAACAATATTAAATGGACCTGATCAAATCTGGATGCCACTCGAAGTGTTACACTTCCGTGCGATTTTCCGCTGTTTCCCCCCCAATTCCTGATATTATACTTTTACAATATATACTCGCAGTCGCTGTATTCCTAATTTCTGTACCATAGCTTCAGTTATGAATAAAGCTTGGCAGGCGGTGTCTAGTAGGGCAAGACAAAGCCTTGGATTACTGAACTTGTCCGTTATGTTAACGATTGCCGTAGACAATACCGTTGCAACGAACATGTTAACGCCGTATCGTGTCTAGTGGTTCCTACACAGTTGAAATTTTTTCTGTTATGCGATGCTATTAACATCGCATATACATCCGACATAAGCTTGTTTCGATTTTCGAAGTAATCATTGCATCGATTATTACTTCGATCCTGCTTACGTTGAAATCGAAAATAAAATGCAATTTACATCAATTTCTTGCAAATGCATTTTGCATAAGAAAGCAATAAATGGAGCAAAATTGCATCGAAAACAATCGATGTTAATTACACTAAAATCAATAGTTTAATGAAAAATGCACCATAATAAATTTCGTTACTAGTAACATTAATGTAACACTTAAGATTCGCCATTGCATCGAAAATTATGTTAATGCAATTTGGATTGGTAAATAATAGGTCGATGTAAGGTTGCGTTGAATTCCAATAGAACCAATTTCGATGTTAATAGCGTCAAATTTACATTATAAATGTTTCCTACCAACGAAATTATTCCAATGCAATTTGTATCATATAAAATAAAACCGATGCAAAAACCGGTTAGTTTTATTTTATATACTTCATGAGATTTCAAAATCTCTGTATAAAATTTTAGTTGTCATAGTCACGTCACGACAGACCAGACTGCGCTCACCAAACTGCAAATATATGAAAAACATTTTAAGCTTATATTAAAAGTATACATACTGCCTTAGCGAATTATTATAAATTCGCTAAAAAATAAATCACCCCAGATTAAGCTCAAAACAGAACAAGAGCGAAGGCGGCGAGCGAAATCGCCTGTCACATTAGAAAACACCGAAATCATGCAAAACAAACACAACCATCAACGCGGGCGACGACGATTTTTTCGTTGAAAAAAATTTAGAGTCTATTTCTATTTTTGTTGCCGACGAAACAATGTTGCCAACTGTTTTTTATATATGTATAAGTTGGCATCAATTAACCGTCATATTATTAACCATTTTTTTTCAATCTAGTAGCCTAATGCCACAACGTCATGTGTCAAAAACACAGAAGGTTATGCCGTTTGGTTGTTTTTTTATCGCCATACGCTGACGCTTTTGTTCTGTTAGCTACAGCGATATCGCGGGGATATTTTTTATTTATTCGTCGACGCTTGCCGTCGTCGCTCTTGTTCTGTTTCTAGCTTTAGAGTCTATTTCTATTTTTGTTGCCGACGAAACAATGTTGCCAACTGTTTTTTATATATGTATAAGTTGGCATCAATTAACCGTCATATTATTAACCATTTTTTTTCAATCTAGTAGCCTAATGCCACAACGTCATGTGTCAAAAACACAGAAGGTTATGCCGTTTGGTTGTTTCTTTATCGCCATACGCTAACGCTTTTGTTCTGTTAGCTACAGCGATATCGCGGCGATATTTTTTATTTATTCGTCGACGCTCGCCGTCGTCGCTCTTGTTCTGTTTCTAGCTTTATATAGAAATTTTCTTTCGACACACTACTGCATTAGTTTTAGACGCAATTGCATCGTAAATATTTTCAATGCATGCTTTGCATCAGAATTTGATGCACGATTGCATCGTATATGCCCCGATGCAAGGGTTGCATCATAAATCGCAGCAAAATTTTTAAGTGTGTATATTCGTGATATAAGTTTTTGTTTGCACTTCTGGTTTATCTTCCGATTCAGCTGTGCTTGCAGTTAGGACCTTCGGTTTTGGATCATGCAAGAGTGTGTGGTGCATGTTATATAAGATAGCGGAATTTTGACAGCGGAAAATGAGAGATTACGCTACTCACCGCAAGTGGCAACGCTATCACTAAAGAGAGTTAATTTTGTTATGTAATTACCGCAGCGGAAATTTTTCATTCATCTATATATATAAAAAAATAGTGCAAAAAATGTATGTGCGCGCATCAGTTGAAAACGGCTGAACCGATTTGACTCAATGTTTTTTTTGTGGTGTTCGCAATAGCCAGGAGATGGTTCTTACGAAAGAAAATTTTGAAAAAATCTACTGGAAAAGTCGGAAACGCCGAGAAATCGAATATAAAGTCATTTTTATATGAATTTTGTATGTATATTTTATATGAGACAGGTGGTGCAGTGGTTAAAGCTTCATTACGAAATCGATCGCAGTAGCGAGAAGTTCGAAAAATAAAATTTTTGTGTCAAAGGAGAAAAAATAAATATTAAATTTAATTGAAAATATTACTAATAGACTATAATAAAGAAACATTTGGAGTGATTAAAATTGTGAATAATACTTACAAAGAAAAAGAAAAACGTGGTGCAGTGCTAATAACAAACAAACCAAACCGATCACGGTAGCTACCGTGGCTGAAAAAACGAATGAAAATAACGGCATTCACCGACAAGATATTTATATGTTACTAAACCATAAAACAATAAAGCCGCAACTTCAATGGCAACCCAACAGCAACACAAGTGAAATACAAGAAACAACCGAAACGGAAAACAATGAACCGGACAAAAACACCAAAAGAATAAAAATGGCGGATGGTCAAAGTGCTTCGGCGATACAGCAAAGTCAACCAAAAATAATAACACCAGAGCAACGTATATCTAAATTAAAAAATATCGAAAAAGACAACGAATGTTTATGAAAACGAATTACTACATTAGAAAATCTTCTAATTAGTAAACAAAAAGCATCAGAAAATAAAAAACTCCAATCGTTGATAAACGATAATAGGTTTGAAGCGATAATGGAAGATGAGATAATAGACGATGATGAAGCATGGAAAATGGAAGCAAAATGAAATTCGCAACAGTTATAAATAAAACAACGAAGCGGAAAAATACGTATGAAAACGATATCAAAGCAAAAATTGTTAACATAGAAGAACAAACAAAAACGAACACTATTAACAAAAAAAAAAATCAAATGCTAAACCTCCGCCGTTACACGTTCATACACAAAAACTGAGTGATACGCTGAAAATGATAAAAAATGCTAAAATCGAAGACTTCGAAATAAAAAGAGTCAACAACGAAAAACATACGGTTATCACGAGAAATATCGAAGACTATCAAAAAGTGCAAAGTATTTTCAAAGAAGTAAACACCAAATATTTTACGTTAAAAGAAATAAAACCAAAAACAGTGATGTTAAAAGGGTTAAATGAGGAAGAAGACATAGCAGAGATAAAATCAAGCATTGAAATGAACGAAAATATTAAAATAGTAAATTTAACACAGCTTAAAACTAAACATTAATTGAACAAAAATACAAAAATACCACTATTTGTTATTCAATGTTCACCGGATACCAATATGACACATATTTATAACATAAAATCACTACATCACCAGAAAATAACTTGAAAACAACTCAAAAAAAGAAATGAAATTACCCAATGTTTCAAATGTCAACGGCTTGGTCACGTAGCAACAAATTGCAATCTCGACTACAGATGTGTGATATGTGCAGAACAGCATGCCCCAGGTGAATGTCTGATTAAAGAAAAAATAGAAGACGCCATCATTTATTGTGTAAACTGTGCCAAAAACGGTCACCCATCATCATTTAAGGGATGCTAAGTTTACAAATATGCTTTAGAAAGACTTAAGGCCAAAATTAATGAAAATCAACAGAGAAGAATCACCCCAAAACCACATCAATTTATACCGGTCAGTGCAGAAAACGGAACATTCGCCAGCATTTTGAAACAAAACAAAACACATCAATAACTCTGAAGGTACCAGAATTAGCGAAGAAGGTGAAACAAATGGCGGAAATGATAAAAAACCAAAGTGAACAAATAGCAACACTCTTAGAACTAACAAACAAAATATCAAAGACTTCAAAATATTGTCGATAAATGTAAATTCAATAGTTAGCATAGTTAGACGTTTAAACTTGCTAGACTTCCTTAAACTGCATGATCCAGATACCGTAATGTTTAACGAAACTAAATTAAATATCAAACAACAAAAAATATAACTTAATAAGACAGGACCGAACATCACAAAAGCAAGGCGGAGGAACAGCGATTCTGATAAAACACAAAATTAAGTATGAACACATACAATTACAAAGAATCAAACACATTGAAACAACAATCATAAAAATAAAGCTAAACCACGGGGATCAACTCCATTTAGTAGCTATGTATTGTACGGGCAACAACAATGCATTAACAAATAACCAATTTATACTAGAATGGAACACAATAATTCAAAAAATAGATCTCAACGACATAAGCAACTACTATATCATCGCAGGCGATTTAAATGCAAAACACGTAAACTGGGGAAATAAAACTAACGATAAGAGAGGTATAAAACTTAATTCATGTCTAAAAGAAAACGGTATAATCTACAGATCAAAATTATATAAACCGGATGCACCAACATTTACGCGATCGTTAAATACACTCGATGTGGCAATTATCGACAACCGACTCACAAAAAAAAACTAACCAACGTGATGAGATACCATTACACACATATGAAAGTGATCACAAAGCGATTAAAGTATCATGTAACAACGTCGGATGCATGGAAAATACCACGGAAAATGGGAACGCTGGAAAACGAAATTAAATAATAATTATAAGGATTATATAGACGAAACAGGAAAGGCGAACATAATTCCAACAACTAGAAACCTGAAGATGGAGGAAATAGAAACATACATTACTATCATAAAGGATCTAGTAGCCAATAATTTAACAACGACCTCACCAAAAATCAGAAGAAAGAATAATATGGAATGCTACACCAATAAGAGAATTGAAAGTCTATATAAACATAAAAGTCGAATAATTTCAGCCCTTAAAAGAATTATGAGAAATAACACCATAAACATAAATGCAGTTAACACTCTTAAAGCCGAAATAAGAAGAACAAACGAACTAATTATACAAAATGTAAAGATAGAAATCAACAAATATTGGCTGCAGAAACTAAAAACGATAAAAGCAGGTACAGATGTTCACAAATATTAAAAAAATCTGCCAACCAAAAGCGGACAGAACGATACAGTGTCTAGAAATCCCTGAATCAGAAATAAGGAACATGGCGGCTCTCAATATAAACTGGAAGAATATCCCAAAAAAGGATACAACTTACAAAGTACTAAATATTAAAAATAATCAACAGAAACTCAATATTCTCGAACATTATATTGAAACACGTACCATTCCAAATGCAGCTCTGGGGAAAAAGGCACACGAAAATATAATTCTTAAGACAGTTGGTGAGTTGAAACAGCAGTTTATACAAGACAGAGCAGACCACAAAACCAAAACACAATTTAATAGTACAAACAAGGCAAATGAACCAAATCAACAACATGGACAAAAATATTTTATCAATACTGCAGAACTGAAAGTTATGCTAAAATGCATTAATAACAAAAAATCATATGGACTGGATAGAATCCCAAGTATAGCGCTGAAATATCTGCCAGATAATCTAATAGTCGAACTATGTACACTGTTCAATAATTTGCTAAACAACATGTCGTTCCCAAATAGTTGGAAAACCGCAAAAATCTACCCAATTTTGAAAAAGAATAAAGAGAGTTCAAATCCAGAAAGTTACAGATCGATAAGTCTTCTGTCAAATATAAGCAAAATATACGAAGCAATAATCTGGAACAAAATAGAAGATCATAACCTAAAACACAATCTTATGCCAGATAATCAGTTTGGTTTCAGACACGAGCACTCAACTATACACGCGGTCACAAAGCTAACATCAGATATATGTTATAACCTCAACAACAAAACATGTACTGGAGCTGTGCTAAATGATATGGAAAAAGCTTTTGAATCTGTGTGGCTAGACGGATTAATGTATAAATTAAAGAAACTAAAATTCGAAACAAATCTTTTACGCATAATATACGAGATGTTGTACAACAGGGAATTTGTAATCACAGACGGCACAAAAACTTCAACGCACACTTTCAATATCCACAACGGACTACAACAAGGATCAATCACAGCATCACTGCTATTTAATCTATATACTAAAGATCTGATAGAAAACGAAAAACTGAATTCAGAAGGAATACAAACCATAGCGTATGCAGATGATATAGTAGTGTGTACAGCAAACCCAAAAATCAAAATAATTCAGGAAAAACTACAGAGAGCAGTGAACTTTCTACATACATGGCGTATAAAAGTAAATGAAAACAAATGTGAATCGATACTATTCCGTAGGCCATATCAAAAAGCATCGAGTGATACAGCTATAAATTGGAAATCATTTGATATAAGAATAAACAACGAAAGGTTACAAAGCAAACCTATAGTGAAATATCTAGGAATACAATTGAACCGTTTTTGTTACATAAATGAACACATCAACATTCAACACACTAAAGCCAGAAGAGCATTTACGTTTATAAGTATAACAAAAAAATATTTTACTCTAAATATATCGACAGTAACGTAAAACGAATAGGTTATCTAACACTAATAAGGCCCATCCTAACATATGGTTGTCCTATATGGTACAATATTAACGCAAGCTACTTCGAAAAGCTGTGGATATTCGAGAGAAAATGCATTCGTCATTGCCTAGGAATATTTCGCAAAGCAGATACGAACCATAAACATTACATCTCCAACAAAAATATATATTCAAAATTCAAAGCTAATAGAATTGATATACACACTATTCAATTAATAAGAAACCACATCCAATGATCAACATACAACACAACCAATTCCTTCATATACGGTCCATACTACACCGATTCAACAAGCCTGATAAATAGCATTCAACCTAATAAAATCCCGGGACCAGAAGCATTTATCATATTAGACCAAAAGGGATTCATTCAGAACCAAAAACAAACACCATTAATATATCATATCAATAGAAAACCAAATGAAAAAGGATTTGACCCCGATAAATTTTCAAACCCAGATAACTTTATGAGGTTCAGTACAGCATTCAGAAAGAAAGAAACTGATAAATACGAGGGAATGATACGAAAATATTGGTGGAGAACACAACACTAGAACGTATGTTATATTTAGCACCTTGAGCTACTTAATTATCTAGTTTAGTTAATTTTAAAGACATGGTAATTGTCAAGTTTAAACACAGCAAATTTTAAGCCAACAAATAATATCCCCATAATGATTCAATTTATTAATCTTAAATTAAAAAATTAATGACAACAATAAAAAAATTTAAAAGACTAATGCAACTAACCTGAGAATCCATTTGGATTAGAGGTTCTCTATTATAAAAATAATGCTTTGATATTTCTTGGAATATTCTTTAATCTTCAAAAATATTGTAAAATTTTTAAAGCTGTAAATAAAGAATTATATTATCTACAAAAAAAAAAAGTGGTTAAAGTTTCGGCGCTTGGGGTGGGAGGTACTGGATTAGTCCCACCTGAGGCTGCATGGAATTTTTTTTTTGTTTTTATCAAATTTTATTTATTTTATCTATTTATTTTCTCTATCTATCTATCTATCTATCTATCTATCTATCTATATAAAAATCAATTGCCGTGCGTTATTTTCGCAAAAACTCGAGAACGACACAACCGATTTGGATGATTCTTTTTCTGCTTTGTTCGTCTCAATACAGGGGCCCTATTATGAAACCGTTCGCATTTCGCATTTTTTGCGATTTTTCGGATGCGATCCGCCCGTTGCGTTTGTACAGGGTTATCAAATTCGAGGTTGATAAAGTAGAAATCTGTATACCGACATCTGTCAAAGATAAACGTCAAGTACGCTGTCATTTATTTAGTTGACATTCTGCCATTTAAGAATATTGAGCATTTAACAATCGACCAACGCGTTAAAATTAGTAAATCTTATTATAAAAATAGTGATTCTGTCGTATCCACATTTCGCCGCTTTACGAGCAGATTATGGTCGTCATAATCGTCCTACAAAGCAAACCATATTGAATACAGTGAATAAATTTGAACAAACTGGATCTGTTACTGATATTGTAAGGTCTGTGCATCATCAAAACATTCGCAATGCTGAAAATATCGCTTCTGTAGAGAACAACCATGGACGAACCGTTACCGTCAATTCTGAGCGCTATGGCCGCATGTTAACCGATTATTTTTTTACGAAAATCGAAGATTATGATCTTGACGATATGTGGTTCCAGCAGGATGGAGCAACCAGTCACGTAACACGAGCAAATCGAGATCTTTTGCAAGAGAAATTTCCTAGACGTTTGATTTCGCGATTGGCTGATGTCAATTGGCCTCCAAGATCCTGTGATTTAACGCCTTTGGATTTCTTTTTGTAGGGCTACGCGAAAGATCGTGTTTACGCAAACAATCCTCAAACTCTTGACGAATTGAAAACTAATATTCGTAAGGTAATGGCCGAGATACCGCCCGAAATGTGCCGAAAAGTCATTGAAAATTACCTCAAAAGAATCAAGGCCTGTAAGAAGTCCCGTGGAGGACATTTGAATGATATCTTGTTTAACTAAAAATGGCAAGGATCAATCTGTAAAATGAAATAAAAATTACAATACATTCCGAATATTTTGTGTGTTTTTTTTAAGTTTACTTTATCAACCTCAAATTGGATAACCCTTTATTATGAAATGCGATTATCGCATATCGTATTTCCCAAAGGGAAATTTTTATTGGGAATTTTTTTAATGTTATAACAACATCTGTCAATTCTTATAACCTATATAACTGTTAAAGTTATGTATAATTGATTAAAAATATGAATATATAAATACATACATTTCTATTGCACGACAATTTTTAAAAATTAATTATTTAAAAAAATAGAAATTATAATTGATAAACGATAAATATGCGATATTCGACTGCTTATGAGCATTCGCATTTGTCAAATATAGTTTCGCAAAAAATCCGCCGTGGCATTTTCTAATATGGAGTGCGCATCCGACTCCGGCGCATTTTTGCGAAAATATTGTTCTATAATACCAAAATGGGATATCGTATGAAAATGCGAAACGCATTTATTTCATAATAGAGCCCCATAATAGAGTGGCGGCTTAGGAAAAAAGGAAACTCGAAAAACCCAAAAGAAAATCCGGATACTCGGAAAAATTTAAAAACCGAAGAAAACTGGTCAAAACCCAAAGGAAAACCGAAAAATCAAAAAAAATCGAAAAATCGAAAGTTGCGTTTTGTATAGGAATTTGTTTTATGATATATGAAAGTTGTTCATTGCATCCATAAACGGTACCATTATTACAATCATATCAAGTTCGGTGTGATTTTTACGATTTCGATAATTTTTTCCAGAAATTTTTTTTATTATAAGTTCCTTCAAATTTTATTCGTTGTAAATTCCGAATTTGAACTAAGATATCGTATTGCGTATTTCAATGCGTCAAAACGAGAGATAATCGGAGAATTTCAATATCTTTTGCATGAGCACAATGCGCTGGTTTGTTTGTTTAAAACTACTTTGGAGACAATGACATCCGATGATCAGCAAATAATCATCAGAGCAGACAAGAAACCAACCAGAGGCCATGTACGTCAGTATAATTCTCCCACTATCGACAAAATCACAGTTGCGATCGTTGGCAAAATTGTGGAATCGCGTGATATTGTGATAAACCGGCGTAATTACGGACCAATGCAGCGCGTGTACGAAAAACATCGATCTTATAGTGCACGTGCATTTCAATATACATTGATGTTTTGTCAGGGAGAGGATGGCTACCACTTCCAGATAAAGATGGTCAATCCGCTAACCGGTTAGTTATTGAGCAGTCAATTGTATTTTTAGGTGAAGAAACGAATAAAAGGGTCAGTTCCATGCATTTTTATACTTATTGGATGATGATATGACAAGGCGTGCAATTATCTTTTGAGATATCTCGATTGTTTCAACAGTGTTGCGTCAATACGTATGTCAAGATCGAAACAGAACGTTTAAATTTCATCCGCTTCAATCATTCAAAACTACGTTCCAAGCAGTACATTCATTCACGAGATTCCATCGTTTTGGAGGTTGGTATGTAGCGACCTGGGCGGCATTGCTGCTGATGATGCAAATAACGAAGTAGCAAGGTTCCAATTGAGCCGTTATGTCAATTGCAATGAGGCGATTTGGCATATTTTCTCATTTGCAATACACGAACGTCGACTCACTGTTCATCACTTGTGGGTTCATTTTGGAGAATGGACAGCGTGTCTATTTCACGGACGCTAATGCAGTACAACGAGCAGACCGACCATCAGCTACAACACTCACTAATTTCTTCGAAATTTGCCAAAGTGATCCGTTCGTACGAATATTGCTTTACTGGAAAATATCACGCTATTATACTTGGAACCATTCGAAGAAGAAGTTTCAACGTCGAATGAATGGTCAGTCTGTTGCAGGATACGTCGATGTGTATTCGACTGATGCACCTGGCCTTGTGCACATCGTTCATCCACGATAAGACGAGTTATTCTATCTTAATAACTGACATTGGGACTCAACAATCGCTGATGATGACATCTATCGATCGCATTGGAATTGTGGAACAAATACAAAGTCGAGATGGCTGACGACATTTTGCATCGAGTTCGCACTGCAACATCGAATTATGAGCTTGAAATGAAAGACAAGATACGAAACGAAGCTATGATCATTATCGAAGGCATGGTATGTCAGCACCAATTCGTTCGTTACACGATGCATTTAATCGTGGACTGCAACGAGAGCCAGTGTACGATCAAAATTCAATGAGCCATATAGTACGAACGAATGTCCTGCTTTTGAATGCAGAGCAAAGGAACGTGTACGACGCATTGATGAAGGCAGTCGACGAAGGAAATGGCGGAATATTATTCCTCGATGCTCCTGGTGGAACAGGCAAAACCTTTCTGATTTCATTGCTTTTGGCCACAATTCACTCGAGATCTCAAATAGCGTTAGCTGTTACATCATCAGAAATTACAGCCACATTGCTCAACGGTCGCCGGACGGCACATTCTGCTTTGAAGTTGCTAATGAATATCCACACGATTAACAAGCAGTGGCTCAATTGCCAAGAACTCGGCGATGGTCGGAAGCGTTCAATCGAACCATCAAGGATTTACGAAGTGACTTAAGACGGTTTGGTAAGCGATGATTCTGCTGACCGGCAATTTTCGCCAAACGCTACCTGTCATTCCGAGATTGACAACTGCAGATGAATTCAACGCTTGACTGAAATCATTGAGTCTGCGACACTATGTTAAGAAGTAGCTGTTGACCACGAACATGAGAGTCACGTTACAGAACGACTCGATTTTTTCAAACCACTGTTGGTGCTTTGTCAAATTCGTGTTGATGTTTCGACCGGATTGATTTCGTTTCCGTCGAATTTTTGCATGTTCACGACATCACTTTTCACGAAAGTGTTTCCGGACATCCGCCGAAATTATATGAATCAAAATCAGCTCAGCGAATGAGCCATTTTGGCAGCGAAGAACAAGGAAGATATGTCTGAATTACTTGATTCAAAACCAAATCTCTGAGGAAAAGCATTGTTACAAATTCGTTGACTATGTGACCAATCAAGACGAGGCAAATAACTATCCGACCGAGTTTTTGAATGCGCTTGATTTGTCGGGAATACAACCGCATAACTTGATGATCTAGGTCGGATCTGTGATAATCATGCTGCGCAATCTGAACCATTCAAGATTTTGTAACAAAACGCGATTAGCTGTGAAGGAACTGATGAATCACGTGATTCAAGCGACGATCATCAAGGACAAATTCAAAAGAGAGGATGTGACAACCGCCAACTGACATTCCGTTCGAATACAAGTGAATTCAGTTCCCCGTTCGTTTGGCGTTCGCTATGACGATTAACAAATCGCAAAGTCAATTTGCAAAAACCCACTAAATTTTCGATAGATTCCTAAGTTTGAATCGACATTTTATTCCCTTTTCAATACATTATGCCTTCATTATGGTTGCGTTCGTTCGTTCATTCTGACAATTTTTTCCAACAATCATGTTGCTCAAAAATGACGATTGTGGATTTTTGTACAAAAGATGATTGGTCAAACAAATGACCGAACGAACGAACGCCACTATAAACCTACCTTTAGTGTTGAATTCGATGAAAAAGTGAATGGAATGGCCTCTCAATCGTCTAACTCAAACGTCTATTGAGAATTTAATTGAGTTGTTTGATTTTTCTCTCATCAAAATCAATTTTCGTGAAGGTCAAAAGTGTTTGCTCGGACGAAGTAATTTGGGGCGAAACAAATTTCGCAGAGTCAGCTAGTTTAATATAGTTTAGAATGCTGGTTTAGGACTTAATCGAATTGCCTACTGGGGATCCGACATTGGGAGTTGAGCGACTGGCGTCGAAGTGTGTGTAGGTGGTCTTTGTAAAATTTTTGAAGGTGGACGAGTTGACCCCATCGTCCCCCTCATGGAGTTTACCGACGACAACATCCTGTTGCACTGAAGACAGTGTGGTTTTAATACTTCCGGTGACCCACATCCGTAACAGAAAATATGTGACCGAACCAGCTCGCAGTCGGTATACAAATGGCCGGATTTTTGACAATTCCAACAAAGAGGTACGGGAGACTTCCGAGGTAAGTTGGAAGATGTTGGAGCGTTAGCGGACATTGAGTGAAAGGCATTTATCTGTGAGTAATTTAATTCCGATGGTTGTTGAAAAGCGAGTGGTTGAGAAGCATTCGACGTTGCAATTGGAATTATGGGATTAACCGAGTAATAGCGCAGCTCTTCGTTTTGGTTAACAGTTCCTACGATTTCATGAATTCGGGGTGTAGGAAGATAACGTCGTTGCATGGTTTGTTCTATACGAATTATTACAGAATTTTTAATTTTAGTATAAAACAATGATGATATCAATGATAATGATGTTCGGCCGATTTGGTTCTATGATAGGTAACATTGTATTTCCAATATTAATCCCATTTGGCTGTCTTTCACCTTTCCTGATGATTGGTTTTACACTATTAGGTAACGTATGTTATTAGAAATTATCAACACAATTAGTTGATGAACCAAAATTATACATCCATCGATTCCTGAACCTGAATAGTTTTATTACATACTAATAAATAATTATTTCATGCAATAAAATCTCTTGTTCAGTATAATTGAAATTCCTCAAATACATAAATATAATTAGATAACGAAGAACAAAATTAAGAAAAGTGGATATTCCATAGATCCTAAAGTAATAATAAATGTTGAAATGAATTTATCTTAATGTGTGTACAATATTTTTAGTTTCTCCATCTTCTGGTGTATAAATGTACAGGTCTGGCGGTTTGCCGACCCGAATTGGGGGCGAATTTTAGAATTCAGTGGGGTAATTGACAGTTTTGTTTACATCAGTCACAGTGTCGACCAGTTTGAATGACACCGTTTTGTAATTGTACACACCTATTTATGGTCAGTCGCAATGTCTGTACATTTCGCAGCAAACTGGATAATTTCAAACATGTGTTAATCACATCCGTGTACGTAGAACGTGAAATTATGGGGATAATGTCTGCTTAAAATCGCCGGATAACAACAATAGGGCCCCATTGAAAAGTTTGATACTATATATCATTCAAATCTTGCAGCAAAACAATTTTTAATACCGTGATAAATATTTCTCATCGACAAAATGTGTATCAAAAAATATTTAGTTTTTTCACTAAATTTGACATTTCTTTATCATATATCACCAACTCAGAATCGCAATTTATATTTTATCGATAATAATTTTATCATTTAACATTATCACCGACACGGAATCGAGCCCCTGTTGAGCAGGCTGGCCATTGCAATACCTCAATATTATGCGCTTCTAGCCATGAGCGAGTCTCTCTTGTGCACTGAAGCTTTATCTTGCTGAAATATTATATTTTCTATCCTTGCGTCTCTAAATATGAAAGGGGATTGGTTCTCAATAATGTTGTGTATTCTAGAGCGGAGCTGGTGGGCCTGCCTTCTTAAACTCCTAATAGTCTTCTTCATCAAATCCAATTTTAAATAGCAATGCGTCATAATTACATTTGAAATATATTTTGAACTGAAAAAACATCTAATGCATTGCTGTTCCTATTGTAAATATAAATGATGTATATTAGCATTATTATGATAATAAAATGTTGATTGTGTATTACCTGTCACTTGTTTGTCACAATTTACCAAAGTATTTATAATCAAATAATTGAACTCTAATTTTGTTATCATCAATTTTTTCAGTTGATAATGATTGTTGTTATCTACTAGTAACTAGTTACTAGTACGTTAAATTACGATTAATTGGCTTACTAGTATATAAAATCCACCACGCATTAATTATAGGGAATTTGTGAGTCATTTACTAATTACAATAAGGTTGCATTTAAGTAATCGACCTACATAGGCTGTGTGTCAAATTTAAGGTAAATCATTTACTACGGTAAAACCCCGTTTTAGAAAAGATCTTTCGATAAGTTTGCCGTAGAGTTTTCGAAAAATATTTGAATTTACCGAAAAATTTACCCAAAATTAACTTTTACCTTAAGTTTGGCACACAGCCATAGTAGTTTTTGGATCTTTACTATAAATTTAATCAAAATATCCTTTCATCATTAATTGATAAATTGTCCGAAAATTATCAGTTGTAAAAACAATTTAATTAATACAATAGGTAAATTATTTACAATCTTTTATAGGTTACTTTTATTATCAAATAAATTTTTAAATAGTACAATACAATTAAGTAAGATAATAAGAATCAATATTCTAATATTGATAACCGAAACGGCTCGTTTTTTCACAATATAGTTGATAACATTTTTCGGTATTTTGCCATTCAATTCTATATCTTATCAGGAGTTTACTATAAAACAACGTACTAATAAATGAGACCATAATACAAAATATTTGCGGCACAATTCATAATCTGTATAATTGAGAGTTAAGGCCTAATGTTTTGAATCGTATGTAAATATAATATAACATTATTTGTTTGTAGAGTTTAATAAACACAACTGTGTCTGGAATTCTGTGATGGTCTGATTTCCGAAGAGTGTTACCAGTTATTACGAACCTACGCATTGCTAAGCGAAAAGTGTATTCGTTGGCTATAACCAATATTTAAAGTAAACAGTACTCTGTTAGCACCCCTCGACACTATATAGCAAGTTCTTTCCAAAAATAAATTGATTTTTTTATGTCAAAGAACACGATATACGATTGATTTTTTTTTTTTTGGTAGTGTTTCTGTGAAAAATTGACATTCGATTTTCAAAAATTTAATATTTACAGTTTATTGTCAACAAATTATCAACACAATTTTTTGTCAACCCAATTATTTTAACAGAGTGAAAACGAAACAATAAAATTATTTCGAAAAATAAAATTATTTCGTATGTCAAATTCTCACGGCCAACTAGTCAAAAAGTTATAATATTCATGTTTATACTTTTTGAAATATTTATGTTTATATTTTCGACGTAAACATTTATACTATAGTGAAGTTTCTGACAAACTAAAACTGACAAAAAACTTTACAACAGCCCAAAAAGTGTAAATCTACACATTAAAAAAACGTGTTATGCAAAACGAAATAACTAGTTAAACAAATTAGTTCACAATAGCAAGCTAATTTAGCAAAACCATGTAAAATAACCATTCTTTATGTTTTCTAGAAGCCAACATATTTATGCAGAGTCACAGATTTTTTTTTAATTTTAAGATTTTGCTATAGAAGAAAGTGTAGTGGTGCTTCGATCGTCAATGTCAAGGTATCGTAGAGATGTTCAAGTAAATCGAAGCATGCTATCGTGTAGTACTGACTCTATTGCATCTTTTATAACAGCCAACATAATTATGAGTGCCGTCGAAGCATAAATTTTCTATGTTGAAATCATAAAACTTCGAAAATTCTACCATTCGAACGCCATTGACAAGGCATCGTAGAGATGTCTAAGTAAATCGAAGCATGCTATCGTGTAGTACTGACCCTATTGCATCCTTTGTAGAAGTCAACATAATTGAGATTGCCGTCGAACCATAAATTTTCTATGTTGGAATCATAAAATTCGAAAATTCAACCATTCGAAGGCCATTGACAAGGCATCGTAGAGATGCCTAACTAAATCGAAACGTGCTATCGTGTAGTACTGACCCTATTGCATCTTTTGTAGAAGCCAACATAATTGAGATTGCCGTCGAAGCATAAATTTTCTATGTTGGAATCATAAAAATTCAAAAATTCAACCATTCGGTCGTAATTTCGTCAGCATTTGAATTTACCATCCATAATGAATTCACGCGGTTGGATGATGAATTCACTTGGTTAAATCTGCGGCCGTTATTTCCTGAGCATTTGAATTTACCATCGATCATGAATTTACGCGGATGGATGATAAATTCACATGGATGAATCTGCGGCCGTAATTTCGTCAGCATTTGAATTTACCATCGATAATGAATTCACGCCGTTGGATGATGAATTCACATGGTTGAATCAGCGGTCATAATTTCGTCAGCATTTGAATTTACCATCGATAATGAATTTACGCGGATGAATGATGAATTCACATGGATGAATCTGCGGTCGTAATTTCGTGAGCATTTGAATTTACCATCGATAATGAATTTACGCAGATGGATGATGAATTCACATGGATGAATCTGCGGCCGTAATTTCGTCAGCATTTGAATTTACCTTCGATAGTGAATTCACGCGGTTGGATGATGAATTCACATGGATGAATCTGAGGCCGTCATTTCGTCAGCATTTGAATTTATCACCGATAACGAATTGCCTCAATCATAAACTCAAATGGTTCAATATTTTAATAATGTATTGTTAAATAAACATGGTGTGTTTATTGTTTTTCTACATAAATTAGGGACACCGTATTGTTTCTGCTTTGCCCTGACGTATTCAATTTTATAGATAGCAAATCATCAATAATTTCCCAAGATTCACAATTTTTTTATGTATGATATATAATGGCCAAGTGGCCCTATTCTGTCTTTTCCAGGGAATAGATGTCTAAATTGTATTTTTCTGGCCTACTGAAGGAATAAGTTTAGTACAAAAATTTTCAAAACAAAGTGAATTGGGAAACTTTTGTTCCACAAAATGTTTATTGGGAAAAATATTTTCCCATTTCACTTTGTTTCAAAAATATTAACATCGAACATGTTCATTCAGTAGGCCAGATAAATACAATTTAGACAAAAATGCTATGAAAATATTTTTCCCAATTCCCTATTCCCAGGGAAAGGCAGAATAGGGCCACAGGGCTTGAAAGTTTTGCTGGTCGTTGGAAGTGAATAATTCCTCTCAAAAAATATGTTTTTGAACCTAAATTAAGTTCTGCCGTAATATTTTCAATTTTTACGTTGAAGTAAGTTTATGCTTCGAAAGCAATCACAATTATGTTGGCTTCTACAAAAGATGCAATAGGGTCAGTACTACACGATAGCATGTTTCGATTTACTTAGACATCTCTACGATGCCTTGTCAATGGCCTTCGAATGGTTGAATTTTCGAATTTTTATGATTCAAAACGCATAATTATATAATTTGTTATTTTTGATTTTAATGAAGTAAAAATTTAAATAATATATTTTCCCATATTTTCTTTAATTATCTTGTTGTTCTTAATTACAAATTATGTTTAAAAAGTGTACCATTCTTAATTTAAAGTGACTGATTTCTTCTTACACTTTTTGGCTGTTATAAGGTTTTTTGTCAATTTGTCAGAAACTTCACACTGCTAACATTTATGTGTTTGTAATCTAATGAAATGTTGAGATTTTTCAAAATTGATTGCGATAAAAAAAATCAATTTTTTTATTTGGAAAGAACGTGCTATAATACCCCTCCAGGGATAAGAATTAATGTCACCTACTATTTATGAAACCAATTACTTTACGAATAAAATTATTATGATAAGGCTAATACGCAGCTGACCTGAAATGAAATTGTCGCTGGTCTCCAAAATAACCAGATTCAAAGAAAAATAAGCTTATCGATTTTCGTAAAATATTAACGCAGATAGATTTTTATAACATCATGTCAAAATATATTTTACGTGAGTTTGTTTAACAACAAAACAAAATAATTGATGAAATGACAAAATTTAGCTTGCTTTTATCGTAACTGCAGATAAAAGTGCAGTGAAAAATGTGCAGAGTTAAACAAAGACATCTATATTTTAATACGAAAACAACCAATTTCACTAGCTAAACTGCGTACTGCAAAATCAAATTCAGCGGTAAAATTTTCATTTTCGTTTGCCTTCTTTAGTAATACACTATTAAACGGTTTTGACATTAAATTCACTGGGGAACTGAAGCTCATTAAATAGTAAATTATATGAAATTTATATATAGCTATTATTGTGATGTAAAATTTGATTTATTATGTATACGTGAATCTGTACGAATGAAATAAAGAAAGTTAATAAAAAACACAGTGCAGAAACAAACGTAGTTAAGGACAAAATGGTCTCCGGATCATCGTCTCCATTTCCAAACAATAAAGCGCAAAAACGAGTACACGCTGAAAGCGATGACGAGGTAACACACAATAGCGCCCAAACATTAAACGCAAATTACACGCAAATGAAAGTAGTGCTACATACCGTAAGTAAGCCAAGGAGTAATTTACGGGAAATAATAAACCCAGCAGAAAGCAATATTGTAGTATAAAGGTCAGCGACATCTGTGAAAAAGAAATCCTGATAGCCATAACCAATTAAACGTATGCCGATGATATAGTCAGAATAGAACAGGTTATGACCCAAAAACAAAACCTAGTATCTGCGACATATATCTGACCATCAAACGACTAAAGTTCATAAACTCCAAAAGTTTTTTCAGAGGGAATCAAAATCTTTGTTGCGTGCGCAAAAGAAACGACCTTGATTTGCATGCCGACAAACCCTAAGATTTGTTTTTCTTTCAAAATTTCTTTTCCTTCGAAACCTCCCAAACGAAAGTTCAATAAATTTGCGGTTTTTTCATAATAACTCGAACAAATTATAGCCGATGTGTACCATATTTCTCGCAAAGTTTAGCTATTGTTCCACATGCAATTCGATCTGCTGTGATTCAGTTAAGCTTAAAGTAAAACTAGCACAACTTTGAGACGCTGAGTTTGGCAGCGAGTATGAGATTCGTTGATCAGTCTATAATAATTGGAGTTGATAATACTTAATTTGTGCCGATGACAGAAATTTTAGGAAAAACAATTTCTTCAAATGACATACCCTCCCTGTCGATCAAAGTAATTTTATGACCAAAAACGTTGATGTGGACAGAATCCCCAATCAATCATTGACTTGCTTCCTGAATAAAGTCAAGTCTCATTAATCCTGCTGGGTTACCGCAACCTACTCTGAATCTTAAAGTTGAAACTAGTCATGCTTCATTGGAATCTGAACACTAAACAAGGATCATGCAATGGTACACGATTTGTTGTGGAAAATTAACGTTATTGAGGAACGAATGCTCACTGGATCTGATAAGGGTCGGCCTGCAGCTACCTTTTAAACTTAAGTGATAACAATTTACTAATAATCCAGCATTTGCTATGACAATAGACAAGTTTGGTATATAGAATGTCACAAATGTCACAAATTTAGCGGAACCACCTTAGTACTCAAAACTACCGCTATAAAGTTTGAGGGAGATACAGTTTTTTTCATAATCATGTCCTTATGGCATATCGTTTTAAAGGTTTTGAACCAAGCAACCTATTTGTGGCCAGCACTTTAAATCATAGATTCACCGTTTTGCGCTATTGGCAATTTATTCGTTTGTCAATGAATATATAATGTACAAGCCATATTATTGTAAATGTTCTGAAAAATAGCCCAAAAACTACTCATACTTTCATCTTTCCTTGGTCTTACATTCAGTCACGTCTTTAGACATCATAGTTACAAAAAATTAAATTCGGCCTGATTTTTCCGAAATTTGGTTACATAGTTGAAGAAAATAATCAAGAAATATTTCCCTGTTACACCAATCAAGAAAATCGTCCTAGAATTGAGAAACATCAATGAAGAATGAACAGTATGTTTTTCTTGAGTCGGTGGTCTCTCTCGAAAAGCCAGTTTAAAATTTCCATTGATGACTATGTGGGTGATACACTTTCTATATACATACTCAAAGTTCACCATAATTGCGAATAGTAAAACCAATTAACTCAATGGCTAGAAATTCAATCAATATTGGTTAGATACCCTAGACCCAGTATCTTATCAATTTTTATAATTATAATGCTCAATGTAATAAATAAATACCGAAACTTGTACAATCTAATCATGTGCAATTTTTTTTAATAACGTTATTATCGACATTTTATTATTGTTTTAAAACTCGGCGGTCGAACAAGTCGCAAAAAGCTTAAGGTCCGTGTGATATTGTGATATTATAAAGTGTGATAAAAAATAAAAATTTTAGTGAAAATTGGTGGATCTTTTATTACCTACTTATTTATAGTGATTATTGAGAAAGCGAAATAAAAATTGAGTGATTTGTTTTATCGTAAATTAGTCAATATTATACCAGAAATAGTGTTTATAGTGTTGTTATAATAGTGATCTTTTAATAACGAACGTACAATATTGGATATTAATTTTACGTTAACAGAATATGTAAGAACTAATAACATAATTATACTAAATCTAAAGCCCTAAACTAGCGGCACAAAGGATTCTATATAGTACATTCGCCCCTCAACTTTCTATCACCAATGAAAAGAATAAATTAAATTTTTTCAAATTTTCGTCCTTGAAAACTCAATCTAATTAAATTGAAAACGTTGAATACATTTTGGTGTTCATTGGCGTGTTATCTACAAGATTTCTATCATTTATATTTTGTATTTTTTTGGCAAAAACGAAAAATCACAATTAGTATTTTAATTAATAGATATGGTCAATTGAAATGTTAACTAATGTAAAAGTATTTCTTTGATTAATAATGTCTCTAAGAATACCCAAAAGATTCTCTCTATAGGTAACATTTAAGTATTATAAATTCACCATGGTTCACTATTTTCATAAACTTTGCAAAATAAAACTAAAGAAGTAGACCAATAATTTCTTGACTGATTTAAAATTATGGCCGGTTCAGTATTTCGCCATAAGAACCGACGGCGTTATGTTTTAATACAAATAATTTCATATCTAGAATACTGAGAGCACAATCAATTTTAATTGGCATAATTATTTTGAAAGAGATGAAATAACATTCCGGCACCTTAAATATGGCAGCAAAAATAATAGTTTGACAAAACAATAAATATTTAGGAACACTTTTAACACAGGCACAAAAAGTACATATTGTGGAATAAAATAAAGTATCGTTTTGGCACAAAACACATGTATGGGAACCGTATCAATTGTGTAAGCGAAAAATAATATTTGTGACTCTAAAAACCATTTTTGGTATCAAAAAGTTCAATTTTTGAAATAAAAAAGAGCCAATTAAATGATTTTTTGTTTTTTTTAAATGATCCTCGCTAAATACTTACAATTTTATTATATTTTCACCATTTGATAAATTTTGCTTCTAAGTCACTGATAAGAGATATAAACGTACCGACCATAAATGTGTGACCAAAAATTATTTATGTTGCCAATTGATTATAATTTGTTCCAGTAACTGGGTGCAAAAATTATGTTTAGTGCCCATTGATTCGCACCAACTTATTATTTTTTGTAAGTCAAATATGATTTGTTTTGCGGCCGATTAAATACGTGTAGCTATTTTATTGATATAAATTCTCTGTGTCCAAAATTAAATATATATATAATATACGAATATATAGTAATAAGAACGATATATAACAATATGAACGTAATGTTCTCATTTTTCATTAAATATGAATTTAACAGTCAAGATAAATAAAACCTGTAGAACCACATTTTAATATTTTAATCTTAGTAAAAAAAACAGTATAACTATCAACTCGAAAAATTCATTACTGTCTTTACACAAATGCCTCATTGAGAGGATCCGGAGTTTGGTCATTTGGTGACTGAGGCAAATTATATACGAACAGACGAAATGACAAATGAATTTTGCGGTAATTCACAATAAAATTATCTTCATATGAAGATTTCTTTGAATTATGAATAATCAATTTATCGGTATAGATTATTTTGTTTGAAGTGTTAAAAATGTGAAATAAAATTTAATAAAAAATTAAAATTTAATTAATACTCGTATACGGAATATAATTTGACATAACTAATAAATTGTGCATTTTATCAGTTTTACAAAATGGATTGATTCAATTCAATTGCATCCTGATTCGTTTCTTGGTGTAATGCTCCACACACTGCAGCAACACGATGCGTTTTTCGTCGGCTTTTACTTCTTCACCTATAAACAAATTTTTAAAGTAATGGTTTTTGCAGCAATAATTTTATATGAGGATCGTGCTGTATACCAATACCCAGACGAAAAACAAAACAAAAATTGTTGACCAGATTTTTTTTTTTTTGTTTTTACTTGACTAGTATGAAAATAAATTTTGACAAGAATCATACGGTTAATAAAGGCTTATGCTGCGTATACATGACATTGGAAATAAAAATCATCGTACTCGCTCTCGAACTCAAAATCAATCCAATTTCGTGAAATTATCTATGAGTAAGTTTACATCAACATATTTGGTCCAGGACGATACACTATATCTGACCTAAACACATGATGTAAACGCTAGTTACCCAAATTAGGTTGGGTAACTTTTTTGTGTGGACTGACCCAAATTAGGTCGACAAAAATGTGATGTAAACGATACCGACCTAAAGGGTTTTCGTATCATGAAATAGATGTCAGTAGATTGATGTTAATTAAACATATCAGCAGAAAATTTAGTATTACAGTTATTAAATGAGTCAATTTTAAAAAAAATAAATGAATGAATTTAATTTCGAAAATGTTACAGGAATTATGAGAAAATTATGAATTGCGATGAGAACATAAGCAATACTTTTAGTATTATTCAATAGATGGAGTGCATAAATCTCGTTATATAACCCAAATGTGACCTATAATTTTTGTGATGTAAACGGGACTAAAATGGGTCGCTGTTTAGGTCATTCCACTAAATTTTTTAGAGATATAAACTAGCTCTATGTATCGCCTACTAGTTGCAATCTCCGCATTCTAGTACTACACTTGAGTTGAAATATTTTTAACTTTTTACATCAAGGTGAGGTTATCAAGAAGATGGAAGTTTGGTTTCGAACTAATCAAACATTGAATTTTTTGTATTAAAAAATTCGGTCGTCTCATCAGACTGCAGTGACCAAACTACAAAAATATTGAAAGTACTTTGAACTAATCAAAGTATAATCACAATGCCTTAGCGAATTATAATGGTTCGCTACGCAATTGCCAACCCCTTGGTAACCTCGAATTTTATTGTATTTAACGCATACATGCGATTTCTATATGAAATTTTTGGGTTATTCTGGATTGATAGCCAGATAGTATTTTTACATCAAGAATCATCTTCTTGATAACCTCACCTTGATGTAAAAATACTATCTGGCTATCAATCCAGAATAACCCAAAAAATTTTAACTTTGCATTGAGAAAACGCAATAGTAACTAACTAATTCAGTACGCTAATATGGTGTTTTTTCCGAACTAACTCCCAATGTCATAGAGTAAGTAAGAGGAAGTAAGAGGAATCTGCTAAAGAAAGAAATAAACATATATATAGTAATGCCATAATTTTTTTATAGGATTGTTATTAATTTATTTGTAATTAATTCAAAATCAACATTTACATTTGTATCTATGGTGTTTGTTTTTATTATGAATCCTGAACTTTCTAATATACATAAAATGGTAACATTTGGTGACATGGTAACATTTTCATGGCGGATTTTGCACAAAAAATACAATAAAATCTTCTGCAAAATTTTGAATGTTTTTATTTCTTTTCTTGTCTCTCACGTACAAAAAGTAAATGTTCGATACTCTTCTTTTTGCTGAAAAAAATGGTTAATCACCCGTTCCTTTGTCGATAGCACCCTACTCGAAAGTATTCACAGATACTTCGCAAAGCGATAACTGCAGCAAAGTTATTATCTAACTATTTAGGGTTTTCCAATAAGAGGTTCCATTTGGAATAGCCTGCTATTTGGGCAGCGGTCAATTTTAAAGCTGTCATCTTTTGACATTTGACAAGTAAAAACTACGCCATTACTAAAAGTGGAAAGATACACGCTTCAAATACGCCTTGGAATTGTTAAAATTCACTACAAAAATTGTGTAAATTTTGTTGTCTCTCTCTTTCTCTCTCTCTGGCACTATACATCCCATCAAGAGATTTGGCCGCCTCAAATGAGGTTTCATAATCATACTTTCATTTCGGATAATGAGTGATTAATTCATTGATCTTAAACCAGCCGTGAAATTGTTTCCTTGTCACCAGCGGGAATCGAACGCGAGACCTCCGGTCGCTGGAGCAAGCATGCTGACCACTTTGCCACCGGGGCAGCAAAGAAAAATTTTGTTGTCACAGTTCGCAAAACTAAAGCACTTTTGGGCCGTCGTCAAGCACCTTCTCGGCCGGTAAAATAGTGAAACTGGTGGCAAAATTTTAGCTATTGGGACAAGTTAGTGATGTGTATAGAATCGAAACCATGTGCGTCGCTCAAGAATAACTGAGAATATTGCTGCTGTAGCCCGTAGTGTTGACGAAAACCCAGGTTTGTCGATTCCTCGTCGATCTTTGGAATTAGACATTCCACAAACGACATTACAGTTGCAATTGGAAGATATTGATATGGACGACGTTTATTTTCAGCAAGACGGGACTACGTGTCACACAAGCGAAACAATCGCAATTTTGCAAGAAAAATTTCCTGACCGTGTTATTTCTCGAATAGGTGATCACAATTGGCCACCGAGATCTTGTGATTTAACACCTTTAGTCTTTTTTCTTAGGGTCCACGTGAAAGATAAGGTCTATGCCAATGCTCCACAACCGATTCAAGACCTTACAGATGAAATTCGTGAAGTTATTGAGGGCATACAAAAGCAAATGTTCGAATTGCTCATGGAAAATTTCGTGAAAAGGATATGGTGCTGCAAGCGTAGCCATGGCAGCCATTTGGCTGATATCATTTTCAAATGTTAATGGCATACCTTCTTCTTTACAATGAAATAAACATTTCTTGATTTCTCTTAAAAAAATACTCGACTTTTTTAATATCAAAATGAAACCTCTTATTAGAAAATCCTTCATATAGATTATTAATGTTAGGTATAATAAATATTATTCCTTGGAAAAGAATTTGTTAGTTTATTAGTTTGTGTTAATTTGAAAATTATAAGGAACTTCTAAGTTTCATCATATGTATTTATCGTCAACAGTCATACATAGTATGACTGGCATAATTACTTCAATTGACATGTAGCGTCATAAAATCTAACCCAAGACCATTTGATCAGAGGGACGCATGTCCATGAAGACCCGTCGGCATATATGTACATATGTATGTATACATATGATGACCTAAAAAAATTCTGTAGTTCATTCATCAAAGCTTCAGAAAGCTTATGTACTTTGTAGTCTTGCTAAATATTCATTCATTCATATAATTTGGGACAGTATTGTCTTGTACAAAGTAAGATTTATTTATACTTAGTCAAATTTAACCGGACAAGTGATGCAGTGGTTAAAGCTTCGGCACTTGGACCAGGAAGTACTTAGTTCGAATCCCATCAGAGGCTAGATGCAAATCGAATTTTCATCATCAACTACAATCGGTGATGTTAATAAACACAACTAAGTCCCTCTGATGGAGTGCAGAATTCAGCGCCGACCCACCGTCCACGTCAATGTACAGGTTGACATGGAGCTTGCAATGTGCAGGTGGTATACTGTAGTTGTGTGAGTAGGTGAATGGGTTAATGATGTAGCATGAATGCGTGGTATCACAATGGATCAAAATTGGATTAAGTGTCAACCACTGAAACCTAACCTAGTCAAAATTAAATATAAATCCATTGGGGAAGGACTGCATAAACTACGTTCTATTACAAGAGGTATTTGTTTGTTAATTTGATTTGCAAAAATCCTAAAGATAACAAAATATGAATGTTGAAAAACAAACTATTCAATAACAAGGAAAGTTAATCAAAGGTTAAAATATTCAAGACTCGATTCCTAACAACTTGATAACGTCCATAACATACGATCAAATTTTCAACCTCTTTTTTAATTTTATTATTTTGACGCATAACAAAATTGTCCTTGGTTTACATCATTCATAACATCAGTGAATGTCCACGAAATAAGCTACTAACGATTACTGTTTCACAAATTCATATGTGTACCTCCAAGCAAAGCACAACAACACAATTGGTTATCGAACATATTTAAAGAGAATAACACAAAAAAATCAAATACAAGAATACAACACACACCAATCATTCCCTTTCATTCCAATTGTTCCTAATTCGAAGTGTATATTCAGACAAATATGACGTTTATCCATATGTGTGCGATATGTATTGTTTATATCCTATCTTCAGGAACATAAGCACCCACCAGAAAATGTATAATAAAATATAATAATATCAAAAATCTACTTAAATCAACTTTGTATGTGTGTTACGGTTATAGCACAGAATATATATTATTAAGGAAGAGTCATTGGGTAGACCAAGAAAAATTGACCTACCGACCTGAAATGTAATTATTTTAATGGAAACATTATTATTAATATTTATGATTTATATTAATTAGTTTAACAGTTGTACAAGTGTTATGAATTACAAATTTTTTTGTTTCAAATATAAAGCTCAAAAATAAAGAATTTTGGTTACCATGCAACAATTTTACTACCTTATTGCAAGCCGAGGTCACAAAAATGAGTCCAAATTTTTCAATAGTAAAATAGCGTTATGTCTATTTTGTGGTTATAGTCCAAAACTAGCAATATTCGATTTTTTTTATTTTTTACATTCTTTTTCACGATTAAGGACCGGAGATAAAAGATCAGATGTTAACAAAATATTTGCTGACCTTCCCCTCTACATTTTCGTAGTTCATTTATTCCACATCAGAGCTAAGCAGGCTTAATTTAGCTACCTTAGTGAGAATTAGTAAAATCATTAGCAAACACTTTTTCAAATTACTCTGCACTAATACCACACAATAGATATTATCCAGATGCACCATTGAGCAGACCAAGAAAAAATTTCCTATCGACCATTTTCCTACCTTGTCTTACGACTCTGAACTGTAATTATTTTAATATTTATTAACATTTATATTAATATATTTAAATTTATGTCTTGATACGAACCGAAGAAGGTTAAGGATACCTACCTTCAATTTATTAGGAAATATTGTTCCGATCGGGTATATCTTTATTTCATTTTAAAATAGCAGGCGCTAGATTGCACAAAAACAACTATTTTAGCAATATCAGTGTTAGAGCTTTTTAGGCTATACTCTTTCAAACTTCCTCATGAAGTTACCACCTAACTATAGTCTCATGCACCCGTCAAAGCTGTAGCAACCCCAGAATCAAGATTCTATTGCTACAATTTCGATGTTCCTCTGGAAACATTTTCCCGCATAAAACGTCATTTTAATGCAGTCAACACATCCCGAGAAACCTTAAAGCCCAATTGACCAGATATTAGCTTCTATAGGGCTGTACTGGCCTCACTACTGTTTAATCTCATGTAAGACTATAACAGAAGCTATGTTTTCAAAAAATGGCGCCCATTAACTATTAGTTCTATATGATTCTAATTTATAATTATAGAATTACATAATCTAATAAAAATTTGAACCCAATTTTTAAACATCGATGAAATAGAATTGAATTATTAACAGTTAAAAGTGGCTGTCGTATTTCAGAAGTTCAAATTGTGTTAATAAATTTATCTCATTGGAATACATATAAACAAATTCCTGTCTACTTGAATCTGACAAATAATAAAATTTTACTAAATTCGGTCTCATTTCGAAACTTATCGTTACCTGATTACCCTGATGTCCCAGGTAGCTATTTCGAAGACTATCGCGCAGACTTGAGTCTTATACGACCAACGTTGATGATACACCACGGTAATTTGCACCACCAATTAAACTTGATTTGTCAATAATTTGCTGGTTTCAGGGAGAATAGCCACGCATTCTATGTCCCGCTTCCCAGTGTTTGCACGTAAATTACTTCATATTTAATTGTCAACTGTAATACAAGCTAAAATTATAATACTGTGTCTCCACCATCATACAAAGTTCAAAAATGTTGTAAAGAACTAACCTTTATTATTTTCTATTATTTCTTTTATCACGAGATTTAATTTGTAAATTTAAATAAAAGTGAGAATATGATTCTTTATGTGATAATTGTTTATTTTATTTTTTATTTCGTACTAGTTTCGAGAGTTTTCTCTTCGTCAGCTATTTTTACTATTGTAATTTAGGTTCAGAATTTTTGTTTTTTATATACATATTCGTAAATTTCATTTTACGGCATCCTATCCTCTATTCTATTAATTTTTTCGCCTTTTTTCATTTTGTGTGGGATTTCTAAATTGCTGTCATATCCTGTGTAAAGGCGGATTCATTGTTGTAGTTCGTTGTGTTCGTTCCGTTCCTTTCGTTCGGTATTTTTTCTGCAGTATTATTTTTTAGGTTCATTGTTGATGAAAAAACAAAGCATCAAAACACAAAATGAACAACGTACTTGACTACAAAATAAAAATATCGAAAATGTGTCTGTTTGTTTCTACTACTATACCATATATCATGTCGTTTCTTTCTTGCCATGTTCCTTCGGTAAAAAAGTTGAAGATAGACCAACTTGATGAAAAACATACCGAAGAAATAAAACGTCATTTGCGACAAATCCTATTGGTTTACAAAAAAGCATAACGAACGGAACGAACGGAATGAACACAACGAGCTACAACAATGAATCCGCCTTAAGTGTGCTGTTGATGAGTCAGATGTTCTGCGTATTTGGACTGTGTTATGTTTTTTCCCACATCTTTCACGTATTTTTTGAATCGTGTAATAAAACTCCGACCAGTTTGCACGATGTATAACGCCTTGCAATCGTTACATTTTAGTTTGTATAATGCCTGTATTCATAATATTCCTTTCCTTTTTATTTTTTAGGCGGTTTTCCATTTTATTTGTTATATTATATGCTGCTGTGTAGTTATATTTTTGAGAGCGTTGTGTATTGCTTTGTTGATGCACCTGTGTTGTATTCCATTCTTATGTATTTATGGGTTTTTTCAGTGTCATTTTATAGTGCAGTGAGCGATCTTAATATTGCTTTTTAATGGTCTTGTTTTTTCTGACCGTTTTGCGAGCAATACATGGTTCAGATTGATGAGTTGTTGTCAGTAGCGTTGCCCATTATCAGTTTCGCCCTGTTTCAGCAGATCATTGTATACAATTTATTTCCGGTCCCACCAAACGCAGAGCACTGTCTTCTATCCGAAGCGATTTGGCCGTGGCGTCGATGCTTATGCTTCGCCAGATGAAATACACGACTTTTTGCATTTGCATTTGGTATTCTTAAAAAAGATCTACTCTCATCTACCGTAACAATTCGACACTGGAAGCTCTTTTTTTCATGCCGTGAAAGCAAAATTTCGCAAGTGGCTTTTCGATTTTCCATCTATCTCTCAGTCAACTCATGCGACATCCATTTTCCCTCCTTTTGAATTTTTCCCATAGCATGTAAACATTTGTAAATACCTTGGCGAGCCGTGTTTAATGCCTCAGCAAGTTAATCTGGAGTTTGCATATCATGTTCATCCAATAACGTTTGCAGCTCGGTGTTCTAAAATGTTTTTGGACTTCCGGAGCGCTTCCTGTCATCAATGTGGAAATCGCCACTGCTGAAGTATTTAAACCAATCTTCACAGGTACTTTTCGATAGTGCATGTTCGCCGTGGGCCTCCTTAAACAAATGACGTGCTTCAGCTGCATTTTTTTTTTCAAGTTGAAGCAGAAAAGCAAAGCTTACTGCAAATGATGTTTGTTTGGCAAAAAACTCGACATTTTCGTTCTTAGAAGAACTGTTTTTGCTTTGCGATATGTGCTGGTATTACAACTGGTTATCATTAAAAGCTGGCTACGCTATGAATAAAACACGAGTTCTGACAGAAACGACAACTAGATGTGTCGCTAGCACCATATATTATGTGTGGAACATGGAAATTTAATTGCACCAACACTAGCTCTTATTTCCCTTTGTTAGTACTATTTGTTAATAAATTATGCAAATATAGGTTAGTAAGGATAGTAAATTTTGTTTCTTGGAACTTGTGTCCGGTTGTTCTGGTATGACTGTTGCTATTTTATTGTGATACACAATTATGTATGTTGTTCAGCGATTAAACAACTGAATAGCAATTCTGTTAAGTATAGTAGGTACACAAAATTCATAATTCGTCTATGTCCAAATAAGAAAAATAAGCAAACTAAAAACTAACAGTGTAGATCCAATATTTAATTTTTTAACCTGCCCTGTCATATTCAGTTCGTATCACTGAACTGTGAATAACGTTATAAAATTTGACGGCTACAACACCACTTCTCGTCCACCGAGACCCTTCCGGAATATTCGCCAAA
Source organism: Nephrotoma appendiculata (assembly GCA_947310385.1). Taxonomy (NCBI): domain Eukaryota; kingdom Metazoa; phylum Arthropoda; class Insecta; order Diptera; family Tipulidae; genus Nephrotoma; species Nephrotoma appendiculata. The sequence continues at coordinate 89,751,944 of OX371225.1, forward strand.
ATACAGGAAATAAGCTCTGAATAATTTCCAAATTATTACTAAATATTTATGCCAGTACTATAGAATGTTCCCAAAACATTCCAACAAAAATTTTTCCACTCTGATTTCACCAACACTAATTCACAAAAACAAGTAATTTCCACAAATATTTATCTATTTACATCATTTACAATTTTTAATTACACCACTATTTTCAATTAACACCAATAAATATTTTTCTCACTGCTCACTCTCCCAAATGACCAAAATTTCCCAAATGACCCACTCAATGTGTTCATTGTACCCATATTTATATACCGATTAAATATTCTATACTCCTATAGACTACTATAATCTGAAATCCCCAGAAAACTGTCAAAAAATTACCTCCAATGCCAACACCTAAACCTAAATGTCACCCATTTCAGAAAAATGTTATCAATTCTCCGAACCACAAATGAGCTATTCTCGTTGAATAAATATCGAGCGCATGCTGAATAAATTGTCCATCAAATCAATAGGCGAGATCGAAACATTACTCCCACCTAAGCATGTTCGTCCCGAACAGCTGACCTTTCCCTTCATCACGCTCCACTTAGTATTGCTGTCGCGCCTTTAAATTCCTTGCCGTTTGTGCATACCATCTTTCCAACAGTTTCTAAAACAATCTTGACATATTACAAACATTTATCTAGTGTCGTGATTATCTTATATTTAAGAGCAGTGTTGATTTAGGTCAAATACGGTTTTTCCGTAGACTACTTTGATTTCATTAATTTCTTGTTTCATTTCTCGCGTCAAATTTTTTACTTTGTTGACCAAACTTTTAATCCAATTTTTGGTTTTGATTTTATGTGTGTTATGTGTTTGCACAGATAGATATCGTGAGATCATAACAATGTTACTATATTGCCTATTGGTTTGATGGGCAATTAATTCAGCAGGGGCGAAACATTTATTCAACGAGAATCGCTAATTTAGAGTTTGGAATTGGAGACTTGATAACGTTTTAGTGAGATTGGTAACGTCTAGTCTTGTTTAGGTGGTGGCATTGGAGGTAGTTTTGTGGTATTGCAGAATGTAATAGTCTAGAACAGAACCGTTAAAACTATTACTTTATTATAAATTCAAGCGAATTTAGGATGTTCAGTATATAAATTCAAGCGAATTTAGAATAATGCAGTGTTACGAACCGGTTTTGACAGAGGAAATTTGTAACAATATTACTCCAATGAAATTTTGACGATTATGATCAACATTATTTTGGTATTTCGGGAATCGACCAAGCCATTGTTTTGTTAGATAATCATCCCTATAGCGATTTTTTCCGAAAACTCGTGTTTTCTATTTGGATTGGGTCTAGTCCAAAGTGAAAACACCTACTTTCTAAGTTGTAGCCTCTTAGAAATATCTTAGGACAAAGGGTTTTCACTTCAATTTTTACCATTACTACTTTCGAATATTAGACCCAGTGTTCCCCTCCTTTTTCTGGAAAACTCGTGTTTTTTAGTTCGATTGGGTTTATTCAAAATGAGAACATCTACTCCCAAAGTTGTAGCATCTTAGAAATATCTTAAGCCAAAGGACTTTCACTCCCATTTTTTACTATTACAACTTTCGAATATTAGACCCAGGTTTCTCCTACTTTTTTCGGAAAACTCATGTTTTCTAGTTGGATTGGGTCTAGTTCAAAGTGAAAATACCTACTCTCAAAGTTGTAGCTTCTTAGAAATATCTTAGGCCAAAGGACTTTCACTCCGATTTCTAGTATTAAAACTTTCGAATATTAGACTCAGGTTTCTCCTACTTTTTTCAGAAAACTCATGTTTTCTAGTTGGATTGGGTCTAGTTCAAAGTGAAAACACCTACTCTCAAAGTTGTAGCTTCTTCGAAATATCTTAGGCCAAAGGACTTTCACTCCGATTTCTAGTATTAAAACTTTCGAATATTAGACCCAGGTTTCTTCTACTTTTTTCGGAAAACTCATGTTTTCTAGTTGGTTTGGGTCTAGTTCAAAGTGAAAACACTTACTCTCAAAGTTGTAGCCTCTTAGAAATATCTTAGGAGTAAAAAATGAAAGGTTAAGTATATTACGATTTTCGTTTGCGAGAGGAGCACGAAATAAATTCCAGTAAAATAAAATTGGATTTTTTTCTTTTTAATTTGAGCAAATGTTGGCATAAAACTGGGAATGTTGCCATAAAATATAGTTTCTACGAGTATTTTTATAGCAGTAAAATAAAAAAAAATTCAAATAAACATCAAGCAGCCATAAACATCATTCAAACAAAACGAGCAAACATGAGCGGTAATTAAATATTTTATTTTTACTTGCAATTCGATGTTGTTCGTTATCTAATTTAAACGCAAGCTGTTCGAACTGTCAAAATTTATGGGACATACAAAAAAATTATGGCATTGCCTTATTTGTTTATATTGCTGACTCTTTTTAACTAGTAATTTTTTTTTATATGCGTGCAGCTCTATTTTTCAGTAAAAAATTTGTTGGGAAAAAAATTGGAACATGTAAATCGTGCATTAGAAATATCTTAGGCCAAACGGCTTTCACTCCGATTTTTTATTATTACAACTTTCGAATATTAGACCCTGATTTCTCCTACTTTTTTCGGAAAACTCGTGTTTTCTAGTTCGATTGTTCAAAGTGAAAATACCTACTCTCAAAGTTGTAGCCTCTTATTTTTTAATTAAGGTTGTCATTTAAGATTTTATTATTGATTTTATTTTTTTCGATTTTTCAATTTGTATGAAAATCATCTGTTCAAAATTTTAAAATTGGTTTTCCCGTAATATTATATTTTACACTGTTAAATTATATTATTAATTGGAAAGGTTGTTGTAGGGTTTCGGACAAGGAAAATCTCGCCTTGTATTCTTTTGAATTCCAAGCAAATTATAATAATATTTATTTTTTAAGCTTATTTTTATTTTATACCACAAATGAAAGAAAATTTTCAAGCTCTTGTTATGTAAAATATAGTTTCGCCTAAATGTCGATTCTAGGTGTATATTTATTAACACATTTATACAGATTTTATTACTTAGGATTTGTTTAGGAATTATTTCACTCCGTTGATTTTAATAAAAATTAATTAATATTAATTTCCGTAAATAAAATAAATAAAAATAAAATTAATAATAAAAATAGAAATAAATAAATATTTTTCAAAAAAAAGTTGATTGTCTCGAGCTGCCATCTTCCGACAAAACATGCTCTATCGAACTATTGAATGAAATAGGATATGTGAAGTTAGCCCAGCCCAAGAATTTGTTAAAAAATACAGAAAAATAGAAAAATTTAAAAATATGTAATTCGATTTCACTTAAATTATGTGATTTACATCCTTAAAAATAATATCGTATATTGGAAACCTGACTAAAGCTAAACATATTAGAACTAATGTGACGCAGAACTAAATGATTATGAAATGAAAACTAACTTATCTCGCCAAAACTAAAACGATCTAGGATTACGGCTGTATGATTTTGAGATGCACGTGCTAACACATCATTTTTAAAAATCAATGGGCTAGGAATTTCACAGAATTTAATTATATTTTTTGTTCCGCTAGCCAAAACATGGACTATCTCGCTGAAACTTAAAATGGCTCGAATTAAGTCTATATGACCGAGTAAGAAAAACTCATTCAGTGGCAACTTAGGAATTTAACTGAATTTAATTATTCAATTTCAAATTAGCTATTTTTATGTGCTTTTCAAAATCATACAGCTCTAATCCGAACCATTTTTAGATTTGAATTCAGTTAAATCCCTAGCCCAATTCTCAGGAGCTGTGCATTTAAGAATCATACAGCCCTAATCCGAGCATTTATCTTTTGGTAAAATACTTCATTTTTCATTTCAAAATAATGTAGTTTCAGCCAAACTAATTCTCATATGATATGATTAATTTTAATCAGGTTATGCGGTTTTATTTTTAAAGATTTAATTTCATAATTTAGGTGAAATCGAATTATTTATTTTTTTTGAAAAATTCTTGGACATTGCTAACTACGCAAATAAAAAGTATTTTGAAATGAAATAAATCAAAATCTGAGCTGAGCTAACTACACATGAGAGTATTGAATTATTTATAGGCTAGTGAAATCTTGCCTGATGAAATTTTTTAATTTTCTGTCTTAGAATGCTGGGTTAACTTCATATACGTATCTATATATTGACAATTAAAAAGTTGAAAGCACTACCCATCGGAGATAATAAACTATCTTGGCCACAATATATTACTAAGTAAGCGACATATTCATATATAAACAATTTAATTGTTTGTACTGAAATTTCAAAGTAAAAGCGACTTGTTGCGAGGAACTAATTACTTAAACTAGAAAGGGCCTAGATTACAAATTTTAAATAATTTCGGATTTTTTGGCATTTAAAATTCTTTAAATATGATAACTGATATCAATGAAGTCATACATTTACCATCGGTTTGAGTATTTTGAATATATTTAAAGCAAAAACGGCCCTAAAAAGGTTAAAGTCAATTACATTTCAAAAAATGTGTACTTAATCAATTTTATTCGCATAGTAAATGATTAGTACTGGCTAGAGATTGTGAGTTCGAAAGAGTTAAATAAAAAACCGACTTAAAAGCGATTATCGAGTTTTGGCTTTACTGCTATTTCTTCAAAAGCAAAGAGCTGTTTTATTAATTAAAGTAGTCATCCAAATTAATTGCGGATTAAGATATCGACTAGTTTAATATTTAATTACTTTCTCTTATAGTACACATGTAATCAAAGTATAAAGAAAAAGTTAAAAAAAGAATCACGGATGGACTTTAAGCCCGTGGAGTTAGCCTTAGTTTCATCTAACATTTTAATTTTATTTTTTTTTTGTTATCCGATGTTTAATTCTATTTCATAATTCTATATTAAACTAAATTTAAATAATTTGTTTTACTTTAGGTAACTAAGTAACAACCACCATGTTAAAAAAATATACCTTACTCATTTTGTTATGGATAATTCCACACATTTTGGGTCAACAATGTAAGTAAACAAATATTTAAAATTTTAATTAGACATATCGCACTATAATATCAATCTGTTATATAATTCAATTAGGGACAACACCTTACTTTTCGGAAGCCGGCACTGCCAATGTTAAATTTGAAGATGGGGTTGGTGTTACTACACAAATAATTTCAGCATACGAAGAACTGCCTGTGCCATTTGCCATTGCAGTTATAGAGTATACCGGTACAGACCATCCTCAGCTTGATGGATACACATTTGGATCCGATAATGAGTTAGAAATAACTTACGTAAAAAGGGACGATGGGAAATTCGTCGTTCAAGTTAACAAATTTCAAGATTATGAAAAAGTATCCAGTAAATATTATCGGTTTAATACCAAAATAGGCACAGTAACGACTAGCATTCTGATTCACATCGTAAATTTAATCGATACTCCTCCATCAATTATTTATGACGGGCCTTGTACAATAGAGGTATGTTAATAAATATCAAGAAACCTACGAACATTATACAAATGTTTAATATTTCTTAAAATTAGGAACTTCAAGCACCAGACACAATAACAGATTGTAATTTTGAGGTATTGGTTGACGATGGATTTTCGTACGAGGGATTTGGTGTATCATGGACGAACACAATTACCTCAGAATTACTTGGCGAAGAAAATAAATTATTTGAATTCCATTTAGTAACAACCGACGACAAAACAATCTATTACAAATTAAAGTAAAAATGAGTTAGTGTAAATATAATTTCAAACCAAACATGATTTTCTATAATATTTTTAGACTAAAGCAAGAACTTCATTACGAGAAAAAACCATTTTATAATTTTCGTTCATATTTTAAAAATTCAGAAGGTTTGTCTGATTCGGTGTTAACAATAATAGAATTGATAGATATGCCAAACATGCGTCCTACATGGATAAAACCATTTGTAATTGAAATAATCGATGAGAAAAACTTTAAGGTAATACCAGTAATTATATAATTTACATAAATTACTAATAATATCCGTTTAGTCGATTGAAATTGAAGCTACTGATGGTGATACGGGAATCAATGCTGAGATCCAATTTATGATTGAATTTGAGGATGATGTTGCAGAGCGTAAGATGGGCAGAGCGTTTTATATAGTTTTGTAAATTTATTCTTCGTTTCATATTTTCAGAATACAAAGATTTGATTTTTCTTAGACCATCCCCAGAACCAAATAAAGCGTTAATTGAGTTACCACCAGACGGCTTGGATCGTGATACTTTAGAAAAGGAAATGTTTCGATTTACAGTAAGTTACTTTAGTCTTGGTATAAACAGTTTGCGAATCCTAATAATTTATATTACTTACTTACAGATTATTGCTTATAAAGAATTTGAGGGCAAACCTTGGACAAATCCAAGTTCTGCATTAATCGTTCTAAATGATTTGAATGACAATTTTCCAAACATTAGTATGCTGAATGAACTTGGTGAAGAAATTACAGAAATATTAATTTATGAGGAAACATTTTTAACGTTGCCGTTTGATAAAATTATAATACACGATCGAGATTTGGTAAATATAAAATTTTAAATAAAATTTATTTTATTCTCATTAACAAATTTCAATAAAATTTTAGGAGAAGCATGCTACGTATAGCGTTCGATTGGAGCATGAAGGTGATATAGAATATTCCAATCCATTTAATATAGTTCCTGGAAATGGTTATCAAAGATCAGAATTTTTTAAAATTAACATATATCAAAACGAAGACAAATTAGATTTTGAAGATGAACAATGGCAATCATTTGAAATATTAGTAAGTTATAGCTTAACTATGCTTGTGTATTTAAATCATAATATTAATGTTATTCAATTGGCAAACAGTTAATATCACAGGAGACTGATACAGTGGAGAATTTCACAGACTCTAAAACAATTACAATTAAATTAATAAATTGGAACGATGAACTACCAATTTTTAAAAATACCGGAGAATATTCTGTGGATGTGCCAGAAAATATAGGCGCAGATGTTTCAATTTTACAAGTGTTAGCAACCGATCGAGATGTGGGTGATACAGTGACGTAAGTCGATTTTCATTATTTTTTCTAAAAATCAAAGTTTTAGGAGATAGAAATCTCCTTTTAACGTATATCCATGTTTCGGAGATTTTTTCGATGAACAGCGCTGCTGTGACTCTGTTGTTCAGTGTGTAATAGTGTGTTCAGCCTGTATAGTATTTATATCCTTTTTAATCAAGCATTTCAACAGCATCGGTACAAAACCTTTTGTTTTTATATAGATTTTGTTTAGTATATAACAGAGTTTTACTTGCTGGGTGTATAGTGAAGTTTAATACCTTACGAGTGGGATTTTTGTCGGTATGCGATCGTGTACGAATGCGATCGGATCAAGTAAATTCAGTATTGAATAGTATCTACATTGATTTTGAAAATCGACCAGTTTTAATAGTTTTTTCGTGATACACATTAAATCAATAAACAAAAGTTCTGATTTGGTTAAAATTTGGCAAGAAATATATGTATAAGGAGAAAAACTTTACTTAGAATAAAATTACTTTTATACCAACCCGGAAAATCCACTAAAAATAAAAATAAAAAATTCTATTAAAATTTTTTTTGTTTCTTCATTGATTTTGTAAAAATTTGTTTTAAAGATATCATGTTATATTATAGTATTATTATATATTCTCTACCAATGGATTAATTTGTTGCCAGCACCAAAGCGGTGTATTTGAGAACTAAAGTGATGGTAATAAAATTGTTACTTTTCTAAAACCTTTCATCGATGAATGATTTATACGTCACATGATTTTATTGGAATAAGCTAAATATAACTACTTCCAGCACCACAACGATAGTTTTGAGTACTAACGTACTTCAACTTATTTTCTACATCAAAAAATAACTTCATGTCAGCGCCAACATCTTAAAAACGATATGACACATGATCAAATCAGAATGAGAAAAAATGGATCTATAATCAACGCCACAAAGAAAATTTGGGACGCCCATATTCGTCAGCCTTTTAACATTCTTTAAGACCTTTTTATTGACCTACCGCACTTATATATTCGTCAATTAAAGTGCTAATAACGAAATTGTGGCTTTTTAAAATGATTTGCTACATGATCATATGGGAACTTGAAAAATTGTAACTGCTTTAACGGTAGTTTTGAATACTATAGTGCTTCAGAAAAACTAAGGGTATTCTTCCGTACATTTTCAATGATATATATGCATGAAGATTAATAAAACCGCAGTGCAAAAAATGCCAAGGTTTTAATCATTCGTGGAAATAGTTCCAAAAAGAGACTAGATTCGTGAATCGTACCGGAAAGCATCACGTCTAGCGAAGCTCGGTTAGTAAAGATATTGCTGTAAAATGGGTTAATTTCAAAAGGCCACATCTCGCAAACTACCGGGGACGTGAAATACAAGTTAAGGAGCTACAAAGAATAAGAAATAAAACGACACAAAAACATAATCCAGGGACTGCTGAACATACAACAGTGCTCAAAAGGTACTTAGAAGCGTGGAAGCTCTTAACATTCGGCTCGCAAACCAAGAGAGATGAATTAATGCAACATATTCCAAAAATTTCTCATATTACCCCCCCCCCCCCCCCCCCCTCTCCTTCCAAGATATAGTCTAGTTAAGGAAGACTATTGCACATTATTTAAATCACTTGGATCAAATTTTATAATCGGAGGTGATTTTAATGCCATAAATACTTACTGGGGATCTAAGAAAGGAAGGGAGCAGCGGGACGACTACACAATTGGGATTTTCATTCTGGAGATCAACCAACTTATTGGCTTACAAAGAGAAACAAAATACCCGATATCATAGACTTCTTATCCACCAAAAGTATAGATTAAAACTACATATACCTACTATATAGAAAGCAGTGATTGTTAAGAAACCTACCTCTTAGCTAACTAATAACAAAACCTGCTGCCAATTAAAAACCGATACAGTTAGAAGAAGAACTAGAACAACTCAGCAACAATATACAACAACTGGTGTGGAGTAATACCCCTCAAGTTTGAAGGAAATGCGCCGAAATGCTATTTAACCTCTAAAAGTTAGGGAACTGGTTGCAGCAAAATGGAAAAAAGAAAGGTTTGGCAAAGAAATCGAGCGCCAGAACATAAAATAACTCTAAATTTTCTGTTCAGAAAAAAATTCACTTGCTAATTAAAGAAATCAAGAACGAATACAATAATAATTATCTAAGTGGGCTTACTGGTGAAAGGGCAGAATATTCCCTTTGGAAAGCGACTTACATAAAAACGACCTGAACTACAAATTCCACCAATTAAAAATGAAGATGGAACATGGGCTACAAGTGCAAAGCAAAACAACTTCGCTGTTTGCAACCCTCCTCGGGAACCCGTTCCAGCCTCTACCTAGGCTCTCCCTAGCCTCTACCTCCTACAAACAGCCGAAGAACCACAATATATCTTCAGTCACATTTCAAGAATTAAAAGAGGAAATCAATCTTAACTCAAACGCAAAGAAATCTCCAGGGTATTACTTAATTACACGACAAATAATAAAAGTTCTTCCTAAAAAAGAACTACGTATACTCCTCCAAATAATTAACGCATTTTTCAGATTTAAACACATTCCAAATCAATGGAAAATGGCAGAAAGGTTCATGATACCTATTATATACTTAATGAAACCACACAGTAATTATTATATACATATTGTTATTAATATTCTACATGGTGTGCTTTATTATATAGTCCATTTTAGAATGTTCCCATGTTTATTTTATATATCTGTACAAAGGACAGAGAAGTATTGCCCGATATTTATTACAGTCGAAGGTCGGTAATCCAATACATAACAGTCTTCCCGACGAAAGGAATTTTACCCATTATAAATCCATCCTATTAGGGGGTCGACACACTCGGCTTGACCGTCGGACTATAAGACTATCTGGTTCATCCATTCGTATATGCCCAGATTTAATTTCAACCCCTTTTTGTATACTACCCGTTGCTTGCCCTGAGGTTGACGTTGATGAAGCAACTTTCACCGGTTGCGACTCCCTTGATTGCCGATTAGTTAATTCATTTGTAAATTCTTTACTTTCCATTCCGGTTGTAGTAGTTTCATCATCGTTGTTCTTCGTAGAGTAAACGCCATCTGTTGTAACCATCGGTTCATCTGTATTTGGATACTTTTTTAATATATTCGAGTAACCTTCTGTATTTCCTTCAACCCCCGTTGCACGTATTTGGTCAATATGTCGGCGATGAAATTTTCTTTCGACTTCAATCAGATAGTGTGAGAAACCCTCTTTCTGTATTACCTTACCAAATTTCCATTTGATCGTTTTATTTTGGTACCAACGGATTTGAACTGTATCGCCTATGCTCAGCTCCCGTCTTGTACACTTTGATGGGTTGATATTCGTATAATCATTTACCCTCTCTGTAAGCTTAATTAAATCGATGATCGATCGTAAATTAAATCGTAGCATTTGTTCAGCTGGGCTTTTCCCTGTTGTTGAATAAATTATTTTCCTGTATTGCAATAAGAATCGATGTAGTTTCAAATGAAGATCTCCTGGATCATTCATTGCGGCCCGTAATGCAAATTTTAATGTTTGGACACTTCTTTCTGCCTGTCCATTGGTGGATGGGTGTGCTGGAGCCGTTCGCTTATGTGTGATACCGTTGCTTCGTAAGAAATCTTGGAATTCCTTAGACGTAAAATTAGTACCATTGTCCGTTACCACTATTGGTGGCAAGCCAAAACGTGCAAAAAATTCGCGTAATGATCTAATGGTGTGGAAGCTTGTAATATTTTTCATGGGCACCACCTCTAACCATCTTGTTCTTGCATCCACTACCACCATAAAATAATGTTCCATAAATGGCCCCGCAAAATCAATATGTATTCGTTGCCAAGGCATAGTTGGAAGTTCCCACGTGTGTATAGGCGCCTTCGATGGTTCTTTTGCAACTCTCGCGCATTCTCGACAACTCTTCACCATTGCCTCAATATCGGAGTCTATGCCTGTCCAATAACAATAGCTCCGTGCTAGTGCTTTCATTTTGACGATACCAATATGTGCCATATGTAACTCATTAAGGATTTGTTTATGTAGTGTGATTGGAATTAAGATCCGGATACCTTTATAAATGCATCCATTTTGTAGTGTTAGTTCAGCTTCTTGCCCCTTAAATGGTGTACCTTCTAAATTACTTCCAATCTGTAGACGGTTGTATAGATCACATAGAATGTTATCACTTTTCATTGCCTTCGAAATTGTTCCACTCGTTATTGGTAGAATATCTTCCGACAATTGATACACTGTAAGTTCTTCTTTGTCGCTTGGTTGATAGGTTTCCACCACCGGATGCCGAGATATAAAATCTACATTCATGTGGTTTTTTGCCTCCCTGTGTACAATTTTGTATTTAAAACCGGATAGGAACTGCGCGTAACTTAGTAGTCGTTGTGATGTTAATGTCGGTAGGCTTCTATCTGGGCTCAATATCATTGCTAAAGGTTTATTATCCGTAATCAAAGTGAATTCGAGTCCATAACAATAATTGAAAAATTTTAGAAGCGCCCAGTAAATAGCTGTCGCTTCCTTATGAAGCTGGCTATAATTTGACTCACTTCTTGATAACGTTCGAGACGCATACGCAATTGGTCGTTCCCCAGTTAGTGTTTTATGTGATAATATTGCAGAAATTCCCACAGGGGAAGCATCAGTTGCCAAAATCAACGGGAGTTTTTCTTCATACGGCATCAATACTGATTCGCTTTGTAATTCCGTCTTAATGTCAGCAAATGCTTGTTGGCACCCTTCATCCCACCTGAATTCCATATCATTTCGTAATAATTTGTAAAGCGGATTTAGCCTTGTTGCCATATCGGGGATAAAATTATTATAATATGTTACCATCCCAATGAATTGACGCAATTCCGACACGTCCTTCGGTTGTGCAATTTCAGCGATTGCTTTAGTTTTATCCGAATTCTTCTGTATGCCGGCCTCACTTATTGTATAGCCCAAGTATGTAATTTCTTCTCTGAATAATTTACACTTTTCTTTATTTAGATGCATATTATATCGGCGTAATTTTTGTAATAGGGCCTGTACTCGTTCCATCGTCTCCGGCAATGTACGACCGGCGACAATAATGTCGTCAAACAAACACTGTGTTCCACTGAGATCATTTGTTATTTTTTCATCCATAAAGCGTTGCCACATATTGGGTGCCGTTTTTACTCCGAACATTAGTTTATGAACCTTGTAAAGGCCTTTATGCGTGCTTATTGTTTGCATTAGTGCACTTTCTTCATTCATAGCCATGTGTAAATAGGCTTTATGCACATCGAACACGCAATAATATTTACCATTGGCCAACTTGTGCATCATGTCTTCGATTTTACGAATTGGGTATTTGTCATCCATTATTACCTTATTTAGTGTCACTTTGTAATCTGCACACAATCTGATCTGATTTTCCGACTTAATTATTGGCACCACTGGTGTTCCCCAGTCTGAATGTTCGACCTTTTCTAATGTTCCAGATTTATCCAGTCTTTCAATTTCGTCTTCAATCAAATGGCGTATAGCGTACGGAACTGGCCTTTGTTTAATGTAGATTGGAGAAACCCCTTCACGAAGTTTCAATTGACCTTTAAACTGTGGAATTGTACCAATTGTTTTTTTGAATAATTCGTCATTGCTTTCAAATATCTCTTTCTCCAGTTTGTTGACGTTTACGTTCACGGTTGTAATGCTTTTGACATCCGATGGGGGTAATAGTTGTAATGCTTTTATCCATTCCCGACCCAGGATACTATCGAATCTGTCATCCACAATATATACATTTCCTCGTATAGATTTACCGTCATGGCTAACTGATACCTTTGCTACCCCCAACGCTGGGAAGATACTACCATTGTATGCCTTTAACTTCGTATTAGTTGGCCATATGTTGACCTTTGGTAGTTTACTGTGCAATAATTTCTCGCTGATTGTTGATATGGCCGATCCCGTGTCAAATTCCATTTCAAATGGTTTGCCTTCAATTGAAACCCGTATCAGGAATTTGCTCCTCTCACCAGACTCTGTAATCAGTTGCAGTGCATTTATTTCTTGACAATTATCATTATCAATGATTTTTATTGAGTTCATATAATTTCTGCTGGAACTTTTTTTGTATTTTTTCATGCATACATTTGACGCATGACCCGCTAATTTACACTGATTGCAGTATAATTTATCCTTGCTTCTGCAATCATTCGCTTTGTGCCCTGGTTTTCCACATCTATAGCAAGTTAATTCTCTATTGTTGCTGTCGCCCTTGCCTGAGCCACCATCGTTGAAACTCTTCGACGTATTTTCATTTCGTTTTGGCCACCATTCATTCTGATATATCTCGGCGCTGTCCTTGACTTGGTGTACCTTCTGCATTGATTGACTTTGAATTTTTGATGCTTCCATTGCTAATGCCGCTTTCACAATTCTATCCATACTGGGTTGAATTTCTTCTAGCAAACGCTGGCGAATCTCCGGGTCACTAATGCCCCGTATAAACTGAGATCTTAAATGAGTTTCTGCTGTACACTTATTGCAGGATGTACATGTAAAATTGCAGAAACCATTTAAACGTTTCAACTCTGACACGTATGTTGCCACTGATTCACCTTCGTGTTGTGTTCTAAGCAGAAATTTATGCTGCTCTGTAATTTCATTTGTTTTCGGGCACAAATGATTCTCCAACATTCCAGTTAACTCCTCATATGATTTTGTATTTGGCAAGTCCGGCGCAGTTAAACTACTAAGCAATTGATAATGCTTAGTGCCGATGCAATTAATTAATATTTGTACTTTGCGTTCCTCTGTTGTAACAGATCGCATTTGTAAATAATTTTCCAAACGCTGCTTGTAAATTGAAAATGTTTCCTCATTTTCATTAAATGTACCGAATTGTATATTTGTATCACGATTGCCATTTTGTAATTCTTGTAGCAACTTTAACAACGCAGCCACATCGATTTGGTTTTCATCCGCCATAAAGTAAAATGCGGTAATTAATTTTTATTATTTTATTCACTTTTATATATGCGTATATATATTTAGACACACGCGTAATTTCGCCTTCTCGTCGCCAATTATTATATACTTAATGAAACCACACAGTAATTATTATATACATTTATTGTTATTAATATTCTACATGGTGTGCTTTATTATATATTCCATTTTAGAATGCTCCCATGTTTATTTTATATATCCGTACAAAGGACAGAGAAGTATTGCCCGATATTTATTACAGTCGAAGGTCGGTAATCCAATACATAACAATACCTAAACCTAATAAACCACTAAAGAGCTCAAACCAGTAATAGAAGAAACAAGTCATATTCCTCGACATCAATTTTGCTTCAGAGAAAACCATTCAACAATAGTACAAGTACATTGAATTACAAACATAATTGAGATGTAATTGAAAATAAGAAAGTACATATGCTCAATACTAATACTACCGCATAGGATACAAATTATAAAGAAACTTAGCAACTTCATGAAATACTTAAATCTTACATATCTAACCAACATTTTCGAGTTAAATTAGATAGCGAATACTCAGAAATTAAAAAAATATCAGGAGGATTCTGGAACCCACTTTATATGTTCTATATATTTCGAACCTGCCAACGATAGAGGAGACTAACATTGCAACGTTTGCAGATGATACGGCCATCTTAGCAGTCGCTGATAGCATAGAAGAATCTACAAGCAAATTGTGAAGTGCTGCTAATATTGTCAGTACTTGGTCGAAGAGCTGGCGAATAAACCTTTAATGAAACAAAATTAGTTCACGTAAATTTCACCAACAGAAATTTCATCTAGTTGCCAGTAGAACTGAACTCTGAATTTAAGAGTTAAACGTTAAATAGAGGAAGATGGATTGGCTCTTAGGAAGAAATTCTGAGCTAACTTCACATAAAAAATTGCTACTATACCGACAAAATCTAAAACCTGTGTGGACTAACAGTATTCAGCTCTGGGACTCAAAAAATTCTCCGAATTAGAAATAAAAGCTTTAGGAAATAAAAAATTCTAATCGCATAAACCGTGCATTGAGATATCATTGGTGAATCTTAAGATTACCCATTCAAATATTTTCTTTGAATAGGAATTAAATTCCGTACCTTAGATAGGTACGGAAATTTAAACGTATTAAAACAGGAAAAATAAAAGTCATATTCCGTGTTGCCAGAATGAATATTTAGGAAAAAAACACTAAAATGCTAGAAAAGTGTCAAATGATTTTTTCCTTTTTCTATTCTTAAGGAAAGCCAGAAATGTTTTATTTGCATAAAGTGCACCGCAAGTGATTAATGGCTTTCTATTTATATTTTTTGGTGAAAAAGGGGAACAAACCCGATAAAATTGTTGTTTTTCCATTCAAAATTTCCCAACCCTCTAAAATTATCGTAGGTTATTTATAATATGGTCCTGTTCTTAAAGAATGAAATAAAAACCACTTCAGAATTCCATATATTCCATTACCACTTATGAAGAAAAACACATCGGTAGTGATCATTATTCATTAGTTATTTATTTATTGTCCATTAACTTTTTGCATCATTTCGTTAAAAAACTTATGTTGTGCCTCACAAGCTGGACCTAATAATGATCAATATCAATCAGATTAATTCTCTGGAACGTAAACCTATATAGATCCAGTTATTATACGCTTACTTTTGATTACTCTTGCTTCTGGACAGTTCATTACTAATGAATCACCTAAACAAGACAGCTCCCCAAATGTTTTATATGAACATTCCATTTTTGGAATTTTACTTACCTTTTCCATATTTAAAACTAAAATTTATGAAAACTTTTAAGTTGTTAAAATAGTTTATATTATAATGTTTACAATTACCATCCTTTTCACATTTAGCCATTGTACGAATATAAAAATTTTTTGCTTCAGAATTACCCGCCGCAATCTTTTCAACAGCAGCATTAAATTTGTCCGTATCTATTAGATCACCTTTTACCATATCAAGTTGCTTTGCGAGACAATTTGCCTGACAAACTTCCGCGAGAAATAAGTCTTCCTCATTATTGCTAGTCACTTTCAATGGGCATTTATCTTGCACTTCTTTACTTATTACGTCTGGGTATTCACAACAATGGGCATATTCCTAAACAACAAAGTTAATGCAAACCAATTAGTTGTTTTTTTACATATACTATACATGTACATATCTACACTCACAAATTGTTCTGAGTAACTAATCAACGCACTTGCAATAAAAATTATAATTGTTAACTTGATCATTGCGATCTATAAAATATTTAAGTCGACGTGTTTGTGCCTTAATTTATAGCAAATGTATTATATTTATAGTACTCTATGATTTTATCAATAGCAAAATATAATTTACCGAGAAATCGTTAATTGTTCAAACAATTATATACGATAGAATCTAATTGTATCGGATTTATGCACAAGTTTTACTTAGTAGCCAAGTCATACATATAATTGAAATTGAATAAACGGAAAATTACAGAGTATTTCAAAATTCAAAATTTAGAGATTCGTAAACCACCTTCTCTTCTTTTGGATTATTGATTATATTGTTATGATAATAAAATATAGTCAAACCTGTTTTTGTGCGATAATAAAATAAAAAAATACATATCATAAAAAAATAATCTTCCTAAACTTCACGAGTAGGGCCCACAGCCCAAAGTTTTATTTTTTTTACGCAACCTGATGAAATATCAAAAATCGCAATGTGATGAAATATCAAAAATCGAAAAACCAAAATGGCCAACTACAATTAGCTACTTTTAACACTATTTGCTGTAGGCACTTGGCAAAATACACTAACACTTAATAAACACATTTCACTTAACACTTGCTTTTCTCTTACACAAAAAAATATTTTTGAAAATTTTAATTAAAAAATTGGTTAAAAATGTTTAAAAAATCAAATGATAGATTTTGACTTGTTAGGTCATGATCGTCCTCAGTCGGTTTCAGTGGTACAGAAATTCAAATTCAAATGCTGTGAATTTTGCTCCTACGCCAAAGAAAATCAGCCTTCGTTCATTCGAAAATCTAGCTGTAGATGAAGAAACTGCCTTATTTAACCAACCAACACAACTAAAACCAGTGTCATGCTTACGTCGCAAATTCGAGTAAATGGAGATTAATAATTTCAAATCCTCGTCTCATAGAATCCTTTTAGGACCTTAGGAAACTTAAGCCGGAGACCGACTAGGCTACTACCCTCACTGAGTGACTTAAGCTTTTGCTATTCTATTTCTACAAGTCCATGTTTTTGTAACATTTTTGATTCATTTGCGTTTAATAAAATATAAATTGATTTCTTTGTTAAAACTTAGTTATTTTTAGCAGTTGAATTAAGCCCTACATTTATTCACTGGCCATGGTCCTTGTTAAAATTAGATTGTTTATTTATTCACTCGTTTATTAAATCAATTTGAATTAGTTCAAAATGTTGGCAAATAATTCGGCTTTGCATCTAAGTCCTTCATATTTTAAGTCAAATCATTGTTTATTCAGAATCAAAAGTAATAAAATACAAACATTTTATATCATTGGCAGACACTCGATATTAGGTAATTTAGCTGAATTGCTTGATATTGATAAGGATACTGGTGAAATTACCACGAAAAGAATCGATACGTTTGATTATGAAAAACAAACACAAGTAATTCTGCAAGTAATGGCTCAAGATACTTTAGTAGTTCCAGGCGCACCTCAAGAAACCATCCATCAAGTGTACGCTCAAGTTACTATAAATGTGATTGACGTGAATGATGAAACACCAGAACTAAAAATGCCCACAACAACACCCGAGATATATGAAAATGTACCTGGAGGTTTCCTAGTAACAGGTGAAATCTTAGCTACTGATCCTGATACTACAGCAGAATTACAATTCATTATAAATTGGGATGAGAGTAGCGCAACTAAATCAGGCCAATATGTTGATGAGAAATTATATCGCGAGTAAGATGTTCATGAAATTGTCTAAATATTTTGCAATACTAGACTTATTTTGTTATTCTAGCTGCTTTGTTATCACTGAAAACACTGAAAGAGAGAAGTCAAACAATCGTGTTTGGGGTGAGCTAAAAGTAAACCCAGACTTCGTCTTACCGAAAGTTAAAGATGTAGACTACGAAAATTTTGAAGTTTTATATTTAGCAATCGAAGTTATAGATTTAAATCAAGAAATTGGTAGTGATACTGCATCAGCCCAATTGACAATTCGTTTAAAAGATATCAATGACAATCCTCCTTCATTTGTTGATGATACTTTAGAAATCGAACGTAGCGTCTTAGAGGCAGCTCGTACAGGTACACAAATTGGAACCATTCTCGCAGAAGATATTGATGGACCTGAACATAATAAAATAACATATTCAATAAGGTAAGCTATTAACAAAAGTGCACATAAAATATAATTAAGCCATTTTCTCAATTATATAAAATTGCTTAGACCGGCGAACGATTCAATACCCGCCGATTGGATTGAAATTGACTCTAAAGGTGTCTTGCGAGTTAATGCCAACGAGGAGATTGACTGTGATACACCACCACGGGACTATCTAGAATATATTATACAATTAAATGACGAAGTTCATATAGTGGAAAATAATGTAAATTTAATTTTAAAAGATTTACTGGTTATAGTATTTTATATAATTTTTGTTCCTTTTCCAGATTCAAATCTATATCATTGACACAAACAATAAATTTCCACAAATTACAGAAAACGAAGATGGAATAATTTACATTCCAGAAAAAGTAACATTATCTGGACACATTTTAGTAACTGTGGTTGCAACCGACAACGATCGTGATGAGGCCTATCGAACTATGCTATACCAGCTTGATGTACAATACGATAAAGCACGAAGTTATTTTAAAATCGACCAGCAAACTGGACAATTAACTGTGGAATTGGCTAGCGGAGTAATATTTGATTATGATTTGGGAGATAAATCATATGATATACCTATTGAAGTATACGACAGTATAACTAATGGTAAATATTTTAAGAACATTTTATATTTGAAACCGTTTAAAATCACCTTTAAATTTTACAGTTGCTAATCGAAATACAACTCAGGTTAGAGTTTTTCTACTCGATGTGAATGATCATGCGCCAGAATTTGTTGGCGACTACAGCCCAACCATAGCGGAAAATAGTGAATTGGTAAGAAATTTGCTATAATCCGTACTTAAATTTTAAAAATTGTATACGAGTGTTTTAATATAAATTTTGTTAAAAAAAAAACGTTCTTTAGGACTCCGAATTAGATGAGCTTTGTGCTACCGATTTAGACTCGGAGCAAAATGGTGAAATATCTTTTACCTTAAATTCCATTGACCCTTGTAAGTAGTAAAAATATTTAAATGTGTTTAGTTGGCTAAATATGTTCTTTATATGTACACACAGTTGAAGGTGTTGCCGCAAGCCCGCCCACTGAAGAACTATTTAAAATCAAGGAAACAAAAACAAATTGTATGAAATTATACGTAGCTTCTTCATTAAAAGGCTTTTATGGTACTTGGGCAGTTGAAATTACGGTAAGTACGTTTATTAATTCTTTAAACAAATTATTAATTTTTTTTGCTTACATGCTTCCAGGCAAACGATCATGGGGATGTTAATGATAAATACGAGTACGGTCAACAGAAGACACCTAAGACGTTTTATGTGGAAGTGACGCCATACAATTATCACAATCCAGAAATAAGTTATCCTACTTCAAATTCGATTCGTTTAAGGTACAAATTTCAATAAAATAAATTTGGCAACAATAATAAAAACGACTTTCTTTCCACAGTGATATTCAAGAAACTAGTCAAATTCTTACCGATGTAAACAAAGATGCATTAAGGGCATTCACAGCCTACGATCCAGATGGTGGGGAATACGGTGAAATTGAATTTAGAATTACACCTACGACAGGGCAAGATATAACTGATGTAGAATTCTTTAAATTCGAGAAAGTCGGTGGTAAAACATCTCATTTACAATTGAGCAAAGAAATTGGCGATAAAAACGTATATTTCGTGAGTTTAAACATAAATATATTAAAATAAATACGTAACTTATTATATAATGATATGTTTAGATAACATGCACGGCATTTGATGGGGGTGATAAATCATCAGAACCATTAGATTTGAAGATAACATTTGTAAATATTTATGGTGATCCATATTTTAAAGATCCAGAAGATTTCGCCTTCTTTAGAGGTATACACTGTTTTAGTATATTTCGATAAAACGTTTTAAGTAATCTGCATATTTATTTTATTTTCCTAACAATTATTAAAATTTACAGAGAAAACAGTAGGTCTCGCGGATACATTTACGATACCTGAAGGAATAGATCCCATAAATGAAGGACTCGAGGAAGAAGAATTTGAACCAGTTTATTATTTCTTAGACAGTTAGTATTGTAACATATCTCTTCATTCTTGTTTTAATAATTATTTTTTGTTTTATTTTTTAGAATCAGAATCTGCAACGTATTTCAACTTAGACCCTGAAAGTCGTCTGCTTACCCTTACAAAACAGCTCGATAGGAGTGCAAATGAAAAGCATATTTTAAGAATTATATTATCTAGGACCAGTGAAGCAGCACCTAGTGAACCTTCTAGCAAGTCCATACTTACACTGAATATTCTTGTAATTTAAGCAATTATTGTTTAACCTTATTACATTAATACTAATTCTAATCAATTATTTTAGGTAACTTACGAAAATTCACCTTCTGTTGATCCTGTGAAACCAACAATTTTCTATCCTTTCGCTAACACTCTTCGCTTACTGTAATTAGTTTTTGTCGACTAATTTTATGAAATGTAATTGTTTAATTTAATTTATATTATTGTAATTTCAGAGCGGGCCAAATGGTTAATTTAAATTTACTTGATGTTACCAGTTCCGTTTTACGACAATTTGAAGCTTTTGGTAGAAATTCTGATAAGTCACCTAGCGATATAGTTTTCGCAATATCTAATGTGTTAGGTGAATCAGAAGACGCAGAATACTTCCAGTTTTCTAAAGTAGACAAAACTTTATCAAATCTCCAGCTCGCTAAAGAAATTGATCATCCAAATCCATTTAATGTAAGTGTATTACATGTCTTTACTTTATTTTTGCTTTAATGTGTTGGTACATATATCATTTTTATGTTTGAATTGCAGATTCGAATAACAGCGCTGGATAGTGCAAATCAAGAATCGGAACCAATTGATTTGAAAATTACTTTCGTTGATATGAGTGGAACACCTTACTTTGAAAACCAGGAAGATTTAGTTTTTATCCATGGTGAGTTGTTGTTATAGTAAATTAAATAATGTTGAGATGTTGTAGTTTATACAAGACTCGTTTATACAACAATGTGATTTGATAGTTACAAAAGATTTTGGTCAAGTTTCAAAATTTTTCCTTGAAATCCGCTTAAGTGTGATCAATTACTCGATTTCGTGATTCTCGGCACCTACATTATATTCTTAACTAAATTAAACATAATTAACATATTTTTTTAAGATTTTTTCTGAATATCATATTTTTGAATATCATTTTAATGGACACCCATACAATGTTTACGACAATTTTTGTCGCAGAAAACAAAGAGGCCATTTATTAACAATATTTCTACCGCAAAAGTAGAAAAAATGCACTCCCCTCCCCTACGTTTTAACTAGTTGGTATGTATGTTTTACATATTTAGGCCAAAAACAATTCTTGTAATGTTGTAGTTAATTTGTAAAAAATTACAATACCGCCCCCAATACGATATAAGAAATATTAACTGAAATGCCGAAAGCATGGTTTAACGAAAAATATGGTTTTTGAAGAATTGCACCTCATAGGGGTAGTTTTTTGGGGGTTGAACTGTGCTGATATGTTGTAATAAATTTGTAAAAAATCCAGTACCATCCCCACTACGATACAATAAATATTAACAAATATACGAAAAGTGTGGTGTAGCTTTTTTCTAACGCCAGCCCACACACGAATTGCAGGATAACTAGACCTGTAAAAAATTTTCTAACTGTGTAACAAATTTGTAATTAACTTGTAAAAAATTCCAGTACCATTTTCATTGGATTGTGCTTCAAGTGATGGTGCACCATTAGGGTCATTGAATTACCTATTGGTTACTCATTTTACTAAATAATTATTTAATCTAATTAGGACTGCGACGCTTGTTTTCTGCCTTTGGAGGTTTCTCATTCTATTTGTTGTGCCTGATATCCATGTTTCCCTATTAGTTATTCTATTTCCTCGGTGACGTAATTAATCTTGAATTCTGTTTGAAGATTGTTGTAAAATTTGTACATTAGTCTTTTTGGCACAACCTCAATGTTTTTTTTTTAATTCATTACCACCTTTATTTTTATTATAAATAAAATACTAGGACAACATTATTAAAAACTAATAAAAGTTAGATGGTAAGATAAGTGAGCTATTGGTTCAAATAGATCGCGTGGAAATGGAAACAATTAAATTTACAATTAAAATTAATAGAATAAATGCACAAATAGGCGAAAAATACGTGAAATCACAAATTTGGTATATGGAACCGGAAGTCGTGTTCATGTTTTGAATGAGTAGTAATTGTTAAAAAAAACTGTAGAACAAAAATTTTTTTTGTAGTTGTTGTTGTTAAAGTTACAGGGTGTCAAATTTTGATAAAAATGATGAACATGATGTTGTATATATGGCTATAAAAAGAAAACTAATTATCCGATACTTATAAACGAGGGCTCATTTTAAAGATAAATGAATAGGGATTCTAAAAAAATTATAAAATTGGTACCATGTTTCAACTCTTCCTATTCAAAATGGCCGCCAAAAAAGAATTTTAGAATTTTCTCTAAAACCTATTTTTTTTTTTTTTTAATTTTTTCTCATTTAATTCTATTGAACACACCAAAAAATTGTACTTGTGTTATGTTTTGTTTTCTTGCAAAACATGTTTGAGTATGAAGATCTACCCATTTTTTGTATATAAAATCAAAATCAATGTGGTATTTTTTATTTTCAACTATTTTTATGATCAAGTTGATAAAGTAACTGTTTAGAAATTATTCAGTTCACAAATCGTTCATAAATTACATCACCCTAGGTTTGATCATTTTTAACTTGCTTTCAGCGTTTGGCGTCTACGCGTGTTTATTTAGCAAAATTATTCCATTTGAGTAAAATTTTTTGCGATTTTCAACGCTATCTTGTTCAAAAGATGGAACAATAGCTTCTAATTGCAAATTGTTATATTGAATGTTTATCCTATCAAAGTGACTGCTGTAATTATAATTAGACACGTTGTCACGTGACGTCACGTCACAATCTGTCATTTTATAAAACTCTTCCTCCTCCAGCGACACACGTCACAACAATCGATACTCCTTCCCCCATAAAAATGTGAGATAGTTTATGGATAGCCCCTAAAGTAATTAGTAGAATAATAAAATTTTGTCATGACTCATTTATTTTGTTAGGTTTAATCACTATTTTCTGTACCAGAATATAACCTTTTGGATCGAATTTTTAAAAATTTATTTGTATTCCTGAAATAATTTTTTTGAGATTCTATAGAAGGGGGAGTAGGCCTGTAAAATAACATAACCAGTGGCTTTTCTTAACATTTTTGTATAAATTAGAGTTTAAAATAATATTTCAGTTACTTTAACTTGTGAAGTTCTATTTGAAGCATTTGCTTGTTTAAATAACAAAAAATTAATTTAAAGTAGTTCAATTAATAAGTGTAATAATGTCTGGGCTCAAAAATTGTTGTAAGCCGTTTCCTGAGACGAAATGTTCGAAAAATTTAAGAAACGTTTCTGATTATATTAAAAGTCATTTGCCGCGCTCGACTGAAGTAAATGAAGATTTGAAGTAAACAAATTCAACTGGAAACTAGACTATTAAATTTGAAAACAATAAAAGGAACCCGCGATTTTCACGCAATTATACCTTCAGGAGAAGGCAAGTTAAAATGTAAAAAATATTCAAATAGTGAACATTATGTAACACGTAAATTTTGATTGTGTAAATACTTTTAAATTTCTTTATTTATTTTGTAATACATTTAATAAAATAATAATAATAAAAATAATAATAATAAAAATATATAAACTAAAAAATTGGACTTGCGATATTTTGTTTCCTTGCAAAAAACAAAAACTAAAAAAATACCACATTAAAATTTGATTTTAAATACAAAAATAGAATTAAATGAGGAAAAATTTAAAAAAAAAATAAAAATAGGTTTTTGAGAAAATTCTAAAATACCATTTTGGCGGCCATTTTGAATAGGAAGAGTTCAAACATGGTACCAATTTTATATTTTTTTTAAAATCCCTATTCATTTATCTTTAAAATGAGCCCTCGTTTATAAGTATCGGATAATTAGTTTTCGTATTATAGCCATATATACAACATCATGTTCATCAATTTCATCAAAATTTGACATCCTGTATCTTTAACAACAACAACAACAACAAAAATAAAAAAAATTCCACAAACTTTTTTTTAATCAAGACTATACATTGAAAATATAAAAAACGTGAAATTTGTAATGTTATTATTTACATTCATTGAAACTCACTTTTAACTTTTTTATGTATAGAATTATTTAGGCTTTTATATTTTATTTTACATGTTTATCTTTTTATAAGCTTTGTTGTTTGAAGATCAATCGACGGCTCCTCAACCAATAATGTCTTTCAACTCCATCGATTTCATCAATATCTAAAACTTAATAATATTAATTATTACAATATTTCGTAATGCCTAATAAACAACATATTTTATTTTTGTTATTAAATCATGATAAAGCACAATAAATTTTGAAATATAAAATATGTTTATTTTACAAAATACAATTTCATGCAATTTCTCAAATCATTAAATATTTTTCACGTGTACTTATTTTGATGTCGAAATTTCATGATAAGTGTGTGGCATTACAAATTCAAACATGACTTCCAAAAATTTGTGATTTCAGGAATTTTTCACCAATTTTAATGAAAAATTAATTTGGCCTAAATATGTAAAACACATATTTAGGCCAAATTAATTTTAATATTGATAAAAATTATAAAAGAAAATTAACTTACATACTGCTATAGTGCTATGGTGCTACATCCTAAGAAGAGATTTGGCTGCCCCTGCCATATTTTCTAGAAAACCCGGTCGGTGCGGCAATAGGACACGATGTGCGAATCTCCATTACAGCCATTTTTCGTTATTATCAATGACCAATACAATTAATGGAAGGGTAACTTTTTTATTGGAAATGATGTTGCGACCAAATATCCAGTTATAGTGTGTTATTAGTAGGCTAGATTTATAATACGCTATTAACAAGGGAGATGACCACCTGGCAACAGTTTTCTTTAGGCCAAATTGTCTTTCACAATTCATTGGGTATAGAATTTCGTTGAAACTGAGTTGGCCAAAACCTTATAGCATAAACGAAAATAATATTAAAGAGACGTCTCAGTACAAATAAAAAAAATTGATCCAAATTTGACGAAAGTCATTACCCTTTGGGTACGTCTGCGGCTCGCTTAATATCAAATAATATTTGACTAATTTGTTATTCTGATTATATTACTAATTCTGAAGTCTGTCTCGAGTAAATTCCCGCGACAATTGTCGCCATTTAACCATAGAAGACTATTGTGGCGCTGTTTGAACAATGAATTATTTGCAACGGTAAAAATCGTATCTCTTATCTTTTACATACTTCCCCAATATGCAATGCCGACGGAAATCCATTTACATTCGCGTTCTAAAACCATACTGCTTCTATGGAAAGAACCATGTCTATCACGCGGAAATTCGTACTCCCCGCCAAAGAAAAGTGTCACAAAAAATCCGGTGTCGGTGTGAATCCCAACTAAAAAGAGAAAAAAAAAACACAGAAACAAAAAGCACGTGTTTGTATATATTTTCCAATTGGAATAAATAATAATTCTTATTTGTTAATAAAAACAAAATTTTCTATTTATAATAAAATAAATATTAATTTTTTATTCACATTGTTTTTTATTTGTGTACAAAAAACATTGAAAATTTATTTACATATTTAAATTTCATAAATTGAGTTTTGTATTGCATCCGCCACGTTGTATTGCATCCGTCACGTTGTATTGCATCCGCCACGTTGTATTGCATCCGACAGCATATTGAGATCTTGAAAAAAAAATCATTGAAAATTTACTACGTAAATGTATTTCGCGACGACGCCATTGTGAGACAGATCTCCTATTATCTTTTTAGTCCAAATTTACACATCGCGATCACTAAATAAGTTAATAAGTATTATTATATATTTAAATTTAAAATTATTTACTTTAACAAATCGAAAAACATTATAATGAAACACAACACTTTAAAGTAAAAAAAACTAATTATGTAGTGCAACCGTGCACGTCGACTTGTCAGAAGAAACTGAAAATAAAAGATACAATCGAAACTTATAAAACGAAAATAATATTACCGCGAAATAGAAAGAGAAAAACAATTATTTTTCTCCAAAATCAATATTTTTGTGTCTTTGATATTTTGTAGTACGGAATTTTGTACGACATTTGAGCAGTTTTTTCCACACAGTGGAATAATTGCATACTCCCAATATGCAATGCCGACGGAATTCCATTTACATTCGCGTTCTTAAACCACACTGCTTCTATGGAAAGAACCATGTGTATCACGCGGAAATTCGTACTCCCCGCCAAAGAAAAGTGTCACAAAAATTCCGGTGTCGGTGTGGATCCCAACTAAAAAGAGAAAAAAACCACAGAAACAAAAGGCATGTGTTTGTATATATTTTCCAATTGGAATAAATAATAATTCTTATTTGAAATAAAACAAAATTTTCCATTTATAATAAAATAAATATTAATTTTTTATTCACATTATTTTTTATTTGTGTACAAAAACATAGAAAATTTATTTACATATTTAAATTTCATAAATTGAGTTTTGTATTGCATCCGCCACGTTGTATTGCATCCGCCAGCATATTGAAATCTTGAAAAAAAAAATAAAAACTCATTGAAAATTTACTACGTAAATGTATTTCGCGACGACGCCATTGTGAGACAGATCTCTATTACCTTTTTAGTCCAAATTTGCACATCGCGATCACTAAATAAGTTAATAATAATTATTATATGTTTAAATTTAAAATTATTTACTTTAACAAATCGAAAAACATTATAATGAAACACAACATTTTAAAGTAAAAAACTAATAACGTAGTGCAACCGTGCACGTCGACTTGTCAGAAGAAACTGAAAATAAAAGATACAATCGAAACTTATAAAACGAAAATAATATTACCGCGAAATAGAAAGAGAAAAACAATTATTTTTCTCCAAAATCAATATTTTTGTGTATTTGATATTTTGTAGTACGGAATTTTGTACGACATTTGAGCAGTTTTTTCCACACAGTGGAATAATTGCATACTGGGCTGGGTCAACATTACACAACATATACGAGGTTTGTTTTATTTTTTCGAGATTTATTCCTACACATACAAACCGGTTCTTATTGTCGTTTTACTATCTGTTTCTATGGCGATTTATTTTCTACAACGTACAACGATATTTTACATTTTTATCATTTTGCATTCCCACCTCTTTCGCAAAGCCAAACAAATTTTAATGCGAATAAACACCCAGTATGCAATTATTCCACTGTGTGGAAAAAACTGCTCAAATGTCGTACAAAATTCCGTACTACAAAATATCAAATACACAAAAATATTGATTTTGGAGAAAAATAATTGTTTTTCTCTTTCTATTTCGCGGTAATATTATTTTCGTTTTATAAGTTTCGATTGTATCTTTTATTTTCAGTTTCTTCTGACAAGTCGACGTGCACAGTTGCACTACATAATTAGTTTTTTTTCTCTAAAGTGTTGTTTCATTATAATGTTTTTTTATTTGTTAAAGTAAATAATTTTAAATTTAAGTGTATAATAATAATTATTAACTTGTTTAGTGATGTACAAATTTGGACTTAACAGGTAATAGAGAACTGTCTTACAATGGCGTCGTCGCGAAATACATTTACGTAGTAAATTTTCAATGATTTTTTTTTTTCAAGATCTCAATAAGCTGGCGGATGCAATACAACGTGGCGGATGCAAACGTGACGGATGCAATACAAAACTCAATTTATGAAATTTAAATATGTAAATAAATTTTCTGTTTTTTTGTACACAAATAAAAAATAATGTGAATAAAAAATTAATATTTATTTTATTATAAATGGAAAATTTTGTTTTATTTCAAATAAGAATTATTATTTATTCCAATAGGAAAATATATACAAACACGTGCTTTTTGTTTCTGTGGTTTTTTCTCTCTTTTTAGTTGAGATTCACACCGACACCGGAATTTTTGTGACACTTTTCTTTCGCGGGGAGTACGAATTTCCGCGTGATAGACATGGTTCTTTCCATAGAAGCAGTGTGGTTTTAGAACGCGAATGTAAATGGAATTCCGTCGGCATTGCATATTGGGCAATAGTTGCTTTCCAATCGACCACCGCAAGTATTTGTAAGTGCGAAAAATGTGTATTGGCTAAACTGTCGATTGGAATTCCAATATGCAATGCCGACGGAATTCCATTTACATTCGCGTTCTAAAACCACACTGCTTCTATGGAAAGAACCATGTCTATCACGCGGAAATTCATACTCCTCGCCAAAGAAAAGTGTCACAAAAATTCCGGAGTCGGTGTGAATCCCAACTAAAAAGAGAAAAAAAAAACACAGAAACAAAAAGCACGTGTTGATTTGTATATATTTTCCAATTGGAATAAATAATAATTCTTATTTGAAATAAAACAAAATTTTCCATTTATAATAAAATAAATATTAATTTTTTATTCACATTACTTTTTATTTGTGTACAAAAAAACATATAAAATTTATTTACATATTTAAATTTCATAGATTGAGTTTTGTATTGCATCCGCCACGTTGTATTGCATCCGACAGCATATTGAGATCTTGGAAAAAAAAATCATTGAAAATTTACTACGTAAATGTATTTCGCGACGAGGCCATTGTGAGACAGATCTCTATTACCGTTTTAGTCCAAATTTGCACATCGCGATCACTAAATAAGTTAATAATTATTATTATATATTTAAATTTAAAATTATTTACTTTAACAAATCGAAAAACATTATAATGAAACACAACACTTTAAAGTAAAAAAACTAATTATGTAGTGCAACCGTGCACGTCAACTTGTCAGAAGAAACTGAAAATAAAAGATACAATCGAAACTTTTAAAACGAAAATAATATTACCGCGAAATAGAAAGAGAAAAACAATTATTTTTCTTCAAAATCAATATTTTTGTGTCTTTGATATTTTGTAGTACGGAATTTTGTACGACATTTGAGCAGTTTTTTCCACACAGTGGAATAATTGCATACTGGGAAAGCACAAAAAATTACAAAAGCAAAACATACAACCTACGAATGTGTAGTTTATTTGTGATAACTTTTTAATAAAAAAAATATCTATACCGGAATTTTATTAGCGCTTCACATACGACATTCAATTATAGTAGTGTTGCTTTCGCTAATCCGCTTAGCTTAGCTAAGAAATGTGAAAGCAACAACTTTTGGATTTAATTTTTTAATACGTTTTAATTTTTCTGTGTTGGTTCATTTTCTTAATATTTATTTTATTTTTATTTTATTTTATGAAATAGAACATTCGGTTTTTGCTATCAAATAACAAATGCTAAATTATTTTTCAATATAAATTTTTCTAGAAAAATAGAAAAAATAACGCCTTGCGGTAAACACCATACCATAAAATGATTTTATTTCCCCTAATCCTAAAAAAATTTTTCTTAACATTCTAAAACAATCGGCTTGAATACAATGCAATTGGTGTTGTAATCTTTTAAAAGCAACACAGCTTATATTTTTGAAAGAAAAATACTACACACAATCACCTAGCGAATAAATTTATCGTAACTGCTTTCAAGTCGAATTCATACGACGGATAGAAATTTCGGATTTTTCCATCCGAGATTTTTTTTCATTTTTTTTCAACTCTTTTGTATGAAAATAGGCGTGTCTATTGTATAATTTACGTGATGTAATTGGTTAAAACAATGGGATAGAAAAATCCGGGATTTTTATCCGTCGTATGAATACTACATCAACTACTCATAATAAAAAGATAGAAAAGTTGTGAGTAGTTAATTTAGCAAAGACAAAAACCTTAATTGCTTATAAGTACTTGCGGTGGTCGATTGGAAAGCAACTAATGCGAATGAAAATAAACTTTGTATTCTGCTCCTAAAAAACACGTGCATACATAAGTATCTATATTTAGAATTTTTAGTGGTATTTAAAAAAAACAAAAGAAGAAATAGAATACTAGACAAAATAAAAAAAAATTGGGATTAGTTTGCACATTTAAAAATTGTTTCAATGTAGATGAAATTGTCTGTGAAAGGTGATGAAATTTCCCAAGCAAAATTGGATTTACTTTGTTTTATAATAGAAATATACGATTTCTTTTATTGAAAATACGTATATTTACACCCAAACTATGGTTTTGTATCATTCCGTAAGCGAATAAGCCAATATTTAAATTTTCTGCTCGCTGCTGCTGCTTGGTGTGTTTCATCCTTAAATCACCACTAGGCAGTACTTATTAGTGTGGCCTGCGTGCCCATGTAATCAAGTAACTTACAACCATAGAAATAGATAATATAGATGAATGTAAGTATCTGTCAAGCGTCACAAATTCGGAGATTAAAAGAGAAAGCGTATAAATCAACAGAGTCCTATTTAGATTTTTTTTAAATTGAATTATATTTTTATTCTTCCAATACAAGAAAATAATTGTTTTTTCCTTAAGTACAATATATTGTAGATTTAAACCTGTGTATATCCAAATAGTTATTAGTCCTATTTAACTTAATATTATTTTCATTGTCGTTAAATTTAGAGGTTGGCTCGTTAACCAACAAGAAAATGACTCGTTTCTAAAAAAATTCTCCGATTCTATTTTGTCTGCTGCATAAAATATTTATTTTCAAAAATTTAATTTTTATTCATTCATTATCCTAAAAAAAACAAAATATGTTTTCATATTATTTCTATAAAAACTAATAATTATGGTATTCAAAAATAAAAATTAATTATGAAAAGAAAAGCACGTAGTATGTACGTAGTGTGCACTAACTATTTTATTAACATATTTAATCATTTTAATTAATAATTTCAAGACTTTTTAAGAGCGCAAAATTGAATCGTCACTTCGTACAAAAACAAAAAGTAGTTTGGTTGGTGTTTTCTTTGACATATGAGACCGCGCCATATGCATTTTTTATAACCATCCTGCTCTGGCTTGTGACACATGAAATAGCAAATTTTATATGGGAAAAAACTTTACATTCATTCTCTAGTATATAAGTTCTATGCATACAACTGCTATTTAGCCCAACTGACTAATTTCGGCCACATTTCTCGATAGGCGAAAACGTAATAATATCGGATGTCGGAATGTTACAAAAAGCTCTAATAAATTTGTGTTTCATGACGTCACAACGGTGTTTTTCATTCCGAAAAGTACCCATTCTCAACCATTTTTGAAAAATATGATATTTAAACACATGTTTGAATAACGATTATTCGATAAAAATTCTACTGCAACATATTTTTTAATTGGTTAATTGAACGATTTGATAACTATTTCATATATTATTACTGTTTTCAGAAAACGATGTTGGATTAGACGAATCATATGTAATACCACGCGCCATTGAACCTCGCAATGAAGGGTTGGAAGAGGGTTTTGAAAGCCTTTATTACTTTATTGATACAACCTACAATGTGAACGACGCTAATAAATTTAAACTAGATTCAGTAACTGGAGTGTTAACATTAAACGAAAAACTAAATCGGTTAGTGAAAGATAAACACGAAATAAGAATTATAGTTACACGTAATCAAAGTGGACCAACCTCAAATCCTCCTGCAACGTCTACTCTACTGTTAACCATAATCGTTTGGGATATAAACGATAATCCACCTATATTTGAATCGGCCGTATATGGTGTTGGTATTACAACAAGTGACCGTACAGGCAAATCTTTATTACAAGTAAAAGCTAATGATTTAGATTTAAATGAAACAATAACATATCGCATAGTGGAAGACTCATATAAATCGTCAGGGGAGGGTATTGATGCCGTTGAAGTCAGTTCATTTAGAATAGAAAGTGAAAACAATTTGGGAACTATTATTTTGAATTTTGTCCCCCGAAGTACGATGGTTGGCCATTTTGAATTTCAAATTGAGGCACTTGATAATAATGGTAAGATTATTAAATCATTCGTACTCAGTATCGAGCTTTTTGACAAAAACATAATTTTATTTCAGAAATACATTCCGACCAAGCTTTAGTGAAAATTTTTATAATTGCCGATGCCAATCGTGTTACGTTTGTCTTCGTTAATTCGGTGAATGATATCGAATTGAGTGAAAATGCTCAATTTGTGAGTAAAACATTCCGATGGACTCATACTTTATTCTAATAACTTCCATATTTCTAGATAAAAGATTTATTTAAAGAACAATTTGGATATGATTGCAATATAGACGAAACAGAACCTGCAACTGACGATAATGGTGTCATAATAGAAAATTTAACAAATGTTAGAGTACATTTCATTCGCGACAACGAGGCTATTCCAGCTGAAAAGATCCTACAGTAAATTTTATTTTATTCATATTTTTAATACATTCCATAAACTAAGTAATCCTTTTACAGAGCCGTATCGGACGTCGTATTTCTTACAAAACTGAAGAGCACTCTTGCTCAAAGGCAACTAATACTACAAGAGGTTCCTAGCAGCACCGTAATTAGCGAAGAAACAAATAAAGCGGAATTGCTTCAAACTATATTAATCGTGTTGTCCGTTGTGCTTGGTATATTATGTGCTGTACTAATCATTGCTTTCTTTATAAGAACTCGTAATTTACGACGACAATTAAAAGCAATGTCAACAGTTGATTTTGGTTCCACGTCATCAAATTTGAATCGCCGCGAGGCACCTACAACCAATGTATTTTCAGTTGAAGGGTCAAATCCCGTTTTAAATAATAATAATTTAAAACCGGATGTATTTGATAATATTAGTGTCCGATCTGATGAATCTGATTTTGGTGGTATACAAAATGATCCAACGTTTAAACATCGTAAAGTAAGTAAAAAATAAAAGAGTTTAAAGACATAAAATAAAAATAAAATTTAATTCAAATTTACAGGAAAGTATTAATCCTGCGGTAATCGATGAAATCAGAAGGAAAAGTATAAATCCGATGGTAAGCGGAAAAGTGAGCAGTTTTGACAGCAATTTGTAAAAATAAACTTAGACTGCGGTCCATTCATGACTTATTTGAAATTTTACAATAAGTTTCCTGCCGCATAGACCTATTGTAGAGTTGTTTTAGCGGCTTCCGCTCAAACGTATAACTGATACAAAATAAGATAAGATAGGTCTACAATAAGCATGCTCAAGAAGAAACTTAATGTAAATTTTCGAAAAAGTCAGTCTTCATAAAATAAGTTACGAATTGGACCGCGGTTTTAAAAATATTATTTAAAACTATTATATTATAAGGAATTGTAAATAAAATCATAAATTTACTGAACGTCATAGGAAGTTTTATTGTGCTGTTTATTTTTGATGAGAAATCGAAGTTTCGTTGAACACAACAAATTAAAAACATTAATTTTTGTGTCTGTCTGAGGTATAAGAGCTGTGGACCAGTTCAATTCATGAATTATTTCGTGGACTTCTATATTTGAATCAACAATGAGCTTCTTCTTGAATAGTCTTGTAGACTTATTGTTTATATTTTATGTGAAGCTTGCCGCTAAACTATAGTAACTTATATAAAAAGTGAAACAAATTTACTATCAGCCTTCTCGAGAGAAGTGTTATGAAAAACTTAACTTAACCTAACTATTTAATCTATCATGCTTCTTGCAGTTTCGTTGCCGATTCCGCGATAGTGTCTCCTACTGAGAAAACTGCAGTATCTTCAGCAAATATTGCAACGGTAACATCGTTTAATTGAGGTAAATCTCTGGTGTAGAGCAGGTAAATAATAGGTTCCAAAACACTACCCTGCGGGACTCCTGTCGAAATCTTTTTAGCTCGGAATATGCTTCTTCATATTTCACCCGAATGTGAGGATTTTCTATACATATATATATGTCTTTTTTTTGTGTATTAAGTTTTAATATTTTGTGATTGTTTAAAGTAAATTATAAAGCAATTTTAAACTTATATATTTTTTATTTCATTTCTTAAATTTATATTTTTGAACATAATCGACTCCAAGATTTTATACAATAATAAAAAAATCCAATATATTGTTGACCTAGTTGTACTTCAAATCAAGCGAATTTTTTTTTTTCAAAAACGCCATTACATACTATGGTTTTATACTCACACATTTGTGTGGTTGGACTTAAATTGCGCAAATTTTTTTTTTGGTTGAAAACGGAATATGTGCAACCGTATTTTGCGAAAACGATTTTTTGTTTCAAGGGCAATACTGCAACAATTATACTACTTATATATTAAGAATTCAATCCGGATTGAACCCGGATTGAAATTTTATCATGCCTGCCCACACAATTGTGTGGGGATGGCAAAAGGATTAGGTCAAAAATTTATTTTTGTATGTGTTTTGAACTAACTTACACTATAACTATACACACAATAGTGGTGGATGTACCACAGTATTATACAGAAGTGCCATTGAGTAGACCAAGTAAAAATTACCAACAATCATTTCTTACCTTTTATTTTACGACTCTGAACTGTAATTAATTTAATAAAATTTAGCCACTGAATAATCACACTGCTAGATTTATTTTTTTATTTTCAACAAAAAAAATTAATATTTGTTGTTATTGTAAAGTGATTTTTACTCGAAGGTGAGTTATCCAAATAAAAAATTGTAAATATAATTTTGTGCGCTTTAATTGTATGTACGGGGTTG
Organism: Nephrotoma appendiculata; assembly: GCA_947310385.1. Taxonomy (NCBI): domain Eukaryota; kingdom Metazoa; phylum Arthropoda; class Insecta; order Diptera; family Tipulidae; genus Nephrotoma; species Nephrotoma appendiculata. Next base: position 89,787,082 of record OX371225.1, read on the forward strand.
TCCAAAAGTCTGGAAACGGTGCATTTATTTCGCGCACGGGTGGAAAATCGGAATTCTGATACTGGGGTCTTAAGTAATTTCACCCGAGGAATCGAATGGGCCCATCAGATTTTATACGAGATATGAGGCCCAACTTTGAAATTTCAAATGCAAACCCATCTTTTTTATTGCAGATTCGGATTCAGCGGGAAATTTTACATCCGAATTGGTTAAAACCAAGATTTTTTTCGTCCATTTTTGGACAAATTATTTTGTGTTTGAAAATCATAGTCACCACCTGTGGCCCTATTCTAGCTTTCCCTGGGAATAGGGAATTGGGAAAAACATTTTCATAGCATTTTTGTCAAAATTCTATTTTTCTGGCCTACTGCGGGAATAAGTTTAGTGTAAAAAATTTTAAAACAAAGTGAATTGGGAAACTTTTGCTCCACAAAATTTTTATAGGGAAAAATATTTTCCCATTTAACTTTGTTTCGAAAATATTAACACCAAACATGTTCACTTAGTAGGCCAGAAAAATACAATTTAAATAAAAATGCTATGAAAATATTTTTAACAATTACCTATTCCCAGGGAAAGCCACAATAGGGCCACTGGGGCCGAATTTTGATCAAAAATGGAAATAAAAATTATGAGAATTGCAGTTGTTTTACTTACCTACTAGTCCTAAAACATTAAATCATATAATTGTTTAATAATTTTTATTTCCATTTTTTGATCAAAATTCGGCCCCAGGTGGTGACTATTTTTCAAACACAAAATAATTTGTCCAAAAATGGACGAAATTTTTCCAATTTGTAACGCCAGCTATGTATCGCTGACGTTAACAAAAAAAATTATTAATGTAATTAACAAAAAAAAAAAAAAAAACAGAAACATCAAATCAAAGAGTATCTCCCGAGTACGCCATGCCAATATGCCGCTACTCAGTCGGTGGAGGTAATTTAGTCGTGGATGTCGGCGTACTCTGATGTTTACTCCACAGATACTATATTGGCAACATGAAGGTAAAGTACACCTCCTCACTCATCACTCCTAACACTTACCACAGTTCGGTTCACTCTCGGTCTATCAACCTATCAACACATAGTGATTAATAACACCTTACAATTCATTCTCAACAGGTTAAACATTTGTTCTTTTATTTAACAAAAAAAAATTTGGTATGTTAATATATATTTTTAATAATTATTTGGTTAAGTTTTCATTAATTCAAACTAAAAAAAAAACAAAAAAAAAATTTTTAAGACAGAAAAAAAATATAATCAAAAAAAATTAATTTGATATGACCTTTTTTTTATAGAAATAACCGTACGAAAGAAATTTCTTCATATTCTGAAGGTTACCTGGCAGAAGAGAAGAGTCCTCAGACGAAGAAGCGCTTCCTACATCCGTGGCCTCTGCAATGCATTGAATTAATGCCTACTAAAATGAAGAAAAGAAAAAAATCAAATTAAGTTAATTGTAAAAGAAAGTAAGATAGAAAAATGGTATAGTGTATTCAATTAAAACTATACCGAATTCATTAATAAAAACTTAATAACCTTAAACATACGACAAATCAAGAAAAACGAAAATTAATCCAAAAGTAGAGACAGATAAAATTTAACAAGAAAAGGAAATGAAAATTATAAAAAAAAAATAAAAAAAAAACAAAGCAACACTTAGCCGTAAATATTTGTTTTCCTCTGGGTGTTCAATCCCGCTGCAAGCATGTGGTTACCTCAACCTTTGGCAGCCTCCCTTGTCCTTGCCAGGTAATATTTTCGGTTTAACGTCGACTCCAAACTTCATACTCCGAATCAGGGTGGTAGATAACACTGGATTGTTCCGCTAGCTGCTCTACAGACAAATTATAACTCTTCAAGTCCCGTACGACGTACAGTTGCCTTGATGCACCGCCGATAGAAATCCGTTTATTATAATTTTTTTTTCTCCAACGGGTGATGTCTCGGTTTAATACTTTTTAACGTGTATTCTTGTTACGCAAATCTAAAACTTATTAAGCACCAAGCGTAACAACACATAATCCATAGTCGTGCTGGTTCAGATGTATATACTCCAAAGATTGGTCACCATCCCACATCTATTGTATGGATTCACACGAACAGTTTCCAATATGTATGTGCCTTTTTGTTTTTTTTTCAACCTCGTATTCACAACAACAAACAAAATCTTATGCCCAAGGCACAAAGAAAAATACCGCAGCTTCCTTCACTATATTCGGAATGCAATTTCGCTCTTATATCTGCTATATCTTCACCACAGATATATGTATTCTTTTCCACTCAAATCAAACAAGTTCTATCATCAGTATTCCTCTTTTTTAACATGGAAATCTGTCTTTAGTTTTCTTTTCACTTTATAATTATAACTTGTTTGTGGATAAATCAAAGTTTTTTTATTTTATTATATTTTATTTAGAAACACAGTACTGCACACTCGAAAAATCAGATATTGAGTGCTCGACTTAGTTTAAAGAAAAAAAATCATGTTATCGCAAAATAATTACTTTGATTTTTTTTTTCCAACCAATCAGATGTCAATTTCAAAGAACCTTGCTTATCATGCGATACAATAAAAACGTGCAGGTGCACACACCGAAAAATAAACAGTCATCGCAATTGCCTACTCCTCGGGCGAAGATTGTACATGAAATTTAACTCATACGTTTTAGGCGCATACGAAAATTCACCACCACTTAGTGGCTCGACTTAGCTACAAAAAAAATGGAACGAACGTTACAAATTCGGATGTAAAATTTCCCGCTGAATCCGAATCTGCAATAAAAAAGATGGGTTTGCATTTGAAGTTTCAAAGTTGGGCCTCATATCTCGTACAAGGCTCCATCGGGCCCAAAACTGATGGGCCCATTCGATTCCTCGGGTAAAATTACTAAAGACCCCAGTATCAGAATTCCGATTTTCCACCCGTGCGCGAAATAAATTCACCGTTTCGAGACTTTTGGACCACCCTATATATATTCTATAATATATTCATAATATTAAGATCGATGAATAATATATGTTTATATAATTACAAGTGACACAATTTATTGATTTCTTATAAGTTTAAACTAGGCGGTCAACATTTTTAGATTAAGTGTAATTTTGGTGTTAATTTTTTGTGTTCTTTATTAAATTGTGTAATTTTAGAATAATAACTAGTCCTTCAAAATGGTTTAGATGTAGCTTATGAGTCGTTAAATTTAGTGCCGGCACACAACATTCGACACTAGTGAAATCGAGGTTATTATAGGAAATTAATCATTTGTGCTCTTGTGGCGACACCACGACATCAACGCATTTGTTAATTGGGCAAATTAGCGGTGTTCACGAACAGCGCGACAAGTTAGAAGTTAAAATATGTAATTGTCTTATTAAAATAAAATAAAAATAATAATTAAACAAATATTCGAATCGTATATATTATTTGGATCTCATCGCCCAATACACAAACAACATCCAACATATCGCCGGGAAGGACAATGTCGTGGCGGACGTGCTATTATGAGTCGATTCATTAGCAATCCTAGGTAACATCGATTACTCTCTAATGGCTGAGGAACAAGCTGAAGACGACGAACTCGAAGCATTAATCGCGAACAACAAGAGTTTGAAATTTCAAAAGATGCCAGTCATTGGAACAGACAGAATTTTATTCTGTGACGTGTCAACAAGCACACCTAGACCATATGTTCCACAGAAACTTAGACGTCAGGTATTCGAAACATACCACAACGTGGCACACCCAGGAATACGAAGCACGACCAAGCTTATCCGAAAAAAATTCATTTGGCCGGCACTGAACGTCGATGATCGTCAATGGGCGAAATCATGTATGAATTGTCAAAGGTGTAAAGTCTCAAGACATGTGAAAAGTCAATGCGGAAATTATCCGATTGTTAGCAACCGATTCGCGGAAATTCACATCGACATCGTGGGACCCTTGGAGCCATCCGAAAATCAACGGTATTGTCTGACAATCATAGATCGTTTTACTCGGTAGCCGGAAGCAATGCCGATTCCGGATATTAAAGCAGAAACAGTGGCATATGCACTGTTGACAACATGGATCAGTCGTTTTGGAGTTTCGAAGCATCGTCAGCCGAATTGGTCTACGGCGAAAATTTACGTTTGCCAGGGGATATGATTCAACCAACTTCATTCACGACACAAAATCGGGTCATTGATCAAATGTGGAATTACTTCAAGGCCGTACAGCCGTCACCGCCATCCAGACATTCGAAAGAAACTGACGTCTTCGTTTTCAAGGATCTCACCAGCTGTTCACACGTTCTAATCCGAACAGACCATGTGCGTAAACCCTTGCAACCTCCATACGAAGGTCCGTATCGAGTAGTTCGACGAACGGAAAAATATTACACAGTTATCGTCAAAGGGGTTGAGTCCAACGTGTCAATAAACCGGTTGAAGCCATGCTTTACGGAAAACGAAGAACCAAATCATCTCGGAAATAAGGATCAAGTGAGTAACGACACTCCAAATGAAACTTCCAACACAGCAAGTCAGCCGACTTCTGTCACGAAGACGCCAAACAGCCTAACATCAGGAAACGACAACAACTCTGGCAAGAAACGTGTAACTTTCAACCTAGACGACGTACCTACCAGAGCAGCAACCACGTCTGGGCGCACTATTAGAAGACCATCGCGTTTCAATTAATCGCTCCCTGCTTTCGCTAGGGGTGGGGAAGTGTGGCGACACCACGACATCAACGCATTTGTTGATTGGACAAATTAATATAGTGTTCATCGAAAGTACCAGCGATATATACGCGCTAATTATAAATCAATCTGATTGGCACTCGAGCGATACAGTACTCGAGTTGAATATTGTGGGTTATCATATTCCAGTCTAACCGATCCAGTAGGATAATAAAATAGCTGGACCCAACGATATAAACCCCCATACTCTATTGGATATCGAAACAACAATCTCGGTAACTCGGTAATAATATTAACAATTAATCAAAATCAGTTGATGATAAATTTATAAGTTCAGAAATTATAAAGCGATGGAATACTATGTTTTTTTACTCACACATTTGTGTGGTTTGGACTTTAATTGAACCAAAAAAACTTTATATTTTATGTTTTTTATTTTTGTTTCTTCTCTTAAAAAGTGTTTGTATCCACCAAATTTGTAGAATCGAATTAACTCAATCCATAAAAACACCAATATATACGGAATTGAGTCGAAAAACAACAACAACAAATTGTGATAAAAATATTAATAATAAAATAACGCCATTTTTATTTCGTTTACGATTATTTTCGAAAATATTTTTTGTTTGTAAATATTTTAATTTTTATTTGAATTTAAATAAATTTAGAAACATGTATATAAAATAATTTTTTTTATCCTTTATCTCAACTCGGTTTCGATTCGATCCCAACATAAGTCGCCAATATATACGCTAAAAAAGATAACTCGGTTTCAATACAAAGTTAACTCTACCGTGGACAGACACAAAAATTATCGCGATTTCTTTCAATCGCGATTGAATGTAAAACAAATAATTATGGTGACACACACAAACCCGGTTTTTGTAACTCTGCAAACGTTTAATTTCATATTTGATTAATGAAATAAAACAAATTCAATGCGTATTTGCCGATTTTGAATTACACCGAATCAATTACAATAAGTTAATATAAACTAAATGTATAAATAATTTCTGTGACAGTTTAAGAATTTTAATTTTATTACAAAAAAAAAAAATTAATTTACAATCTAATAATGTCGAATTTTATTTGCTTTTCCAAATCAATTTGAAATTTGTCATTCTAATAAAACAAAAAAAAATTGATTTGATTTTACGTTGGTATTAGTGATCGTTTGACGTTTTAAGAAATCACATTACTCATGACATATTGACATTTGCTGTTTCACACTGCATCCCCAATGGTTTTCCTTTAACTTTTTCCTTAACGCGGGTTCACGTACGTGATCAAAAAAATTTGATCACAATATGAAGTTAGAAACAAAAACTATTGCTCTAAATATTAAGCTATTTTACTTGACGTTTCATTTGTCATTTTCAACCATTTTAATTTGTGTGTTGTGTGAGGCTGTGGTGACGATTGACAAATAAATAAAATAAAATAAAAACATTCATTTCATTTTCATCAACATTCGTTCAAGGTTGAGTTTGCTAAATCAGAAATCGAATGAATGAGTGATAAATTGATGAAAAGTTTTAAAGATGCCCGTAACAATCCGTTTCAATTTCGGCATTTGCAGTTGTGTCACAATTTGGCGGATTTAAGTAAAGTTTCGAGCTCAAAGATCGTGTTAGCTTCTACTTCCGATATTGAATGTAGCTAAGCACGTGATTTGTTTGTACATTGAGCTTCAAATTCTTACAACAGCATTATTCTAACGAATCGTACCTCGCCTGGGAGTTTTGCTCGCGAGATATTAGAAAACGGTTTGAATGGGCGTAAAATTATTATACGAATAATATGCGATAGTATAAATATAAAATAAAATATGTATTTCATTTTTCATAAAATAAAGACAAAAGTGGAAAAAAAATGTATTTAATTCAGTCTTGTCCGATCTAGTCAATCAAATTATTTATTACTCTACCCTTCACTCTTCTGCTTATTGTGGTAAGGGATTACAGTTGGCGCCGTGCATCGGTGTGATTATTTTATGGTGACTAGTTAAATTCATTTGTACCAGCTGGTTGTCTATATCTGCACCTTTCGAATCCTTCGTAGTACGTCCAAATCGCTTAAATTATTGCTGTAATATTCATTCAAAAGTTAAATAATTTAGTGATTTAAACAAACGATCTACTCACATGACTACAGCCGTCAAACGCTTATTTAAAATTAAGTGTTCAAGCACATCTAATTTACGTTTATGATTATCCTGTTTTACTGTAATATTAGCGATGTGGCACAGAATCTCTTGAAACGGTAAGTGATCGCATCGGCTGTCCTATTTCCTAATTTTTTTCAATGTAATAATTCCGCAATTACACAACATTTTAGTACACAAGATATTTTGAAAATACGTCGCACAAAATTACAAATTGTTTTCACAATTTTAATACATTTATTAATATTAAAATTAATTAATTATGTAATCGCACGACAAAATTTAAAACACCAAATGCCGACAATGAAAATGGCGTGTGTTTTGTTTGTTTTTGATATTGACGTGAGTCATATAGAAATGTCAGAAAAATAGCAAAATTATTTATCCCTTTCCCACTTACCCACACAATTGTGTGGGTAAGACCAAATTATAATGTTTTGTATGTGTTTTGAACCAACTTACACATTTGTACATTCCTTTCACACAATTGTGTTGATTGTACTTAAAATCAACCGAAATTTTTTATCAAAAAGCCATTACGTAGTTTTTTCACTTACACATTTGTGTGGTTTGGACTAAAATTTAGCGTATTTTTTTTTTTTTTTTTGTAGAAAAAGGGATATAATGAGCGTCATTGTTGCTCATAATTTGTTTTTTGTTTTTTCTATGTTGGATGCTTGCGATCAAAAATTTGCCCAAAGATAAAAATATTTCATCTCAGGCGGGGAAATTCCAACGATTTGATTGGCTTGATTCGCGAATCATTTTTTGATCACGTACGTGAACCCGCGTTTACAGAAAAGTATGAAAAAAATTTTGAGAAAAAAAAAATTTTTTTTTGTTAGGTTGGTGATTTCCTTATGAAAAATGTTATCAAACTTTTTGTTAGCGTCGTCTTCCTCGTCATCGTCAGATGATTGCTTATTATATTTCTCTTCATCGGATGAAGATGAATTTATTTCAAATTTATTTTAATTAACAATTTTATTAATTATAATAATTTTATTAATTATTATATATTTATATTTTTTATTTAAATCTAAAATTCGCAAATTTTACTAAAAAAATGTAACACAACTAAAATACACAAAAATCGACGCGTTTATGACATTTCCAAAAATGACATTTCTCTTTTTATTTTGGTATTAGTCACATCAAAAAAAAATTACGAAAAAATCCACATTTTTAAAAATTGATGTAAATCAAAAAAAAATTGATTTTTTCTGGCAAATAAAACAAAATTTTTGATGTACATCAATTTTTTTTGATGGATTTTGGCAAATAAAATTCGACATAACAATTTTTATGTATACAATCAATGAAAGTGACTTATGTTCCCCAGCAAAACCAACAACAATATAAAGCCATGCTAATGCAACAAATACAGAAAAAACTACACTATAGATTGTTGTATTAGAATATATGTTTACATCGTACGTGCGCACTAGTTTAATAAGTAGTGGTGTGAAAGATACATGGGATTGTTAGTGTAGTGCACCTAGAAAACTGCAGGCCACACTGCTTGCTATGTCATTAAATTTATGTCTACAGTTTATTCTTTGAACTGTAGATGGCAGTCATGTTCATAGAAAGAAAAAACGAAAACAAACTCAAAAAAAAAATTTTATGCCAGTGCTAAAAGTAAGGTTATGTCTTCTCGTAAATTATACGAAATGTGTATACATTTTATACGTATTTACATATTTAACACAATTTTGAATGCATAATTTTATAATAGTATTATGAATTATTACTTTTATCACTAGCTTTTTATTGAATTTTAAAACATATTATTAAAATATTTTTCTTGTTGTTTGTTTACAATTTTTTTCTTATCAATATGACAGCAAACATAAAAAAAAATCAAAACAATTGACGTCATATAGCAAAATGTTTAAAGCAGTGTGGCCTGTAGTATTCTAGGTGCACTGGTTAGTGTAACTAATGCCTTCTAAACTACAGGCCGCTTACACCAAATTATGACGACACGCTAAGTCGACGTTGTTGTTGTTGTTGTTGCTTTCTCTAGTTGCATTGTAGTGTAAATATCTTAAAATTATTATTGCGCAGTCTCGGTTTAGACTTAAATTGACGTCATGTGGGAAAAATGAGAGTAGTAAAAGTTCTGTAGTTTAGAAGGCATTGGTGTAACCAACACAATTTTCTGTGGTTTGTTGTATATTGGTATCTGCGTTTCAGACTTTGTTCAGGGCTTTTAATTGTTGTTGGTTTTGTCCCCAACCTCATACAATTCTACTGATTTTTTCTTATATTGCACATTTATCTTCTTCCTACAACCCGATTGTAATAATCCTGTTTTATATACGTAATAATCCTGTTTTGATGAAAATCGTGATATGACAGACCGGAGAAATATCACGATAATCAAGAATTCATGATTATCTAGTTTGTGTCTGTCTACGGTACGGTATAGTAAGTTGATTCAGTATGTATCAGATGATTCAGTTGTATCACAGAATAGACAACGCTATTTTTGTATGGAAAAATATCGACTCATTTTTTTGACCTTGCTTCGCGAAAAGGTAGGAAAAATGGTTTGCAGGGTAACTAAAATTCGTTATTTTAAAACTCAAAAATGACGAATTTTAGTTACCCTGCAAACCATTTTTTGAAATGAAAATATTTGTAACTCATAACACTTGTACAACTGTTGAAATAATTAATATAAATCATAAATATTAATAATAATGATTCCATTAAAATAATTACATTTCAGAGTCGTAAAACAAAGGTTCGAAAATGAACGGTAGGTCATTTTTTCTTGGTCTACTCACTGCCGCTTCTGGATAACAGAGCATACCCAATAGAATCCCTTATGACTTTTTACTTGCAGAAAAGTATGAAAAAAAAACTTGAGAAAAACAATAAAAAATTTCTCAAGTTTTTTTTCATACTTTTCTGTAAGTAAAAAGTTATAAGGAATTCTATTGGGTATGCTCTGTAATATCTCTTCTGTGGTAGTATAGTATAAAAATAGCATTTACACCACATAAAATGTACTATACTATAGAGTGAATGTAAAGTTTTTTTCCATATAAAATTTGCTATTTCATGTGTCACAAGCCAGAGCAGGATGGTTATATAAAAAATTAATATAGTGTGGTCTCATATGTCAAAGAAAACACCAACCAAACTATTTTTTGTTTTTGTACGAAGTGACGATTTAATTTTGCGCTCTTAAAAAATCTTGAAATTATTAATTAAAATGATTAAATGTGTTAATAAAATAGTTAGTGCATAGTGTAGTAGTGCATCATTTAGTAATAAATATTGAAAACTTCTTATTAAAATAAAGTGTCTTGTGAAAATCTGTCAAAACACGCCTAAAAAAATTATAGAATGGAATTTCTTACGATCAGTAAGTTTACCAAGTGTTTTTATGAAATAAAATATAAATTATGTTAAGAAAGTAATTTGTGATAAAATTATTCTTAATTTAAGTTAAAAATTAGACAAATCTAAGAAATGAATTTTGGTTGTTGTTGTTATTGGGCATTTTCTTTTTGTAAACATGTTATATTACCAGTGTCGCATTTTTCTTATTATTACGTGCTTATTTACTACGTACATATTACTACGTGCTTTTCTTTTCATAATTAATTTTTATTTTTGAATACCATAATTATTAGTTTTTATAGAAATAATATGAAAAACATATTTTGTTTTTTTTTAGGATTAGCTGAGGAATTAAAAATACAATAATTGAACTCAATTGGCTTCGATGTACAAGATGTAAAATATAAAAATGAGTAAAAATTAAATTATTTGTTCGTTACATTTTGAAAATACATAAATATTTTATGCCGCAGGCAAAATAGAATCGGTGAATATTTTTAAGAAACGAGTCATTCTCTTCTTGTTAGTTAACGAGCCAACGACTAAATTTGACGACAATGAAAATAATATTAAGTTAAATAGGACCAATAACTATTTGGACATACACAGGTCTAAATCTACAATATATTGTACTTAAGGAGAAAACAATTGTTGTTTTGAATTGGAAGAATAAAAATATAATTCAATTTACATATTTTTTTAATTTTAACTTCTTAACTTCATTGCATTCGGTCGGAAAAAATTCTAAATAGAGCCCTGTTGATTTATTTCTCTTTTATCCTCTGAATTTGTGACGCTTCACAGATGCTTACATTCATTCTATATAATCTGTTTCAATGTTATACCACGCCTTATACTGGGTTTACACCAGAGCTACTTTAACTTTAAAACCCGGCCAGTTTACATCACAAGCGGTGTAAACCCATACTATAATACTATATTACTTTTTTGTTTAACAAATATAATTTTTTTTGTTTAATACCACAAATGGAAATGTATATCCAAACAAAAATGTCTTTACCGGCCACTTGAAAAAAAAAATAAACGAAATTAAAGTATTATAATATTAAAGTAGAGTTTAAACCACGACTATAATACCTATATTTTTTTTTATAGCTATTATAAATACTTTAATAGCAAAATAGTACGTGATAAAGTATTAAAGTATTTTAGTTTGAGTTTACACCAACATACTTTTTTGCTACATACTTTTATTCTACTGGTGTAAACGGGGTATTAGTGTATTTTATTAAAAATTAATTTTGTTATATGGTATTATATACAACAAAATTAATTTTTAACAAAATACACTAAAACACAATTTTTGCTTTACCATAAATTATTAAAACATGATAGAATCTGAAAATATAATTAAATGATCTTAAATAATAAATAAAGTATAGTAAACAAAAAAAAAATTAAGGAAAATAAATATTGCTTCCTACCGCATCAAAAATGTATCTTCTTCTGCTGTCTGTACATAAAAAACAACAATAAATCGTTTAATAATTAATGCTTTAATTCAATGGAAAAAAATTACTGACAGCAATTTTTTTACTGATAATAGGCAAAAAAAATAAATTTAAAATTCCAGATTTTCTAGATTTTTCCATGGAATAGGGCCATAAGTTTTAATTTTTAAGCGCGCACATCTCAAGCGTGAAGCTAGTAACTTATTTGATTATTTGAACGGCGGGATGGTTGTTGCGGTATTTACCTGTCAAAATATTACAAGTTTGTACATTAAAATTACAGGTTTAATTAAAATGTCATTATTCATTTAAATCGAATAATTTTTAAATGAAAATGTAAAATAATTAAAATAGTTTTTTATATTTGGAAAAATGTGAATTTTTTTAAAAATATTGTACTCTACGAAATACAATTTTCACTGTGAATTTTGAATATTTAGAAATAGAATATTTAGAAAACTCGCCGAGTATTATACTTTATTAGCTATTCCCACCGCAACTGCTATCCGTAGGATAAGATGTATTGCAGTATAATGATGAATATGATGAAAATGCTCGTTGGTTGTATTCTCTTCTACCTCTTTCATAATGGAGATTTGTTCTTCTTAGCCCCTTGTATCTGGAGTGGTTAATGACTCATTTTCTTCATAGTTTGTTTAGATATCTCTATTGTTAAATCTTTTAAGTGCATCTCCTTTAAGTATGGTGCACTTCCGATATTCTCTATGGTACTTTCGAATCTATCAGAAGCCAGTATGCTTAAGTGATTGTCTCTTAAAGCGCCTTGATTCTAGCTTTATTATTCCCGACCCTGATAATTGCATTTGATTTGTACTGATCCACATACAACTGTCATAGTTGTTTTCCTTATCATTACGAATACCTATTGATTTGGTGCGTATAGTTTTATCCAAAGATCTGATGTAACGTTTTGGTATTTTATCTCACATATATCTTATAAATTGAACCTGTGTTGCAATATTGCGATTTCACAGCAAGTTCCTTCCCTGACATCCGACAGTATTGCTGGTATCTCGCATAATAGATGATCATCATTGATAATGTTGCATTTAGATATATCTCGCTGGCTGATGTTGCGTAAAATGTTCATTTTGAAGATCAATGGCGATAAATTCAGTTGTTGGCACTATACATATGTGCATGCCTTTCGCTTACTAATATATTAGGTACAGCTACTACTGAATAAATGTTATAGGACCAGACATATGATAAGGGAATTGAAATTTCAATTATCACATATGACTTTGTCACTCTAGTGCTGGTTGTCATACTTTTAAATAAGTGGTCTAACTTGCGCAATCCGTGACCCGGAATTGTAATGGAGACTGGTATTTGTTCTCTGATAGATGCTATTTGTTCTTCAAGTTGTGATGGGCTCAATAAGAGTGGGCGTAAAACGAAGCCGTTCACTATGGCACATTTCAAAACAGGATGTAATAAAACAAGACATCACAAAACAGTACATGGTACGGAACATAACCGATAAAAACAGTACATCACAAAACAGTACATGGTACATTAAAGTACATGGTACGAAACAGGACCGATAAAAACAGTACATCACAAAACAGTACATGGTACACTAAAGTACATTTTACTGAACGTTAAGCTGGAGGATTTTTCAGCTTGATTTGTTAAATATTTTTTATTGAATACGTTTAGTAATTTGGATATTATCAAGTGGATATTTGCCTTCACCTAGAGTAATTAGACAGTATACTATATAGAATTATAATTGCTTTAAGTTATAATAAAATATCCCTTCACCTAACAATATATAACATTATTTTTATTTAAATCGCTAATATTTGATCGTTGCAAAATAGATCAAAAATTTAAATAAATATATAAATAAATATATCCCTTTTTTAAGCAAAAAAAATGGCTCAATTTAAGTCCAAACCACACAAATGTGTGAGTAAAAAACCATAGTATGTAATGGCGTTTTTGATAAAAAATTTCGCTTGATTTGAAGTACAACCAACACAATTGTGTGTATAGTTATAGTGTTTTTTTGGGCGAAAATAAGTTTGAACGGAATGCACAAATGTGTATGTTGGTTCAAAAAACATACAAAAATAAATTTTTGACATGGTACTTTTCCGTACCCACACAACTAGTTATTAAAACCGTAAAATTGACTATTAACTGGTGGTGTTCTCTTTTAATATGTACTGTTTTGCGATGTACTCTTCCGTACCATGTACTTTAGTGTACCATGTACTGTTTTGTGTTGTACTGTTTTAATCGGTCCTGTTCCATACCATGTACTCTACTGTACCATGTACTGTTTTGTGATGTACTGTTTTAATCGGTCCTGTTTCGTACCATGTACTGTAGCGTGCCATGTACTGTTTTGTGATATCCTGTTTTGTGACATCCTGTTTTAGCACATCCTGTTGTGAAATGTGTCGTTTCGTATGAGACCCGGCGTAAAATGTTTAGATGTGCATTGTGAATAACCTCTAGTAATGCTTCCTGCACGTCCCGTAAATTTCCCGTGGCAACGACTAGCTCCAGGGATGTCATCAAAATAGTTAATACTTGTTGTTCCGTTACACGTGTGTTATTTATGCTTTTGTCTAGGTGAATGTTATTACTTGCCTGTATTGTGGCATTTTGGCTGTGCTTGAATAGTTTTACAGAGTTATCAATCATTGAAGTTTGATTCTTTATTAGCAGTAATAAATGATCTTCATTGGTTTCTATAGTTTGAAAATGTCTTTCATATTGATCTGCTTCTCTCTGTGTTAATATTCCTAACATATCATCTAACACTAGTCCTGTAGTGTCACCAATCCTCCGCTTCGCTCTGGTTACTTCTTTATTGGATAACATCAGTAATTGATTGCCTACATCTATTCTACTCATTTGAGATCGTAGTTGCTGGATTACTAGTTGACAGTTAAACCTCCCCATATCTATTACTTATGTGGAATTTTATTTACCAAAATCCGGCAAAAAAATTGATGAACATCAAAAATTTTGTTTTATTTGCCAGAAAAAATCAATTTTTTTTGATGTACATCAATTTTAAAAATGTACATTTTTTCGTAAATTTTTTTTTGATGGAGAAATACCAATACAAAATGAAACGTCAATTTTTGTAGAAACGTCAATTGGTGTGTTCAATTACTAATAAATTAAAGCATGTGTTTTAAATTTAATTGAAATATATTTTAATCGTTCATTTATAAATATATGACGATTATTCGTTCGAAAATATATACATATAATTTCGTATAGCGGAGTGCACAATTAATGTCGTTTTGACGTGCCATTTCTAAACTTCAAAATCCTATTTTATATCTTCAATACATACATAAAACCACATCAATTTTGATTTTTTGTTCTATTTGAACCATAAATTTCACATTGATTTAAAAAAGTAAATAAAATTCCACATGAATGTATTTTGTGGTTGATGTTCGACTAGTTTTGCATCTGGAGTCTCATTTGCGTTAATTTGTTGTGACTATGGATTGTCTTCTTCGCTTGGTAGCTTATAGTACATACATATATAACAAAAAAGGAAAAATAGAGTTTTGTCTAAAACGTCTATAGTAAAGAGTCGACGCGTACTAATTAAAAATGACATATGTACTCCGTTAAGTCACTTATCCTTCACAATGAAATAACAAGTTTTTACCGTATAACAGCTATACCCAATAGAATTCCTTTAACTTTTTCCTTACAGAAAAGTATGCAAAAAAAACTTGAGAAAAAAAAATTCTCAAGTTTTTTTTTTAAACTTTCCTGTATGGAAAAATTTAAAGGAATTCTATTCGGTATGCGCTGTAACATGCATTTTCGCCTTATCTAACATTTAAGGTGATTATTTTAGTTTCCTTTCGAAATAAAATTTAAGTAAACTGTAGAATCAAGCTTTAAGTTTTAAGATAAACTGAAAAAAGTGTTAAAATAAAACTAAGAATAGTTTGCTTTTTTATTTTGTTTTATTATTAAAACAGCACGATAATTCTGTTTGCTTAATATTATTAATTAATTCAAATAAAATAAAATAATAATTCAAATATGTAATTCAAATTGGGAACTCGAATTAAAAATTCTCATAAATGTTATTCTACCACCTTTAATTAATTTTCCACATATTAATTTAATTAATTTTAATTAATTTAATTTATCATCACAATTAATTTGTCAACTTAAGACGATTCTCTCTAGAACCATGGCAACTTTCAATAAGATAAAGCTTTTTTTTGTAGTAGATAATTTGTTTTTGTTTCAAACGACCGCTAGATAGATTCAATTGTGTCAATTTGATGAAAGAAGGAAGAATGACAAGTTTGCCTTAAATGTAAGTTCAAGTAACGCAAACTAAACAATTGTGACTTAACTAACATAGTTGAAATAAAAACTTGTCTGCAAACTGCACGTGTAGTCCGGTCCCAGATCATCGCAATATAAGCCAACCAGAGTCGAACAACCAGAGTTCTAACAACAAAGATACAGGTTTGGAAAGAATGAATCCAGAGTTGCAGCAATTATAAAATGATAGACCATTCGGATGAGTAGTCTCTACAGGAAGATTGATGAGGCCGAAGACATTGTCGTGACTAGGCCGACACCGGCAATGAAACTGTCATTAGGAGTGATGCAAAAACTCATGGAGCAAATAGCTCAACTCCATGACGAAATTTGCATGCTCATTACTGATGAGGAAGAACAAAATACAATATTAAATGCATATTTATTTAATTTTTTTGTATCGCATTCTTATTATATCTAGTATAATTGATAATACAACAACGCCCACTATTAATAAAAATGATTGTTATTGGTGTTATAACCAAAACAAGTTACCGAACTTTACCATCGATTTTCTCAAAACACAATTTTTGCAGTTAAGTCACTTATGTAATGTTTATCACGGCAGTATTATACTTTATTAGCTGTATTTACTTGAGACATTACAACAACAATTGCACTGAACAATTCCTAAATGGAATTAGTAAAATGTTAAATCCAATTTTTTTAAAGAATTATTTAAATCCAACTCCAATTTTTAATGGGTTGGTATTTTTTATATTTTATTCTAAAATGTCTCCTGGTAAAGTTAAAGCGGCTCTCTGAATTAAAAAAGGCTGAAATTAAAAAAGTGGACTTAAAGAAGGTGTTTTTATATGAAAAACTGAGACGTTTTTACAGCAAGTTCATACGAAGGATAAAAATCTCGGATTTTTCTATCCCATCGCTTAAACCAATTACATCACGTAAATTATACAACCGACACGCCTCTTTTCATACAAAAAGTTGAAAAAAATTAAACAAAAATCTGGGATAGAAAAATCCGAGATTTTTATCCGTCGTATGAACCGGCAGTTAAAGTCATATTTTTAACAAATTTTCTGACTGAACAAAGGCGTTTTACAAAAACAAATTTAATTTCAAAATGACACAAGAACAGCATATTTTATGTCATTTTACAAATATATTTTTTAATTCATTTTCAAAATGACTCAAAAAAGGTATATTTTATTTCACATAATAAACATAAAATTTACATTTGTTATTAATACACATAGAAATGCATGCGTTTCATTAATGAAAATATAAAACATAAATAAGTGGGTTTTTATGCCATTTATAAACACACTTCTTAAATCATTTTCAAAATGACTTATGATATGTATTAGTAAAGTCAGCTTTTTTTATTTCATTTTCATTACAAATTTAAAGATAATTTTAAAATGAAATAACAATACTGGTTTTAAGTCAGAAAACACCATTTTTAAGTGCGCCTTTTTTAATTCAGGGAGCCAGTTAAAGCGCATCCCCAATGTAAAACAAATTTTCCTAATACTTTTTCCTTATAAAGAGCATATCCAATAGAAACTTATGGAAAGAATAAAATTCGAACTGAACAATACTTCATTATTTATTTATTTACAAAACTTTGACTGATTAATTTTTAACCTCCAAATGTTTCCTAAAATTAATTATTAAAACCCCAAATACATTAAAACTCAAGTACCTATAACCAAATATAATTTTACAAAATTATATTACGCAACAAAAAGGTGTTATTAGTCAGAATTTTATATTTTGTGTATCAAGCGGTATTAATTTTGATGTTATTTTGTTTGCATCATAAAGATGCATTAGTACACTTAACCTAAAAATGTTGAACACTTAATCTAGCAGGGTGATTATTCAGTGGCTAAAATTTATTAAATTAATTACAGTTCAGAATCGTAAAATAAAAGGTAGGAAATGACTGTTGGTAATTTTTACTTGGTTTACTCAATGGCACTTCTGTATAATATTTTCTGTGGTTTTACCAAAACATTTTTTTTTAAATAATTCATTACCAAAATGTCACTATTTATTTTTGATAATGTATTATTCAATTTTACTTGAACGATACAAACTATTTATTACAAATAATAAAATTGTTTTTGTAGTCATTTTTATTTTGTTTTGTATGGCATTTTATAGACCTGTATTGATTAAATGTCAAGTGAGTAAATTTCAAAGCAAAAAGATAGTCAAAAATAATCAGTACTGTATTAAGAATTTTTATTAACGAATATGATTGAAGTTAGTTACTTGTACAATTGGAATTTTGTCTATATTAATTATCAGCATTCAAGAATTTTACAATTTTTTTTAAACCATAACTGGTTCATGAATATTACACAAAATAATTAATCGAATTTATACAATAAAATTATTTCGCAAAAGCTATTCAACTATTCCATATAGTTCATGAAACAAAAATATTCACTGTTAACAATTATCAATATAATTATGGGGTACAAATTGAAAATGCGGGATTTTTTTCTATTTTTGAACGTTTATTCTGAAAAAATGGTAACAAATGAATTATTCAAAATATTGTCCATCGCTAGCCACAACTTTTTCCCATCTTTCTGGCAATTTACGGATACCGTCGCGAAAAAATTCGGCCGGCTTGGCCGCTATCCAGTCATCGACCCATTTTTGGGCTTCTTCGTAAGAATGGAAGCGCTGGTCAGCTAGGTCATGTGTCATCGATCGGAAAAGGTGGTAATCGGAAGGAGCAATATCTGGGCTATACGGCGGGTGGGGTAAGACTTCCCATTTCAGCGTTTGTAGGTATGTTTTGACCGGCGCTGCAACATGTGGCCGAGCGTTGTCATGTTGCAAAATTACTTTGTCGTGTCTTTGCTCGTATTTTGGCCGTTTTTCTTTGAGTGCGCGGCTCAAACGCATCAATTGAGTTCGGTATAGTGCTCCTGTGATGGTTTCGTTCGATTTCAATAGCTCATAATACACCACACTCAGCTGGTCCCACCAAATACAGAGCATGAGCTTGGCGCCGTGAATATTTGGTTTGGCTGTCGATGGTGATGCATGGCCGGGGTAACCATATGATTTTTTGCGCTTCGGGTTATCGTAATGGATCCACTTTTCATCACCAGTGACAATGCGATGCAAAAAACCCTTCCGTTTTTGCCGTTCGAGCAGCAGTTCGCATGCAAAAAAACGGCGCTAGACGTCTCTCGGCTTCAGCTCATACGGCACCCAATGTCCTTGCTTTTGGATCATTCCGAGGGCTTTTATACGATGGGAAATGGCTTGTTGTGTCACTCCCAATGAATCTGCGAGCTCTTGTTGAGTTTGACACGAGTCTTCATTGAGTATTGCCTCCAATTCAGCATTCTCAAACTTTTTCACTTGGCCTGGCCGCTCTTTGTCCTCAACGTCAAAATCACCACTTCTAAACCGCACAAACCATCTCTCGCACGTTGAAACCGATGGAACATGACTCGGATAAGCCTCGGAGACCAATCGATGTGCTTCAGCAGCACTTTTCTTCAAATTAAAGAAGTAAATTAAAACTTCCCGCAAATGCTGTTTTGTTGGCACGAAACTCGACATATTGAGAGCTCAAAAAAACTATGAATTTGACACTGCGACAAATTGACACATACTGAAAATTAAAGCTATAAGACGTAGCTTTGACATGAACATAGTCACAGTACTGCCTGATGCGTATAGCGTTAGTAACGCCATCTGTTATCAATCCCGCATTTTCAATTTGTACCCCATTAAACCTGGAATCACATTTAACATAATTATACATATTTTATTATTAAAATATTTAAAATACTAAAAAAAATGCGCCATTTCCGTTTGTTTCCACATACATAGCTGAAAGCGTTTTCGGTACGGGATTGGCGGAATCTATTGTGCATAATTTTCATATCATCCACAACAAATATTTTTTTTTTCGACACATTTTATTTTAATAACGCACAAATTAGAAACACACAAATTGTATTCAACACACAAATTTCATCACAAATTATATAAAATTTTCAAATAATTCTGTTTTGAAAGGCAAACAACCAGAAACAAAAGCTTTATGTTGTGGATGATATAGAAATCAAAGACAGAGATATAAATATAATTTTATATACGCATCCCGTCCTCTCCTAACTGTCCACGCATGAAATAGACAATTTTATAAGGAGAAAAAGTACATTACCGGTCTCTGTATATATACATAGTATGTATTATGCTTAGAGGAAAATACTGAAGGTCAGCAACTATTTTTCCCATATAAAAATTATTATAATATTTACTATCTCTTTTGAGTCACGTGGGAACAGGATGGTTATATAAAAAAGCATGTGGCTTACTCATATCTCAAAATGAAAAACCCCAAATCAGATGTTTGTTTTTATGCGCAGTGACAACGTATGTTGACGACTTAATTTTGTGGTTATAAAATTATTAATTAAAATTCACTAAAATAATAAAAAAGTTATAAAATAATTAGTGGTTTATGTAATAGTGCGTGCTAGTGCATCATTTGATAATTAAAATTATAAACAATTTTAAATAAAATGAAGTGTCTTGTGAAATATTGCTAAATGCGCATCGAAAAATTCGAAAAAGAATATTTTACCATCTATAAGTGTTTGTATAAAGTAAAATGTAAATTGTGCTAAGAAACAAGTGATTTGTGATAAATTTATCCTTACTTTATGTTATAAATCAGAAAAAATTAAGAAAACAATTTTGGTTGTTGGCGTGGGGTTTTTAGATTGGTTTCTTGTTTTTGTAATCCCATTGATTTAGATGCTTTCTCTTTTACCCTCCGAATTTGACTCGTTTGACAGCTACTCTCATGAATTCTATATAAATAATTTAAATTCTTTGGTATTATGTCTATGACATAAACCAACAAAATCCCTCCAAACATTGCGTAACTTTTACGTACAGTTTACGAAGACTTGTTTATACTAAAGTTCTCGTAAATGTTAACGCATATACGTAAAGAAAAAGTTGTGTAAACGAACACTTCGTCCCAAGAGAAATGAAACTATTTTACGAAGACTTGTATATGTGTTGGTAACAATAATTGTCTTCGCAAATTCCGCGAGTTAGCGTAAAGTTAACGAACGATTTAAACATGTGAATGCGAACATATTTCATTTCATTTCGGGTTTTGCTCATTTTTACGCGGGATTTATTACCATTTTAGAACATTTTTTAATAAATATTTTTTCGAAAAATAAAAAAACCGAGAATTCTTTTCCAATGTTATTTTATTTTTTTTTATCTTGATTAAATTTATACTTATTACGATAAATATATACATATTAACATTTTAATAAGATTGATTAACAACAAGTGATATGGGTTTTTACCTTTTATAAGCTCCATGATATAGTATCCCTTTACAGCAATATTGCCATGTTGGCCATGCCATGAAAATGTTGATGCTGCTTCGTCTGTGATGATATCCTTCAAACAACCTCACAAATATTTTTGAAGTGATAAATCACTAATTGCTTTAAAGTGACTGGTCTATAAAAGGTTCGAAAATAAATTATATAAACTTTGTTATTCAGGATGTTAAAATTTATTGTTGCTTACCAAAATATTTTCCTTTTCTAAATTAGTTTTAACTTCACATTCCAGAGCTTTAAATTGTTTTGGTGATGTGGCTGGTATATTTAAAATATGACACTGCTCTATATTTACTAAAATTATTAGTTATTTTTAATTAAACACAAAAAAACAAAATGGAGATCACAAACGTAATATATTTCACTAAACAACTTATCCGAATGAAGCACGTATAAAAATATTACATTTGTTTGTATACCATATGCGAATACCATACGAAATAAAAATATATATATAAAAACAAACGAAATAGTTGTACGTGTATTGGTATTCCATTGTTAATGAGTGTACGTAAAGTTTACGTTTTCGTAAAGAATTTAACGTATACATTTTTTTGTTGGGAGGGATTATAACAAATATTTTAAGACCATAGAATTGTAAAATAGAATGAGTATAAGCAACTGTCAAGTGAGTCAAATTGGGAGAGAAAGCATTTAATTATACGAGCCGTATTTAGAATTTGTTCGATTGAAATTAAAACCTATACAAATTCAAAATTATTTTTATTCCAATATAGTACGCCATAATTGTTTTTATTTTCGGTATAAAATTGTACTTCAAAAATAAAATTCGAAAATAAAAAGTAATTATGAAAAGAAAAGCACGTAGTGATATGTACGTAGTAAGCACGTTACTTATTACTATAAGAAAAATGCGGCATTGTAATATAACATATGTTTACAAAAAGAAAAAGTTCAACAACAACAACCAAAATTTATTAATCAGTTTTTTCTGATTTCTAAATTAAAATATGGATAATTTTATCAAAAATCACTTTCCTTTTAACATAATTTACATTTTATTTTATATAAACTTTTATAGATGGTAAGAAATTTCCGAGGCACATTTTGGCAGCATTTCACAAAACACTTCATTTCAATGTTTCAATGTTTATTAACAAACGATTCACTAACACACAATTTATTAACTGTTTTATAATATTTTATTTATTTTAATTATTACAAAATTTAGCGCGTCACTTTTTACAAAACAAAAGTTGTTTGGTTGGCTTTTTCTTTGACATATGAGATCGCCATATGCTATTTTTATTTAAATGGGTAAAATTTTAAGACTTATTCTACGTATATAATTCTATGTTCAGTACCACAAGCACAACAATCAACAGCGCCAATATTTTTTATACTTATTGTAATATCGCGTTGATCGTTTTTCCCAATATGACAGTTGAACGAGCAAACAATTAAAATAAAATTAAAATAAATTAAAATAAAATAAAATAAAGTTATTAAAATTTAACAGTACAATTGTTTGTGGTAATTTTTTAATCATTAGACTTTAATTGTTGTGTCATAAACTTTAAAAATTACAAATAAATTTTAGATTGTTCTTGTTTGCCACACAGCTTTAGCTGTTATGGGCCAACTATAGGTGGAATAAAAAAAATAACAGAAATAACGTAAGCAACGAAGACAAAAAATTATTATTCCAATTTGACTTTTCGGCTATAGATATATATATGTGTTTAAAATTATAAAAAATATTTATATGCGGTTTTATTTATTACAATTCGTTAATTATTTTTTTAGGTTAGGTTTAGAAAAATACAATTCTACAGTGTAGTGAAAATTATTTGTTATTTTATATTCATATTTGTATATGTGTACATGAATATTTTATAAATACAAATGATAAAATACACGAACAATTCCAAATTACCATAATAAACATGCATATTATATTCAACGCACTAAAATTTGTTGAGTTTTGTTGTTGTATTTGTTAAGTTTTTTATTCTTGGACGAAAATTTTCGCTCTGCTATTCTTTTTAAGTAACAGCAAAATAAAACGCAATTTTTCTTATATGTAGTTTTTATTTTTCTTATTCTGAGTATGGTCGAATACATATGAATCGTATCTCTCGCTCTCTTAAGGCGGAATTCCATTACTGCGGCTTTTTTTTGTGCAGAAAACCAGAAAGAGATAAAATCAAAAATCCCTATGTGTGTGAGCGGTGCAACAGTAAAAAATTTTATACTTAAAATTTTTGTTGTTGACTCGATTTGGTTGCCATAAATATAAATAAAAAATACAAAACGAAGTATTTTTTATGGCAACCAAAATGAAAAATCCCCCCCACTCTTAGCAAATTTTAGTTTAGTAATATTTTTATGGTGAGCACTTGGCTCATACATTGTATATGTTTGGTGGAGTGTGATATAAATCGCGTTTTCATTATAAATTTGTATTAATGTTCGAACTAAAATATTTTACAATATTTAATTTTTATTATTTATTCCGTATAACATAATTTTAATGCATGTGATATGTTTTAGGTTATGTTACAAACGCGGTCAAATATTCCCCTAACTTTTTTTATAGGAAAGCGTTTTCTTAGTTTTTAATTATTGAAAGGAAATAATTAAAAAACATAATTAAATGATGCTGCATTATATGATAACAAAAATTACAGACTTTTGTGCAAAATGAAGTGTATCGTGAAAAAATTTCAAAATACGCCTAAAAAATACAAGAAGGAATATCATATAATCAGTAAGTTTACCAAGTGTTTAAATAAAATAAAATGTAAATTATGTTAAGAAGCTAGTGATTTATGGTAAATTTATCCTTAATTTAAGTTATAAATTAGAAAAAATTAAGAAAACAATTTTAATTGTTGGCGTGGGGTTCTTATAGATTTTTTTGTTGTTGTAATCTGGTTGATTTAGATGCTTTCTCTTTTACCCTCCGAATTTGTGACACTTGACAGTTGCTTAGTCTCATTCTGCACCTTTAACTTCTTTGTTCTATCTATAGTTCCCACCACTGATCTATATACATGGATACGACATGAATGTCAGAAACCATATAAAACTGCTGCAAAAAATGGGAGCACTTTTTATTATAGTCATATCGCTCGTTTATATACACCTCTTGCTTTAAAAAATATTTCCGAAAGGTAGGACCATATTGAGGATAGATTTAATTTTGAAAATTTCTGAAATTGGTTTTTTATTATTATAGTCAATGAACAAATAATAATATTCAAATGATTTAAATTATAAATCATATTTTATTCATTTAACTCATGTGGTACCGTTTTTGTATGCAAATTTCTTCTTGCGATTTCCCTTGATATTTCAAATGCGCACCTGCAAATATTTCGAATAAAAAAAAAGAGTTCGTGTCGTCAAAACGTCAAACGTCAAAAACTCATAGGAACCAGTTTTCTGTTTACATCATTTGAATTTCGAAAATTCGGATTCAAGAAAAAAAAGAAAATTTTTCTGTCTCTGCCACAAACGAAGAACTATTTTTTCACTACCATATAGTTTTTGTCAAGTCGTATCCATGTATATAGGGTCAGTGGTTCCCACTTTAAGCCTAGTACTCAGTTCGATTTCACATGAAATTTCCATACGATTTTACCAAAGCGAAATTAGAAATGAAAAATTTCATTTCTATTTTCATTTTGTAGTACTCAGTTCTCCAACGAAAAAGCCAAGTGTGTTCAATACATCAAAGATGGCGCGCATAAACACTCCAAATTATTTTCATGTGAAAATAATGTGTCGGCACATTATTTTCACGCGAAATTTTGACATTTGTTTATATTCGGCAATAAACAAATCTTTTAATACCACAAATCGATAAATTTTAATAAAAGTCATTTTAATTTAATTTATTTATGTAAAATAAACAAATTCATTTGGGTATGCCTACAAATTTATACGTTAAATTTAAAAATTCTCCAAATAAAATTTCATTTCTATTTCACGCGAAAATAAATAGATTTTTGGAGACCGTGTTAAAATTTCATTTCACTTTGAACTGAGTACTAAGCTTTAGCTGTGTTGCTTTCAAAAGATTACAACAACAATTGCATTGTATTCAAGCCGATTGTTTTAGAATGTTAAGAAAAAAAAATTTAGGATTAGGGGAAATAAATCATTTTATGGTTATGGTGTTTACCGCAAGGCGTTATTTTTTCTA
This sequence comes from Nephrotoma appendiculata, assembly GCA_947310385.1. Classification (NCBI taxonomy): domain Eukaryota; kingdom Metazoa; phylum Arthropoda; class Insecta; order Diptera; family Tipulidae; genus Nephrotoma; species Nephrotoma appendiculata. The sequence goes on from OX371225.1 coordinate 89,812,658, forward strand.
TTTTTCTCGAAAAATTTATCTTGTAGAATAATTTAGCATTAGTTATTTGATAGCAAAATATCGAATTTAATTTGTTCTATTTCATAAAAATAAAAAAAAATAAAATAAATATTAAGAAAATGAACTAACACAGAAAAATTAAAACGCATTAAAAAATTAAATCCAAAAGTTGTTGCTTTCACATTTCTTAGCTAAGCTAAGCGGATTAGCGAAAGCAACACTACTTTTACCCTGGAGATATACTCGACGCAACCGACGTGACTAAGTAAAAATTAAAAGTTAAACTATGAGAATTTATACTAAAGCAATTATACACTGCATCCCCAATAGAATTTCTTATGACTTTTTACTTACAGAAAAGTATGAAAAAAAAACTTGACAAAAAAAATATTTTTTTGTCAAGTTTTTTTTTCATACTTGTCTGTAAGTAAAAAGTCATAAGGAATTCTATTGGGGATGCAGTGATACTCGACGTGATTCAGACGTGATACAAAAAAAGTTGATTTAACTTTAATTTTTTGTTGTTGTTTAGTACTAAAGTGACATCTTACAGAAATTTTATGAAATAATTAACCAATTTTATTTTATTTTTGTTTCCATTTTGTCCTTTTGAAAAATCAACTGCGCGTTTTCTTTCAACTACTAACTTTTAATATTTTAAATTTTTATTATTTCCCAAAAAATGAAACAAATAAAATGAAAGTCAAAAGTTAAATAAATGTCAAAAACGTGAATTCATATATTGAGTTTATCTTGGGTACACTCGTAAGCGCGTTTTTGACATTTCGAAGCTTCTGAGTAACGTCGAGTATATCTCGGAAAGATAAAGCTGAGTTGGTATCTTCAAAGATGCTTTATTGCCTAATTTTGGTTGTGTTGACAATAACATACAACGCACTCATTTCACACTGTAAATAGATTATTTTATTTCTCCTTTCTTCTTTCCTATTCCTATTCCTATCATTTGAGTACAAAGCTTGTGCGAGTGAAGTGTCGAAAAATTTTGGAAAATTGAAAGGAAAATGGACGACGATTTCTTCGATTTTTCGAAGGAGTTTACGCGAACCACGGTGCGTACAGGTTATGTTAATGGTCGAAAGGCCGTCGATGAAAACGAGAGCGAGGCAAAAAGTCATAAGAGACCACACATTGGAAAAGAATACGCTATAGAGCATCGGATGATGGCTGAAAATATTTTGCTTGAGGTAAGAAATTTAATGCTTCGAAGCCATTGTACGAAAATAAGTGTATTCCGTTACATTTTAGGCTTCCATGATGGATTCAGCCGCCAATTGTTCTCGAATGGATTCAATAGACGATGATTTGGATTCGTCAGTTCCGAAATATAAAAATGAAATAATGGAAATATACGAAAAATATAATTTCGATATTACTGATGGTACAAATTTGCCAATAAGTTCATCGAAATTTAATATTTTGAATACTATTGATCATAATCCAGCGGTCGTTTTGCAAGGGCCAACTGGTTGTGGCAAATCGACCCAAGTACCACAGTATATTCTAGACGAAGCACGGCGTCGAAATAAATACTGTAATATAATCGTAACCCAACCTCGTAAGATTGCAGCAATAAGCCTCGCTAGACGTGTCTGTGAAGAAAGGCAATGGCAGGTGGGCACAATAGTTGGGTATCAAGTAGGGCTCAATTCTAGCCTGCACGATGATACAAGATTATTGTATTGTACAACAGGAGTATTGCTTCAAAAATTAATCTGTTTAAAATCGCTCAGCAATTACACCCACATAATTCTCGATGAGGTACATGAACGGGACAGTGATATGGATTTCCTTTTAATTGTTATCAAAAAACTATTGGTTGATTGTTATAATAAAGTTAAAATAATTCTAATGTCGGCCACAATTGATACGTTAGAGGTATGTATTCATTACACGCCAATGTAGCAGGATAGTTTAATTGCTTAAAAATAAATTTTCAGTTTTCGGAATATTTCAAAACTCCGAGGATGGGAGTATTCGAAAATGCACCAATAATTAATGTAGACCGAAAAAAGATTTACAGTGTTAAAGAATTTTATTTGTGTCAGTTGGATCGTTTGAAACCGGTAAATTCACTATTTTGATTTAATTTCGTATTCAGTACCTAATTTTAATTTTTTTGTGAATATATAATTATAGAACGTAGATGTTAATTACGATGAACCTGGAATAAGTGAAGAAATGTATGTTATTGCATTAAGATTGCTTATGATTTGTGGACGATTTGATGAAAGTGAGGCGGCTAACGGTCTTAATTACAAGCCGTCAATATTGGTGTTTTTGCCAGGCTTGTATGAAATAGAGACTATGTATAAAAAAATTGAGAAAGCTCAAAACGAGTAAGTACATTTTTATTTATATTGTGATGTTGAGCTGTATTTAAACGACGAGGATCGAAGTAAATTGAATTCTTTCAATAAACGTTTAATCAAGATAATTAGGGTTAAAAGTATCTGTTAAATCTAAAATTGAGAAATGTTTCAAAGAAACTACAACAGCCAAAGATTTATTTTATATAAGTATCAAAGAAATCTATTGAATGAAATGTATATCTCAAAAAGCTAATTAGAATTGTCGATCTTTAATTTATTGTTGTTCCTTACTCCTTTGATATTATCACCTACATTTTTCTTTTTATTGAACGCTGTTGTCACTTTTGGAATCTGAAGGTTCCAAGGAAACATGAACTGTTTTGATAAAAAATTTAAATTGTTGATCAAGTTAGAGGCAGAGCGACGAGAACTCTCGCGTTCTCGTGAGAATTAGTGTTAGTGCCCGCAAAATTTAAGTCTCTTGCAAAATTAAATTTGCTGAGTGATGTGATCTAAATAAACGTGTTCCGTTCCAGAGTCCAGGTTAGCTAAGCTCATTTTATTTTGGAATAATAATCAGCAGACGCTCTAATAATATGCTGAAGGTAGACTCGATAAATGCACGAATCTAACTCAGGGCCTGTTAATCTTATCACTACATATTTTCATATATGGAACGGTCAAGCGGAATTCGGAAAACGATTGTGAATGAAGGTTCAAAAACGTCAGTGGCGTGTTTAAAAATTTTATCAAAATGTTTCGCAGAGATGAAAGTGCAGCTCCTACCAATTTTATGTAAACCATTCCATAACTCGAAGCAGATAATCATTATTTCTGGAAAATTTTCCTGATCCGTCGCGAATTTTAATTAAGATCTGAAGCAAAATGTCAAGTTATTTTTTTACTTTAGCCAGAAAGGTTTATTTATTTTATTTTTCAAATAGCTCTTAAGCTAATTTTCCAGTTTACAGTACAATATATATATACATCATCTACTTAATAATTATGAAATTTCTTTTAACAGTTCTGCCCTAAAATCCTTTATGCTTCTACAATTTCTTATATTTTCCGGCAACTCATTATACATCGATATACCTTTGTCAAATATCGATTTTTTGCTTCTAGATTGTCTTTAAACTCTAAATAAAACTTATCCTTATGCCTAGTATCATGACTATGCACATCATGTCTCCTACACAACAACTGACATAAATATTGTGGTAACAAATTTTTATCAAGCCTAAAAATAAAAGTCATTATGTTCATATACAACGTATTTTCCACTGTTAACAACTCTAACTGCAGGAACATGTCACAAATTCTTGCATATCTATCTCTATTTAACATAATCCTCAATGCTGTATTCACGATAACTTGCCTTTTCTCTATATCAGACTTATTTACAATGAAAAGTATAGTATTGCAATAGGTGATATGTGGCATTACAAGAACTATTATTTGTAATCGCCAGTAAATAAAGAATATATGTCCGTCTAAGCATTCTTATTGTAGGCTCTGAGCCTACCTTCATTAGGTTCGCGTGGTGCGATATAATTGGTTTACGTTTGTATTCTGTGTCAATGACTGATTTGAACTAATTTGAATGGTAACGAATGATATTCTTAATAAGATAAAGCAGCAATTCTTATATCGAGTTTTTTCCAACCAAAAAGTAGATCAAATCGAAAAAAGATCAAATCTCGTGACGTTCTTTCCAACAAAAAGATTTGATTTTTTTACGTTCTATCCAACATAAAAATGACAGAGATTTGATCTAAATCAAATCTATATTTTTTGATAGATTTGATTTTTTTCGATTTGATCTACTTTTTGGTTGGAAAAAACTCGCCATTAGTTGAACTCGTCTCCACCCCAAATTTTACGTACTTCCCTTTGCAAATGTGATGGCGTTTGCTTTCGAACTTCTTTTCTCTCTTATCACTAATAAAAAGCGAAATGACAATCCTTTTTAGAATATTGATTTGATTACGAAAACCAGCAACTAAATTACAGGCTGATTGTCTAGTCGCTGGAAGGAATTATTTGTTTAGATACAAATCCGCTCACAGAAGTTGTGGATTAATTTTATTGAGGAAATTTATAGCATATCAGCGTTCGCTAAACTTAATATGTTTCCTGCAAGATAGATTCGTGTGAATTGCCCGATGCTATTTTTACCTTGATTTCGATCGAGGTTTCAATTATGTTTAAGAGATGCTCATCTTTTCCATTTCTTCCAGGGATTGCATCGCATTTGACATTGAATCATTATCCTGGAGCAGAAGAAAAATTGGCTTTTTACCCTTATTTATCCTCAATTTCCCTAAAGACTTAATACAGAGAAAATTATTGATAGATTCCTTGAGACACTAATTTATTAATCCATCCTTTCAGTAACTTGTAACATGCTTACTGAGGTGGCAAATCATGTAAAACTACTCTTCATGAACTACTCATATTGAGCGAGCCCTCAACAATAACGGGTTTCTTTTGATCACCTTTCTTGATATTACAGGAACTTTTGATAGTAAATTATTTGATGTTATTACAAAACATATTATGTGTTCCCACGAGAACATACCAATTAATCATATCAATGGTTGTTTGAAGTGGTGTTGAAATTGTTTTCGTCTTTTTTCTCAAGCTACTTGCCTCTAAAAGATTATATACATTTTATACCCTTTCTTTAAATATTAGATACCATATCGGAAAAATTAAGTATGAACTTACACCACAAATTTATGGTGTAAGCCGAAATAAAATTTTAGTTTTTAAAATAGTTTTATGTATATATTATGTTAGTATTACAATTCTTAGTCCATGAATTAATTTTATAGTTTTTTTTTTATATATAAATTCCAATAGAAAGTGGGGAAATAAAATATCTTCACAGGAATTTTATGCCACGAGAATCGGCCCTATTACTTATCGATTATGTATAAACAACTACATATTAATGTTTCTCAAATTTCAGGGGCAACGCCGATGCAAAGGATTTTATAATTATCCCGTTACATTCGTCAATAACAGCGGAGGAACAAGCAAAAATATTTTATCCTCCGCCGCCAGGTCGTCGCAAAATTATTTTATCAACAAATATTGCTGAAAGTTCTATTACTGTCCCCGATATAAAATATGTTATTGATTTTTGTCTAACCAAGAATCTAATGACTGATCCAAATACAAACTTTACCGGTTTAAAATTACAGTGGGCGTCAAAAGCCAATTGTAATCAACGTTCCGGACGTGCGGGGCGTGTGATGAATGGTCGAGTATATAGATTGGTGTCGAAACGGTTTTTTGACGTAAGAACACATTTTTATAATTCAATTATGTATTTGAAGGAAATTATGTAAATTTTATTTTCTAGTTTCACATGCAAGAATCTGGAGTTCCAGAAATTTTACGATGTCCATTAGAGCAGATCGTGTTGAAAGCGAAAATATTGGACATGGGTCCTCCTCATTCTATACTTGCTTTGGCAATGAACCCTCCAAATTTATCAGATATTGGAAATACAATTATAATGTTGAAATCTGTAGGAGCTTTATTTCAAACTGTTGCTGGAAACTACGATATACTAGATGGTGATGTTACTTATATGGGAAGAATTATGGCGGGATTACCCTTAGATATTCGCGCCAGCAAACTAATAATCTTGGGGTATATTTTCAATGTATTCAATGAAGCAATAACAATCGCTTCAGGTCTCAGTGTCCGTAATGTATTTGCAACACCATTCAATAAAGCGTTAGATGCCTACCTTCAAAAATTACGTTGGGCCGACGGTTCGGGTAGTGATTTGTTCGCGCTGCTAAACGCACATAAGGTAAATTGTTATTCTCAAATTAAACTGTTTTATTGTAAATTTATATGTTGTTTTGCAATATTTAGGTTTGGCATAACAAAAAACAGCAGAATTTGTTCCAAAACGACGAAACCGAACGTATATGGGGGAGCCGTTATTTTATTCAAATACGAGCAATGAGAGAAATGGCGGCCCAAGTAAAGGAGATCACGGAACGCTTAAAACGGTACAATATGATAGAAATTAAGAGTAATAGTAAACGCTATTGGTCAGAACAAGAGAAATGCTTGGTCTTAAAAATTATTATTGCTGGTAAGCCAAATTTAATTTCAGAGGAGTTCCATATTAATAATATCAATTTACAATTTGCTTAGGTGCATTTTATCCCCATTATTTTCATCGTGCTAGTATCGATGAACGTGAAGCGTTCCACGTTTTAGGCGGACTAGATCCATCAAAAACCGTATATTTTAAAGGAATGGATCCAAAATATATTGGAGTTTTATATGAAAAACGTATAAAAGAAATGTTTCACATTATTAAGAAGAAGCCCCATGAAATGAAAATTACATTTGATTGTAATTCGCAACGGTTATTCGTAACGTTCCTTAAAGGAGATCAATTTTTTAATAATAATAAAAATACGGACAAGGAATTAAAATTGGCAAATTCAATGCCTGGACATATTTTGCTTGAAGTGTATCATTCCTGTAAAATGGCCAAAATATTCGGTAAACATCAAATTGAAGTGTTAACTCCGTCAGAAGCAATTAAATATGCTAAAAATCATAACATTGGTGTCATTGAAAATGGTACCTGGTATCCCAAAAAGGAGAAATTGCAGAAATTGTACCGTATTACGCCAACATTAGACGAAAAAGAAATGCATGGAATAATACCACATGTAATTATGCAATACGAATAAATAATTATATTTTTAATTAACATATTTTTCTTTTAGGTCGATCACTGCAGTAAATTCTTTTTCCAGCCGAATAATACGATGAACGCATTAAAACAAATCCATGATATTTTAATTCCTGAACGATTAGCTCCTTTTGTTGAGCCATCTGACATAAATGAATCAGAAATAATCGCTGCGCCTTTCACAAACGATGTTCAAGGAACCTTAAATCGTGTTAGTTATTTTCGGGTGAAAGTACTTGCATTTGATAAAGAGGTTGCTGGAGTAAAATACTTTACCGTTTACTATATTGATTACGGAAATACCGCTTCCGTGAAATTTTCTGATTTACGTCGTGTAATGTTCGTCGACGAGCTTAAAAATATTCCACCGCTTGTTTTTCAGTGTTGTTTATGTGGAATTCAACCATCGTGTTTTGTTTCACCACAGGAATTATGGACACATGAAATAAACGAAGAGTTGAAGGATTTCATAAAAAAATCAAAAGTCCTTACTATTGAAATTTTCTCATTTGTAAATGGCGTGGCATCGGTACGTTTAAAAAAAGGAAATTTATGCTTCAATGATATTTTGGTAAACAAGGATTTGGCACAAACTGCTGAAGAAAATTATATGTCAAAAGCAAATCACGAGCTTCGGGAACGAAAACAAACGTTACAAATGCAAGGCAGCTTAGCGGATAATATGAATAATGAAGACGAAGATCTCATATCCGACGATATTGAACCACCACCTAGAGATTTATGCCATCATAGAGTTACATTACTAGGTCCGTACAGTCCGTTAGAGACCCAAATGTATTCACTAATGAAATTCGCTGAATATAATAGTGCGAAAATTGATGGGCTATCAATCAATTCCGTTTTACTTGAGTCATTATCTTCGTCTGATTCGCGGAAGCTTATTGTTGCTGCCGAAGTTGGTTCGCAAAATAACTCAACTTTAATCGCTCGTAATACTACGTTGATGCCGAACATAAAAGGGTTCGACGTGTTAATGGGTTTATTATTTTGTCCTACAATGCAATTGAAAAAAGACCCCACAAATACGCGATATGCAGCAGCGTTGACTGGTCTTGGATTTAATAAAAAAACTTTAGAACCTTTCGATGAAGAACATGACATTTTATTCAAGATGGATGTGGAAATTACGATCCCAGACATAGAAAAAGTAAGTTAATTAAATTGTAGTTATCGATTATCATTTTAATAATGCTGTACCCCTTAATTAGATCAATGCAATAAGATATTATATGGATGCATTGCTACACACATTCCCAGGAGAGGATCATCCACAGCTCGATGAAGATACAAAAATACAAGTAATGAATAAAATTAAAGAAAATATTACCCAGTAAGTCAATTATCTATCTACTCAATCCTCTTAATTAATAAAATATTTAAAATTTAGACTATTGGAAAAACCTCGGCAATCATGTGAAGTTGTAACTTCGAAGAATGATGGTCAATGGGTTAACGTTAAGGAAGAAGACATGCTTGATATGAAACCTGTATTTGGTTTTCGGACAATTTTCCCAGCACATGCTGCTCTGTACTTGGAGGAACCTAAATCAAAAGATACATTAAAACTACGAAACAATTGTGCCGAATTACATAAAATCGCTAAAACAAATGTTATGAGCGCTCCATTCTCGTGTTTATTGTGCAATCAAACATTAGAAAATGTTACCCAAATTCGAATTCACTTGTTTACATTTTTACATTTAGACAGAGAAAAACAGATCAATTTCCAAGATAAGGCTTAATTTTATATTTTACTTTTTTATTTAATTGTTTTATGTAATGAAATTAAAGTTATTATTTTAAGCAATTTTATTTGAATTACAAAAACTTTTTATGTATATCAAAATTTGTGGGAGATCTGAAAAATCTCCCAATGAATAAAATGAAATCTCAAATATTCTTTAGTTTTTTTTAATGAATTCATGTATTTTTGGCACTATGTATTTTTGGGATCTCAATTGGGGGTCTATTATGAAATTTTTCCGTTAACGGAAATATTCGATTCGACACGGATATTTACCATATTATGAAACTTGTATTATCGAATTGGTAATAAAATTTACTTTTATTTATTAAAAATTTATTTCGGACGATTCGGTTTGGTTTTTAGGTTCATGATAGCACGGATTTATCCGTTAACAGAAAAATCCGAGACGGAAAAATTTCATAATAGACTGCCAACACGTATGCACAGCATTTTACATAATTGAACATGCCAAAGCTATATGTGCGATGGGTCGCGCGTGATAGAATTCCTTTAACTTTTTCCTTACAGAAAGTATAAAAAAAACTTGAGAATTTTTTTTTTCTTGTACTTTTCTGGAAGGAAAAAGTTAAAAGAATTCTATGGGGTGGGCTGTCAATCTGCAAGCAAGGTGAAGGGACCACGTTTGTTGAAGAAAAGAAATTGGCCGAATTGCTTCGCCATCTCCCTTATTATTCAGATTTAACAACCAGCGATTATTATCTGTTCCCAAACTTGCACGGTGACTATTAGCTGGCTGAAGATTTTACTCAAATGAAGATGTTATTACCGAAACCAATGGCTATTTCGAGGAATTGAGTGCCGATGTCGAGCTAAATGTATCAGGTCGGAAGCAAATTATGATAGCAATACATGTGAATTTTTTCTACACGATACTATTTTATAACGCAGGTTCGGGACTTCAAACTGCCTGGTATTCAAAATTTGAAAGCAATTTTGAATAATGTAAATGTTTCATTCAGATCACCAACATGATAGCAGCACATATACACTCAGAGACAAAAGTCTACATACACCTTCTAGTATATTATTTCGTAAACCTCATTCGATTTCCAAAATTTTCTTTTGAAAAATGTTTATTTTCTGATACATACATAAATTAAGGTTATACATCACATTTCAATTTTATAGTCGCATATTCTGATAAATTAAAAATTAATAGGACAAAAGTCTACATACAGTATTAAATTTTATTAATTAAAAAATAATATAATAAATACAGGTAATCATTTATTTAGTATCGAGTAGGTCCTCCATCACCATCAATCACTGCCTGTAGACGGTGACCCATAGATAATACTAACTTGTTGATTATTTCGGGAGTAGTTTCCGCCCAAGCCTTTCTCAGCGCATCCTTAAGTGTTTCCTTTTTGGAGATCTTGTATTTTCGTTTTCTGCGTTCTACTTCATCCCAAATATGTTCAATTGGGTTCAAATATGGCGAGTGGGGTGGTAAATGGGCCGTTTGAGTACATTATACAGTAACCATTCCTTTAAAACGTAAGCTGTATGTTCGGATTCTTGTCATGTTGAAAGATCCAAGACCTTTCGAGCCCTATAGCCTTTCAACAGATATCTTCAAATTTTCTTTCAATATGATCAAATACTGAAATCGATCCGTTGTATTAATGAATACTAAATTACAACCCCAGCCTCGGCCATCGCCCCACAAACCATAACAATACCTCCTCCATGTTTAGTGGTATGTATTATATTTTTGTTTTATAAGCAGTGTTCACCTTACGCCATATTTTCCGCCTACTATCAGACCCGAATATGTTGAATTTATTTTCGTCTGTAAATAAAACACTATTCCGATAGATATACTACTATTCCGAATCCGATGCCCTCATTAAGATGTCTTCTAGCGAAGTTCAACCTCAATTCTTTGTTCTAGGTAGAAATTAGCGTTTTTTTCGTGGAATTCTTGTAGTATATCCAAACCGTTTGAGTACTCTACCAATAGTTTTTGAATTAGCATCCTTTCCTGATGTACTGGCGATCCGACCAACCAATTTTGGGCATCCTATTGCTGGATTTTGTACTACTATTTTCAAAATTGACCACACACCACGCTTCTTTAGAAGGCCACATCTGAGTTTATTAAGTATAGGCCCTTGCTCTTCATAGTTTTTAATTATTGTTTGGATAGTAGCACGACTGAGTTTCATAGTTCCAGTTCCAAATGATTTTTTTCTTTTCTTAATTGAACTACTAAATTCTGAATACTGACACAAATTTCTTTATGCGGTACCATATTTTAATGAATTTCTCACTACATTGACGGGTAGAAGTCACCGATTAATTGCGAACTGCTGCTTGTTTAATAAAACTTAACTAAATAATGAACATAACGGGAACTGCGCTTGCATACGAGTACAAACATTGTTTTCTCTTAATTACAAAATTCATTTGTAATTTTGTAATTAAGAGATTTTGTAATTAGGAGATTTTGAAATTAGGGACTTTTATGATAAAGATTTTGAAATCGGATATTTTGAAATGCGAGATTTCGTACCCAACCCTCATCGATGCAGACCTCTATTGCGCTAGGAAAACCGCGACTTAATACCTTCGACAAAAGAAGCGCGAACATATGAGATTATGCATAGAAAACATCAGCTTCCAAGCGGAACTAGGAAACTCAAGGGACTGTTTTGTAAAGCCAGGAATCTCACTACAGACTTCCACCCAAGAAGACCAGCCATCAAAGACGGGAATGGAGAGCTGCGAACAAACGTGGCTGATGAGTATGGCAAACCTACTTTCAAAATCTGCATTATCGGAATGACGACGTGACCCCCATTACAGCTGTTAAGAATGATAACCTAAAATAAACAACATAAATGAATTATAGAATATTGAAATTAAAAACTTGAATTATATAGAATCATATTAATCATAAACTTATCTTAATTGTCCCGGGGGTCTACTATGGAAATCGAACGTCAACGTTTTTTGTTCGTTGTTTATATTCAGCAATAGTAATTACTATTGCTGAATATAAACAACGAACAAAAAACGTCGACGTTCGATTTCCATAGTAGACCCCCCGAATTTGTGTGAACATCCGCCTCGGTTATAATTAATAATTATAAATAATTATATCACACACACATACTTATATTTAAACTTTTTTTTAATATACATTTCTTTCAATGTCAAGATCAATTATCTCGAATAGCACACAATATTTATTTTTTTATACTTTGTAAACACAAAACAGCTGGGGGCCTACTATGGAAATCGATCGTCGACGTTTTTTGTTCGTTGTTTATATTCAGCAATAGTAAATACTGCCGCCCCGGTGGCAAAGTGGTTAGCATGCTTGCTCCAGCGACCAGAGCTTCCGGGTTCGATTCCCGGTGGTGACAAGGAAAAAATTTCACGGCTGGTTTAGGATCAATGAATTAATCACTCATTATCCGAAATAAAAATATGATTATGAAACCTCATATGAGGCGGCCAAATCCCTTGATGGGATATAGTGCCAGAGAGAGAGAAAATAGTAAATACTATTGCTGAATATAAACAACGAACAAAAAACGCAGACGATCAATTTCTATAGTAGGCCCCCTGATGACCCGTTTAGTACTTCGAAATAAAATCAAAACAATTCCCAAGTATACCCAAGTATTTTTATATCCGAAATTTTTTGAATTTTTCTGACATCTAGCTGAAATCATCACCGACTTTTTTCAGCACGAATGTCCGATTTTATCTAAGATTTACTATGAATGTTGTCGCCAAAACTCGGAAATGATGAAAAGTAAAAGTGAGGTTATGTAATATTTTTCCGGTAAAAAAGTGGGTGGAGCTTAATTTGAATTTTAGCGGTATATATTTAAATTTGAATTTTTAAATAAAAACAATAAATTGATTCATTTTAGTAAATATTTTATTTATAACAAATAATTATTTATTTTTAAATTATATTTAATAAATTCACTGTTGTTTATCACAGTTGCATATTAAAATTTTAACATAAATTATGAAAAATGGAAATATCTTAAATTAATACAATCATAAATTACAGACTAATTAAATTTAATTTTTCTTAAATATTCAAAAAAGTAAATAATCAATATTCAACTAATCGTAAAACTAATTCTTACAATATACATATTGATATTCTTACAATATAATTCTTACATTACTAATTCTTACAATATACATATTGAAATTGATGTACATAAAAAAAATGATTTTTTCTGTCAAATAGAACAAAATTTTTGATGTACTTTTTTGCCTGAGTTTGGTTAACAGAATTTTATGTTTATGTTTTATGTTTCAAATTTTTTTAACGCGGTCTTTGATACACAAAAAATTCAATTTATTTTCTATTTTTGGAAAAAATATATTTAAAGAATATAAATTTAAAAAATATATTTATACAGCTTAAAACGATACTATATTACAGCTTAAAATAACTAAACTAACTTAATATTTGTATTAATAATATATTTAAACTTTAAATTTAGATAATTAATCACAAAAATTTGACAAACGACGTAAACACAACTGACCGTAATGGCGTCTCACTCTCACGTCAAACTCAATTAGAAAAATCGATACTTATGTTGTTTTGGTTGTTTATTTGGAAACAACAACAACAACAAAAATCATCATTTCCGAGTTTTATACCAAAAACCGGAAAACAGTGTCTTACCGGTTCAACTTTTCAGTTTTGTTATACTTGGGTAACAAAACGGAAAAAAATATTAATGTACTAGATCTTTTCTGAAAATATGACGTAGTTGTCGGAAAAAGTTGGACATTTTGGATTTTTTGTGTTGGTGAAAATAAAATAATGTATACACGATATAAAAATCATTCTTGTTTGCGACGCCATTATCTGTGTAAAGTTAAAATTTTATTGTTACTTTAAAATATAGTGAATAATTAAAATATACAAATAGTGTTAAAAAAAGGTTCTAAAAGTTAATAATAATTTTCATTGATAAAATTTGTGTTGTATTGTGCTTTAATAAAACAAATATACATATTTCGAATAAAAAATCTTGAATATTAATCTAAAATATCGTTTTGTTTTATTTCCTTAAAAATATAATCGCGTCATAACATTAATCCACATAAGCCCCACCCTTTGAAAGCACGTGCGCACTCACACATGCACAAGTTTTTGTTTACTCAAATTCATCATTTGTCCGACTTTTCGCGACAACATTCATAGGAAAGATTTAAATATTTCGGACACTTTTGATGACAAAAGTCGGTGATGATTTCATCAAAATGTCAGAAAAATGCCGAAATTTTCGGAAATAAAAATAATTGGGTTATGCCGAGCACAGGATAACAAATTGTAATAGATTCGTATCAGCATAATAGCATAATGAGTTGATTTTATACCATTTTTGATTTGAGCGGGATTTAATGCGCGGAATAAATAGAGTGGGAGTTTTCGAAGATAATCGAGTCATGGAGAAGTTAAATTTTAGAGGGAAAATATAAATGACGATGTTTTCGAAAGCTCAATTCCGTCTGTTCTTTTTGCGACTGCATACGAGGGAACATCAGAGATTTTAAGGCGGATAAAATATTAAATACAAATTAAATATACTTATTTTGCGATATTAGCGGATTTTCCTAAAAATAAAGGTATATTTAAATATATAATTATATATTTCTGAAGAAAAGCGAATACAATATTATAAACATTATTGTGAAACAAAAATACCTGTTTTCTTTTGGCGATTGTATTTTATGCGAGTTTCCCATAATCAAATTTATAGTATTTTGTGCAAATTAAAACATTTTCCACTAAAGTGATCGAAATATTGTATGGAAATTATCAAGAGCAATAGCTCCTCCAGGTGAAGAGGTATTTGTCGAATATCCCACACTGGAGGAAGTAGATGCAGCTATTAGTAGATTGAAAATGGAAAGGGACCCGGTCTCCATGGAATCCAAGCAGAATTAATTAAGCTCGGAGGCGCTACTCTTGCAACAAGTTTATACGATCTCATCGTTTGTATTTGGGACCAAGAAGAGCTGCCGGAGAATTGGAAGACCGCGCTCATATGTCCGTTGCACAAAAAAGGCGACCGTCTACTATTGTGGTATGTGTTTCACCAACAATCAGCCGGAGTGCGTCGTGGAGGAAGACCCCGACTACGCTGGCGCGACGACATCGAACAAGATCTACGAACATTAGGATGTCGAAACTGGAGGACGAGAGCGGTGGATCGAGATGGATGGAGGGCCATAGTGTAGGCGACGAAATCCCTTCATGGGATGTGAAAGCCAGAGAGAGAGAGAGAGGTTCGGAATTTTGAGGACTGTACGTTGTTTTCAGGTACTTCTTGGTGGCTATCTATTCGCTAATGAAATTTTGTATTGTTTGCTTCGAATTTCCAGCGTAAAAAATTTTTCAGCACGATTGATGACCAAGTATGGACCCTCACATGGTGTGATGATTTTTTAAACGCATTTGTTTGTATAAATACATGTGAACATGTATTTATCTCCTTTGCAATGACTACTTTACTTTGCGATGTCTGGCTGCTATTTCATGTAGTGTCGTGACTGGGACGTAATTTTGTATTCTGCTGGTGGTATGACGATTAACTTTTGATTTCTGGCAGGCCAGATAACATTGCGACATCATGGGGATAGAATATTATATAGATTCGAATACCAAACTGCGAAAATCCATTGGTATATAAGGTCGATTTTTCCCCGTTGAAACGTCACAATAATTTTTTTTTTCATTTTAGTCCATGCCATCTGTTTTGGGGCCGAAGCGCTCCCTACTCTTTCGCGGTTTATTTTTCCGTCTTACTTTACACATCATCTGTCAAATCGGTGACGTGTACGGCTATAATCGGATTTTTATCACTGGATTTTTATTACTGGCATGAAAGTCGAGTCGGCCCATGAGTTTTGCACTCCGACAGGGGTGTAGATAGAAGTGTTCCATTTCATCACAGATCGTAATCTGTAGATGAAAATTCCCTTTGTATCCTGCTCTTATCGGGATTCAAACACGGTACCTCCCGATCCAAACGCCAAAGCTTTAATCACTGTGCCATTTGGTCGGTGTGACAATAGATGTTCAAAATTGAATTGAAGGCTAGTGGAGTGGAACTTTCACGAATTTCAATGCAATGTTGGTCTCTAAGAGATTTCATAATTCCTCTTCTGATTATTATGCTATACTTTTGTAGTTAATGGCCTCGGGTAATATTAATGAATCGATTCTTGACAGAGTATCAGCGATCACATTTTCCTTGTGAACTGAGATATGTAATCCAAGTATCGGAATTGACGCGATGGTGCCTTATCAAGATCGGTAAATAATGTGCATTTACGTCCTTCAATCATATAATGGAATCGTTTGATTGCGAAATAAGCAGCAAATAACTCTCTATCATAAGTGTTGTACCGTTGAGAAGTTTCCATTAACTTCTTGTTAAATAACTGCTCCAACGGCTTTGTCGGATTCATTTATGATTACTGCAAGTTCGGGTGTGAGTGACTTATGTGCTAACATGATAACTTCACTTAGTTGTTTTTTAACAAGAAATATTGCAATTTCTACTGTCTAATTGATAACTCGAGAATTATTTTTCTTGCTCCTTTAAGATAATCGCAGATGATTCCTTGGTTGGCATAACTGGCATTTGATATAAATGTGAGATAGTAATTCAACTTTTTCAAAAATCGTCTAAACCGTTTAACGTTTTCTGGTCTGTTAAATTTGAGTATATCGTTAACACGCTTAGTGGATGGTTTGGTTTCTGCTGCATTGACTTCATGGCCCAAAAAATGAATTTGCTGAAATGAAATTTTTCAACGAGAAAAACAGAATCCAGTCTGTCAAAGATTGAATGGACGAATCTCTGGAATGTGATGTATACATTTCTCAGATCAAACTTCACTTGAGTGAATTTAAATAATCCGAACGGTGTTGTTATTGCGGTTTTTGGAACACCCGCATATACACGTACTAAGTCGATGGTTGAAAACACTGTACAGTGTACATTCACGTAGTAAAATTCTGGAGGTATGGTATCGGGTATCTATCTGGGATGGAAATGTTTTTAAGTGCGAAATAATCACCGCATGGTCTTCATTCATTTTGTTATATGATGAGTTACGGGATGTTCAGCAGCTGTATTACCTTGAACATCAAATGCAATTTCTTTAAACTCCTCTAATAAAGGCAACACTCTGACATCTATATAGTTCTTGTGTTGATTACTCTCAAAGTTTGTGGGAATCTGCTCCTATAATTGTTACATCTGTTAAACTGAATGTCCGTATGAATCATATTCGTTGGTTGGTCGAGAACTAAATTAATTCGTCGGAAACCGAAAGTTCGAACTGGCGAAAGCTCGAGGCTCGTGTTGATATTCTTCCTTCTATTATTATTGGCAGGTATTATAGAATGGTCTTAATTGAAATTGAAAATGGTCAATGGTTATGGTGGTCTTTTATCAAAACTTCATTTCCGGTAAAATTTAAAATATGTTCTGAATTAATTTTGTTTGAAACTTAATGTACAATATTTATACTTTTAATCGTTTTTTCATAAATGCTATGTAATTTTCAAATTTTTTCAAAAAACGTAAAAGCTCCTGTGGAAGCTGCCACTTCCAGTGGACCGATTCGGCCAAAAATCGCTGGATTTCAAATTCACTAGGATCTCACTAGGATCAAATCCGTTTGGGCTGTGCAGCACCGAATTTTTTATTGAAAAATAGGTTTTTGTCAAAAATTGTTATTTCCGCATAAATTTTGGAAACCTGATCAGGACCAGTATTGTTGTAAAATTAATTTAGAATCTTTTAGTTACTAATCATTTTTCTTGTAAATGATACTTTCAAAAAAATTTGCAAAACATGAAAAAAGCTCCGATGGAAGCCGGCACTTCCGGTAAACCGATTTCTGCCAAAAATCACTGGCATCTCCCAATTTCAGAAAAAAGCTTATGTGTGAAGTTTCACCCCGATTAGACAAATCGTCTGGTCTATAGAAAGGACACAGACCACGCACTTTTTAGATTTCGGCGAAATGTAAATTGCAAAAATCTTGACACCAAAATTTTTCATGATAACTATTCTTTATTTTATTGTGTAAAAGAAAGCAAAATTCAAGTAACGTTATCACTTTTCGAATTATGGTTGGTTAAATTAAAAAAACTGCCACTACCGGAGTGCAGGTTTGAAACGCTTTGAAAAGCTTTGAAATATAGACTCTGCTAACCGCAAAAAATTATAAACAAACTCACCAACAATTTGCAAACCGTTTTTCATATTTTTGAAATACAATATCAACGAAAATCAAACCACAGCTCCACTGGAACCAGGGTCCGGTTATTAATAATTTTAATCATTTTTTGGCATAGTTCGGGGTGAGTATAATTTAAAAGCGTTTAGATATCCTCGAGCTTATGATAAAGACCGTACTTTTCACGTAGGCTCAAAGAAATACGTCCAATTCGGTCAAATCATATCATCCACCAGTATCTTAGCAGCGTTACTTAGCATCTGATAGTAACTGGTTAGGATGAATAGAGTTTCCTTGAATGACATATGATATTCAGTATTCCAAACGTAGCGACTTTTTGCTTGTTAACGTGTCTGTTTAGGTGAAAATGTGCGTCACCTCTCATTATTCATTTCTGAAAGAATCGGTATCAACTGCTTGTTGTTCGAAACGTAAACTGATAAATATATGGAGCAGCAAATGATCTTTCTCATCAATTTTAGGATATGGAGTTTTGTTCTAAAATTAATAACGCCTTTAGATGACAGTTTCACACAGAAAAAGAAAATCATGGTGATCTTAAAATTAAACGCTGTCGGTGATCTGCATAATCCTTGAATCACTCTTTATTTGATTATCGAATGACAAATGCAAATATTTTAGACAATATCGAAAAAAATTAATTCAGTATTTATATAACACGTATTTCGTAACTCGTAATTTGTTTTAGCTAGGTAAAGCCATGGCCGTTGTTTGTTCAATTTTCAAAATGGTTATGAAGCTTCAAGAAGGCCGCTTCTAGGAGCTTCAACCGTTTGCTTCTTACGGAATACAACGTGAAATACATCATTGTCAAATCCGACAGATCACTCAATCACAAAATCATCAAACATTTAACACTGCAAACTAAAGGGGGTACAAATAAGTTATGAGGATTTTTTTAAATTCGAAACTTTGTTCAGAGAACATGGTATACAATGTTTTTATTCAAAGTGTTGTCCATCGTTAGCTACGACTTTTTCCCGTCTTTCGGAGAGCATATGCACTCCGCGTCGAAAAAATTTCTCATGATTTGAGGCGATCCAAAAATCGACACAATTTATGGCTTCTTGACTGGGCATAGGTTTAATAAAAGAAATTCCAACTGGAATTGTATTATTCAAAGAGATCTTGGTAAACTTTGATTGAATTTGCCAATTTGTTATTACTTGAAAATAAGTATAAGCAGAGCCTCCTAAATATAAGAGCCGTAAGATTCCCCCATTTTTTTCCATGTGCTTTCCATAGAAGGGAAGCTTTTTGTATTTTTTCATACCAACCAGTGTATTTTAGTATTTTTTTAGAAGCTTTTTTGTATATAAAGACATAAATTCTTTGTTTGAATTTTCAATGTGAATGGTTAATTTAATATTCGGGAAAAACATATTTTAATATTGAGTCATATTATGTTGAGTTAACGCAAAAACATTTAAATTAGTCTAACACAATTTTTTTTTTTTGTAGAAATAAGAATTTGTTTATGTGTATATACAGAAAATTTAAAAGTAATATAGAGTGTTCCATAAAAAAGTTCAATATTATTTTTCCAAAACAAATATTCGTTAAAAAAGGCTTTTGGAGTAGCAATGTAATATGGGGATTATTGTGTTTTGGATTCTATGTCAACATTGTTGATGACAAACTTCGAAAAGTGTTTTTTCGTTACTTGTTGAAAATTTGATTTTTCATCGCAACAAACTCGCAGCCTATATTGTTTCATCCTCTAGTATAAACAAAACAGAGCTTCACCAAATAAAAAAAATGTAATTTCATAAAGCTTTTCGCAATTAATAAACCAGTTAAAAGATGTCGCTTAGTATAAATTTAAAAAACAATAGCGACAAAAAATTTAATATTTCACCAATTTATTATGTAATTTATTATGTACCAATAATTAATAATTTGGTAATTGTATAGAAATTGTTACACAAATTGAAAGGGGGTATCCAGGTTAGGACGGTTGTAACGGGCGTGTCTTACAGCAGGCAGCTCGCTGTATAAACGAGTTCAAAGTACGACTTGGTGCTTTAAGATATTGTATCCGTATATGAGCGAACCATGCAAAAAGTGGGTAGAGCCACGGGCCATTTACATACTCACAAAAACCATTAAGTTATTAACAATATACAAAGGCCTTGGGTTATTTTATTGAATTCCACACAACAGCGATCCCAGAAAACGTACACGAACGATGCTATAAAAATGAAACATGAAACATGCATAGCCTTTCAAGACCAGTAGATCTGCATAATCTATTTAACCAGCCGTGAATTACTGCAATGTATACGAACTGTCTGTCATACACCTTAGCCGAGGGCCTTTAGCATCAAAAATCCTCAATAAATCCTTGTATTAACAAATTAACGGCAGGTGCCGTTCACCGATATGAACGTCGTGGAAAATAATAAATTTACCGGCGATAATGGTAAAATATTTCGAGCATTTTTGCACTGAGTCTATATTTCGTTGGATTAATGCTCATACGAGATACATGCAACTATAAATATTATTTATGTCTATTCGTATGACCCAATTATGAAGAAATATACAAACAGCTTTTAAGAGTCGATTTCGTGATACTTTAACCGATGCACATCAATCCTTACTCCACAAATAGACTATACGAAGGTAGAAGATACACTTATAGACTTAGTTACACGAGTTTGTCCCGCCTGGATTGGATCGAAATAAAAAAAAAACAAAAATTTGGAAAAATTGTGACATTTTTCTATTATTGTTTTACAGCGCGCAGCAACTATGATGATGAATATTTTACGACGAAAAGTTTTATTTACGCCAACCGAATAATAAATAAATTTTATAATTGTTTTGAGTTTTATTAATTATGTTAAATTATTGTATTAAAGATTTCGCGCTTAACTTACTTACAATAATAATGGTTTATTTTCGTAAATAGTTATTTAACACGTTCGCGGACAGTAGCCAGAACTGAAAGGCTCAATAAAACACACTAACGTTTTTTGTAAATGCATAAGCTTTTAATATCCATAAAACAAAATATGAAAGGCCTTATAACATTAAACCATTTACGGCCAAAAAATGGCACGACGCCAAATGCCGTCCTGTCCCTGCAAAATTTTTTTTGGATGGACCAGGACAATGACGTGAAATGCCGTCAAGTGGAAACCAAGTGGAAAAATTTGGACGGTATATTCCGTCTTGTCCCTATACATAAAGACGGCATATGCCGACTTGTCCGCGAACGTGTTAATTATTTTACGCTTTTCTGTAATTTCAAGTAAATTTATTACAGAGACATCTGTAAACGGATTTTCAAATTACAGAAAGCTCGGTTTTGCAATCGGATAAAATTGAAGTTTTTTACGTTTTGTTCTGTTTTGTAATAATATTTAATTAAGAAAATCATGACATCGTTGATTTTTTGTATACAAAAATAATTTTCATAAATAGATTTTGATGTAAAAATTTTATTATATGAATAATATTATTGTTTCTACATGGTGATTCATAAAATTTCGTTTCAGCTCACGTTTTCTCATTAATTTTGTTATAAATGGGGAATGTTTAGATTGCTATTAAGTGCATCGTTGATCTCCAACATTCTGATGTGCATGTGACCAGAATTTACCAAATAAGTAAAATTTTTATAAAACTAAATTTTAAATTGGATGTAAGAGGAATCCGCGGCAGCACCCTTTATTATCTTAATTTATAAACCTACACAAGTAAACGGAGAGCTCATTTTTATAGAAAATTAATAAATTTATGCTCCGCTTTAGTTTAAAATTACCAAATAAATACTACATTATGATGGCTGATTTTCAAATATGTGTTCTTTGAATAGTTTATTAAAAATATAAAATTAAAATTTAGATGATTTGTTTAATTTTTTATTCATAAATTCATGTTCAAAAATTTTCCAATTACCACGGTTTGTTATAGTAATTCAATAAAAGCTTCCCTTCTACTGAAAGCTCTCTTTTTAATATTACGGCTCTTTAAAATCATAGATGGCTCTGGTATAAGTCGAGAATACGAAAAAGAAACAGAAAACGCTTTGAAGTCTTTTGTTTAAACTTTCACTTAACGTTCTGAGTTCTTTGTGCCATACCTGAAAAAGCTGGCCAACGAATGGTTTATAAAGTAATATTAATCCCCGAACTATACTATCTTGTACTAATGAAAATTAGTCCAGCCACTAAAAGATTTGGTTCATTCCAAAAGTAATATGTAAACTAACATTGTAATGCTAATTAAATAAGTCACTTTGAACACGTATTTTGGTGCTATTTACATTGTGGTACGTTATTGACCGAGAAAAGAGTACTAAATGAATGTACAGAGTGCCTGTACAACTTTGTTCGATGTGAATATATTGAAATTCTTAAAAAATTCACATTACGATTTTAATTGATCATAAACCGTTTAAATTATTTATTTTAAATAATAGCAATTATAAATACAAAGTAAAATTATTGTTTATAGGCAGTGTTAATTATTTACTTCGGACAAAAATACCAGATATATAATGTAATCACTTTTATTAATTGAATAATTCAAAATTATTTTATCGAACGAGAAAATTGTGTTAAGAAACGTCTAATGTATGAAACCACTCTCACATTATCGTAAATATTTGTATTTAATTGAGGCCAGGTGCACGGATGTTCGTATATACAGAAAACTCTGAATTTTTGAGGAATGTTCGATGTCTCGTCTTTAACAATTTTAGTAAAATGCTCATGTTTTTTTATTTTGTTGTGTTTATAAACTGCTTGCTGATTTTTGATTATCTACAAATAAATTAATTTTTCATTCAATTACTTGTTGTGTCAAATATTTTATACTGAAAATAAAAAAAATGTAATAAATTTTAACGTGGTGCCGATTCGTACACGCTTTTTCAACTTGTGATGCTTTGGACAAAATCTGGTCTGTTCGATATATTATCTATCTGGAAGACTGTTTGGTATTTAAACGTTGCAGGAATCGCAAATACACCAAATCATTTATATTATTACAAAAACAAAGTAGGCGATTTTATACGATGCTGATCTTTCGGCCATCGGGAACATTTTACATTCAGTTGATAGTTGATTCAGTCATAAATTTATAAAAGAGATTTCCTTTTCAAACTTTTTGAAAACCTTCACAATAATTGCAACCTCATTTGAAGGTGTTGAAAGCGAGACACCTTTTGTTTTAGACACTCAAAACTTTTGATGTCACACGATTTTGAGGTCGGAGATTTAAAATAATCATTTCATTTGAGCTCTCGCATTCTGATTCACTAGGGCTATGAAACTAATACGAAAGCAGTCTGCACAATATAGTAGAAGGTTTGGTATTTTTCTCTAGCTTCATATTTAATCATTTTGATGAAGTCCGTGCAATCACAAAACTAAACAAAACTTTTATGAGAAATATAATTTGAAATTCAGATTACCTTCTCAAAATTGATATAGATAGTAAGGCTGATCATCTGATTACCAACTGCATTAACTTTAAAATCTTAGTTCAAAATAGAGGCATGAGTTTGCAACGAAAACAGAGTATATCATAAACGATGTTAATCGAAAATGCACTGTAATACTTGTAAGAGATCACATTAGCTGTGTTCCAATGGAGAAAGCAAACTACTCACAAGTACTTGTATCTACTCGCAGCTACCCATGCTCAAATGGTGGTGTAGATGTTGAAAGTAGTTACGCATAAAATTAACGGTAGGTATTTTGTTCAAAAAATTCTAATAGATGGCTTTGTGAGGGGTAGGCTATGTTGAAATGTCAGGACAAACAATATTTTTTGTTTACTTCTGTGAAATACCAAGCGATTTTTGACATATTCTTCTTTTCGGCTGGCGTATATCATAATCAAAGCGTTGC
The DNA here is from genome assembly GCA_947310385.1 of Nephrotoma appendiculata. NCBI lineage: Eukaryota > Metazoa > Arthropoda > Insecta > Diptera > Tipulidae > Nephrotoma > Nephrotoma appendiculata. The sequence continues at coordinate 89,836,646 of OX371225.1, forward strand.
CTTCATTATAAGACCAATTCTTACTCATTTTTGAGATTTTATTGTGGATTTTAGTTTAAAAAAATTAATTTTCCAAAATAGGATGATAGCAAAATTATAAACATAGCTAACTTTGTACACAAAAAAGGTTATGTTTTACTTCTGTCATAGTTTTAGCTCGTTCCATTGGTTATCTACTTGCAAGTACTTGTGAGTAGCAAATTTGTCCCATTGGAACACAGCTATTATATTTCGTTACAACAACATAAACCAATAACACCAGTGCGCCAAGAATACTATAGGCCTCATTGCTTTATAATAATTGCTATATGACGTCATTTTATGTCGACGGTTGCAATTCTTGACTACGGGCAGCACAATTAGTGAAATTAATTAAAAAAATGTTTTGATTTTTTTTTTTGTTTAAGCTATCATATTAATAAAAAAAATTGTAAATATATTTTAAAACTTAATAAAAAGCTATTGGTAAGCATTAATTCATAATAGTATTATAAAATTATGCATTCTAAAATTTAAACACAATGTAAACACGTATAAAATGTGCACACATGAAAATATATCCCTTCAACAAAAAAATGCGCCCTCACTCTTCTATTTTTCGAATCAAACTATTTTCCTTTTTATATTTTCTGTCATTTCATTCGACACATGAGCACGGCCCATATGTAATCCCAATATTTTTTTAAAATCACCCTCATGGTGAAACACTGGCCAGTTGTGGATCGGTTGGGGCGAAAATGGCAAGTTCAAATAATCCAACGCTTTGTAGGCAGTGTGTTAATAGCAGTTTTGAGTTTCAACAATTCTGCGAGGATTCCATCGGGGCCAAGTGCATTTCCATTTTTCAATCTATTAATAGCTGCGTCTATTTTCTCTACTGTGGAATTATCGACAGAGACCTCTTCACCTGGTGGAGAAATTACTCTAACTGAGGTCTCTCCGTCACACCGATTAAGCCGATTTTGGAAATAGGTTTGTCATAACGAGCGAACATCAGCCACGTTTGTTCTTAGCTCTCTATTCGGGTCTTTGATGTGTAACGTTTACCATGCGTTTATGAACTGTACAAAAAAAAAATCCCAAGTTTGAGCCTAAGACTTAAAAATTAAACATCGAAAATGGGGCTTCAAATTTTACTTTATGCCTAAATAAAAAAATTTAAGCCTACTGATTTGTTTTGGGCTAGGGTACTTGTATTTATGTAGACCTAAAAATAAAAAATTTGAGCCTAAAAATTGATTTTCGGCGCACCACCGTGTTTTGGATATCTCGTATTTACTTTATTTTTTTGTTTTGTTATTTTTATTTGAATATTACGCTCACCATTTTTTTTTTTTTTTTTTTTAATAAATTTATTTATTTATTTATACATTCAGAGATCATCTAGTAATTTATCTATCTTAAATTAGTTTCGCGGATTAAGATAAGTAACCTATCGGTTACTCATTTGATAATACTTTCTTATTCTAATTCAAACTGCCCAACTCCATCGGTTTCTGCCTTTGGACTCTCTTCACTCCATTAATGGTGTCCGACATAAGATGGATATCTGCATTTTCATGTAGAGATAAGCGCTGCACGTGTTTCCTTGCTTGGTTCTTTATTTTATCGGTAACGTATTCTATCTTCAAGTCTCTATGAAGGTTGTCGTTCTTAATGTACCATGGGGCATTCGCAATCCCTCGTAGCACTTTATTTTGATAGTATTGTATTATTTGTACATTGGTCTTCTTGGCACAACACCAAAGTGGATGGCATAAGTCCATACTGGTTTTAACATTTGCCTGTATAGAATCAATTTGTTGTGTATTGAGAGCTTAGAATTTCTACCCATGAGCCAGTTCATTTTCTTGTATTTGATGTGTTTAACTCTTCTTTTTCTTCTTGATGTGTTCTTTCCACCTTAGCTTAGCATCGAGACTCATGCCAAGGTATTTGACTGTATTTGCATATGGAATTTGGTTTGAGTTGAGAACCACTGAAATACAGCTTACATTTTGATTTGTAAAGTTAACGAGTACTGATTTGGCTTCATTTAATAAGATGCGCTATCTTTTAGTCCAGTTGCTCACCGTGTTAACTGCATTTTGAAGTTTGCTTGTTGCTTCCGAAATATCTTTTCCAATTGCTAAAATAGCTGTTTCATCTGCAAATGTTGCTACTGTGGTACCTTCAATATTCGGTAAGTCTCTCCTGTAAAGAATAAACAGAATAGGTCCAAATACGCTACCTTGTGGTATACCTGCTGACATTCTTTTTATTTCAGAGTACTCATTTTCAAATTTGACTCTAAAGGGTCGATCAGCTATGTGGGAATTATGGATTTGATAAAATTGCTTAGGCAGGCCTCGATGCAGTTTAAATTCAAGCCCTTGGTGAAAGCTTTGTCAAAAGCTTGAGCTACATCTAAAAAAATACTGGAGCATATTTTCTTCTATTGAGTCTTTTAAGCAACAGTTTTTCAAATATTTTTGATATGACTGGAAGTAGTGATATCGGTCTATATGATTTTATATCGTTTCCTGGTTTTAGTGTAAAAACACTAATAAAACCGTTAACAGACTTCTGGTAGCTGTTGCGGTGGTGCAGCATATTGTCGGCTAGGTGGCAGTGGTTGGCATGGGTTCTTTCCACCGTTTACCAGAAGCTTGATAATGCTGATCTAAATGTTCGACATCATTAGGCAAACACCCATATTACGTTAAAGAAAAAAAATTCACAAAATTAAACTTGTCACTTTTAGCAATACCTTCTAAACTACTAGGCTTTTTACTACTCTCATTTTTCGCACATGACGTCAATTTAAGTCTAAACCGGGACTGCGCTATAATAATTTTAAGATATTTACACTGACAAAGCAACTAGAGAAAGCAACAACAACGTCGACTTAGCATGTTGTCATCATTTGGTGTAAGCGGCTTGTAGTTTAGAAGGCATTGCTTTTAGAAACACTAAAAAAACAACTCAGTTTTATGACCTTCGATCTCTTTCTTCTATCACTATTCATAACCCACACCTCCTTATAATGTTTGATTTCAATTGAAAACCCCTAAGGCGCTGTTGAAACTTATCCCATCACAGTAAAATAATTTTAGTTACACATTCTTAACTTCACTTTAATCTAATAACGAACTATAATGAAAACCACACACAACAACTATAGAACAAAAGAAACGCATAGATACACCGTCCTGGCACACCTTCTTCAAGTAAACCGATCAAACGGGCAAAAAAAACGTAAATTACAAGCACAAATGTTTAACTATAAATTTTAAATTTTAATACGTTAATAAACAAATAAATAGTTGTAACATGTTAATCATCAAAATAATTATATTATAATATATATTGTAAAATAAATAAATACGAGTAAATATAATTAAATAATTTTGTTACGCGAGCGTAAATTCGAATCATGGTCCTCATTGGGTTAACATGCATCTTATAAATAATAATAATGTAAATATAATTATAATGTAATATTAAAATAATAAATATAATAATTTTAAAATGTATATCAGACTATAGGAAAATATTTCATGCAACAAGCATTTAATGTAATCGAGAATAAGAATCCGTTTTCTTTTCAATGTCGCCACGTTTTTCGCTACAACCCAATATTGGTTGTACGTATAGGACTTTAATGTTCTTATTGTGATATTTTTTTTTTCTCAAACACTAGTGGCTTTTTAATAATAAATAAATAAACAAGTAAACGGATATCTTATATCGTAGGCTACTGGCTGTTCAATCCGATCTGTTTATTGGTAAGAGCGGTCCAGAAAAATTAAATAAATGGTATCCAGTATCAGCTGCTTGGAAATCAAGTCCCGAGTATGTAACACACGATTATAGCGCACAGAATAACTTTTCACTTAGATTTTTTTTTTATTTTTTTAATTTATTTGTAATTTATAAGTAAAATTACTATATTTTGTTAAAACGCAACCTATTAGTAAAACAGCTGTTTAGAAATTTGCTTTAAGATGTCCAGCTTGATAATGCACGATTCAAATATTTATTTAATTTTTCTGTTTTATGAAGGGGTAATTAAAACCAAATTTGTTTATAGATGCAAGATTGACAGAATTTGTATGTAGCATTCAGGATATTCTTAAATACCATAAAAGCAATGTAACACTCGAAATCATCCGTCAACACTCAATTTTGATACGGTTGTGAGCAGGGATGCTTTCCTAAAATTTATCAACCGGTTCGCAGTGATATTTTCTTACAAATTTTTTTATTTTTTTAATATTAATATTTCCATCAAAATATTATGGTTTTTCAGAGTAGCAGACTAAGGCTGTTTTCCAAACGAATACTTATTTGTGGAACCTAACTTATTCAAATAAGTAAATTAGCGAGGTGACTTATTTTCTATCATTTTCTAGCCGAAAACTCTAAATTGGTTGTCAATTTTTTGTTGTTATTTATATCAATTTATTACTTTTAGAATTTGGCCATTAACTATTTCTAGATAACGAATGGATCTTTGTAGATTAAAATCAAAATTAAGATAAAAAAAATGATTATCATAAAGATATAGCATCCTAATTACGTAATGTATGCATGCCTTACACAAATGAATTGAGGTCAGCTACGGAACTAGCAAGACCACACGGCATATTAATATATTCTATCTTTACTAAACAATTAATACTGATTAGACAGGCATGAAATATATATTTTCTTATTAATTGGGGCTCATTCGAACTTCTTTCATTATCTAAACGAAAATTGAAATATAAAAAATCCAGCCGAATCGTACCTAAAAATTATATAAACATTTTTGTAGATTTAAACATTATTTCTAAGTTATTCTTTTTTAAATTGTCGCCAATCCTTTTAATTGCACAAATATAATTGTTTATTTATTAAAATAAATAATTAAATTAATGTAAACGAAAATATTATGCCTCGAAGAGTTTTGCGATGGAAACCCGTTAAAACATTGAGTTTTTATGTCGCTGTCAAAATAAGTATGCAAACTCAATTGGAAAGGGTTTACGTACTTATTCAAGATGGCTTCAAATAAGTCAATAAGTCTAAAATAAGTATCCGTTTGGAAAACAGCCTAAGTCAAGAATATTTAACTATCGTTCATATTCTTTGCACAATAATGTAATAGGATAAAAGAGAATAAAAAATAATTCAACGAGATGAAAATCACTTTTATTTTATTTATTCATTTCAAGAGATACAAAATTTACATAAAAAAAACTGAACATAACAAAAAAATTGTGAAATTGCATATATATTAGTAAATATTATTGTTATAATGTAATTATATTATTTAAAATATTTCCAAATAGCTAATTGATTTTTGAAAAATTATAAAAAAATAAAAATAAATTGATAGGTGAAATAGACCATAAATTTGAGCAAAAAACAAAACTAAACGGCGGGATAGAGAAATCCGAGATTTTTATCCGTCGTATGAACTCGCAGTAACTGAAAGATTTCTATAAAGTAAAAAATTAGAATCGCAATGAAAACTAGATAAAATTTTCAAATTGTTTATATAAATTTTCACCAAATGGTAAATAAATTTTATTTAAATAATTTTTTTTTTTGCGTATTTTTTTGCCAAAGTAAATAAATTTTTTTTTCGCAATAATATAGCCGGTTCGCACGAACCATAGAATTTACATCTACCGGATCGCACGAACCGGTGCGAACCGGTAGGAAAGCATCCCTGGTTGTGAGAGATAAGTACGTGAGTGAGGAATAGAACAAATACACAAGTAAACACATTTAGAAAAGTTTTCGTAATTTTGGCGGATACAAACCACAATTAAAATAGAACGCATAACGAAGAAAAACAAATGAAATTTTAATGGATGCAGGGGTTTACAATCTGAATTGCTCTGACTGTCCAGCTTTCTACTTAGGACAAACTACTCCTTTAAACTTTGGTTTAACGAACATATCAAAGAAATAGGAAAACTCAAACCAGGGGCCCTATTCTTGAAATCGGTGGAAAGGCTACTTTAATCATTTTTTAAAATTTGTATGCAAGTTTTTTTTATTATTTATTTACATACTAAGCGAATAATTCCGTATCGATTTACCCAGTCGGAATTTTCCCCTAGTAAGGGCGAAAAATTATGTACTGTTTTTGGCTATTAAAGTTGGCCTTTTTCTTACTATTTTAAAAAATGGGTGTGTTGCTAAGCTACACTTTTAATCCTTGGGGTAAAAGTAGGTACTTTTAATACTAGGAGAAAAATATTATAGTGAAGACCCAATGATATGTACATATAATGTTTATGAAACAAGTATTTTTATTTTTTTTATTTCGGAAAAACTTTTTTTATTCATTAACTCAATATTTACATAATCATTTAAAGAAATTATTTGTTCTGGATATTAATGTTAAAAGTACGGTTTGAACAACTTTGATAAAAATTAAGCAAACTGGATTTGTCAACATTATTATCGTTTATAACTATATTGCCAACAATATTGGTAACTATTGGATTTTCGAGGCCTAATATTTCTGCAGCAATGGTTTCCTCATTTTCTAAAGTATCATGAGCGGTTGTATTTTCATGATTAGTACTGTAGCTGGTACTAAGTTCATCGGGTCGTAATATTTAGAGTTGCAAATTTTTACCAACAAAGCTGATTGAACGCCTTTAATATCATCTATCATTAAATGGACTAGTTCGTCGCAACGACATGCACCCGCTACTCCCAGTATTAAAACAACCTGCAAGAAAAATACCAAAAAATAAGTATGTATATATATTATCTTTAAGTTTGAAAGCTTACCTTCATCATTAAGTACATATGTCTTATTGAGAGCAAAATTTAAAAAAAAGTCGATTTGTGTTTTATCGAGAACCCTGGGGGTCTATTATGAAACATTATTCGCTTTCGAAAAATTCGATTTCTAATTATTCGATACGCTTCGAATATTGCTATTATGAAATAAAGCGAATCGTCAAATTTTGTCAAAACCTAAAATAAATAGTAAAAATTATTATTATAAAAATATTTATTATTTCTAGTAAATTAGTTTAAAACTTACATTTTGGTCAATTTAATAATTAAAATTCGTACACTTAATTATTTTTTAAATTCCTTTTCATTACTTTTCTTTACAGTCGCCATCTTTAAGCAGTCGAATTTTGACGTCACATTTTCGTACAATCCGATATCGAATTTGTTTATAAGTTCCATAATAGAGCGAATTTTTCAATTTCGGATTTTTCGAAAGCTAAATAAAAATCATAATACCAATATTCGCCGCGAATCGAATTTTTCGAAAGCGAATAAATTTCATAATAGACTTCCTGGATTTTTTTGCTGTGTAACCAATATTCTGTTTTTTTTTTAAACACTCGCAATTTGGAATATTTTTCGATATCTACGACATTTTTATAATTCAATGTGGGCTTAACCATTGATTACTGCGCCCAAAGAGTCGAACTTTCGGTCGACTCGTCGACAAATTGGCAAAGTATGCACACAATAGATACACTTTCTGAATATAATTCAGATTGTACATTTTTTTTTCAGTACACCACTGCAAAAACCGCTTATATGTGCACTTAAAAATCTTGCGTATCAAAATCACCAAATAGGTTTAGTTAGCCAATAGGTTTAACACAATTTCTTTTGCTGTAAAACCACATCCGATGGTAAATTTGATAACTCTGCAGATTCAAACATTTTGCTCGCAAGAAAGAAAATATTGTAATTATGACTTTGCAGTTTGATGAGTACAATAGTCAGACCAAACAAAAGTTATGATCTCCTTAGTTTCACAAAATATTTCAACAAAATTAATTATCAAAGTTTTAATTACATAATTTGTACTTACTTGTATATTTAGTTTACAATAAACTTTTCTCCGTTGGAGAAAAATAGTACATATGTGTTATTCGGATTAAACGTGACTTTGTTTGACACGCAATCTTTGCTTTTGCTCGGCTACGCTGTGCTTCGCCTCGCATGCAAATATAATTGCTCCTCAAACACAGTATCACTTTTAATCCTAATGATACAATGTACTATTCTTAATTTAAAACAAAAAATAAGAAATTCAAAAAACGATTAAAGTAGCCGGCGACAATTTTTAGTAATATAAAGAATTGCATAGCAAATTGTATTCCGATTTCGAAAATTTCCACTGACTTCTAGAATAGGGTCGCAGAATCCAGATTTGCATTACACATAACGAACCTAAATCATTTCGAGAGCATCGACAACAATATGAAAATTTTACATAGGATGGCTATAGGAGATAATTTGGACCGAATTGAAGAATTAGAGATTTACAAAGAAAGGACAAATATACAGTTACTAAATAATAAAATCAACACAGAAACAAATAAAATATAAGCTCATTAATCTTATCACTCATATAATAAGTATGTAATTTTAACTGATGATGGTAACTTGTGTTTTACCGAAATCGATCTTCAAGATGTAAAAAATATTTATATAAAGAAAATTTTCACTATAAGGAAGTCATGCTTATATTGTTTTTTAAAATTGTCTTTTTAATTTAAAAAATAATTTTAAAAATTATTTAGTTTTTATTTTATTAATAAAATATGTGTGATAATAAAATTCCGCTTCAAAAGACATCACAAGCAAGATCGTTGCCATTACAATAGAATATAACATTTTAATCTTTGCTGATCTGCATCTGGCTTATTAGCTAACTTTTCAAAGAAAAATTACATCTGGGGCAAGTTTGAAAGCACAATTAGAACGCTTTCAAATGTAATGTTACTTAATTGAAATGATGACAGAACAACAGAGATCTCGATAGATCTTATAATCTGATACGAAATATAATGAGAAATGCAGAGAGTTTAAACCAAATACTTGTTTGAAATATTCCCTTAACATTAATATCGTCTGATATCAAATATAATTAACCATTACCTAACTTTTTTCAAACACAGAAACTTTTCAATTGCAATTGATAATAATAATTTCGCTTGGTATTGAACGTATATGCTTTCAAACCTGAGGCTGAATTAATTTAAAACTATAATTCGCTAATATTCTTTTTCTGTTACAAACGAAATCTTAGAAAAACGACATTTGTATCTTTGTGTTTATTTAGAGCTAAGTAGAATCTTCACTCAAATCGTGCAACGGAATTAGGGTTCAAATAATTTTAAATATGGTATATTTACCAAAAATTGACAGACGATAAAATAGATACAATATACGTACTCCGCAGCATAAATTGTAGGAAAAGAAGGAAGAATTATTTAGAGGCCCTCATTAAATAACTTAACTAAATGGTCCCTACGGTTTTCAAATAAAATTAAATTTTTTAAAACCTCTATAGATTCTCAATGGTATTTTGTGTTTATTGACAGGATTAAATTTCGCTACCCTGATAAAAACACCAATTTGAAAAATAATTTTTTTTGTAATTTTGTATATGTGATTTCTGGAAGTCCTTCCTTTAGCACAAAGATTAAACATTCCTAAAAGTACTGTTGCGTGAAATATTAAAATATTGCGAGAGATAGGCAGTACACAAAGAAAGAAAGGCTCCGGAAGGCCCAGAAAGACAATGCCAGTTGAAGATCGTTTCATAATATTACAATGTCGTCGGAACCGTTTTAAAACTTCATCGGACATAAGACGGGATGTTGAGCGAGCAACGGGAAAAGAAATTTCAGCCAGCTTTTTGAGAAAAAGACTTGTTAAAGCTGGTTTGAGAGCACTTAAACCAGTCCAGAAGCCTGAGTTTACATTACTAGTGAAAAAACAACTTTTGCTATGGGCCCAGGAGCATGTTTCTTGGACTCCACCGATGTGGAATAATGTGATTTTCCCCGATGAATTAAAATTCAAGCTGCATGTTGGAGATTGAGGAATTCACGTAAGAAGAAAACCGGGCGAGAGGCTTAGCAACGAATGTCTTTTAAGTCTTCCACCGAAAAATGAAAGAGTTATGGTTTGGGATGCTTTTCTGGAAATGAAACCGGTCGATTGTGCTTCCTTAGTTCCAGCATTGCAGCAGCTGTTCATCTGCAGGTCCTACACAACAAATTTGAGCCTTCTGTGTTAAAGCTATTTGGCGAGACTTGCAAATTTATTTTTCAACAGTATTCATTTGTCTTGCTAATACAACGATCCGTGCCATACCGCCAAAGTTGTGAGTTATTAAATTTGAATTGTAGATAGAAAAATTGGCTTTCAGATAAACATAAATAATTTGTTAAAAACTTGTTTTTTTTCTTATCTCTTCATTTAAAGGTAAAAAAGTACTTCGGAGAAAGAAGTATCGATGTGTTGCGCTGGCCCCCGTATAGTCCAGACTTAAATCCCATTGAAAATATTTGGTCTATAATGAAGCTAAAAGTAACAATAAAGCGCCCAAAATCGATTCAAGCTTTGAAAAGTATGTTGATGACGATTTAGGAATCCATACCTCCTACGACTTTGAAAAATTTATCAAATTCAATGAATCGGAGGTGTATCGCTGTAATAAAAGCAAATGGCGGTCCAACAAAATATTAATATTAAAGATAGATAAGATAATACAAGTATAATAAGAATAAGTGTTTAATTTATTTATAAATAAAATAAGTGTTTAATTTATTCCATTACTTTAACCGCAATCAACATATTTTGAATATTTTGGCATTTTTCGGGGTTTTCCCCCTAAATTGCAGGTACATTTTTCCCCTAAATTGCAGGTACATACATGTATTTAAAATGAAACAATAAGCCAATTGAGTTCAAAAGTTTTGTAATTTTAGCAAAAAAATACTCCAATTTGCAATAAAATATGTTTGCCTAATTTTTTTTTCCAAGCACTGTATATTCATTGGTCTATACTTAACGGATTTGATTATTGTACCACTACCACGGTACCAGTCAAATTTTCCAAATAGGAAATTCCCAATAAGCAAATTTATCTCCCCATTACATGAATACTAAAGCAGTTTTAGTGGTTAGTTTAATGAATTTATTGATTGTTACTGTCACATTTACACACCAGTTTTAATGCAAAAAGTAAATTAACTATATACATAGTAGATTTAGAATTGTAAACAGAATAATAATGATAAAATTTTGTTTATAACAAACGCGTGGTATATGTTCAAAATTATTTGCAAACCACGACAGGTTTTATTATCAGCACCCTAATAAAACCCAATAAGTATGTTATTGCGGTTGCTGTGTTTTCAGCTATTACCATAATTTTGGCTATTTTATAGTGACCACTGGACCGATTGAACCAATTATTATTTTTTTAAGAATTTAGTCTAACAACTGTCACGCATTGTAATTTGTGATTAATTTTCTAGCATTTTTTAATTTCCAATTTATTTTATTTTCTATATAATTTCAAACTATGTTCATAAAATAAAAATCTGAGTATAAATTAGATAAATAAAATATATATAATTCTTCTATTTCAAATGTCAAGATTGAAAGATATATTAAAATATTTATATATTAAAATAAAATAAAAAATATCAACGGCCAATATTTGTTGTTGTTAATTCTTTCGTTTAAAACATATCGCGTTAAATGTACCGGAAATTTTTCATACGATTTTCGTAAGATAAAATTAAAAATTGGAATATTCTTTTAATTATATGTATTAGTTGAAAAGACAAATTGAAATAAATAACAGCGACTTCAAAAACATATCAAAGCTGGTTGATTCAATGTTATAAAAAGTTATTTTTTTTTGTTGGGGCAAAATTAATTAAATTATAATTAATAAATAAGAATTGTTTAAAAACAACTTAATTTTTCATCTTATATATATTCATCTCATATAGAGAACGACTATAAATTTTGCTTTATTAGATAGGCAGCAAGTTTAAATCAGTAATGAACGTACCTCACAATAACTTTTAATATATACGGTAGGTGCCACAAAAGAGTGCCACGGCAAAAACCCAAGTAAAAATAAAACTACGATTGTTTTTTGTTTTTAATATGAAAGTTTATTGTATTTTCTTGGGCGGTACTAACTAATACATAGTAAAGTCACCATTACTGTTAATAATTGCCGGGCTCCTTTTGTCCATACTATCAACTAAATTGTCTGCATACTATAGTGATACATTTTTCCATATGTTTCGGACAACTCGCGCTAGGCGGCTAAAATTTTGTATGTGGTACATTTTCAGCTTAATCTTCATGAGTGCATATACATTTCGATCGTATTGGCATCAGGGTTGATGCCCTTTTTGAGTTTAAATTCCGAACAGAGTATGCTACGGAGTTTTGGATCGTTGTCTTTTTGCAAGATCCAATTAGAGTTCCTCGCGTCAAATCATTTACGGACAGATAGTAACAAACCTCGTTATTAAATTTTATTCAGGGAAAGTGCGTTAAGGTTCCATGTGGAAACGGTTAATTTACCACAACTTTGCTTGGTGAAGCATCCCCATAAATACAGCTTGGACGGGTGCTTCAGTTTGGACAATCCCGTTTTTTGCTTAGTTGACCAAACAAGTCTTTTAAACACAACATTCGTCCAATCTTTGCTTTTATATTCATTCGCCCACTGTATTCGCTCTTCAAAGTTTTTTTGTGTTAGCAGTGGTTTGATTAAAGTATTTCGATATGCGTAGTGTAGAGTCCTGGCTGCGATTATGTTAAATAGTTGAAAATTGTACCAGAACAAATATCAATGGTTATGACAGAGTGTTGCAGGCTGTAATTGTTTTGTAATTCTGGTACATCTTTGTGTTTTGGGTTGTTTACGACTCTAATCGATGTTTGTTCATTTCAAATCAAAAATTGGTGTAAGCAAGTGGCATACAATAAAAGTGCAAATTAATAATAATAATAATATAAAATTAAAAATAATATAAACAATAAAATTCTCTTATTAGAAATACGGTGGTAACGGTGCTAGTTGAATAATTGGCGCAAATAAGGATCATAAATTGAAGATTCGACCAACCTATTTCTACGTGTTAGTTCTTTAAGTGTTCGATATAAGTTGAAACATACTGTTGAGTTCAACATCAACAGGGCATCGATCTGCACAAATATTATAATTGCAATGTAATATGTATATAAGTAAGCATGCTTGTAGCATACATAATGTATAAGCTTACTCATCAAATTATAGTGTAAATTGTCTAGTGACATATAATACAACATTTTTTGCACTAACATAAATTTTAATGATGAGCACTTATTTTTGTATATAAAGAACTAAATTCTCAATAATAAAGCAGAACGAAATTATATCAGTAACGTTTTAGTTTTGTTTTCAAAAATAATTTTAATTCAGAAATAGTGAGCCCTCACCAGCGGTAAGCTCGCTATCATTTGAAATTAAACATTGGTCCTTCGAGCCATTAAAACAACTGGCATCGCTAAGTTAAACGCGATAAGTTTACATTAAAAACAGTAAACAAACGAAAACTTAAGAATAACAACAAATCTGAAGTTAAGTTAAGGCACCTGTATACATCAAAGTAACAACAAAAATGGAAAGCATACTCCAGCAACAAGATGAAGAAGGTGACAAAATCGTCCAAATGGAAACAAACTACCGCAAAGACGGGGAGGATAGGAAAACGAAGATATATTTGGAAAAAAGGTTGGCATCTCTAAAGGTGATTTATAACGACTACGTCGATAATGATACGAAAATCTTGAACATGACCCCACCTCTAGAAAAGGGCCATGCATATCTAGAAAGACGGAAGAAAGTCACAGACGCGTACCAAAAATTAATAACGGATATGCGTGAACGCCTAAATACCGCATCAACGAGTTCAACAGGGCAAACTGCGCAGCAAGCTAGTTCAAAAGAAATCAACAACAAAAAATTATTCAAACGGCAAGATGTCCTCATGCGCCAAATGCATCTAAAATGGGCGTCAATCAATCATTCATCGGAGACTAACAACATATCCAAGGAATACATAAATATAAAATATAGAAAAAGACATCCAAGAAGAAGCAAACCAACACACTGCAATATTAATAGAAACAGAAGAAGACGAGCAAACGTCTGACTACTTCAAAAAGGATTATTTTGGCCAGCTACAAGAAAAAGTAGAAACCACAATGATTGAGTTACAACGATTTCACGGCGATAATATAACTACGGCAGAATCAGTCCAGATGAAACTGCCAAAAATAGAACTACCAAACTTTTATGGTGAATATGACCGATGGGAAACATTTAACGATATATTCACCGAAATGATTCATCAAAACAACAAAATATCTGACACGGTGAAGATGACATATTTAAAATCACACCTACAAAAAGGAGCAGCTCAACTCATAAGTCATCTAACAACAACAGGTGACAATTACCAAACAGCCTGGAGCATAATACAAAATAGATATAACACCGCGAAGTTACTCGCCAACCATCAATTCAGTGCGTTATTATCACTAACAACAATTCAAATGGCGTCTGCACAAGCGGTAAGGAACTTGCACGATACAGCAAAAGAAATTCTGCATAACATAAATTGGCTCAACATAAGTTCATCTTTTGAAGCATTCGTAAGCTTCATATTAATGAAAAAACTGGACCCAGAATCCATCAGGCTCTATGAATCATCCATAGATAAACCCAGAGATATTCCACAACTAGAAGAAGTTTTCAAATTCCTTGAAAAAAGATTTCAATCACTGGAAGCCATAGGCAGCAACAAACAAACGACAAGCCGACCACAGTATATACCACCGCTAAAACGGGCCTATACAACCACAGCAAGCAGAACATGTTGGGTAAATAGTTGCAAGGAACGACACAACTTGGATCAATGTCAACAGTTCAAAAATATGTCAACATTAGATAGATCAAGGCTAATAAATGCAGCAAGCCTTTGTGTACGTTGCCTAAACCATCACCAAACTAAATATTGTCAGTCAGAACCATGCGCCGTATGTAAAGGGTCACATAACACCCTACTACACTGCAATAACGCATTATCAAATGGCGGAACTGGAGTTAAAAACGCGAAAACCCTTATAGTAAATCAACAGGGACAAGTTTTGTTACCAACCGCAGTAGTTAAAGCCATAACTTGCACGGGAAATCAGATCTTGCTAAGAGCATTAGTCGATCCTGGATCACAGGTGACATTAATCTCATCAAAAGCCGCTAACCTACTCAACCTTAAGAAGAAGAAGGTCAACGTTTCTATCTCCGGTATAGAAGGAGGGAAAGCAGGTGATTGTAAACATACAATCAATATACAAATCTTGCCAAGATTCGAAACCAATTTTCAACTAAATATCGAAGCTTTGATATTTGATAAACTCAACCAACAGTTACCGGAGGTGGACTTTGATGCAAGATGTTGGACCCATCTCAAACAAATACAACTCGCCGATCCTTATTATAACAAGTCACAACCAATTGATCTCATACTTGGTGCCGACTATTATCCAGCAATCATAAACAACAACATCATAAAAGGAGGTGAATTAGAACCAATGGCACAACAAACTGAAATCGGATGGATAATAATAGGCAGCAGAGGCGGCACCAGAACAAACCAGCCAACAACAATGATAGCTACTAAAGGCATTGAAGATCAATTGAAATTACTCATAGAGGTAGATTCGATACCAGAAAACAGAATTAATACGGAAGAGGAAGATATGGTTGAACAACATTTCCAGTTAACCTCAGGAAAGGGATCAGATGGAAGATATGTGGTAAGAATTCCATTCAAGGATAATCATATAAAATTAGGAGAATCCAAGAAAAAAGCTTCTGCCGGGCTAATACAAATTGAAAATCGGTTCAAGAGAGATCCGTCTTTCAAACAGTTATATCATCAATTTATGCAGGAATACATAAATCTAAAGCACAAGGAACTTGTGCAGGCAGAGGTTGAAGATCACAATATAGCAAGTAACACCTATTACATACCGCATCATGGTGTAATCAAACAGGATAGCACCACTACAAAACTTAGAGTAGTGTTTGATGCTTCGGCTAAAACTACGACAGGAGTATCTTTAAACGATTGCATGATGAATGGTCCCAAATTACAGGATGACCTAACGGATATATTATTGCGATGGCGAAAATACAAAATCGTAATGACGGCGGACATAGAGAAAATGTATCACCAAATCTGGATAAACGAACAAGACCAGAATTACCAACGAATATTATGGAGAACTCAACCGTCTAAACCAATGACAACTTATAAACTCAAGACAGTCACATATGGGACAACAGCAGCCAGTTTCTTGGCGATAAGAGCATTGAGACAGTTAGCTCTTGATGAAGCCAATGAGTATCCAATAGCAGCACACATCATATTGAAAGATTTTTATGTAGACGATTTGCTGACCGGATGCCACAATATAAGGGAGGCATATCAATCAGTTCGCGAATTAAAATTGCTAACAGATCGAGGTGGATTTAACTTACGAAAATGGTTTTCTAACTCAAGTGAATTATTAAAACATATACCAAGAGAGCTGCACGGTAAGGGTAATATGGAAATCAAGTTAAACGATTGCATCAAGACCCTAGGCATTTTGTACGATCCACAAGAAGACACCTTTAAATTTGATGTTGCAAAACTTCAGTTATCCAGCAACCAAGCTACAAAGCGTTCATTATTATCCGAATCATCGAAACTATTTGATCCAGTTGGATGGCTCTCTCCACTAACAATTACAGCAAAAATTATGATGCAACAATTATGGCTAAGCCGAATAAAATGGGATGAATATCTACCAGAACATATCAACACAAAATGGATAAAATATAAGGCAGAATTAAGTGATATCAAAAACATAAAGATTGAAAGGTGGATCAATACAACTGAAAATACCGACATAGAGCTTCACGGTTTCGCTGATGCTTCGGAATATGCATATGCCGCTGCTATATACTGTCGAACAGTAAACGAAGATGGAACAATTACAACACAACTTTTAACATCGAAGACAAGAGTCGCTCCAACTAAAGTGAGGTTGTCAATTCCTCGACTAGAGCTAAATGCAGCTTTATTATTATCAAAACTGCTCAAACACGTCCAAGAAGCCTTAAATCTAAACAACTGCAGGATGTATGCGTGGTCAGACTCAACCATTGCACTATGTTGGATCACAGGCGAGTCAAACAAATTTAAGGCATTCGTGGGAAACAGAATTTCTGCTATAAAATCCTTCATACCGACCACAACATGGCATCACGTAAAATCTGGCGACAACCCAGCTGATATAGCTTCACGAGGCATACCACCATCCGCATTAACAAACAACAAATTATGGTGGGAAGGACCGGACTTTCTGGGACAAAATATAACTAGTTGGAAGGAAATCTATAGTTCCTCACTTACTCATACACATCATCGTGAAGAATTAGAAGAAAAACATTCAAAACTAATGACAATAAGCAGAGAAGAGCACGTATTTAATGAATTATTTGAGCGATGTTCGAATTACAACAGATTAAAACGCATAGTTGCGTACTTGTAAACGATTTATCAACAATGCCAAGCATGGCAACAATAATCATAAGCAGCTAACAGGTATAGAACTCCGGGATGCGGAAACAACAATTCTCAAGGCACTACAAAAACAAGATTTTTCTAATGAAATTAGCTGTCTTAACCAGGCTAAACAAATTAGCAAAAGAAGCAAGCTACTATCATTGAATCCAACTTTAGATGAAAATGGCTTGTTACGACTTCAAAATTCAACATTATCAAGGTCCAGCAAAAACCTCATCATCCTGGATAAACACAACCTTAAACAACAAATACCATAAACACAAAGAATTATAGAAAATGCTCATGTCAATACCTTACATGGGGGTGCTCAACTAACATTGTCGCATTTGAGAAATAAATATTGGATTATTGACGGTAAACGTGCCGTACGTCGAGTAATTCAAAAATGCATTATTTGCTTTCGTAAAAAAAGCATCTTGCACAACAACAAATGGGAAACTTACCATCTGCTAGAGTACGGCCGGGAAGACCGTTCGCAAAAACGGGTATCGATTATGCTGGCCCCATTCAAGTGAGAACAACCAAGGGAAGAGGTCACAAAACTCAGAAAGGAACACATATTGAAATTGTAAGCGATTTAACAACCGAATAATTTATTGCTGCTTACAAGCGATTTACATTCAGGAGAGGATTATGCACGGATATCTACTCTGACAATAGGACATACTTTGTTGGAGCGAACAAGGTAATGTTAAAAGAACACCATCGCGCAATAACCACATTACCGGACGAGATCGCCACTATGATAGCCAACGACGAAACCAATTGGCATTTCATACCGCCCATGACACCCCATTTCGGTGGCATATGGGAAGCGGGCATTAAATCTATCAAGTTCCATTTAAAACGAATCATAGGAGAAGCAACCCTCACCTTTGAGGAGCTTTACACAGTAGTTACACAAATCGAGGCGTGTCTAAATTCTCGACCGCTAACTCCACTGACCAATAATCCAACAGATTTATCAGCTTTAACACCAGGACATTTTTTGATAGGTGATTCTCTCAAGTCACTGCCGGTCGCTGATACAGATAACATCTCTTTAAAAACAAGATGGCACCTTGTTGAGAAAATGGTGCAAGGCTTTTGGAAAAGATGGTCCTGTGAATATCTCCATCAATTACAACAACGAACTAAATGGAAACGTAGCCAAGCGAACCTAAAAATCAACGACTTGGTGTTACTAAAGGATGACCAACAACCAACCACACGTTGGAAACTAGGGCGAATTATCGAGACACATGCCGGAAGCGAGGATTTAGTTAGAGTAGCTACAGTGAAGTGCGAGAACAATATCTTCAAGCGGCCAATTGTGAAATTGTGCAAACTACTAATTGAGGAAAATTTAAAGGATCTAATGACCATGAAAGCCAACAAGAGTGAAGAGGAGAAGAAGTCGCAAATATCCAAGAATTCCGAAAGGTTTCTGCGGCAGCAACCTCATCGACAAGTGAAAAACCAGAGCAAATTGGAACATTACTCCATTCAACCATTCTACAGGCATACACTTTGAATCAATAGGCAGACTCGAGGTAGTAGCTATGAAATGGTCACTAATAATCTATTATAATATGAGTAATTACTTGGAGGAAATTGAAGCATTCAAGACCGCGCAAAGTCAACTGAAGAAGTCCTGCATATACGTTGTTGAAATAAATTGCGAATTAATTCTTCAACAAATTCAATGGCAGTTCAATAATTTGGAAGCAGATAATGAATTATTATTAGCCAGCAACAAGGAAGTGCGCAGACCAAAACGAGGTTTAGGCGACACAATAGGCGTTGTGTTAGGAGACATGTTTGGAATTCTTACAGAGCGTGAAGCAAGAGAATATGAAAGTCAATTTGAAGCCATAAATGATGATCAGCATCAATTAGAGGCACTGATAAGGAATCATACCACAATAATAGACAACACAGTTAAGCTAATAAAGCACAACTCAATTCTTACCATGAAATCATTAAACAAACTGATAAATGATCATGGAATGCTAAAGGCTGAACTAGAGCAATTGAACGAGTACTTCATATGGGAAAAGCAAATTCGTTTAATATTAACTTCAAGCATTGAATTGATATTAATATTGAAAAATTTGGAGGACACGCAACAAGCCTTACTTGACGTAATCCATAATGCACACAAGAACATTTTGCATCCTTCATTACTCTCCCCGGCTCAATTGGATCAAGAGCTGGAAATTATTAAAAGACATATACCATCAACGATCATCATACCTGGGCATGGCATTCCGGATCTTCTTCACATATATCATAGCATGAAGATACGCAGTAGAGTAACTCCAAGGAACATTATAGTAGAATTCACCATTCCATTATCATTTACGCGGGAGTACACACTGTTAGCCGTTTTTCCAGTGCCTAATATCGAACACAGGAATTCGCAGTCTTACATCGACACCAAGGCAGAATTTTTAGCAATAGATGCTCACCGGGAACAGCTCGCATTAATGACTAGAGAGCAAGTAAAAAATTGTCAATCATTTCAAGGAAGAAGATTTTTGTGTGAAATATCGCCAATATATAACATCATGAGCAGCCAAGCTCAGTGCGAGGTGGCAATCCTACAACGGAAGATGAATCTTGAGGAATTATGTTCCATCGGAACCGTAAATGCATCAAATCACTGGATAAAACTTAATGCCAACAATCAGTGGGTATATGCCATTCACAATGAAACAACAATCGATGTAATATGCGGTCATGAAAGCAAATCGTATAACCTTCAAGGATCAGGCATAGTAAAAATCAAAGCTGGTTGTGTGCTACGGGATGCAAATTTTTATATCGGTGCAATCGGATCCTATTCTAATCATTTGGAAAAGGGATTCAATAGATCGGTTAATACGTTAGCTGAATCTATTCACTTAAAGAAGTTCATCACCCGGATCAAAGATAGCCCAGTCCGACATAATCATCAACAGTATGTAACGCTTCAAGATACCAACAAATTGGAACAATAGATAAAGACGCTCGAAAATATAAAGTTCCAACTACATGAGGGAAAGAATCATCATATCCACCATTATACCATGACTCATGTCATTTCTGGGATCCTTTTAGTTTTAGGTGTCATTTGGGGCATCAAATGTTTAAGACAAAGACGAGCGAATCCTCGCCGACCACCTACGCCACTTCAACGTGCAGAAGTCTAATCATCCCAAGTAGGCGGCCCGGAATATGGTGAGTTCAACATCAACAGGGCATCGATCTGCACAAATATTATAATTGTAATGTAATATGTATATAAGTAAGCATGCTTGTAGCATACATAATGTATAAGCTTACTCATCAAATTATCGTGTAAATTGTCTAGTGACATATAATACAACAATTTTTGCACTAACATAAATTTTAATGATGAGCACTTATTTTTGTATATAAAGAACAAAATTCTCAATAATAAAGCAGAACGAAATTATATCAGTAACGTTTTAGTTTTGTTTTCAAAAATAATTTTAATTCAGAAATAGTGAGCCCTCACTAGCGGTAAGCTCGCTATCATTTGAAATTAAACACATACCTATATATCCATATTTAGTCAAGAATTTGATGATCGAAGAAGGCCTGCAAAGTTATCATCGGTTTTTTTCCGTTTGAACCGGTAAACATTTTAGACACCGCCTTAAAGTCGCGTACATGGCATCGGAAATAAATAGTTCTGTATTCGCTAACGAACTCAAAACCAATCAAATTACGTGAAATGCTTTATACCACGCCTACTAATTCCGAACTCTAGTTGAAATAGTTTTAACTTGTTATTATTTTAATACATTCTGTTTGATACCATGGTATTTTTACCTATCGAAGGATTAACTTCTATATTTTCATCGCGCATGTTTCAAAGAATACTTCAATGCCTTGGGGAAACAGGACACCGTAAGTACGTAGTTCTAGTTTATTACAGTATCGCCTTCTGCGGTATGATTTATTGTTCTTGGATGCAAATAATTAGGATTGATTTTATTTTCAGCAACTGGGTGTAGTTCTTAATTGTTTATACAAGTGCTGTACGTTTTACTATTTCTTATTAAACATAATTAATATTTAAAATTCCCGTTTATAAATTTCGAATATATATAAGTAACTTCATGATAAAAAAGTAATATAAATTTGTATTAATAAGAACAATATGAACTAATTGTGTTTTCCCGGTATGAAGTACCACGTGATCGGTTGGACCATAAAACCGCCGCAGTAGCCATAGAGCCATAGCCTCTGTACAAATGTTTTCGACTTTTTTACATATATATTGCGGCACTTGCAACCGACATTTTGGTCCTTTCGGATGAACACTTAAAAACACCGCTTCAAATCGTTTTTTATAAATCGCACCCATATATGTTATCTTTTAAACATTTGAAGTTAAACTAACTTTTATTTTAGAGCGTCAAAGAGGAATCAATAGAAAATCGGTTTAAGCCCCGCCCGTATTTGTTCCTATAGTTTTAAGTACAGTTAAGCCGTATATGTTCTTGTTGCAGCGACTGTAAATGTTGCTTATCGACATCCATCTCTTAAAATTGATGCACACGGAACGATGATAGCTTGTAAATGACTGAAACTTATGTTATAAAAAAACTAGGCTACATATACGAAAAAATAACGGGCAATTTGGATGTATTCAAGTATATTTTAATGCAACCAACTTTAGAGACGAATTTCAACTTGCACACCTAATAAATAATATTAGTTTAATTCTTCCTAAAAATTAATACACAAACATGATTCCTATTGTATACCAGATTGATTAACGCTTGTTGTGATTCTGTTGTTTTTTAACAGGGTTGGTATACCTAACCGTTTTCCTATATATACTGACAAACAAATAGGAAAGGTGCGCGCGCCTTTCAAATTTTCAAGGGCATGAAATGGAATTTATTTTGGAATTTTGTACATTAGAATTTTGAAATTGAGTATTTCGTATCGGAATTTTGTTTTTTGGGAATTTTATAATTTGGAATTGTTTTTATTGGAATTTTGGTTTCTGGCAGTTTGCCAATCCATATTCAAAATTGTATTATTTCTCTAGTTTAATAATATTTGCAGCATTTCGCAAAAATTCTGATCGATTTATTTCAATTCACTTAATTATTATTGTTTAATTTTTTCAATTAACTTAATTTGTTATTATTTAATCATTTCAATTAATTAAATTTAATTTAATTGTTCTTAAAAATTATTACTCAAACATGATTTCCATTGTTTACCAGATTGATTAACGCTTGTTGTGATTCTAGAAAATAGGGTTGTTTTTTTCTGGAATACCGAACCATTCCCCTACAAACATACCAATAAATTATGTATGGTAAACATTTGTGGATGGTACAGTCATTAATAAATAAGTACTGTAACGGTTTTAGCAGCAATTACAAGATACTGTTGAATGAACCTTAATCGAAAATTTCCTAATTGTATAAGGCGCGCTTTCCTAATTGTATAAGGCGCCTTTCATATTTCTAAGGCCATAAAATGGAATTTTTTTGGAATTTTTGTATTGGAATTTTGAATAGGAATTTTCTTTTTTTGGAATTTTATTTTTAGGAATTGTTTTTATTGGAATTTTTTCTTTCTGGAATTTTGTTTTTAGGAATTTTGGTTTTGAAATTTCGTTTTTGGAATTTTGGATATGGCAAAGCGTACCCAACTCGAATTTTGTATAATAATTTTTTTTTTAAAAATTAATAAATTTTAGAATTTTGAATTTTGTTTTTTTGTGATACGGTAATTTGAAAAAGGAATTTTAATTTTTTTGTTAAATGTGATTTTGAAGTTTAGGAGACCCGTTTCCAAAATACCCAATCACATCATATTCAGTAAACAATGGCCGAGGTCCGCCCCAAGTAACCATATTCCAAAACTTCTTCCAAAAATCATTTTATAATCCCATTTCAGTCCAATAAACCCAATCTTATTTAATTATCATAAAAATCATTTTATAATCACATTTTCATCCAACATACTCAATTCCGTCATAATCGGTTTAAGAAATGGCTGATTTCTATCCCAGCAGGACATACGAGGGCGGATTGAAAATGAAGCTACCTAAGTAGGAAAACAAAATTTTTTTTTGCCAAAAACCATTTATTTCTCAACATATAGTCTCCATTTAATTCGACACACTTAGTAAGACGATATTCCAACTTTTTTATACCATCTGAATAATACGATTTCGGGAACCCCTCAAAATACGCGTTAGTTTCGATAATCACTTCTTCGTCTGAGATGAATCTTTGTCCTGCGAGCCATTTTTTCAAGTTTGGAGACAGGAAAAAGTCACTAGGAGCTAAATCTGGACTATAAGGTGGATGATCAACCAATTCGAAGTGTATTTCACGTAATTTTAGCATCGTATCTAATGCTGTGTGAACCGGTGCGTTGTCTTGAAGAAAGAGCACTTTTTTCTTCTTTAAATGTGGTCGTTTTTCCCTGATTACATCAACCAATTGATCCAATATGCACGATAATACTTTCCTGTGATTGTGGATCCTTTTTTAAGATAATCGATGAGCAATATTCCGTGTGCATCCCAAACTATGGTGGCCATAACCTTGCCAGCCAATTTCACTGCCTTTGCCTTCTTCGGAGCACTTCCACCCGTTGTTTCGATTGATTTTTGGTTTCAGGTGTGTAGTGGTGGACCCACGTTTCATCAACAGTAATTAATCGACGCCAAAAATCAACAGGATTACGCTTTATCATGTCCAAACACCGCTGTGAAGTGGTCTGTCGAACTCGTTTTTGTTCGACACTGAGCAAACGCGGCACCCATCTTGCCGATAGCTTTTTCATATGCAAATGTTCATGCAAAATGTTGAACACACGTTCATATGATATGTTTACCATTTCAACAATCTCACGCAACTTGATTCGGCGATCATTCATAACGACATCGAGGATTTTCTTCAGTAACCACCTCTTTGGGCCTTCCTGTTGATGGTATTGTTGCAGTGCTTCTTCGGCCGCGTTTAAATTCAGCAATCCAATATTTTACCATGTAATCTGACGGAGCAGACTCACCGTAATGTTTATCGAGCTTTTCTTTTGTCTCTTTCGCCGTTTTCCCTTTCAAATAATAGTGTTTAATCACTGCACGAAATTCGTTTTTTTTCCATTTTTCAAGAAACACAAAAGTTGCTTACTTCAAACTACTACAACAAATAAACTAATCGATGAATTTGGGTGAAATTTTAACAGCTGACGTTTGACAGATTGCAATTTCTAAAAAACAAAAAAAAATTGTGTTTGTGCTGCCATCTAGCTTCTAGGTAGCTTCATTTTCAATCCGCCCTCGTATGTATTCCAAAAAAATCATTTAAAATTCCCATTTCAATCCAACGTGCCTAATTTCTTCATAATTGGCTAATGACACACTTAATATCAACAGTCTGGGATTTTTATAATATTTTAAGGGATTTTGAAATACGAGATATTAAAATTCGGGATTTTGAAATTCGAGATTTTCAAATACGGGACTTTGAAATACGGGGTTTGATAATACAGGTTTTTGGAATACGGGATTTTAAAAACGGCATCTTAAGCCCCACCCACCCTTACTTTAAATTAACTGACCAAAAACTATTAATTTTTGAAAATGAAGTTCCAGAAAAAATATCTTATGTAAGCAATAATCTCCTATATTTTACTACATTGGTGCAGCATCTACTGTTAATTAAGACGAACCTAAAACCTGAAGCACGCAGACTCAACTAAGACCATTCCAGTCAGTGACTATGGATTGGGTTAGAATTGGGGTACAAGTAACGTTAGTTTACAAGTGGTTGCCAATAATTAATTTAAATTTCTGAATCTGTTCTTGTCTCACAAGAGTACACTGCAATTAGTTCTCTGCGTGTTTGCTTGCTAAAACTGCGAAGTATTTGGTCTTTGCTATGTAAACGTGATTTTCGTACACATATTTACCTATCAAGCCTGTTTAGTTCCTGAAATACAAAACTTTATTAAAAATCGAAAACAACATTACTGAAATTATACTCATCTTAAAACCCGCAATATCCAGCACAGTTTTTCATCTCCTTCGTCAACTGGAATCAAATCCCCATCTGAAAAAGATAAATCAATTAAATGTTTAACAATTTAACTATATATAATTAAATAATCTTTAATTACCTTTTGTATAACACAAAATTATTATTATTTTGATTGAACTGTCACTTGTAAATATTGTTCAGTGAACATTATCCATAATTAGTACATTTATTCCATGTTCTATTAGTAATTAGTACTTCTACTTTAATTTTATAGCATGTTTAATATTTTGTAATTCTACCTTAATTTTATAGAACATTAAGTCTACATTTATTTTTATATCGTTTCAACTATAATTGAATTTAAAATTATGTAATCAGGCAATCTCTTTCATTCCTTAACTTGTAACAACTAACAACTAAAAATTTAGTTCACTTTATTCTGTAATCCCTTAGAGTGTACATTAAAAAATAAAACATTCATAAATAATATTTCTGTAAACCATTTTGTGAATTTTATTTAATATATAAAACGGGTAACGTGAAACCCATTCACGCCTACCTACTATTAACAACAATACAACTCGGGATAAAAGTACAGCATTAAATTTCCTCAGGAATTTAATAAATCTAGCTGTACCCCGACAACACTGGTCCTTCGAGCCGGATCGAGGCATCCGCATTATTCAGATCAACGCCATAGGAATCAACCAACGTGCTGCAGTTAATTTATATTAACCACCCGCATCACATCCAGTGAAATCTAGAAGTTACAAATCAGCAAAATTTACGGCCATTTTGATGAAAAGGAACCACCTCGTGTTTAAGATAAGTATCCTTTTTTCCTCTTCAATTTCTATATTCCATTTGAAATTCATATTTAATAAAAGCGAAGTATTCGTGCAAATAGAAACATTTTTCTTACTTTTATTCTATTCTCAATTCCCAATAATTTGACCGTAGTACGAATTTCTGCTATTCGTTCTTATAAACTATCGTATTAAAGAAACAGTGATCCTTAAAAATCGAACGGTACGTTCAAATAAAGTGTGGTGAAATTACATATCTAGTGATAATACTCTTAGTGAACCATTTTGTGAACTAAATAAAATTCAATATGTCCGAGGTGCTTATCGCTGGTCTTAAAAAGCAACGTAGCATTAATAAGTGTAAGTTAACAAACCTCGTGAAATATGCTCGGCAAGATCATAAACTGACCGATTTAGGCGAACTAACCACGCGGTTACGTCGGGTTGAAAAACTCATGGAGGAGTTTACAGATATTGAGACGCGTATCTTCACAACCGATCCTACCGAAGAAGGTGACTTTGCTTATGAAGAAAATTATTATACCGCTATCACGACGCTAAATAATGTAATTCGATCCAAAAGTCTCCACCAAGGGGTGATAAGTTTGGATAATACACACAACGAATCCCAAACCGGCGAACACTCTCAAGTTAAATTGCCAAAAATTCATATACCTCCGTTTACTGGGGATTACTCAGAATGGCAATCGTTCTACGATATGTACAGTACAATTATTCACGAGTCAACGAGCTTGAGCCCTGTCCAAAAATTTCAATATTTGAAAGGGCTTCTTAGAGGGGAAGCTGCAATACTTCTACGACACATATCTGTTACCGAGGGGAACTACATGGGTGCACTTAATAAACTGAAAGAGCGATACGACAGAAAAAAATACATCATCAGCACGTTTATCCGAACTTTTATTGAGCAGCCTGCAGCTTATCATCCCACTGTTGCTAACATCAAACGAATAATGGACACTTCTGATGAAGTGATTCGTGGATTGCAAGCCCTTGGAGATGTGGGGGAAACTCGAGATCCCTGGCTAATCCACATTCTACTCCAAAAATTGGATGATAAATCAAAAACAATGTGGGCCGAGCACTCGGCAGATATAGTTAACCCAGAATTCACTGAATTTCTTAAATTTTTAGGTCGTCGTATTGACACTTTAGAAACGCTTAGTTCAACCACCAAGCAGACCAATTCGAAGGCGCAAATAAAGGGTCATGTCGCGTCAGAAAGTACATTGAGTGAAATTGAAGGCCATGCGGCAGTCCGATCTTTCAGCTATAAATGTGCAATGTGCCAAGACACAAGTCATTCAATTTTCCAATGCAGCCAGTTCCAAGCATTGAACTCAAATGAACGGAAAGAGTTTGCCAAATCAACGAATCGGTGTTTCAATTGTTTGAGTAGTAGCCATCCGATTTTCAGATGCACCTCAAGACGTCGTTGCCAGAAATGCGGTAAAAAGCATAACACCCTACTGCATTCAGAGGAAACTCCAGGTACTTCAGCATCAGAAATCCAAACCAAATCGATAAAGGAGATCACAACTCTACATGTTCACGACACAAGCATGAACGCGATACTTCCAACAGCAATAGTATCCGCGGTTGATTATTCCGGCCGAACTATGTTGTGCAGGGCTTTGTTAGATTCCGGGTCGCAAGCCAGTTTTATCACAGAAGCTTTCGCGCAACGCTTACGCTTACAAAAACGAAACGCACGTATCTCAATAAGTGGTTTGGGACAGTCCAGTTCGGGAACTTCCAAAGGTATTGTGACAATAACGCTTAAACCAACTCTCTTTCCAGAATTTTCTGTAGAAGCACTCGTTATGTCCAGAATTACTAGCAAGCTGCCTCCTCGAAATATAAACATCGATATTACAGCCTATAACGGTATCAAATTAGCTGATCCTAAATTCAACAAATCCAAAGCCATAGATCTGCTTATCGGCGCTGACCACTTCTTTGATGTTGTTCAAGATGGGAAAATTAAACCAAATCCAAATGGGCCAGTTCTTCAAAATACGGTGTTCGGCTGGGTTATTTCAGGTTCCCCTGGACAGTTCGCAGTACCTGAAGTAGCATCGATGATGAGTCTACCGAGTAAAGATAATGATATAGTCAACGTGGATCGAACTCTTCGTAAATTTTGGGAATTGGAATCCCTCCATTATCAAGAGAATATTCTGTCGCCCGAGGAATCATTCTGTGAACGTCACTTTGTCGAGAATTTAGAACGAAATTCCCAAGGTCGCTACGTCGTTAAACTTCCATTCAAGGAACCGCCAAGTAAACTGGGAGAATCATTACCAGCAGCGATACAAAGACTGAGAGGTGTGGAGCGTCGTTTCATTCGTGATCCATTATTTTCGAAACTCTATCACGATTTCATGTCCGAATATCAGAGTCTTAACCACATGGTAGAAATCACTCCACCAAAATCATCAGAAAATCAGTTCTTCTTGCCTCATCATGGTGTACTGAAACCATCCAGTAGCACGAGCAAATTGAGAGTTGTGTTCGATGGGTCTGCCAAGTCTAGCACGGGTTTTTCCTTGAATGATTGTTTAGCTGTTGGGCCAACCGTGCAATCAACATTATACGCTATTATTCTTAGGTTCAGAGAATACAAGTACGCATTTTCTTCGGACATAGAAAAAATGTACCGTCAAGTTGACATATCTCCAGAGGATTCAAAATTTCAGCAAATTTTGTGGCGGTGCAATCCTGCCGAGCCCCTTCGCTATTTTTGCCTGAAGACAATCACTTATGGTTTAGCTTCGTCATCATTTCTTGCCACCCGTGTCATCAATCAAATATCACAGGAAAATAAAAATTCCGAACCACACGCTTCCGGAGTAATAGCTAGAAATATCTATGTGGATGATCTTATGGCAGGAGCCGACAATGAAGATGAGGCTCTGCAACTAAAAGAAAAGGTTACTGATATATTACAAGGCTACGGATTTCACCTTAGGAAGTGGAAATCCAACAACCAAAAAATATTAAGCACAACTCCTCAAGAACTACAGGAATTAAACCACAAAGAAATTCATGATCATAGTGAAACATCAGCAGAATCTATAAAGGTTTTGGGAATCGAGTGGAATCCGAAAACAGACAGTTTCATTTTCACGTCACGGTTACCAGCTTCCAAAAACTTCACCAAAAGAACAGTTCTGTCTGAAGCGAGCAGATTGTTTGATCCACTAGGTTGGTTGGCTCCAATTATTATTACTTTTAAAATCTTCTTACAGCTTCTCTGGGGCGACAATCTTCAATGGGACGATCCGCTACCACACGATAAACCAATTATGTGGGAGAAAATAAGAAACAATCTGCAGGCCATAAACTTAATTTCTATTCCAAGATTTATTAACACTGTTCGAGGGTCTATTACAGATATACACGGATTTTGTGATGCCAGTCAATCTGCCTACGCGGCAGTAATTTACTTCAAAACAATCACGTCCGATGGTCAAATTTCCATTCAACTTGTTTCCGCTAAGACCAAGGTAGCACCTATCAAGCAGCAAACGCTACCACGACTCGAATTATGCGCATCAGTACTGTTAACAAAGCTAATCGAAATTGTCAAAAGAGAATCAAACGTAATTATAAACGAAACATTTGCCTGGACTGACTCCCAGATTGTTCTCGACTGGCTAGCGGATCATCCAAGACGTTGGAGTACTTTTGTTGGTAATCGAACGGCGGAAATTCTTACCAGCCTATCAAGAAAACATTGGCTGCATGTTCCTTCGGCCGACAACCCTGCCGATTGTGCCTCTAGAGGCTTGTCACCTACTGAACTGAAATCTCATCTCTTGTGGTGGAATGGACCAAATTGGCTGTTGCAATCGTCTAATTCTTGGCCTCTACAGAAAAGCGACTATGGCCATCAAGAAGAAAAGTCAAAAAGGACTACCACATTCACTATTATTTGCGCTCAGTCAAGTGACTGGTTTGATGACCAAATCTCCAAATACTCGTCATTTTACAAACTGCAAAGAGTCTTATGTTATGTATTGCGATATATTAACAACTCAACGAAACCCAAAGTCGCGAGAATTGATGGAATCCATTTAAGACGAGAAGAACTTTTCGAAGCTGTGCATATACTTTGCAAATATGAACAACGTCGATTCTACAAAGATGACATAAAGGCATTGCAATCAACAGGACAAATCAATAAATCAAGTCCACTTAAATCCTTGGATCCGTTCATTGACGACTCGGGACTACTTCGAGTGGGAGGGAGACTCCATAATAGCTTGGCATCATATTCAACTAAGCATCCGGCAATCATTTCCCCAAAGTCAAGAATCGCGTTTCTAATCCTTCGTGATATGCATTTAGAACATAAGCATGCAGGTCCCACTCTTCTTTTATCAATATCACGACAACAATATTGGATACCAGGAGGTAAAATGAAAGCCAAAGAAGTTATACGAAAATGCGTTACATGTATAAAATTCAAAGCTGATTGTCAACAGCAACTGATGGGTAGTCTGCCTAAGTCACGCGTGCAATTTATTCGACCGTTCCTCAAAACAGGTGTAGACTACGCAGGACCCATTTCCATCCACTTAACTAAAGGGCGCGGTCAAAAAACTTACAAAGCATACATAGCTCTGTTTATATGCCTTAGTATAAAAGCAGTTCATCTGGAACTAGTCACTGATTTGTCAAGCGAGGCATTTCTAGGAGCTCTAAAAAGGTTTACAGCGCGACGTGGAGTTTGTTGTGAGTTGCTGAGTGACAATGGTACTAATTTTATTGGGTCCAACACTAAATTGCAGAAAGAATTCAACAAACTAATTCAATCTTCTAATACCATTTCTAATTATCTTTCTAGCAATCGAATCACCTGGAAATTCATACCGCCTAGTTCTCCGCACTTTGGTGGACTATGGGAGGCAGCAATAAAAGCAGCTAAGTTCCACATTAAAAGGGTCATTGGGAAGAATATATTAACCCTGGAGGAAATGAATACCTTGTTAGCCGAAGTAGAAGCCATCCTAAATTCGAGGCCGCTATGCGCAATTAACGACACAGAAATAGATGCGCTTACACCAGCGCATTTCCTCATTGGCCACCCATACACTACAATTCCAGAATGCGATATAACCCATCTGAAACCATCACATTTAAATAGATGGCAGCTTGTCCAACAACTCAGTCAGCATTTCTGGAAGAGATGGCACAACGAATATCTCACGTCACTTCAACAGCGAACTAGATGGCGAACCAGAAAAACCTCAATCCAAATGAATGACATTGTGCTGATCAAAGACACCAATTTACCCGTAAACCAGTGGCCCCTTGCACGAGTCATAGAACTTCATCCCGGCTCTGACGGTCTCGTCAGAGTAGTTACCCTCAAAACCCAAAACACCAACATCAAGCGCCCGATACATAAATTATGCGTTCTCCCAGCCTCCGAGGATAATCCAGCAGGACAATAAAAGACATCAACTTCAACATTTATTCCATAAACTACATAGTTATATACCACCAGCCATATCACCCGCATAAACGTATAATTATATCTCATCGACGATCCCTGCCGCATCAATCCATATCCATACGAGCACATATATCATCAATCCATATCCATACGAGCACATATATCATCAATCCATATCTATACGAGCACATATGTCATCTTCCATATCATACGAGTACATCATCATCAATTACCACCATTCACTTCGATTACACGTAACTCATCCTGTTTAGTTCCTGAAACGAATCCATGAACACAGAAGAATCACCCAACACAATATCCACATTTGAACTTGCCAGTTCAACGGGGGGAGTATGTTTAGTTCCTGAAATACAAAACTTTATTAAAAATCGAAAACAACATTACTGAAATTATACTCATCTTAAAATCCGCAATATCCAGAACAGTTTTTCATCTCCTTCGTCAACTGGAATCAAATCCCCATCTGAAAAAGATAAATCAATTAAATGTTTAACAATTTAACTATATATAATTAAATAATCTTTAATTACCTTTTGTATAACACAAAATTATTATTATTTTGATTGAACTGTCACTTGTAAATATTGTTCAGTCAACATTATCCATAATTAGTACATTTATTCCATGTTCTATTAGTAATTAGTACTTCTACTTTAATTTTATAGCATGTTTAATATTTTGTAATTCTACCTTAATTTTATAGAACATTAAGTCTACATTTATTTTTATATCGTTTCAACTATAATTGAATTTAAAATTATGTAATCAGGCAATCTCTTTCATTCCTTAACTTGTAACAACTAACAACTAAAAATTTAGTTCACTTTATTCTGTAATCCCTTAGAGTGTACATTAAAAAATAAAACATTCATAAATAATATTTCTGTAAACCATTTTGTGAATTTTATTTAATATATAAAACGGGTAACGTGAAACCCATTCACGCCTACCTACTATTAACAACAATACAACTCGGGATAAAAGTACAGCATTAAATTTCCTCAGGAATTTAATAAATCTAGCTGTACCCCGACAACAAAGCCAGTAGTTGGCTTTATTTCTAAAACAAACAACTCCGCTGTAGCCAGCGGGTAGTCGGTTCAGATCAAAACTAAAGTTTCGATTACAGATTTTAACTTTGATTTGATTTGATTAACTATTTTTAACTTCGTTTCACTGTATTGTAATTTAGCGTTTAAGATTTAACCCTACAGCAACCCTGCATGGTTCTTCGGTTGCAGATCACAATTTTGGATATTGATGTACCCAAGGCAATATACAAAAACAAGCGACAAGCACGAAACAATTTATAGCGCATAGTCTGCTGACACACTTTAGCTTTCATATACTCAAAACACAACTTAATAAATTTAAATAGAAATTTATTTACTATTTTTTAAATAAAATATCAAAAGGGATTATCTTTGTATAAAAAATATTTTGTTTTCCGCAATACAAATTGAAGACGCACTGCCAAAAAATAATTGGTAAGAGTTATAAAATAATCACAAAGGAATCAAAGCTATGCGAACAATTTGTAAAATGAAGATTGTGGGCTAACTTTTATTAAAATATGTTAACCGAGTTAAAAATGCCGTTTAAATTTATTTATGTGGACCGAGTGTGAACCTTATAAACCAATCATTTTATTTATTTTTAAGTATGGACTATAAAAAACCTGGTAAAATGTATATTTTATATATAAACATATTTTTGTTTTCGTGGAATCCAAAAATCACATTTAGAATCTTTCACAACTGAATAAATTTTATTTATCCAACGAAGTTCATTACATTGCATATACCATAAAGTTCCTTAGAATTGATCAAACGATTTAACTAAATTTTATAATTATGTTCCGCCCGCCAATTTGAATGCCAGTAATACTATTTACTAGTCAGAAAGATTGGCTCAACTGTATGTAGAGCGAATATTTTTATTTATTAACTGGATCTATCAGCAATCTGTTAGAAATTTGTTTTACCTAATCTAGTGACATATGTATTTAAAAGTCAGGTGACTGTTAACACTAGGCTTCGTACAGATAAAGGATGAAATCTATAAAACGTTCGTTGTTACTGTGTGGTTTGTCATTCGAAAGGTCGATACGGTGCGATTGACCGAATATCAATTAATTTTATTTTTGTGGATTTTTGTAAAATAATAAAAAATTATTGCTGTATATTCGATGCTCCATTTTCACGAATTATTTAATGATTATACGAGCAACAGAAAAACTGACATTGTATACACACTGTAAATCTACTTGACATTGGTTAACGATAATTGCATTATCGTCACAATTACTGTTATTTACGAAATTTAATTTTAATTTATACGAGTATTTACAAAAGAAAATACTTTTTTGTATTTTTCAATTTACGAAGATAAAATAAAATATTTTCTCAACGTTATGAGACAATAGATTAGGTCAGTGCTTCCTTTAAGTCACTTACGACATTAATATCAAAGAAATTTGCTCTATAAAATTATTATCAAGTTCATTATTACAAAAACATACCGCGTTGTGTAAATTATTAAAGATATTCTGGATTTATCTAGTTTGCGCGAATTGGCCCGGAAACAAGCGATAATCAGAAGCAGTTTTTTCAGCCCCAAAATAATATTTGATAATTAGAATGCGTCATCCTTGATCTTGAACCTGCACAAAAATGCGAATATCACAAAAATATGACAATTTTATATATAAACACCAGTTGAATGTTTTCTTTTATATGAAATTCTAAAATATTACATAAGAAATATAAATATGTTTACTAGAAATTTATGTATTAATACGTAATATGGAGCATATAGCTACTAATTTTTTTTCGTGAAGCTATAGATAGAGATAACCTTGCTTATCAAATGTAATGTAGTGTAAAAAAACAGTATCAAATGATGGTAAATAAATACACAATTTGCAAGTATAAATGTAAATTTTTAATGTAAATTATAATTATTATGACCCTTAGTAACAGCAAAGAATTTCCAATAATTAGAAATTCTTTGGTAATAGACTTTTTAGTATAAACTCAGCACTGAAAATTTTATGAAATTTCTTTGTAAGTTGATTCAAAACCGTCTATTAAAATTTATAGACGAACATACGGTTTGGTAATTGGAGTGATAATCTGTTGTACATAGTGGGAGTTTGGGACTAAACATGGCAAACAGTAAGGGGAATTTAGCACTCTTGAGAGTTGCAGGCTGTTAAAAAACTTTTGACCGTACATTAAAACAAAAATCTACGGGAACTGTTCGATTGCGGAATTAATACTTTATCAAACTGGTGGAGCGAAAATGCGATTGTTAATCGATGCCGAAAGGTGTCACCTCCGACTGTCGCGGAGATGTTTGGCGTCATCTCCAACATTGCCAGCCGCCCAAAGTATTTTAATAGTTTAGTGGTGATTGTGGTTGTCTGGAATAGGCAAAAAGTTACAACTTTATCACTAGTTGCCTGTATACGTTTTGGACTTTGCCTCTTTGCACGGTATACCTTTTATACGACGCGATGAATGTGTTTGTAGTGAACTTGGACAGCAGCTCCAAATGTAGTTCCCTCGTAGATAGCGAAACGAAAATACAAATGTAGCCATTGGTTGCCGCGCCACCACGACCATTGCGTTGCTTGGTGGGTATTGATCTGCATAATCCCCGCCACAGTGTGGGAATAGTCTCGAAGGAGTAACCGATGGCGAAAGCATACAACCATCACCAAGGTTTTGATACTTAAAATCCAATAATGCTTCCGTAAGTGTGCTAGCATCAGCTGTAGACCACCGTGTAGCGTTGTGAAATGTGTTTGTGAAATGTGCTTCGAAATGAGAAAATTTGTAAGCTGGCTGTCTTTGGGCAGAATGATCGGATGCTTCACTGAAGTGAACTCTTTTCTAATAGATATTCTCCGGATTGGCACCTCGATATCACCTTAGCAAAATGTGACTCTTGAACCTGTTTTACCCAAAACTAGAATGCTTAATTGATCTTGGGCACGGTAATGAAGTTTTTCCAATGTGCTGCTGTGCTGAGAGACACGAAGTATTTTCCAAGCGAGAGTGTAAGTGATTGTGAGATGTCATGGTTTCTATGTTAGTGTAAGCCTCGCTCGTGCTTTGGCATGGACCTTGACCTGCATCTTCTCGTAGCCAAACGACCATGCCCACATAAATGAAGAGTCAACAACATGATAGGCTCAATCTGTAGGATTATGCTTGGTGTCGACATAATTCCAAAATGCGGGTTGGGTGTAACCCAAGATGTGGGATGCCCGATTGACCACAAACGTCTTCCAGCGACTAACTTCCAGCGAGTGACTGAACGATGGTGTGCATTAGTTTGGCGAGGAGTATACTGGCACAAAGCTCCAGAGGTACAGACTGACCATCTGTAGTGATGTAACGTAACGTATGCTGCACCTGTGTATGATTTCTCAGATGCATCGCTGAACCCGCGAACTTGAAAATGAAAAACGAGTTGTCGAATGATTTATCCAGCAATCGATTCTGAGAGCCTACAGTGATTTGAAACTATTTCGATAAGTGAGCCATCTTTGAGCGATTGGTTTTAGGACCGTTTCATCCCACGATATGCCGAGTACCAAGTATGGTTTACGCGATAATTATTTCATCAAATGTGATATAACCAACATAAAATAACCAAACTGTGGACACAAAAATGTTGGCACACATGTTTTGAAATGTAACAGTTTTAACAGGAATTTTCATACACTTCGACCACGAGGTAGTGTTGTGTTAGTCATCAGGAATCTAAAATATATACTCACATAAACTATATCACTGGGATGAAGGTTCATACGGGTACATACCGGAGTCAATCAATCACGATCAGGACAAAAAAATTAAAATTTTCACTGATACATTTTCTACTATAGCAGTTTTCACAGGGGTTGAGAAAGTGTTGGTCATGAGGAGACTGAAACGTATACGCACATCACCATTTCACTGGGATAGTGGTATATACTCGAGTCTGTGCATAACGATCAGGAGACAAAAATATAAATTTTTACTGTTATATTTACTTCTCTAGTATAGTTTGCACTGGCATTTCCAAACACTTCGGCCAATGCCACGAGGTAATTTTGGTCATCGTTTTCGGTCCCTTTATTTACAGTTTAACTTCGTTAGTTTGCAGTTCTAGCTGGTTATGGTTTCGTTATGTCTGTGTAGTTAGCCCGAAAAATATCCCGAAGAAATGCGATGGCAACACTCTAAAACGAATATCACAACATTTTTCAGTGTTATCCCGAAAAATTTTCCATATCACGCTAGTTTTGAATGTCATCCCGAAAGTTTTTTACTATCATAAAATTTTTACTATCATGATTTTTTTTTTTTTTTTTTTGTTATCCCGAAAAATGATTCGAATACAAAAAATTTCAGTAAACAAATAGCAACAGGTGTTCGAACCATCCCGAAACCAAAAAAAATATTGAAGCGCAGAAATTTATATCACGAGAAATTAATTTACTAACAAACAATTTACTGGCGTGGTTAATCCAAAAACGGAAAATCAAGCACTCTGGTTATTAGTAAGAAAACAATTATTGTGGATCGAGTCTATGAATCAAATTTTAGATATAGTCGTGTGAAGTCGTAGTAGATATCAATTAACAGAGCAAGGTTGCTATGGAATTTGTAGAGGAAGGATCCACCTTTCAAACGCCAAAATTGTGAATCGAGTCTATGAGCCACATTTTAGATATAGTCGTGTAAAGTCGTAGTAGATATCAACTAACAGAGCAAAGTTGGTATGGAATTTGTAGAGGAGGGATCCACATTTCAAACGTTAAAATTTTTCGAAGTTGTTTGGGTTTTTCAATAATTAGAGGTTGGATACGTGCTTCTAATGATATTCGTGCTTCTGATGTAAACATTGCATATTATAATAAATTAATAACCACTTATCTTGGACACACTTTTTATTTTATGATTTGCCACCTAGGGTCAGTATATTTACAAAAAATAATCTTCATTGCAGCGTAAAATGAAATAAACACCGTTAAGATAATTTTCAATTAATTTTTAAAGTTTTATGGCCCGATTCTGAAATTGTAAAAATTCTATAGGTGCAAATTTATAGAAATTGCTTAAAGAGAAAAAGTTGCACGGTTCTAAAAAATTAAATTCACAAACTGTAGACTTTTCGCCGGTGTAAATCAATACGAAATAAATTCGCCGCTCTAACCGAATTATATTTTATTTTAAAATATTCTATCAAATTCGATGGCGGCACTCGAATATTCACATAAACTTTATAAATAAAATTCTTCTGTGTATATTATCTGTGTTATTGTTTTATCCAAAAGCTCAAAAACTACAATTGTTATTAGCTTCAACTTTTGTTAGTATATACATTGTTGGGTTTAGAATTAAGGTAGTGAATGGGTCAGTTGTACAAGATGTCGAGGGTGACCTCGTTCACTTGGCAAAACACATCAACAAAGACTAATGTTATAGGGTTAGTAGTTTATAATAGGAATGTAAGGGTTAATAGTTTACAACATCAATGCTAGGGTTAATAGTCTATAGTTTGAATGAGATAGGTAGGATCAGAGTATGGATCGCAGTATCGTTTTGATTGGCTATTCACTTAGTTTGTCTTATTATAATCACAGAAAACAAATTCCAATTCGACAAATTCCATACCAACCTCGATCTGTTAATTAATATCTACTACGACTTCACACGACTATATTTAAAATTTGACTCATAGACTCGATTCACAATTTTGACGTTTGAAAAGTGGATCCTTCCTCTACAAACTCCATAGCAACCTTGCTCTGTTAATTGATATCTACTACGACTTCAAACGACTATATCTAAAATTTGACTCTTATACCCTTGACAGACTAGCGATTAGCTAAACGCGTTTAGTCGTTTTTTCGAGTTTATCTCTTAATGTGTCAACTTCGAGATTAGCTAAACGGGTTTTGTTTTAGGTTTAGTAACTAAACTGGTTTAGTGCACTAATCTCTCAATATTTTGAAGTTTATCGCATAAAAATGGGTTTAGCGGGAGCGCCATCTAACAATGAAGGTTAAAATTTGTAAATAGGACAATGTTATTTAGTGCTGTGATACAATTATAGATGCCGCTTACTTTTTGAGTTATTCCTTTCGAGTTCAAAAAATTTTTGTTGCTTCAATTTAAGTTCAAAATACACAAATGTGTATTTAAATAATGACCGGTTGTAATGTCTTCCGTATTTTAAAGGATCTTAGTTAAATGGGAATTCTTAAAAAAGAGCATAATAATTTGGTAACACATAATTTATATAACATATTAATTATTTGTTTTTGATAACATTAATTATTTTATTATTATTATAATTAGTGTTATTTTTCTGAACAAAACAAAATTAAACGGTATGCACAAATGTGTATACTGGTTTTCAATTTACACATAATTATATTCTGACACATTCGTTTCTCGTTATCAAAATTTGCATACACAATTGTGTATACTGGCCGGGCAAGGTTATATCTCTTTTCTGGTTTGCCATCACAATTGTGTAGATATCGAAAACGAATCGAGTCAAAAGTTGATTTTTGTATGTGATATGGACCAACATACACATTTGTGCATACCTCTTACCGTAGAGCGTGTATTTTAATACCATGACAAATAAATGCTGCGTTTTTTCTTAAAACAATCGAGTGTAGCTATTTTCAAATTGGTCCAATTTAAAATTAAAAATTTAATTTTTTTAAATTAAATAATTTTGATTTAATATAAATCTATGTACATATAACCAAAAAAATCCATCATAAAAGTTGTATGGTTTTCTTGGAATATCGTTGTTCTGTATAGTTCTGTCAATGACATTTTTTTTAATACCGATTCCGGACAAACAGCGCTACCGTATTTTATTATTGAAACAGGGTTTGCTAAAGCCTCATAGTGTGTCAACCTAATTGGTTTTGTAGTAGATTAACTAAACTAGTTTAGCTAAACGCGTTTAGCTAAACCCTAGTCTGTCAAGGGTATTAGACTCGATTCAAAATTTTGGCGTTTGAAAGGAGGATCCTTCCTCTACAAACTCCATAGCAACCTTGCTCTGTTAATTATTATTTACTACGATTTCACACAGCTATATCTTAAGCTTAACTTGTAATATCTTCTTGTCATTTTACTAAAATAAAATACTTCTATTTTAGTTCAGAGAATTGTTGTTTTACTAATATTAAATATTTGAATTAATTTTTTTTATATTTTATTAATTTTGATTATATCGAAGTAAATTATTTTAGTGTAATTTTTTTCGAGGTGATATAAAAATCTATCACGAAATGTTAAATAATAGTATATTTTATACATATAATTGAAAATTTAATATTACAAAACTATATAATAATTGACTATACATTATAGCTAACCTCGTGATATATTTGTTTTAAATGCAGCAATATTACTTATATTATATATACTTGACTATCAGGATAGTATTAAAATATTCTGTAAATATATAATAGTCTTGCCATATTTAACTATAATGGTTTTTCGGGGTAATTTTGCGCGCTAACTTCCCAGAGGTACATAGTTTCGTTTGGGTGCTCTGTGTGTTTTTGGAGGACATAGAGGAGAAATATTTATTTTAAGAATTCATTCATGCGTTTCATGACTTTCAATAACAAATTTTTTAATTAAATTTTGTAAAAATTTTGAATAATTTATAATTAAAGTTGTCGTCAACAAGTCACAATATTAATATTTTGGTTATGAAAGGTATGCATGTCGCAAAAATTAATTTTTATTTTTAATTTACAAAAAAATAAAATTAATTAAGTACGTACCACTGATGCGCACAATAACATCTGGGGAATATATTCATCAATAAACACCTTATGAAAACACCCAAAAATTCTTGAATCGCCGTGTAAATTTACTTCCTTTATTATAACATCAAAAATTTTTAGCATGACACATTCAAGGTAGACAATAAATGATCACTAAACAGCAAATCAAATTAATTACTTACAAACTAAATAAACTTGTAATAAAAGTTTTTCTTTTTACTATTTTCAAGTCTAAAAATAAATGTCTTAAGTATATTTTGTTTTAATTTTACATTAAAATTAATCTTACCACACGCATAAGACATAATAAATATAATTTGATGTTTAAAATTCGTCGATGTTATTGCTCTCAGGGTAATTTATTATACGGTAGAATTCTTTTACACATGCTATACATACAAATATTTTTGGCGCAATTTTTAGCTCCTGCTAATATTAAAACTATTTGATGTAAATCTTTTATCAGAGTTATCAAAAAGTACTGGCGACAAATAATCATAATAACAAATTTTAATAAATTTTCCTGTTGATTGAAATAAAATTGTAATAATACTCGTACATGCGTGTATGTATAACGTAAATTAATTTTTTCTTTCATTTTCTATTTTTTGATAGATGTCATAATAAAACTCATATGAAATTGAAGTCGTGGTTATCACCTAAAATATTTTTAGATTTCATGAAAATGCTAAGTAATTTTTCATTTCTTAAATGCCTATTAAATTATTCACATTCACCAATGAAATTAATTATACCGGATTATCATTATTGGCCGTTGTGATACAATCAGGCATTTTGTATTTTGGGATGCGCATGCGACAGTGTACAGAATTAATTTAATAGCGGCACTTATGGCAAGT
Organism: Nephrotoma appendiculata; assembly: GCA_947310385.1. NCBI lineage: Eukaryota > Metazoa > Arthropoda > Insecta > Diptera > Tipulidae > Nephrotoma > Nephrotoma appendiculata. Next base: position 89,878,119 of record OX371225.1, read on the forward strand.
AATTTGGATTGGTACACACAATTACATTTGCCGCATTAATTCTAAAAAATACATATTTAATTATTTATATAATATTTTAAAAGACGTTACCGGAATATTAAACTCTATGAAAAATATAAATTATCAACTCAGTCTTCAGTTTGATAATGGTCCGGTCGAATGTTATGTCAAATAGTCAGAACGCGCAGCCAAGTTGCTCATTATTACTTGATACTGATAAAGTGTTCAGTTTAGTGAAAATATTTAAATTATAATTAAATAAAAGTAGTTAAAATGTATTACGCCCAGTTATAGTAATTTGTTTCAATAAGGTTATATATATATTGTTTAAAAAATATTATGTTCAAGTTTAAAAATATTTACACTGTGAAAAATCAATCATAAATCTAAAGTGTGACTCGACTCTAAAAATTTAAAATAACTCAGAATCTAATTACTAAATAATTTATAGAGCAGTTGACTTTGATTCGGTCCAAAAATTATGTTGGATATTCGATTTTCTGTCGCTTATGAAAAATTAACACCTCTGATTAATCATAATTAATGTGTTCTTGGCCTACACATATAAAAAACCATAAATTGTTATTTACCAACAGACGATGAACCAAACGTTCAAGTTAGCAATAGTAAGTTATGTTGAATATTATACAGCAAACCCAACCTACGCGGGCTCTATAAATTTAGGATTTTTTGGCTAAGCGGAAATCAAAATTAGAAAACAACTGGCACCACTCGATACATAAAAATATATTGAAAACGGGCTCATCTGTTAATTCTAGTAAGTACACGACTTTGTAATAAATTTTATATTGAAATCGAGCTTCTGCAACCTTGCTTTTGATATAAGGAAAAATGAACTAAACTTTTCCCCCATTATTGAGTTTCTAGCAAACGAAGTTTGGGATAAGTATATGGTGGTCTTGGAAAACTTTATGTTTTGTGTATTTAAAATGCTAGATTAATTAGAGTCTCACGATCCCTATAAACAACTAACATTTGAATACTATGAAAAGCTTCCATTTTGAACAAATATTATCAAAGCCCAGCCAAAAACAACTCCTTGTCGTAATAATTTTAGAAATGTGTCGTGATATTTTTTAGAATCTAACATCATTCTATATTGAAATGCCAATGATTCCAAGATTATAAATTTTTTACGGGTTTTACACACTAAAAATAAAATTCTGAATAAAAATTTAGTTTGGTTGGAGCGGTACAAATATTTCATTGTCATCTCCACTATAATACCTCTAAAGCACAAAATATTATTTTTCTTCTTCAAATTGCCGTGAAGTTAACTGAAATCTACAGATATACCATTTGTTTCCAGCTACAACATAAGTTATAGGATACCATTGAAATTAACATATTGGAAAAAGAAAATATCCGATATGGCATCTGATGAGGTCTATTTTATTTTTTATACATTTCACTAAATAAGTAAGGGTTTTCAAAGCTCGATAAACATCTGTTAATAAACATCTGTGCGTTAATATTTTCCGGAAAAATTTATTGCAATTTGAATTGAAATTAGAAATTTAGAAGGATTTGGCCGCCTCTTTAATCAGATTATATAATCATGATATTTTTGGATTAATGTGCAATTGGTTCACTGAATTTTCTACAGATTCTAATGGTTGTTGGGAGGGGAGGGTTGCTGGTAGATAAGGCAATCGACATGCCGTACGAGGGAGTGGCGATCTCATTTTCCTACGTGTTTTACACTTATTTTTATTCTGTTTTGTACTAACGTCTGATTGACGTGGATGGTGAAGTTGTTGTCGCGTTATTTCTCTTTGCTACGCCCCCCCCCCCCCGCCCATAAAAATTACATAAAATTTTCAATTTTTATTTTGTGAATTGGTATTTCTGCGTCAAAATGAGACGCGACATAAACATATTTTAATTCAAAAGCGGACAAATAAAATATAAAGCTGGTTTTACTCCTTTACTTTTTGGGTTTTTGCCCTATGTAGATTTTTTTGAACAAATGGCATTTTCAGTAACAAAATTAAATAAATTATACACGGAACCTTCAAATTGCATATAGTTATTTTGTATTCGCAACAGTAATTAAATTCGCAAAATAAGTAAAAATTGAACCAGTATTGTTCACTCTGGGTCTAGGATTTTACCCTCACCTTCGTATATTACCCCCTGGATACTACCCTCACACTATTACGCCCGGATAGTTACCCCTACTAATTGACCCCGGTCAGACCCAGATCATTATTCCGTCATTACCCCCGTTCATTTTGCTTAAGTTATTCCCCCTAATATTATTCCCCCTTCATCTCCTATCTAATATAAATAACTTCGATGAATTGATAAATTGTATCTTAGCACAATTCATTTTCGCACATTTTGCGGGTCTCAAAGAAATTTCGTGTGATACCATTTCTTTGGGAAAATTTAGTAATAAACGTATTTTCGTGATTTCTGCCAATTTTTAGTAAAGTGTTTGAGCGTATTATTTATAACCGGCTCTTAGAGCATGTTGAATCAAATCAAATTGTCCATAAAAATCTATTTGGTTTTATGAAATGAAGTAGTATACTCTCAACGCAAGTATCAATTTGATTGAAAATATTTACAGTTCTCTAGAACAAAAAAAAAAACAACTTCTTGTTTGTTTCTAGATATAATAAAAGCGTTTGATTGTGTAGAGGTAGACCACCAAATACTCCTGACTAAACTATTATGGAATTTGCGGTAAAGGCATCAAACTAATTTAAAATTATCTAATAGATCGAACGCAAGTTGTTAAACTTGATAATTACACGTGAAGCGCGGAATACCACAAGGATCGATCCTAGGATTAGTAATGTTTTTACTTTACATAAACGACCTATTTGATATTAGACGTTTCTCGCTAAAACTTCAATAAATCGACAAGGAGAGAATTTAGATTCTCTATAAAATGGCTAGTTTGGATTTGGGAATGAAATATCGAGCAAGCTCGAGTTCAAAGTCTCAAACAGCAGCATATTTTTTCCTTTTATTTTTATTTTTATTTTTATTTTACTCAAAAACGTCATAAAAAAACAAAATAAAATAAAACGGATTCCAGTATCGAAAAGAAGACAAAATTTCCTTCAATTAGTAGAAGCAAAATTATTTCTTTGAAAAGTGTTATTTCATCAAGATACAAAAGTTCAAATCTGGATATTCTTCCGAAAAAAGTATCAGGGACGAGATTTTGTAACAACATATTTTTGATACTTTATCGAAATTTATCTCTCGTTTACTTAAACTGAAATTGGTGTCTGTGTCGTTTATAAATTATTTCTTTTCTGTTGCTATCACAACCTACTAGAATAAATGTGAGAATTGTCTCTTTCTCTAATTTCGTTGAAATATCGTAAACAAATTATTTGATGGTAGAAATCGAGTAAATATATCACAATTTTTTAATCTAGCAGGCTAAAAATACCAGAAGCACTCTAGCAGAATATCTCCGCGCTAGGAAAGCCACGATTAAATTCCTTCGACAAAAGAAGCGCGAACATATGAGATTATGCATCGAAAACATCAGCTTCCAAGCGGAAGTAGGAAACTCAAGGGACTGTTTTGCCAACGCCAGGAATATCACTAAAGACTTTCATCCAAGAAGTACAGCCATCAAAGACGGGAGTGGAGAGCTGAGAACAAACGTGGCTGATGTTCTCTCAGTATGGCAAACCTACTTTCAAAATCTGCTAAATCGGAATGACGAAGTTACCCCCATTAGAGCAATAGCTCCGCCAGGTGAAGAGTTCTTTGTCGAATATCCCACAGTAGAGGAAGTAGACGCAGCTATTAGTCGACTGAAAAACGGCAAGGCACCCGGTCTCGATGGAATCCCCGCAGAACTAATTAAACTCGGAGGCGCTACTCTTGCAACAAGTTTATACGATCTCGTCGTTTGTATTTGGGACCAAGAAGAGTTGCCGGAGAACTGGAAGACCGCACTCATATGTCCATTGCATAAAAAAGGCGACCGTCTTAAATGTGAAAACTTTCGTGGCATAGCTCTATTGAACACTGCTTACAAAGTATTGGCTAATGTTGTACTTGCCAGACTCATCCCTTTCGCCGAAAACATCATTGGCGACTATCAGTGTGGTTTTCGTCCCAACCGATCGACCACTGACCAGTGTTTCACCATGAGGATGATCTTGGAAAAATGTTGGGAGTACAACATAACCATACATCAGCTATATATAGACTTCAGACAGGCGTATGACAGTATAAACCGCGACAACCTATGGGCCGCGCTCATATGCCTGGGAATCCCAGAGAAACTCGTTTCTCTGTGTAAATTAACAACATCCGGATCTGTATGTAGAATCGTAATTGAAGGATCTGTGTCAGACCCCTTTGAAATAACATCTGTGCGCGTATTTTGATCCAGAATTGGGAGACGAAACCACAAATTTGTGTATACGTCTACGACGTATAATACAGAATTTTGAATAAGTGTGCTGTCATTTGTTACGCGTATTATACGTCGTAGACGTATACACAAATTTGTGGTTTCGTCTCCCAATTCTGGATCAAAATACGCGCACTGGTGTTCGACAGGATGATGCACTCGCGCCTGTGCTGTTCAATCTGGTGCTTGAGTACGTAGTGAGGAAAAGCCACATCGAAAACTCGCGCTGTATATTTAATAAGTCAGGCCAAATTCTTGGATATGCAGATGATATCGTGCTTCTTGGCCGAAGACCTAGCGATATCAAAGACAGTTTCATACCGCTCGATCGCTGCGCAAGAAGACTTGGTTTGGAGGTGAACAGCAGTAAAACCAAATATTTAGTAACACCTAGGAACATCTCTACGGCAAATCTCGGAATTGGCGACCACAACTTTGATAGCGTCGAAAACTTTAAATACCTCGGGTCAGTTATAACATCGTCGAATGATATGCAGGCAGAAATAAAAGCCCGAATCGCTGCCGGACATCGAGTTTTCTACGCCAAATCAAAATTATTGCGATCGAAACATCTATCGCAGTCGTGCAAGCTCGCACTTTATAAAGCACTTATAAGACCTGTGCTGGCTTTCGGAAGCGAGAGCTGGACCATGACCACTAACGATTGTAGATTATTATCTACCTTCGAAAGAAGGGCTGCCCGTTCAATCTTTGATCCAATTAAAGTTGCGAACAACGAATATCGGATTCGTATGAATCACGAAATAAAGCAACTCCTCGGAGGCAGCGATATTATCGGATTCATCAAATCCAATCGAGTGAGATGGCTCGGCCACGTTACAAGGTCTCCCCAACAACGGATGATAAATAAAGTGTTCCACCAACAACCAGCCGGAGTACGTCGTAGAGGAAGACCCCAACTACGCTGGCGCGACGACATCGAACAAGATCTACGAACATTAGGATGTCGAAACTGGAGGACGAGAGCGGTGGATCGAGATGGATGGAGGGCCTTAGTGCAGGCGGCGAAATCCCTTCATGGGATGTGAAGGCCAGAGAGAGAGAGAGAGAGAGGCTAAAAATAATATAAAATATGAAATAGTGTTGCATTTTATTCTAGAGAAGCGAGACATAATCTTCGATAAATTATCGAAAATTGTGATGTTACAAAATCCCACCCCTGTTCCGTTTTTCTTGGTGCAGTGTATATTCACTCCATCAATTTCGCGTTTGGTATTTGGTTTTAAAAAATCTCCAAAAGTGTTTGGGATGTCGTTTAATTTCTTCCTTTATATTGCGAAAATAGCTCTTGTAATTCAGTTCAAAATAGGATTCAAAATTTGGGTTTAACCATCTTTAAAGCAGTAGCAATGTTTTGAAAAATTTAATTAGTATTTTATATTTTTAATTGACGCTGAAAAAAGGTGGAGGGTAAGTTATTGTTATATTTTGTGAAAAAACGTGTGTCCATTGGCAAGAATTTTTTATAATTTTGATTGAACTTTCTTAGAGGCGAGTTTGAGGATCTATATTGTAAACAAATGTTCTGAAAATGTCTTCAAGTTCGTAGAATATTGTATCAAAACAAAATTATTATTAAGATCGGTAAACTCACCTTATCATGTAAAAGGTATCCGGCTATTATAATTCGGAATAACCCAACATTACGATAAAATAGTTTCTCTACAATAGAGATTAAAATAATAATATTTAAAAGGTTTATATCCGGTTCCCCGGAGAAGTTAAAACGCAATCCCAATTACGATTACTGTTACTTACCGTAACTACACCATAAATAGGCTATTAAGATAAAAATCCAGAATGTATTCTGTTACGTCGATACCAATGCAAAATTTTGTTTTTTGATTTTCGGTCTATTTTATGTACATACATCAGTGCAAATATACTTAAAATTACGACATAAAAAAGACCCGTTTTACAACCAGTTCAGTGTAGATTTTAGCCTAGTAATATACATTTGGTTTCCCGTTTTTGTGAAATTAAATTGTTAGTATAGCTGTAACCTGTAAGTTATTAAGTTTTGAATACAATTTATATTTTCAAATAGAAAATTCTGTTTAAATGTAAAAATTTAGATTTTGAATTTTGTTATTTAAATCAAAAAAATTGACTGAAAATTCGCCTATATTAAACTACACCTATACTCAATATACAGGATGACTCTTAATTAAGTACAATAATTTCGGGAGGTGATGGAGAACACTAATCGAACAACAAATTCTATGACAGCACATATCCTATCTGTAACCCTTATAGAGATAATCATGGTTCTACTGTAAAATTAGTAACTTTGAATTTCACTCAACTAAAAAAAAATTACTCATAAATTTCTCAAATATGTAAACGGTTTCTCGTCGCAAATTAATTTGTTTATCAAACACAGGGCTAATAATAAGGTAAATTGATAATAAATACACTTTACACTAAAAAAGGTGTGAAAATCTTTAATTTTTCAATATTTCTATAAAAAAATGCATACGTAAACGTAATCTTTTTTGCATACTCGTTTTTTCAAAATATTTGAGAAATTTACTGTAATTTTGAAGTATGTATTAAGAACCAACGATAAAAAAAATTTAAAATTTTGACGACATTAATTTTTAATGACATTCTAGCCATACTAGTCGTAACGAGTATGCCGTAAATTGTTGAATATTGAATGACAGCTATTTGTTATAATGACAGCTATTTATTGCTTGTTGTTTTTAATAGATACATATTTTAATTTTTTTTAAGTTTGGACGCTAAATTTCGCTCCAATAATTTTTATTAAGTGACAATTCATATTTAACGAAGCTTCGTTAAATTTTTTAATTTAAATTAATTTTTCTATGGACGAAAACACAGAACGGCATTTATCGCAAACATAACTTAATTATTATTATAATTATTTTAAATTTGTGTATGTTACCCCTTTAGTCGTATTGATAAGCTACACATTTTGCGTACAAACGCAATTATGAAATAGTTGAGTACGCAAAAAGTAAGAAAAGCGAGGGAAGCTTTATTTACTTTAACTTTTTTCCAGTAATTTATTCGTACTTATTGATTCGCCTACTTATTATCAATTTATTTTATTATTCTTGTAAATCCTGTGTTTGATAAACTAATTAATTAGCAATAAGAAAACGTTTATTTAAGAAATTTGTGAGTAATAGTTTTTAAGTTATGAGTGAAATTCGAAAATACTATAAGTTTACAGAGAACCTTGATTATCTCTATAATGGTTAGAGATAGTTTTAACACTATTTGCCGTAGACACTTGGTGAAATACACTAACACTTAATAAATACATTTCTCTTAACACTTGTTTTTCTATTTCGCAAAAAATTATTTTTGAATATTTTAATTAAAAAATTGGTTCGCACTGGTTTTATTTAACTCGGTCGATAGACCATGCGCCTCCGGTTCAGCATCTTCTTCACAGTCACCAACATCAACAACATTAATTTCACTTTTTGTTTCTGTTCCGTTTTCCAAAATGAGCCATATCGGTTTTTGATCGCATTCTAAAAAATTCGTCATCCGTAATATCTTTTGTACTCAAATCTGGATCTTGTAAGAATTTTATTAATGATGCAACATCTTTATTTCTTCTTTTTTCTAGCTTATCTTTTAGGAGATTAAGCATTTCATAACTCAATGCTGTTGTCTAAGTTTTCAGATTTTTAAATAAAATAGCCGAAACCATTTCGATTTCGAGAATATCCATATTCCGACAAAGTCATTTATTGTTTGAGCATCCCTCATTTTAGATAATTTTTTTATAGCATTTTGCATCCTACGGAATCGGCCCAACTTTCTAATGCATTCCACCGGATGCGACTGTTTAAAACTCGATTGAGTTCTGAACGCTCTAACTCATTTATATATTTTTGCAGAATTGTATTCTTTTATAGGAGACATTGTAAACAATTTGATAATACTGCGTATGAAATTTAAATCGGCCCCAAACATAAAACTTTGGTTAGACTGTAAATGCATAAACGAGACAAGATAATACTCCCATTATCATCTTCAGTAGATCTGCAATGTAGGAAAACTCAGAAATTTCAAGTTATTCATATTGTTTGAGCTATTTTTATACAATGGTTTGATAACTGGCAAATGTATGGCATGAGCATGGCAGGTTAGATGGAAGCTGGGTGGTATTCTTCCAAATTTCAGCATTATAGCTGCACCATTTGTAGTCGTAGCTATACAACATCATTTTCAAAACTTATCTAAAGTTTATTGAGCCTCCCAATAACCAACTCCAGCATGCTTTCAGCAGAGCAAGAACCAAAAATTGGAATTAACCCTCAAATTGAATGGCTTGCCGCTAAGGCGATGAAAGCTCACATTGATGTAACGCCACGCCATTCTTCTAATATAATGCTGAATCGTTGTGATTCCAATAACATTCGCCAGTGCTGTAGATTATACGTTTTGCACTTCAAATTCATGATTTTGCAAATGACATTCAATTTTTTTTCAAATCTAAATTTTTTGCAAAGCAAATTCGTGCTTTTTCAAAGTAACTTCAATTAAATGTAAAGTAAATTCAAATATATTTTTAAAACAAATTCAAGTTTTAATATTTCAAGTTCGCAAATTTTTACAATTCAAAAACAATTTTTTGCAAAATAAATTCAGTGCTCCCAATTCTTAACCGATTATGATAAGATTGGGTATGTTGGATGGAAATGGAATTCTTAAATGATTGTTGGAAGAAGTTCTGGAATATGGCCACGTGGAATGGTACTCGATTAATTCTTAACCGATTATAATGGGATTGGATATATACTGGATGTAAAAGGGATTTTTAAATTATTACAGTTGGTCTGGATTTCTATTAAAGAATTTAGCTGTTTAATTTTTAAAAAACTACCACAAAACACTAAAATCATCCATATAGGTGCTACATTATATCCGAACAATATATCATAGAGCTAATTCAAGCGTGTTAGGAGTTTGGAAATTTAATCTACGGGAACTATCAAGACCATTTCCGGGAAACAGGATTAACGAAAAAATTCTTAATTCTCGGAAATTAAGAATTTTTAAAAAAGCCCAACTCGGGTGCCAATAGAATTACTTTTGTTTTAATACATCTGAATGTGCAGCGATAACATAATTTGAAAGTATTTACTGATAATTTGAACTACTTGTAATGGCAGTATGTTACAAACAGACATGAATTTATTATTCGATTCAGATGTTGTGGCTACATACTAGAGGTGTACACGACCAAGCGGTGTCATTTGCAGAATCGACAGTTCGGGTCTTGACGAAGTCGCAATGTTATATTAAGAATATTGTTCTTCATAACCAACGATATATGCTGATCTAGAACTAGTATATTATTGATTGAAAATGAGATTTTTCAATTACATAGAAGCACCACCACGAGAGGAGTATAATTTAATAACATACAACCCACCATTGCTTAGCGTTAATCACCAAGCCGTTTTGGGGAATACTCGATTAACCTCTTGCGCTATCAATTAGTTAGAAGAAATGTGTGCCCATCCACTCAAAGAAATTCCAAATGAACTCCTCCTAAATGGCTGGACCGATTTTAATGAAATTTTGTGTGTGTGTTTGAGTGGATTCCTGGATGGTTTAGATTCACAATTGGACCCGGTAGGTGATACTGCAATCAGGTTCTAGGAAATTTTTTTTGTTTTTTGACGAAATTTCTTTTTTTGATTTTTTTGCATATCCGAATATATAACCCCAAAATTTCACCACCCACCAATCTTTATATATATATATATATATATATATATATATATATATAATTCATCTGTAAGTGTGTTCAAATTTAAAATTTATTATTTCGTTTATTTATATTTTTTCGACTCTCTTCCAAAGTGACTTTCTACCAGTGACGTACATTGCACGTCAAAATCGCGCAAGAGGTTAACGATAGCTATTGTGAACGATAATAGTCATCAAGGTAGGGAAATTGAGCCAAGGCTGATGATGACGAGGCTGTGTACTAAAAGTGGTACAGTGATAAAAATATTAAAGTCATAGTAGGGTAACAATGAAATTCTGTATCGAGTAAAATACGACATTGAATATTTTTTCAAGTGGTGAAAGTATTAGTTAATAAAGTTTGCATCCATCGAACACCCGAAACTCGTCACAATATTAATTTTTTATGTTCTAAGTTTAGTTCTTTAACCCAGTTGATCAGTAAACCTCGAAGTCACAACAACTATTAAAATAAAATCCAATAGCTAACTTCCAAAACGATTATAATAGTTTCTTATTAAATAACCCAACAATAAAAGAGATTTTACTTGTTAGAAAAAATGTGTTAAATCTTATTTGTTAAAATAAATAATGAATGTGTATCTAATAAATTTAAAATGTCCAAATATTTTATTTTATTCACAATAGAATAAAAATGTTTTATGCGTACAAAATATGATAATTTAATTTAGTTGCTTATACAATTCACGGTCGACATATTATGTACATCAACATTATTTTGTTATTATATTATATTATCTACTGTATCTATCCTCTTTATAACAAAAAAAAACCAGGTTCGAACCGATAAGATTCTAAACAAATTATTAACGATTGTTAATAGATTATGGTGGATTATTCATAATGGACTGCCATACAAAGTTTTCAGCCTTTTTTGCACAACCTAAATACGGGTATTATATACAATTTTGGTCAACAGTTGATTAATAACTGTAATTTTTCTGGTAAAACTATTATCATTGTAAAATCTCTGTGATTTTTTGGTTAAAACTGAACCAGTGTTGCCAACTATTTTTTTCGAATGGTGCCAAATTGACGACAAAATAGTGACTAAATATTTAATTGACTAAAACAGTACTAAATAACTTTTCGTATAAAATTCTGATTTTAAAACACATTTTAGTATATAGCGGTTAAAATGTTCGATTTCTGCACGAGAATAAAAATATAAACAAGCAACTTGAGTATTACAATCTGTCCGCAGCGTAGGAACGAAATTTAAACAATAATTTTTTCTGCTTCCATGTTCATCTCTGATTAAAGAAAAATAGTATATTGTATAATTAGGAGGAAAAGTACTGCATTCCCGGACGATAGTGGAAATTGTCAACCACGGGATTGCCGGCAACCACGGGAGTCCGGGAATGCACTTTTCCTCCGAACTGTACATACTATTTTTTCTCCGATCGAGCTTTAAAACGAATATAAACCCAAAATAATTTTTAGTATTAATCATTAATTATCATATTAAGAAATCAAAACAAGGTAAAAAATCGAAAATAACATAAAATTATTGCTTAGTTAGCAACGACATCATAAGACTTAAATACATTTTGTTTTTTTTTCAAAAGTACGGGAATATATTCCCGGCCTAGGCCAGCAAAAATATTCTCGTTCTATTATTACTTGTTGCTTAGCAACAAATAGAATATACTAGAATCATGAGCTTTTCGTTTCGAAAAAACAACGGAAAGATATATTTTTTTCCTACGGTCGGAGAAAAATACATTTTCTTTTTATTTAATTTTCGATCGAGTGTGTGCGCTATAACATAAAACGCTTTTACACACGTTTTAAATGGCAACCAATATAAATAAATTTAAATTAAGAAATGCATGATATTAGCCGCATTTTTTCGCAAATTCCGCTTAGTTTTAACATAGAAAAATAAGTTTACCATAGATTTCTCATTTTGATAAGTCGAACGATTAAAATGAATTGAGTAAAAAAGTTCTAACAATTCCAATGTCATCATTGTATTTGTGACATTACATTGCAAGTCACAAATACAATCATGACATTGGAATTATCAGAACTTTTTTACTCAACTTATTTTTGTTTCTAAATTTATAAAAATGAGAAATCTATGGTAAACTGATTTTTTCTATGGTTTTAATATAAGAGGCCAATTTTGGTTTCAGCAATATTTGTTTGTGAATTTCCAGTAACGAAAATAATTGTTCATCATAGTTGGCGTATTTATCAGTAGTAATTAAAGTACAGTTGGCTTTAAATAAAACTAAAAAAAAAAGATTTTTATAAAACCGATTCGGATTACAATTACTACTGACATAAAAGCCAACTATGATGAACAATTATTTTCCATTACTGGAAATTCACAAACAAATATTGCTGAAACCAAAATTGGCCTCTAATATTTAAGCTAAGCTGCTTTGCGAAAGCAAAACAGCTTATATGTCGGTTACTTTTCGTCAAACTATTGGCAACATTAGTTGGTTTCCAGTCGGCCAACCGCTAGTACTTATAAGTATTTGAGCTATACTGTGGACTGAAACACTCGAACACGTATTTCATGGATAATTCATAATCTACAAATTTCTTTCTATTCAATTTGACAACAAACACGAGTATTTAATTTAAAAAGTTACATATATGTATTTTAATTTTGCTACCGCTTCACAAAAAAATAGACAATAGAAAAAATGTTTTTTACAAATATAAATCGCGTTTTTTTAAAATTTTAAAAGTTTACCCTAGCGGATAAATTTGGCGTAACTACTTCTAATCTACTCATTAAGCAACCACATAAACCCAACTATAAACAAGTACTCCCAACTATAAATAAGTACAAGTACTGGTTAGTCGATTGGAGAGCGATTATTAATAATGTTATTAAAATTTTACCTTTATGAAATTTTGAAACCAAATAAACAATGAACGCTTTCAGAGCACCCAACAGTTGGGAACATGTTGTGTAAAATAAAAGCCAACGTTATTAAAATGTTTAGAACTATGATATTGTCTAATCAAATTGGCGATGATTTCACTGATCATGGTTGGGTACCTGAAAGCACTCAGGGATTTCACGATTCAAGATGCCAACAGTTGGTGGACAAAATTTTACATTCCTTTTGCATGCTTACCTGTGAGACAGTGTCCCATAATAACACCCACCCCTACAGTGACATGCCGCCACCAGCTGCATAAATCTTGACAGTTCTAGTTTCGACGAGTTCTGTCTAGTTATCACGCATGAGGTACTAATGGACCATCTATCGTTCATTGTTCTTTTAGTTTTCTCTTCAAACGGCAATTTGCACGTATCGAGTGATATAACAACATCTGACCAGCTCTATGAAATGAGACACATTGTGCCTTATCGATCGATTTTATCCGCCTTTTCATTGCCCGTAATATTGAAATGCCTTGGCTTGGCATCCACATCAGGTGGATGTTGAACTGTTATGTCCTCTCGTCCTTCAGAGATGAGAGACCATTCTGGCTACTCTCGACGTAAGGAAATTTAATTTGAGCGTCTTAATTGAACTCTGCAGTGTGTCCGTAAAAATGTGATTATCATTGCAGATATTACGTTATACCTCAATCAGTCAACGGCTTCCCTATCGCAATTAGTTCAACTTGAAAACGCTACAGTAGACCGGGAGACCCCCAAACCACACGCCAACCTTCCCATCCATCTTTGAACCATCAGCGGATTTAATACAACGGTAATTTTTTCTATTAGCATGCATTGGTACATTGTCATCACAATTAGTTCAATTGTCTACATCTTCCCGAGTACACGTTTCATCTATAGTACATGCAACACTAAGTCATAAATTGACTCTTCGGCTTCCAATGCTTCGAAATTATCTATTTCTTCTCCAGCTTTTTCAAATCCGGCCAAATATTGTACCAGATTTTTGCAACACTATTGGAGTACTGCATTCCAAGCTCGAAAAATACACCAAAGAAAATATTTTATGTTAAAAGTTTGTTGAAGAGCGAGAATGCCCTCGCTAATACCCATACCCGCAAAATTTTGCGCATCATTTCTTTCCGATAATGGCATTTTAAACTCCGAATCACACCCTGATCCATAGGTTGTATCAATGAAGTACAATTTGGTGGTAGGTACATTATATGTACATTGTTCTTTCTTAGCCTATTTTCATCAGGATGAGTCGGGCAATTATCAAGTAATAAAATTATTTTGGGTTTTTTCGGAAGACCAACTTTTTCACAATGCGCACGAGCTTCTGGAACGAAGTGGTTTTCAAACCAATCGATGGCCAGGTCTTGTGTAATCCAAGCTCTTTTGTTTGCTTTATACACAATTGGAAGCTGAATAATTCCTTTCAGTGCTCGTGGTTTGGCACCGTTGGCAATAACCAAAAGCTACATTTATGCGTGCCAGCTGCATTTGAGCACACTAAGGCTGTTAGCCTTTCTTTAGATACTTTTATTCCTGGAGCTCTCGCCTCGTCAGATGTTACCAAGGTACTACGTGGAAGGCATTTCCAAAAATGCCTGTTTCATCGGCGTTATAAATTTGTTCCATAGTTAAATTTTCGTCTGCTACAAATTTTGAAAATGTTTCTATGAACAAAGTAGCAGCATCGCCATCCGCAGACAGCTGTTCTCCAACAATATTGAGGTGCCGAATTCCATGTTTTTTTTTAAAGTTTTGTAGCCACCCTGACGAATAATTACAGTCCGATGTAATTTTCAGCTATTATGAAAATATTTTGCCTTTTCGATTAGTAATGGGCCGGAAATTGGGACTCCATCGGCGCGAAACTGTTTAAACCACATATATAATGCTGCGTCCAATGTAGGATTCTCGCCTGTTCGAAGCGTTTTCACTCAGTCATACCTTTTACAGTCATACTTTCCACGAAAAACTTAAATTTGTCTCTTTATTTTTTTTTTTAATTTAAATCGATTGTTGATAGGCCAACGCCTTATTTTTCCTTAAGTATATTTACGCTTCTACCGCTCTCCACATCTTTAATAATGTCGACTTTATCTTTAATACATGCACATACTTACTTGTTGAATTTTAGAAATTTTAATTTTATTTAAAAATTTTATCAAAGAAAATATGTACTTATAAGAAATTTTACAATTGTACAGTAAATAAAAACCACAACTTATTAACAAAATTATAAAGCAAACTGACGTCCATTCAATTTGGTGGTTTACCTGAATTTAGAATACAAAATACATATTATGTAAAGTCAATTTTACACATACGAATAAAAAGAGAAAATGAATGAATACGAAAAAACGGTTTTCCGGATATTAGAGGTTATTCTGGATAAAAGAAATTGATTTTAGAGAACCAAAATTTACGGTTATTAGATATTCCGGTTAGTAGAATTCCGGATAAAAGAGATTCCACTGTTTATAAATACTGGCCCTTTATATGGAAATAAAAGGAATTAAATGTATTTTAATGATGTTTTATTTCCAAAGCTCTTTAAATTGGTAATATCTAGAAACCGACAAGTAAAAAAATTTTGTTTAACGAAGCAGGAAACTTGTTAATGGTGTTAATATGATTTAATCTGAAACAGGGTTTGTCTCTTTAACAGATTTTAACAGTATAAATAACCCCCATATTATTCATGTAATACAGACTAATAAAGCTAGCGGCCTTGGCTGAACTTTGATTTTATGGAACTTTTAACATCATATGCAATAATAATTCAAAAAACCTTCCTGTCAAAACTAAACGACTAATCACGCAGGAGCACACGTTACATTTGTTAAAAATAAGTCATTTATTTATCTGTCAACTCACATGTGGCCAAAATTAAAATCAGATAACTAATAAAATTTTATTTAGTATGTCAAAAACGACGTCAAACCACCTCTAAATCGGCATTGCTCATGACATTTTCATTTCAAACGCTCGAAATACGTTTAACTAATCAGTTTCATCAACACCTGAGTCAGATTAAAATACTGCATACTTATAATATGCCCACTCCAGTGAACGAAATTTAAAAATAAATTTTTGAACGTTGCCGTATGCTTTACCCTCATCGTGAATCGTCGTGGTCTAGTCTCTGTCATTTAAAAAAATTAGAATCGCCAAATAATTTAATTAAACTTAAATTTATTATTCAAAGCTTTAATATAGTTTTGGAGGCCGTGCAAATTTATTTTTAATATACATAAATATTTATTATATTTATTACTACTACCATCGTCAGTCAACAAATTTTAATTTTATTTAACATTTAATATTATTTATAAACATGCAAGTTATTTTTTTATTTATTTATTTAAAAAAACAACTCACAGATATGTATTCCCATAATATAAATAATCATATATAGATATTATTGGCCTTATACACTAAAATACTGACCTATAACTGGCTGATTAAGATAAATGTAATGTGTGTGCCTTACATATATGTACGTACATAGATTTTTTCAATAATTTTAATCTCAGTATTAATAATTTTAATAAACAACAACAAAAACGAAAAAAATTAGTGTACATCTTTTCATCCATTTGTGATGTTGGGTTGAAATTTTTGTATTTCAAAAACCTCAACAAAAATTCTTTTTTAATCAGTTTTCATTTGAAATTTTCAACGTACGGTTTAAAGAAAGTTTTTTCTAGTTTTTGTAATTTATTTTTTGTTACTTAAATTGTTTAAAACTTAGTTGAAAATTTTTAATATAATTGTTTTTGAGGTGCGATATATTTTTAATATTTTTTTATTAATGATAGTAATATTTTAAGTTAATTATGTGCAACAAAAATATTTTTATTTGTGATATTTAAAATTAGATAAATATGAAATTTTCTAATCTACTAAGCTTGCTAAATAATTTTTCGAATGTGGAATGTTGCCTAAACCGATTATGTTCTGTTTAAATAATTTATTTTAGAATCGTGTCGAAAATAATCTAAGTGGTAAACCATCATAAAATGCAAAATTAACAGTAATTATCGTTTTAAGATGGGACAAAGGCGGAAATTTCTTTTAGAAATTAATTTAAAATAATTTTGTTGTATTTTTCACAAATAAGTTAAAATGGAATTAAAAATTGTATATATTAAATTAAATAAGAGAAATTCGCGTATTAAGATTAACTGTCGCGGATCGAGCACACATATAAAGTTGAAAAGAAAATATTTTTTCTTATACTTCAACAAGTGAATTTTTCATTTAATGGATCGTTAAACACATAGGTGAAAAACACGATACGGCTAATAAAATTTAATTTATGGTATTTATTAAGTCGTATACTTGTCGGCGGTGTGATTTCATTGTTCAAATTGGGAATTCGGGAATATGGTTTCGTTTATTTATAAGTGCGGATTAATATTGGCTATTAAACCATTTGCGAGTGAAATTTAGTGCTTCTCATACTCGGCACCTAGTAAATGTACAATTTTAGCCGTAATAACCGTTAAAAAGAAGTAAAATAAATTTAAACAAACCAACGACAGAAGCTCCGCGGTTCTTGCTTTTAGAAAATATATTTAAACAGTTAGAAATTTATAAAGTGAGCCGATTTCCGATTACGGATTGAATTTTTTTTTGATTTTTCAAAGGGCAAAAGTACTATAGTTCGTAAATGAAAACTAAAGCCAAATAGATTGAAATCTAGAATTAGAGCGACCACGGAAATCGATTCATCTGATTCATCAAAAATTCATCATCATCAGCTACTATCTTCGTACATTTCTTATCAAGTTTGGCCAACCCACGGTAGAAGACTACCATGGAGTCGGATGATTTGTTACCAGGTTTCATTACAGTTAAACTTATATTGATTTGATTCTGTTGTGTTTAAGTGAAGTGATCTGTGATTTTGTTAAAACATCGTGACAAGAAACGATTTAATTGTGATCACGCATTGTGCCGCTCCACACAGTGCATGCAACACGATTATTCGTCTCTTACTTCTTCGCCTATGAACAAAATTTTAATGTGGGGGTTTAGGTGCCGTGCGACTCGCGTTATTCACTAACTGACGCAAACAAAACAACAACAAAAATTAAGAGTCCTTTTTTTTTTTTTATGTGATTGAATTGAATTTTGACAAAAAATAAACATTTGCGTGGAGAGGCAAGTGCTGCTTGAATTTTGTGTGAAAAAGGCAGTGTGTGAACCGACTACTTTAATTGCTTGGCAATGAACAATTTATACACGGTGCGATACAGCCACTTTAACTGAACACGATTCAAACTTAGTTTTTTATTTTATATATGTTTGTACAACGTAATCGTCGTTGCTTTTACTGGCATTCTGTGATGGCGTTAGAATTCTAAACTGAATTATTTTATGTCTTGCTGAAAGTGGAGCTTCTATAGTGGGATAGTCCCGCTTTTCGACAATTTGTCGCGCGTCTCGCGAAGTCTTTAAAATGTTGCTAAGTATCTAGTTATTTCAATTACCTTATTTCTTTTTATAATTTCCCGTATATTTCTTATGGTCACGAAGAACACCAAATAGCATTAGCCGAAGGGCTGTTTTTATTTCTTGGAATTATTCAATTATTTGAAAAAAAAATGCTTGGGCTAGAACTAAAATGGGGGCAACTATCTGTAAAGTTTCATTTTCTTAATTGGGAGAGGAACTCGCTAGGGTCACATTCATATCAGTTTATTGTGATGGATCTAAACATCAATATTTAAAACTTTATCCAATTCTTGTTAGATTCTTTGATGCGGGAATGAGAATTCGAGTTAGAATTTCAGAGTTTGGCTCCTTGCCGGATAAATCTTCTCAAATACATTATGAATCAATTCAAATTATTTTAGAAAAAAATATTATCAAATCTAGCACTAATTCAATTAACAATAATAATGATTGCGCTTATATTGGCAACTTCTATATTGATTTTATCTAATTTCATTTTTGATTATACTTTATTTAATTAAAAATTGCTGAATTTATAATTTTAATTATATTTTTTAATAATTTTTTAATATTTTTAAATCCAATTCATATTTTATATTATGCACTTGTATAAAAAGCTACTTTAAAATTCTGTATTGTCGATTTTCATTGAATGTAGATAGCGTTGGTTTCTACGTCTACAACTGGGACGAGAATTGTCAAATTCATTGTTATGACAGTTTTGAGCCCCCTTGCTTCATAGCAAACTATGATTTACATTTTGTTCACCAGATGTCAGCTACTTTGTTGAAAATCGCGAATAGGGTCTTTTCAAACGACAAATTATAATATAAATTAAAGACAATTTTACTATTCATACGGTGATACACGTTAGATAATTATTGAATACCACCTAATTTAAATTGCAGTTCATAAATTTACCGATTAAAATAAAAAAAACAATTGAATGAAAAGTAAATTTATTACAAATTTTCTGACTTGCTCAACATTCAACGAGCTGCCAAATGTATATTTACTTCGTCTAATTCTAATACAAACCATGTTGCCATGACTTTAAGGTCACTTTTAGTTTTTGCAAAAGCATTGAATTAGAACCTCAATTTCGGAATCAAAATTAAAATTAAATTTTAATTATATTGAAGTTGTACTAATTATGAGGTTAAACTTTTGGTTGTGAATTCGAAATTCCAATTAAAAGTTTCGTTAGACGGAATTGGGCGCACTTTAAACAACGGCGTGTGTATAAAACAGTTCACATTGAGCCATGCTACACACGGTTTTATAAGACCGGCTTCACCTTCCTTTCTTTCCCCTTTTACCTACAAAATCCGTTTTTACTGCGACATTAAATTTTTCGGTAAATCCGAAATGAAAAAATAGAAATGAAAATAAAAAATTTAAGACCATTTTAGAGATGAAGATATTTGTTTAAATTTTCTTTTCGGGAGAACAGAATAAAACAATAAAAAAAAAATTGGTATTTTAATTTAAAATAAGGGTTTAAATTAACAATAAAAATCTTAATTGAGGAATAAAAATTGTGTTGGAATAGTTGGTAAATCTGTTGTTGATTTATTTGCTAATTTTCTATAAGAAAATAAATCATTATGTGTAATATTTAATAAATAACATTAATCGTGTATGTGTTAGGTATAAAAAAAATTATAATGGTTAACATTTTTTTGAAATGTCAAAAATTAGAATGATACATTTGGTAAAAGTGATGCAGCAGGCAGTAGTATAAAAGTTAAAAATTTTGCTGCAATTTTTAATGCAACCCTTGCATTAAAGCTTATGCGATGCAATCATGTATTACATTCTAATGTAAAGCTTGCATGTATTATGATGCAGTTGCGTCAAAAATTACTGCAGTACTGCGTTGAAAGAAAATTTCTATATAATCTGGGGTTAACTAATTTTAAGCGAATTTATAATAATTCGCTAAGTCATTGTGTATACTGTTAATATAATCTTAAAACATTTTTCATATATTTGCTGTGTAAGGACGCCAATTGATTAACTTCAATCGAGTTGGAAGTAAAAAACCGCAATCTGTGGAATTTGCCTTATACTTTTAGTTTTAATACAAAATAATATAAGTGTTAAACAATTATTTGGGAATTTTTAATGTAGTGTGCTTTACTGTTTAAAGTACTGGACTATAAAATTTAATGCCACTTACTATACAAAAAATGATGCTTCCAAATGGATATATTGATTTTTTTTAATGCAATGTGCTATAAATTTTAATATAACTTGTATCAATTTTAACAAAATATTCCGTTAAAATTTAATGTAAACTATACAATAAAAATTAATACAATTAGCATTAAAATCTGATATAATGCAACGTTTGCATTAGTTTATAATGCAAGCTTGCTCCGGACCTATATGTAATGCAATTTGCATTACATACGGCATATTTTTTCAACTGTGTATTTAGGGCCAAATCGACAGACGACAATTAATTCGCGAATACGACTAAATTTCTTTTGGTATTTTTAAACCATAATAAATTGGCAATTTAAAATGAAGATTAAAGTTGTAGTCGTGGATATCGACGACTACAATCGACAATTTAATTGACGTTTAATTGCGAATTTAAACTTTGAATATCGAAAAGTTTTTAATTTGTTAATCATCAAAATATTATTTATTTGTGTTTTATATATTCATCTGGACATATAGAAAGAAAAAAAGTAATTTTGTAATTTTTTTGTAATTTGAGTCTAATTTTGTATTACGTAAAAATTGGCACTTTTAGTTATGTTTAAAAATTACAAAAAATTCGTGAATTAATTTGCAGTTATAGTGCGGTTTAAAAATACGGAATTGGAACATCAATGTCGAAAATCACCTACTGCAAGTACAACTTGTAGTTGCGCCTGTCAATATGACCTTTAGTATTCAGCACTATTTATGTAAATATACACATGGCTATACAATTAAAGTTAAAAAAATACGTGAAAATGATGTTAAAACTACTATTTAAATTATTAATTTATACCTTTCCACATTATTTTTATGCAGTGAATTTAAAATGAGATGCACTTCAATATCTTTACAAATTTTGGAAATGCTTAATATGTCAAATCGTTTACATTTTATCCGATAACTTATCTTTCTAAAATGGCCTTTTTCAAATCAAAATAAAAGGTTTACTTTTTGTACAAGCAGGCCCGTTAAATATATAAGGCCCTAGGGTGACATATTGTTATAACATCACATTTTCGATACTTTATCGAAGTTTATATCTCGCTTCTTTAAAATAAAATTTCACGATTTATATCAACTACTAGGCTGCTAGGTTGAAAAGTTGTGATATTTCTACGCGATTTCCATCACCAAATAATTTGTTTTCGACACTTGAACGAAATTTTATAAAGATACATTGTTTACGTTTGTTCTAGTAGGTTGTAATAGCAGTAACAAATAAATAATTCATAAACGAATCAGTCGACCATTTCTGTTTAGGAAAAAGAGGCATAAACTTCGATAAAGTATCGAAAATGTGATGCCATAACATGTCACCCCTGATTCGATGATACGCCCAAAGCTCGGTCAATTATTTTATTTTATTTTAACAGTGAGCCCCTTTACCAATAAATAAAAGCTCTGGAAGAAAATGTTGCCACAGATGCTTAACGAGCCTGCACAAATAATCCTTATTTTAGTAAACATAAGAATGTTGTTATTAGAGGAACTTTTTGTATTTCGCGATGTTAAAATCATTCGTCATTGAGAAGCTGTAAAAATGAAAAAACAAAAATCGATTTTAATAGTGCATTTTTGTTTTTTCGTGGCCCTCTTGATTCAAACATTTAAAAAAAAATACGTTATAATAATTTTAAAAGTGTTAAAACTTGTACAAATTAAGAAAATAAATATTGATAATATCTGATCTGTCCAAAATTGCCATATTTGCATTGCAGTTACTAGTAATGGAAACAACTATTAATAAAATTGTTTTGAAAATTAGTCTTCGCCTTAGGAATGTTTAGAAAATTAACTAGTATTTTTAATTCAGTACTTGGTCACGTGTTTTAAAGTTTCGTACACTCAAGAACAAAGGACTAGCTGTTAAACTGTTTTTTCAATTTGTAAATTACATGGGTATATATTTGAGTCAATCAAATCATATTGGGATTTCCAATTAACGACTCTGTTACTGCACATACATTTGAACATGTGTAAAAATATTGCAGACAACTTATGCCCTGTTAGAAACATTCACAATCGTGAATAATTTGAGCCAGTTTAAAGAAAAGTAATTTGAAAAAATTGTAAGACAGCATACTCCAGCTCAACCTCAAAAATGGTGCGATAAGCAAAAGATGGTTCGATTCTAAATTTAGGTTAAACTTTCAACCATTTTCCACATGGCGATATCATACTATTTAGAGAAGTGGTATAACTTCGACAACAATAAGTTTAATATTTTAAAGCCTCTGAAATTTAATGATATGTACATAAACAAATGTATTGATTTTGTAGAAAATTTAACTGTAGTTGTAGTTTGAATAAAACATTTATTTGTACAAATTATTGTAACCTTGATCCCAATTATTTTTGTCTTAAAGCCTAAAAACGAAATAAACGACAAAATGGTCAAGGACATTATACGAATGTATTTCATGTGTGGTCCCTTTCGTTAATTCACAATGCTCTGCGTTTTAATTTATTATTTCAAATTTAAAGTTTGTGTGCCAACTGCAGTGAGCCTGCGTAAAATATAACCTACAATAGTCGCTTTTACGTGAACTTACTCCGTCACCGAAGTAGATTTTATAATTCTATAGAGCACCTCTAGTTTCGTTTGATCGAAACACGATGTTGATTCTTTCGTCGTGATTCTTTCCACGTTTCCTTCCTTTTCACCTACAAACTAATTTTGTGGCGGAGAAATTTGTAATTCTCTTTTGTTTTTCAACAAATTTTTTTTTGATACTACTGATCCCTCGCACTACTACAAACGATATTTCAAGACCCGTTTTGTTTATTTGTCGTTTCTGAGTTTTAACAATTAATTTTTGCTTCGTTCTATATTTTAAATGATGGAATCACGACGAAATAATCGAGTGTGGAGAGGCCCATTGAGCCTCAACAAACATCCGCGACAACTGTTTAAGTATATTACCTATCTTCGTTATGAAGTAAACTGTGTTGTTTTGAGATGAAGACGCAACCATCTGCATAAACCTAAAACAAATATTTATGAACATTTGTCTAAGATTGATTATTAAATATAATATTGTAACCAATATTTATATCTATATGCATATATGTATGTATTAATACATACATACTTATTGTAATATACATATTTTTTTTATTTATTGAATACACATCAGTACAATCATAGACGAAAATAATATTAAATAGACGTCTCAATGAGAATAAAAATCGGCTATGGCTGTCTGTCAAATTATGCCGACATCTTATGTTGTCAAGAATATATTACAAATCCTAAACAAGATTTAACATATTTAAATTGTGATTGGTACCTAATTATTTAAAAACAACACAAGTTCTATTGGCACTTAATGTTTTTTACTTCCTTCTATTGAGTTGCGGCGTCTCTATAATATTATTTTAGTCTATGGCATAATTTAATTATGTTTGATTTTTCTTTTCAAAAATCAATAAAAGATCAAGGACATGTTGACATGATCTAGAACCTTCTGAATAAGCTGGATAATTTTGATTGTTCACATACCCGTTATTGTTTATTGGCTAGATAAGGCTGAATAAATAAATATATGGCTTTTACTTAAGCTATCTTGCTGATCAGCTGATTTTTGTGTGGGTTGTGCCACGCTTCACACTGTTTTCAGTTTACAGGAGATTTTCTTTGATAAGGTTGAATACTGTCTAAAATGTTGGGGGAGTAACAATGCATTTTACTTAACAGGCTTTACTAATAAAATTTGAATTAAAACAGGTGTTTGAACAGATGAATTGAAGGAGGCGTAACTACGTCAGGGACAACTAAGTTCGAGTTCTATGTGAAGGCGTTTGTCAGTAATTTGGCCTGCAAATGTAGATCCATCACCAAAACTCCGTCTGTACATTTTAAGGTTGAAATTAATATTTTAGAAACAGAGGCAACCGATGCGAGATTTTTTACAAGTGTTTCGTGTGGCCTTATATTCTTCAAAATAAGTTTTGTTGTGCTTATTATATTTGTTGTGCGCAGTTTTATTTTGTCTGGCAGCTTTGGCGTCTTCTTTTGAAGAAATTTTAAAATTCGAGTTGGGATTGGAAATTGATGATGTATTTATTCCTTCCTTGTAACACGGTCTCAGTTAAATTGGAAATAGCGTTATCTATTTGATTGTTTTAGAAACAATGGTTTCCCAAAGGAAATATTGAAAATTTATCGTAAACCATCATAGTCAGTCTGGTTAAAATACCAAAGACGCCTTAGCTGCTGTCTGAATTCCGGTAGTCTTTCGACAGATATTTTTATGGTTATCAAGTTGTGGCCAGAACTTCCAAGTCCATCCTCGACACATGCTTCCATGGAATGAGAGATTGTTGTGACACAAAGGTCCAGCCAGAATATTGGCTCTTGTAGGATTTTGACATTCAAATGCGGAATCACTAAAAATCTGTGTGAGGTCCAGCACAATTCATATCTTGGTGATTAAACCATTTTTTATGGTGGGCATTAAAGTCAAGAAGATATTAAAAATAGTTAATTGTTGTGGACAAAGTATAGTATTTTACAGCAGAATCATTATATGCTCGTTGAATAATATACTATTAACAATCGTAACTGTGGATTTATATATTTAACGGATATAGACGGATTTCAAATATGGGGTTTACAAAAGAGTTATAAAAACCGCTAAACAGAAAATATAAAAGGTAAAAATGTAACTATAATAATTTGTTTTATAATCATCCTAATGAAGTATACAGGATCAATTCAACCGAAATTACTGATAGACATAATATTATGTAACTAATGGGCAACAATCCAAAATTATAATCCATTGAACTTCATTTATTATCACGTGTGTGTTTTTTTTCAACCTTTGCCAAAAATGTGTATGAGGTTGGAACTCCGTTTATCATCTTTTATATCCCGATTATATAAATACTAACACAAGCTCTGCATAAATCTTCTAGTATAACGGCTTCAATAAGATGATGAGAACATGCCTCCACTGACATTAATTATATTATAGCGTGGGTTCCAATTTTAATAATTTACAATATTATTTTGTGTGGTTTATGCAATATAATAAATTTGTTAATATGAAAAAGCAACATAATAATAATTCTTTGATATGTTGACGCTTCTGCAAAAGATTTATGACTACACAATAAAAAGAAACATGATTGAATTTGATCTAATGTCTAGCCAAACGATTTAAACATACCAAAGTTATATTTGACATAACCTTATTTTTCTTAGAAATTTTTTTGTTATATTTTATTAATTGTCATGAAAAAGAACAAAATACATTTATCACCAAAGATTCCCACACTTTCCGATCAAAATATTCTTATAATATTAATTACTTTTATTACAGTCATTTATCTTAAAAATTTAAATAAATACGAATAGGATCGCTTCCTATTTATCATTTTGTGTTGAAGTGTTGACACTATACAATTTTTTAGTTTTCGCGGCCTCACGGTACAAGATAAATGATTTAAACCACCTTCAAAATGTATATCACAAATCATGTATTTTGTACACATTTTAAAGCAAATATTTATTACCACGATTTTTCGTTAGCTATAAATTATAAAAAACTTAAAATAGCTTATTAGTACTTAGTATATATTTCACTATTCCCTCCAAGATTTTCCTTTCATCGTTCATTTTCCAGTCATGCTCCTTCTAAACGATTTATTAACCTTAAACTTGCCAAAAAAATCAATAATTTCTATCGTCGTCGAAATAATATGAAAAAATGTGTCGCAAGTGTGGCGCTATTAAATTAAATGTATCACTTTTATGTCAAATTTATAAAGCAATGTAAAAATAACTTGGAAACCCGGAAAATATTTTCAAATCAAATCATTTAGAATTTTCTGTACAAGCGTTTTATGGTTAAACTTGACTTTCGATTTTTGTATTTATCGGGAGATTTAAAAATAGTTGTTTATTTGTGATTACTTAAGTACTTAGTTGCTTGGAAATTTGGAAGCAGTGCGAAATTTTTATAA
This sequence comes from Nephrotoma appendiculata, assembly GCA_947310385.1. NCBI lineage: Eukaryota > Metazoa > Arthropoda > Insecta > Diptera > Tipulidae > Nephrotoma > Nephrotoma appendiculata. The sequence goes on from OX371225.1 coordinate 89,904,854, forward strand.
ATTTAAAGACGAATTTTTTCAGCAAATGAAGAATATCTTTGACAGTAATGTTTCAACGAGTACCCACTAGAAAATATCAGGTAATTTTTGTCGTTATTCCATTACACTATAAGTAAATTGAATAATGGTGTAATTGAAAGATTAAAGCGGTTTTAAATTGTTTGCTAATTTATGCATATCTAGAATAATATTTTAGAATTGGATTACTGGCCTTAACTTTGATTTTGACATTGAATTCTTGTTGACTATTTTAAATGTGATGTGTAGGTTTTACAGTCTAATTCGCCACGGTTTGAAAATATAAAAGGAACGTTACGTTTTGGCAAACTTTAGTTATTGTTAATTTTAATAAACAAAAATTAATTGTGCATTACTAATTGCAGTCATAAAATTCATATAATTGTTTCTGAAAATCTACAAAGCGAATCGAGGCGAACTAAAGTGTTTTTCAATTTTATTTTTACTGTTATTATTTTGTAAGTAGTATTTTTTTTAACTTGATGGTTCATGCTTTATTAAAATTAGTTTTTAAAATAAGGTATTTATAGAATGTACCGTATAACTTCCCTACTATTAGGTACGACAATACAGTAATGTTAAAAACAGGTCTTTGTAGATGGAATAACTCATAGTTATACTGTGTAGATTTCCTTTTCAGCATAAAATTTAATGATGTAAAAGTAACTTTAGACTTAAAAACGACTACGAAGTACAAATTCATCTTGTATTCGACCATAACTTTGCAGCTTTTAGGTCAATTTACATAAACCAGTGGTACCATGTTCTTCTATCGTTTTTTCGATACCATACTGACGTTTATGTCTCTTTTCTGTAAAATAAAATTCGATACTGTTTCACATTTTATATCATTTGCCAGCCTGCTTGTTTAAAAGAAAAATAAAATAATATGAAATTTCTATAGAAAAATAATATGTTTTTGATATTTGAAGGAAATTTGAGAAAGAGATATTTATTTAATTTTATTCTAGTAGGTTATGATGTGACAGAAATAGAAAAGAAATATTTGATGAACGAAACAGAGTCAATATCATTGACAAAGGAACAGAGACATTAGCTTCGAGTTATGTTAAACCCTATATGTCACCCCAAAATTAAAAGAGAACCCGAATTTCTTAGTAGATTATATTGCTACATTGACTTAGCCAAATTGCAAACATTATTCATCATAAAGTCAAACCACACTTAAAATCCGCAAGCAATTAAACTACTAGGGTAGTAGTTTACGGGATTCCTGTCATTTTAATTACACTTCTTGAAAAAATTGTTTATGTTATGGGTATCACGTTGGATATTGATTGAAGTAGCAAGCTGCAATGCATAAAGCTGAAAGTGAAAGGTTTGTAGCTTTATTCTTATCATTTTCAAAGCTGCATAAAGACTAAATACACTGCGCAAAACAAAAAACGTAACAGTAAAATTTTTAGAAAACAATACTCTATTTTCAAACGCAATTTTAGTTTACTTTCCGATGCTGGGGTCAGTTTTTTTTAATTTTTTTTTTATATGACTTTGTTTTTGGGTCAAACAAAAATATTTTTAACGAGACAAAAATTACAAACTTTAATACTGCTAACGAACTTTCTTAACGAATCCAAATAAGCCATTTTGTAGAGCATTTAGAAACCTTGAGAATTAGAAATTAAAAATAATCTGCAACAAATCGCTCTTGAGTTATTGCAGTTTTAGCGAAAATCATGACAACAATTGTAAACTTATCTTAAGTTTTATATTGTAAACTAAGTTCTCCACGAAAAATCGTTATATCAAACTTCTTAATAAAAACACATTTTGTGGAAAACAATAGTTTGCTAAACCTGCAATAACTCAACAGCAATTTGTCTCGAACGGCTTGACTCCTTTAGCGAAAATATGGAGGTATTCTTCTGATCGACCATCTTTAGGTTGACATACGAGATATTTAACATAACTCTTAATCAACTTTTCGATCTTCATTTTCACATTCGAGATCCAAAATATACAACGGATTATTTTCAAAGTTTTCAATAATCGCTAGGTTCGTTCATTATATCTCGATGGAGGTTATGCCTCGGATACAGCTGTTATAACATTCGTTGCATCTGGCTGTATAGGATGTATAGAATAATCTAAAACTATAAAGCCCTTCAAAAATCGTAAAGTTCAAGGAGTTGAACCCTAAAAAACCCCTTGAAAGATGCAAACTTAGTTTAGCTTGGTGTACGCTGGGAATAAAATTATGTTCTCTGGAGTTTGGCAAATGACACATTTCAAGATTCTAGAATCCTGCGTCGATTACGGTTTGGAGTGAACTAAGTTCACGAGATAAATTACAATTAAATTTTATAGAAAATTCACACTGCAACTATTACTCAAGTAAGGTGTAATATAATTTGAATGATTTTTAGAATGAATGGCAGCCTAGCTCTCCCGATTACAATCCTCTCGATTATTTTGTATGTTCATACATGTTATCGAAGCTCCTATAGATTACAAATTTTCAAATTCGTTAATTTAATGTCATTAAAGTTATGATAATTTTGTGTGGGGCTCCTAAACAAATTCCTCTAGTTTCTGCATTTCTTTTAAAAAGAAATAATTTTTATTAATAAATTCAAGGTGCATTGAGTATGAAAACGAGTTACTCCGTTACGAGTTCAAATGCAAATTTGTGGCGATTTATGTTAGTTTAGGTTGACGTTGGTTATATTAAATTGTTAAAACCATATTAGATATTTTAATAATAAAATTCAAAAGTCCTGTTATAATCAATAAACACATAGTATGTATACCATTTCATCAAAAATAAATGTGTTTCACCTCTAAATTCCGTATAAGGGAACTAACTTTCGCAACTCACTATAGCATAAAAATTCTTCGCACTAAAATATTTCAAATAACCAGAATTCAAGTGCAGATCAGAACTATATGATGTGACATCACTTCCCAACCAAGGGCCAATAATTTCACACGAGTTGCCAAAGGTGTGGGACGCTGTGCATTATGATGGAAAAATACAATTCCTCTTCGATTTGCCAATTCTGGCGGCCGCTTTTCGTTCATTGCTTCTTACTGTCTAATCAGTTGTTTACAGTAAACATCTGAGTTGATCATATGATTTCTTCGAAGCAGTTCAAAATACATAAGTGGTCTGAGTGTCGCAATTAGTAAATATTCTGTTTATTTGGTTCCGAGACTACTATTCCTCAACAATCTTACCCTATCCTGATATGATCAACGTCATCTACAATTTCAGTGTGATTCTAACTTCTTATAACTATCCAGGTATTCCCGTCCCATTAATTGATTACTTTTATAGTAATACCAGAGATAAGGATTCCTTATCTCTGGTAATACTATAAACTCAACCACTAAATGTGTTGGAAGAATACTGGAATCGCTAACATTGGCGAAAAAAATTAAACTCGACTAGTTAATTTTTCACATTTTTATTGACATACAAAATCAGTTTATTAACCATCAAAAAGTACAAGGCCTTTGAGAATTAGTGTTGTCGCTTTCTTTTATATTCTTTCTGTTTTAGTTACCATTTCCTTTTTTCCCTTTTTTTAATTCAGAGAAATAATAACATAGCTCTTTATGATACACCACTATATCCCTTTTCCTGCGTGATAACACAATTGTGTGGGTACGGCAAAAGTACCTTGTCAAAAATTTATTTTTGTATGTGTTTTGAACCAACTTACACATTTGTGCATTCCTATAAAAACGGCTACAGAAAACAATAAAAAAAAACATAAAAATGTGTTTTGAGTTATTAAAACAAGATGAAAAATTATTATTGTGGCTGGAGCAGCGCGAAAAGCGCAACGTACAATTTTTTGTATACCTCTATTAATCCTCCTAATTTTTGTATACCTCTAAAATCTATTAATTACATTAATTTATTAAGTCAATATGGTATTAATAGTTATTAATTAAGAAGAATATCACTAATGTATTAAAGTTATTAATAATATTTGATAATTTGTTGAATTTTTCATGTTTATACATGATCAAATGTATTTTTCATGTTTACATCATCAAATAAGTTTTCTGCTTTCAAAATAAGTCACCTCGATAGCAGACTTATTTGAATAAGTCGATATAAGCAAATGATTCGGTATTTGGGACGCAGCCTTATAGATGTATTCAATCTGTGCACTCTGCGATTACATATATTTCTAAAACGTATTCTAGCGTATCGTACCCAATTTAATTATCAATTTCTTGAACTTCTCTAACTTCACATTATAGTCCAAATAATGCGATAATTTCCGATGTTTTAATGCAACAGCATAAAACTATGTACTAAAATAAAAAAAAATTAATTATCATGTGAACTATAAACTAATAAACCAATTGCATGTTTTTGTTTGTTTTCAGTCAGTCACGTTAAGACCCAAATATGTCTGAAGAAGCGATTGCTGAACCAATTGTTCAAGCACAAATTCTTTCCGGGACCGAGCTATCTAAGTAAAAAAAAATAAATATTTCACTTGAACTTAAATAATAACTATATTTTACTATAATTTTGCAGAGATATTCGTTACAAATTGAAACTCCAATGTAAGGAACTAACGTCTAAATTAGCCGATTTCCAGCCGGGTCTCGCTATTATCCAAGTGGGAAATCGTGAGGATTCAAATGTTTATATTCGAATGAAAATTAAATCGGCCACAGAAATTGGTATCAATGCACAACATTTACAATTACCAGCAACCATTACTGAACGACAGCTGTTGGCCCAAATTGAAAAATTAAACAATGATCCAAATATTCATGGTATCATTGTTCAAATGCCACTTGATACTGTAAGTGATATTAATTCCAAATTGATTACGGATGCGGTTGTACCAGAAAAAGATGTTGATGGGTAAATATGTTAAACATAAACCGAATCAACTTAATCTAATATTATTCACGTAATTTAGGTTAAACACAGTAAATGAAGGTCACGTTGCCATTGGTGATTTTACCGGTTTTATTCCGTGCACACCAAATGGATGTATAGAAATAATTAAACGGACAGGTATTCAAATAGAAGGAAAGCACGCAGTAGTTGTGGGTCGTAGTCGTATTGTAGGTACTCCGGTTGCCGAATTACTAAAATGGAATCATGCTACAGTAACAATATGCCACTCAAAAACAAAAAATCTAGCGGAAGAAACTAAAAAAGCTGATATTCTTGTGGTTGCCATCGGACAAGCGGAAATGGTCAAAGGAGATTGGATTAAACCGGGCGCAGTAGTTATTGATTGTGGAATAAATGCTGTTTACACTGAAAAAGGCGGTAAGTAGTAACAAATTTTAATAACTAAAATATTTTTTATCAGTATTTTTCTATTTTTTGTTTGGATTTAATAAAAGCTATGTCAACGGTCAAACGTCAATTTGATATGAGTATACAAGTTTTACTTTTCAAATCACTCTACAATTTTATTTATCAGTTTTCTAATGTATCTATATGCAGAGCGAGCTAAGTTGATCCGTCGGGATTAAACTTGACAGTGAAATTTATTTTTAAAACTTACTCGTATACGTATACGTACATAATAATATTGTGGCAGGTGGAAAACTAATATAATTTATTGAAACAACAAAATTTGCGAGCATTAAGTAAATTTTTTATATTACTCGTTATTAATTAACGTGTCACCCAATTATTATAAATTTTAAATTACATGTCATTCTGTCATAATTTTAAATGGTTATATTAAATTTGTGATTTTTACGGCGTTGTTAAAAAGAAATTATATTTTTATGATATTTTTATTTTCGGTTTTAGTATTATTTTTAATTTGATAGTTTATGTAGTAAATAATTAAAAACATTTTAATATTTATATATAAATTATTATGTGGTCCAACAGAAAATTATTAGTTTTTAAAATTATGATAGTTTATATTTTTATTTTGGCGTGTGAAAAATCTAAACCTAAAGAGATAGTTTGTACATACTCTAAATAGATTGATGTGCTCATTACATTTTAAAGGTGTGGTATAGGTTGTTTTAAATATTGTAATTTTTTATGATGATAGTTCCCTTGAAAATATGACATATTATGTGTACATCCACGGCGGAACAAAATATGGGTAACTTCCACTATGAAGTTGTACTATCGATGACCGTATCGTTCATGTCAAATCTGCAGTTTTTTATGATAAGTTTGTAAATTTAAAAATAAACATCTTTAATATTTATGTAAATAAAAATTTAATTACTGTTCATACTTAGACTGCGGGCGAATAGCAGAGTAAATCGTACCTTCAAACAACCTTAATAATTAAAATATTTAGGTTGCGAACTAATTGTCGGGTAAAAGTCAGTGATAAGTATATTTTTCGATAAATTCAATTATTTTTGAAAAACTCTATGGCAAACAGTTCGAGAAATTTGTTCTGAAATGAGTTTTTAGCGAAGTAAACGATTTACCCGACTATTGCTAAGCAATGTTTGACAGGCTACTTAGAACCACAGTACACATAAAGTAGGCAATATATTCATCGGATCTACATTCATTCGGTTCAGTTTATATTTCGTGAAACAACACATGAGCGGCTACTAAATTCAAATCGAGAACGGAGATTCAAAACAAAATTTGGACCAACTTTTCCATATAAACTTTGACCTGATCATGATCACTAGGTGTCATGAAATGCTACATATATATCATATTTCCCAGAACTATCAAAATAATTAATTTATAGATCTGAATAGCACCATACATCAATCACTCGTCTTGTGTCATTTGTTATAACAATGGTTCGAGCGAAAGGTTTTCAGTAGAAAGTAGTGTTATACTCGCAGAGACAAAACATACCTGCTACTTTCTATCTGATCGTTTAAACAGAACTTGACTATCTAAGGATTATCTTCTAGCTCGTAATAAAATACCACGCTATCATCCGTTTAAATACGTAACTTATCTGGGATCCGCTCGAAACGCGATATTTCAAAACTCGATATTTTGAAACGAGATATGACAAAACAAGGTATGGTATGGTACAAAATGCGATATTTCAAAAAGCGATATTTCAAAACGCGATATGGTACAGAATACGTTTTACGAAGCGGCAGGAGCGCAGCGACCCACCTGAGACCGATCTTATATACTATCGATCCAATCGATTTTTAAATTCCTATAAACTGAAATTAAATTTCCTGGTAACCTGATCCTAACCTGCGCTTTTGTACCATATCGCGTTTTGTACCATATCTCGTTTTGAAATATCGCGTTTTGAAATATCGCGTTTTGTACCATATCGCGTTTTGAAATATCGCATTTTGAAATATCGCGTTTTGTACCATATCGCGTTTTGTACTGTATCGCGTTTTGAAATATCGCATTTTGATAATTCGCGTTTTAAAATATCGCGTTTCAAATGGGACCCAACTTATCTGTATGGAAAATTTAATTTTTTGTATCTTATCTTGAAGTGTTATCAAACAATCTCTTCGAATATGACCTAAACCTCGTGCGCCCAATCTTTTTCGTTCTATCAACTAATGAAAAATACACAAGTGATCTAAATGTATGAAACAAACCTTTATAAGTTATTTTGGATTGTGATTATAGTTGCCACTTATCTAATTAGCTGTGTTATGGTCTTACAATTTCTAATATTTCTCTAAAACCAGATTTCGTTAATGGCTAGTTGTCTAAAGCTAAATGAGTTAGTCCCTAGCGAACCTTTAAAATAGTTTCGTCCCGTTTTGACAAGAGTCTTCCAAAATTTCACTGTTCAGAAACATTTAAAGAAATAGTTACAATGGATTATTTATATTTTGTTCTTTTATATACCTGGTTACCTAATTTCTCAAAGTTAAGGTACCTAATTTACCATATGAATAATGAAGCCGATTGTTTAAGATCCTAAAAGGTGGACTCAAATAGAAGTTCGTGACCAGAAATGTCTTAATCCCTTTATCTAATTTGGTTATCAACTTCGAACTCCTTGTCATAAAATTATATTTTGTGGTTTGTTGGGTGTGATTCGGTTTTCGGTTTGTGTTCTACTTCAATAATGCGTTAAGTTAAAAAAAAATTTAATTAGGAATTTAATTAGGCCATAATGTGCCTTTAATATGTTATTGTTAGATCTTGAACTGCAATCTCGAATGGAATGGATTTTCGACCATGTTTTACGATTTGGGTTCTGCTAGCTAACAATTGCAGAGAACTAATATTTTATCAAAAAAAAAGTACAGCCCAAACTTTTTTACTTGTTCTTTATTCTTAATTAGATTTGAAGTTCGTTTGTTGATTCAGGTTCTACTGTAGCCTTAAAGTGTTATATCTAAAGAATAAAGACTAAACATTTTTAGACAATTTATTTAGCCCAAAGTTATTTGTTGTTATTTTCTTCAATCCATCGTTGCCATGAGAATGAATGGAGCCTTAATATTTAAATAAAATATTTAGTAAGCCTATAATTAGCATTTAATATTCCATACTGTTTTGAAACTTTTTCTTTTATTCCTGGTAACTTTTTATTAAGGAATAAATAACAAGATTCATTTAAAATTGCTTGATAATTTACGGCAATCTGACTTTATTATTTATTTCGGCTACGCTGAAGGCCTCGTTTATGTTTAAGATAAACATTTAAAAATCCTATTGATCTCCTGCTACGTGCTCTACAAATTGTTGGGAGTTTTGCCTTGAGAAAGGCTTTTGATTTAATCCAAGACCAGCTTACCTAGACTATGTAGACGAAGAAATATCGGTCAAATATATATCCCTTCTCTTTTTAGGAAAATGATCACCATATCAAACAGCAAACTTTCCAGTGAATTTCACTTCACTTTTATGGCATTTATTTCGATTTCTTAGTGTTGCTCATTAATATCTGTAAATAGTTAAGATCACAAGCAACTAAAGGGAGTTTTATTTTGTTTTTGTAGTAGTGGGCTAACTTCCTCACCAAAGTTGTTTTCCAGCACCTTGTAAACCAGTACAAGAACAGTAAAAATAAGAAATAGAATAAGAAAATCTGCACCTGCTCTATTAAACTGTCTTGTTTACAGTAGGTTTTGCTAATAGTCACTTCTAATTGTTTATTGATGAATATTTGACATTTTATATTTGACAATACAAAAACTTAACTGCGATCAAGTTTTTAAAATTTGAAATTCTTATACAGCAATAAAAGGTTTTTGATTTTACGGTTAAGTTAAACTAAATATTATATAAAATTGAATTCAAAATACTTAAGGTTTTAGTAGAACTTAAATGTGTATGTTATTAATGTTTCGTATAATTTTGACCATATATTTCGACACTAAGCATAAATATCATTCTCATTCTATCCTTGAAACAAAGGTGCTCTCTTAAAATTTGGTGCAAGCATATTTACTATAAGTATGTCTCATTGCATCTGTGCTCCACGTCACATTTACTATGGCTAATTTTAATAAATTTAATCGGGTATAGAAATTAGCCACATAACTCCAGTTTCTTTAAGTGTAGTGGTAATCTTCATAGTTTTTTAAAATATTTTTTATCTAAAATGATAGGGCACCTTTCAATTAAATTTTTAACGGTAGAAATACGGGCATTTTTGAACAATTCAAAGTTAAACGAAATTATTGAATATAAAATACTTTGCAACGGAATGAGGTTACCAAAAGCTGGCAAGTGAAACGGCATAGTACACAGAACATTTATGAAATGTTGATATATTTCGTAGCAACCACGGTACCGATCGAAATTTTTATTGAAATATTATCTTCAACTGTTAAGTGAATGAAATTTTTTATTAACTTAAAGCCAATCTTCTAGTAAAACATTTTTATTAATTACTTTCTTTGTAGGAAAATCTCTTCTTGATAATATAAAATTACCAAATTATATAATTACTGTTCTAAAACAATATTTTGTGATGTATTGTTGAGTACTTTGTACTGCTTTGTGATATACTGTTTTGAAACGTTCATAACGACTTCGCTTCGCAAAAAGCTTGGCAACTTAAGCCGGATTCAGTGTTGCGTTCGTTCGTTCCTTCCTTCTGAATATTTTTTAAAATCAATCCAAGTTGCTGAAAAAAATTCACAAGAAAAAAAACGTTATTTTTAACCAATGAAATTGGTTTAAAAAAATTTCAGAAGGAAGAAAGGAACAAAAGAATGCAACACTGAATCAGCCTTTAGTCTTATTCAGTTTAGCTTATTCAGTTTGTTGTCGGTTCCACTTCTAATACGAAGTTCAGTAACCTAACTAAATAAACTTGAGCATGGGCTATGTTCTGTAAATGCTATTTTAGGTGAAAATTAAATATCTGAATATTAATAAAAAAAATCAACGTTTTTCTGTGAAATTTTTATTTTCATAAAGTGTGACATAAGAATAAACAACTTGGGTTCCAAGTGCCTTGCCCACTATTAGGCATTAATTCGCTTAAGTTTGTGTTTTTTTTTTGGTTAATTTTATTTATTCATATAAAATTATTACAATGGTGACTAAATATATATTAACTAACAGCATTTCATTTTTAACCTAATTTGCTACTTTGTTACATATTAAGAATGTCCGCTTTGGTTTCTCCTAAATTTTATCCAGTGTTGGTTCTGCCTTGCACTGACTATAAAGCTAACTCAAACAGGTTTACCTTTTTGCGCCTTCTTATTATTTCTCGTTGGCCAAGTAGTTGGCTGGCTTCGACGTTAGAGTGATTGTGAAGCCCCTCCTCATGCTGCTTTGCTTACTTCGTTGGCGACTGTTTGCACGGCAAGGTCTCTATGGAGGTCGCTATTACGTAGTACGACGGATCATTTACAATATCTCTCAGGAATTGGTTTTGGAATATTTGGATGATGTTCAGGTTACTCGGCCTAGTACAACGCCACATCAGTTTATTATGTGTTGACAATTGGGAGTTCTTTCCCAAAATGCAGTACATTTTTCTATGTTTGAGTCTATGATCTACACATTTCTTTTTGACATGTACCTTCCATCGTTGTTTAGCTTCTAGATTCATACCTAGGTATTTTGCTGAGCTATGTGGTAATAGGATATTATTTAGTACACATACAATTGGTATGCTTTTCGGTCGTTGTAGTCCGGATTTTGTTTCATTCAACTTAATGTACCATCACTTCGTCCATACGTTAATTATATCTATCATACTTTGAAGTTTATTATTAGCTTCCTCTATGGTGTCACCTTTCGCTTAATGGAATATCGCTTATGAATCGTATAGTACTGGTCCCTTGTGGTGATGGTGACCAGCGGTGATCTCTTTAATTTGTTAGTATGTTTATTCCTATTTAACACAAATGTGTCTGTCTGTAATGTTTGATTAAAGAAAGTGTCAAAATTGTGGTGGTAAAATTTCCTAAATTTCAGCAATAGAACATCGTGCCAGACTTTGTCAAAAGCCACGTCAAGGAAAACAGTTGTTTCTATGATGATTTAAAGGATAAATTTCGAATTTGTTAAATGGAAATTATACAGAACGTGTTGTTTGAACTATTTACATAAAATAAGTATATTATACAGACTTAACATATTTTAATGATTACTGCTGGACTCCCAAATGTTCATATAAAACAAATTAAAACAATCAATTTGGATCAAGGTTGCGTTGAAGTACGTTGTTTTTTCACACAAGTAACACAATAGTATTCGTTTAAAATCCGCAGTAGAAACAATCCGAATGGTTAGCGAATTATCTAAACTGGGGTAGCATTTTGTCGAAATTTAGGTCTCTTTTTCCTAAACTGAAATTGGCGACTGCTTCGTTTATAAATTATTTCTTTTCTATTGCTATCACAACCTCTCTAGTAGGTTTAACTGTGACAATATATCTTTCTCCAATTCCGTTGAAGTATCGTAAACAAATTATTTGATGATAGAAATCGAGTAGATACCTATATCACAAATTTATAATCTAACAGGCTTGAAAATCATAAAATATGAAATAGTATTCCATTTTACTCTAGAGCAGCGAGACATAAACTTCGATAAATTATCGAAAATGTGATGTTACAAAATGCTTCCCCTAGGCTGGAATGTTCTAACATCACCCCTTTTCGGTATTTTATCGAAGTTTATTTCTCGTTTCTGTAGAATAAAATTTGTCTCTGTTTCAATTTTTGTATCATTTACCAGCCTGCTAGATTGCAACATTGTGATATTTCTACTCATTTCTATCACCAAATACTTTATTTTTGATTCTAGAACGAAAATAAATGAAATAGATATTGCCAAATATATTGTAGTAGGTTGTGATAGTGATAGAGAAGAAATAATTGAAATTGATAAACGAAACAGATTTCAAATTAATTTTAGCATCAAAAGACGTAGACTTCGATAGAATATCGAAAAATGGAGAATCCAAAATGACAGCCAGATGCTTAACGAGGTCTGAATTAGAGATCACACTCCAAAAACGAATGGGAATAATAAGGCCGTCCTGATTTCTGGCGTTTGGTGAACACCACCACAGATTTTACTCCGTTGACAGACAATTATACCTAACATGTATAATATAGTTAAATTATATTTTGTAAATCGAATCAAACTTTACTAAATACCATAGTGCTAATTGCTATCATTTTTTTTATTGATGATAAAAAATAAATCTAAATTTCAACATTACCATCTTTATCTATCAACTTAATTCTATAACAATTCACCCACGCAAAGATCTTACGCAGCGTATAATTTTAAACACAGTATCATTTAAAATTTATTATTTTTGTCAACGAAAACTATAATCAAAAATTAATTTATGAATCTTGTTACTGTGTTACCGGCTGTTAAACATTAACTCATCATTCGAATTTAAATGACATGCATACTTCTTAAAGTTATGTTCATTGTTTTCTCAAAAATATAAAAATTGTTTATTTCACAGATCAAAGAACTTGATACAAAAATGAGCACCAAATCTTTCAGGATTTACAGAAGTTATTAAACATTAATAAGTTTGTGAAAATATTTAGTACTCGTCTCGTACATATCATAAAACAATTAACATTTTTAAATTTTGGCCACCCAAAAATGTTAAAGCGGTGTACGTAACTTGACTGGGGCACTGGTTAACTTCTACAGTACCTTGGTATATTTTTCATTGTTATAAATTCTATAAATTTCAACCGTCAAATATAATATTTCTCACGGAATGTGTTATTAGACAAGTGGTTGACCATACAAATAAAAATATTTCATTTTGATGAGGATGTTGTCGCGGCAACAACTTGTTAAAATCATTTAAGAAATGTGGTCGCAAATCTTGTCTATTTAATTTCAAAAACAAAATTATATTTATGTTATCTGAAAAATAATGTTTGTTTTTGAATTCAACAAAAAAATGTTTAATTTAATTATAACATTATCAAAAACAAATTTTACTTGATTTACATGAATGTTATGACAAATTATTTTTGATTCAAAACATTAAGAATGAAAATTGCTAAATTTAGTTTGTCATAACATACACATTCGAACGAAAAAACTCAACCATTCATCTTAGTTGATTAGACATGAAAAATTGCTTATAGCAAGGTTAAAAAATCACATAAATTTTCTTGAGTAATTTTTGTTTTGTTCAATTCAATTCCAACCGACACCAAAACCGTAAAAACTAAAATTTCAATCAAAAATTTAAATAATTATAACTAATTAATTTTGGTTAATTAATAGTATGTAAAAAAAATGGAGGAGCCCCTAAAGAAAATAAAATTAAATATGTATATCAATGTGAGGAAGTTTTTAATTTAATTAAATTGAGTGGAAAAAAATAACGCTTTGTACTACACTACACACAGAATTTGGATTATGGCCAGGTATTTCATGTACCATGTACTTTGGGGAATGATTACACATTTTTTTGAATAGGTTTTGTTGCGTTTTAAATAAATTATACAAATAGTTTTAATTTTATGTAAATACTTTTTCGAATAGGTTAAAGTTATGGCGTCATATAAATTAATTTTATTTTGCAAATTACACAAAATGTTTCAATTAGAACAGCATGTGTAAAAGATGGTTACAACACATTAATTATTTGTAAATTAGGAATATATACATTTTTGACTGACTATTGTTTTCTTACAAATTGTTTGGCTTAAAATACTAAATTAACTATTTTAATTTATTAATTGTGTTTGTGTCATACAATGCATATAATGAGAATTCGTACGACCCATTAACAGTATTTAAAAATATTTGTCTATCTAGACATATTGTACATGTCCGTTATTTATCAAATTTCACAGAAATAGAATATTGAAACATTTCCGGGCTGCCGCAATTAACTAAGTCGGTAATGTATAGATATATGGCAACTTGTCAATATCCGTGTTACGTTATGTAAAGCTCAATCTCTCTTATTGGTGTCCCACACACGAATAAGAAACTCCCTAAACAAATCCACCGTGAAGCGCAACATTTTATATTACTTCGCATCTTGAAATTTAGATATTTAATCCAAGTTCAAATAATCTTTCAAACCATTGTTTGAGGACAGTTTATGCTCTTCCTTATTTTTAGTGACGACCGTAACAAGGATGGGCTAAATGTGTGAAGGCTATGTAAAACTTCAACAAGAGCCTCGAGGGTTTTTACTCTAATTTAAGCAATAATGGACACGAAATAATCACAACGTTTTAAAATTTGGAGCATGGAATATATGTATTAAGCTTAAACCGCTCGAAGAGCCTCTATCAACTCGATCAAGCATCTCAGTTCAAAATCGACTACCTAATTGAATTATACGAAACAATACTTATCAACATCGTCGCCATGTGGTTACTCTCTGCCAAAGTAACAAATTCGATAAGCACTTCAACACCTTATTACAATATTACAATATTACAAAAACACAAATGTCGGTCAGTCCAAACCTTGGCCTCCGTATTTTGGGATGCACAAGGTCGTCGACTACTTTGAGAAAAGAAAGACCATCAATAACGAATATTACATGACGTTATTGGTGTGTTTGAAGGAAAATTTGCGAAAAACGGCTCAAATGCAAAAGGAAAAAGTTTTTTTTACCAAGACAATGCACCGTGTCACAAGTCATTGGCCACGAGAGCAAAATTGTACGAATTGAGATTCTATCAAATACTTAGGCCCTACAATTTTTGGAGATGTTGCTTTTGTACAAATGTTCACAAACCACTCTTGCAATCGGATTTATTTTTTTAAATATGTATGTATTGTTTTGCAGATACGAAGATCAACTCATGTGATTTAGTGCTTTTTATATATTTAAAAAATTTAAAACATCAATAACTAAATTTGCAACCTAATTAAAAATTTAAGCAAGTTTCAATTAAGTCAATAATATTTTGTTTATTCTCGAACACCGAGAACCAGAATTATATTCTACACATCACTAATTCTAGCTCTATTATATGGCTTCCTATTATTTCGCAACTAACAAAAACCTCAGCAAGTTGATTCGACACAACGCAACCAAGGCTCTAGTATAATCTATATTTAACAATTTCATTTGTAAACGATTTTATTTCTAGATACTTTTAGCACAATAGATAAAGATTTTAAATTTTGATTTATCTACAATAATTTTTTTTCTGATCACACATATTTACTCGTCATTTTTTTTTTCAAAAATATCGAGTATGTACTTGCATTTTTCCTCATCCTTGCAATTACCATGTTGGGTAATTTTTTCGGTAATTTTATCGGAAGACGATCGGGTTTGACTCAAAGTGTAGAATTTTATTTTATTTTTAACTTTATTATAAACCCAAATTCATTTAATATACCCGGAAAAATTCTCTTCTCAATATTTGCATTGAGACTCAGCGAATTCTTTAAACTTACCATCTCTACTGCTTAATCCCAAAATACCTTTGAAATTTATGATCAAATCGCAGGTGGTATTCTTAAATGGCAGCAATATCGTCAATGAAATTCAGAAATATTATATAATAAATTTGGTTACGAGAATTTTACCCCGAACTTAAACAAATATTGTTATCTAGCTGGTTGAATTTCTTATTTGTGTATTTATCTACCTCGTAGTTTCCTGCATTCCGAGCTGCTGATCTATTTAGTTGCATAATTTTGTTTTACTCTAGGGATCGGCTCTGTATATTTTCATATAGCTAAAGTTTTTTTGTTGCTTATACAATTTGAGTAATCCTAATGAGCCGTTTAATGTTTTAGTTAACAGGTTGCTGGATGCAATTAACTCCTTCACCCAGTACTCAGTACCCAATACCCTAACCAACCGTCGATTTGTAAAAGCAACTCTCATACTTTTTTTAGTCTTATATACTTAAGCAAAACCATTCACAACCCGTTATGACAGTACTTTTCTTTTGTGCACCTGAATGATGTTATGGCAGTGTGGTCTCTAAATAATCTTCCCATTTCAATGTATGGTTTTTACTACGGTTTAGTACCTCTTTCTATGTAGTGTCATTTCAGGTATAATTTTCATTTCCAACTGAGTCTTAGACATTTTTTTTTGTGGTATTTCATGACTAATATGAATATTAATCTGGACCAGTTCATATAAGTCATGGAAATAAGATCCAAATTGTACTTCAGATTGCAAATCAGTGCAGCGCTTTGAAAGAAACGATTGAAAGGATTGTCACATACAGTAATGTCGTAACCGAATAAGGTTAGCTGATATTTTGAAATTTAAACAATAATTATTTTCTATGTGGCTTAAAGTAAAGTTTAATTAAAAATCTGGGGCTGACACAGAATGGCTATAGAATCTTGCGGACAAATAGGTTACAAACTCAGTGCCTCTATTATTTTTGTTTCGGTCAAAAATCTGGGGAAGAGCCACTGTGGTTCTAACTTCGGCACTTGGTGCTGAAGGTACTGAATAGAATAGCTTTTGGTGCAGGATGCAAAAGCGAAATTTCTTCAAATGATTACCTATTGCTTACCTATGCTTCTGACTCAGCGCTCACCCTTCCCCATCTTCCAGATAAATAAACAGCAGGCTGACATAGAGCTTGCAACATATAGATTGTATACTGTAATTGCGTGAGTATGTGAGAGTTGTTTTATATAATTTTTTTGTGGTTGTATGTTTCTGAGTATGCGAATGGATAATGAAGTATTAATTAATTGGCCTTAAAATGAAGTGTAATATTGTTTGGCATTAAAATCGGACTCCCGAAGAACAACATATTAGTTTTATGTTTTTGATGTAGGTGCAACTATTTCTACGATTTACTTAAAAGCCACATGTACAAAATTTTACATAATCTCACAAAACCATTTTGATATTCATTTCTTCTGCATAATACAGAAAAAGAACAACAAAATGAGGCGATTATAACCACTATATGGATTCGGTAGCCTCTCTGATTTAATTTCTTGGATACTAAATTAAAACTTTTTACTCTTATTTCTTTCTATCCTTTAACAACGAACGAAATTTTTAATTAGAAGGTGTGGTAACTTGTAACTAAGGCACATTTCAAAACAGGATATAACTAAACACTTCATAGTACGGAACAGGACCGATTAAAAAGACATCACAAAGCATTACATTCAGTTAAAGTAATCAGAAACTAATTTTGACTGAAGATTGACTTTAAGTGAAAGTAAAATTATTTATCCTTCACTTAACAGTTGTAGATATTTTTTTCTATATGTCTCGGAAATTTCCCGTTTCGATAGGAACCCGTTGTGCATTACTCATATTTTTTAAATTAAATTCCCCAATAAACTTGCAAAACCTTTCAAATTTCAATAATAATGACAAATATTTTTTTCAATTTTTAGAACAACGACTTGTCGGAGACGTTGCATTTGAAGAAGCAAAATTTGTTGCTAGCTATATTACGCCAGTCCCGGGTGGTGTTGGGCCAATGACAGTAGCTATGCTTATGAAGAACACTATCATTTCTGCTCAACGATCAGCCCGCCGGTTACTAGAAACATCATGGAACTTGCAAACATTACCATTAAATATTGTAAATCCACCGCCAAGGTAAATTATATTTTCAGGTTTTAAAATATTTTATAAATTTATAATTGTCGTATTATTCTCTTCTTAGTGACATTGAGATCTCTCGAGGACAGCCACCCAAAAACATTTCAGTGTTAGCGGAAGAAATTGGATTATTCCCGCATGAAGTAACACTTTATGGTACCAAAAAAGCTAAAATAGGTTTGCATACGCTCGAGCGACTTAAGAATCGCGAGGAAGGTAAATATGTTGTGGTTGCGGGAATCACCCCAACGCCATTGGGTGAAGGCAAAAGCACAACTTCGGTTGGATTAGCTCAAGCTTTATTTTCATGTAAAAAGAAAAATTCGATTGTTTGTTTGAGACAACCCTCGCAAGGACCAACGTTTGGTATCAAAGGTGGAGCAGCTGGCGGTGGTTATTCTCAAGTTATTCCAATGGAGGAGTTTAATTTACATTTAACTGGTGACATTCACGCAGTTACTGCTGCAAATAATTTAGTAGCTGCACAATTGGATGCCAGAATGTTCCATGAATCAACACAGAGTGACATAGCACTTTATGAACGACTTGTACCAAAAATAAAAGGAGTTCGCAAATTTTCGGCAATCCAGGTACGCCGCCTTGATAAACTTGGAATTGAAAAAACTGATCCAGATACCCTAACAAGCGAGGAAATTTCCAGATTTTCACGTTTAAATATTGATCCTTGTAATGTTATATGGTTCCGAGTTGTTGATACAAATGATCGATATTTGAGAAAAATTACAATTGGCCAATCGCCAACCGAAAAAGGACATATTCGGGAATCTTCATTTGCAATTACCGTTGCCAGTGAAATCATGGCGATATTAGCGCTATGTCAAAACTTAACTGATTTAAAAGAGCGTCTTGCGAGAATGGTTGTAGCGTTTGACCGTAACAATGATCCGGTTACAGCCGATGACATTGGTATGACTGGAGCATTGATGGTTTTGTTAAAAGATGCGATTGAACCAACAATTATGCAAACATTAGAAGGAACCCCAGTTTTTGTACATTGCGGACCATTCGCAAATATTGCACATGGATGTTCTTCTATTGTTGCTGATAATATTGCACTTAAGTTAGTTGGCAGCGACGGTTACGTTGTAACTGAAGCTGGTTTTGGATCCGATATCGGTATGGAGAAATTCTTTAATATCAAATCCAGAATATCCGGCAAAATTCCAAACGCCATTGTGCTAGTAGCCACCGTAAGAGCATTAAAAATGCACGGTGGTGGTCCACCAGTAACTCCTGGTATACCGTTAAGACCAGAATATATGGAAGAAAATTTGAATTTATTAAAGAAAGGATTACCAAATTTGGTTAAACATATTAACAATGGCTATAAATACGGGGTTCCTGTTGTAGTTGCAATTAATGCTCATGAGTAAGTAGTGCTATTCTCTTGTTGAATATAGTTAGTTCTAATTTACGTTTTTTCAGAACTGATACACCAGAAGAACACTTAATGATTCGTAAATGTTCAAATTCAGCTGGAGCCTTTGCCGCTGTCATTGCAAATCACTGGGCCAAAGGAGGCCCTGGTGCAGCAGACTTAGCACAAGCAGTAATTGAGGCTTGCCAAAGGAAAACTGAATTTAAATTCCTATATAATTTGGATCTATCGATTGAAGATAAAATTAACATAATTGCTAAGGAAATGTATGGAGCAGGATCACTTGAATTCACAAGCAAAGCGCGTGAAATGATGAAATTGTACACTGAAAAGGGATTTTCTAAATTTGCTGTTTGCATGGCTAAAACATCTTCTTCACTGACTGGCGATCCCACTATTAAAGGGGCACCAGTTAATTTTAGATTGACAGTTAATGAGATGGGTCTCTCGGCAGGAGCCGGTTTTATAGTTCCAATTTGCGGTGAAATAACTAAGATGCCTGGACTTTCAACCAGGCCAAGTATTTACGATATAGATTTAGACACAGAAACGGGACAAATAGAAGGTCTATTTTAAGTTTTAAAAATATTGATAAAATGGATCAAAATAAATTCTAATTTTTAACTAGGATTCTATATTCACATACATTGTACATTAAATAAAATTGCATATAATATTCACTAAAATTTGGTATTCTATTATGTTATTTTAATGGCCGCCCTTAATTTAGCCGATCGGGATCTAGGATTATGTTCAATTTCTTCTGCACTTGGTGTAATTACATGTTTATGGATCTGCTTCCAATGCGATTTCTTCAAAGATTCTATTAATTTTTCATCATGCATCAAAGTATGACTCGTGTATTTTAAAGGTACTGGATTCGCAGAATTATTTATCACATTACCAGTAATATGCCTCTTTACGATTGTATCTTCGAGAGAATGAAACGATATCGCTGCTAAAACGCCGTCAGTCTTTAATAATTTTGGTGCAATCGTCAATCCATAGTTAATTTCATTTACTTCGTTGTTTACAAAAATACGAAGAGCCTGAAATGTTTTTGTAGCTACGTGAGCGTGCCTTTGTAGTTTATCTTGACGGTGTTCTCCTTCATTGAAACACGATCGTATCAATTCCGCTAGCTCCCTAGTTGTTTCGATTCTTCGATACGAATACCGGGTCGTTACTATAACGTGAGCTATTTTCTTTGCATTTTTTTCCTCTCCATAAATTTTTAAAACACGATAGAGATCCTGTTCATGAATATTGGCTAAGACATCGGCAGCTGTAGGCATATTTTTATGACGCTCTTTATCCATTCGCATGTCTAACGGGCCATTTTTGCTTAAAGAGAATCCCCGTTCAGCTTCGTCAAATTGCATCGACGAACAACCAAAGTCGAAAAGCATTCCATCTATTGAATTTGGTGCAATCTCCAATTCTTTTAATTGTTGTGGTAACTCTGAAAATCTTCCCAAAATTGGTGTAACTTGGCCTGATGGATATTCAGCAGCTAATTTTTGTGCATATTCATACGCAACTGGATCCCGATCAAGTGCTAATATTTTGATACCAGGATATTTATCTAAAATTAATTTTGAATGACCTCCAGCTCCAAATGTCATGTCAATGAAAGTTTTATCCGAATTTAAATTTAAATATTCAATTGCTTCGTTGGCAAGAACCGGTACGTGAGCGAGATTTCTATTATAATTTTCTGCATTTAAGTTATTATTGAGCGCCAATGAAAAATGCCGAAAACATGGTTGCGGCTTTAAAATGTGTATAAATTTAACTATTGAATTAATCATTTTATATTTGAAATTTACTTTTCGTCGTTTAAATACTCCAGGAACTCGGATGAAAGAACTTGATTGCACTGTTCGGCCGTTAAACCTGTGGCAGTTGAAGTTAGTTTTCTAGGATATTGTGATTGATAAATATTTTTAGTTAGTCGATCTAGAGCATCAATTTCGCGTTCTAACTGATTTCCTTCGAAAATAACAGGTGAGTTTGATCCAAATATAAGTTTAACGTGTTCACGAAGATGTTCTCCCAAATCTCTGAAAAAATAAGTATTTTTAAATAAGTAAACACCTGTTAACTTGTATAGCCAAAAAGATATCAATAATATTTTATAATCAAATGTATGAGAGTTCAACTTCGGATTTTCAAGAAAACTAAACAAATGTCTAAAGGATTATCTGGCCTGATAGTATTAAGCTTGTTAGAAAAAACAAAGCATTTATTTTAAAGAAAACAAAATTCTTATAAGCAACTCATATTATTTTAGAAGTCTTTTAGGATATTATAGCGATATCAGATAGAATATAGACAAATGAAATCCCCCATCTTGTGCTCGTTAAAGATACGAAGCTTGGTAGTCAGTTAAATTTTAAACCACAATTAGTGGATCTTCCGATAACCCGATCAACCAAGTACCAGTGTTTTCATTGAATTTGACTCTGCCAGAACGCTGTGAGTTTATCATCCGCTCCAACGGAATCTAATCTAGGAATCATCAACGGAATAAAGCCTTTGGTTCATTTGGAGTACCTAATTGCCCACTTAAACAGAGCTCTGTGCAATCGGGCACAAGCATGATATAAGAATCCTAATAGTTAATGGCGATTCCTTGTGTTTTATGATAATAATAAATGTAATAAATGTATAATTCAAGGAAGCCTACTTTACTCAGGCACTTATTTTCAAAACCATATGAAAGGAATTATTCCGTGAACTTCTCTAAAACTATATTATTCGTTCTTTTAGTAAAATTTGCAACTTCACAAGGTAGTGGTCAATAGTATTGATTGTATTTAATGCAGCTGAGCGAGTTATGCAAACTAACTAATAAACAAATTTAATAGATATAATTTAAGTAGAAACTTTTATGACAGTCTTGAAGGTTCGTTGGTCAAGGTAGTACTCACTGATTTCATGTTACAACAACGGGACACCTCGTCAGATCATCGAAATTGTCATCGCGTGTAGAACCTTAAATCAACTTCGGAAGTGAAAAAAAAACGAAATGACCATTAGGAATACTGCTTTCTGTATAGTGTAATTGTCAAGCTAAAATACATATTTCTTCCGTTACTGTCGAGTAAACGAGTTGAACATAAAACATATGAACAAATAAGTATATTTTGTACCGGAAAAATTTTGTTTAATAAAATTTCATAAGCTTTGATAATGATGTTGAATTGACATCGAAAACTCAGCAATTAATTTCTTTAATTTTATATCTGTGCCATATACCAATAAAAAACCTTATATATGAACAAATAAGTTTTAATTCTTTGCTTTGAATGAGCATTGGAAAATCCTCTGCTTGCTTGATTAAAATTCAACATCAAACGACAAAAACATGTTCTGTACCAGTTCTGTAAGTTCAGAAATCTGTACATTTTACAGTTTCACTATCTGAACGTTTTGCAATATTAACGCATAAAATACCATCGTTCGTTACTCCAATGCGTCTCAAGTAGAATCACTAATTCACGAAGGGGAAGCTGGCAAAATTCAAGCGATTACTTAGGTAAGTACATCGGATAAAGCGATTTTTTTAAAAATTTCGAGCTTTCGTTAATAGTTACAGGGAGTTAAAACTATTCAGAACTCTGCCCGATCTATTTAAAACGGTACTTAAAATAAAATAATTATATTGATCTATAGTATAACAAATTACTTCATAGAGATTTGAGTGATCAGGCATAGTAATCAATAATTATTGAGCTCAATAGATATGGACAACCGAATGTACCTGTTGTTAACCTTTAAAGCACCGTTTTTCCCCTAATTACATCGCTAATATTTTTTTATCATGTTCTCCTTTCGTGTAGTCCATTCATATAGTAGAGTTCATGGAGTGTGGTACAAATAGTGTATTTTAACCGTGTATTTTATTATAAAAGGGTAAATTATTCGTTCGGAGGACCTATGGTACCCCATATTATTATTAAAGTTTTTTGGAATTTTTTTTTGTTTACAGTAAAAATGGAATCTCGAAGTGAATATTTTAGTCTGGCGGTTAAGTATTTTCATTAATTGTCTGATAGTGAAGATGAAATTGATGGGCAATGTTGTTTGGAAGCGTATGTAGACAGTTATTTTGTTTTAAAATTAAAATATGATATTCGAAATGTGAAATAATTTATGGTAAAAAATAAAAAACTATAATTACAAATAATAATGAAATAAGCCAGAATGTATTGTTTTTTTAAATTAATGAATAAATGTTGGTGAAAATTATAACTCTTTTTTAATAATAAACTACTCAAAATTAAAAATAGGAGACATGTAAGTCCACTTTTTAACTGGGGGGAACATAGTAACCCCACTCGGTCTTTTGGATTCTAAAATTACATCGGTGCTTTAAAGGTTAACCCCTTAAGGACCGATTTTTTTTAACTACATATCGTATGTCCCGAGATATCTCGGGTTTGGTCCTTAAGGGGTTAAAGGAAGTGAGTTTGAAAATTCCCAAATTCCTTCTTGTGATAATTTCAGTTGTTTAGGATTCACTTACCAATTAAAAGTTATTGCAAAAGGCATTCATATATTTAACAAGTATTGGCGATGTCATTAGCATATCCGACTGTAAACTTTTATTTAAAAAAAAAAAAAAAAACTAGCAATTACTTGACGATAAGGCATCATAGAAGAGATACACATCAGTACGTTGGTCAGCTAGCGGTTTTTTGAACTAATGTTTAGTCAAATTCACCCGTAATATCCAGCAATCGAGTTCATGGCAGATTTTCTCCTATATTTTTGGTCTACACAACCTGAGCACAGGGTATTTAAAAAAAACTTACAACTTAATGAATGGATCTCCCTAAAGTCCCATCTATTTTCTTAGATTTTACAATCACACAGGGCGCATCCTAGTAGTTGTAGTCAAAAGCTTTTTACTTCCTCACGAAAAGATCTTCATTATTGTAATCTTCCTTGGGATACGTTTACTATAATTGCTTGCTATCAGAGCATCTCCGCGTTCCAACAAACCTAGCTTGTTGAGTAAGTGCAACGAGATTTGCCTGTGAGAATTAATTCCAGCGAAAACTTCATCCAATGGTTTAGGGAAGAGTGGTAGCTACGGATAAATGTTATCCGTAGCTACCACTATTCCCTAAACCATTGGATGAAGTTTTCGCTGGAATTAATTCTCACAGGCAAATAGTCAGTCCCAATTCGAACAAATATTTTCATTGCACGCCCGGCACAAGAAAGTGACTACATTACTTTCGTTTCCGATAAATTACCTAAATTTAAAGGAAATTCCTATTATCTTGCAAAGCTTTTGTAGGTTATGTAAACATATTCATAATATTAATACACATTATTTAAATTCTACAAATGTATCTCACCTTCCTGTTTTGGATTTCTCGATAGGCCACTTTTCTAATACTCGAACGAATCGTTTATATAATGCTGACATTTTGTATAATAATTTAAAAATCCATTATTATTCAACACCAAACGAAAATTTTGTACGGCAAGAGCAATTTCGAAATAGTTTGACAATTGACATTTTCGAAATATTAGTAGGGTTGGATAAATTATTATACCATTTCGAAAAATGTTCATATCTTTATCTATTAAAAAATGTACTGTAGTGAGTATATTTTTTAAAGATAATTCAACTACATATTCGATTTTAAAAGTATATTAATAACAAAATTGCTTTTAATTATTTTCGAAAATTATACAAATCATAATCGCAAATTACCGAGCGCACGTCGAATCACGTGATGCACAAAATTTGACAGTTTATATATTCGAAAAATTGTCATATTTTTACTTCTCTTTTCTTTTGTAAAGTGTGTGTTTCGAAAGCAAAGACGTTTAGGGGTTGTCATAAAAAATTTTATATTTTTTGGTTACCTTTTTATTAATTAGAATTTTATTATTTAATAGTTAAATTGAATTTGTGTGATTAGATTTTTGTTGGCGATGGCTGGAATACTTTCGGTATCATCGCGTAATTTATCACGGAACGTAATCCGTCTCGGTTTAAATACTTTAGAACCAAATTCCTCCAAGGTAATGTGGATTTTTTCATGATTTAGTTTTCAAATCAAAATGAACATTTTTTTTCGGCGAATTTTTCACATGAAGTCGATTATGTAATATGCTTACTATTTTTGATTGATTGCTTATAAAATTAAAAGTGAAAGTAAAACATAATAAATTATAAATTTATATAAATGTGTTCTGTTTATGAATTAAAAATAATAGTGAAAAAAAAAAAATGTTGGAATTCATAATAATGATGACCTATATTTTAGGTTAACTATAGTGCAAGAGCCTGTCACCGGACCCTTTCAAAATCCTCTCAGTATTCATGGAATGAAATAACCCAAAAAGTGTAAGTATCTAGATTATAATTTTAATATAGGCTTTAAGTATTCAATTTCGTTTGATTTACTATTTTTAACCTTACATTTTTTGTTACATAATTTTGGCAATGAACCTCTTCTGTACGTTGTATACAAAAAAAATGTTAGGCATGAAATATCAAAATACAACGAAAACATTATCAATTTTACGTCATTAAACATTCATTATCTTCTCTATCTTTAATTTATTGTCTTGTATTTAATTATTCAATTCGATTTTTAGCTTGATTTATGACTAAAATTTGATGAGTTGATTGCAAAGTTTAATGAAAATTAACTATTATTTTTTGTGTTGATTTGGATTATGCGCTGTGTTGTTTTCGCATTTGGCCGATTTATTATAATGATAAAAATAAAAACACCGTGTACAAAACTCAGATAAACACACACCCTTTTTCAAATAACGAAAACCGTATGTTGCACGTAAAATCACGCAAGTTTTATTTAACATCAACGTAACTCATATCCATCACCCAATCGATCATAATCGACGAATCTTTCTAAGAATCTTTGTTGGCGATCCAAGCTATGCCTTAATTAAAAATATACCACATTATTACCAATAAATTGTGACCAGTCCTAGAATGTAAGATATTTCATTGTACCCGCAATCTCGTACTGGTTTTGTGCCTCATTCGCCTTATATACTAGTGCGTTATCATATAAAATCAATATTTTTTGCTTGATTTGATCTCGTCGTTTTTCTCTCATCTCGCAGATGGTTAAATCTTAAATTTCTTTGTTGATGGATTCCCCTGCACTATCCATTGCATGGATTCCTATTTCGATTCTGGATCATAATGATGAATGCCTTCTTCATCATCGGTGACTATATGGTTTATAAATTTAAACTGATCGTCTTCAATCATTTCTAAAATTACCCTAGAAGTTTCCACTTCATATTTTTTGGAATTAAAGTTAATGTTCGGGGAACCCATGTTTGCACTTTCCAACTTTTCAGATCTTAACATGATTGTATAAAATGGTGCTAAATGGTGATTTCTCTATTGTCTAGTATAAGATCCTGGGTTAAATTGACCATTCGTGGTAACAGTAACATTGGAAACCGGTCTTCCGCTGCGGGGGTCATCATCCAATGGATTATTTGGTTTGAAAAAATGGACCCACTTTGTTTAATTTCATTTTCGGCATTAATGCAACGCGTGTTTTTTTTCTCGGGTATAGATAGAAAGTGGCTGCGAAAATAATGATCGGCATTAGTATCGGGAAGTAAATCAAACGATTATTCCATCATTGATCATTAGTTTGTGTAATAAATGTTGCGAATGGCATATATAAAAAATATGTAATATTTCTGGTGAAGTTTAAGACAATTCATTGATAGATTTTTTTTAATTTCTTCGCGATTCTAAAACAAAAATATGATGATATACGTGTGCTCCAGCTGTTCCAACACAATTTTTATAATGGATTTAAATTACCAGCAACAAGAGTTACTGGTCCTAGTTGTCCCTTAGTTTAAATAAATAATGAAAATTTGGTTAAGTTTAGTGGGAATTTTGATTCGGGTTGATACCATAATTTACGAAAAAAATTCTCAAATAAAATTGAATAGATCTTGAATTGAATCGTGTTTTTATTTTATTATACATACTTCAATTATTTATTGTCGGAGGGCATTTATTGAAATATCATATAATGAACAGCAGGACCCTTTAAAAATATTTAGAAACAAATTTGTTCTATTTTCTATAAATTATTAAAAATGTGTAGATTATTAAACCTTGTTGGTTTTAGTGATCTTAAATCAACAAGTGAAACTGGTTGGTCCAGACTTGAATCTAGACTTATTAAATGGATTTCTTTAACGAAAATAAAAAATAAATTACCTGCCAAATTTTATTTGGCACCCACTCATCCCCAAGCGTAATTCATAATATTCAAGTCACGAGCAATACGACTATAATAATCCCTTAAGGCTTTGGGTTTGGAGGTGTTTCTAACAAATCCTGCATGAATTGGCGCATATCTGTGTTGATGAACCGATCGCAATGTAACAGAATTCCCAAATTTTGAAAATAATTTCATAATTATCCTTTCTCTGTAATAAAGTTAAATTAATTTTTGGGTCAAATCTTTAATTTATGCTTAATGAATGGCCTTGATAATACCATATTACTATGATGTCCGCCTTTTCAGCTATGATGATGTAAAATCTTAGTCCTTTATAATTAAATCCGTCTAAATCATGCAAATTAAACTTCTTTACTTCCAAAAAATAATATTGTGTCGTTCGCTTTTCCGCGAACAGTAAATTTGCTCTCTAAAGACTCATCAATTTTTTGGGCATGTTGTTTAATGTTTGTTAAACACGTTTTGATGTCCTTCGATCTTTACATACGTTTACTTTCTCCACTTTTAGATCATTTAATGATTCCTTCGATTGTTGGTATTTATAAATTAATATTCTCCGATAGTAAATACATGAAGTAAAAAGAAATGATAAATTATTGCTGCCTAGTCACAATGCAAAGCATCAGGCAGCATATATAATTAGATATTTCCAATTAATTTCACAGAATAAAACTAATAATATTTAAAAAAGAAAACCGGTGGTCGATTTCAAGTGTCGTGAAGTGCACCTGAAACTTGCATTTACAAATGGGTTTACTGTGTGTGCTTGCTGAATTTTATTGTTTTTTTAAGAATAAAATTCAAATGAGCAGTTTTTATACCTTATTCAAGAATTATCAACAGATTTTCATTTTACGATCCTTTATATAATTCGTTGGGTTTAGAAGGCATATTATGAGACTTCAAGTTTCGGTTTTATCTGATGTCGTTAATATGCCGACTGGTTGAAAGTAGTACTGAAAAGTATATAAAATTTACTATGCAAAAATTCAGATTGCGGAACAATTTCGTAAAAGGGCCCTCAGATTTCTAAAATTATTGTTTCAAGATCCGTTTCTAAGTAATTTGGGAGCTAATAAGCAATTTATTATTTGGAGATGATTAGGGTTGGGGATTTTCGTCAAGTTCATAAAAAATTTGGTACATAAATAATTAAACAAATTTTCTAAAGTATATTTCTCGGGCGGAAAGTGTTTAAATTTTAGCTGTTAGACTAATTTAGAATTATTTTACAGGGCTGTTTTTGAGTATAAAAGAAATTAATATTTCTGATGAATGTTTACCGAAGAAGCCAGCTATTTTGCTTTATATTAATATTACTGAAAGCCTAATTTAAACTAACTAACAGAGCTATTTTGATTTTGGGTGGAGATTTACATAAAATGTTGCAAATAGTTTTGATTATATTTTAGATCAACAATTTGTTTGGCTAACGCAGTTAATTTATGTTTACTATTAATTTTGATTGATTTTCGCGCATTCGTGCATTCTCTAATACAGTTCGATTAAATCGTTATATAGCTTAGCATAGTAATTTCTTATATAATTATTTAATATTTATTTATTTTGTACAGCGTTGACCAATCGATTTGATTATTTAGTTAATAAGGATTCTACGATTGTTACTCGTTATTAATTCTGTCAACTTACAGAATCCTGTTTAGCGTCATAGTTTTACCTTATTCGTTGTTAATGAATTGGTATGTTTGCAAAGATATCGCTGATTCTAGAACTGTGCCAAAATTTCATTATTGTTTTATTACCTCATACATAGATTCCTGATTAGCTGTTTTTGAAACCAGATATCGTTCTCATTTTTTATTTTTATAAATAAGCATATTTACATTAGGTTAGGAATGGAAGTGATAAGTGAATTTTACGTTATATAATAAATTTAACTATTTCTTTTATACTAGAAATCAAGTTAATTTAGTTCTTAATACTAATCATTACATTTTATTTATTTAATACTTTATTCGGAATCGTGAAACTTCACTTTTAATAATAAAAGTTTTATTTCAGGAAATTTACCGTTATACATATATGGCAACTTAATTTATTCAATTTTTTTCAGGATGCTGGTTGCTGAATGTATACCATAAAAAACAAAAATAATTGTGCTAGCCGTCTTACATTACATTTTCCACTAAAAATTTACTAACTATTGACCACTTACGTGTCTCAAACCGGGTCAATTCTCTAATAATTAACAATGCTATCCTATCCATACATCTTGGTTTATAGAAAAAGGTTGATGGGCCCGGCGTCAACCGGGAACCTTACTTAGGATTGGCCACACACTCAATCAAAGGATCTGTTTTTAAGTAGTTCGGTTTTGTCGAAATAACATTTTTCGATCCGTTTCAGTTGGAAACCGTGATTTAATAGAATATACTTTAGTAGGATCTACTTTCGTTCATTTACGAAGGATGAAATATATTTTTTAGGTTGTCTCTGTTCCTATCGACAATCGTTTTATATATGCACTTATACATTTTATACATGTATCTGTTTATGCTGAGAGCCGAGTCGAGATATCTTCAAGAGTTCAAAGAGGATCGAATACAAGTAAGGTTGAAACCAAATTGAGAATTATCATAAATGAGCATTTAAACTAATATTTTTGTGCATAATTTCCAGGTACTTTTTTCGAAAAAGTAACGCTCATAAAATAAGTTGTTACAAAACTAGTAGATTGGCATTATCTTTTATTAGAGCAGGCTGGGATAGTAAACCTAAACAGTATCCTGTGATAAGAGAGACGCAATTTTCGATAATAAAAAGTGATGTTACAATGTATAGAGACTGCATATTACGCCTATATATGAAACATTTCTTTTCGGAATCTGCATTTTTATTATAAATTTAAACTAAGTCACATCTATGCATTTATATCTGTTTTTGAATATGAATCGTATGTGCACTAGGTCTTTCGCGTTTCATATTTTTTAATTTATTCTTTTTCCAGTGTAATTACTATATACGAATTACTGTATACGAGTACGCTCACGTGATAACTTTAGTAGGGATGCTCCTAATTTGTAATGTTTTTGGAATCGTTGTCTAATTGTTAGCATATACATATGCGCACATATTAGTATGTAATACAGAAAACTTGTTGACAACTCTCTCTAATACGCTGGTAAATGCTTAATAATATAATATAAGCCGTTATCTATGACTTTAAGTTTAAATTTATAACAATAAGTCTAGTACTCGACGGAGCGGATTTGCGTTTTATCAGTAACATATTAAACAGTGATTCTTATTTTTTAAATAAAATATTGTTGGCCGTTCTTTTGTCACAAAATAGCAAGTACCGCATAATGGAGGGTGTGTTTCCTTATCTCTTATTATTTTTCATGAATTTTTTCTTTAATAAAAAGCTGAGTCGACGTTTTTACTTTGATACAAATCGAAAAATTTAGCGACTCTCAAAAGATGAGGAACCAGAAGAAGTGCAAGATGTGAAATTATCAACTAGCCTAAACTAGGTTTATTTCTTTTATTTGTGTTATTTTCCTTTCGGTAGTAACCACACTTAGCCGCCCCGGTGGCCAAGTGGTCAGCATGCTTGCTCCAGCGCTCGAAGCTCCCAATCGATTCCCGGTGGTGACAAGGAAAAAATTTAACGGCTGGTTTAGAATCAATGAATTAATCACTCATTATCCGAAATGAAAATATGTTTATAAAACCTCATTCGAGGCGGCCAAACCCCTTGATAGGATATAGTGCGAGAGAGAGAGAGAGAGAGAGAGTAACCACACTAATTATGCTGATCAAATGAAAGGTCTCTATCGTCACTAATTTCTACACCCAATCACGGGTATTGTGGTCTAAACATTTATCGCAGTCCTGCAAGCTCACACTTTATAAAACGCTCATAAGACTTGTGCTGGCTTTCAGAAGCGACAGCTGGATCCTAATGGCTGTATAATGCTATCTACTTTTTTTTTTTTTTATTATTTATTTGTTAGTTAAGAATTAACTATTTAAAATTATACATTTTACATTATTTCATAATTAAAAAAATAAACATTACCTACAAAAAAAAACAGAAGAACTATTCTTCTTTGACATGTTTTACAACTGCTTGTTTAAATCTATAAAAATTTGCTTCTTTTCTTACGTTATCAGGTAATTCATTGAATAATTTCAAACCATTATACATTAACATATTTTTTGCTTTCTCATTCCTAAACATTTGTAACCGAAAATTAGACATGTTTCTCAAATTATAGTTATGTATGTCATTATTATAGACTAATCTATCACACAGATATTCAGGATATAAATTATGTTTCATTTTAAAGATTATTGTTAAGACATTTACTTTAATCCTTTGCCTAACGTTTAACCATTTTAGTGTATCTAACATACACTTTATTGAAGAATATCTGTTTACCCTTAAAATAATTCTCATGCCCTTACTTTGCAATTTTTGCAATCTATCTAGCATTTCTTGATTTGACATAAATAAAATGGATGAACAATGTTCCAAATGAGGTTTAATCATAACATTATAAATTTTAATTGAATTTGATAAAGGAAGGTTTCTCGTTCCATCTTTGGTCCATTTAAAGTTGCGCAAAACGCATACCGGATGCGTATGAACTACAAGATAAAACAAATTCCCGGAGGCAGTGATACCATTGAATTCTTCAAATCCAATCGAGGTTGATAGCTGGGCCACATTGCAAGGTTCCAACAACATCGCAAGATAAATAAAGTGTTCCAACAACAAGTCGGGGTACGTCTTAGAGAAAGATCCCGAATACGCTGGCATGAGGACGTCGAACAAACCTTCGTATACTAGGATGTCTAAAGGGTCGAGCGATCAACCGAAATCGATGGAGAACCACAGTCCAGGCTGCAAAATTCCTTCAAGGGATGTAACAGCTAAGGAGGGAGTAAAGCGATTAATAAAGGTGTTTGTTTATCGTCACTAATTTCGTAGTTAAATCAAACCAGTATGATTTCAACATTGAAAATGCCCAACTCCAACTTTACCGCTTTTCTTTTGGCTTGTAATTGTATTCATTTTATTTCGTACTTTGGTAAGGAATTAAACAATTAAATTATTATCTTATTAACATAACAAGCAATTGAGATTGGAAATAATATAATGAAATTATAAATATTGTTGCATCAGATAAAAGTCAGAAAAGACTCGTTTAGTGTGTGATTATGATGATGATGATGCTGTATGATTTTGTTGTTTTGTTGGATTTTTTATGATCTAACTCGATGAATTAAATTTGCACTTAATATCTTGATTTAACCTGACTGTGTGGATAAAACTTCGCATTTTTACCCAAAGTTGAACAAATTTCAGTTGGAAAAAGAAATTTAAAAGGGAAAATTATAATTTGTTTTACAGCGAGCTTTAAAGATTGCATTAGCTTGGCACATAGCACTGACATGTGTTGAAACCAGTAATATATATTTTTATATGACAGAAATATTACAAAATTTTGGGCTACTGATTAAAATACATAAAAGAAGCAACTTTATAATGTAAAATTTTATCACTTTTATAATATGTATATCCTATAATTATGAATCCAACTTTTTTATTTATTTGCCAATCCTAAACAACCTAAATTGATATATTACGTATCTGGGTTCCCGATGATGGCTAACTATGTAACTGGTGTCTCAGTGTCACAAGCATTGTTATTATTATTGCTATTGATAATGAAATTTATAATATGTATTGCGTATATTTTGTCATGCGTTTTTCACCAGAATTAGATAATATAGCATGGGCTAATTAAAAATTTACAAATTACAATTTTAATAATTTATTTAGCGGTATACAGAGTTATATGTATTCAAATTTTTATCGGTGTTTTCCATCGCCGTTTTTTCGTTAAAAATTTACTGATCGTGTGTCCACATAACTCCAATCATATCGCCCCTGGATTCTAAACAATAAGCGGCGCTAATGTTAACACTGTCAATCAAATAATAATAAACCGTTTGTTATGTTACGGATGGTTATATTATTAACATAATTTCTTACTTACGAGATTACCAAAAAATACTTTTTGAAGAAACCCACGCCAATCACTTAAAACTAAATATTAAGAAGCGTAATTACCTATTTACTTTTAAAATAATAATTTTTCTAAGCATTTAAGCTCAAATTAAATTTGTATGTTGATTGGGGCAATGCGGTTAAATAATAAATAACATTGACATGGTAGATAATACGGAAACAACTGTCTACGTAAGCCAACACATTTTGTCATCACGTTGTATTTACTAAACGCTACACCACTGTTCTTGCCGTAATCTTAACTTGGTTTCTAGTTTATTATACTTTTTTTTGGCAGATACGTTTTTATTGATACGTCACACTCTTGTTTTAGGAAATTTATTTAATTTTTATTTATAAACTTACAAGCAAAAACATTCATGAGAAAATTTTTCTCTTGCTTGCTAGTTGATATTTTTTGGAATTTTGCTGTTTTTATTATCTTGATCTTATCTTGTTTATAATTCTAGTAATGAAACCAAATTTTAATTGACTTGATGAGAAAGTATAAAAAGAGAGACATTAACAATGGCACGTGATATTGAAGGTCGTTTATTTGATGTGCAGCTGATAATGCAAAAAATTTGATATCCATCAATTTATTATTTTGATGGATTGTTGGGTAGCATTGTTAGTCATAAACAGCGGTGGAGTTACGAGCGCGGCTCAACCCAGCATCATAACCCAGTTTCGAACTTGAACTTCGTTCAATTTCGATTAATTAAAT
Organism: Nephrotoma appendiculata; assembly: GCA_947310385.1. Taxonomy (NCBI): domain Eukaryota; kingdom Metazoa; phylum Arthropoda; class Insecta; order Diptera; family Tipulidae; genus Nephrotoma; species Nephrotoma appendiculata. The sequence continues at coordinate 89,939,235 of OX371225.1, forward strand.
CTTTTACTTCATGTATTTTAATTGCTAGTTTTTTTGTGGTTATTTTTTAGGGTTTAATTATTGTGGTTCTCCAACTCTCGGAATTCTTAGATTAACACTAGAAATACTGAATCTTAGTATATACCTATATTGCCCAAAAGCGGGCAAAATGACTGTGTATTATGAAAATCTTTTTCTGAATCTCATCACAAACATAAACAACTTGAGTTTATTTTATGGTACATATTTTAAATTGATTTATTCCTTTTATTCCCTAATACGAGAATGCTAGAAAGAACAGACCCTAATAAGATGGTTCTATTCTACTTACACAATTGGCAATTTAAGATGTTTGTTAGCAGTTGCGGAATTTATTGCTTCCCAAAACCTAGTTTAGCGATTGTTAATTTTTTCAATTATCATAAAACATTTTCACTTTATTACTGTATTTCAAATTGTATCCAATTTAAGTGTGAATTTTTCCAAAACAACAAAAAGCATTTACTTTAAAGAGTGCGCTTCGGATGCAGGAATTCAGACAACGAGTCATTATGAATATCCATCTTTCAATAATTAACACTAAATACAAAAATTCTAAAATGACGTTTTAATGAACTATAATTACTATATATTTATTGTCCTGTAGTCTTATAAATGTATGCTTCTCGTCGAAAGCCGGAACTGATTTGTGACTAAGCGAGAATATTGCGGCTTCAGAAATTTAATTTATTTTTATTAAACAATCTTCAGATTCAGATTTTTGAAGATTTGTGTATTCTATTATTTTAACATTAAATGTACGTTCAATAAATTAAGAAAATACAACATATTGTATAAAAGTTACATAATTTTCCTATTTTAAAAATACATATCTACTAAAATAAATAACACATTTTAATCATTTCGATTTCAATTTATTTTTAGTTGAATTAAATATTTTTAACCACCCGCCTTACTTTTCATTCTCTTATTCGCAATTCATGTACACACCAATAATGTTTGTGTGGACAATCAATGGCGCTCAATCAACTGACCATATTAAAATATAGGCTGAACAATTACTTTATTGTAATATATAATTCTGTATGTAATATTTTTTCAGTTATTTTAAAGATGATGGATTTAAAAATAGACTTAGGGTCAAGAATTCACACGATAATAAATTTGCGATAAACAAACGATTTGTTTTATTAAATCTGGTCAGCTTATTTTGTGTCACGAAATGTTTATGCTGCGTACATGACCGTCGAAAAATATTATTTTAATTACGTAATTCTCGAAACGTTTTTCTCACATGTGTTTGAATCGTGTTATGTAAATTATTCATTAAATTAATTTATCTAATCGACAACGAGGTTTATTTCTATTGTAAATCATAAATTGATCATAAAACACAACATATTCACGATCAAAAGATATTAATAATTTTTATTACTAACTGTTTACAGAAATTTAACGCCTGCAAATTGGCTTTCTTCACGGGGGATTCAAACGACCACTCGACTATGTGAATCTCAGATTGTTCAAGTTCCACCATTTGCTGATTCAGTATCGGAGGGTGATGTGAAATTCACGGCAAAGGTTGGTGATGCTGTTGCAGCCGATGATGTTGTTATGGAAATTGAAACAGATAAAACTACAGTGCCGGTACCAGCACCTGGAAGTGGAATAATTGAGGAAATATTTGTTAAAGATGGAGATACAGTAAAAGCGAAACAAAATCTTTTTAAACTTAATATTACTGGACAAGCACCTCCTAAAAAGGTAGCTGCTCCCGCACAAGCCGCAACTCCACCACCGCCGCCACCGCCACCACCAAAAGCTGCCGCACCACCACCACCTCCTTCCTCACCATTAGCAAAATCTGCGCCACCGCCACCACCTCCACCAAAAACTCCTCCTCCACCACCACCAAAACCATCGGCGCCAGCCGCTTCCATTCCAGTTGCAGCTATTCGTCATGCTCAAACAATTGATTCAGCAACGGTAAAGGTACCACCTGCTGATTATACTAAGGAGATTACAGGTACACGATCGGAGCAACGAGTTAAAATGAACCGTATGCGACTAAAAATTGCTTCACGTCTAAAAGAAGCCCAAAACACAAATGCCATGTTAACAACATTCAATGAAATTGACATGAGGTTTGTATAGAACAGCAAGTTACAATGAATCAGTATGTAATTATCAATATCTATTTCCAGTGCTATTATGGATTTCCGTAAAACACATCTCGAAGCTTTCCAAAAGAAATATGGCATTAAATTAGGTTTCATGTCAGCATTCTGTAAAGCAGCAGCGCACGCACTAACAGATCAACCCGTTGTTAATGCTGTTATCGATGGAAATGTAATTGTTATATATCATTTGTTATAACCATTAATTTATTATTTTTGTTTCTATTCTAGGAAATAGTTTATAGAGACTATGTTGATATCTCAGTTGCAGTTGCAACGCCAAAAGGTTTAGTCGTACCGGTAGTTAGAAATGTTGAAAGCATGAACTATGCTGATATTGAATTGGCTATTCATGCTTTGGGAGAAAAAGCTAAGCGTAATGCTATCGCTGTTGAAGATATGGATGGTGGTACCTTTACAATTAGTAATGGTGGAGTATTCGGGTCATTATTAGGTACTCCAATTATTAATCCACCACAAAGTGCAATTTTAGGAATGCATGGTACATTTGAACGACCAATCGCTGTTAAAGGACAGGTATGTGTAACATCCTATTTCTTTTTAAGCGGTTTTATATTCTTATTCCTTTTAATTTATAAACAATTTTAGTCTTGTATCAAAGAAAATATATAAGAAGAAAGTTATTTTGTTCGACAGAAAAATACCTACTAAAAACCGTTTCTGACTGTGAGTTTTTGTTTGTATTTTTCTTAGAATGAGATGGTCCTATAATCATACATTTCCGCTCTAACATTCATTTTATAAACACAACTTCGGCGATTTCAAAATAAAACGAATCAATAAAAAAATCGAAAATATTGAAAAAGGGGAAAAATATTGCAAAGGCACAAGCAAAACATTTTTAAATTGTCTCACGTATTTAACGTTCTATCAAAGAGTATGAAAATTTACACAGAGTAACGAAACAGGAAAAAATTTCATCAAAAAATGCACGGGTTACGCAATTTAAATCGATTATACAATACACGTATGCAACAATTTTCTATTTTTTTCTATTGAATATTGTCATACTCGTGACTATTTATAGAAAACGACAAAAATTACTTTAAATAAAAATGTGTAAATGTGTTTTTAACGCAATTAAATTGCATAACCCATGCATTTTTTGTTGAAATTTTTTCCTCTGTTTCTTTCTTTAGAAATTTTCTCTCTCTGTTACTCTTTGTAAATTTTCATACTCTTTGGTTCTATCCTTCAAGTTCAAAGGCTGCGTTTCGCTTGAATTTCTTGGAAATGCATTTACGTATTATTTTTCAGCTTTGGTTTGTTTATGTGCCTACACATTTTTAATCAAAATATCACATGAAACCAGCCATTTTTTCGGTTTGGAATACATATTATGTGCATACGGAAATAATTTAATTGAAAATGTTTGTTGTTTTCTATGTATGCATTTAGGAAAACTTTTGAATTTAGAACAAATTAATATGTGATACACATAGCTACTCACGTACTGAAGGAAGTTTATGAATTGAAATATCTATTATTAAATGGAAAATAAAATATTAACTCAAATAAAAATGGATAAGTATTTGTCCTACAAAAATGAACATATGCATATAAACGATTATTTTTATTTACGATTGTTTCATTGTTCATTTGACCAAAGAATTTGAATTAAATGAGAATGAATGATAGCAGCTGTTAAGTGAGTCAAATTCGGGGGGTAAAAGAGAAAGCATATAAATCAACGGGTCATATTTGGAATTTGTTCAATCGAAATTAAAAACTACACAAATTCACAATCATTTTTATTCCAATTTAGGACGGATTTATTTTTTTAATTTTCGGTAAAAAAACTGTACTTATAGTATTCCAAAATAAAAAGTAATTATGAAAAGAAAAGCACGTCGAATATGTGCGTAGTAATAAGAACAATTCGACACGACACTGTAATATAACATCTGTTTACAAAAAGAAAAAGTCCAACAACAACCAAAATTTTTTAATTAATTTTTTCTGATTTCTAAATAAAAATATAGATAATTTTATCACAAATCACTTTGCTTTTAACATAATTTACATTTTATTTTCTATAAACACTTACAGATGGTAAGAAATTCCTTTTTCGAGTTTTTCGAGGCGCATTTTGACAATATTTCACAAGACACTTCATTTCAATGTTCAAAGTTTTCAATATTTATTCACAAACGATGCACTAGTACACGATCCACTAACTGTTTTATAATATTTTATTTATTTTAATTAATAATATCACGATTTTTTAAGAACACAAAATTTAGCGCCTCACTTTTTACAACAACAAAAACTTGTCCGGTTAACTTTTTCTTTGATATCTGAGACCACCATATGCATTTTTGCCATATGCCTAGGCCCTAGCCTATATGTATAATATTTTGAATCTAAATTTTTAACGGAGTTGATGATGGTTAGTTAAGCTGTATAGAACGATTAGTTAAGAGTTTTTTCTAATTTTGTGCGTTTTTATTAAAATTTCGAAATTGCTATTTGATATTTGATTTATATATAAATTATAAATATTTATTGTATTATACATTTTAATTAAATCTCAAATTAGATTCATGATAACAAAATGTTGTATTCTAATTGAATAAACGTCTTTTGTGAATATGTATCTATTCTTGGATACAAATTATTATTAACTTAAACTAATTTAAGTTAAATTACCTAGGTATTTAGACTATAATGTCATTAATTTTTAGTTTGCTTGGAACTTTTAGAATAAAGGAAGGACATGATATTTTTCAATATGTTTACTTACGAATATCAATCGTTTGATTTCTACATCGCCGAAGCTTTGTTTATAAAATGAACATTAGAAAGAGAAATGGATGATTATAGGACCATCCTCTTCCTCGAAAATTACAACCAAAAACTAAGAAAATCGGAAACGATTTTTTGTTTGTATATTTCTGTCGAACAAAATCACTTCTCTGACATCATGGATAAGTTATACGCGTTGTTCATATCATAATATGATATTACCATCTGATCTGGCAGTGTTCACTAGTTATTTAAGCATTAGGTTCATGATAACAAAATCTTGTATTCTAATTATATAAACTAATGACGATAAAATCTTAAAAATCATAAAATATAAATCTGATGTAATTATCGAGATTTTTTAGAAACTCTGATTAAAGTAAAATTTAAATAGCTTTAGGCCGTTTTGCAAAAGTTTTTCTAAGATCAATAAGATTTATGTTGGCCTAATTTGTCCGAGATAATTCCTGGATAGGTCAAAAATTAGAAGCTCTAAAATAAAAGAATGCCTTATTCGCTCATTTTAGGAAGTCTACGAATTCCATGAAAATGAGTATTTAATGCCACCGTTTTCACTTCGAATAGTAAATTACTTGTATACAATGTTATCAAAAATTATTTTCCTAATTTTTAAACAACGTGATAATAGGATTTTTATGGCTACATAAATTAAAAAAGTCTGAATTAAAAAAGTTTTTTTTTCTGAATTAAAATAAGTGTTTTTAATTCATTTTAAAATTGATTTAAAATCAGAGTTGAAAAAGAAATAAAAAAGTTCGATAAAATGAATTTAAAAAGGCATTTCTTAATTCATTTTTAAAATGAATTAATATAAATGTTTATAAAATGAAACAATATAAGCCTTTTTTATTTATATTTATATTTTATATCTAATAAATATAAATCCATGCAACTATTATTTTTATTATGAAAATTTTTTGAAATTTAAATTTAAATTTAGCACGTAAAAATTTGAATAATTTTAGATTTGTATTTTCATTAATGAAAAAGCGAATAATGGGCCTATTCCACTACACAGCGTTTTATTTTGCAGAAAACTAGAACGAGATAAAAATATAGATTCTCTCTGTGTGTGACCCGCACATCAATATTTTTTTTTTTTTTGAAATTTTTGTTTTGTTGCCATAATTATAAATAAAAAATATCAAGCAAACTATTTTTTATGGCAAAAAAACAGAAAAAATTCCCCCACTTCCAGCAAACTTTTATTTTTTTGATATTTTTATGGTGTGTAGTAAAATTTGCGCTTGGTGCGTTGACACAACACGCTCTTTTTATTTTTTTTCGCCTGCTGAATGATTTTTGTATGTTTTCCCCTCACATAATTTATAGCAAAACAACTTTTAGATAGTTTCGTAAATTATCCAAATTAATCAAACATCATATAATTTTTCATCGCAACAATAATCTTTATTTTTTTAGTAATTTTTAGGATATGAAATTATTGTCAAACATTAATAATAAAGATTTTTCATAATCTTTAAATAATTTATAGGTTAGTTTTTGTTGATGTCAAAATTTCCCCAACTTTTTGTCCCATAAAATAAAAATGATGTATCTCAGTCGCTCTAATATAAACTTCAGTACTTGTCTTTGTCACATTTTCTGCAAAAATTTTGTAAAATTTTTCTGTTTTCAGGTGGAATCGTACCATAAAACTGGAAATCAAATGAGAAATTTTCATTACTGAAAATGAGACATTAAAATATCTTATTTTCATTAATGAATACATTTAAGATTTAACTAAAATTAATTAAATAATAAATAAACAAGGCAACAATTATAAAAATAGAAATCTATATAGAAAACAACTATATTACATTTAAATTCATTTTTACTTAAAATAAAAATTATATATATATTGTATATATATATATATATATATATATATATATATATATATATATATATATATATATATATATATATATATATATATAATATTAATTCCATATTTTAATTTATTTGATTTTTTAATTTATAAAATGAAATAAAATGTGCCTTTTTTAATTCATTTTGAAAATGAATTAAGGTATGTGTTTTAAAAATGAAATATTATAAGCCTTTGTTAATTCATTTTTGAGTTTTCTCATTTTTCTAAATCGCTTTTTTTAATTCATAATTTTAAGTTAAAAATAGGAATTAAGATAAGTCGCAGATGTTCATACAAAAATCAACTTTTTTAATTCAGACTTTTTTAGTTCGGTACCCCGGATTTTTATATGTCGAGATATCCTTCTATCGAATCATTCAATATAGGTAGGTACATAGAACGAGTCAAAACCAATGAATCTACACAGTCACATAAAAAAAATTATTTCGTTTAAGTAATTTGAGATTTAATTATAATTTATAATACTATAAATATTTATAATTTATACATAAATCAAATATCAAATAGCAATTTCAAAATTTTAATGAAAATGCACAAAATTGAAAAAAACACAACTAATCGTATCGCTCTATAAAAAATGGCTGGTTTAATGTGCTATTTTGATTAAAAATGTGTAGGCACATAAACAAACCAAAGCTGAAAAATAATACGTAAATGCATTTCCAATAAACTCATGCGAAACACAGCCTTTGAACTTGAAGGATAGAACCAAAGAATATGGAGATGAAGAATACCGAAACAAATGAAAAATTGCATCAAAAGGTATATGGGTTATGCAATTCAAATGGGTTATACACTAACACCAGTTTATTTATTTTATATTTGTGTTTACGGACTTATACATCTTTGCGATTATTTTTTATGTTTCTCTGTTCTCTCTCATTTTTTATATAGTATTCTACCCAAGCCACACGAACATTTTTTGTATTTTGGCATTTTTTTTCTACCAATGTTTTGTTCTGTTCTCTCTTAAATACAATTTTAACCCTGGAGATATACTCGATGCGACCGACGTGACTAAGTAAAAATAAAAAGTTAAACTATGAGAATTTATCTAAAGCAATTATACTCGACGCGACTCAGACGTGATACCAAAAAAGTTGATTTAACTTTAACTTTTTGTTGTTGTTTAGTACTAAAGTGACATCTTACAGACATTTTAAGAAATAATTAACCAATTTTATTTTATTTTTGTTACCATTTTGACCTTTTGAAAAATCAACTGCGCATTTTTCTTTCAAATATGTACTAACTTTTAATATTTTAAATTTTTATTATTTCGCAAAAAATGAAATAAATATAAAATCAAAAAAGAAAGTCTAAAGTTAAATAAATGTCAAAAACGTGAATTCATATATTGAGTTTATCTTGGGTATACACGTAAGCGCGTTTTTGACATTTCGAAGCTTCTGAGTAACGTCGAGTATATCTCCAGCATAACTAAAATGAGTCAAAAATGTCCTTGAAATATTTTTTATTTCATTTATGTTTGAGTTGTGTGGTTGAACAGAAAATTTGTTTAAGTCGCAATTAAAACTTGTATCATAGGTAAACGGGGAAAGAAACGAAGAAAAATGCGGCATTTTTTTTTACGTGTGGCATGGGCCTTCGGCTACATTGCACAAACTCGTTGTACACGAGTTTTTTTATTTATATGAATTTTGCGTAGTTTTCTTTTTTGGTTTTCGATTCATTTATTTTTCGTATTGTATAAACAGCTGTGAACAAAACAAAAATTTCAAGTTGTTATCCCGTCATGAATACGCGCATATTATATAGATACATATTTTTGTTCTCAAGATATAAATTGGTTAGCTCGATTATTATATGTACGTATGTAACTAAATAGATGTCATGTAGTTTAAGAAATATTGAATGATTCTCGGTTACAAATAATTGGGAAACGATTATAAATTAGGAACAAATATAATTATAAATGTTCGATCAACATAGATTAGAATAAGTAACGATTATTCTAAACGACAAAACTTCAATTTGATTAGATTTTTGGAATGTAAGGAGAATTTTTGGATTATGAAACGATTTTTATGGAACGATATTGCCACAAAATATGACAACAACTATGAATGTTTTAACAGATTTCTCATTTGTGAATAATTAGCTGCATATTTTTCAATTAAATTAATCACATATTAGCATCCAAAATAATAAATTTTCAATTATTAATCAATTTAATAAAAGGACAATATTTTTTTCGTGTTGCCGTTTCTAGAAATGGTAAAATTGCAAAATTGTGATTTATCTGTTAAAATTACTAAATAAATATAATTGTATTATTTTTTTAATGTTGATTTGAGATGTTTTACATTGTATCTGATTAATTTAAGTGAAAAATCAGAAAAATCTCGATTTAACGGACTAATTGGGGAGTCCGATTAATTCGAATGTCCGTTAAATTCGAATGTTTTTAAATTTAATCGACTATAGATTTTGCACTTGTTCTGGAATATGGGCACCTAGGACAGAACTCGCTTATCTCTTAATCGAATAAGAAGGGATTTTGTTTGTTGGATGGAAATGAGATTCATAAACAGTTCTTGGAAGAAGCTCTGGAATATGGCCATTCATGACGGAATTCGATCAACCGCTAACCGATTGTGATGGGATTTTGTATGTTGGATAGAAATACGATTCTTAAATGATTTTTGGAAGAAGTTCTGGAATTAGGCCATCTGGAACGGAACTCGATCAATTTTTATTCGATGATGACAGGATTGGGTATGTTGGATGAAAATGGAATTCTTAAACGATTTTTAAAGAAGTTCTAGAATATGGTCATCTGGGGCGGAACTCGTTAAATTCTTAATCAATTATGATTTGATTTTGTATGTTGAAATGAGATTCTTAAATATTTTTGGAAGAAGTTCTAGAATATGGCCACCTGGAGCAGAACTCGTTCAATTCTTAACCGATTATTATGGGATTGGGTATGCTGGATGGAAATGGGATTCTTAAATGATTTTTGGAAAAAGTACTCTAATATGGCTTGCAGGGGCGGAACTCGGCGATTTCTTAACCGATTATGATGGGATTGAATATTTTGGTCGGAAATGAGATTTTAAATGATTTTTGAAAGAAGTTCTGGAATATGGCCACCTGGGACGGAACTCGTTCAATTGTTAACCGATTATTATGGGATTGAAGAAGTTCACTAATATGGCCATCTGGGGCGAACTTCGTTTAATTCTTAACCGATTATGATGGGATTGGGTATGCTGTGCTGACATGTTCTACCATCACATTTTCGATACTTTATCGAAGATTATGTCTCGCTTCTTTAGAATAAAATGTGACACTATTTCACATTTTATATTATTTACCAGGTTGCTAGATTGAAAAATTGTGATATTCTACTCCATTTCTATCACGAAATAATTTGTTTTCGATACTTGAACGAAATTAGAGAAAGACAATTTGTTCGCATTTGTACTAGTAGGTTGTGAGAGCAATAGGAAAGAAATAATACATAAATGAAACAGTTGTCCATTTTAATTTAGGAAAGCGAGACATAATCTTCGATAAAGTATCGAAAATGTGATGGTAGAACATGTCAGCACTGGATTAAAATAAGATTCTTAAACGATTTTTGGAAGAAGTTCTGGAATATGGCCATCTGGGGCGGAACTCGTTTAATTATTAATCTATTATGATGGGTTGGGTATGCTGGATGAAAATAAAATTCTTAAATGATGTTTAGAAAAGGTTCTGGAATATGGCCATCTGGGACAAAACTCGTTCAATTCATAACCAATTATAATGGGATTGGGTATGTTGGATGGACGTGGGATTTTTTAATTATTCTCGGAAGAAGTTCTGGAATATGGCTACCTGGGCTAGAAATTGGGCATTGTGAATGAAATGTGCCCAAGTAACATTTGTTAGAGCTATAAGCAGCGTTGAGCTCTATTTCAGTTCTAAAACAGATAATATGAGCCTAGCAGTTCCACAAGGTAAATATTTATAGCTTTCAGCTTTACACAATATTTCTGGTGCTTTAACTCATTGTTTCTTTATGATGTTAGCTCTAAATGCTTATGGAGCTTATAGCTTTGTTAGTAAGCTCTATAACCACAATTAGAGCTTATTTAGGTTGCTTTATAGAGCTCGTTGGATTTTGGAATAAAATGTTTCTATTAGCCACATTTTATCTCATATTAAAGCTATATTACAACTGATTTAGAATTTATAGCTTCTTTAGATATATGCTCAAATATAACATAATTTTACAATACTATAGTGCTCATAGGTAACAAATAAAATTACAATATCCTTATATAGAGCTTACTTAAATATTTTAAACTCTTTTAGAGCATACGAATTATTTTAGAGCGTTATAAAGCACTCTTCATTTGTTTAGTTTGACGTTTCGCATTTTTTATAAGTGCACCGAGTTGTAAAGTGAAAGAAATCGAATTTGTAAACAATTTAATATTTTCACTAATCAACACTATAGCAGTATTCAAAAACTGCGCTGCACCAATTTTATTGTGATATAGAGCTATTAATTTTATTTATTAATCGATTTTCTATGTAATTCAGCTAATAGCTCTAATACAGAAAATACACCGTTACGTGCTCTATATAAACTGCAAACGAAAACAAATTATTCACTTTCAGAGCACAAAGTTGAACAATAGAATAGAGAGATGCAGAATGCTCTAAAATAGGATTTAATAACAATAACAAATATTCTCCATTAAAATAAAATAAAAATTGGCGTCCATGTTTAAATATTATTGTTTATAATAATAAAATGAGGTTAATTTTTTATGACTCCACGGGCAAAATAAAGGAATTTCTATAAAATTATGTTGAAACGACATAAGAAATTTTTTGAAGATGTAAAATTCAATTTTTCAAGAAAATTTGAAAATTTGCATTTTCAATAAATATTTATTTTATTATTAAATGTTTATGATTTGAGTGGCCCATTCAAAATTTATGAGGTATCGTACTAGATTTAACCATAAAAATATAATTGCATAATTATTTCACTATATTTACAAACCAAAAGTACTAAATATATTGTTATATTTATTATCGCAATTTATTAAATCAAAATGCCATTAGAAAAATATTATAGATAAAAAAATGATGAATGTCTAAGTTCGGCATAATTAGATTGCTCCGAAATTGTTTATTTTATTTTTTCTATCTTAGGAATTTGTTCGTTAACTTTTAAAATTGCAGATTAACTTATTTTAGTACTATATAGAGCAAGGTACTTCATAAAAGCTGCAAAATGGATGGTTATGGGGCTTATAAAATAAACATTTTTGCTCTAAGACCGCTACTTTTCGCTCTATAAAAACTTTATAACAGTTCTAAGAGCGCTTCTAGAGTTAAAATTAGCGCATGCCGCTCTATAAAGTAGCTCTAAGAGCGCTCTTAAAACTAAATTAGAGCAAAATTGTTACTTGGGTGATTATCAAGTAATTATTGGAAAACTTTCTGGAATATGGTCATATGGATTATGAGAGCAAGTACCTCAAGAGTGTAAATTTTCGTTTAGTTCTAAAAGTTCTGATGATCTCATGATCTTCGAAGACATCATATTTCATGTTCCCGTCGTTGTTGATAAGAATAATATAAATTTATCCGAGCCTTTTGTGTAGAGTTCATAATGTAATTTTTTATGCGAGTAAGTAGTTGACCTGCCACTCAACCAACTAATCCCATGAGTGGGTTACGTACTGGTGATAGTTGTTAAGTGATCCAACTTTACCAGAAACTTGTTAGCATTGCAATCCGCTTGCTTAAAGAAAGACGCCTGCTTATTATCGACTTCCGCCCTAGTTTAAGTTACCGTTTCGTGGCGATATTATAGAATTTCTTAAACAAATCATTTAAGGGTTCCTACCTAATCCATTCGACATACCCAATCCCATCATAATCGGTTAAGAAATGACCGAGTCCTGTCCTAGGTGGTCAAATCCTAGAACTTCTTCCGAAAATCATTTAAGAATCTCATTTCCATCCAGCACACCCAATTCCATCATAGTCGGTTAAGAATTGAACGAGTTATACTCCCAATGACCATATTCCAGAACTTCTCCTAAAAATCATTTAAGAATCCCATTTCCATCCAGCATACCCAATCCCATAATAATCGGTTAAGAATTGAACGAGTTCCATCACGAATGGCCATATTCCAGAGCTTCTTCCAAGAACTGTTTATGAATCTCATTTCCATCCAACAAACAAAATCCCTTCTTATTTGGTTAAGAGATAAACGAGTTCTGTCCTAGGTGCCCATATTCCAGAACAAGTACAAAATCTATAGTCGATTAAATTTAAAAACATTCGGATTTAACGGACATTCGAATTAATCGGACTCCCCAATTAGTCCGTTAAATCGAGATTTTTCTGATTTTTCACTTAAATTAATCAGATACAATGTAAAACATCTCAAATCAACATTGAAAAAATAATACAATTATATTTATTTAGTAATTTTAACAGATAAATCACAATTTTGCAATTTTACCATTTCTAGAAACGGCAACACGAAAAAAATATTGTCCTTTTATTAAATTGATTAATAATTGAAAATTTATTATTTTGGATGCCAATATGTGATTAATTTAATTGAAAAATATGCAGCTAATTATTCACAAATGAGAAATCTGTTAAAACATTCATAGTTGTTGTCATATTTTGTGGCAATATCGTTCTATAAAAATCATTTCATAATCCAAAAATTCACCTTACATTCCAAAAATCTAATCAAATTGGTGTTTTGTCGTTTAGAATAATCGTTACTTATTTTAATCTATATTGATCGAACATGTATAATTATATTTGTTCCTAATTTATAATCGTTTCCCAATTATTTGTAACCGAGAATCATTCAATATTTCTTAAACTAATGAAACCTATTTAGTTACATACGTACATATATTAATCGAGCTAACCAATTTATATCTTGAGAACAAATATATGTATCTATATAATACGCGTGTATTCATGACGGGATAACAACCTTGAAATTTTTGTTTTGTTCACAGCTGTTTATACATTACGTAAAATAAATGGCCCATGCCACACGTAAAAAAAAAATGCGGCATTTTTCTTCGTTTCTTTCCCCGTTTACCTATGATACAAGTTTTAATTGCGACTTAACTAATTTTCTGTTCTACCACACAACTCAAACATAAATGAAATAAAAAATATTTCAAGGACATTTTTGACTCCTTTTAGTTAAAATTTTATTTAAGAGAGAGCAGAACAAAACATTGGTAGAAAAAAAATGCCAAAATACAAAAAATGCTCGTCTGGCATGGTACAATGAATCGAAAACCAAAAAAGAAAACTACGCAAAATACATATAGTAAATAAAAAAACTCGTGTACAACGAATTTGTGCAATGTAGCCGAATACTATATAAAAAATGAGAGAGAACAGAGAAACATAAAAACTAATCGCAAAGATGTGTAAGTCCGTAAACACAAATATAAAATAAATAAACTGGTGTTAGTGTATAACCCATTTGAATTGCATAACCCATATACTTTTTGGTGAAATTTTTTCTTTTGTTTCGGTATTCTTCATCTCCATATTCTTTGGTAAAATTGTTGTTGTTGTTTTTTCGAATTTGATTTTAGCTGTTGCTAATGACAACAGAATCATTTAATCATTCTAATTTGCTTGAAAAATATGTATAAGTTGTATAGGTAAAATGTATAGGTACAAATAGGTATATGTATAGTTTCAAATATATGTATAGGTACAAATAAAATATGTATCAATAAAAGTTATTTCTTATTAAATATTAATAATTTCAAAAATCACACAAACAGTTTATTTTGACGTTTCAGATTTTGACAAATAAACAAAAAATTATTTTGTTCAATGAAGTTAGTTTTGCTTTAATTTTTTCCTATTCATTGGGTATGCTCTTCGTTAGTAATAAGTCGTAAGAAAAAAATTTTCCATTGGGTATGCGGTGTTAGAGCGAGAAATGTATGATTATAGAACCATCTCGTTCTTCAAAAATACAAACAAAAACTCAGAAAGTCAGAAACGATTTTTAGTAGGTATTTTTCTGTTGAACAAAATAACTATCTTTGTATATATTTTCTTTGCTTTTATCTTAAATTTGGGTTTAATTCATTAGTAAACCCGATTTAGGAAAACTCAATCTAGAAACTCATGAAAATAAAATTCTATTCAATTCGGTGTGTCGAAAAAGTCGAAAATATACTAGCAAACTCGAGTTTTTTTAGGGTACTTGATAAAATCTTTCAAAATAGAATCATTGAAGTCTACACCCACTGGCTCCCAGTATTACTATGTTGCAAGATCATTGCTTCTCGTTTTACTTTGTTATGTTGAAAAAAGTAAAGGTAAAATAGATCTCGTGGAGCATTCAATTCGCTCGTACGAACTAATTTATTTACATTTTTTTATTAGAACCTGTGACATAGAAGCATAGCTAGAATTGCTCATCTTCTGAGCGATGTCAGCTAATTATTTAGTTCCTTAAGCTGACCTTAAGATTCATTAACAATGTTTCCCTTTTTGGAATTTTGGAATCCAAACCGGGAAGCTGTGAAAAACCTTGTTTGCTTCAGCCAAAAAAAAACGCCCATGTATGTAACGGGTCAGGCGATTTAAACTAAGCTAAGCTGAACTACTGTGTGTTATTAATATTTATGCTCATAAAAAAATTATTTTAGTAAATTTTACTAGGTTATAAAAATAGTACTGCTGAAGTACGATGTGAAGACCAATCATTTTTGAACCAGCTACTAAAGCTACACCATTCAGCAGTTCCAAAAAACTCATTGGTTTAGTTTCCCAGAGACCATTGCTAGTGGTCCTACTCCGACGTTGGCTTTACAACTCCAAACCATTAGATTTCTTTCAACACCTCTGTTTGTTTGAATTTTCTGGTTCTGAACAGTAAGACCTCAGGTCCATTTACCGATAATGAAAATTCGTCGGTAAACGGAACGTTTCTCCAAAATTCGGGGGCTTGTTTGTATGCTGCTTTGCGAACAACATCCGTTTTATTTCACGATATTAAAACTTGAGAGTCAAATTTCTATATCGCGGTTTTATTTTATTTTGTTATATATAAAAGTTGTTGGTGCATGTATCAGCTTTTACCCCGGCTTCTTTTAAACGATCAATTGTGGAATAGTGTATTTAGAGATTTGCTTTATTTTTTAAATATTTATCGAGATGCCGCCGTCTTGAAAATTTGTAAGCATACATCGGGTGATATAATCATCTTCTCTTGTTATGCATGGTTGTTGACGTACCCCAATATTTTGCAGCGTTACGTGAATTTTATGTTTGCGAACTGATACCAAATATTATTTTTATGGCACTTGTACTTTTTCGAAAGTTCTTCGGCTGGAATTACCAAATTATATTCAGCCACAATTGCAAATCGGGTGATATAAGCATCTTCTCTTGTTATGCATAGTTGTTGACGTACCCCAATATTTTGCACCATTGCGTGAATTTTATGTTTGCGAACTGATACCAAATATTATTTTTATGGCACTTGTACTTTTTCGAAAGTTCTTCGGCTGAAATTCCCAAATTATATTCAGCCACAATTGCAAATCGGGTATGAACACTCAGTTCGCAGGATTTTAGCATATTGCCACGACTTATGTCATCAACATAATGAAACTTGTAAAATTAAATTAAGTTGCGTATTTTTGAAAAAACAATTGCAAAAACAATTATACACCATTTGTTGATTTTTTTTAAATGTTGCTAACGCACAAATACGCAACGGAGTAAATTGATTGTAAACCGTGGGAATTTTTTTTATAAATTGTATACCAAATGAATCGTTTTTTTAATAATTAATAACATTGTAATACGAATTTTGAAAAAAAACATTTAAAACTTAATTTTATAACCTAATAAAATTAACTAACATAATTTTTTCATGAGCACAAATATTAATGCAACGCATGGTACGTTTCATACCTTAGCTTAGCTGAAATGTACAACTTGCCTTATTCTGTGTATTCTACACCAAGCGAAGGTTGGGTAGAGTCAAATGATCCGGTGTGCAGAGAGGATGAATTTCATTTTTACTTTGCACGGTCTTCGCATGCACATGCCTCGTTCCAGTTACCAAAATTGTCTTGACATCAGAGCATTGTCCTATCGTCACAATATTTTCGATATATTAACGTACTCAAATGTACTAAGGTTCGTTTAGCTAAAATGAAGTCTAATCTGAAGCAACATGTATTATATAGGCAGGTAGAAAATTAAAAATACGTTATGTTAATCTGCTTCAAATTTTTCCGACCAGGACAAATTTGACTAAAAGTATTGAAAGCCAACCAACCACAACATTTTATTTGGTAACCAAACCTCCTCTTAATATTTTGTTTGTTCCCTTTAACAGCGCATCCTCAATAGAATTCCTTATGACTTTTTCCTTACAGAAAAGTGTGGAAAAAAAAATTGAGAAAAATAAATATTTTTTCTCAATTGTTTTTCATACTTTTCTGTAAGGAAAAAGTCATAAGGAATTCTATTGGAAATGCGCGTTAAATTAAAACAAGTTTAGTTCGAGTCAAGTTTTTTTTTAAATTTATTTTGTTTGGTTTGAGCGGTTCCACTCATATCACCTAACTTCGAGTGAAGTTCTCCCTAAATCAATGGATGAGAATTCACAAACAAAAAATTTAAATATTTGTGATTCTTAGGCTGCGTGCCAAACTTAAGGTAAAAGTCAATTTTTAGTAAATTTTTCAGTAAATTCAATTATTTTTCAAAAACTTTATGGTAAACTGATCGAAAAATCTTTCCTAAAACCGGTTTTTACCGTAGTAAACAATTTACCTTAAGTTTGGCACACAGCCTTAAGCTGCGGGCCAATAGTCGGGTAAAAGTCAATTTTAAGTAAATTTTTCGGTAAATTCATTTATTTTTCAAAAACTCTTCGCACAAACTCTTCAAAGATGAACTGATCGAAAAATCTGTTCTAAATTCGATTTTTACCATAGTAATCGATTTACCCGACTATTGGCCCGCAGCTTTAGGATAAATGTCAGCTATCTTCATTTCAAATAGCGGTCTCGAATTAGTTTTGAAATTTCCATAATTATGTATTTGTGTGTTTCCATTTAAGTAATGATTTATTACTAAAATTATATGTTCTAAATAATAAATGGTTTATTTATTTTAGGTTGTTATTCGACCAATGATGTACATCGCATTAACTTATGACCATCGTTTGATTGATGGGCGCGAGGCTGTTTTGTTCCTCCGTAAAATCAAAGGAGCCGTCGAAGATCCACGTATTATTTTAGCTGGCTTATAAAAAATACCTAAATGAAAAATAACATCAAAGAGAAAATATAAACAACATGTTTACTTTAAAAACGTTAGGAAAGCAATTTTGATCATGATATATTTTAAAATAGACTCATTAATTTAAAAAGTAAATTAATTTAAATAAATAATATAAACGTTTTTGCTCTGTGTTTTGTCCATAATTAAGAAAATACATTTTTAAATAAAGTGGACAGAAATAAAAGTAAGTCGTTATATAAAATTTAATCAAAAAAAAAATCTCGTTTTTGTTTCATTTTATATCGATTATGATCAAAAGGTAATTTTTATTACTTATAAATACATATTAATTTAACGGTTTTCTAAATCACATAAATTTTACGACACAAATAGTATTATAATTTTCAGTTGTACGTTATTTTATTTAGCACGAAAATTATCATAGCAAACGAAAATTTATTTATTTAAAATATAATAATAATTTAATTATTATTATAAATACAATTTGTATATTAACAAAATTAAAATATATGAAATATATTTGTGTAATAAATTGCTGAATGTTAACATACAATCACAACAAAAATTATTATTTTTATTATAAATTACACTATTATTACTCTTCAGTTATATAATTTCGTTTTTTTCCTTCTAAAAAACTCATGTTTTTAAACTTTAAGTATATTATTATAACTTATTTTATTGTAAATGAATTATCACTAATAGAATATATAAAAAATAAATTAATAAAAACCAATGATGCATGTCTTTTTAACTAATCATAATTCTAAAATTCTGTTTTATTTGCACGCATTTTCCTTAAATAACATTAACATGCACTTAATTAAATTTACCACCTGTTGATAATTACACACTGTGACAATGGCTTTTATGCACTAAACTAAAATTTTTATTACGTGATTTAAAATTATGGTGATTTTTAAAATTATATAGTGGTGGTAAGTTTCATTGATTTAAAGTTTACCTACCGTTTTTTTTAAATTTGAATATTAAAATAAATTATAAATGTCTCAATCCGTGTCTCTTTGACTTTGTGGAAATTTTTCTTCTCATCATTACTCAACAACGAGTCGCATGGCTTTTATGACCAATTCTATTCAAACAAAATTTTGCTCTCAGATCAAAAATGACTGCCAATGCCATACATTTACGTAATCACCCAAATTTATCGGAATGGCACAGAATTTTTTGACCTGAGATCAATTTTATGAAAAGAATTCGTCTTTATTCCACAGCTAAATTGGCAATGCTAAAAATGTCACGTTTAAATCGGTGATACATGTCATTTTGCATATAGTGGCTGCGTACCAATAGATCAATTTTAAGTAAATTTTTCGGTAAATTCAATTGTTTTTGAAAAACGCTTTGGTAAACTGATCGAAAAATCTGTACTAAAATCGACTTTTACCGTAGTAAACGATTTACCAGACTATTGGTACGCAGCCAGTGTAACGAATGTATTAAAATAAAGGCTGCGTACCAGTCCAAGGGTAAATCGTTTACTACTGTAAAAATCGATTTTAGTACAGATTTTTCGATCAGTTTACCATAGTACATATTCCAAAAATAATTGAATTTTCCGAAAATTTACTTAAAATTGACTTTTACCCTTGGATTACGCAGCCAAAATAAATAAAAAGCTTTAAATTTAAATAAAATTATTAATTCATAAAAAAATAGTTTTTGTTGCTGGTGGGTGAGCTGCTTAAGCTGCCCCTTTAAAAATCCCACATTGAATAGGAAGAAGTTAAAATTTTGCACCACCATTGCAGGGATCCATCACTCCCACCTCGCCATTGTTTTAATTTGTTGCAACATGTCCGATGGTTTTTGATCACCTAATTCAATTGAACCGAGTATTGATTCTAATTTACAATCCTCGGAAATGGGGTAGTGATCAATTAGTTAGTACTCGTTTAATTGTCTCGTATCTTTCTTGGCAAGACCCTCCACCTGTAAGATGTAATTGAGTAATTGATTTTCTCTGTCTGTGTTGCAGAGAGTGATAGCACAGTATGCGCAAACTTTTGTCTCGCTAATTATCTCGTTCGCGTCGAACATTATTTCGAATGTTAAGAGCCAACTCTTGAGGTTGGTCTCCCATAACGCTGGTAGCCGCCTCAAATGTTTTGACGTTGCTTTCTCAGGTTGGGTTTCTTCAAGTTGCTGCCGATTGTTATCATAATGGAGTTTGTTATTGCCTTCGCCGTTTTCCATGATTTAATTGGTTAAAACAAGTTGAATCGCACTTAAAAAAATATGCGTTTTACAAGTGGTTTTCGATTAGAGAAAACTACTCACGAATTTTTAGAAATGGTGTCGGAATGGACACGTATTTCTAGAAAAACGATCAGGGAATTTTGCCGATTTATGAAAATATTGCGCTTACCACGGATGGGGACTTAGGCCACTATTTCTTAAAACTCGTCGTGTATACATACCTATTTTAAAAATTTAATAAAATAAAAAAAACTTTACATGTATTTTTTTTTAAACAAAAAACTAAATTTTATTTTAACCTACCTATAAATAAAAATAAAAGCTTACCGTTGTATTATCAGTTTTTATGCTGGTGGATGAGCAGTCGCTGCACCTTTTAAAAATTCGAAATTGAATAGAAGGAATTCAAAATTTTGCATGATTTATATACAAAATTTTTACAAGAAAATCTGAATTTATTATCCCAATAAAAGTCAGATTGATCCAGTATGGTCGCTTTTGGTAAACAAGATAATAAAGGTTTGAATTGCGTCGATTGCAGATCTGGTTTTAGCTAGTTACCAATTTTTTTGAAATGTAGATGTCCAATACTGGGGGTCAATTCGCGTTCCATGAAATAATGAAAATGAAAAGTTTTTTTCATTTGCAATCTAGTAGTTTGAATTATTTGCACGTAATTTTAAATTCCACTGTGTGAAATCATAATTTCTTATGGGCTATTCAAACCTACTCGATGGCAAATGAAAAAAACTTTTCATTTATATTATTTCATGGAATGCGAATTGACTCCTGAACACCATTGCAATGTTTAGTTTATTTGTTGACGATTGCCACGCCATCTAGATAATTATGTATTTAATAATTGTATCTTGGTTACACAATCATTTAATGATGTTGGGGACATCTATGATATTATTGCAATACTGTTGGTTTCAATCGTATTGAGAACTATAAATGTCCGGGGTAGTGACATCTGGCGCATTAAAAATAAGCTGATTGGGTCTTTTATTATATGAAATTTTAGCACGGCATACTTTATAAAAATAAAAATTAACATACAAAAAAAGACCCAATCAGGTTAATTTTTTTGCCGTCAGATCTACAAACAGTTCTCTATATGATTGAACCAATATTGAATTAAAAGATAATTTATAATTGGTAACGATTTTGTTTGTTATGAACATCGATTTATTAATTTTACGTTTGTGTACAAAATTGTTTTTTATTGTATGTACCGATTTTATGTGAGAAAACTGTAATTGTATATTCGTTTGAAATATGATTATTTATACGGAGAATTATTCGTTAATAAGTAATTAAGTCATCTACGGAGAATTTCCCGATTATAATTAACTAAAAATTCAGGTCTGATCTCTGATGTGTAGCCACAGAATATAAATATAACTAGAACAGACATTGCGTAGACCAAGAAACTTGTTTCCTACCTTAATTTTTTATAGGAAACATAACTTTTAAATATGAATATTGATAATTACAGTAATGATTTTATGTTAACTAACTGTTTTTTGTTGAAATATGCCGTCAAGCTTCATTGTGAGTCCATAATTGTTTAATATATCAACAGTTTAATTAATATATTCCAAAACAACCAATTTTTCCTACCTTATCGCGAACCGAGGGTCAAAAAAATGAGTCCAAATTTTTCCATAGTAAAATAGCGTTATGTCTATTCTGTGGTGTAGCCTTAATTTAAATAATGACATGTCAACTGGAGCAATTATGGTTGATGGCGAGAGCCTTGCAATTCGTGTGGCTAACTAGATTAATATTTAATTTTGTTTTTTGCAGCGTTACATATCTCATTGAGTTATTTAGTCTCTTTGTTACACATAATCACTTTGTTTAATTTCAGATTGATGAATGATTGGTCCATTGAATCTTAACCCAGGAACTGCTGAAAGGTTTATACACCAGCAACTGGATGTGGTATACCGGTATTAGAAAGTGGAGGGGGGGGGGGGGGTGATATCGTTTTTCATCCATTTTGCAATGTTTTTTTTTTGCTATTGCTATGCGGTAACCCTCTGCTATGCATCCCCCCCACTATTTAAAATAAAACTCGTGGACGATTGTGCGTACTATATTGGATACTTTACATGGAAGCTTTACAATAGAAATTTTATCAGAACAACGGAAGACGAAACATCCAACAATATTTTTCGTTTACATAATGGTCCACAACAAGAAACCATTAATGGTACGATACTGTTTAATATTTATACGAGAGATTTGATAATTAACGAGAGCCTAAACTGATCAAATATGAAAACAATGGCCCGTTCCACACGCGGCTTCCGTTAAAGACGGAATTTTTAGTTCTAATAAAAATCATTCGATTAACCGGGATTTTCGATTATCCGGGAAGTCCCACTCATCCCGGATAATCGAGGTTCAAGTGTAAGTCGTCATAGATTTTTTACTATTACTTTAAAACCTTATTTTATATTTAGACACAATTTTTTTTTGTATTGTTTTATTCTGGGGCGGGATCATGAAATCCGGACGGAAAAATCGGTCGTTCATGAAACGTCACCGCTAGAAATACCGACCGGTAAATAAACCGTATCATGAAATCCGGCCGGAAAAATATTGAGCAAGTTTCTAGTTCAGTGGTATTTTGCTATATTTTCTTGTCAAATTGTAATTAGGTATGTACATATGTATGTCCTCAAATGCATATTTATTTTTTGTAATTTTTTTTTTTGTTATAATTATATTATATACATATGTGACATCAATGCGAGTACAATTTATAAAACGCATTTCTCCTACATATATACAAAAATCGAATGAATTAGTGGAGATAATAAAAATTTTGTGCGCCATACAAATCGACAAAAATATGGGGGAATTTTTTTTTTGTTTGCTTGTTGCAAATAAATATCTTAAATATCTTCTAAAATCAATGGACATTTACATTACCTCGAGCTTCACTGTAAAAATTGATATTTTAGTTTACCTTACAAATAAAAAAAAAATCGAATTTGATAACTTTTCATTTATTAATTATGGAATTATGATAGCAACTCCGTTTTTGCCACAATAACACGTGCGCTTAGACAAAAACAAAAAATTTAAAAATACATATGTTTTTGTATTGTGATGTTTTTTATTGGTCCAACCAAATATAAAACAAAGCAAAACGTATTTACCGATTTTGTTTTATTTTGTGTATATTATACATATGTATGTATATGTACTCAAGATTTTTTATAATCACGTGCTTGTACGTATTGCTATGGTAGAAAGGTGTTCTTGCTTTTTCGATGTTTAACAAATAAAATAACAAATAAACGTTTCCAAATAGCAATTTTTTTGTCGATAATTAATACCAAAATATCATTATTAATGGTTAACTTATAATAATACTAAATACCAAATAAATGTCATTGAAAATTTAATATCCGTCAACTCCAACTTGACGGATAATTTTTGACGGTAAATTACCGTTTAAACGGTATTCATGATACCAATTTGAGTAAAACCGGAAAAAATCCGTCAACGTTTTAGCGGTACCGGATTTCATGATCTCGCCCCTGCTCTCTTGAAAATAAAATTTAAGGCTGTATGGTACTCATTTTATCAAAATAAGGGTTACGCGCAAATCACCTACTGGCTACAAAAATTTAGCTAATGGCATAATTTTTGTTTTAACGCAAAGCTAAAGGTATTTTTGAGGGATTAATACATGAATATTTTAAAATTCCGTATATTTAATCCGCAATTATTATTTAAAGTTGGCGAATTTTCAAAAAATGTTGATATTTTACGAATCGTTTTATTCTATTTTTTTCCACTAAATTTTGTTTGTTTTTTATATTGACATGTACAGGATGATATTTTCGAGGGATTAATTCATGATTATAAAGATTAACATTAAAATAACAAAGATATAATTAAAAATCGATCAACATCATTAAACTAAACGATTAAAAACGATAAGATATTTTGTCATTGATAAATATTTCGACTGAAAATTAGTTGCTAAATTTCTCAATAGGTGGCTCACTGAAAGATTCATATAAACATCGAGCAATAAATATATAAGAGAAATCAAGTAGTGCAAATTTTATAGGCAGGTTTTTCCGAGGTTAATCTTATTTTATAGTTTTAATATATTTATATACACAAATTTAATCTTTTTCTATATTTAATCCATATATACGTATCTTATAAACATATCGGCATAGTTATTTTATAGTTTATTGTTCTTGTTAGGCCTATACAGATTGCCAAAAGTAAAATAGATTAATCTCGGAATCGCTACATGGGTCCTCTTGTATATATTTTGCTTTATGATATAAATTAGCGGAGACACGATTAGAAATTTATCAATAATTTTATTTTTATTTTTAAATGTGTAATTTTTCAAAAATGTATATTCTAATTTTTTCAAAACATATAATTTATTTTTAAAAATTTATTTTTAAAAAACAACTTTTAATTATAAAATTTTTTTTAAAAATACAGTATAAGAAACTTTCTTATATAACAACAAATAATTTAATTTAAAAAAATTTTTTCGGTAGACCGGTTTCGGAAATTCTTCCTTCGTCAGTTCCTTTTTTTTCGATACTACTGGAATTACATGTTTTTATATTGCCCTTTTATACTATTTCCATTTATGTGTATTTAATTTTTTTTTTTTTTTTTTTTTGTTTGTTTCCACTACCGTATTATTACGACGTCTATTCTGTTTGTTCTTGTATTTGTTTTGTCGTTTAGTAGGTGTGGATTTTGTTTGTATATTTTTAGTTCCTCAACTCTATCTAACATGTTGCCTTTCAGTAGGATGTCCATATCGACCAAATCTCTCACGTAATTTACGAAATGTTGTTGTTTTTGAACGATATTTTGAATAAATTTGGACAATCAAAACGCGTTCTTGTGTTGTTAGCGATTCCAGGATAATAAATGACATATTTTGGAATTTTCAAATGTCAAAAAATTTTGTAGAACAGGTAAACATTAAGTATCAAAATATTTTTTTGTTGATATTTTTCGAAATTTGCTTCTAAGGTTACTTCATTCAATGATAACTCCATTCAACCTTGAATTTATTTTGTTATATACTGATTGTACAATCAGAGCCTGTACAATTGTATGTAATAAGAGTAAGTGAAATAGCGTCGTAACGTTTCAAAATAATATTTGTTTATGTAATAAAAAGTTGAAATACAATACAAATGCAATTTTTGTAGAGAAAAAACAACAAGAATTAAATTGTTCGGTTTTTATGTTGCTAGAAAAAAAACACTCTCGCACAACTATTCCTCTATCTACATGTGACTAGTAGAAACATTAACCAAACGTAGCGGCAAAAATCCGATTAGTAATATCTCTATGTATTCAATCAACGATTCTACTAACTTATGAAATTTTAGAAAAATTTTACCCCATTCTTTCATTATTGTTTCTTTGCAATGTTTTTTTCCTGGTAATCCTGTATTTTCTAATTTGGTGTTCCAGGTGATACCATAAATGTTCATTGGGGTTCAGGTTAGGCGATTGGGGTGGCGAATGTAACTGGTTTGGGACATTATTCAGTATACATATTTTCACAATCTGTACCGTATGCTTAGGATCCTTGCCTTGGTAGAAGATCCATAAGGCACGGGCCCCAATTGCCCGACGGATGGTTTCAAATTGTCCTTTAGAATACCATGTATTTCCAGCGATCCAAATTTTAAATTATAAAAACAAGTTTACCCCACTCGCCGACATTTAACCCCATAGCATAAGCGAACGACCATCATGTCTAATAGTTGGGATGACGTGTTTTGGACTCAAGCGCTGTAGCAGGTTTTCTTCAAATTTCACCTTTTCCATCGGCTCTGAAAATGTTGAATTTACTTTCATCCGTAAAAACAAACGTCTTCCAGAAGTTGAAGTCCTTTTTTATTTTTCTGCAAATTCAATTCTTTTTTTTTGGAATTAACCATCGGAATTAATGGCAAGATATCCATGTTTCCTCAAAACCCTTTTATTATTTTAGGGGTGGGTAGCTTTATTAAGTAGCTTCTTCATTTCTGAAGCTAGTTTTGGATTGCTTATTTTTGAATTTTCTCTCGCCAAATTCAAAATCTTTCGCTCGCCCCTTTCGGAAAATGTTGCTTTACGCCTACCTCGCTGCCCGTGTTCAGCCAATGATGTTGTGATGTTGAATCTGGATATTATTTGGGCTCCTATAGAATGATTTCTGTCAACTAATTTTCCAATTTCGCACATAGATTTTCCAATACGTTTCATATTAATTACTATTTGGCGTTCTTCGTTGGTAGTTTCCTTTCTAACATCGGCCGAACGCCTCCAAATCGTCACATTTTAGTTTGTATACGCCTGTATTCAATATGAAAGAGGTTATAAATATAAAGGAGGACCAACTCGATATTAAAATATAAAATACTGTAAGTGTATGATAATTTTCATTGCAAAAATTTTTTTTTTTTTTTTTGTTTTTATTACAAACGATAAATGACTTATTTACTTTGTATTTTTGGATTTGTTTATTTGTAAAATTATTTAATCTAACAAGGACTCTCCACCTGCTATTACTATCTAGTTATGCCAGAAAATTTCGATCAAATGGCAATTGGAGACTCGCAGTAATATTTATATGCTATCTGCATGCTATATACATGCTATGTCGGCAGAACTAAATAGCATGTATGCATATTTTGACGTTGCTTTTATTCCAATAAATTTTAGTCTACTAAATTTTTGATCGCTTTCATACAAAAAATGATGACAAAAGACGTGGCTTTTTTTGGGTGACATTGAAATAAAGAATTTGATTATTTCAAATGAACTTTATTAAACCAAATATGTGCCATTTTGATCGATGACCTTTTGCCACTTTTCTGGTTGAACCATGATCCCATCCCTGTAGAACTTCTGTGGTTTGAGGTGAAAAAACGAGACAATTCATTTTCGCTGGAAAGAAGATGTTTCTGCATGGACCTGAACAAATGGTAGTCCGATGGGGCAAGGTCAGGACTAAATGGTGGGTGCATCAAAATTTCCCAGTCGAGCTCTCTCAGTTTCTGCCGGGCCACAACGCCCTTTCTGCTGATCCGGTCCATTAACTCTTTAACTGTTAATTCATGTGGTTCCCAACCTCAAGCTTTTTTTGTATCCAGCCTTTTTCAAATGGTTTAAAACTGATTTGTGATCAACATTTAGTACTTGACCAATTACATGGCTGCTTATATGCCGGTTTTCTTTAATTTTCTACATGATTTCATCGACTTTTTCAGTGGTTGATCGACCAGAGCGAGGTGCATCTTTGACATGCACGTTTCCAGAACGAAAGCGCGCGAACTATTTCTTTGCTGCTGATTTTGATAAAGCACTTTCTCCATAAACAGCACAAATATTTTCGCAAGCCTGAGCCGCGTATTTATCTTTGTCGTAATAAAATTGCAAAATATATCGATTTTTTTCATTATTCATCTCCATGTTTAACATATTGTAACTTTTTTTCCACTTTACCGATAAGATTTGCCCGATACGATCAATGGTTACTGAAATATATGAATTTAAAGCCATCTACCGGGAAAAAGATCACGAACTATTTCTCATACCCTTTAAGTTCTATAATCCTTATATTTTGTAAATTTTTCTCAAAAATCAGTGTGTATGACCATTTTCGTACTGACTGTATGTTGCTAATACTTAAATTTTGATCCGATGTGCTGTTTTTATGCCGAACTTCTAGGAGGGCCTACTTGGTGGATCGGTCAACCCGTTTCTGTTAAATTGAATTGGTCGCTGTGTTTAATTAAATAAACACAGCACATATAGAGTAAATAAAATAAAAGTAAATCCAGGTTTGCCAAAACAATTAAATTTTAGGGACTTTTAACCATGCGCTTTCCCTCGTTTTAAATTAGATTTGAAGTTCACAATGAGTGTTGCTTTAATACAAATCTATTATAGTTGATACAATGTTTCTTGAATTATTTTTAAAGAAAATATTTAAAAAGCCACATGACAAAGTGGAAAATGTGGTAAGTGCAGTTACTCTTATCTCATCACTAATGACGGTAACTCGTTGTACTTTAAAAAACTTACTGAGCAATACAATAATGAGCAAAGCGATCTTTGGCAATCTCTGTAGCAAGCATATTCTGTCAAGACAGTTGGCTTTTGAATAATTATCTTATTATAAAACCTTCTGAAGTTAAATTAGTTATTCTGTCAAATTCAAATAACCGGGCCCTAATTTAATTTTCATATTTTAATCATATTGTCTAAATTCATCGAGAGAGTTTATGATACGATTTGAAATAAGAATATGCTACCGTGAATTTTCGCTGTCTATTCTAGCGTATTTCTCTGTTGTAATTCGGCCAAATATGAGTTCCAAATCTCTCATTAAAACATGCTTTGAGGAGTAGTCGGTAGTATTAGAGATGTGCTTTGAACAAATGTGTATTATTTATTATTACTAGTCCAGCTTATTAATAACTTACAGGTGTCTAGTTTAACTTTCTATCATAAATGAAACCCAGGTACTTCGCTCTATTTGTAAAGATCAAGCTGATTAAATTTCATTGCATCCCATTCAAACTTGCCTTGTTTTAAATTCAACCATAGAGGGATTAACAACTAATTTGGATAGAACATAGCTCACAATATATACTAACTTATTTTAATCATAATTAAGAACATTTTGATATTGCTGTTTTTATTCCACAGCTACGACAAATATAGCTCCCATATAACTGTTACATTATCAGAGATATATCATATTACTATTATTATAAACAGTAAACTTTACTGTGCGACTGTTTGACAAAATTGAAAACAAATTTAAAATTTCATATGGAGATTTAAAATATCAAAAATATATAGCCAAACGCCATTGTTTAAAATATATTTTACTTCTAAACGAAATTTGAATTATTTTCTTGCAATTGTTTCGCTTTCAATTTCTCATATTCAATTCTAATTATAAAATTTCGTTTCGTATATGTATGCAAAACTACTAAATACTATCAGAGCTTCATAGTGATCAATACAATACACAAAGAGTACAGCAGTAACAAAATAAAAAAAATACAAGTACATATGTATATAATATTATATCGTTTAGAGGAAAAAGACGAAAAAAATGTTTAGTTTGGACACATTGGGCATTTAAATATCGACATCAAAACAGTTTTTTTTCTGAGTACCATACAGCCTTAAACTAAAATCTACATGTCAAAAATGGCCTTAAAATATTTTTTTTTTCATTTATGTTTGTGTTAATAATTTTGAATCGTATAAGTAAACCCGATTTTATAGGTAAAAGGGGAAAGAGACAAAGGTGAAGTTGCTTCTTTGAAGCCGTGTGTGAAACGGCGGAATAGCGTACACAGATGATATTGTAGTTTACAGTGCTGCTAGTCGAATAGACAAAATACAATATAATCTTCATTCAGCTGTTAATCCATGACATTTTTAAAAAATTGGCGAATCAAAATTAATGCCAAGTGAAACGATTCTATTCCGAAGGACTTACCAATCGGGCGATTCCCATAAAAATTGGAAATGATTTAGGGTTAAAGTCAACGAAGTGAACCTAAACATAGAAGAAAATTGTGAAATACCTCCAAATAAATTTAGATCGGTTCTATCACCTCACAGGACACAGCAATGTACAACTTGCAAAAGCCAGGGGTGGGATGTTGTGACATCACTTTTTTCGGTACTATCGAAATTTACATCTCTTTCATCACGAATAAAATTTAAGGTTTTTTCATTTATCAATTGCATTGTTTCTAATGCGATCTCTATCTATTCGAATGAAACATTATGTCGCTTTACTCTTATTCTATCACCTACGTTTTTTATGAGTGATACTTTATCGAAAAAGAAAAAGAGATAAATAAACAATTTATTCTAGTAGCGTGCGATCGCAATATAGAAAGCAAAATTGAAAAGCGAAATAGCAAGCAATTTTATTTTAGGAAAAAGAGATATAATATTCGATAAATATCGAAATAAGTGATGTTACAACATGCCACCCCAGCAAAGCTATTTCGATTAATTAAAAGATTGTCTATTCCAAATATTTGGACTCGAAAGTCAAAAGAATTTGTTACCAAACTCTCATCTGACCCATTTTAACACACGCATGCGCGATCTGGTATAATTGTTCCGCGAGTCATATGGAACGAATAAGGAAATTCGAAAGATGTTGTATACAGCGATGTCTAGGTGATTACCAAAAGCTAAATCAGATTATACATTAAGCATAACCACAGACGCCAAGGAACCTTGCTTTGATTAATACAACTTAGAGTGAGAAATTTTAAAATGGAAGGAAACGAGATCATCCATACGCGGCTTCTGTATCTCTCATCCAACAGCGTATGGCCCTTGCAGCAGCCGTCTAAAACCTGGCTAGAATTCAATGAATTGCAATCGTCAAGTGAAACAAGTACATAATACATATTCTCCACCTGAGAATTCGATATCCTCAAATCCCTTACTTTTGACATCAGTTGTGTATTTTGGTGCCATTTGTATACTAAACAAATCTACGCGTTGTGCAAATTAACATGTCGCAAACATGTAGCCTTTTAAGTTGGATTGAATGGTTTGATGCAAATAAGAAAACAAATGTTTACCATCAATAATGTTTCTTAAATGAGAGATGGATTTTTAAAATATTGATTTTTGATTTCCAGATGCAATAAAATGAGGTTTCGGGATAAGATTTTCATTAGTGAAAATCTGAAAACGAAAAGCTAGATACTCATGAATACTAAAAAAATAACTTTGAAATAATTGAGTCATCAAATTTATCAGAAGTAATACTGCGAGTCATTTGTACTAAACAGGAAAAGATTCTCCAGGTACATCAATCTAACAACTCGCTTTGATTAAAATTTTATAGGCAATTATGATTGTCTGCCTTATATCATATACCGTTCCAGTTAAATGTTTATCATCATCAATATTCATTAAAATTGCAATTATATAATAATGCTAGTTTGTTAGTTTAAGTATCTTTTTTGAGTCCAATTTTAGAGGATACATGCACCTGGTTATTTCATCAACTACGGAGTTTTTGCTGGAAATTCTTGCATTGGAGCTGCTCTCGTTGCTTCCTTACTGATCCAAACACACCATTTTATTTATTTGAAAAGTTAGGTAAATAATTTTACTGAGTTTCAAAAGATTTAGAAACATTTCCAAATCTTCTTAACCCAGAAACGACCATTGTTCTATAAATGGTACACCAACTTTGTGGGGGTTTCCTTTAAAAGTTAATTCAAATGAGAATATTTTTCTCTTCCGTTTTATTTGGTCGTTATGTTCTCACTTTAAAACAAATACTGAAAATAAAAAATTCACTACGCAAGTTATTTAGTTGTGCTTGACAATTTAACACGTGCAGATCAAAAAATCATGAGTTATAAAAGGTAATTATTTGCGCATGTTACAGTTTTTTTTTTTTTTTTTTTTTTTTTGGATTTACAAAATAGAGTAATTGTGGAACAGATAGTCAAAAATAAAAAAAAGTGATTAAAAGTTTTTTTAATTATTTTATAACCTAAATTTTAGTGTACCATTATGGGTACATTACACCAATATACATACTTGTAAAAAATTTACATTTTTATGTTATTTTTCGTAGGCCATTAACACTGAATGAAATTATTAGTATTCTGGAGGAAGATTCAGGCGACGAGAACAACGATCCAGTGGATATCACTATTTTTCCTCCGACTTTGGTTAATAATTGTTGGACTGATGAGGATTCAGGAGAGGAAAATGAAGTCAATTTAGACAATTTGCCGGGATCATTATTAAATACCCAGGCTGAAATACATCATAGATGCGATGAATCTGATTGGTCTGAATCTGATGATATACCACTATTAAATTTCAAATCGATGGCCCAAGAACTATCCAAATCGAAGAAAAAAAGACGGAACAGAAATTATACTTGGAAAAAAATGGATTTACCTTCGAAATGTGATAATTTTAGATATAGTTCCGCTCATGAAAATTTATCGCCTTTTCAAATATTCAATTTGTTCTATAATGATGAACTTTATAACCTAATATTAGACAACACCAATAAATACATAAATTCAAAAAATACGCCAGCCAATGTCAGTTTAGAGGAAATAAAAGCGTTCTTTGGAATTCTAGTTTTGAGTGGATATAATAATCTACCTCGACGACACTTGTATTGGGACACAGAGAATGATGTACATTGTGAATTGGTTGCTAAAGCAATGCCCCGAAACAGATTCTCCTTTCTAATAAGTAATTTACACGTGTGTGATAACTCAAATGTAGACCCAAATGATAAATTTGCTAAAGTTCGTCCACTATTTAGGCATCTTAACAGAAAGTTTTTAGAGAATGCACCCGTAGAGGATAGTTATAGCATCGACGAGGCAATGGTCCCGTATTATGGGCGGCACGGCGCGAAGCAATTTATTAGAGGAAAACCGATTAGATGGGGTAATAAATTATGGGTTGGAGCGACGATCCGGGGATACATAGTCTGGTTCGACCCTTATCAAGGAGCAGATAAACAAAAGACGGGATACGAAGATATGAATTTAGGCACTAAAATTGTATTGCAATTTTGTGACGCATTACAATCCCGGAATCTAAATATTAGCTATTCATTATTTTTCGACAATTTTTTCTCCAGTATCGAGTTATTTGAAGAGCTAAATAAGAGAAATTTGAACGGAACAGGGACATTCAGAGAAAATCGTTTATTTAACTGCCCTCTTCGTAATAACAAAAATTTTAAAAAGACGGATCGTGGGTCTTTTATACAGCTTCTGTGTAGAAGAAAACATGGTAGTATGTAAATGGAATGACAACAGTGTGGTGATAATTGGATCAAATTCCATCCCGGTGTATCCAACAAATTTGGTGAAAAGATATTCCAGTAAAGAAAAGAAAATGGTGCAAGTTTTGCAGCCGGGACTGATACATAAATATAATAAAGGAATGGGTGGTGTTGATCGGGCCGATCAAAACATGAGCTTATACCGAACTTCCATTAGAGGGAAAAAGTGGTACTTTCCTTTGATTGCCCACAGCGTTGATATGGCGGTGACAAATGCTTGGCAGTTACATCGGAAAATGGGCGGAAAATTAAATATCTTGACTTTTCATCGTATGATAGCCATTTAAATTTTGAAGCAACAGCAGAAGTGTCACACTTTAGGTAAGCGGCGACGTTCTATCATTGAATGTAATGATTCCAGATACGATAAGTATGATCATTGGATTCAACCTCAGCTTTTTAGAACAAGATGCCGGTTGTGCCATAAGCAGGCATCCCGGAAATGTTCAAAATGTAACGTTACCTTACATCTAGAATGCTTCCAAAAATGGCACACAAAAGATTGAATTGGCACTTTTACAAGTTCCTGAACTCAACTGATTTTATTTTGAATACTTTTTTTTCTCTGATGAACAGATTTTTTGTGATATATATTTGATAAAATGAATTAAATAAATATTTGAAATAAACTAAATTAATTTTCTCATGTGTTTAATATTATAGTAGATTTTACTATCGTACCATTAATGGTACGCCTCGTGTTTCCAGAACCCTTTGAAAAAAAAATATTTTTGTTTGTTTTTCATTATTAACTACCTTTCAATAGTATCATGTCCAAAATTCTTCTCAAAATCTCAAAAAAAAATCTTGGTAATGTCTGGGTTAAATTTGAATATCGTAAATCACAAATTCAGAGCGGAATCATGAAATACTACTGGAAAATTGGAAAATTTAAACGGATTCAACAATACTTTCAAACATAATCGAATAAAACTACTAAAATTTGCTAGGCGGATGTGAGGTGATGCATAAATGCAATTTCTATAATATTTAAAGAGTATAATGACTAATCTGCTAGAAGATTTTTAAAATTCAGTTTCTACTGTGGCACTATTCTGAGTGTCGATTTTGTACTAAAAATTAGAGCGCGAACTGGCGAGGTGAACAATAGTTTTGTGTACATATACACTGTATAATATACAATTTTATATTTATATTGTATTTTTTCTCTCAGGTGTCTGTGCGTTTTGTTCGTCAATTTTACAAAGGCAAGTTCCGGTTGAACCTCTTCTCACCTCTTCTATTCGCTTGCTTTTGAGCAGCGGGACCGATTGTTTGCGATGTGATTCGATTTTTCATTTTCAAATATTTAAGAAATTACGGTGTTACTTTGGTATAAGCTAAATCCATTCTGGAATAGAATAAATATTGTGGTCAAAGTAACAACCAAAAATTGTATTTACTTATTTTTATTAGTTGGGAACAATTACATTTTGAAGTTAACAAAAACGTGAAAACACAACTAAATATATCTAATTAAATAGTAATATGATCGAATAATATTGAATATTATTCAAATTGTAACTAATTTATAACTGGTAGAATATAATTATTCTATACCAGCAAGAAAGTTGGTTTAAAACAATTCCAATTTGGAATTAGGTACATATATGGGATTGTTGTTGTAAATTTATTTATTTTATTTCCTTTAAATCAATACAAAAGACAAACATACTAAATTACAAATCAGATAATTTTTGAGTATACTTAAGAATAATTAACAAACAAATAATAATTATAATAATATAATATAAAATCACTCACGATCATCAATTGATGATCAAACCAAGCTCACAAAACTCTCAAATCATGAGTTATTTTCACAGATAAACTTAAACTACTAGTACCACTATATATCAGTGCCACGTCATCTGCAAACGCTACTTTATCAGTATATAGATTAAGTTCAAGAAATGAGTTACTGTAAATGAGGAATAGTAGTGGCCCTAGAACAGAGCCTTGAGGCACGCCACATTGAACATGTTCAATGTTACTCAAATTTCCATTGATATTACTTACCTGAATTCTATCTTCTAAATAAGATCGAAACCAACGATTAGTAACTCCGCGGATTCCGATTGAGGATAATTTAGCAATTAATAAATTGTGTTCTACCGTATCAAATGCTTTTTTAACATCAATAAACAAGCAATTAACAACACGGCATTCATTTAAAGTGTTGTAAGTAGAGGTAAGTAATTCCAATAGTGCATTCTCAGTACTAAGTCCTTCTCGAAATCCATATTGACGTTGAGAAATAAAGTTTATTTTAAATATTTAAATAAGACAAAACACGAGCTTTAACACACTTCTCTAGAATTTTTGAAAAAACTAGGGGTCTATTATGAAATTTTCGACGCGCGTATATTTTTCGACAACGTCGACAGTCGACAACGTCGAAAATCGCTATTATGAATTTTTTTTTTCGACGATGTCGAAAAATGAAATTAATTATTTTTTATATGAAAATTTAAATTAACTATTTTTTATTAAATTTAAATTAATTAATTAATTTTTATTAATTAAAATTTTATAAGTTTAAATTATTAATTAATTTTTACTAACAAACATTTTTATTTCTCAACACTTAACACTTTTCTTTTATGTACTCGACACCTCAAGAGCTGTCGTAAAATAGTCGACGTTATCTAAAAAAAAACGCGTCGAGTATTTCATAATACCAAATTTTCGACAACGTCGAAAAAAAAACGCGGTCGAAAATTTCATAATACCAAATTTTCGACAACGTCGAAAAAAATACGCGCGCCGAAAATTTCATAATAGACCCCCTGATAATAGTGATTTCTCAAAGTAAGACTGCAAAAATGAAAATGCATTTGACTGCATCAATTAAAAAAAATATATAAACAAAATGACGCGCATGCACTCAAGCAAACCAATATTAATAAAATAACAATTATGCTTCTCCGGTTTGCTCACCTCGCGCTGTCGTTTTTGGTACAAAATCGACACTCTGATAATTCCCCGGGAATACGGAACTGGGAAACGAATTTATATGTAATTTCTGTTCAAATATTATTTTTCCGGCCTACTGAGGAGAAAAAGTTTGATGTAAATAGGTAGTTATAAATTGAGAATAATTTTTTCATATTTAAATTGGCAGGGAAAATTATTCCCAATTTAATTTTGTTTTCAAAAAAATTAAGACTAGTTTTACCTCAGTGAGCCAGAAAAAAAAATGTTTACATAAAAAATACATATACATTTTTTCTCCAATTCCCTATTCCCAGGGAATTACCAGAAGAGTGCCACGATAGAACATTTCCGTATAAAAATTGCTCGATAAAGAAATAATTGTTGAATACAGTTTTGCCGTTATTTATTTGTATTTTCATACAAAATATCTAGGCCTACTTTGACCATTTTTCGAAATTTATTGTGTTTGTTCATTGAAATATTTAGAGACAATTGATTTTTTTCAGTCGATTTCATGATCTCGCCCCAGATATTGAGAAAAACTTGACCAGCAAGTTTTGAATTATAGTTAGCACACTTTAAATAAAATAAAAACAATTTGGGTCACTTGTAATTTTCTCCAAAATGCACACATCTTCAGATTTTATTTTTATTACATTTGGTGGTCATTTTTTTTTACATTTCTGAGTAGGCAATATATTTTAGGTCACTTTGTAGCGCTTCTTGAAATTGATTTCTTGTAGCTAAATTGGTTCTTTTTCAGCATGTGATACGAACCAAGAAAGGCTTCCCGCCACATTCGACTAGTTCAGCATTTGTTTACGATGTAGATAGTTTTCGATGTAATAAAAAACAAATTTCCACTAAGGTGTTCGCTGGACGTTGGTCACAGGGTTTAGCAACAAATCAAAGTTCTCGTTGACTTATTTCCGGTGCTGATGTATTTGTGATACTGGATTTATTATTTGAAATCATAAACTTGAATTCATCACTAATTCTTTCTAGTTTATCATAATATTTGTAATCACAGCTCTTCGCAATGCTTAAAAGTTCGTTTGTTCTAGCTGATACAGAATTTAGCAAATCAAATATTTTTTCTTCTACTGGAATCTCCAATGAATCAAATAAAAACAATTGAACAGTACTTTTGAATTCCGACCAACAGGTGAAATGTTGATCTAGCATCTCTAAGCTCATAGATTGGGGATAAAAGTATCCTTTTAATTCTTTCGATATTCTAACATACCGTGAAATTGAAAATTTTGAAATATCAATGTTATACAAATACACATCTTCTTCAATGGTTTTTACTTCAATGTTTAAGTCGCTTAATCTGCTAGCTACGTTCAATTTAAAATTTTCGAAAGAGCCAATAATTTCCTGCTCGCTTGCCGCAGAAATTTCATTTTGAAACGGGACTTCGCAAGAAGAAGCCACTTTTTCACGGATAACATCCGCATGTTCCTTCCGTGCTCTTAGCTTCTTGCCTAAAGTATTTTCCCCACTTTTTCTTGTTTTCTTAGGTTTTGAAATGGTCGGTTGAAACTCGGAAAATATTGTTGGGACAGCAGTAGGAATTAAACGTGGATATTTATACGGAATAATTATACTCCCGTGATATTTTTCATGTACTACATCTGCCTTTTTGAAATGTTTAACACAAACAAAAGAACAATGAGTTGGTTCAAAATTCTTTCTTTTTATAGCTAAAAGCCATGTTTGCCTTAACGGGCCTTTCGTTGGAAATTTAAAAAGTGGTACCTTTTCCTCAGTTTTTAGTGTGCTTGGATAATTAGATTTGCATGCTGGTACACAACAAATTCTAGTCATTTTTGATAGTGGCTAAAATGTAAGAATACATTTATAATTTGAATTAAACAATTAAACGTTTTTGATATCCACCTGTTTCGTACAATTTTGTCAGCATATAAAACATAAAGTTAGCACTTTATATGCCGCGCAACACTTAAAAATAGATTCGCGAAGGTTTAATTACAATTTGAATTTATTTTAAATATAACATTATTGTTAAACAAATAAACTACCTTCTATTTAATTTATTATTTTTATGATCTGCTATGCTATAAAATTTTGTATTTATTTTTGACAGCTAAGATTGTTATTCTCATTTTAACACCACACATATACAAAAAGTGGTAGCAAAGCTTGCAAATTGATCCTGTATTATCATTATCCAAAGGTAATGCAGATTTTTTGGTATGTCATTTTTGACCTGCTGCAATACCATAATCATTACTTTAGTTATTGCATAAACTTTATAATAGATGACTCTGTACTATATGCGGTTTGTGTTTGCGCTACTACATTTAAGAGACTGATCTCAGGTGGCAGTAAGAAAGTAATATTTGGCTCTATTCGTCGCTAGATGACTCCGACTTACCAGAAAATTGCACATAAACATCGAGCAATAAATGTATAAGAGAAATCAAGTAGTGCAAAAATATAAGCAGGTTTTTCCGAGGTTAATCTTACTTTATAGTTTTAATATATTTATACTTATACACAAATTTAATTGTTTTCTATATTTAATCCATAGTAAAACTCGCTTATAACGTACACTGGGTGAATTAAGTACGATTATGTTGTCCCATTGTTTTATAACCATATTTCAGTGTATTTTTGATTGGATTTAACGTACCTTGTTTATACGGGTTTAAAGTACGTCGCGAAAGTCTCCTGAAGATATTTTCAATATAATTAACTTCGGATATAGCGTACGGCTACTTTTTTTACAAAGTTCTTCGCATGCGTTTTTATGGTTTTTTCATCTCATCTCGTTTATTCATTTCATTCGTTTTTATTTCGATCTAGATACATATGTGTATGTGTGTACCTAGCATATACTCATGCAAAATCTACTTAAATATAAGTCCTGCTTACTCTTCCATTGACATATACCTATTTAAAAAAAACTAACAAAGAGTGTGTTGGTTACACTAACAATGCAACGTAAATTTGAATTTTGTTTTCTACATTTTTTTTTGTTTCTGCGCTAATACACTTATACTTAGTTTTTCAAAAAAAATTACTATGGAAAAAAAAATTCCAATACATCTTTACTTAGTTATTGTTTATTTCATATGTGTGGAGTTAGCAGGACTTATATTTAAGTAGATTCTGGTCAGAATCTACTTAAATATAAGTCCTGCTAACTCCACACATATGAAATAAACAATAACTAAGTAAAGATGTATTGGAATTTTTTTTTCCATAGTAATTTTTTTTGAAAAACTAAGTATAAGTGTATTAGCGCAGAAACAAGAAAAATGTAGAAAACAAAATTCAAATTTACGTTGCATTGTTAGTGTAACCAACACACTCTTTGTTAGTTTTTTTTAAATAGGTATATGTCAATGGAAGAGTAAGCAGGACTTATATTTAAGTAGATTTTGTTCTGACTCATGGTATTCTAAATTTAATGAAAGGGTAATACACACTCATACATGCATTTATGTTATGTTTTTTAAAGTAATGCGTAAGTATATGCATGTAGGTGTTGCATATCATATGTTGCTTCTGTTTTTTATGCATTTTAGATTTAGACTGTGTGCCTGAGAGCGATTTTTTCGACTAAATTGCAGACTAAACTAAATTAATGTGTAGTTATGCTATTACCCACCAGTTTCTATCATTTAGACTCCTGCTGAGGTTGCTTGACTATTTAGTTGTCATTTTCATTTCTTGTTTTTATTATTTTTTATCGAATACATACGACTAAAAATGTCTAAAAGGAAATATTTCATTCTTAAATTTCGATTGTAATTTATAATCACATTCATGAATAATGCGATTCCCATATCCATATTTGTTTTATTTTTTCTATTCCCTTGATTTTAAATAATAACAAATCGGTGTTGTTGAAAACAATATGACGTACGAAAAGTCATAATTTAGTTTAGTTTATTACAATTTAGTTTACAATCGGAGGCACAGAATATTTAAGAGATACTAGTGCCACCTTCGAATGAATGATATGAATCAGTCATTAATTTAGTTTAGTCAGCAATTTAGTCGAAAAAATCGCTCTCAGGCACACAGTCTTAGTTTTCCTTTCAATCTAAACATGAGCAGGTTAATGTGATTGACCTTTGCAACAATTTTGGTGAACCCCCGATTTTTAGTTGGTTATTTAACCTACATACACATTAAGTTTTCATTGTATAAGGTAAGTAGACAATTTAAATCGTATTCGTTTGTAGATGTTTATCACGTCAAATACAAATTATTTCGCAGAATTGTTTAATATGTCGTCAAAAAAAAGAAAATCCATTACAATACAAAAAAAATTGGAAATTTTAGCGGAAGTTGAAAAAAATACTAAAACGTACGCTGAAATTGGCGAGACATTCGGAATATGTAAAACTACAGTTTCATCAATTGTTCAAAATCAAAAATTGAACAAGCAATCTGTTCTTCGAAACGGAAAAAACTTAAATCTGGAAAAAATGAAAAGGTTGAAGAGGCCGTATTAAAATGGCTCAAATACATGAGGTCAAAAAACATTTCCGTCAATGGTACAGTAAAAGAAAAAGCAAAGAAATTTGCGACTTCTCTCAAAGTTCCAGAATTTAATCCTTCAAATGGTTGGATGGATCGGTTCAAAATTCGACACGACATACTGTTCAAAAATATCATTGGGGAAAAAGCGGATGCCCCTCTTGAAATTTG
This sequence comes from Nephrotoma appendiculata, assembly GCA_947310385.1. Taxonomy (NCBI): domain Eukaryota; kingdom Metazoa; phylum Arthropoda; class Insecta; order Diptera; family Tipulidae; genus Nephrotoma; species Nephrotoma appendiculata. The sequence goes on from OX371225.1 coordinate 89,980,129, forward strand.
CGAAGATTGGATCAAAAATCGGTTACCAATTATAACTAAGGACTACGAAAGTAAAAATATTTTTAATCTTGACGAAACGGGGTTGTTTTACAAAATGCTTCCGAATAAAACGTTGGCCTTTAAAAATGATCCCTGTGCTGGTGGCAAACATAGCAAACAACGGATAACTATACTTGTTGGAGCAAACTCAGACGGATCCGAGAAACTGCCATTGCTTATGATCGGAAAATCAAAATCGCCAAGATGCTTTAAACATATCGTGACACTGCCTCTTAAATACACGGCAAATTCAAAATCATGGATGACCTCGACTATTTGGGAAGATTATGTCCTAGCAATGGACAAACAATTTTTCAATGCGAAAAGAAAAGTCATTTTCATCGTTGATAATTGTCCTTCGCATTCAAATGTTGCGAATTTACGTGCAATTAAATTAGTATTTATGCCACCCAATATAACCTCGATTTGCCAGCCAATGGACCAAGGGGTGATAAAAAATTTGAAACACTTTTACAGAGGATTTTTACTTAAAAAAATAATAAATGATTTGGAAAAGATGCCAGAATTATCATGTAAGGATGTTACAATAAATCTTTTGGATGCTGCAAGATTTATTTCTAAAGCGTGGGAAAAGGTGACAGAAGCTACAATAAATAATTGTTTCAAAAAGGCCGGGATTAATTTATCTACGTCAACGTTACCAGAAACTGAAACAATTGATGATTCAGTGCTTAACAACTTGTGGCAGAACCCGCGAATTCAGGGATCTATTTCACCTGCAAACGTAGTACTTCAAGACTTCCTCAACGTTGACGAGCTAATTGAAACGGACGCTGCTGTAACAGAAGCTTCCATATTAGACGAGTTGTTGAGCGTGCCAAATATTGAGGAAGTGGATTCGGATGAGGATAATTTTGAAATTGTGAAACCAATGCTTTCTATTATAGAAATTTCCAACGCTTTTATGAGTTTAGAAACTTTTTTAAGCTACTCTGAAGGAACCGGCGACAAATTAAAAAAACTACATCAAATTGAAGTTAAAGTAGAAAGACTTTTTCAATCATCTTTTAAACAGCAAAAAATTACCGATTATTTTAAGTCAAATTAATTTGTGATGAAACAATAATAGTTCGATACAATATGTTAATGAATTACGCTTATTATTTTTATTGTTGTTTGGTTTGTTCAATGAATTTATTTAAGAATAAAACTTAAAAACATATTTTTGCATTTTTATTAAGTCCCTATTGATTTAACGTACACCTCGGCTAAAGCGTACGTACCAATCAGTTCCTTGACTGTACGTTATAGGCGAGTTTTACTTATACGAATCTTATAAACATATCGGCATAGTTATTTTATAGTTCATTGTTCTTGTTTATATAGATTGCCAATAGTAATATAGATTAACCTCGCAAAGTCTACATGATTTCTCTTATGTATATTTTGTTTTATGACATAAAGGATGTGTCGAAAAAATTTGAAGAATTTGTATAGTTAAATAGGGTTCTCAAAGGAATCGGTTTTATATTGTTTCTATCTTGTTTCATAATGTTTTTGGAGATTTGTTTAGTGGTTTTGCATTTGGGGAGAAGTTTATATCTCGAATTTCTGTTTTAAAATTATTAAGATTTGTCATTAATAACTTGTTTGTGTACACGTCATATTTCCGCCATAAAATACAGGACAAACTATTTTAATAATCCTTATACTCCAACGAAAATTAAAAATTACTCATTTCATATGCCCCCGTTAATTCTAAATTTAGACTCTAATGGACTCTGCTCGTTTAGTTGCAGCTCATTATGTAAGATTTAACACGTAAAATTTTTAGTACCTAACATCTATATTTGCTGAAACTGAAACATTTTTTAATTATGTGTAATTGCTCTCTTAGAGATGGTATTATTTTAAAGATCAGACAATTTTCTATTGATTTACGACGAGAGAGAATCCCATGTAATTTACTATAGTTTTTAAATTCAAAAGTTGGCAATTTTTGATGTTAGTGGGCTTGCGCCTATATGATATTATAACTCAGCTTTCCTCCAATCATTATGTTTCTTGCCCAACGGGTTTTTAAGATTTTTAGTATTTAAATTTTTACAATTTTCAACTGTTGCATTGCTGGCTTACGTTTTTTTATTATTTATTTCAGGGTGTATTAATAGCTAAAATTATTAGGGTCAACTTAATATAACATTCTGAATAAGTTAGATTTAGAACTGATTATATCATTGAGTAAGTACATACTTAATTAATATTTCGACGATTTCTGGAGTTGTTTTGTCTTCTACGAGTATATCTTTAAAATGTCCGAAGCTTTGTCGAGCTATACTGTCTTAGCCTATGGTAGTTAGTGCTGTGGAAAATAATATGTTTATAGTTATCAAATTTGTAGGGCAACTTTGGCATGCTGTTGATGCTGCTCCCGTAATTAAATGTTGGTTGTTAATTTGGAATGCCCAATAACGATTCTTGTTATAATGAATTGTAGTCGTCTTATAGATAGGTGGAAGTATTAGTAAATTCCGCTTGTAAGTTTTTCTGTGTGTAGCTATAAACGACTGTCAAAGTTGGGAATGTGACATCTAGTGCATTAAAAATAAGCTCATTGCGTTTTTTTATGAAATTTTAGCACGGCATACTTTATGAAAATAAAAATTAACATACAAAAATATCCGCAACAAGCTTACTTTTTTTTGCTGTCAGATCCACTTATAGTTGTGTATAGGTCCTAGAGTTGTTCACAGGTTGTTGTGTGTATTTTATGGTAGCCTAGATAAAGTTGTAACTGTGAAATGGACGAGCTTTAGTTATGTTGATATTCAATGCGCAAGACGTTTGATGTCGTTTTTATCTTGTCTAACATTATTTTTAGGCTTATGGTTATATACCGCCTATCCCAGAAATGATCGCGAGTAGTCCTTCAAATATTGGAATATATTATTTCTTTGTACCTTACAGGTATTTTTCTAATACTCCCTTGTACCATGGAAGTTCTTTGTACCATGGATGAAAATATACATACATAAGAAAACTAATGTAGTGTAAATTTTTTCTGTTGCGAGGTTAATCTATTTTAATTTTGAAAACGTATATTAGCATCGCAAGAATTATGAAATATAAAATAAATAAAACAATAAAGATTTCTGTTTATACGATAAATACATATATAAAAAATATAAGAGGAAGAGAAAGAAACAAGAGAAATTGGCTTATAAAATGTACACTACAATTGACCTCTTATATATTTATTCCTCCATGCTTGTGCCAAACCTCGTTAAAAGCCTGCTTTCTGTGTCAAGGATCTTCTGCAATTCTTGCTAATGTTGCCAGAGATTATTGGCATTCCAGTTTAAAATTATAAAATCATTTGGCTATTTTTGTGCTTAGAGATGGCGTCCTTAATGATGTAATTCTACATCAGTTTATGTAGTCTCTTGTCAAAGTAGATACTCTACTAACCTATACCAAATATACCTATACTGATTTAGTTGGTTTATTTTCAAACGTATGCCCGTGATGCTGGCATGGTTCAATGAGCATTTTTTTGCCAATTTACCATGTTATAATGTTTTAGTTAGCTCGCTTTCGTGTTTGTTTGCCATTTTACAGTATTTTGCAATTGAATTTTCACCAATTTCTTGAATTGCTAGAGTACTCAAACTTACAGAACAGCTTAGTGCTCAATACAATATGACAATACAATATTCAATCATTTATAGTCCATTTATAGCACATGTGTATGTATGTAGTATCAAGTTTGTCGGTTTTTTCATTTCATGTGTATGATTGATGTTTTTCGTTTTTCATTGTATTGTCAAACGTGGTTTTATTTTTGTAACATATTCTTATATATTTCTGTAGGTTTCACCATATTCCAAGTTTATTTAGATATTATTTCTGTTCATCAACTTTGTAATAAATCTAGTTATTGAAGTTTTGTTGACCTCATTCATACTACTGAAATTACTCTCGGCTTATTTTTGGATGACCTTAGAAACTATCGGAACTTTTTGTTACTTAAGGATGAAATTGTCAGATTAAAAATTATCTTGACAAAACTGGCAATATGAACAATATGGTATTCAATAGGAGTCCCTTAAACTCAGGAACTTTTCTTTGGCTGGACTATTGTCTTATGGCTGGTGTAGAGGAAAATTTAAAGTTATTTCTGTTATCTCTTGTTGGAGGAATTGTCGGCGGATGTTTAGTGATAGAGGAACATTTAAAGTAATTTGTGTGATAATTTCAAAACTTCTTTTTTCAAAGATATCTTCTCTTGTATTATGACAGTTTTATTTGTTGACTGAAAGTAAAAAATGGCGGATTTTTTGTATTATAACAGATATAGTTTTAGGTTGATAAATAGTATCGGATAAACAATTTTTGCACCATAATTCATATATTTTGATGTAGGATATATTAAATTTTTTAATATTGGGCCTAATTCACATACATATTTTGGTTAAGATTGAGAAAATTTGCTATTAATCAAAAAATGTGATATACTGAAGAATAAACCGGTATCTACTCATCTCATTGATTTTTGGTTAACCCTATTTTAAATTATTTTTCAATATATACATCATATATATCGGTATGTAATACATAAAATAATACGAGGTCGTATGCATATCATAAATTAGGGTAATAGTTGTGTTTTGTGTACCAATCAGAACCAGTTTCTATTAAACCGGATTCCATTTGAAAATTATTTTTTTTCCGTCTGTGATCTGCATATTGTTTATAAGTGTAGATTTTACTAATACTTACGTATAATTTTGATTAAAACTTTTAGTAGCTAGAATGAGAATATTTCGTACAAAAGTCTTAACAGTCAAATTTCGCGCCAAAAGTAAACGCTTTGCTTCTTTTGTAAGGCCCGGCCCTATAACATTATTCATTTCATTTAATTTTAAATATTAAATACATTTTTGGACACAGTCCACAACATCTTAAATATTATATGAAATGGGGTTTAAATATTTTAAATCAAATTATTAAAAAAAAAACTAAATGCCGTAAAAGTTTCACATTGCAAATATTTAAAAATTTATAAGACGATTTAAGTTTGTGCTGTAAGTAATAAATTTTCTAAGAATTAGAAATATTCTTTACAAAAATATTTTTTTTTATGTTATACAAGGAACTATAAAATATATTTACTTTTGGTAGGTTATTGTAGTTTTGAAAACTTTTACTCTATAATAAGCAAGGTAATAAAATGTAAAAAAATTATAAGTTGTAGCACAAAAATTTTCTTTTAAAAGTCTCTCATCCTTGGTAAAACTTTTTGTATAAAGTATAGAACGGACGGTAATGGAAGGAACAAGGTGTTTCTAATAATTATATGCAGTGTAATCCGATTTTTTGTTTTGCTTGCAATGCATAGCAAAAATATGTCTATTTTAAGGAAAAAGTATGATGTTTTGTTTACTATGTTTATCATTTTGTGGCCTTGGTCTCCTATCATATTCTTAGGAATTTCAAGCGTCCGATTGTATTCGTAATAAATTTTGCAAATAATCACACTTAGAAGTGAAGTGTTCCAATCTTTATTTATTCACACCATTTATTAGTATTATCATTATACAAATAAGACACGCGCCTTCTAACAACACCAGCTAAAATGAATGGTACTTTCTCTGAATAGATTTATTTATTTATTTATTTTTTATTTATTGAAATAATATCAGAAGAGACATGGTCTCGCTTTTGATACGTATACAAGATGTAATAATTATTATAATTTAAGTAAATGAAAGATTAACAACGAAATAAGAAAATGTAGATATGTATATGTATATAAAAAAATTGTAATGACAAATGACCAAACCTAAAAGATCAATTGAAAATAAAAATATATAAAAAAAAAAAATTGTGTTAGGAACAAACTTGCAAAATTTATGTGTGTGAATGTGATAAATTTTATAATGCTTGTGATTTAATTTTCCTTGTAAATATTAAAATAGATTTTTTTAATTGCTTTTGAAAATTCTTTTCTATTAAGCAATTTTATTTGTTGAGAAATGTCGTTAAATAATTTGGTGGCTCTGTAAGGACATGAATTTATTCCAAATTTGTAAAAATTGGGTTTATGTGGTAATATACTTCTATTGTTTCTGGTTTCATAATTATGATTATCTTTAATCAAACCAATTTGAACGTTCGAATGAATTTGTTTTTTTTATTATAGAACTAGCTGACCCGGCGAACTTCGTACCGCCTCAAAATCAATAAATGTTTTTTAAAGTTAGGCCGTGAGAGAAACATTCATTTTCTAGATTCAGGCCACAAACTCTCAAGGATTGGCCTTGTGATTTGTTGATCGTCATGGCGAATGCAAGATGAATCGGAAATTGAATTCGTTTAAACTCGAATGCCATATCGGTTGGAATCATCGGAATTCTCGGAATGAGAACTTCCTCACGTTTGAAGTTCCCTTTGAGTATCGTCGCGTGAATCACATTGCCCATGAGTTTTCTCACCACCAAACGCGTTCCGTTACATAGTTTTGGTTGATTCAGGTTTCGTAGCTGGCTGTAAACTGACTCGAATTCGATGTTGAATGTCTTCTGAAATGTCATTGTTGTACTTGCTCCATAGTTCAAGTGGATTTGATGGGAAGCATGTCGAAATAATGATAGCAAATAATGTGCGTATCTGGTTTGGAGTTGCAGAAATAATTGATTCAGCGATTGTCATGGCCTAATGAGTATCGTTTTCAAGCAAGTTGAGCTGTTGACATGCAGCACGAAATGTTGGGCACACTACACCATTGACAGTTCGAAGTGATTCAAATGATGTCGGCCCACGAATATTCACCAGCAACAACCGCAAGTAGAAGCATTCGTCATTCTTCGGATGAACTGTGTAAATGCGACCAAGAGCATCAGTAGAACGCACATTTGGATGATCAGGAACCTCATCGCCTTGCTTCCGACGTTGAAATTTTTTTGATGAGGCGTTCCAAGTGTAATAACGTGGCAACTCAGAGTAGAGCAATGTTCGTGCAAACGGATCACTTTGACAAATCGAAAAGAAACTGGTCAATGTTGTTGCTGGAGGTGTCTCAGCACGTTGATCAACATTCGATGTGTTGAAATAAACTCGTTGACCATTCTCCAGATGCACCGCCAAATGTACAACAGTGCGGGATGACGTTCATGAATAGGGAATGAGAATATACGCCAAATCGCCTCATTGCAGCTCACATATCGACCAACTTGATAATGCGTGATTTCATCGTTTGTATTGGGATTTTGAACACCAAAAACCGCCATATCGCTGCCTTTCGTGACATATTTACAAATTTATTTGATGGACTTCACTGAATTGCAGTACTCCACATTTCAATGCGCCTTGAATGTTTTGGAAAGAAGTGGCGAATATGGAACAATCCAAGTGTTGTCGACCACGAACTCATTTCCTCTCACTATCGTTGTGATAGTTCTACCGTTATCATCGGGTGATCGACGCCGGTACAGTGGATAACCATCATTGCCAGTGATAGTCTCTGCGGTTAAATGTCGTGGATAACGCTTGGAACACTTGTTGTCGACCATGCACGGTGATTGGGGATTGATGGAGCCACACGGACCGTGAACCATATGATGTCATCTATTTGGTCTGGTCGAATTTTTTCGACTAACCAAATAAGAATGTGAGCATGCGGCAAGCCTCGTTTCTGCCATTCAATTGAATACATCCAACATCGAGTATCCCCAAAGACGCAATGCCTAACAATTTAGTTCATCAGCGACCGGATTTTATTGTTTGAAGACACGTGCGATGATGTCGTGCCGATCACTTGTTATTTGCCCGGGTAGCAACAGTTGAACAATCTCTATCCATTTCGGATTGCAAGTAAAAGTGATGAATAGATCTGGACAACCGGAATGACGAAGATATGTCATTGCATCTTGCGCATATTCATGCATATGACGCGGGCTGCCAATGTACGTCGCCAGTAGAATAGTCAATCGACCAACATTAGCTGCATCTCCTTCGGTGCTGATTGCATCGCGTAAATGGATATACTCCTCCGAACACAGTTTAGCTTGGTTCAACCAAGCTACCTACATGTACGACGTACCTATATGTCGACGCAATATTGCTGAAGCAAACGACGAAATCGCAGCAAATAGTTGTCAGCATTTTGACGAATCATCAAACGATATGCATAATAATTCATCGAGCTAACCTTCTTGTTAGTTTCCTCACCTGAAATGAAATCAGTGAAATTAGTGTCATAATGAAAAGTATGATATCAGTACTCACCGCTCAAAGGATTTATCATGTTAATATTGAAGTGATATCCATCGTCTCCTTGCCAAAACATCAGCGGGTATTGCAATGTATCGTATGAACGGTGTGTTTCAGTTGTCCAGTGTCGCGACGTGTAAGCACAATATCGCGCGGTTCCACGTTTTCACCAACAATCACAATTGCGACTTCATCTATTGTTGGAGCATTGAATTGGCGTTCGTGTGTTCCAGCGGGTCGTTTATCTGCTCTGATCACGACTTTGCAGTCATCACTTGGCGTGCGAACCAACGCAGTTATAAACAACCGAACCAATGCATGATGTTCATGGAATAGTTGCTGCAAATCTTGCAGAACTATCCTTTTCATTGCCGTATTGATCGTTTGGCGCCGATCAAGTTGATCCTCCATATTGCTCATAAAGTAGAAATTTGGATGAATTTATGCTGTCTATCTTCAATCGGTTGCAGTGACCCAATTCGGTGGTGAATTTGGCCTTGAATCTGTAAAGTCGAAGACGAAGTCAGAATTATAGATTTTTGATCACCAAAAGAAAATGAATGTTTACTCTCTCGAGCAGAAATGACCTTGAATGTTGGATTGAATTCGCGTTCTTCGATAATATCTGCTCCAAATGAAGTCATTTGGAAACATCCGTCGTATCTTTCAGTGTTGGATAGAAAATTTCGTGATTCTGGTGTCTCGCCTCGAAACAATGAATGCAACGGTTCAGGTAGTGCAGGCAATAATGGACCTTGCCACTGAGACAACACAATCCAGGCGTTTCTCCAGCGAACTTCAATGCACCGCAATGGTCGCACACAAACTCCATTGGGCCAATTCGAACGAAAGGATGCGAGTTGTAGTCAATTGTGCGATCGTATTGAAACGCTATTCGATTCAAATCAACACTTGAAGGATTTCTTCTTGCGCGTCGAAGATTATCACGTTGTTGATCTGTGCGATAAGCTCGACGATTTCTCGTTGCCAACGGAGCCATTTTACGTACTGGCTCTCTTTGTGCTTGTCTTTGTGAAGCGCGAAGTCGGGCCATACTAACGCGGCGCACTTCTCGTGTGATTTCTTGTTCATCTGCAGTGGATTGATTCGCAATAGTCCGAAGTCCAATTGCATTACGGCTTCGTGGTGAAAGATTAGATCTTTTGGCTCGCGGCATTGTAAATAATACTGGAAAATTAATCACACAATCCAAAATTACATAATCAATTATCGATGTGCGCACAATCACAAATGTGATAACCTCACAAAGTGAACATCTTCGAAGGGAACTTACCGTTTAAATCCCGATCGAAAAAAGAATTCCGCAGAATCAAAAAAAAAAAAATGAAAAAAACCAAAAAAAAATCTGTTGTCCAGTGTTGGGACACTCTGTACCACTAAACAAATTACGTACAATTGTACGCAAAAAAGTACTGTTTTTTTGATGTTGTTGACATACACCACACAATCTCTTATTTCACTAAATTCCACCACTTATTTTAATATTATATGTTAAACCACAAACCACTTAATTAATATGAAATAACCAAAACCAAAAATAAATTAAATTTAATATTAAAATCGCAAAGGAAAAAAATTTTTTTTGGAGCTGTCAAAATATCTACTATTCGCACTGAAATCGAAATTCGGGCGAAGATTTTATCTATATAAATAGATAAGTAGATGAAATAAAAAAAATTGGATAAAAAATAAAATAGAAATGTGCATGCAGCCTCCAGTCGGATTCGTATCCAGTACCTTGCGGTCCAAGCACCGAAGCTTTAACCACTGCACCACTCGTCACATACAAACTGCACCTACAAAATTCATATAAAAAAGGTTTTTTTATTAGATTTTTGGGTTGCCCGGAAAGCCTTCAGGAATCCCAGAAGGACAAACTGGAACAAATATGGGGAGGTGTTGAAGGAACTATTGCCGCTGGAGGTTCCTGGACTTCCGGTGACAGTAGAGGAATTAGATGGCATGGTTGATATTGTCACAAAGGCATGCAATCTTTCATTTAATGCTGCGTGTCCCCTGATAAAACCTAGGGGCAGGCAGAAACCGACATGGTGGACCACGGAGTTGGGAACCTATCGGAGAGCGTGTAGGACAGCCTTTAATAAGGCTAAGAACACCAGGGAAAATCGAGATTGGGATTCCTATAAGGAAGACCTGAGAAAATACAAAAAAGAGTTGAGGAGGGCACAAAGGGGGTCTTGGAGACTCTTCTGTTGTAGAATGGAGGAAGTCTCCGAGACTTCTCGCCTAAGGAAAATTCTATCTACTAACCCAACCAGTCCTAGTTACTTAATTAGGCCGGACGGGTTATGGACAGCTTCAAGTACGGAATCATTGGAGCTTCTCATTGAGACCCATTTTCCAGGAAGCATTGATGACTCGATGGAGCCTGGAGCTCATCGAGGAACACCCTTAACAGATGTGGATGGCATCGTAGACAGGAAACGAATCCTGTGGGCACTGAACGGTTTTAAGCCTTATAAATCGGCGGGCCCGGATCGGATTATAACAGCAGAGATCCAAAGGAACTCTGCGGTCATCCTCCCCTGGCTGAAGGTTATCTTCAGGGGATGTCTGCAATTGGTCTATATTCCCAGGAAATGGACGGAGGTCAGAGTGGTTTTTATCCCGAAATCGGGAAAAAGCTCACAGGCTTATCCAAAGGACCTGAGGCCTATAACTCTATCATCCTTTCTGTTGAAAACCTTGGAAAGATTGATAGACGTACTTATTCGAACAAAAGTTGATCCGAGGAATTGGGCAATGTCTCAGCATGCGTACTGTAAGGGAAAGTCGGTGGACACAGCTCTGCACGATCTAGTACGCATGATTGAGAAGTCAATTTACTCGCAAGAGTATTGTATGGTAGCATTTCTCGACATTGAGGGTGCCTTTAATAATGTAAAAACAGAGGCGATCTTGGAAGGATTGTCATTTTTGAAGGTGGATTATTCTATAAGTAGGTTGATAAACCAGATGCTGGTAAGCAGGATTATTATCTCGGAACTGGGAGGGTCCACCATTAAAAGGCGGGTGGTTAGAGGAACTCCGCAGGGAGGAGTAATGTCCCCCTTTCTTTGGAGTGCAGTGGTGAATGGATTGCTGTTGGAACTGGAGAAAGAGGGGATGGGGGTTGTAGCGTATGCAGATGATGTAGCGATAGCTGTCTCAGGCAAATATCTGGATACGATTAGGGATGTTATGCAGAATGCACTCCTGATCGTTACGAAATGGGTCGGCAAATGCGGATTAGGGATCAACCCGTCCAAGACAGAGCTGGTACTATTTACTAAGAAATATAAAATTCCGGTAGTTAGCCCTCCTACTGTGAACGGCATTAGACTGGCTTTTGCTGACAGAGCGAGATTTTTGGGCATAATCTTGGACAGTAAGCTCAGCTGGAAGCCTAACATTGTAGAAAGGGTGAATAAGGCTAATGTAGCCATTTACTCTTGTAGAAACGCAATAGGGAAGAAATGGGGTTTGAAACCAGAGCTGGTACACTGGCTCTATACCGCAGTGGTACGGCCTGTGCTGATGTACGGGGTGGGCGTGTGGTGGCCAGCTCTGGAAAAGGTAACCTACATAAGGATGTTGGAGAAGGTGCAAAGAACGGCCTGTATGCTTATAAGCGGGGCGCTTCGGACAACACCTACACGCGCTTTAGAGGTTATGTTCCACCTTATTCCAATCGAATTTTTTGGTAAGCAGATGGCAGCCAATGTGGCTACAAGGCTCTCGGCTGTCTCTCAGTGGAAGTCTCTTCAGGTGGGACACTCGACGATAGTTAGATCACTAAGGGAAGAACTGGTGAATCTAGATTATATTAAACCAACGTTGTGCTTCGATATAGGTTTCCGGATCATCTGTCCTTCTAGGGAATCCTGGAGGAACGGATCAATACGGGAAAACGAGGCACTGACATTTTTCACGGACGGCTCTAAGCTAGACGGCAAAGTAGGAGCTGGAGTCTTCTGTGAGAAGCTCAATGTTAATATTTCTGTTCGTCTCCCTGACTACTGCAGCGTGTACCAGGCTGAAGTGGTGGCGATAGGGGAAGTCGTGACATGGTTGAAGCATAACGTGGTATCTGTTAGGGATATCGCGATTTATGTGGACAGTCAAGCGGCACTCAGGTCACTAGAGGCGGTTTCTCTGAAGTCACGGGTGGCGCTGTATTGCCGATCATCTCTTAATGAGATGAGCGAGTATTTCAGTATCCAGATGATCTGGGTTCCTGGTCACTCGGACGTCACGGGAAACTGCAGGGCAGACGAACTAGCTAGGTACGGTACGACTTTCCAGATGCAACCGGAAAGGGCAGGTCTGGGGAGGCCTATTGCAGCGCTCAAATTGACGCTCAGTAAAAAGGCAATCGCCTTAACAGATGAGAGGTGGACCAACACTCTCACGTGCAGGGTAGCAAAACAGGTTTGGCCAAAACTGGACCTGCGGCGCTCCAAGGCACTTGTATCCCTGGGAAAACGAGATTTAGGATTGGTCGTAGGGATACTAACAGGACACTGCCTTTTTGGGGAACATGCGAGAAGGCTGGGTCTAGAGACGAATGACTTTTGTAGAAGTTGTATGGACGAAGAGGAGGAAGAGACGCTAGTTCACTTCCTATGCTCATGTCCGGCACTATCATACAAAAGACGTAAGTACTTGGGTGTGTACAACATGGACAACCTTTCTGAACTCGCGGACTGTAGGGTGCGAGATATTTTACGCTACATCAGTAGCTCTGGTTGGTTTCAGCGGGAGTAAGGGGAAATTGGATCCTGTGGTATCACAATGGGCCATTATTGGCCTAAGTGTGCGATAGCAGCCACTCTAACCTAACCTAACCTAACCTAGATTTTTGGGGCTTCCCTTTTGAGTTTTTCCGACTTTTCATTTTTCCTAAACCACCACTATATTAAGACGAACAAAATAAAAAAAAACAAAATGTACTAAATGTATGAGAAAATGAATTTTCTTGATAAATTTTTTTTTGGTGAATTTTTCCAATGTTTTAATAGTTATTATGCTATTCGGAACGGAGTCAAATCCAACAAAACAAAGATCATAAAAATCGGTCCACCCGTTCTTCAGTTATAAATGGTATAACTAACCCGACTTTGTTTTATATATATAGATGTACATGTGTTGTTAAATTGCATTTAATTAAATACTCTAATGGGAGTATGTTATTAACAATGTGAATTTTCTTTGTGCGTTCACGTCGATTATATTGGAACAAATTTTTTATAGCCTTATTTTGTAACTTTTGAAGTGATTCAGTATTACATTTAGCTGAAGAACTCCAAAAACTACACCCATAAAAGCATGTTACTATTGAATAATGCATAATAAACTGATCGTTGGTAATGTGAATTTATAAATTTCGCTAGTTTTTTGAACACGAAACAGATTGATTTAAGCTTATTTTTTAGTTTTTCTATCTCACTAGAAAAATTTAACGCTTTATCTATAATTAACCCCAAATAAGTATATTCAGAACAACTTTCAATTTTAAAATTATTGTAAAAAATATTTAAATCTGTTGAGAGATTTGAATTAATGATTAAATATTTAGTTTTATCTAAATTTATTGTTAATTTATTTTTTAAAAAATATGTGACAAGTTCATTTAAATCATTATTCATATCAGTTTCCATACTTGTAAGATGATCCTTTGGATTACTGTAAACTAGAGCAATGTCATCAGCATATAAGTATAATGATGCCTTCAAATTTGACCTGGCAATATCGTTTATAAAAATTGTGAATAATGTAGGCCCCAATGTACTACCTTGTGGAACCCCAAAATCAATTTTTTCATAATCACTTAAACTTTCGTTTATTTGCAAATATTGATACCTAGAATTCAAATAACATTTACACCATGCAAAACATATGTCTTTGACTCCTAATTCCAATAATTTGTTTAACAGTATCTCCCTATCAACAGTATCAAAAGCTTTTTTTAAATCTATAAATATAATACCACATGATTTTCTACCATTACATTCGGTTTGAATAAACGTTAACATATCAAATAGAGCTGAATTTGTATTACTGTTTTTTCTAAACCCATATTGTTCACTGCAAAGTTTATTGTTAGTTTCTAAATAATCACAAAGCTGTTCGTTTACAATTTTCTCTAAAATTTTTGTCACAATTGATTGAATGCTTATAGGTCTATAATTAGACGGATCAGTTTTCAATCCACTCTCAAATATTAATATAGTTTTTGACAACTTTAAATCAAGTGGTACATATCCATCTAACATAGATCTGTTGACAATTTTTGCAATTTTATCTGATAATATGAATTTATTTGTTTTGAATATTTTTACATCAAATTGGTCAGGCCCTCTCGTTGATGTATTTTTTAATTTTTCAATAACTTTAACTATTCTGTTTGAATCAATTAATTCAAAATTTGAAAAATTGCTTTGATTGAGATATGATGGGTGAAATGCATCATCAACTTGAGTTTGCAAATTATGCTTGGATGCAATTTTTTCCCAATATTTGCATAGAACTGATTCAGTTTATTACGTTCTAACTTTTTAACAGTGGAGTTTATATTTTCCGAAATCAAATCAATTTTATCAATGGACCTTAGTCCATGATAAATTATTTCCTTGAAGGTTTGCCAAATCTTTTTGGGGTTATTAACATTATTGACAATTTTATTTCTTGTGTGTTTATGATATTTACTTCTTCGTAATGAAGTGGTCTTGTTCCTCCAGTATTTGAATTCAGTATTTATATCTAAGTTATTTGGATCTGTCAAAAGCTTTGTATATCAATAATTCCTTGCCTTTATTGCCGAAATACATTCTATGTCCATCCATGGTTTTTTGAAATTGTTATTTTTCAGTTTATTAGTCATTTTATAAGAACTTTTAACTACATACTTGTTTAATTAATTCATTGCAAAACATTTTATACATTCTATCTAAACTCATGTCATCATTAAAACTTAAACAATTAGAGTTTACTAATAACTCATTCAATGTTGTGTAATTTATAAATATGCTTTTCTTAAATTTTGATTCTTGTTTTAAAGATTCTATTAATAAATTTGATTCAATAAATATTAATTTGTGGTCAAAACTACAATAATCCAGTAAACTTATATTTATATTTTGAGTCACACAATTTTTAAGTACATGATCAATGCAAGATTTTCCAAATGGTCTAGTAAAATGTGATTTATTAATAATCAGAAATCCATTTGATTCAACCAAATCATTATACCTATCTGTAGTGTTATTTTTACATAATAAATTAATATTAAAATCTCCTACTACAAAAGCATAATTATTTTGTATATTCAATAAGTGTTCATCCAGAATCTCAAAAAAATTATTTAAATCTTCCAAATTTTGGTTAGGAGCTCGATATATAGTAGACAAAGAAATCATTTTTCCATTAATTTTAACTAACACATTCAATAGATTTAAACTTTTACTACTGAATTCAGAAACAACTTTAAAGTTATAATTTGTATGAATAAATATTCCTACACCACCTCCCAATTTATCACGCCGAAACGAAAACACTGGTTTATAATTTGCAAATGTGAGAAATCTTGACATATATTCATAGATCCAAGTCTCTGTTATTGCAATTATTGGAAATTCAAATTTAATTTTATCTATTATATAACATAATTCATCAACTTTTTTATTTGATAGACTGCGAGCATTTAAATATAATATTTTCAAGGAATTTGTATAATTAAATACAACATCATCCAAGGTTTCACACACATTTACGCAGGAGTTAATAGGTAAATTATAATCTATTTGAGAACTAATCATCGAGCTTTAAAATATCATTAAAAATAGATATTTTGACTGATGGGCAACTATCAGTTTTTTTTACAAAAATTTTTTTACCGTTCTTAACCCATGCGTATTTTATTTGATTAGCACGACGTTTGTCTCTTACCTCATTATACGAATGTTGATTTCAAATTGTCAATTGCTCACCTACATAGAATGGTCGTTTATCATATTTTGTTCCGTTTTCAATATTTAAAAAAACCGCTTCATTTAAAATTTCTGCCATCACTGGACTCTTCTTCTTTTTATACCCATTTAATATTTTGTCACGAGTTGACTTCTTATTAAATTTTATAATAATTTTCGGTGGAAAATTCAAACGATTCGACGGGCTATATCTTTTATTGCGATATATTTCATTGATATCCTCTGGAACCAAATTTATATCTACATTTCTTGATATAATTTTTGCTATTTCCTTAAGATTTTCATTATCCTTTTCCTCGATACCCGCAATTTCCAAGCAACAATTTAACGTTTGCTGCTTATATTTATTTAGTTCACTTTCCAAGTGTTCGACTTGATTATGAAGAATACAGTTTTGATTTCTAATTCCTTCATTTTCACTAACTAATAATTTAATAGTGTTTTCTAAACTGTTCATGGTGTTTTTCATTTTCACCAATTCGTTGTATACGTCAACCAAAGTAATTTCATTTCTTTTGTCTTCCCTTTCAGTCACATTTTCCACACTCATTTTTGAAAGAATTTCACCTCTACTCGATGTATCAAAATTACTGGTTTGACGTTCTGCAGCACAGTTAGGGCACGAATATTTTGTACCGTTGGGATTCAACAAATAATTTTGCAGCGCACTTGGGTCTAATCCAGAACAGTTTCCATGAAAAAATTGTTTACACTTATCACTACATTGAATGTTATTTTGATTATTTTTTGAAACTATTTTTTCACATTTGCCACATTTTGATTTTAAAGCCATTGTTATATAATTTAAATAAATATTTAAAAATTTAAATTATTGAATAATACAAAAAGTTATATAAAAAAAAAAAAAAAAATTTTATAAATTTTTCAGCAGACAATTTTTTTAGCTGGTTTTATTTCAAAGGCTTACTTTGACTTGTTAAGAACATAGTAATAATAAATTAATTATAAAAGGAAAGAAGAAATTAAATTCGTTGCTGGTTTAAAGTCGGTACCAAATCGCTAAAATCGAAAAAAAAAATTTGATCTTGAATGAAGTGATAGTAGAAGAGAATTTAATCCCAAGGTTGAGTCCATTCCAATTTTTAGCTCCATAGAAAAATATCACGGGACTTTAATGAGCCGTAGACTTATATTTTAACGCTGAAGATTTAATTTTAATGTATGTGTTGATTTGAAGAACCCAAGCTTATTGTAAAGGTATTGTTATGAATTTGCCCTGTCAAATTCGGTACGCATCGTTGGATTGTGAATACAGTTATAAGTTTGGTGATTTACAACAACAGTTCTCGTAATTTACACCGCTTGCAGAATATTCCTCGAAATAATCTTAGAATAAATTTCCAAATACTTGAAACACTTTAAAACATAACAATAAACAAGACAACAGACTTTCGCTAACTGAATCTTCTGTGAATGATTAACTTAAGACTCACTCATTGCATTCATCGCTTCCGTATTTATATACCGCAATGAATATTCCAGATTGTAAGCGAACAATCGCAACAAATTGGCTATAATCTGCAATACCACTAAGCTGCTATACAACTACTTCTACTTGAGCCTAGAAGTCACTAGATTTTATAAATGTCTTAAAACTCTTAACCTTTAATTGACCAATTTACGCTAAATTAATGTCTCACTCAAGTAACTAAACCACACGGAATTGATGCCACCTAAACCAATTAGCAAGATCGTAATATTACACACCACCTAGGCCGGTTTATCCCCTCCAACATCAATCAAAACTACCGCATCTGCAGTTTGGTCTGCACAGCGTCAACAAATTCAACTTGCTAACGTTCTCTTTGATCAGCATTTTCTTGGTGATATTTTCTGTTGTCGCCTGACTCTCGAATTTTTGCGATATAGGGTCTATTCCGTTCCATTTAATATCGCTGCTGCTCCTCCCAATTCTTGGTAGTTTGTACATTCTTTCCATAGGCCGTCTTACACGCCAATCGCCCTCGATACGGCGCTTTTAGAGTGTATAAGATTGTTTAGACTGCTTGATTTATTATGTGTAGAAATACGCACCTGTGGAGTTTAGGTAAATGAATTTTTTTTTCGAATTTTATGTTTCTTAAACTGCATCCATTTCTCTCTCTCTCTCTCTCTCTCTAGTTTCATTTCCCATGAAGGGATTTTGCCGCCCGCACTATGGTCCTCCAGCCGTCTCGGTTCATCGCTCTCGTCCTCCAGTTTCGTCATCCTAATGTATATAGATCTTGTTCGACGTCGTCACGCCAGCGCAGTCGGGGTCTTCCTCTACAACGCACACCGGCTGGTTGTTGATGGAACACTTTATTGGTCATCCGTTGTTGTGGGGACCTTGTGACGTGGCCGAGCCATCTAACTCGATTGGATTTGATGAATCCGATAATATCGCAACTATATTCAACATATATATTCATTGTTCGCAACTTTAATTGGACCAAAGATTGAACGGATGACCTTCCTTTCGAAATTTGATAACAATCTACAATCGTTAGTGGTCATGGTCCAGCTCTCGCTTCCGAAAGCCAGCACAGGTCTTATGAGTGCTTTATAAAGTGCGAGCTTGCACGACTGCGATAGATGTCTAGATCGCAATAATTTTGATTGAGCGTAGAAAACTCGATGTGCGGCAGCGATTCGGGCTTTTATATCTGCCTGCATGTCATTTGATGATGTTATAACTGACCCGAGGTATTTGAAGTTTTCAACGCAATCAAAGTTATGGTCGCCAATTCCGAGATTTATCATGGGGATGTTCCTGGGTGTTGATACAAATTTGGTTTTGCTGCTGTTCACCTTCAAACCAAGTCTTCTTGCGCAGCGATCGAGCGGCACGAAACTTTCTTTGATATCGCTAGGTCTTCGGCCAAGAAGTACGATATCATCTGCATATCCAAGAATTTGGCCTGCTTTATTAAATATACAGCGCGAAGTTTCGTTTATACATACAGACCCAGACGTTGTTAATTTGCACAGAAAAACGAGTTTCTCTGGAATTCCTAGGCATATGAGCGCGGCCCAAAGGTTATTGCGGTTTATACTGTCATATGCCTGACGGAAGTCTATATATAATTGATGTATGGTTATGTTGTACTCCCAACATTTTTTCAAGATCATTCTCATGGTGAAACACTGGTCAGTGGTCGATCGGTTGGGACGAAAACCACACTGATAGTCGCCAATGATGTTTTCGGCGAAAGGGATGAGTCTAGCAAGTACAACATTAGCCAACACTTTGTAAGCAATGTTCAATAGAGCTATACCACGATAGTTTTCACATTTAAGACGGTCGCCTTTTTATGCAACGGACATAT
Organism: Nephrotoma appendiculata; assembly: GCA_947310385.1. Lineage (NCBI taxonomy): Eukaryota > Metazoa > Arthropoda > Insecta > Diptera > Tipulidae > Nephrotoma > Nephrotoma appendiculata. The sequence continues at coordinate 89,999,738 of OX371225.1, forward strand.
GAGTGCGGTCTTCCAATTCTCCGGCAACTCTTCTTGGTCCCAAATACAAACGACGAGATCGTATAAACTTGTTGCAAGAGTAGCGCCTCCGAGTTTAATTAATTCTGCGGGGATTCCATCGAGACCGGGTGCCTTGCCGTTTTTCAATCGACTAATAGCTGCATCTACTTCCTCTGCTGTGGGATATTCGACGAAGACCTCATCACCTGGAAGAGCTATTGTTCTAATGGGGGTCACGTCATCATTCCGATTTAGTAGATTTTGAAAGTAGGTTTGCCATACTGAGAGAACATCAGCCACGTTTGTTCTCAATTCTCCATTCCCGTCTTTGATGGCTGTACTTCTTGGGTGGAAGTCTTTAGTGAGATTCCTGGCATTAGCAAAGCAGTCCCTTGAATTTCCTACTTCCGCTTGGAAGTTGATGTTTTCGATGCATAATCTCATATGATCGCGTTTCTTTTGACGTAGGTATTTAGTCGTGGCTTTCCTGGCGCGGAGATATTCTGCATGTGTGCTTCTAGTGTTGCGAGCCAACCATTTTTCACGAAGCTTTTGTTTATTTGCGACGATCAGGCGACATTGATCATCGAACCAATCATTGCGGGGTCTCGGAGATCTTCTTCCGATAGTGTTTTGCGCCGCGGTGGTAATGGCTGACTGTATAGCCTGTCACTGCTCCTGATGTTAGAAGGAGCTTCTTCGTTGTTGCTGGGCCGCTCTAGATAGTTAGTGACAGCTGATTGATAACTCTGCAGTGACGTTTGGTCTTTTAGAGCATCAACATTCCATCGAACGGTTTTTTGTGCTTGTCTATTGAACGTTGATGCCAGTTTGCACTTATATTTAAATACGACAAGCATATGATCACTGTCCATGTCTGCACCCCTGTAGGATCTAACGTCTGATATGCTTGTGGAGTGTCTCTTGGACACCATGACGTGATCGATTTGGTTTTCCGTTCTTCCATCATTCGATCTCCACGTTACTTTGTGGATTCTCTTATGTGGGAAAAACGTACTTGATACAACTAAGTTGTACATTAATGCCAGGTCGGTGACGTGTTGTTGTTACTTAAACTGCATTCATGCAAAATATAAAATTCGTTTAAACCTCGAAACCCTCGCATCATATGATCGAAACAAAAAATTCCCCATTTGCCGTAAAGTCCACAAAACCCGCACGATCCCCAACAGAACGAAATCAGGGAAACGAGAACCCCAACGTGTACCCAACAACCGCACCCGTAGCCAATCACATTCTAACTCGAAAATAATTAAATCATAACACACCAGCGGCATCTAACAAGCAAGAAGATGAACCAAAAACAAAATCCAACAAAGTCATTCTTCATCCCAGAATTCCGCGGTGATGACACACCTCCTCACAGATCCGACAAATTAGTCAGATTCATAGGAACTGCCGACGGTATTTACGATACACGTACATCAGAAGAAGAATGACTCATATTGAACAGACTGATAAAACTAAGACTCACCGAGGGAAATATCACTCTACTAAGTTATACTCGTTAATCGAGTTGAAAGTGGCTTTACAGACCTCCAGCAAACATATGGAGAAACTACGAGAAACTATGGCAATCGTTTTATTGAAGAGCCCGAGAAATACAAAAAGGATATTAAATCAACATACATCTTGCCGCAAATGAAAGACACATGCTCAAAACAACTCAGCTTAACATTAGTTCAAACATTCATAAGTGGTTTAAACAATACGATTCTGAGGGAAAAATCACAACACCAAAGGCAAATGGCGTAAACGAGATAATAAAAGAAACAGAAATCATAAAGAAATTGATAGCACTGTCAACAGGAGCAGGACCCAGAACTAGTATAACGGCACCATAAGCAACAACTCAAATTCAATCACTAACCAACCAAATAATAAAAAATAAGCTGGTACAAACCATAAGCAACTACCGTCAGCGTCCGAACCATACTTGGGAAATCTGCAGAACAAGGCTGAGCCACGAATAAACAAGAAGGATAGCAACACAACAACCACAATACAACCAGAAATTCCATCTATACCAGCACGAACCAATTCAAAACTACAGACAAACCTTCCAACAAAGCAGGCCACAACCGAAATACGGCTCGCATTATAAACCAACGGCCGGTCATACTTTCGACGAATGCCGCAGCAAATTTTTCTCAAGGAATTTAAATAATCCAAGCCAAAATCAAACGAATAATAACAGCAACAGAGCACTTTTTAACACAGACGAACTCGCAAATAAATTCAACACATGCGCATCAACGCAATATATCCCCAACCAATACAAAACCAGCAAATCGCAAAGCAATTTGTACCATCGAACCAAGGGAATTCCAATTGATCCGACCAGCCTTATGAGAGCCGCTGTCATCGGATTAACAGCGTAACCAATTCAATAATGACCACATAGCCATCAATATATACGGATATTCTCTCCAAATGAGATGTATACCTAAACTTTAACAAAACAAATAATGTACTGATACACATAAATCATAATCAAAGACCAGCGTATTTACAATTAGATATTAAGAATCAACAAAACCAAACCAATTACATATAATAATCCAGCCGTTTACACATTTACTCAATTCTACAGAACAAGACCCACTTCTCAATCAATAGAAATTAAAGATCAACCAAACCCAGCCGCTCACATATCAAACCAACTCAAATAAATGAGACTAATATGTACTACACTCGACTAGAAAATAAGCAGCGTCAGAATCCGGATGCTTCCATACAAACCGAAACAAGCGCAGGCAGACGCTCTCACATTAAATTTAAACTTAGAAACAGAATAAATCCAACTTATTTATCGATATACTCAAAATATTATATATTTTTGTCATTCTTTCAGTAGCAAAACTCTTTCAATTAAATATTAACACTAAACCTACCGACATTTCATGTATACCTAATCCTACCATGAGCGGTCAAATGACCGCTTTAAAAAACATGTATTTTAGTTGTATGTGTAATGTTGTTGGAGATTTAACCAGATGCAATTATTGAAGTTGAGAAGTTTATGGATGGAAGTTAGAGATGGATGCTACAGATGATATGATGAAAGAATGCTGATGTTTAAGAAAAGCTGATGACGGCCTGAATTGTACTTAGACAATTTTGAATTAAAAAACTTAAGCACTACTTTGAACACTATACTATTTTATTAAATAACCAAAAGAGTTTATTATTTATAATTTTAATGTTTTACAACTTGTTTGTTCACCAGCTTCGAATTGAATGAATATAAGAAATTTTACAATATATATTTTACATATTATACGTTAAGCTATAACTGTCATGTTTGAATTAATAATTAATGAAGATTGCAGCTAACTTTAATATAAAAATGTACTAATAATGATAAAATTAAATAAAGTACTAGTACGATATACTATATAAATAATTATACATTATAAAACGCACCCATCGTGCTACTACTCTAGTACTACAATATGATATGATAAAAATAATGACAGTTAAGTTGACAAGTTGTGTTTACAAGGTGAATTTTACAGGAATGGCAAAAGATAAGTATAAATTATTGTTATAAAATAAATGTTTGACAATATAAATTATTAATTAGTTTCTTAATTTCAGATGAATATTATTTGGATTAATTTAAGAAAGTGGTAAGTATGTGAAATAATGTTCTGTGTTATTAATGGTTTATTTAATTTTAGGTTGTTGATGTGCTGATTTAACAGGCTAACCCATTCAATTCTGTAGTTGCGGATTTATTTAATAAATTATGTTAAAGTGAAGTATGTATGTTGTTTAATTTCTCCAAACATTAGTAAAGTAGACTAGATATAATATAATTTGTTTTCGGAAATTAAACAATAAAAAAAGTTGTAAAAATAGGTTGTTTGTATATTTTAGGAAAAGATAATAAGCCACATGATGATAAAGTAACGTTGTATGCGAGAAATGTTAAATGAAATTTTTAAAACGGTCATTTGACCGCGGCATGGTAGGTTTAGTGTTAAACAAATCTAGAATCTACGTAAAATTATAGCTATAAATAGAAAAACCAGCGCAATTTTGAAAATCTAAAAATTTCATATCCAACGTCAATCAAAACCAATATCAATTATCGCCTGACATAGCAGAGTCAACCACACACAATCTGTTAGATCTCGATTTAGACGAAAAGGAACCTAACATACTAGGAAATTTATTATACCCAGACAAATCCCACTAAATAAAATTACTAACCAATTCTAACAGAATTAGAGATACTATCTCACCACTCATAAATCAACACAAAGTAGAATTGAAAGATACATAAAACATTTAAGAATAAACCGAGCAGACACCATAAGATTATCTGGGACAGAAACCGGTACAATTGCGACTTAACAACCCATCGATCTAAAACTTGAACTCAGTAACAACTATCAGGTCCAACATAAATTTGACCTTGCCCCAAACAAATAAATTTAACAATAAAATTGAAACAATAAAATAAGAGGTGAAAGCATCATTGAAAACCCAATTCATACTAATCAATTGTCGATCTGTAATGCAGCAGAGATACAACTAGGTGTATTCACTCTTCAATGAGCAAATAATGCCCAACAACCTACAATACACATATATCAACAAATCTGGCAATCAGCAAAAACGAATGATACAAACATAACCTTTGGAACTTTAAATACCTACAATAATGTAGAGGAAAACCTGACTATTAAAAACTTATGTCTACAGTACGAGGACCCTTTCCTAGAAGATGACCGACTAACCACCATTAACGGAGTACAGCTTAACAGTTCATTCTACACAAGGTTTCCATCCTACACAAGAAGCCCATAAATCTTGAAGTACGATTTTTTGCTGAATCTGGTGTTAACCATCCAAGCAGATCCAAAAGCTTAGATGCTTCTGATAAAATTGTTCTTTAAGGTACTGTTGAGTTTGTATCTTGTAAGGAAACTTTACATTGAAATGTATCAGTTGCAGAGTTCCCGAGGAGTCCACGTATTTTGACTGGGTCAGTAAATTCTACCTTATGTAGTCTTGTTTCCTTCAGGTTTTCTGGAAGTTCAACTAAAATAATATTGTGCTTTTATTGCTGGTTCAATTTCTGTGATTAAATCGTGCACTGGAAAAGAAGTTTAATAATTTCTTTTGCGCTATCATTGCTTTTGTTATTATATTGGCTCCAGATCCACATAGGAGTCCGTTTTAATGATTTTTGAAGCCGTACTATATGTGACCGCTTTTAATCTATAACTTCTCCTTGGTCTATTTGGGTCTGATCGCCAGAGGATTCGTTGAAAATCTTGATCTTTCCATAGCTACATTGATTTGCCTAAACATTTTCTCAATGTCCGATGCAAATCTATAACGATGCTTTTTCCATCTGATCAATATTGCAGTTAGGTTGTCTTGTAGGGTTGGATCAATGTATTTTAATCCCTTTAGAGATGTACCAGTTGCTGTTTTGCAGGAAGCATCAAAAACTACTCTCAACTTCGATGTTGTGCAATCTTCTTTTATTACGGAATGAAACAAGAAAAACCTCTGTTATAGAATCGTCTTTGATCAGTTCCATGTGGTTAAGCTTGATTAATTCGTTCATGAATTTGTGATACTGATTCTTAAAATCTTCGTCCTTTTTGAATGGTTTTTCAAATTGACGCAATCTATAGCTGCTGCTTTGGCTCTAGTCTCCCATTGTCAGATTTCTCAGTTTGCTGTTGCTTACCGGAATAATAACTAAACATTTCACGAACTACATTACGATGCATTTTGTATGTTGATCTTCATTTGCATCCATACAAAATTCAGCTAACTCAAAAATTGAAGCCAACAGACCATTTAATTCCATTTTAAATTTTAAAAATTTTGCTAATTGTATCCCTGAACGAAATTAAGATTTTTCAAAAAAACATCTTAAGCGACGAAGCTCATTTTCATCTTTGTGGGTACGTCAATAAGAAAAACTGTCGAATTTGGGGAGCGGAGAATCCTCATGTTATTGACGAAGCAGAAGTTCATCTGCCAAGAGTCACTGTTTGGTGTGGTTTGTAGGCTGGCAGCATCATTCGGCCGTTTTTCTTTGAACGAGAACATGAAAATGTCCTTATAGTGAATTGGAATGTTATCGCACTATATTAATTGGTTTTTGGTGGTCCAAATTGAATGAATTGCGTATCAACGACTTTTCATTTCAACAAAATGAAGCGACATGCTATTCAAGTCGTGCAACAATCCTATTATTGTCAACAAAATTTGCTGATCCTATAATTTCAAGAAATTGTGAAGTTCTTTGGCCACCAAGAAGCTTGGATTTAACACCAATTGATTATTTTTTGTGGAGTTATTTGATAGGTAAGGTGCATGCTAATCATCCACAAACAATTCAACAACTTAAAAACGACATTCGAGCTGAAATTGAGGTCATTGATCCGCTTTTATTGGAAATAGTCATCGAAAATGTTGATATTCGGATGCAGGCCTGTAGACGAAACCGTGGTTCGCATATGCAAGATATTGTTTTTTATACATAAATGACACAGAATCACCTTCCCTTATCATTAAAAAATTTTGATTTTTCATCCTAATTAAAGTCATGGCCAGAGGGCTACATCATACATGCCCCAACGAAGAAATAGTTGAGGAACTTCGCCAGAAAGGATTCAAAATTCTAAACGCTGTAAACATATTAAAGAGAAAGGTTACTATAAACGCAAACGGTGAACGAGAAACAACCAAAGTTGGCCTCCCACTTTTCATGCTAACATTTGAAAACGCTGAGAGCATTGATAGGGTATATGGAATCAAAGCAATCCTTAATATGAAAGTTAAGATTGAAGCATTAAAAAAGATCCCTAGTAGAATGCCACAATGTTACCATTGTCAGGCGTATAACCACACACGCAAATACTGTAATAGAGAGCCCAGATGCGTAATGTGCGCTGGGAAACATCTAACAAAAGAATGCAATAAAAGTAAGAACGAACCAGTGAAATGCATACACTGTGGTAATCATCACCCAGCAAATTACAGAGGCTGCGAGGTAGCGAAAGAGCTGCAAAGAATGAGAGACAACAAGAGAAATCAAACAAGTCAGAGTTCTCAACCTAGGATGCAATCCTACTCAAAACAAATCCCCCTAAATAGCGGCAAAGTAAGAGAAGGCATATCATATGCACAAATGGCTAAGCAGAACGAAAATATCAGGAACGCTTCGAGACAGGAAACCCATGTCCTGCAAGAAATACTTCAGAAGCTAAACTCTATCAATTTGCATCTGGCTGGGCAGGACCAAAGACTAGAATCTATGGGCGAGCTACTGAAACAATAAGAAATGATCCAAGATAAAGGAATAACGGATGCGTCAAGTAAAACTAGTAACTCCACTAAAAACATTAATTCTAGTCAAAACAAACTTATCAAGAAAAAATAATGACACACTATTTAAGAATTGCTATCTGAAATGCAAATGGCCTAGCGCAACGCATTTCAGAATTAGAAGTATTTTTAAACACAAAAAAAATTGATATATGCCTAATCTCAGAAAGTCATTTTACCAGAACCTCGTATGCCAAAATACGTGGATACCAGTGCTATCAAGCTCTACATCCAGCAGAAAGAGCTAGAGGCGGGACAGCAATCTTTATTAAGGATAATATAAAACACCACGAAGAATTAAAAATAGAGGAGGAAGCTGTGCAAGTAGCTACTGTATCTATTGAAACCAAAAATAACAAGAGCTATAGTATATCAGCAATCTACTGACCACCCAGATATAACCCAAAAAAAGAAGACTATATCAAACTTCTTAAATTGCTTGGCAATAATTTTATTATTGGAGGCGACTTTAACGCGAAACACATATTCTGGGGATCAAACAGAACTAGTCCCAAAGGAAGGGAGCTATTTGAAACAGGCAGGACATTAAAATGTGAGTTTCACTCCAGTAGAAAGCCAATCTACTGGCCTACGGACCCAAATAAAATTCCCGACCTTCTGGATTTCTATATATTCAAGAGGTATCTCCGAAAACTACGTAGCAGTTGAAAATGAAGAAGGGCTATCGTCAGACCATTCTCCAGTTTTAATGACAATAAGTGACACGGTAATAAGGAAGGCAAGCCCCCCAAGACTAACAAATAACAAAACCAACTGGGAATACTTTCGACAGCTAGTCGAAGAAAGCATCAACCTACAGGTGCAGATCTCGAATGCTTATACGATAGAAGAAGAACTAGAAAACCTCATTGAAAGTGTGCAAAAAGCGGCTTGGGAAAGTACTCCTGATCAGCCAGAAATATTACAAAACAGCATATACTATCCAGTTGAAGTGAGAGAGTTGGTTAACGAAAAAAGAAGAGCTCGTAAGACTTGGCAGAGAACCAGAGCCCCTGAAGACAAAACAATCCTAAACAACTTGTGCAAAAAACTTAAACTACTTATAAAGGAGATTAAGAATGAGTCAGTTGCAAGCTTCCTAAGTAATCTGACAGGTAAACCTGACACAGACTATTCCCTGTGAAAAGCCATCAAAAGTTTAAAATGGTCTAAAATGCACGTGCCACCCATTAGAATGGTTGATGGAACCTGGGCTCGCAGCGAAAAACAAAAAGCTGATCTGTTTGCCGAACACCTAGAAAATACCTTCAAACCACCAACTGGACAAGCGGATAATGAATATCTAACACCTATAAGCAAAGTAGACGAGGCATCTGTGCTACCAGTTACTCTGAAAGAACTCAGACAAGAAGTAAAAAATCTTAAAGATAAAAAAGCCCCTGGATACGACTTGATAACGGGGCAAATAATCAAAGCTCTACCAGAAAAAGCATTAAGGAAACTACAGCACATAATCAATGCTATCTTTAGACTATGTTATGTTCCGAGACAGTGGAAAGTAGCGGAAATCATAATGATTCCAAAGCCCAATAAATCACTAAATGACAAAACATAGTATAGGCCTCTTTCTTTGTTAACAACAACATCAAAAATTTTCGAGAGACTGTTTCTCAAGAGATTAAAGTCAATTATAGAGAGTAGAAATCTTATACCTGAACATCAATTTGGGTTTCGAGAAAGGCACTCAACGATAGAACAGGTACATATGATTACTGATACAATTGAGGGGGCGCTGGAGAAAAAGGAAGTATGCTCAGCAATATTCTTAGACGTAGCCCAAGAATTTGATAAGGTTTGGCACCGTGTTCTAAACTTTAAGCTCCAACGAGATTTGCCAAAACAACATTCTGAATTGCTAAAGTCTTACATCAACGATCGTTACTTCCGGGTGAGACAGAAAGGGGAATACTCTAAACTGAAGAAAACATTGGCAGGGGTTCTACAAGGCAGTGTTCTAGGTCCCGTTTTATACCTCCTGTATACAAATGATCTACCAAACATAGAAGAAGCTAGAATAGGAACGTTTGCTGATGACACAGCTGTTATGACCACCGATGCTAGTATAGTTGAGTCCACGAGAAAACTTCAAAATGCTGTTGATATAATAAATAACTGGACAAAACAATGGAGAATAACACTTAACGAATCGAAATCAACACACATCAACTTTACAAATAGGAAATTAGAATATATTCCGATTAGACTGAATTCACAACAAATACCATATTCTGACAATGCTAAGTACCTCGGCATGACGCTAGACTCAAAACTCAGGTGGAAAGCGCATGTTAAAAAGAAAAGGAAAGAACTGAATTTAAAATTCAGAAAAATGCACTGGCTTATTGGAAGAAACTCCGAACAGACAACGCACAACAAACTGCTGTTATATAAACAAATCCTAAAACCTATCTGGACGTATGGTATTCAGCTTTGGGGCTGCGCAAGGAAAACTACAGTGAAGATCATTCAAACATTTCAAAATAAAGTACTACGTAGCATTGTGAATGCTCCTTGGTACATTAGAAACGACAATCTCCATCGAGACTTAAACATGGAAAACGTCAGCGATGAAGTACAAAAATTGGCAAGGGGTCATGTACTGCGACTGCAGCAGCATGACAACGAGGAGCTACGGAACCTACTGGATCGCACCAATGGACCAAAGCGCCTAAAAAGAACAAAACCTTTAGAATTAGTGGTTCCTTGAACCGCTTAAATCAAAGGACTGACAGAGCTGGGATGTACTGATAGGTCTCATCCCACAAGAGTGGACTACTTAACTTATAAAATAATTATTAGATAATCCATATGATTAGTTGTAATATATACAGAAATAAAGATTTCTAAAAAAAAAAAAAAAAAAAAATTTCATCCGAAAATTTGAGTTTTATTTACAAATGAAGAAAGGAGTAACAAATGGCCCACCATGTATATCTGGTAATGTAAAATAGCTATTTAATAGAATGATCGAGACACTGCTATTTTGAATTAGGCGGCCGGATATTATCCATCCCAACTCTGATGTTTGAGCTATACACTTATAATGCTGATTTTTTATTCCTTCTAACAATATATTGTCCATAACTATCAGAGCATATTAAAAGATTAATAGGTCAGGGAATGTCTACCCTCGACAAGTAATCCTACTTGCTTTTGCAGCTCACTGTTTAAATCAAATATGTTTTTTTTTTTATAAGGAAGCGATTTTAGTAATAGTCATTAAAAGTAATGCGTTCGCTTCTGGAAGTCTGAGAGTGAAGTTTATCATTCTCTGTTAGTGCGATCGTCACTCTGTTGCTGAAATTCAGGAAACTTCGACTAGAAAGTTTGTTGTCAAGGACAAATGTGGCCTGATGGTCCTGAATTTATTAGTGTTCGTAACCTGCTGACAACACCGTAAATACACTGCGCAAAAAAAATCGTTACAGTTTTTTTTTTTTTCGAAAAATATCCAAATTTGAACGCTTGTAACGTGGTGAAATAACACCTTTCAAAAAAAATAATTTTGCTCCTAACTGAAGGAAATATTATCTTCTTTTCAATACTGGAATCCGTACATACGCGATGGGAGCTTGTAGCCAGCTAGAGATGAATACATATTTTGATATTCGTCACACAGATGCTTTAGTTTTATTTTTTCTGCCACGGTCCCACTAACACATACAAATTTGTATGTAAGCAAAGTAGTTTTTGCCGCTAAATTTATTTTTGGTACATTTTGTTTTGTTTAAGTTTTATAAAGTGTGCGTGGCGGAACTAGTCACAAATGTAAATTGTTGTCAAGATAGCGTCACGTTTATTTCCACTTGTCACACGTCTCACGTCGCATATGTAAATCAACCTTTATGATTAAAATAAAAATTTACTAAAATATAAAAAATATGCTGCTGTTTGAGACTGTAAACGAACTTGCTCGATATTTCATTTCCAAATCCAAATTAGCCCATCTAGAGAATTTAGAAATCTTGAAAATGATGCTGTTAAAATTTCTGTACGGCGACTCCTTGTCGATTAATTGAAGTTTTAGCGAAAAACCTAACCAAAAAATGAGACATGCATATCAGGCGTAATTGATCAAGAAAAAAATAAGTTTTTACAGCAAAAAACGTGATTTATTTCAAAAGGTATATTGCAACAAAAATAAAAAAAACTTTATTAAAATGTAATAAAACTAAAACCTACAAACAATATGGAATTTTCAATATCGCGTGTTACCTCCTCTAGCCCACATTATATAAATACATATTTGAAACATTATGTATTTCTTGCATGGTGATTTGTTGCCTTTCTTTTTGTAAAGTATCTCGGAGTTGCTGCAAATTTGATGGTTGCCTTGTCCGTTTTCTTACACGCCGTTGTAACATATCTCAGACGTGCTCTATAGAGTTTAAATCTGAACTTAACGGAGGATGGTTTATTAAATTAATGCGGTGCTGTTGTAGAAAAAGGCATGCGAGTAGATCTGTGTGTGGCCGGGCACTATCATGCATAAAAAAATCCACAGCCAATTTACCTTTTCATGGAAAGCATATGAAGCCTTAAAATTTCTTCCACATATGTCGTGTTGATGTTAAAGGCGGATTTGGTATTCCTACCAAATCTGTCTTGTAATTTCAGGAAATACTCGCCGAAACAAACACCGAACCTCCATGAAATGCTACGACTGGCATCACGCAATTAGAGTTTAAGCTTTGTCCTGATGAACGCCAAACACTGCATTGGCCGTCTGATATATACAAAGTAAACTGTGATTCATCCGAAAAGAGGACATTACACCAGTCTCTCTGAGAGTGTAGTTTCTATACTGAAACGCAAAATTTCTTCGTTGCCGACGATGATCATTAGTCAGATACGGAACTCTCTAGGTCGTCGTGACCTTAGTCGACAAGCTCGTGTTTTGTACTGGTATATTATTTTAAATTTTTTAAGCAGTGCTTGTCCTATGTTTTGTAGCATAACGTGCGACATCTCGATTTTCTCTTGGTGTAGTTTTTCTTGGTCGACGAGATCCTTCATGCAGCCTCACATTGCCTGTTTCTAAATATCGATGCCAAGTCCGGGTCACAACGGGCACACTCCAGTACACACGGGTGGATGTAGTCTTGTTGACATAGACCTTTGACTTCAAATAACCCCCATAGAAAGAAATCCAACGCTCATGCAGTAATTGGATTGTTTCACGGACTGAATGACATGTATCGTCTTATTGAAATCACACATCGTCCACATCAGTATCATCCAATTTAAGGATGAAACACACCAGCAGCGCAACATATTCCAAACAATCCACATATTAACGGCTGCGTATGGGTGTGCACATCAAGCAGCGCGGCAGATTGTTTTGTTTTAGTAGTAAAATTGAATTGTGTAAATTTTATCGAGTTATGAGTAGCAGCAAAGAGCAGCAAATAAAAGCTGCTGGGTGTGGAACCAATTGATGCCGCGACAGATGCAACTTCATTCAATATAATTTCTTTAAATTTAAATTTTTCTATTATACAAGATACTTAATTTCTTTTAATGGAAATACCTATATTTATACTCAAACTATGATTTTGTATCATTACATAAGCAAATAAGCCAAAATTTAAGTTTGCTGCTCGCTGCTGCTGCTTGGTGTGTTTCATCCTTTAAGCAGAAAAAACCAAGGACTAAGTGTAACTCATTTACATAGGTCGTTGTTATGATTGATGTTTAGGTTGAGAAAATTTTGTTTCCTCAATGTATGCCAACAAAATAGCCGTGTACTCATCTCTCTGTGGCTTACGGTATGTGAGAAGGTGCTTCTCTCTTCTGTTGTAGATTTTATGAATAAAAGTGGATATGAAAAAAAAAACAAATAACTCTACTCATACCCACTGAAAAGAAAATTCAGACGGATAAATAAAACAAAATCAGCTCAGTTTTCCAAAATGTGTCTTTTGTTTTTGTAATTTTATTTCAAAATATATATTTAATTTTGTAAAATATTTTTAGTAGCAATTTTTAACAGTATTTATAATTTTTTTATATATATAAAATTTATAGGTTTTTTTTCTATTATAGTAATTTATATAATTATCATATTTCAGAAATAAATAAACGAAAAAGAAAATAATAATCAAACAGAAAATGATCAGAAAAAATATAAGAAAATACATTAAAGAGTATTTTATGTAAAAAAATAATGAACAATGGCCTATTTTATTCGATATTTCTTTTTTTTTGTTATAAAGATGTAATAAAATATATGTATAAATAATCTTTATATTTAGTAATGTTATATCGTTAAGAAAATGTATATAGAGCCAAAAATATAAGAAATTAATGTCAAACTTTTATCATAAATTTTATTTCCCTAAAAAACATTTTTGTTTTGTTTCTTGTAATATTATTTTATTTTAATTAGTCTATGAATAATTATAAAGAATTTCTTATATTTTTTGTGTTTATATTTTTGGCGTTTTTGTATAATTTTTTTGGCTTAATGTCTTGAGATTGGAGAAGGAGGAAAATATTTTTTGGATGATGGCGGTTTGAGGTAGTTTTTATTATTATATCATGACAACAAGAATGTTTACCCTTATATAATTTTAAATTTCTTAAGTACAGCCAACATATTATATTAGTTTTATGAAAAGGTATTATCTAAAAATATAGTTTTAAGAAAATAATTATTATTATACCAGATATTAGATTGAAATTATTGATAAAATGAATACGAGATGAAAAGAAAATAATTATAAAGTTGGTTTTTTGAAAATGTTAAATTTGTTTATCAAATCTTTCAAATCTGTGTGTTTTGAATTTTTTTTTTTTTTATTCTTAATGGCAGATAAAATTGAACCCTTATATTTAGAATTTTTGGTATGATGTGCTACTTCTTATATATCTTACATGAAATATTTGTTTTTATATATCAAGATTTTACCGCGATATTTTATATGCCAAATGTCGAGTATTTATAGAGGGATGCGATTCAATAAAAGATCCTAATTTTTATTTTGTTCATTCCAATTTTTTCATCTATTCTTTGTCCATAGAAATTAATGAATTTTTATACAGAATCGGTTCAGTTTCCGATTCAAACACTAACTTCTATATTGGTACATCGATTATAATAAGAAAAAATTGTTCGTATTTACGACCCAAATATGAAATTTTGAAACAAACCGGATCTACCCCCAGATTCAAGCACAATAAATTCATATGGCATTAATGAGCCGTGTACGTTACACTTACTGATATCTAGGGGATAACGAACGAAGATGACAGTATTATGTATATTTGTGTGTCTAAACACATTCAAATAGTTTAAATAAAAATTAAAATAAAATTTTAAAATTAATAAAAAGAAAATTTATAGTTTTCTTAAAAAATAGTTTGTTTTTTTTACGGAAATTTGAATTTTTAGACGTTTTTGTTGCGATCTGGTGATAAAAAGAGAAAAAAACAAAAGAATGTGTGTTTGAATAACGGTTTGATGAAATCTATTAGTTGTATTATGGAAAATATGTAAAAAAGTAAGTTTTTTAAAAATAATTATTAAATTAAGTGAAGATACACACCTTTTTAAAATGTTTAAAATTATTACGGGGCCTATTTTCATTACGTAGCTTTTATGTGTTCGAAGGATGATATCTCATTTTCTTCGTAAAAAATTACATTTTCCATTGAAATTAATATTATGCGTAATTAAATTACGTTACGTCTCAAGTCAATTGATTTTTTATTATTTTTAGTATGTAAGTAGAAATAGTAGTAGTTATTAAAAATTATAATTTAATTAAACGATTTTTCAAGGGTTGATTTATATGTTTTTGATTGAAATATTTATCTATTTTTTTGTAAAAGGGTTGGAATTTTGTTGTTTTTTGAATTTCCTTTAAGACAATTTTAAATATTTTTTTAAAGATTATTTCTAAAAAAAATTCCCTTTTTAACTAATAATTTTCCTGTATGATGAGAGAGACGACGACTAACTTTTCTTGTATAAAATATAGATTTTAATGTTGGGGTTCTTCGAAACAAGTTTTTTGTTTTTGCTACTGTATATCTTAGTTCATTGAAACGTATATAAAATATCTATAATATTCGCGGTTGGGTATTTCTTCTTTTCATTTATAGTATGTAGTGAGGGCCTATTCAAAATTAGTGAACCAATTCATAATTTCTTTTCAATGAAAATGAGAAAATGAGATGTGTTTTTTGTTTGGATTCAGTCCAAAACTAATTTTAAATATTAATAAATTAGATTTTTTAAATTCCTATTCAAAAATGAAAATTTTGGGTATAAAATATAATTCGGTTTTGTTTTTAAATAAAATTATTGTTTGCTGAAATTAAAAAAAAAATAAATTAAATATGTTTGTTATATTATTTAACTAAAAATTATATAATTAAAAAAAATATCTTAATTACAAATTAATAACAGATTTTAAAATTTTATTATGAATTTTGAGTCAATTTTGACTGTAAACTATAATGAGAGTGTCATAAATTATAAATTCTTGCATTTTCAATTAAAATTTTATTTCCTAAACAGTTCAATCTTAATTATGGCGTAACGCTCGTTTAAGGTGACGTATCATTAACGATTTATTTGTGTATTTTTTCCAAATTTTCGAAATATTTCAACGAAAATTTATGTTTTGGGTAGGCGTGTTACAATATTTTTGGTACTTAAAATTAATTTAAATCTTTTTATTGCTAAACGAACTTTTTGAATTTTGATTATTTAATTTTTCCGATAATTTAAAATTTCGAGTTTTGCATTAAAGGAAGTTTAGTCGAGTTTTGGGTAAATTTATATTTTTCCTCGGATGCTTGCAGTCATCGTTATAATAATAGTTGCTAATTCTGAGTGCTTTATAGGATCGATTGTGTTTTTTACTTTAATACTAAAGTCAGGCAAAAAATATTATTTTATTTAATAAACGAAGAAGCTTGGATGTGTATTGAATTTAAATCTATAGATTTTGAATTTTCGTCATGTTCTGAAATAGGCGCGCGCTATTCAACACATACTTTAGCTAAATTATTTTTACTATTTTTATGTTGAGCCCAAACTATATTTTTGAATTTTGTTTTATTATGCTTTGTAATGCTATCTAATATTAAAATTGATCAATGTGTGTGCAACTATTACCATTATTAAACCTAATTTTAAATGGGACTTTAATTTTGTATCAATGCTTTCAACACCAATTTTATAGAATAATAAAATGGTAGAAATCTGTTATGATCGAGTTGTTATTTTGCAATATTGTGCTATATGTAAAATAATGAATTAAAACTTTTCCAATTGAAATAAAAACGGAATTACGAGAATAAAAATTTGTACTTCAATATTATACGATAATTTAAGTGAACTGTATGACGACCAAGCGTTAAATTATAGTAGGCCTTTGATTTTACTAGACGAAGGAACCGAATAATTTTCATCAAACATTTGTGTTTTCTTTCATATAAAATTTAATCTAGCAGCCTAGTTGTCCGAAAAAAAAATGATTTTTTATATCGAATATTTTTTATCCTAAAATTTGCGCTTGATTCCCATACAGATCGAAATCATATACATGGCGAATATTTTGTATTGTAACACGCTTAAAAATAAATATTTGGTTGGTAGTATGTTTCAGAATCCAATTAAACAATAATTTTTGGATGAGAATATTAATTTTAATAATAACGAGATTCACCTTAAGCGAGTTTTTTATTTTTTAAATTTGTGTTAATTTTTTAGTAGCCGGCTTTGGGTTAAGAGGTGACGTAATTATTTGGTTTTAAGGTTGTGCATGCATGAGGTTTGATTTTTAAAAATTTGTTTGTAAATTTTCCTATAGTACTTTTATAACAGTGTAGCGCAGCAACATTCTGCTACTATTTCCAACAAAACTCGATAAATACATTTCAAAATTTCTACAGAAATTTATGAATTGTCTGAAACCCATATCGAATTTTTATAGCAAACAATAGCACAACGAAATTTGTAAATTAGAATTTTTTGTATCAGACCATTAATTTAACTATGCTAAGGTATTTTTAATTAAATAAGGTTTATTTAGATGTGGGATGGATGTGCGGCGTCGATTTTATATAAATATGGCCTGAAACTTGAATCAAAATTATAAATTTTGTTTGTTACGATTCCTTCATTATGTTCGGTATAGAAAATCATAAATAGTCCGGAAAATATTATTTTTTAGACTCTGACATTCGATTGTACGCAAATGTAAATTTTTTTTTATATAAATTTATATACTAAACAATCATTTAATAGATTAATAAAAAAACCAGAGTTGTAAAACCATTTTTGGAAACAAATTTTCTACTGTATAATCTGTTATTAATTTTGTTTGAGGTATAATATAAAATTATTTATGTTTCAATTGTAAACATAAATAATTGTTAGTCTATTGTAATAAATTAAATTAACTTAATTAATAATGTTTTTATTTATTTATATATGTCTATATTTTGTTTAGTTGGAACGATAACGTGGTTTGATATAATACATAAATAAAATAAATAAATACTTAGTCCTATATTTTGTTTTACATTATTTTATTTTTGAATGAAATTTTGTGTATCGAAACGGGGAAAATATATTTCCCCTTTTAAATTTTCTCCTGATAAGTTGTTTTAGTATTGTGTTTCTCCTAAATTTATTTTTTCCCTGCTTCCTTTATTCTGTTTTTTATTTTTTGAGACCATGTAATATAAAAATATTGTTCTCCTTAGAGATGATCATGTATATAAAACAACTATTTATATATTTAAAAAATATATTCAGTCTTTCTTCTGTATTCTGCATCCTTCTTGAATTATCCTTTTTTTGTGATGTGTTGATGTCTTTGTACGTGTGTGGAGTAGTTCCCGTTATATATTATGTTCATGTTGCCCCGTTTATTTTGTTTTGTTGAATTGTATTTTATTTTTGTTTGATACATAAACGTGTATTTGTGTCTGAATCATTTTGGTTTTTATTTTTATTTTTTTTTATTGTCAAATGTATTACTTTTTTGCTCTATTTTTATTTTCTTGTAATAAAATTCTCTGTGAAATACAAGATGGCGATTTTCATTTTTCGTCATTATTTTAAATCATAATAATTATTTATTTTTAATAAGTAATTCTTTTTGATTTGGTGCTGATTTGTAATTATTAGTATTTTTGACATGATTTATGTGTCTTGTTTATAATTTTTTTTAAGGAAAAATAATATTTTCTCTTTAATAATTTTATATTTTTTAGGTTAAAAATTTATTTTATTATAATTTTTATTCGATTAATTTGGATGTGTTTAGAAGATATTAAAATTAAATTATTGTTCGAAATATTTTTTTTTGATTGTTTTTCCAAAGTGGCTGACATTATGTTACCAATGTTATTTTTTGATGTGTATCTGTGAAACTTGCAATTTTGATTTGTTTTATGAGTTTGCTCAAATGCTTCTTACTGTGTTGAATTTATAGTATACGATGACAGTTTGGTGGATTTTTGTCATACCTGGAATAAAAAAAATAAATATAATTTAGAGTAAATCTTTTATTCATTAGCTGTATTACATATGTTAAGAAATAAAATATTAAAGGCCAGGTTTGGAATTAGCACTGTTAGTTTCGAATTTATTATAACAGAAGTAATTAGTTCATTATAGTTGGGTTCCTAATATACCAACTGTGCTCAAAAATAACAAAACTCGTTGGTTAATGTTAACTTAATAAATAATTTATTTATTTTCATTATTTACTAAACAAAATATTTAAAACTAAAAATGAGATTGATTTAAAATGATACAAAATATTTTTGAACGTTAAGGTTTGAACATAACAAAAATGAAAATTCAAACATACATATAATAAAAATAATTTTTAATTGTTTATTAAATATTATTCAGAACTAGTCAATTTAATTGAAAACTCAGCATAAAAGTGCTTTTATATTTAATAAAAGAAAAATTCAAATTTTGTTTGACCTAAAGAATTAATCTTACAACCTTATTCCGCTAGCCGTATCGTCTTTTCAAGTGACAATAAAATTCTTCTCAGTGTACTTAAACGTAAGAGAAGCAGAAAATATAAAATTACAAAAATACAAATTTGGTATCACTTCAAATTTTGAAGGGTCGTTCGAGGTGATCATGAAAAAAAGGTGAATTGGAATTTTATTTTAGAGTCGATAAACGTTCCATAAGCAACGTTCTCACGTAAGCTGATAAACGATACGACTAGTAGGAAAATTATGCATTTCTGTTTCCATTAATGATTATTAAGGTTTTGGAACATCAAAAATAATCTCATAATCTGATAAATTTCTTTTGAGCCTTTAAGGCCCCCATGCTTTGTTTTGAAGTTCATTGATCACTTCTTTGTGTTTTATAAACTTATTTTGAAATTTTAATATTAAACTTGAACGCAATTGAAACAAGATTAGAATCATAACTTATGTGGAACGGAGCTTTACCCATTCCATAGGTATTATCTTATTCGGAGAATAGAATGGCAAATGTTCTACATTAAAAATTATAGATTTAGCAGTAACAACGTTGCTCTAGTCCTGGCACCTTTCAAACACCAAATAGTATTTTTAACAATATTCGAATGGTTGTAAATACCTCCCATCATTGGAGGAATAAGTTTTTAAGGATTTTTGTACGTTTTAAAATTTATATAGCTCCTGGAACTCAATTACAGTATAAAAGATGGTTAACGTATGTCAAATAATGTTTAGAGAATTTTGATATGTTTAAAATTCGCGATTTAGTACCTTGAATTCAGTAAGTGTTTTTTGACCGAACTAGTGGATTATATAGAGGTAGGTTACGACAAGATTAATTAATATTGAGATATTTTATAACGAAGTCGAAAATACTGGAATATGCAACATACACACATATTAATTAAAATTTTATAGAAATCTTTGAATGTTTTGGCGCTCGTGGTAATCACAAATTTATGCTTTACGACTACAATGCAAAATTTACCAACCGACTCGTTTTGTAATTTGCAAGCTAAACATTTAATTTATGAACCATTGTGCTACTCTTTATTATTCTAAATCAAAAGAGTTATGTGTCGTGTCGTGGTCGACTGCCAACTTTATTTCTTTCCAACTTTCTTCTTATTTAATAAAAAGGCAAAAAATCAGTTGAATTTGGGTAAGAAACAGATTTTTCTGTAAAATTGCCGTTTCCCCGTAGAATGAAAAAGTCTGGTTTTCTTATAAGTTAAATTTAGATTCATTTGGTTGCAATCGTTTTTTCGTAATTATTTAAATAGTTTTTTCAAAATATTTGCACAAAATGAGAAACTTGTTATGGAACCTCAATCCTGGAGGCCTCATATCTGGGAGTCAAGTCGCATTTCGTGAAATAATCAAAATGAACAGTTTTTTACATTAGCGTCTAGTAGTTTGATTTATTCGTACGTAATGTTAAATTCCACTATGTGAAATCAAAATTTCTTTATGGGCTAATTTAAGCCTCCTCGATTGCCAATGGCAGAAACTTTCCTTTTCATATAAATTGGAATGCGACTACACCCCCAGGGTGTTAAAAAAAACTAAGGTCTGAAAAATTGTATGTTTAATGCTGCACCCTGATCATAGCCATATCGTCGTTGTCATAATAGTGGCCATAGTATTTCCTATCAAATCCACTCAAACACGAACACACAGAACTTTTAAAAACCATTTTTTGGACCTCGGCAGTAAAACGAATAAAACAAATCTCCAAAAAATGTAAGATTTAAATTATTTTGTATGCATGTAGTATTTAAATTGTGAAACTGAATTTTCTGTGCATAATTTAAATGGAGTTAGATTGTATTTAAGATTGCATTTATATTTTGAACGATCTTCTGTTTAATTGGCTAAATTCTTAATTGCTGGTTTCATCGTTTTGCTGACGACATTCAAATTTACATAGGTTGTCGTTTAGAAAACGCATCCATCAATATGGTATTTCTTTGGATATTAATGAATGGGGGTATCCATTCCAAGTTATGATACAGTAAGAGACTTAGGATTAATGCTGAATAAATCTCTTTTTGGGGTGACCACGCACATAAGGTTCGTAGGAAGGTATTTGACTTGCTTAGTTTATTTCGATAAGAAAACTATATTTATGTTGTATTTATTTTATGTTATGTTGGAACTTTTATGAGTGCTGTGTTTCGATTAGAAAGTCACGATTTCAACATACAAAACTGAGGTGTCAATAAGAAAGCATAAAAACGAATCTAGAAGGGTGCCATTTGTGTTATTGGGATAAAATTTCCTCTCACAACATTGGTTTAAAATCAAAGCTTAAATAAGGAAGCTGATTCAAGGGTATTCAAAGTAGGGATCAAATCTGTTTCCAAACAATTTTTATTTTTATCTTTAATTTAGATTTGTGATATCACTCAAGTCTAATGAAATTGTTTCATCGAAATTTTGCGTGCGCTACACCAAAAAGGGGGATCATTGCAAATGCGTTGAATGGGACCGTTTTTGGGTGATAGAGATTTGGTTAATCTACATGTAGTTGCAAGATTGGTGACCTAATAGAAAATATACGGTTCCAAATGCTGGTATATAATCTAACCTTTTAGGAAACCGCAATTTACAAATTTTGTTGCTTTCTTATGAAAATAAACTAATTATGACCGCATAAACATCTCATTTTAAATCAAAATAAATCAGCAGTGTTGCTAGACATCTCGAAAAGCCTCAGAAACATTTTCCTAAATTTCAATCTTGCTTCATATATTACGATCGTTGGCATTAAACAGACTTAATGCTTATAGCACTCAATCTCAAGACATTACTAGTATTGGTTGAACATCAATCGCCAGAAATTTCTAGTTTTCGTGTACCATTTTGTACCTACTATTGTGATGAGAGACTTATCTTTATGAAATTTTGGGTTATTCGGGGTGATAGGCTATTTCTTTCACATCAAGATGAGGATATCAAGACGTTAAGCAGTTTGGTTTTGAACCAATAAAACTTTGAATTCTATAGTTAAAAAATTGGATTCATCGGACTGCAGTGATGAAAACTACAAAACTAAATAGAATACTTTGTATTTGTAATACATTATATTCAAAGTATGAGAAATATCTAGCTATCAAATAGCCTAAAATTCTGACTGCAGCCTGATGCGACGGCCGAATTTTTTAATTAACTAATTCAAAGTTTTACTAGTATTAACAATAAACCAAACTTCCAAACGTTTCCAAACAAAAGTTTTATGAAAAATATATTTTGGAATTCAAATTTCCTTAGTAAAATTGATTGAACAGCCAGGATTTCGGCTAGCAAATTGCTTGCTTGCTAGTCGATCCAGTATCTATCCCAATATCACTATGAGTAGTTCAATAATCGTTGTATTTCTTACAATTTCCCTTAGTATTTCTTACATAGTACATAAATATTTTACTCACATAAAAATTTAGAAAGTTCTTAAGATAATGATATGAAACATCAAAATTTGGAAAGTAAACCATCAACATTTTGATTTTCTAAAAATGTATTTTTTTTGTGGGTAATGGCTTGGAAGTAATGAAACCTCAGGAGTATTTACCAAAATTTGGAAATCATTAAGCCTCTTTAATTTTTGTTGCAAAATTCGAACAAATCTTATTAAACAAAATTGAAATACTTTCAATTGTAGATTGATTTTAAATTTCCAATTGTTTTATAAATAAATTTTTTGTATAATAAAATGGTTCCAATATTTTCATTAAGAAATTTTTAAAAAATTATTGTTTAGAGATAAACTGTTAAGACCCGACCCGATTAGAACATATGTTAGGTAACTTTAAAAGTTTACAAATACAACCATAGAGCCTCTTGAAATTCCTGTTTTTAGTATATGAATTATTGAAAATATTTAAATGGGTAAAAGTAATTAAAAAAGGATTAATTCCGATGGTACTGTTTCGATAATTTTTAAATTTAACGTTCCTTTAGAAATTTTTCTGATAGTTTCAGAAAAAAAAGTTTAACGAATTTAAATAATAATATTGCCTCCTAATGGCAATTATAATTCAGCAAATTTACCATTATAAGCAAAAATATAGTAAGCCAATTAATTTGTTTTTTATGGGACGCTGATTACGGAAATGTATGCCTTGTAAATGATTTAAAATAATCGCCTTACCTCGTGTGCTTTTCATTATATTTCATCGAACTAACCACTTTATTGAATATTGACTGTTAGGTAT
This sequence comes from Nephrotoma appendiculata, assembly GCA_947310385.1. Classification (NCBI taxonomy): domain Eukaryota; kingdom Metazoa; phylum Arthropoda; class Insecta; order Diptera; family Tipulidae; genus Nephrotoma; species Nephrotoma appendiculata. Next base: position 90,023,335 of record OX371225.1, read on the forward strand.
CCGAAAGGCGAGGGAATTTTCCGAAGAAGTTTTAAAACTTAAGAGGTCGAACCAAATTTTTCAACACGTCAGAAATACTTAAACTGACTGACACTGTAGCCAGGGTTTTCAAGATTATAATTCGACAGTCATTCGTTTTAAGAATCAAAGACGTTGATTAAATGAGTAATTATTAAGAACTCCTCTAAAAGCTGATACCATTAGGACTGCTTATTAGGGTTGATTTGACGATTATATTCAAAATCTGCACTTTCAAAGTCCGAGAACTCATTTATTTGATTTTTCATCGCTGTTTAATTAAATCTGGTGAATATTTAATACGCAGTGAAAATTAGCGAAATAGAGAAATTTAACATTTTTTTAAAAAAAGACCGAGATCAAAAATTACTTGTCCATAAAGAGACAATGTTAACTTTAATAGAGGCGTGTTGGTAACCATATCCTCTGGTAGAATAGGGGTTATTTTATTTTGTAATTAAACTAAATTTTACATCAATCAGTGAGGAGAGATTCTATAGTAATAGGAAACCGTTGAGAAGTTATTAAATTTTCTTTTGGGGCAACGATGGAGCCTCAAAACTGTATTTAATGATCTTTATTATTCGTACTACAATAGTTTCAAACCGTTCCAAAGTTATTTAAAAAGCGTAGTTGTATTCATCAGAATTATATTCTTCACCATTAAAACCCTCTAGCTCTAGTGCATTTTTAGAACAAAATCGGAAAAGGAATGACCTGATTGATCCTTGCTGATGATCAAGCTATTTAAACAACTTCACTTAAATTTTCAGTTAAACTTTCAGTTTCAGTAAACAAACCAAATCCAGTTCCAACTAGCATCGTTATTTAATTATTTTCCTACCGATTAAAATTTTTAAATTGATTTGCTTAAATATACAAGTTAATTACAGTAAATCGAGTAGGATTAAAATCTCATTCTAAAATTGTGATTTTTAGTAAAGGAGTTCGAAATTTGCTTGAGTGGATAAAATAAAATAATTTTAAATTTTTTAAATTAACAAACAAAAACAGATTTTTTCTGGTTTTCCTAGGAGTCAACTAGATTAGTGTTAGAGTTCTATTCGTCGTCCTTCTTTTGATGATCTAAGATTCTAAGAGATCGAATTTTAAGCCTTTATTTGTTCGTAGATTTGTGCAAAATTTAAAACCAAAACATAATTGATCCATGAATAATTTTGAAAGACATTTATAATTTTGAGACTATTGTACAGTAAATCACCATCACAACTATTATTAATTACTTTTTCTAGATGGACATATTTTTATTGTATTCTATAGAACGACGACAAAACGACATTAACGTTATAAATAAAAACTCTAAATCCATAGAAAATTTTTAGCAGAGCTAAAGGCCTCAATACAGGATCAATGAAATTAAAAAGTTTTATATCTATGTAGTAAGGGTTTGGGTAACTTCAAGGAGTACTTAAAATAATTTTTCAGCGGGAATTACAAAGTCATACAATTTTAAGGTAAAATTTCGGGGACCACTAGTAATCAACATTTAAGTTGCTTTAGTTAATCAAACTATCGCGTGTTATAAAAGCATTTCAATAGATAATATGTTAGAAACTAATATATTAGGATAAACTGTAGTAATTATTTCATAGTAAGAAATAAATCCTATACTTAAAATAATATTCGATAGTTATACGAATTTTTAATTACCCTGATTATGGACCATTAACAAAGGAATTGCACGAAATTAATTTTTCACCGAAGTAAATTTTTCTGAAGATTTGGCACCATTTTCCTGCAGAGTTAATGAATACTCACTGCATTTACCAATTATAATATTGAAGTTTTTTGTTTTATTTTCTATTTAATTTTTATATTCTTTGGAAAAGCTTCTAATTATTAATAAATTTTCTTCGAATACTTTAAATTTTCTGTAACAAATTATATTTGAGTTCATAAAACTATTTTAGTAAGCTGGGCAGTATTTTGCAACAATATCTACGTATCAACGATTTTCTTATCTACTACCGTAATTTCAATCTTAAAATCATCGAAGACATCAAATGTTGAAAGATAATGATGATACCAATAAAAGAGAATTTTTTTTATTTAAATTACGTTATTTTCAAGTAATTTTAAGCTTTCAAAATTTTAATCGTTTATAAGCCATCTATTGACTATTCAACAGCACTAGTAGTAAAAGCTTTAATGAATAGTACTATATTCCAAACAAAAATCGTTTCACCACCGACTGTTGTTACATTAGAAAAACTTTCCAAATTATTAATTATAAATTTCATAAAAATAAACTACAATTAGTAAATTATTTCGTAAAACCAAACTAATTTAATAATATATCCATTAAAACCCCACATTATGTATGTATAAAGAGACTCTACCGTAATGCAGTTAAAAGACAACATACAAAATAAAGAATCTTGTGGAGTAGGAAAACATAAATTAAATTTTCACTAAAGGAAAAGAATGTGGATTTTATCATTTTCTATTGGATTTTAGATGGCAGCAGTACCATTTTGTAAAGTGAAGTAAGAAATTATTACTTACATATTTTTAATTTTGTTTTAATATTTAATTAGCAAACTAAATTTTATTTTTGTAATTTATGTTTCACATTTTGAATTTCACTTTTGAAAACACTTATTTGAAATTAAAAGTCTTAAATCTAAATTTTTTTTTTAATAAATATTTCACATCTTTATTATTTTCAAGTCTATTTAATTTTTAACATTTTCACTTAAACAAATAATTTTCTAAATATTTTATTTATATTTTTTTATTAAATAAAATGTCTTGAGCGTAAGAAGGATTCGATCAAACTGATTTTAGTTATAAATTTGATTTAAAAGGAAATATTTTTACGGGAAAATTTTATAAAAATTTCAAAGTCACCAATCAAGTTTTGTTACATGGAACAATAAAACGCAACGTATTTTTCCATCCACCTGGACCAAAACAAAATAAAATATATTTTTTACAACAGGAATAAGTAAAATAATTATAATTTATCTTAAAAACAGATATATTCCTAATGTATACGTATATAATTGTGTGGATTGCTAAAACTTGTTTTTCTGGTTGGAAAAAAATAAAAATCCTTCCACATATAGGATTTTATAAGAATTGTGACGCAAACCACTGTCCAGTTTTTTGTATTTTATTCTGTTTTCAATAGAATTCAATTTTGTTTGGTGCAGATGTGATGCTGGGAAATTTTAGAATGTTAATTATTTAGTTTTATATTTTCAAAAATAGGGAGAACTATTATTTTTTTTTTGAAGGTAAAAACTGGAAATCGGAATGCTACAAATTTAACCGTTATAGAAGAATTTTATTATTATCTACTTACTATGCATGTGAATTATCGGATTACGTGAGATGATAGACAGTGTTTTGCACCCCTTTATGCCTGATGTGGTATAATAATACAATATTTCATGATGATCAAGATCGAAATACAAGACTTTGAGTATTTTTCAGTTTTCGTAGACCCATTTTGTTCAATTTCACATATATTTTACTTAAACATAAACCATCTTACATTGTAAGAATGAAATGTGTTAGCGACTTTTGAAGAAGTGGACAAGCAAATTTTGAAAGTTTCGATTTATTATAATTTACAATAAGTAACTTATTATAATTTATAAAATTTTATTCTAACTACTATAAAATGTTTAAAACACATAAATTAAAAATAATGGTATTTGAACTTTATTCTTATTTTACTCACAATGTCAATCAAAAATTTTAAATTCTGGGCTCTTCCGCTTAATTATTCCTGCAAAAATCTCTGCGATTTCCCAAATTGCGTAAAAAGCTAGAATACAAAATTTCCTTTTAGTTTAGTAAGAACTCGTGCTTTCTTCTTTGAGTTCTTTGCGTGAGAGCAGATTGATGCTTTAGCCATTTTGTGTGCCTACTTTAAGTTACATCGCCAATACTAAGATTAATATATCTAATTTTGCACTACGGGGCCAGTGTGGAACCTAAGTGCGGAAAATCCTGGGGTTCGAGCCACTTTATTGATGTATTCAAACGTAATGGTATATGCCGTTCTTCTTTTTCCAGTTTCGATTTCCAGTCGTGAGTAGTGTCTGTTTGGTGTAGGTTTCTCATTCTAGTTGTCGGATTTTCTTTGAAATAAATTATAACGAAAAAAATAAAATTTACTTTAAAACTTTTTGAAAACAGTTTTTCGTTCTTAGGGAACTTTGATTCTGATATGCAAATAAAAATCTCGAGTTTGGCAATTTTTACAAAAACAAAAATATATCTAAGTCGAATTTTAAGTAAAAATAACCAAAATTATTTTGTCAATTTTGGGTAAAAATCACCTCTCATCAACCCGGTTCAGGTGTACTTCAACAAACGTGATCGGCATAAGGTCAGCGATTCGAGTCTCACCGAAGTACTACAGCTGAATATTTGCGCTATAACGTTATGCCTAGCGATTGTAAAGCGGCACTCAACTTTGGAGTTTTTCTTGATAAATATTCAACAATCTATCTTCAACATGTTCAATTAACGGATCCCATGTAAAAATTCATTAGAATAATTTTTTTCCACCAAAACAAAAACCCAACCACACCATCTCGAGGTCACACACATTTTCAGCGACCAGCAAAAATTTATGCATCAGGGTATTAAGGAACATAAAATCAAGATTGGTATTGAATTGACGTAGAACATGGAAAGGTTTAGTTCCAAAATATTAAAAATTTCGATTTTGATCAAACAAAACATTATGTGGAACGATAAGTTTTTATTTTTACGCCGCAATGTGTATCGCCAAGTACAAAACATGTATTGACGAAACAAACCAAATTTTTTTTCATTTTTGTATAAAAAGAAAGTATTAAATCATCTAATGGATTTAATGTCTTTCTAAGGACAAAGAATAATCTTCTTTTTATTCACGCACACACTACCCATTCATCTACACACACAATTACAGTATACCACTTGCACGTTGTGTTTATTGACATCATCGATCGTAATCGAATGGGGCAAATTTTCTTCTGCATCCTGTCTCTGGTGGATTCAGACCCAGTGCAAGTGCCGAAGCTTTATAATAACCTGTACCATTACTTAGTCCGGAAATATTATTTGAGTATTTATTTTCGACACAAACGAAATTTGTCTTCTGAGTACCATACAGCTTTAAGTGTTTTTATTTTCTTTAGCGAAGTAAAAGCGAAGTGTTTTCATAATTTTGAAGCTAGCTCTCAGTGGTTTTTGGACAAAATTCGTCCACCGACAGTATCAGGCTCAGTATCCTATTCTATGGAAGCTGACACTGCCGATGGACGAAATTTGTCCAAAAATGTTGTTGAAGTTTTTCGTTCTTAGCATTTATTTCAAGAACAATAACATATACGAAAAATTATAAATTACATCAGGGTTTCAATTTAAATTTGCAATAATTTTTTGAGAATTTGGGTGTACTACATGATTACTCTAGAAACCGATAATTTCGAAATAATTCAAGTATTTGCATTTTTTAATGGCAGCAGAGAATTTATTGAGTGACTTAATGGATGCATAAATTATGCATACATAAATCACACGGTATAAAGAAAACACGCAACCAAAGCAACGGTATTGCTAGACGTAAAAATGGTTAATTAATCAAATCAAGTTTATACCAAACAATTGTATTTCCTCAAACACTGCGTGTACCTCTCTGATATCAGAATTACGAAAGGCCTCAATTTTGCAAATACGTTGAGTTATTATTAAAACATTACGCAATTTAATCAGTGTTGTGTGTCTACGCGTGATTCGGAATTGTCGACATGTTGGTGTCGAAAATAGCGTAGACAATTCATTTTGGTGTAGACCAGGTCGACATTGTCCACATTCGTGGAGTATGTACAATATTCGTAAGTATACAATATTCGTAAACAATGTAGATTATTGCTTTTGTTGTCTTCCCCATTACTTTTCAGTAAAAAAATGCCATCTCGTATTTCAATTTTGGTATTTCAAATTGCGAATTTTCAATATTGTGAAAGTTATAATTTTTTTTTTTTAAATAAATATGTCAGACAAGTATATGTTTAAAGTAATTCAGGATATTCTAATTCATTTGCATGTATTTTGCTCATTTCTTTTCAAAAACATAATAATTTCGAAAAAATACTCAAACTTAACTATATTGTTAAAAGGTTTATGTTGAAATTGTCAAAGTATCAACTGCCACCAGAAAAAAACAGAAATACTGGCAAATGAAAAACCACAAGTTCATCTGCCTCCGGTGATTCAAATCAAAATATTAGTTTACAATTTTTGCGGTAAAAATAAATAGACTGTGCGGCTCAGTTCTGCCTAGAATTTTCGGCATTTTCTTATTCACATAACCTTCCAATTGTTTTGGAACGTTATTATTTTTGGCACCGCTTCCAACAATCATTTGCATTGAGACATTCTCATAGCCAACTGTGTTCGAAAATTTGTTTCTGATCATTGAAACTGCACCTTCAACAAGCTCAAATGATCATAATTAATATAATTAAAATTGTATCCAGCTATAATTCTCACTGGATAGGATCAATATCTAATGATTTTAAAATAGATGCATTGCCTAAGATTATCCGTTGAATTTACAGAATTGTATTATGTTCCAATTCACGGTTATAGAAAATGCAGTAATCAACCTAAGTCAAAAGTAAGTTCCTCTCTTTCCTTTCGACCGGCACTTTGGTTAACCAATGCATTTAATTCAAAAATAATTGTTCGTGTATCTCTCGGTAAATTAGCGTATCTTTACAGTGTGATCAATCATCAGCTCACTAAAATGTTGTTACGTATATCGGCTTCATCGGTAATCATAATGCCGTACTAAGCGGCTATACAAGAAATTTTCTGTGCAAAGCCGCCTAATAACTCGTGTATCTTCCCATTCATTTGCACTTTAATATTTTATTTCGTGATGATCTATGTTGTGCCGTATTGTGTACGCTGCGTAGTTATTTAATATTCTACGTGGGTATGTAAACAATTAAATAATTCGATTAAGTAGAGGATATAGATAATATGTCAAAAATTACTGTTTCTGTTAGCAATAGGCAAACTTCTATGATTTCTTTGTTAAGGGAACTTCACATTTTATAACGCTTTAGCTATTTCAGGACAATTTCGAAAAAACCAAAAAGCAACAGGCACTTTTGTTAAAAAGTAGAACTTGATAAACAATTAAGTAATTGCATCACACGCAGTGCTGTCAAATTATTAATGCACTACAATCAACAACAACGTTAAACAAATTAAGACACAAACAAGTTTTTTAAACAATGATACATTAAATGATCAAACATGTTCACCGTTTTTCGTTTATTAATCCTTGAAAACGCGATAGTTTGACCGAAGGCTCGCTTTGTATTTCAGGCAATAATACATGGAAAAATAATAGGAATAATGAATCTTTCGGCCAAATGTAATACACTACTTGTAGTACCCTATCACAAAATACAAAATTTTAATCTGGCAAAACTACTCAAATACCAGTAGTAGCAACGCCGGAAGTAAACACCGATGCGCTGGATTTTTCAAGAATTTTTAGAATTAGACCATGCTCAATGGAACTTAGCCATTCCTCAACCAATAATTGTGCAAATTGGTATGCAGAATTGGATTGGATTTCTAACTTCCATTATGAATTTTGGTTCGCTATTCCAAAATTCAATTCACCTAAATTTATAACCTCACATTACAAAAAAATTAAAGTTCTATTTTACAATTTATCATAACATAAAAAGCAAAATTTAAAATTACAATAGTCATAGTCATAGCATAGAATAAGTACGTAAGAATAATAATTTTCTTGTATTAAAATGGCATTAGGCATATAATTGGGTACTGGTTGTATAATTGCTAACGCAGTACGAGACAACGATATATTTTGGATTGTTTGCCTTTCCTTGTTACACAATATTGAAAACAGATCATACTGTCGGGTTATTTACTGTCGGGTTATTGTCACATTGTGTTGTTTTGTTATTATTTCCTTCATTCAAAAGTTTTCGGTTACTATGGGTCTATTTTTTAATTCAACCCGAGCAAGCAGGCTTACCCCGGGTAGTGTACATCGAGCAAAGGTTGTACTGGGTAAAATTATCCGGTGCGCATAGAGTAAAAAATTCTTTTTTACTTTGCACCCTCTTCGTACACTGACATTAATTTCAGAGTAAAATTTGAAGAACCGAGTAAGGTCGGTGTAAGCACAGTTCACAAATAAAAACGCAGTGTGCAGAGTAAAATTACTCAGGTTGAATAAAAAAACACAGAATATTTTTTGACAGCGCACTGCTTGCTCAGGTTGAATTAAAAAATAGGCCCTATATAGTCGAGCAAAAAAAAAATACGAACGTTTTTTTGTTGTTTTCAATATTGTGTAACAAGGAAAGGCAAACAATCCAAAATATATTGTTGTCTCGTACTGCGTTAGCAATTATACAACCATTACCCAATTATATGCCTAATGCAAAACCAACAACAATTAAAAGCCCTGAACAAAGTGTGAAACGCAGATACCAATATACGATAAACTACAGAAGATTGTGTTTATTACACTAACAATCCCATGTTAATTTTTTTCTTTCGCACCACCACTTATTAAACTAGTGCGCACATACGATGTACAGACATATGCTAATACAACTATCTATAGTGTATTTTTTTCTGTATTTGTTGCATTAGCATGGCTTTATATTGTTGTTGGTTTTGCCTAATGCCATTTTATTACAAGAAAATTATCATTCTTACGTACTTATTCTATGGTCATAGTTCCAATAGTCCATAGTAATTTGATGTTTAATTTAATAAACAGACATGATTCCAATATTCTACCAAATTGAATACCGCTAGTTTTAATTTGAAAAAGAAGTTAGTTGGATTTTTTTTTAGAATAGCGAATCGTTCCCCCATGAATAAACGAAGCTCCGCCTTTCATATTCCCATTTCGAATTTTGAAATCTCGCGTTTTGTTTTTCTGGAATTTTTTTAATTGGATGTTTTGTTTCTTCAATTTTCTCATTAAGAATTTTTATTTTGAATTTTCGATTTTGGAATTCTAGATTTGACGAATCGTATAAACAAACCCGTTCTGAAATTCAGCCATGCTGACTGTAACTGATTTTTTCTTAACGAATTATGCATAAATTTGGTATGTATAGCACTAATTTGCGATTTTAACATGAAATTTGGAGTGTTGGAATTTGAAATTTAGAAGCGAGCGAGCTTGGATTCTAAAACGAATTTTAAATGAAGTTCTAAAATTCGGCAATACTGAATAGAACTTTGTAATGAAATTTAATTTGTATAGCAAAAGTAGAAATCTAACATCAATTTTATCAATAAAGTTCTAAATTTTGGCCATGTTGAAACTAATTAATGATGTAAATATCAAATTTCATTATAAAATAGCCTCCTTTTCACAACGACCACAAAAATTCGTATTAAACCAAAAAGAAAATCTATATAATCGAAATTTCGAGTTAATCCACAAGATATCGGGGGTGTAATATTTAAAAAGCCGATGGCTTTTTATTTATTTAAAGTTGAAAATTATGAGTTGAGAAACGGCTTAGTTTCATTCACTAAAGCTGATTGCTTTACAAACCAAATCTGACCTTAATTTGTTAACAAATGGCCTAGTTCCGTTTTTTCGACCAAAATCTAAAATTTTTTCAAATGTAAGAATTCCGATTCACCTTGATTCGGATCCATAAAATAATTTATGCATTTTCTACATTGTACTATCGTGAAACAAACTAATAAAATCCCGTGTTTTATTAACAAAATGGCGCTTTTGAAAAGCTCGGTTATGAAAGGTGAGAATTCAAAATTCCTTTTAAATAAACAACAAAGTACAAATGATCTGGCGAAATTATCACGATTGGCGCAAACGAATATCACTCGAAAATATTTGAAGGATTACATAAATAGGAAATGTTAACATTTTAATCAGATCTAAGCCGGCATATTAATTTATGGACTCAAGTTTTTGTATTCTATTAATTATTTTATTCCATTAGTTTAAATTAGAGGATCTGCTGGCATTTTGTTCTCAAGTAGTAGGTGGCACTTGGTTTAGTTTAGTTCGAATATTTGGTGTTGAAAACATATTACCAAATAGTAAAATATGTGGCAACAATGGTAATTTCTTCGGTACACAAAAGGTTACTCAATTGTCCTTTAATGCTGTGTAATCTTGAGTTTGGGAATAAGTTTTTTTTAAATATTTGAATATATTTTTAATCTCATGAAATATTTTTCACGTAGTAATGTCACCCATTTGTTTTGTAAAAATTTAATGTTAGCTTTCAAAATTTTGAAAAATGCCAATTTCAACTAGAAAACTATAAGATAGCAATCTCGTTCAGAAAAACAACGAGAACAAGAACAGTATTCTACGTCTTTACATACTGTACCAATTATCGACATCGTCTACGCAAAAAATCAATTGTTTACACTATTTTTAACACCAACATGTAGATAGTTTCGAAATATGCGAGACACAACACTGGTGGTGATGATTTTATTTATTGCAGTACTGTAGCTTAAAGTATTATAGTTTAATTTGACAGCTCTAAATTTGGTTTTAAAATTTGACTGTGTATAAAGGTCTACTTTTAAATTTATTTATTTAAAGAAATCTATTTTGATTTCAGATGATTTCAGATTATTTACAGTTATAGTTTAAACAAAAATTATATTAAAACAACAAAAAACTTTAAAACAGAAAAAAAATATAAACCAAATTTTGGTTTAAACATTAAAAAATTTAATAAATAGTCTTTAAGGATATTTTTAAAGTTGTCCTTTGATAAATTGAAATCAAATAGGTGGTTGATTAAGTTGAAAGATTTAAACATCCTATTTGTGGTTGTTTTCTCCATAGTTAGTAGAATGGTGTTCAGGTGCTAAAAATTCATGGTTTCGAAATGTTCTGCATGGCACGTGAATTGATATGTTTTCCAAGATGTAAGCTGAATCAACGTGACCAAGCAAAACATTACCAATAAAAGCCGCGCCCAAAAGAAGTCGTCTATTTTCAAGCGTGCATATTTTGTAATCTGTGCATCTTGTTGTGTATGGAGGTAAGCGAGCCACATTTTCATGGAATGGTAAGTTGTAGTCGTAATCCCAGTCACTGTTCTTTAACAAAAAAATCAGGAACTTCTTTTGAATGCTTTCAATTCTCTTTATGTGTACAGCATAGTATGGATTCCAGACCGTTACATCTTATTCCAGTTGAGATCGAACATAAGCGAAATAGAGTGAACATAAGGTTTGAATATCCTTAAATTCACCTGTCCATCTTTTAACAAATCCGAACATGGCATTTGCTTTGGCAATACAATTTTCAATATGCCTATTGAAACTGGCGTTTTCGACAAATGTAACACCTAAGTCTATAATCTCATTGACTCTTTGCAGTACTTCGTTGTTGACTTTGTATGAAGTAATTATCGGATTTCTTTTACGATGGAAAGACATGATTTTGCATTTCTTAATATTTAAGTATAGTGAGTTCCGATCACACCACTCACTTAATCTATCTAAGTCTTCTTGATAAGTCGCAAATATGAGCACGGCTGAGTTTTTGATTATCTCGGTTATTCGGTCTATGAAAACAATAAAAATCCAAGGCCCGAGGTGTGATCCTTGGGGAACACCAGATGTAACTTTAATAACGTTTGATTTCTCATTTCCCATTATTACAAATTGGCACCGGTTTGATAGATATGATTTAAACCAATTTTTGTAATCGAGAGAAAACCCAAAATTGAATAAACTCTGGAGTGCTTTATGATGAATAATAGAATCAAATGCTTTACTAAAATCCGTGTACGCTACATCAACTTGACGGTGTTTTACTATCTCGTTAATTAGTTTACTGGTGAATTCAACCAGATTAGTCGATGTGGATCGGTCAGGCATAAACCTATGCTGGTTTATTGATATATGACGTGCAATTGTGGATTTAAAGCTGTTGCATAATACCAAATATAATAATACTAACTCAAATAATTTTGGAATTGATGATGTAGTTGATATTCCTCTGTAGCATGAGATATCATCACGTTTACCCGATTTAAAAATTGGAGTAATTTTTGAAATTTTCCATTTTTCAGGAAGCACGCCGGTGTTTAAGGAATGATTGAATAGATAACATAATGGAATTGTTAAAATTTCAGCGTACTCCTTCAGAATAGAAGAGGGTATATCGTCAAGACCGCAACCATCTCCAAACCCCCTTAAAGCCGATAAAATGTTGTCCTCAAAAATAATAGGAGGAGTTATTGATGTGTTGTTGTTGTTGTTGCTGGGTTGTTCGTACAATTTACTAGTAACGCTTGGTCTATAGACTGATTGAAAAACGACGCGAACATGTTAGCTATATCTTTGGCGTTTGAAGAGCAGGTATTGTTGTACGTCATATTAGCAGGGTATCCTTCAATTTCGCGTTTATTCCTAAAGTATTTCCAAAATTGTTTTGGATTTACTTTGATTTTGTCTTGAATTTGATCAAGATACGACCTGTATTTTGATTTGAAATAAATTTCGTTTTCGACTTCCGATTTTTTAAGTTAACTAGTCTATCAAACCAATGAGGGTGAGCATTTTGTGGTTTACAGCACATAGTTACATACAGTTCGAAGCCTTGAAGCATGATGTCATTAAATTTGTCCACATTTTCGTTTATATCATTGGAATTGAGAGTTATTTGCCAGTTGATGGTTTCAAGGCAACTTTGTAGCACGACACGGTTAGTTTTTTTAAAGTTGTATTTCATTGGTTGTAGGTGTTCTAATCTCGCCATTTTAGTTAAGTCAAATACAATATCCAAAGATTTGTGATTGACATCATTTATGACAAAAGGTAATAGGGATTCAGAAATTTTAAAGGTGTCAATGTCGTTGCTGAAGACAAGATAGAATAATCTATCACGATTATTAGCAATTGTGTTTATTTGGTTCAAATTATAACCAAGCATGGCGTCCACAAATAAAGATTCCGCATCTGTTGTTATATTGCAAGGTAAAATACAGTTTAGTTCTGGGTCCAAATTCCAAGTTATATTTGGAAGCTTAAAATCACCAAGCACAAGAACTAAATCTGACGAGTTTGTTGTATTAATAACTTCATAAATCGCATCAATGCAAGAAGTTGCATAATGATCACTATTTGATTGAGGTGGTGTATATGCTGCGTAGATGATTAGATTGGTTTGGTTGATTTTGATTTTTACACCGATCTGTTTGACTCTCGATGGGGCTAAAATTACTGGAGCATTCCAGAGTTTAGAAAGTACTGCTATCAGTACGCCACCACCCGATTTCTTTCAACTAGTTACAGGAGACCGATCGCATCTATAAACAACGTAGTCATGGCCAAAAAATTCGCTGCTCCTTATGTCGGGTTTTAATGAAGTTTCACAAATTACATAAATAAGGTAGTTTGATTTTAAAACGAAATTGTAGAATTTAGATGCTTTTGATGCCATTTTGTTTACGTTTTGATAGTAAATTGCACATTTCTCATATACCGATCTTTTCTTGGACTTTATGGCCTGATTTACCTTTTGAGTAATAGTATAAGTTTGAGCTTTCATTAAAAGTGAGTGTAGTCTATCATTGGCCACCGGAGAAAAATATTTAAATGATTTTGTGTGTCTAGAGATTGCAACTATGGCATGCGGTACACTATCGAACAGCTAGAGAGGTTGAGAATTGGTTCTTATACATATTACATTAGGTGAGGTTAAACCTTGTGCTTCATGGATGTCAATACTTTACTGGTTTCTGGTATCTTAAGCTGAGCGATTAATTGTTTATCAGCTCTGGTAAAAGTTAGATAGAAAGCGTTCTCTAACACAGGTAATGATGATAACGTTGGTGGCAGGTTTATAAGCGGAAGTTTCCACTGTGTTCATACTAGTGATGTTAGGGATTCTTTGAGAGCAGAAGTAACATCAGCTGGGCATCGATACGTTACATTCAAGTATTCAGTCTTTGTTACGAAAGCACTTGCATCGGAAAATTTCATATTGACATGATGTAATCTGTCAATATATGGTATTTGGTTTTTGTCACCCAGAAGATATATTTTAGATTTATATTTTGATACATTTACTTTTGATAACCGCAAGTCCTATATATCCAGCATGCACCATCATGTACTCATCAATAAAAGCTGTATCGTAGGTCCGGTTACCATTTATTAGGTATGAAGCAATCGTTTTGTAGTTTAATTTGATGTTATTAAAGTTAGTGTTTTTGTGCTCGCAACGTGATGTTACCTTTAATTTAATATCTGCAAGTCCTTCTTTTGTAGCACACGAACAAGATCAGTGACCAGATTATGGTTGTTTATAATCCATGTTGATTTACCACACCCAGGTACACCTTGAATATTTGTAATGTCCGGCATCTTTATGTTTGTTTTAAGATAGATATTGTGTAACGAGTTGTAAGTCTGATGATCTAACATAATTACCGTACCCGATGAACAAACAATGTATCTGTTTGGGGTAATAAATGTGTTTGTGTCTTCACACAGTTGCACCAGATTATTCCCATCGAAGCCAAACTGATGTTTTGTGGTCGGTTCTTCAAGATATTGTTTGGTAGCGTTGTCAAATATAAATATGTTTAATTGTCGTAAGAAAGAAGCGGAGAAATGCAGTAGATTTATGTTCTTAATGTAATGATCCTTTAAGTGGCTTTTTATTAGGCTGTTTGAGTGTTTCATGTAAAACATTATTTCCATGATTGAATTTTTATAGCTGGACTCTGCAGAAAACACCTTGTGAAGAGTCGGAGATGTAGATGAAAAATCCGTACAGTTTCCATATGAGAACTTCGAGGAATCACTTGTAATCCAACGGGAAGATAACATTCTATCATACTGCAGTGACATATTGAAAGCAATATTTAAAACCCATTTGATGTTGTTAAATGGAGAGTTTGTAACATAATCCAACACTGACAAAAGCTTGTTGACATGGTGGCTAACATCCAAGGTAATTATGAAAGGCTCATTTTTTCGATGTTGCAAGTAGAATGTTAAAGTTTCTAAAGTGTAGATTAGATCACTGCAATCAGTTTTAGATTGATGAGTAACCACAATAACGTTATAGTTACCTCTTATTCTATAAACTTTTGTAACTTCATTAATTGATTTAATGTAGAAGTTATATAGTACAGGGTTATCCAATTCGAGGTTGATAAAGTAGAAATCTGTATACCGACATCTGTCAAAGATAAACGTCAAGTACGCTGTCATTTATTTAGTTGACATTCTGCCATTTAAGAATATGGAACATTTAATAATCGACCAACGCGTTAAAATTATTAAATCTGCTGATGCTGATTTTTCGAACAAAATTTTCTTCAGTGATGAAGCTCATTTTTCGCTTGGTGGATACGTTAATAAGCAAAACTGTAGAATTTGGGGCTCAGAAAATCCACAATTGATTGTAGAGAAGCCATTACACCCGGAAAAAGTCACTGTTTGGTGCGCATTGTGGTCTGGTGGTGTGATTGGGCCGTATTTTTTTGAGAACAACCATGGACGAACCGTTACCGTCAATTCTGAGCGCTATGGCCGCATGTTAACCGATTATTTTTTTACGAAAATCGAAGATTATGATCTTGACGATATGTGGTTCCAGCAGGATGGAGCAACCAGTCACGTAACACGAGCAAATCGAGATCTTTTGCAAGAGAAATTTCCTGGACGTTTGATTTCGCGATTGGCTGATGTCAATTGGCCTCCAAGATCCTGTGATTTAACGCCTTTGGATTTCTTTTTGTGGGGCTACGCGAAAGATCGTGTTTACGCAAACAATCCTCAAACTCTTGACGAATTGAAAACTAATATTCGTAAGGTAATGGCCGAGATACCGCCCGAAATGTGCCGAAAAGTCATTGAAAATTACCTCAAAAGAATCAAGGCCTGTAAGAAGTCCCGTGGAGGACATTTGAATGATATCTTGTTTAACTAAAAATGGCAAGGATCAATCTGTAAAATGAAATAAAAATTACAATACATTCCGAATATTTTGTGTGTTTTTTTTTTAATTTACTTTATCAAGCTTGAATTGGATAACCCTTTATAAGTCCATTTCGGGATAGATATTTTTTAAGATTGCAATTATTCAATTTTTCTTCAAAAGCAACACAACTAAAATTTTCATCATCGATTACGATCGGTGATGTTAATAAACACAACTAAGACCCTCTGATGGAGTGCAGAATTCAGCGCCGACCCACCGTCCATGTCAATGTACAGGTTGACATGGAGCTTGCAATGTGCAGGTGGTAATACTGTAGTTGTGTGAGTAGGTGAATAGGTGAATGGGTTAATGATGTAGCGTGAATGCGTGGTATCACAATGGGCCAAAAATGGCCTAAGTGTCAACCACTGAAACCTAACCTAAACCTAACACAACTAAAAATAGATGATTTTATTATGTGTTTGCCATTTAGCCAGGTTGAAATCTGTGGTTCAGCATGCATGCATTTTTGAGATGGGTAATTTTTAACAAACTCATATCCGTTTATATAATCTTCATGGTGGTTATTACTTATCTTCTTGTTAACATAAGTTTAAATTTAAATGAGCAGATGATTGATTTGTTGTATGTTGATTTGATGTCAATATCAGTTTGAGTTTTACAGTGTTTTAATGCGCACTTATTACCCAGTCTTGGAGTCTTTGAGTAGTTTTCTGAAGATGAAAAATGAAATAAGCCTCCATTTGAATCGCACACGGCATCTCTCATTTTGATGGTTTTAACTTTCGCTATCTTGACGAGGTTTTCGTAGCGTGAAAAATTCATCAAGTCAGCATTGACTTCATCAACCTCATCCATAGCACGTATATTAAAACCACCATTGAAGTTGTAGGCTGAGTTTCTCGTTTTAGAGGTTTTTAAGTTATTTGGTTGTTGTTTATTGAATTCCGAAAATCCGATTGCTTTTTTGGAAACTCATGTTCAGAAAGGTTGTTGATTGGTGTCCCAAGCCGAAAATTTTGGCGACGTCGTTTCCATTCGAATTCTTTTACCAGTACTCCAGAAGGCCACAACGTGGAATGTAATGCAGTTAAAAATTGATTTGCTGGTAAACTACCACGGAATGATGTATAGTTATACATATGACCGTTTTCCTGGTTGCGGGAAATTTTGATACACACGGCGTTATCCAGTTTCATTTTAATTTTTAGAAAGTCTTCGTTATTTTTCTTTCGTCACAGAGTTTTCAATTCTACTAACGAAGAGCCATCGTCGGGGTTCTACAGCTTTTATTTCATCAGATGCTGACTGATATGACTGTTCATGTGTAATATGTGAGTTTAGTTGCAGTTGTGGTTACTGATGGTATAGGCTTTAAGTGCGATGATTCCGTTGGCGATACAAATGTTGTTTTTGGGGTTATCGCTGATGAAGGTTAGAGTTAGATGTTTGAGGTAGCGGGTCTGTGGTCTTCGATTGTATTGTGTCATTTTCCTGTTGTGTTTTTGATTGGGATCGTGTTATTCTGCGGTTTTCAACAGTTTCATTAGAAACCTCGTTCACTGTATGAGTATCATTGTTCGAATTATCATTTCCTTGCGCGATTTCTTTTGATGTGACGAGCGAGTTAGAATGCAATACTTTCATGTTAGTTAGGCATTCAGAGTAAAACCAACTCAAACCGGGCAATCCATCAAATAAAAATTGCATGGCCTTCTTGACGTCATTGGGAAATTTAGTCATTAGTATTTTGGCTTTCGATGTTGCACACGTGTAACTAATGACTTATGACTAAAATGTAGGTTAAACAGCTAAAGTATATGCAAGAAATATCCTTTTTGTCTTATCATTCCGTAATTCGAGCATAGCAACACATATTATATAAATAGTACGTCATCTAAAAACTTGATTTAGAATTTTTCTAATGTGAGGTAGAAATGAAGCCAAATTGTTCCATTAAGAAAGAAATCATAGAATTTCTTACAGAAACAGTCATTTTCTACATTGAATTCATTCTTCTACATTGACGACATTATTTTTTAATTGTCTACATACGTTCTGTACAAGTGTAGAGTATTGATTATCTGCGCGGCGTAGACAATACGGCACAAAACTGCAATTAAATGGTACAACACCAAATACTACTTATACCACAAGCACAAGTATAGAATCTCAACATTAACAAGGAACGAAATACTTTTTTTTTTTATTTTAAATTATTACAACTGAATACAATTCATCTAGTAATTTTTCTTTCTTAATATAGTCACTTGTGAATGAGAAGAGGCCCATTGGCCAGCTCCATTTATAGGTTATTTACTGAAGTAGTCTTTGCTCTGGTGTCCTTAATCCTTTAAATCAATTGGTTTCGTTCTCTGCAATCGTCTTACTGTATGTGAAGTGTCCAACATATCACGAAGCTCTTCATTTACGTGTTGATAGATACGTTGTCCATGAATTACTGCAAATTTTTTTATTTCTTCTTGAACCGTCGGGATATTTAGGTCCCTATGAAGGTCATCATTCCTAATGTACCACGGAGCGTGAACTATACCACGTAGCACTTTGTTTTGAAAAGTTTGTATTATTTTTGTGTTGGTTTTCTTTGTACAGCCCCAGAGCTGTATTCCGTAGGTCCATACAGGCTTTAGCACCTATTGATACAGTAGCAATTTATTTTCGGTTGACAATTCCGAATTTTTCCCGAGAAGCCAATACATTTTGCGATATTTGATATTAAGCTCATCTTTTTTCTTTTTAACGTGCTCTCTTAACGTGCCATCTGAGCCTGGTATCTAAGGTAATCCCTAGATATTTAGCATTATTTTCATACGGAATCTGCTGACCGTTAATGATTACAGGTTTGTAACTGACTTTTAGATTGGTGAAATTCATATGCGTGGATTTCGATTCATTGAGCCCGATACGCCACATTTTTGTCCATTTTATGATTTTGTCACATGCTTCTTGAAGTTTCTTTGTCGACTCCTCGATAGTGTCTCCTAATGAGAGAACTGCAGTGTCATCAGCAAATGTTGCAACGGTAACATCGTTTAATTCAGGTAAATCTCTGGTGTAGAGCAGGTAATAAATAGGTCTCAAAACACTACCCTGCGGGACTCCTTCCAAAATCTTTTTTTGCTCGGAATATTCATCTTTATATTTCACCCTAAAGTGGCGATTCTCCATGTATGATTTTAAAATCATAAAATATTGTTTTGGTAAGTCTCTATGTAGTTTGAAGAGTAAACCTCTGTGCCACACCTTATCGAAGGCCTGCGCCACATCTAAGAAGCTACTAGAACAAACCTTAACGAAATACTGATGCTATTACAGGACAATGGTAACCAAAAAGAGATATTATTAAATATAAATTTTTCCCGTTAATAATTCAACAGTGAAAAGTCAACCACCCCATTTCATTATTTCTTACTGTAAGAATAATTTACAAACTCAAAATTAGTTGCACAAATTTAACACGATTCTAAGACTTTAATCTGTTTTTTCTGGATATTTTAAGAAAATGTGCACTGCAAATATTTAACGACGTCTATTAACAATATTCGTATAATAGTAGCTTATGTTATATAAAGAGAAATATGTTTTAATAATATTCATAAAAGTTTAAGTAAGCACGTTCGATTGTTTAGTTTATGATAACTCTTAAAAGTATTGTAGTGTGTAGTTCTCATTTAGTCAAAACTTATTAACAAAATATGTATTTCGAAATTTTATATGTGGACAACTACATACATATATCTAGAAAGCATGTATTGATACATATGTATTTAAGAAATAAGCTTAGTCATATTTGGTCATTAGTCATGTTCTAATCTGACACTCTTTGCCCATTTTCAATCAAAAACACTTTAATCTTAATTCGCCTAAAAGTTGATTGATCATTTTATTACGCACCCTCCTTTTTACCCTCGTTAAGTATATTTTACATTTTTAACGAAAAAATGGTATGGGACGTCCCATTGGAATACGCGGGACAAATAATAATCAAGTATTTATGTACATAAAATTGGTAAAGTATATAAGGGCGAGTGATTGAAGGATTGTTTTTATTGTAACAAAATGGAGTATGCAAGACAAGGACGTGAGACGATGAACATTTTTAATATTTTATGGACTAAACATTTCCTAATCGTTCACGTTCAGACATTTATATTTAATTTCCATTACTCAATTTTTAAATTATGAAAAATATGTAGTTTTCTAATATCTTATGGGAAGTTGCCCATTTCTAATTTTGTTGAATTGTAATGCATACATGTTTTGTGTATATGTTTTTCTCCATTTTGTGGTATCTTAAGAAAATATCAAACCAATCTAAACGAATGGGAAATATGAAGCAAACAAAATTTTTTTTGGTATTGAACTTTTCCATTAAAATGAAAACTAAATAGTTTGGAATGGTAACAAAATTATAAGGGCAGTGGTATACTAGAAATGTATAGATGTGGGGGTTGAATAAATATTGTTTTTGTTATTTTTCAAAAATTTTGGTTTTTCGGAATATAGCAAAAAATATATTTATAATAATTTATATAGTTTAGAATATTTTTTTTAGAATATTGTTTGCTTTTTTATATAAAAATTTTCTTCATAAATTTTAATTTTATATTTAAATTTTTTGTTGCAGGTTTTGTTTTATGTAAGGAATTTTTTCTTGTCTTGACTATTATATACTTCTTATTTTTTAACTTTTATTTGTACAATATACATACATTTTATCCAAGAGCATAGAAATACTAAGTAATATTGTATATTTTGTAAATGTATATTACATAGACATGATACTATTAAATTGTAAACTGAATGGAAAAAATAGAAGAATAGCTCAGAAGAAGCTGCTATTTTTGGACCGCCCCTTAAATTAATTTATTCTAATATAATGTATATAAAAACCAAAAAGCTTATTATGTATTTGAGCATTTTAATTTTTGCAAATAACCAATCTCTTATTACACATTCAAGCTTTGGTAAAGACAATTTGGATCCTTACACTTGATAAAATTTAAAGTCTGGGCTTTCCACGCATTGACTGCCAAAAAAATTGTTCTGAGTTTTCAAATACATACCTATCTTCCAGTTTTGCGCCACGTTACCAAAGTATAAAATTAAAAAAAAAAATCTTAAACGATTGCACTAATATTTGTCACTTCGATAAACTCAAATGTTTCGGAACAATAGACACATTTGTAAGGGTGCTCCCAATCCTCAGAGGAGCATCGATTTACTCAACTGTGATGCATACTTATCTAATCTATTTTAGACTACATCATAAGTATTAAAGTTAGTAGACGACATTTAACGATTCCATTTAGGTTGGAACTAAGTTGCAACGATAGTGGTTGATATTAACTTGTGTTCTTTGAGGATTATTGTAGGTTGATTGAAGGTGACAACACTAATGCAAGTGTCGTGAAAAATTAAACTATCGTGATAGAAAATATTACGATACAAAAATGATAAATCTTCAAAAAAGTTGTTGTAGTTCCTTATGTATTTGAAGTTGGGCCAAAAATGTTAACCCCAAAACTATTAAGGAACTGTAAAATTTACGAACATTTACTGCATTAAGTATCTGCCAAATATTTTATATTTTCGATATGTTAAATCACAACTTATTCTGTTACCATAGCAAAACCACCATATTTTAATGTCAGCCCAAAAATAAATATGTCGTAAAACTAGCAAACCCGCATGATAGATAAATTTATTCAATCATTTTTTGGATAAAACATTCTAAATAATACATTTTAGCTCCGCAGCAATTTAGTCTGAGACTTAACTTTTGACTATAATGAGAATTTATATTAAAGTATTCATCAGAGCATTATACGATATAATCACTTGTTGGGGAATCGGAAGTTTAAGGGTTCCCTATAGTTATTATTCCGTTGATAGTACCATTCAACGAAATATGTAATTGATTTTAATTCTGTATCGAATTATTTTGAGTATGGCCCCTGAATATGAATAGCTTTTAAGTCATAGGAGACATCAGAGCATTAAACGACATAAACACTTGTTAGGGAATCGGAGGTTTAAGGGCTCCCTATAGTTATTATTCCGTTGATAGTACCATTCAACGAGATATGTAATTGATTTTAATTCTGTATTTCGTTGAATGGTACTATCTATCATTTGAATACTGATTATGGAGAGCCCTTAAACCTCCGATTCCTCAACAAGTGTTTATGTCATTTAATGCTCTGATGTATCCTTTAACTTAAAAGCTATTCATATTCAAGGGCCATACTCAAATTAATTCGATACAGAATTAAAATCAATTACACATTTCATTGAATGGTACCCCTCGTACATTGTTTGTATCGTGGTGAAATAACTAATTTCTGTACGACGACTCTTTGTCGATTTATTAAAGTTTTAGTGAAAAACGTTTCAAAAAGCGTAAGATCGTTAACAAGTACATTTTTCGTCCCTACGCACTCGTTCGCCCTACAAACATTGTGGTTTTTGTTGAAGACGGTGTAACCTATCGAGAAATTGGGCGAATCTGTGATATTAGTGTGTCTGTGGGGTAGATACTCGATTGGTTAGCAAGCAAGCAATTTGCTAGCCGAAATCCTGGCTAGTCGATCAATTTTACCAAGAAAATTTTCATTTAAAATTATATTTTTCATAAAATTTTTGTTTATTTTCGCGATTGCAGAGTAAATTTCCCGTCTTCAAAAAATTAACAATAAATTTTTGTGGAGTTTTACTGTGCAATTGCAGTAATCAAGAATTTTTTGAAAAATATAATTTTAAATTCAAATTTCCTTGGTAAAATTGATTGAGTTGTCAGGATTTCAGCTAGCAAATTGCTTCGATCGAGTATCTACCTCAATATCTGACCGACAGCAATTATCTAATTTCGAAACACTCAATTAGAAAAAACAAAATCTATGTTCCCTTATTTAGATATACATGGTTTGGGCAGAACAGGTGTGCTTGTATATTTTATTGATGTTGGACATAAATACTACCGAATAAATAACACTGTTATAGCGAATCCCCCACGATTCAAAATAGAATGTATCAAGAACTAGACATAGTGATACTATTGGGAGTTATGAAGGAGAACTACTACTAGTAAGAACACCGAACGCATCAATTTAACAATAGTTGAGAATATTGGAGAGTGCATGTTGAATCGTAGTAGTGCGTTTATAACTAAATTATAAAGCGAAACACGTCAATCAGCGTGTTCGGGGCAACTTGAGCAATTTATTAATATAATATATAAATAAATTGAGCCAAACTCTAAGAGCACTTTGATCTTCTGAAATTAGTAATGAAACTTTTATCTGGTACCAAGCTTACGATAGACCTAAGCAAGAGCAGTTTTGTGATTCGGTAAATGAAGTATCTAAGTTTTCTGCTTTGTTGAGGATGGCCTCCGTACCGATCCTGCCAAAGTAGAAGCGATTTGTAACTTCCCAGAACATTAAACAGACCAGGAGATGTTTGGGCATGGTAGACAAACAGCCTTTGAAACGTTGCTATCAATTTTATAATAGTTGGGAATAACCGAAAGTGTATGTTGAATCTTGTGGGTGTTTGAGGGCCATTAACACATAATTCTAGAGATGTTTAGAAATATGAGTATTCTAGTATTTTAGGCTTGCTTCCATTATTATTCCGATATTCTCAGCTATATGATAAAATTGATAGCAAATTCCCCTAGGGTTGCATCGATATGCCGCATATTATAAATAAACCGTGAAACCAAGCATAAAATGCCAAAAAACTCCAATTTTTCTAGACATCTCTAGAATTATGTGTTAATCGCCACCAAACAATCTACGTTTTCAATCATATACTTTTTTTACTTTGAATTTTTGGAAAAAAAATTCTTGAGAGTTTTTTGGGCTTAATATTTAATTTTCTTACTACTACAGTACGCGAAATAGCTATATGGGACAATACTATAATTATAATTATTTTTCTTTTTTTTAAACAAACTCTTATTTTATTTTCATTTGCGTCAAATCATTTGCCAATGCAGATTGCATATAGATTTCAAATCGCTCAGTTTTCATTTTACATACATCGTTATGTATAGTAGTTTATTGTGATTGGACGAACGAAATAGCTATATAGCTCTAACAACACTTAGAATTCATTTATTTTATTCATTAATAACTAAAATACTAACGAAAAGTGCATTTTAGTAGTTTCTATGAATTCCATTGTTGGTAATAAAATCCATCAATCGTCATGGCATGCATTGAATTTATTAACGTTTGGAGAACAGAAACATCATTTTTTGCCCATTCCTCTTGAATG
The DNA here is from genome assembly GCA_947310385.1 of Nephrotoma appendiculata. Taxonomy (NCBI): domain Eukaryota; kingdom Metazoa; phylum Arthropoda; class Insecta; order Diptera; family Tipulidae; genus Nephrotoma; species Nephrotoma appendiculata. The sequence continues at coordinate 90,047,660 of OX371225.1, forward strand.
ACTGTCTTAAGCTCCACTAAAGTAATAAATCGACGTCAATTTTTGTAGAAGAATGTAGAAGAACTAAGAATGCTTCAGAGATTTTCCATTGGATTTAAGTCCGGACTTATAGTAGGTACCTGCAATAATGGTATATTCCGTTACAGGAAAATATCCTTGGTGTACTTAACAGCGTGTATATAAGCATTATCCTGCTGATATGTCCAACTTTGACCGTACATTTCCTCTCCGAAGTTTATTAAAACGTCGTCTAATAACTGCACATACTTCTCCGCATTATTTTTTGGGAAACTAATCAAATTGGAGACTTTCCCCGATAGTAGAAACCACCCCATGTCATAAGTGACCTTCCTTGAAAGTTGAGCAAATAACGTATTTGAGGCACTCACGAATATCTCGTCAATAATTCTGACATCCATCTGGTCCGTTAAAATTACACTTTTTTTAATCCGAAAAAATTATTTATCGCCACTCTTTATAACAAAATTTTAATTTCTCAGTAAATTCCATTCTCGCTTATTTATGATACGGCAGAAGTTTGGGTTTCCGTACCTGTTTCTGTTATTTAACATCATCATTTCATTTTCAACCGGACAAGGGTGCAGTGGTTGAAACTTCGGCACTTGGACCGGGAGGTATTGGGTTCGAATCCCACCAGAGGCTGGATGCAAAAAGAACATTTTCATCATCGATTACGATCTGTGATGTTAATAAACACCACTAAGACTCCCTGTTGGAGTGAAGAATTCAGCGCCGACCCACCGTTCATGTCAATGGAAGTGTACTTACAGGTGGTATACTGTAAAGTTGTGAATGGGTGGTTGCGTGTGTGGGAATGAAAAGGCGAGTATTGACCTTCACACATTAAATCCATTGGACAATTAACACTTTCTTATATTTAAAAAAAAAAAAAACAACATGTCGTTTTAAAATCTGTTGTATTCTTCGTTCAGGCCCAAGTCACACTTTATTTGGGATGGACTCATATTTTTCCTAACTGGAAGACGCCTTATTTGAATTTAACTTCTCGCGTCACCTTTAGGCTTTGTTCCTTGCCTTTTTATTGTGCCATATGTTTTTTTAAATTTATTTTATTAAGCCCAATAAAGGGTATTGCAATATTTAATATAGATACATAAAAAGACCAACATGATATACATAGTTTGGTGATATTTTAAATTTTTTTAGATTGTAATTTTATATTTTCATAGTTTTGTGGCTATCTGACGAAGGGTAGCACCATATTCGATCGATAAAGCATTCAATCCTTCTCGTTCATCGGTCGATAGTTGCATTCCTCGCAGCATAATTCTTTAAAAATTACTTTTAGGTAACAAAAAAGTATACTTTTAACGTAAAAAATAATTAACACCTTTTTATTAATGCTATCGAAAATTATTATTTGGTTTTTAGTAAACAATATTAAAATTAACAATAAAACTCTTTTAAAAATGCCCATAAAGCTATTTCCGTCCACTGGCGGTTGTTAAAAACAATAAATTAACATAACGGTAAAACGAAAAAGGAGTGAAAAGAAATATTTATTTCAGTTTGTTGAGTAGGTACCTGGAGTGACTATTATAATACCATGACAAATAAAGTACCACTGGTACTATATTTGACTTCTAGAGCTGGATAATATACCATGGTATTATATTTAGAATTCATATTTTTTTTTAAAGCAAGTGGGTTCCAACGATCTCTAATTAGAAATCGGGTGAAACAAGAAAACAAACTCTTAGCATCTCTTTAGTGTATCATGGTATTATAATTACCACTAATTTTCCAAATAATAGACCGGTAAAGTATTTGGATTTCACATTTTCTCTGAAAAATTGTTTTTCCTAATTAGTATACCATGGTATTATGATAGGCACTCTACGGTATTGACAATTTGTTCCATAAAATGTAAAATACAATCAGCGAAATGGTTTTGAAGAAAACAGTACAGAGTAGTTTGTCCGATATAGCTATTTCGCATAGTGTACGAGTAATTTTTTAAAATCCTTAATTCAGAACCATACATATTTATTTCATTATTTTCGATATTTTTTAAATTCTTTACGAATTAATTCGCATAGATTTATTTTGGAAACATTTATTAATAAAATACCACTCTAAATTATTTAGTTAAACTTATTTCGTACATTTTTTTTATATCTTCCTTTTGTTTCTAGATTTAAAAAGTGGTTTATAGTTTTTAAAATTTATAATTTCAACCCTGATACATTTTTCTGCGTGCAACTACATTTTTTGTTAAATTGTATAACTGCATTTCTATTTTTTGTTAATTTGTGTAGCTACACTTTTAATAAGAGTTAAATACTTTACTCCGGTGATGTACGACTACATCATCACTGGACGTTCTTTTTCCATTAATTTCAGAGCACACCTAAAAAATTTGCAGTTTATTAAGAAGCGGACTAATGTCAAGTGAGGAAATTTAGTTAAGACTAGAGAATAAGAATGTTAGGATTCCGATTCAATAAAATTGAAGTAACTTTAACTTCAATCAGAGCCTCCTTAATATAAGAGCCGTAACATTCCGCCATTTTTTTCCATGAGCTTTCCATAGAGGGGAAGCTTTTTGTTCTTTTTCATACCAATCAGTGTATTTTAATATTTTTTTAGAAGCTTTTTTGTATATAAAAACATTAATGCTTCGTTTCAATTTTTAATTTGAATGGTTAGTTCAATATTCAGGAAAAGCATATTTTAAAATTGAGTCATATTATGTCGAATTAATGCAAAAATATTCAAATTAGTCTACCACAAAAATTTTTTTTTATTGTAGAAATAAGGATTTGTTTATATGTGTATGTAAAAAATTAATATAGAGTGTTCCATCAAAAATTTCAGCATTTCTTTCCCAAAACAAACTTTCGTTAAAAAATACTTTTTGAGTAGCTATGTAATATGGGGGTTATTGTGTTCTGGATTCTATTACAACATTGTTGATGATTAAACTTCGAAAACTGTTTTTGTCGTTATTTGTTAAAAATTTCATCGCAACAAATTCGCAGGCTATACTGTTTCATCCTGTAGTATAAACAAACCGGAGCTTCATAAAATAAAAACATTATATTATAGAGCTTTTCACAATTAATAAACCAATCAATAGATGTCGCTAAGTATAAATTAAAGCTAAATATTAAAACCTAAATGTTTGATAACTAAAATTTAACAATTTATTATGTATACTGCTTGGTTCAATAGATTATTGAAATCTCCTGGAACTGAAAATAACCGAATACGAGCGAATTGAAATAAGAAAAGGAAAAATTTGGAAAAAATGTGACATTTTTCTATTATTGTTTTTCAGCGCGCAGCAACTACGATGATAAATATTTTGCGATGAAAAGCTTTATTTATGCCAACCGTTTTAAAAAATTATAATTGTTTTGAGTTTTATTAATTATGTTAAATTATTATATTAAAGATTTTGCGCTTAACTTACAATAATAATGGTTTATTTTCGTAAATAGTTATTTAATTATTTTACACTTTTCTGTAATTTCAAGTAAATTTATTACAGAGACATCTGTAAACGGATTTTCAAATTACAGAAAGCTCAGTTTTGCAATCGAATAAAATTGAAGTTTTTTACGTTTTGTTCTGTTTTGTAATAATATTTAATTAAGAAAACCATGACAACGTTGATTTTTTGTATACAAAAATAATAATAGATTTTGATGTAAAAATTTTATTATATGAATAATATTATTGTTTCTACATGGTGGTTCATAAAATTTCGTTTCAGCTCACGTTTTCTCTTTAATTTTGTAATAAATGGAGAATGTTTAGATTGCTATTAAGTGCATCGTTCATCTCAAAAATTCTGAGGTGCATGTGACCAGAATTACCAAATAAGTTACATTTTTATAAAACTAAATTTTAAATTGGATGTAAGAGGAATCCGCGGCACCACCCTTTATTATCTTACTTTATAAACCTACACAACTAAACGGAAAGCTCATTTTTATAGAAAATTAATAAATTTTTGCTCCGCTTTAGTTAAATTTACCAAATAAATACTACATTATGATGGCTGATTTTCAAATATGTGTTCTTTGAATAGTTTATTAAAAATATAAAATTAAAATTTAGATGATTTGTTTAATTTTTTATTCATAAATTCATGTTCAAAAATTTTCCAATTACCACGGTTTCTTATAGTAATTCAATAAAAGCTTCCCCTCTACTGAAAGCTCTCTTTTTAATATTGCGGCTCTTCAAAATCATAGATGGCTCTGCTTCAATTGAAGTAACTTTACCGACCAAAGGGCACAGTGGTTAAAGCTTTGGCGTTTGGATCGGGAGGTACCAGGTTCGAATCCCGATAGGGGTTGAATGCAAAAGGAAATTTTCATCAACAGATTACGATCTGTGATTAAAAGGAACACAACTACGACCCCCTAACGGCGTGCAAAACTCATGGGCCTACCCATCTTCCAAGTCCAGAATAGGCTGACATAGAGCTATGCAATGCGCAGATGGAAACTTAAATCGGCCCTATAGCCGTACGTCTTCGATTTGGCAGATGATGCGTAAAGTAAGACGGAATAATAAACTGCGAAAGAGCAGGGAGTGCTTCGGCCCCAAAACAGATGACATGGATTTAAATAAAAAAAATAAAAATTAATAATAATATTTAATTAATTATATTATTATATATTATAAAAGAAGCCATGCTTTGTTGTTATGATGATTTACCATGCTTTGTTGTTATAATGATTTACCATGCTTTGTTGTTATGATGATTAATTCAAATGGGTGACTTTAACGTGCAGATAGATTGTAGGTACTAAGTACCATCCTATGAAGAATTTTTAAAGTTCTTGATTGTTTTTTTATTACAGTTTTGCAGTTTATCTGTTTTATAAAAACTTACATTGAAACTCCAGTCGTAAAAATACGACAACACAGTCCTGTTTATATACTCATAGATTATTTATCACTCGCTGTAAGTCCACTACAGGAAGAATTCGAAGTTGAATCGGAAACATAAATTACGAGATTGAAACTCTGAACTGTGCCATGTAAGAAATATAAAAAATTCTTAAACTATTCTTAAAATATTACCCATACCTAACTATGGTAAATATATACATATCCTTTTACAATACAGCATCAGAGCCGTATTGCTTTCGGTATTACTTCCAAGGTTTTTGTTTAATAAGGGTTGTCTCCAATTCGAAAAAACTTGCGTCATAACGAGCGACTGTTCTAAATTTTTAATTACCTAAATGTTAGCTCAGAGAAAGTTTTCTGGTAGTCGAATGATTCATCGACTAGGCGTTCTTTTGAATAAATTTCAATACCCACAGAACAAGTTTGCTGTTTATTAGCAAGCTTAGTAACAACAAGTTTATTAAGAAGCTGATTACAAAGAGACAATTTAGTATAGACTAGATAATAAGAATGGTACAGCAATCAAGAATCCGATGCATTATAATTAAACTTAATTTAGCTTATATTTACCAAGTCATTCTAAATTATGATCATTTACATGAATTAGCATTAAAGCGAATTTCACCATTTACCATGCTTTTTCGTTATGGTGATTTATCCAAATGTACTGTACAGGTACTAAGTACCATTCGTTTACAAATTTTTAAAGTGTTTAGTTTCTTTTCTGTTTCAGTTATAAAGTTTAACAGTTTTATAAAAATCTATATTAAAGCTCCAGTCGTAAAAATATCATAACATAGGCCGTCCTGTTAAAACTCAAAGATTATTTATCACTTTCGAACATACCGACTTACACGCTTGAACTATTTTGATGAGAAAACTATTGCCGAACAACTTTCTATATATCCATATTGTAAACTATGATAACTTACCTTATTACATATGGAAAAACCTATAATGAAAGGCTCGATGTTGAATATCGCAAAAATTCATTTTTGTGAAAGCTTTTGTCTGATATTCAAAAACAAAGCCCACTTGAATAGTCCGACGTCTGAGCCAAACAAACTACAAAAAATTTATCAATTAAATACTAATCGCCTCCCCATCCCTTAATTTATAACCTGTTTTTAATTTCACATGCCTCATAACTTCCAGCATCAACAACACAATCAATAAATTATTATGTATATTTATTTTGAATTCTCCACATCCCTGTAAGTACAAACAAATTTACTAGATACTAACTTATTTATAAAGCATATCCAATAACCAGGAAACATAAAAAAGTATTTGCCACCTTTATTATACACTTTTACTTTTACACTTTACTTATATTTTCCACACAAAAAAATAAACAATTTAACTTGAACGATTTTTTTATTGCCTGCCTTCTTATTCGTTTGTTTCTATTTTTTATAACATGCTAATTTACTGAGTTTACTGTATAATTATTCATTTGTTTTAATTTTCCTTGTTTTATACTTTTTTTTTTGTAAAATTGGTATGTGTGTCTAGATGTGCGCTTTTTACATAAAAAATATGCTCAAGTAAAACTAATACAATGTCTCTAATAGTGTTTATGATACACATAGTTTTTTGCCATTTGGGAATAAGTAGTTTAGTTTTAGCTTGTAGATGTGAAAACTTTAATATTTTCTTATTTTAATTGGTAAAATAATATTAAAAATCTCGGGGTTTAAGTGGTAGAATTTGGTTTTTAAATGTATTGTCAACATGTTGTTTTTATTCGTTTCACTTTATAATAACGTCTATGTTTTTGGCAGAGCGATTTCGAGATAATCAATATTTCTTCATATCATTGGCGTACATAGGATTTCTTGAGGTGAGGGTCCAAATTTATTGAGAACAGTAATTTCATATATGTACATGTTTAGCTGTCAAACGCCACTGTTCTCATACAACCAAACAACCAACCACGTTGCAAGGTTATGAGTTCCAAAGTAAAAATGTCTTGATTTTTCAATTTACTCGAAAGAATAGCTCAAATGTTGAATAAAATTTGCAAAATTTGCTTTTTAACTGGGACAATTTTTAAATGTACGAGTATTGCTTGGCTGCAAATGGCATTTTCTTTCTTAATTGCCCAAAAATATATGTATGTATATACTCATATTAGAGGTTATTGCAAAATGTATTCGACCTTCTCTGCCTGTGCTGTTGAAACGAAAAGCACTTGTGGGTAAAGTTTTGTTTGTCACTGTGATTTGATTTGTGTCGAACATTATTTCGGCTGTGAATAACCAAGTCTTTGGGTTAGTTTCCTAGAACGCTGGTAGCCGTGTCAAGTTTCTTGACGATGTTATCTCAGGTTGGGCTTGTACATCTTGCTGCTGATTATTGTCACCATCGAGCAATTGTTTATTGTGTTTACCGCCAATTGTCATGTTTATTTATAACAACACACAACAACAAAACCGGCGTCGGGAACACCAATTATTGTAGATAAGATAATTTTATTTATTATTATTATCATTATTAATTTAATTTTTTAAATTTATAAATATTATTTCTTAATAAAATACTATTTTTAATAGATTAAAACCATCCATCAACCGCTATCTATAATGGTTGTGTGGCGAAGTTGCATCGTGGTGTGCGGCGGTGTTAACGGGCGTAGCGGCTTACCCGGGCGGCTGATAGATATGAACTTGTAGCATCTTGGTGGCGCTTGAATGACGCTCTTCTGTTTGCGCAGCGTGTTGCTTTCTTTTTTGGAATTTTCACAATTTTAATAAATTTTAAAAACAATTAATAAAATTCTCCGACGTCGAATCAGCAGATTATTTCAATACAAAAACTCTATTTATTTTTAATTTTAATTTTAGATCTTTTATTTATTTAAATGAAAACCAAATTAAAATTGCTTATGGTATCGGTTGGCTGGTGATGCTGATCTCCAAAAACCAAAAAAATAATTGAAAGATTCTTGTGTTTTTTTTGTTTTGGCAAACAGCAATCTGATTTAAACCAGATTTTATTGGTTTGATTTTTATTAATTTGATTACCAAAATACATTACAAGTGGAAACACTTTTCTTAATAATTTAAATGACGATGGGACCGTCCCTTTGGTGAAGTTCCATTACCATCGTTTCTTGTTGTATTAAATTATTTTGTTTTGTTAATCAATAATAATATAATATAATTGTTAATCATCAACTGTAAAATAAATAGTTGCTGTAGTTTCCATTTTGATATAATTATTTGTACGAAGAATTGTTCATTGGTTAATAATTAAATTGTACAGTATTTCTTGTAGTGCAAGAATCCAGCCGGTACAAACTTATAAAACTGCTCCAAAAATTGTTTTGTTAATTTGATTCCTTCTCGGCTTCTATCAATATTTTGTAGTTGCTTGGAAAAATCTTTGTCGTTGTGACACCACTTAGGTGCGAGCCACCATAAATAACAACTATTTAGATTAATTACATTAATATCACGAATGGATCCGATGAACTTGAAGATGTTGCAACGTGCCTCCATGTATTAGGAGTATGTATTGCTTGTACGGCGCTGGTCTGGTTGGCTATTCAATATTTTGCAAGTTTCTAGGTGAAGACGGTAACCATTCCAATTCATTTCACGAATCGATCCATTTGCATATTTTGATCAGATTAATTTGCAAATATGTTATAAGGTTTGATAGTAACACGGCACCCAATATTTCTGTACGAGGAATAATGTGGTTATAGGTTTTATTGGCGCGACCTTGTTTTTGCTCCAACGTATATATAGATCATTTGTTCCAACAGTGATACAACTCAACATTCATTCATTTCTAAGATATTCGAATCACACGATTCCCAATAATTCATATTTTTATTATTCTGTATCAAAACATACTCTGTTGTAATTCGCGAAAGAAATTAACATTTTAAGTTACTGGAAACTATTTTACGAAAATTTACAAAATATTACTAAAACTATAAAAATTAAGATCCAATTGAGGATTTAGGAATAGAAAAAAAAAATATTTTACAAATCAGAAAATATTTTTATTTACTTTCGAAAAACGCCGTTTTTACAAACAATTTTGATTGATATTTTCAAATCGCTTTACTGAAAAATTTAAAATTTTGGATCTTGCAGCATTCTTGCAGCAAATGAGAGATATGATTGCAGAATGTTTCCTTGGGGATAGGCTAAGCATAGCCACTTTGAAAACAAACATTATATCTCCATGGTGGTTGGGGTTTTTGTGTTGGACGTCGGTCTCAATTTGATTTTCGATTAGTTTTGGTTTTGGCGTCTACGAGAGCACAGTTTCAGGACGATGTAATTGGTACCGCATTTAGAGAATTGCCACTTTGATATTAAGCCACTTTGAGAACAAAAATAATACACCCTGCGCCATTGAAATGTTTTGTTTCGATTATTTTCTATTTCATGCAATTCTCTTGTTTTCTACTACATTTGTTGACTAATTTTTATGGTTTTTGTTTTTTTTTTCATATGTTTTTCACTTTTACTGTATGTTTTACGTGTTACTAAATATTTAAAACAAAATATAAGGATCAATTATTAGCTTAGTTTCAATAAAGAAGTCTAAGGTTGTGTTCCAAACACCGACTTATTTGTGGACACCGACTTATTCAAATAAGTCACCTCGCGAGCAGACTTATTTGAATAAGTATGTCTACACAGAAATGTCTCCAAAAATGTGCCTTGACTAAATGTAATCATGCAGTTTTTTTTCAAATCTAGTGGCAACGACCAACATGTCAAAGAAATTTTTCTTCCATATAACAAAAATTGCATTTTGTTTTTTTTTGATATTACGTCACAAATAAGTCGGTATAATGAATTGGAACGACTTGACCGACTTATTCAAGATGGCGTCAAATAAGCAAATAAGTCTGTAATCAGTCGGTGTTTGGGATACAGCCATAGAGTTAATTTTAAAATGGGACGCGGTAAATTAATGCTGACGAAAAAGCCAAAATTTTGTAACTAGAGGCAAAAAAGTACATATACATTCACAAATTGCAAGATTAATTAAGTGTAGCGAAACAGCAATTAAAAAGTTCCTTATTCCGAAAATTAAACGGTTGCGAGAAAGATCGGCTCTGGTGAAAAGAGGAAAACTTCTGTTCGCACAGGTCGAATACTCAGACGATAGACATTTGGCGCTAAAGCAAAGGTTTGCCACGGCTTTAGAGCTGAGGAGAGAGCTTGCAACATTAACAACCGAGACTATTTCAGTTCATACTATCCAAAGAAGGCTGAATGAATTTGGCCTCTATGAAGACCTGCGAAAAAACCATTACCTACTCACAGGAAAAGTGAGAGCTGAACGACTCAAATTCGCAAAAGAACGAAAAAACTGGACGTTGGAGGACTTGAGGTGAGTCATGTTCTCGGATGAATCCAAGTTCAATATTTTTGGACGCGACGGAAAGATAAGTGTTTGGCGGCGAAAAGACGAACGGTATTTATTAGAATGTGTTTCGCCAACAGTAAAACATTCACCATATGTTATGGTTTGGGGAGCCATAACAGCCTTTGGAGTGGGATCACTATGCCTTTTGAAAAGACCAGTAAACGGAGAAAAATATAAAAAAATTATCGAAACCTGCGTAGTACCGACTATTGAGGACCTAAGCCTATAGTCGATAGTCCACTCTTCCAGGACGATTCAGCGCCGTGGCACAGGACACGCATTGTAAGTTATAGATGGTATCTGTGTCGTAAGAATACTTTATTTTAGAGTCTATTTTCTTTAGGTAGCCGAATTTAAAAAAAATAGCTTGGAGATTGAGTTACTACCCTGGCTAATTGTCCTGACCTCAATATTATTGAAAATTGTTGGTCCGTCATGGAGAAAAACATCAAAAAATATAAGCAGGAAAGTGTCAGAGAGCAGAAAAAACTCATAGAAAAAGTCTGGTTAATCAAACTTTACTATGCAATACCGAAAATGATTAAGGCCATCATAAAAGCCAAGGGCGGGCCCATTAATTATTGATTTTAAGAAGTGCAATTTTTCTTCACTCATAATTTTTTTTTCTGGTTCAATTGAATTTTTTACTTATGTTAATCTTTATTTTGAATAAAAATTACCGTTGTTAACAACAAACTAGTTTTCAATTGAAGTAACTTTGTTAAAAGCACTGTCTGTGAAGAACCACCAAATTGGTACGAGGTAGGGGAAGTATTGCTTGTCCCAAGTTATGTAGGTTTAAAATGTCGGATCAACGTTTTTATATATGTTCCATATTTAGAATAGTGTAGAAATTATGTTGATAATCAGAATTTAACATTTTTGAGAACTACTTTTAAAGCAAACAGCGGCATTACCAAAATTTACTAGACATTTTTAAACCAAATATTTCAATGCCGCGGGGTTATATCTTTAAAGAAGTTAACATTTTAAGTAAGGTCATCGGTCTCACTATTTCTCACGAGAAATACTCGTCCTACTTTTTACTATTGTAAAGTTTCAGGACTTCATAATGGGTAACTCATGGTGAGAACGATTTGTATATAAAATGTCATAGCTTCTCATGGTGAGAATAGTTTTCTCGCTATTAATTACATTGTCTTGATCCTTTGCACTCATACAGCATAAGATCAGTGATATTTTGGCAATTCGCAGAGAATAAGGAAATTGGTATAAGATTTTTCTTATAATTTGATATTTTATTTTCTTTTACATACCAAAATAATGTATAGTAATCAGAAAAATTTTGACCTCAAAATTTTTACAGATTAACCATTCACTATATCACCGAAGTCAAAAAAAGGTATTGTACTTTTTAAAAAATCCCTGTATATATGTGGTCCCAAGCAGATTTAATGTTTGTAGATTTTCTACATACCAGACGGACTTTCTGATCGGGATGAAACTTCATCTTAAGCTTTTTTCATAAATTGGGAGATCCCAATGATTTTTGGCTGTAATCGGTCCACCGAAAGTGTCATCCTTCGTAATAGCCTTTTCGTTTTTTGCAAATATTTTGAAAATAAAAATTTATCATTTATGAGAAAAACTATTATTAAACTATTATGAATTAAAAGATTCTAAATACAAAATTGTCCTTTCGGCCTCGCTCGCCAAGAGTTACCAATTAAATGGTTCTGAAATTCTACATTCGTAGAGACTAACTAGGACCAGAACTACTCGTAAATCATAGTGAGATCAATGAGCAATATCGAACATTTTCTGGGTTGAATTTTGGGCAAAGTTCAAATACATCGTCCGAAGCGATACGGGTAAAGTACCAACTTCGATTGATTAAAGAATCTGGCCGTACCATTTGGGTTAGCTCTTTGCGGGACACTCTGTATAACCACTGATGATTCAATCAATCAACGTTATAGTAGTATATTGTATATAACAAGTGAAGAAAGTGATTGATTGCATGGTAAATGCCAATGTCAAAACGAAGTATGATCTGTATTTTTAAACACAATACAAATTTAAACACAATGCGAGCAATTAATTGCATTAAAACTTTAGAATCACAACTAAGGCTGCGTACCAATCCAAGGGTAAAAGTTAATTTTAAGTAAATTTTTCGGTAAATTCAATTATTTTTGAAAATTTCTATAGTAAACTGATCGAAAAATCTGTACTAAAATCGATTTTTACCGTAGTAAACGATTTACCCTTGGATTGGTACGCAGCCTAAGTAAAATTTTACCTCGATAATTGCAAAACTGTGACATCATTTCTAAATTTAAAAAAATATATCATACGAAGTTTTATCGATTTTATCAATTTCCATTTTAATCCATTATCAACGGTGAAGGCTATCAATCTTGCAAATTTTTTCGAATGGAACGGGCGTTTTATGAATGGTAGTGTTGAAATTAAAACCTACTGTAATTATAATTATATTATTTTTAATGTATTATTATTTTATAAAATAATAAGTCTTATATATATTATATAACGGATGTCATTTATAAAACTAACAACATATATCAGTGTATATAGTGTATAAAAGATCAGTTCAGTGGATTATCAAAGATGCCTGTATGAGCTTTTGAATTTTCATTTATTTTGCTTTATATTCGTTTTTGTTGAGTCCTCGCGTAGTTTCTGATGAAACAAGTCGTAAAAACACGAATGTTATGTAAAATAATAAAACCATTGTATATAAAATTGTGCGAAAACTATCAAAATAAAATTTATATAAAAAATAAAATTAAATGTGTGAAAAGTTTTTATTTATGTAAAAACATAACTATTGATTTCATCAGCTTTTTTAAAATACAGTCCACAACTAACATCGTATACATAAAATTAGTCCTTCGAGCCGGATGGCTATCATTGCATCGGTAAATTACATCCTCGAAATCAATAAAAATTTTAGCCATCGTACATAATTTTTAATATTTTCATTGGTTAAATATAATAAGTAGTGTTCATAAATTCGTAAGCTTTAAGCAATTTATAAAAATAACATAAAATAAATCGTATGTGTAATCTAATCATCATACAATATTGTATCGACACGAGAAATTTCTTCGAAAAAAGACAGTTTGCCTCAGCACGTGTATATAAAATATCTTCGATATTTAATTAATTTTTCAAATCATCGTGCCAACAATTTAATAATTCTTCGGAAAATTTATTGATGTATTTGAACATCGATAATATTTATCATCTTTTTTGAACATCATCGTTTTGCATCCTCGCAGCAATATTCACATCGTTTTCATCATCGTTATTGCATTATCGTTTTATTCCTCGCAGCAATATTCAATATTATAAAAATATAGTATATGCAATAAAAAATCGTCGGAAATCTTCGGGCAATAAAATCTTCGGAATAAACTACATCATCTCTTCGATTTCATCGGTTTATTGTATCACAAAATCATCGGCATATAATTTAAACAAATTTAAATATTGTTACATAATTTTCATCATCTTTAAATATTGCGGCTTCACATTGGGATACATTAGTAAAGTTTACTATTATCAACATTGTATATCCATCATAAGTAAAAGAAATCATCGCCAAAACTTCATATTGAATTTTCATCAAGACAAGAACTTCGTTAGCAGATAACAATATTTATTATCGTATTCGAGAATAACATCGGTATCAGGACACAGGTACAATTTAGTAATTAAATTAATTTAAAATTAAATTTAAATAATTTTCTTAAATATTTAAATATAGTAAAAGTGGTTCAAATTCAAACTAATTAGCTTTACAAAAAATAATAATAATAATTAAATCAAACAAACATGTCGGATTCAGATAGCGAAACTGAATTATCAGTTCCTGAAAATATTAAAAAGTGAAAAAGGATTTGTTCGGGGTACAAGGGTCGTGTTACATATTTTTTTAAATAAATTAGCAGAGTCTGAATACAATACCATTGTAGAATTGGAATCCGCTTTGACTCGTCTTCGAGTAACATATTCTAAGTTTGATGAAATTCAAATTAAATTAGAAATATTAAGTGAAGATGCTGAAACATATAGAGATAAATTTGAAGATGAATTTGGATTTGTGAAGCTTCAATTTTAAATCAAATTGAAGAAATTCGAACGAATGCAAAATTGACTCAATTTAAAAATGATAATTCACCAGAAATTATTTTAAAAACTTCGACCAGATTAAAGCTTTCAAATATTCAGTTACCAAATTTCGACGGCTCTGAGTTGAATTGGTTAGACGTTCATGGTATTTTCATTGAACTAATCCATTCAAAAAAAGGTTTGAGTAACCTAGCAAAATTTCACTATTTAACTTCGTGTATTAGGGAAGGAAAAGCCTATAAATTCATTCAACCGTTGTCAATATCAACGGAAAATTATCCAATTGCATGGAAAAACCTAACCGATCATTATAATGGCGAAATAACAATTCAAAAATTGCATATGAAAAAGATTTACGAAATTAAAAAACCAATCGAGAATTCTATATCATCTCTTCAAAATTTTATCGATGTTATTGTTAAAAGTTATTATTCTTTAAAGGCGTTAAATGTTTCAGTACTATTCAGTTGATCATCTGGATGATCAATCAAAAATTGCTTCTTCAACTAAAAAATTATTGTCGTTTGAAGAATTAATAGAAATTCTTCGAGGAAGGTGTAGATTAAGGAACCTCAAAAATCTTCGACCAGCTCCCAACAAATAGATCGAATGCCTAAGCCATTGATAGCAAAGCAACCTCGAGTTATGAGCATTCAAAACATCGCTTGTGTATTTTGTAGTGTTCAAATCATGTTATTAACCAGTGTCTAAAATTTAAAGAGAATAAATTGAGTCCTCAAGATCGTTATGAATTCGTGAGAAAACATAATTTATGTACTAATTGCCTTCGACAAAATCATTGAGTTTTCGACTGTAAGTCATCACCTTGTTCGTTGTGTTCTTTAAAACGCAATATTCTTCTCC
Source organism: Nephrotoma appendiculata (assembly GCA_947310385.1). Classification (NCBI taxonomy): domain Eukaryota; kingdom Metazoa; phylum Arthropoda; class Insecta; order Diptera; family Tipulidae; genus Nephrotoma; species Nephrotoma appendiculata. The sequence continues at coordinate 90,062,954 of OX371225.1, forward strand.
ACTGCGGGCGGAATAATTCAATAATGAGTGTTTCCAAAAACGATTCTAATAATATTCCAGAAAAATTGCCTCAGGTATTGTTTGCTTCTAATTCAGCAAATCTTAAAAATGAGTTTTCAACGCCAAATCTCAAAAATCAAAAAACTCAGATACTATTAGGAACTATAGTTGTTTGGAATAGAAATTATTGGGGCGATAGAATGCAATGTAGAGCGCTATTGGATAGTGGCTCTCAAGCTAATTTTATTACTGAGACCATGCGCAAAAAATTGTCATTAAGAACAGAACCGGTAAATATCAGAATCTCCGGGATAGGTGGCGCAACATCAACAGTTACCAAAAATGTAAATGTTTTCCTCGAAGCACGAACATCAGGTTTTAAATGTAATTTGAATTGTTTGGTAAAATCTAAAATTTCCGAGATTATTCCATCCGATTCAATACGATAAAAACGTTTTAAAGGATCATACTCAACTATTAGATCCTTGGTTTTATAAACCGGCAGCCATTGATTTATTAATTGGTGCTGAAATATTTTCTGAAATCATTTTAGGAGGAAAACTTGTAACAAGTCATGATCTTACAATGTATAAAACTGTTTTCGGACTTGTAATAATGGGAAAAACTTTAATTGGTGAACATTCCTTGAATCATAATTCTGAGATTTCTAATACTTCGACTATGGTTTTTAGCGTCTTCGAAAGTCTTGATGAGCAGATTCAAAAATGTTGGTTAATTGAAAATATTTAAAACCCAAAAGCGCACTCAATTGAAGAGAAATTATGCGAGACTCATTATTCAAAAAATGTCATTAGAACGAAATCAGGGTGACATAGTGTAGCTCTTCCAAAAAACCAAATATTGGTGAGTTAGGTAATTCTTCTAGCATAGCTGCAAAACAATTTCTCACAATGGAAAGGCGTCTTCATAACAAACCAGATCTTTTTGAGCAGTATTCTCAATTATGAATGAATACATCGATTTACAACACATGATAGAATTATCTAATCCAGGTGAAAGTGAATGTAAGCACAACAATTATTTTATGCCACATCACGCAGTTATACGTGAAAGTAGTAGCTGTTCAAAAAGCCGGGTAACTCCACTAAAATCACAAACTATACCTCGGTTGGAGCTGTGCGCTTCATTGCTCTTGGCTCAAATAGTCGAAAAAATCATTTTAGTTATGCAAATAAAATTTAATTCAATTTTTCTATGGACTGATTCTGAAATCACTTTACATAGAATCAAATCGGTTCCAGGGTGTTTCGAAGTCTTTGTAGCTAATAGAATTTCAAAAATACACGATTTGAGTTCTCCCTGATTGGTATTATGTTCCAACTATAGTTAATCCTGCAGATATAGTGTCTCGAGGGCTTATGCCGCAGGCATTTTTTAAATCAGTCGTTTTTGTCGGAATTACATCAAAATGAAGTATTCAAATTTTATATTGATTCCCATATTCAATGACATACTATTCCCCCACGGTCACCTCATTTTGGAGGCTTGGGGAAGCAGCGGTCAAAAGTGCGAAATATCACATAAAACGCGTTCTTACTTATTCAACATTTTCAATCGAGCAACTTCACACGATCGTGGTTCAAATCGAAGGATGTCTGAATTCACGTCCGATTGGTCCTATGTCAGATAATCCAAATGATTTTGAAAGTCTTACTCCTGGCCATTTTTTAATCGGCCAACCGATCAATTCCATCCCTGACCCATCATTGTTACATTTGCAATTTAATCTTTTAAGTCATTTTCAAAGAATTCAATTTACATTTCAAACATTTTGGAAGCGATGGTTAAACGAGTATCTGTCAATTCAACAGGATCGTCGAAAATGGACTAAACCATGTGAATCACTAAGAATCGGTGATTTAGTAATCTTGAAGGAAGATAACGTGCCACCATTAAAATGGCCAATGGCTCGAATCATAAAGCTGCATAAAGGCCAGGATAGATTTGGAAGAGTGGTGACTTTAAAAACATCGAACTCCGAATTTAAACGCGCTATTACTCGCATTTGTCCTCTTCCAATTGAGAATTCGATTAGTAATGAAATTTACAAACAAAATTAGCAATAAAGTTATTGTGAGTTTTTAATTAGCCTGAATTTGGAACATTTAATACTTCAAGGGTGGGAGTATGCTGAAATTAAAACCTACTGTAATTATAATTATATTGTTTTAATGTATTATTATTTTATAAAATAATAAGTCTTATATATATTATATAACGGATGTCATTTATAAAACTAACAATAGATATCAGTGTACATAGTGTATAAAAGATCAGTTCAGTGGATTATCAAAGATGCCTGTATGAGCTTTTGATTTTTCATTTATTTTTCTTTATACTCGTTTTTGTTGAGTCCTCGTGTATTTTCTGAAGAAACAAGCCGTAAAAACACAAATGTTATTGTTATGTATTGGATTACCGACCTTCGACTGTAATAATTATCGGGTAATACTTCTCTGTCCTTTGTACAGATATATAAAATAAACATGGGAGCATTCTAAAATGGACTATATAATAAAGCACACCATGTAGAATATTATTAACAATAAATGTATATAATAATTACTGTGTGGTTTCATTAAGTATATAATAATTGGCGACGAGGATGGGATATTACGCGTGTGTCTAAATATATATACGCATATATAAAAGTGAATAAAATAATAAAAATTAATTACCGCATTTTACAATATGGCGGATGAAAACCAAATCGATGTGGCGGCGTAGTTAAAGTTGCTACAAGAATTACAAAATGGCAATCGGGATACAAATATACAATTCGGTACATTTAATGAAAATGAGGAAACATTTTCAATTTACAAGCAGCGTTTGGAAAATTATTTACAAATGCGATCTGTTACAACAGAGGAACGCAAAGTACAAATATTAATTAATTGCATCGGCACTAAGCATTATCAATTGCTTAGTAGTTTAACTGCGCCGGACTTGCCAAATACAAAATCATATGAGGAGTTAACTGGAATGTTGGAGAATCATTTGTGGCCGAAACCAAATGAAATTACAGAGCAGCATAAATTTCTGCTTAGAACACAACACGAAGGTGAATCAGTGGCAACATACGTGTCAGAGTTGAAACGTTTAACTTTTTTCTACAATTTTACATGTACATCCTGCAATAAGTGTACAGCAGAAACTCATTTAAGATCTCAGTTTATACGGGGCATTAGTGACGCGGAGATTCGCCAGCGTTTGCTAGAAGAAATTCAACCCAGTATGGATAGAATTGTGAAAGCGGCATTAGCAATGGAAGCATCAAAAATTCAAAGTCAATCAATGTAGAAGGTACACCAAGTCAAGGACAGCGCCGAGATATATCAGAATGAACGGTGGCCAAAACGAAATGAAAATACGTCGAAGAGTTTTAACGATGGTGACTCAGGCAAGGGCGACAGCAACAATAGACAATTAACTTGCTATAGATGTGGAAAACCAGGGCACAAAGCGAATGATTGCAGAAGCAAGGATACATTTTTTTTTTTTTTTTTTTATTTAAAGCACGCAGGCTTATCATTTATTTTCAATACGATTTTTGTCACATATAATAATAATAATATACAAAAAGAAAATAAATGAGTAGGGTAATCATCACCGATTTAACGGCAGTATTGATCTACCCTTTAATAAGAAAAATTATGAAAAAAAAAGTTGAATAAATATTACAAATAAAAATTTAAATGAATATTACAAATAAAAATTTAACAATAAAAATATAAAAATAAAAATATAAAAAATAAAAATATAAAGAATAAAAATAAAAATATAAAAAATAAAAATATAAAAAAGATTAAACTATTGAAACTAAAATTAAACTGCATCAGACTAAAACTCTAAATAGAAAATCGATATTAGGGTGCTCAAAAAGCCAAACTTTAAGTAATTGGAGAAATGATTTTGAATTTATTTGTTGCCGTATGCTAAGTGGAAGTTGGTTAAATAAGGAAGGAGCAGTTACCAGGAAATATTTTCTAAAATGTTCACTAAAAAAATGTGGAACAACAAATAAGAACTGATCATTGTTCCTAATGTTGTATCGCACATTTGATCTCAATAATCGGTGCCCACTTCGCAAATAAAATAAACGTAAAACCTTTTAAACATATAAATGTTGTAATGGCAAAACTTTAAAACTCAAAAATAATGGCCATGCAGAAACCCGCGAACACTTAAAACTCATGATACGAATAGCATATTTCTGAACAATAATGAGAATTTTTAAAGTTGAATGGTAGCAACCACCCCAACACGATAAAGCATATTCGAGCCTAGAATTAATGCAGGCATAGTAGAATTTTAGCAATACCGATTTAGGAGCTACAGGTCTTAATAGATATAAGGTTCGTAATGCATTGCTGAGAGACTTTTTTAATTTATCGACATGATGCTTCCAACTCAGATTACAATCAACAATAATTCCAAGATACTTGAAACTCTCAACAGCTTCAATGGAAATGCACAAGCTGGAGCAATTAACGGTATTACAAAAACTGGAATGATACGTTAACGGTGAATGTAAAAAACTGCTACACAAACTAAAATGCATAATCTTAATTTTGTCACTTAAAATTAAGAAATGCTGGTCAAACCATTTCCTTAAAACTAAAAGGTCCGCTGCAATTTTACGGCGAACATCAGTCTGTGAGGACCCACGATAACATAAGCTCATATCGTCTGCAAAGGCAACAATCGTGCCTGCCAAATTTGTACTAAAAATTGAGTTTATGTAAATCAAAAATAAAAGGGGTCCCAAGACGGAACCTTGAGGAACACCAATGTTTAAAACATAAGGACAGCTCATAGTTTCATTCACCTTAACAACATGATTACGATTTGCAAGATATGATTTAAACCAATTATTAATGTTTCCTCTGAAACCGATTTTAGAAAGCTTATGTAATAGAAGATTATGATCAACCATGTCAAAGGCTTTTTTTATGTCTACAAAAAGCCCAGCGCAAGAGTCGGAGTTATTTAGCGATGCATGCACGCCATTTAAAAATTCAATTAAAGCAGATACTGCAATCAGGGTAAATTAGCGCAGGGAGGCAAAAAACCACATGAATGTAGATTTTCTATCTCGGCATCCGGTGGTGGAAACCTATCAACCAAGCGACAAAGAAGAACTTATAGTGTATCAATTGTCGGAAGATATTCTACCAATAACGAGTGGAACAATTTCAAAGGCAATGAAAAGTGATAACATTCTATGTGATCTATACAACTGTCTACAGATTGGAAGTAATTTAGAAGGCACACCATTTAAGGGGCAAGAAGCTGAACTAACACTACAAAATGGATGCATTTATAAAGGTATCCGGATCTTAATTCCAATCACACTATAAACAAATCCTTAATGAGTTACATATGGCACATATTGGTATCGTCAAAATGAAAGCACTAGCACGGAGCTATTGTTATTGGACAGGCATAGACTCCGATATTGAGGCAATGGTGAAGAGTTGTAGCGAATGCGCGAGAGTTGCAAAAGAACCATCGAAGGCGCTTATACATACGTGGGAACGTCCAACTATGCCTTGGCAACGAATACATATTGATTTTGCGGGGCCATTTATGGAACATTATTTTATGGTGGTAGTGGATGCAAGAACAAGATGGTTAGAGGTGGTGCTCATGAAAAATATCACAAGCTTCCACACCATTAGATCATTACGCGAAATTTTTGCACGTTTTGGCTTGCCACCAATAGTGGTAATGGACAATGGTACTAATTTTACGTCTAAGAAATTCCAAGATTTCTTACGAAGCAATGGTATCACACATAAGCGAACGGCTCCAGCACACCCATCCACCAATGGACAGGCAGAAAGAAGTGTCCGAACATTAAAATTTGCATTACGGGCCGCAATGAATGATCCAGGAGATCTTCATTTGAAACTACATCGATTCTTACTGCAATACAGGAAAATAATTAATTCAACAACAGGGAAAAGCCCAGCTGAACAAATGCTACGATTTAATTTACGATCGATCATCGATTTAATTAAGCCGACAGAGAGGGTAAATGATTATACGAATATCAACCCATCAAAGTGTACAAGACGGGAGCTGAGCATAGGCGATACAGTTCAAATCCGTTGGTACCAAAATAAAATGATCAAATGGAAATTTGGTAAGGTAATATAGAAAGAGGGTTTCTTACACTATCTGATTGAAGTCGAAGGAAAATTTCATCGCCGACATATTGACCAAATACGTACAACGGGGGTTGAAGGAAATACAGAAGCTTACTCGAATATATTAAAAAAGTATTCAAATACAGATGAACCGATGGTTACAACAGATGGCGTTTACTCTACGAAGAACAACGATGATGAAACTGCTACAACCGGAATGGAAAGTAAAGAACTTACAAATGAATTAACTAATCGGCAATCAAGGGAGTCGCAACCGGTGGAAGTTGCTTCATCAACGTCAGCCTCAGCGCAAGCAACGGGTAGTATACAAAAAGGGGTTGAAATTAAATCTGGGCATATACGAATGGATGAACCAGATAGTCTTATAGTCCGACGGTCAAGCCGAGTGTGTCGACCCCCTAATAGGATGGATTTATAATGGGTAAAATTCCTTTCGCCGGGAAGACTGTTATGTATTGGATTACCGACCTTCGACTGTAATAATTATCAAGCAATACTTCTCTGTCCTTTGTACAGATATATAAAATAAACATGGGAGCATTCTAAAATGGACTATATAATAAAGCACACCATGTAGAATATTATTAACAATAAATGTACATAATAATTACTGTGTGGTTTCATTAAGTATATAATAGTTATGTAAAATAATAAAACCATTGTATATAAAATTGTGCGAAAACTATCAAAATAAAATTTATATAAAAAATAAAACTAAATGTGTGAATAGTTTTTAATTATGTAAAACAGAACTATTGATTTCATCAGCTTTTTTAAAATACAGTGCACAACTAACATCGTATACTAACGGCTCATGTTTCAAGAAACGACATGGAATTCGTTTAGTGAAAATCTGTGGAGAAAAACAAAGCAGATGGTGTCGACGATTTAAAAAAATGATGCTTGATATAATGAAACACTTGAATTTAGTATTTGACCAGGTATGCAATGGAGAAGAATCTATTAGTTTTAGAAAATTCTTCTAAATAAAACGCTTGTTCACCATAAAGAAATATGTACACCAGACCGAAAAATTTCCAAATAATGGATTGGTTTTTTGATACCCATTTATGAGTTACGACTTAAAACCTTTTGTAATCGGAAAAGTTAAACAACCAAGAGCTTTTAAATTTTTCATCGACCATCCGGTTATATATCGGGCAAAAAAAATTCATGGATGACCTAACAGTTGTTCAAATAATGGTTTGAAAAACATTTTATTACGGAGGAAGGAAATTCGGTAATTTGGTTTACTTGCTACACTTTCACACTTAACAAAATCTTAAAATTTTTTTTTTTAAATGTACCCATTTTTGAAACAAAATGGACTGGAAAAAGGCGCTCGTATTTTTAGGTAACGTTCCCTGTTAGCCAGAAGATGGAGTGTTAAGTAGTTTTGATTTATACATATAACGTGCCTTCCGCCAAATTAAACTGCATTGACTCAGCCATTAGCCCAAAACGTAGTCAAATGATCGGCAATTGACGATTATGACTTCGAAGATGACATGCAATTAAATCTAATCCGAAATAAAACGCAGCAAATATTAATCCTATATTGACTTTATTAGATAAATTTCATATAACATAGTATTTTCTGAACATGAAACGTTGGGAAATCAGGAACCCGAAATATATCTTTGTTGAAATATCGACAGTTTTTGTATTTATCGAATTTTTACTGTATAATTAATCATACTTAATTTTGTTATTATGATTTCGGCAATCAATTGCTTAGACTGCGGTTAAATTTATATTTTTTATTACTGTTGCAGCCTGATAATCGAAACGTTGACGAATTAGAGAGTTTTATTTATTTAATTTGGCCGTGTTAACCCGTTGACAAAAATAGTTCTAATCTTCAGTCGTTAGGAAAAGATTTATTAAAAGCAATTATATTGAGATTTGGAAAAACAAATTTTATCCACTAAAATAATAATTCAACTCAAACTTAATCAAAGCTGATAAAATAATTCCATTATTTTAAATCTTTTCACACTTCTATCACAGATCTATAAAAATTTATGTACATGTGGGTAGAATATAAATATAATCCTTAGTAATTAAAATGACCATACAAAACTACAATATCATAATCCTTTATATTAGATACCATTTCTGTATATCTCAGGATATACATCCCCAAAAAGAGATGGTTCTATTTTTCGTTTAACCAACATTTTTATGACGAAGAAAAATCGTGGAATCCTACACTATTTTAATTAAATCATTCTAATCTGTGTATAATCTTTCTAAATTGATCTCTATATTCAAAACAGCAGCACCTATCATTCCACTTAAAACAAAAATTTAAATAAATAAAGACGATGAAATGAAATGCTCAACAAAAATAATTAAAATTTTCTACCAGAGCAAATAAAAATGAAAATTCCTAACAATTATCTAAATTTAATTTCATACCAGCAGCATTACAAAAAAACAACAACCTTTAAACGAAGAAATGACGAAAAAAGGGTTAAAAATCATCATCATCATCATAACACAAAAACTATTACAAAAAATTACACAAAAATTTTATTGTCACCGCTTAATACGTGAACATTTGAATTTTATGTAAAACAATAAAAAGAAAAACCTACCCTTACCCTGTTGTTGGTATACGTTTTACCCGAGTCATGTTGTTTTTTCCCATTTTCTTTACAACGAGTACAATTTTAAGTCTTCTTTTAAAATGAAAAAACAGAGAAGATATAAGATTATAAAATTTTTATAAATTTAAATGAAGAAGAATGAAAAGCAAATTTTTATGGCAAAAAATTATAACAGAAAAACACCAAGTACACAAAATTTTCTTCGTCCCTTATTTTAAATGGAAAAATTCTATATTTTGTATTTAGTTTTATATTAGATTGAGATTTTTCTTCTTTTTATATTTCTATAAAGAGGGTATATGAAAAGAAAAAAATATTAAATAAAAGAATATTTAAGTAAAAGGCGTGGTTTTAAGAGTTTCAACCCCAACTTATTCTACTCGACTCGACAAGCTGTATTATCTGTACTCGTATAGCTAGAGAAAATGAACAATAGTTGTGTATAGAAAATAACCATCTCAAACTAAACTAAAAATAAAAAATAACTAGTTTAGTAAAATAATATATAACTTCGACTTTTATAAAATATAAAAATCTTTCTTGTTTACTCGATACACAAAGTAAAGAAGAAAATTTTACATGCAGCACAATGTGAACGAGAATTTTTGCTTATTTTTATGCTTTTAATATTTATTATCAAGAAGGAACAAAGACTAAAAGAACCAACTGGATAACAATAGATCAGACAGACACTGTATTATAATACATATTATGTAGAAAACAATTCTAGATATCACATCCTTAGGAAACTATAAAAAAAGAGTCTCATTGTGCACAATAATTTGTATTTACTTATTCCTCTACAACTACTCTTTGGACAAACAAACAAAAAGTCTAAATAAGTTTATTCGTTTGTGTACACACATCTACACACACACAAAAATGGATAAAACCGAATTTCGGAAGATAAAATTATTATCATTTTTTGTAAATAATTTTTATTTTCATTTCCGATTACTTGCCGTTACTGGTCTGGGGACGCATGTACATAGTACATCTTTTACATACGTATCATATATGTCTGCATTTCATACATGGTAAATGATTTTTTACAAGGGATAACCTGATGACCTTAATTTTTTTAAACATTTCTTTGCGGGGTTGTTTTACGTTAACCAATTTTTTCTGATTTTCCTATCCTTTTTCCAGAATGCAGAAATAAATTAATCATTCAAAATATAACAATGCAGAATAAAATATTTATAAATGTTCTAATAAAATGCAAGTGGAAACATTCGTATTACAACATTTTGATGTAACACTACCATTAACGTCAAACCTAGAATGTGTGATTTTGGTGTAATATCTTCCACAGGAAATAAAGGGAGTTTCATTTCGAGGAATAGAACTTTGTTTATTTCTTGATATTATTCGTTCCTCGATTGTTATTTTCAGTAGATTAATTGTATTGCGCGCATGTGGCCCTGTCTTGATGGAATCACATGTCTCTGATGTTAATACTATCCAATTGAGGTATACAAAGATTAGTAATCATGTCTCCATACCGGTCGGTCTCCGTTGAGTGTTGTCCAATATTTTCACCAGCAGAATTTTTGAACATGTATCTGTATCAAAACAGTGAAATCGCTTAAGTGCATTTTTATAGTTTTGAGATAATTGAATTTAAAATTTCAAATTTTTTGAAAATTGCGTTAAGGATTAAATTATTGCAAGTGTACTTTTCTGATAGGAACAATCAAGTTTACTGCAATTTGACGTTTAAAAGAATGAATTATCTAAATGTATGTATGAAATTAGGAAATTTAGCAATTAAGCGATTACTGCAAAATAAATATTATTAGAATAAAAGTCTTAAGTAACCTTATTAGTTTATTTCAGTTTTATTTTAATCCACTTTTTCAAACTATCCCTTTTGTGTTTTACTAACACAATTGTGCGGGTAGGGCAAAAGTACCATGTCAAAAATTTAGTTTTGTGTGCTTTTTGAACCAACTTACACATTTGTAAATTCCTTTTTAACTTATTTTCGTCCGAAAAAAACACTATACCTATTAACACAATTGTGTTAGTTTTACTTCAAACCAAGCGAAATTTTTTATCAACAACGCCATTACATACGATGGTTTTTTACTCACACATTTGTGTGGGTTGGACTAAAATTGAGCCGGTTTTTTTGTTTTTCTTGGTTGAAAAAGGGCTATAATTTTTCTTTCATTTCATCTAAGACAAATTGATATGCCAAACTTTAATCATTTAATGTAGATAAGCGATTTTTTCAAAATGGACGTAGTACGCTATGGGTTTCACGAACTGAACCATTATTTTTAAAGTAAATTTGAACAATTTGCAAACGTTACTCTTGCGTTAATCTATTCAATATGAAATGGCAAACCAAACTAACCAAAAATCAACTGTCAGCTGTCAAATTGGCTATCCTTGAAAAAAGTGTGGCCAACTTAAAGTTCTATATCTTGAAATAAAACACCATTTATTAGTTGTATTGTATCTATTTAACGAACGCGAGAGAATTGGAAGCCGTGTTTTTTTATTAGAGCCCGATAGATGTATCCGGAGCAGCCAATTTTCTATGTCAAAATTTAGCGCGCTATTTTTGCTAAGATTTTTCATTCAACTTTTTAGTTAAAAATCGATAAAAAAAATATTTTACTCTACCTATTTAGCAGAAGCGCTATCCATTTCAATGGGAAATTTGAAAAGGCCTTTATTTTGTAAACCCCTGAAACCATTAGAAACTTAATCTTACAATAAAAATTTAAAACGCATTATTCATTTATTATTTATTTATGTCAGCTTAATCTAGTCTGACTATTTTGCCATATACATACATAAGAAAAAGAAACGAGCCTCGAGATGAAGTAGACGATGTTGGGCTTTCCATAAATGGCAGTGAATATTCGGATGTGGGCGATGGCGTTGAGCTTTCTGAATGAATATATCTTTGCGAGGAAGTGAATAATACTAGGCTTTCCAAATGTGAATATCCTTGTGAGATATTTGATGGCGATGAGCTTTTCGAATGAATGGAGTTTTTTTATCCGGTGTGTTTATAATAATTCATTTGCAATCATAAACGAAATGGAATTTTCATCAAATTGTCTTTTGAACTGGCCCTCTGGTGCCTCGTCTCCAGCTCCTTCTCCAGTGTTCATTTACTATAAATTCAGAATTATACCTTTAGGTAATTGTGCTACAAAAATAAAAATTGCTACCAACTCTGTTTTCTCATTAGTCCAGGCCATTGCTGTTCACGATTAATATAACTTTGTCAGCTTCTAATTTTAACCGCAATCGTCCAGTACTTTCATGTAATGGGACAAAATATGAAAAAATGTACAGGAACCTTTCCAAGAACATGATTAATTCGTTCCGTGTTATTTGAAACAGTGTTGTTCGAGACTACAAAAATGGAAATTACAAAAACGTTACGTCGTCGTGTTGTTTGAAACCGTGTAGTTCGAGGGCAGGGGTATCCGTGTTCTTCGAATACCGTATTCTCGGAGGGTTATCTGTATTGATAATAAAAAATAAACAACTTCAATTGAGTATTACCTGCAACCGGTGCTGATATTAGCAATTTTGGATGTAAACAAACAATCAATTTTAATTCGTGCCTCTTAATGTAGATAGTTTTTTCACTGTATTTCCTTAACTAAAATAACATTGTTTATAAATAAATATCAACTACCCGTTTCCTGACAAAATTTTAATTTTTAGCAACTTTTTAACACATTCACTAACATCCTAAATTTAAATTTTTTTCAGTTTTATATAAAGCTAACTCAGTTTTAATACTTACTAAAAAAGAAGCCAACTACGATGACCAATTATTTTTGCTACGGGAAATTCAAAAACAAAATAAGCTAAACCCAAAACTGACCTTTAAAACAACACAGCTATAGTTGTCACTTTCTAGAAACATGTGAAATCACGAATAAACAAAAGTGACTAATGGCCGCTTAGTTGTGCGCTAGTTAAATGTTTTATATGAAATCTGTTTTCGCAATCAGAAAAAAATCAACGCTAACTTTCTTTAAATACGCTCGTAGACAAAATTAACGCATATTTCTTTTTTTTGTAATAAAAAAAAATCCCGCTGTTCAATTTTAATACAATTAGCGTCAAATGATAGCACATTTATATTTTACAAAAACCACCTGTGGCCCTATTCTGGTAATTCCCCAGGAATAGGGTATACATAGTTTCTTTTTGTAGCAGCTATTCCACAGACTTTTTCTCCAATTCCCCGTTTCCCAAAAGGTAATTCTGGCGATTGGGGAACAAATTTACGGGAAAATAATTTAATTATTCGTGGTTCACATGCGATCCCAAAAAAACAAGAAAACAAATGTCGAAATAGTTTACTACGTTTAATTGGTTTTTGTTGATAGTTTAATCGAATTTTATTTAAAAAATAAATTTTGTTTATTAAAGTAAAAAATTAGATATTGATATTTCCTATTGATATTACCAATTTTCAGTATAAATTTACAGCCATAATATTGCTATAAGTAAATACAATAAATGTTCGTTCAATTCTATTCCCAGTTAATTCTTCCTTAAGGTTAGGTTAGGTTAGGTAAACTGCTATAATGGGGAATAATTTTCTCCCAAAAGTTTTTTTCCCGAAAGCCACAATACACTTTTGCGGAAAAGAGAATAAAACTGCTACACAATTTAAAATTTCTATTCCTCGTGCATTACCAGAATAGGGCGACTGGGATAAAGTCTACTGCAAGCCAATCAATAAGATTTTTCAAAAATTCTTAATCAAGAGTACATGATGTTTGAAATTCAATAAACAACACAAAACGCAAAATTATATTTTTTGAATATTTTCAAAACGTTTAAAAAATCACTCGATTGATTTCGACTTGTTACGAGTAGGTCATCGTCAGGAGTATCTACTGATTTGTAAAAATAAAAATTGTGTTATATGTAGTAGAAAAAAGCAAAAATGATGATAAATTACGGCGAGGGTGGCCAAATCTGCCAACTTAATACTTTTTACACTATTCGCCGTGGGCACTTGGCGTAAGAATTTGTTATAATAATAACCAAATATGGTTTAACAGTAGTTGTAAAAAATTTAATTTACTTCCTCCTTCTTTTATTTATTGTTTGCTTTTTTCTACTTTATATAATACAATTTTTATTTTTACAAATCAGTAGATACTCCTGACGATGACCTAACAAGTCGAAATCGATCGAGTGATTTTTTAAACTTTTTGAAAATATTCAAAAAATATAATTTTGCGAAATAAAAAACAAGTGTTTAATAAAATGTATTTATTAAGTGTAAGTGTGTTTCGTCAAGTGCCTATGGCAAATAGTGTAAAAAGTGTTTGATATTCAACGCAACGATCGGCTTTTTTACCATTGTTTGTAAATGCAGCACCACTAGTTCTTGTCAATGTGTTCTAAAGTGAACACCTAATATAAGATCCATTGTAATATGGCAACTTTTTATGTGCTGGAGGCGATTAAAGTCGTCACATTGTATTAGGAAGGTTATAAACAGTCTTCGGTTTCACAAATACTTAAGCGATATCGAGAGACCGGAGAATATAAAAGAAAGCCCGGAAGAGGACGTAAAATGTGCACAACAGAGCATGACGACCGATTTAGTCCGGATCTAAATTCGATCGAATATGTATGGGACACTCTAAAACACAGTATTAGAGCTAGAAATCTCGCACCAGATTCGATGGCAGAGCTGAGTGTTGCAGGGCAAGAAGAGTGGAATAAGGACACGGGGTGGGAGGGGGGGGGGGGGGGTTGGCAAATGAACATTATTAAATTAATCAAACTAAATTGTAATAAAGCTAATTCTAATGTTTATTAGCCGCTTTTGGAAATTAAAAAATATAGTTTGACACATTTTAACATTTTGCAATGAAAATAGCCGCAATAATTCCTTAATGCCACATTTGTACCTATTTTGTGAAAAATATAAATTTTGGATCATTTGATACCACTTCCACTGAAATTGGTCAGCTGGATTTTTTTATTACAAAAAAAATATGCGTTAATTTATTCCGTGGAAATATTTAGCTTGCGTATTAATATTTAAATTACCAAATTTGACTGAATAACTTTTTAACTAAAGGCTAGTATGCAGCTTACGTGAAATGAAATTTTTCATACAAAAATGACACAAGCGAAACGAAAATGAAAATTTCGCTGTTAAATTTCATTTTCCAGTATGCAATTTAGCTAGTGAAATTGGTATGTTTCGTATTAAAATGTAAATGTCTCTGTTTGATTCTACACATTTTTCATTGCGTTTTTATCTGCAGGTACGATAAAAGTAAGCTAAATTTTTGACATTTCATCAATTATAGCTGCGTTTTTTTGAAAACAATCGAGTAGAGTTCGCGTATAGTTCTGTATAATAACGGAGTAGTTCAGAACTATACAGAACAACGATATTACAAGAAAACCATACAACTTTTATGGTGGATTTTTTTGATTATACATAGATTCCTATTAAATCAAAATTATTTAATTTAAAAAAATTAAAATTTTAATTTTAAATTGGAAATATTTGAAAATAGCTATCGCGAACTCTACTCGATTGCTTTAAAAAAAACGTAGCTTATAGTGTTATTATACTGATAACAGTCTTCCCCCGAATATAACGCCTAGGCATCCATTTCGAAAATTTATGTAATAATACATATTTTAAAATAATCTTTAGATGATGTAGCAGTCTATTGAATTATGGTGATATCCATTGTGATTAAGTGCTGCAATGTGCTGTAAATCTATTAAGGCGAAAAAGAGAAACAACTAATTTAAACAGTAGACAACACTATGCGCATTTATTTTGACGTTATGAAAACAAAATAATATATCTGTGCAGTGTGCGTTGCAATATTTTGTTTTGAAATATGTTTGTACTATACACGTACACATCAAATCACATTACTAAAAAACGACTATACGTCAAAAAAAAAAATGGAAGTTGATTTATTTTTTTATATTTGCCCAATTTAAACTGCTTCAAAAGTAAGCTATATCATTTGTTGCTGAATTAATTTTTATTTTTTGTTTATATGTTGTGTACACCCATTCTTTCAAGTGATTTGTACTTACGTTACTTGTCATACTCAATTTTCATTTTCAATCACATGAATCATTTGAAAAACTAGTCAGTGTCATAACACCATTACATATCTTTATTTACATATTTTTATTTTTTTGTTGTTAAACAAACTCACATAAAAAATAGTTTGACTTTTTATAACAAAATAATAATTCAATATAAAGCTACTGCATTAAAATTTTACAAAATTCTACAAACTAATTTTTTGGAGAACAGTGAAAATTTCATTTCACTTTAGCTGCATACAAGCCTGAAGCTTAGTACTCAGTTCAAAGTGAAACGAAATTTTAACGCGGTCTCCAAAAATCTATTTATTTTCGCGTGAAATAGAAATTAAATTTTATTTGGAAATTTTTTAATTTTAACGTATAAATTTGTAGACAAACATAAATGAATTTGTTTATTTTACGTAAATAAATTTAATTAAATTGACTTTAATTAAAATTTATGGATTTGTGGTTTATTGCCAATTACAAACAAATGTCAAAATTTCGCGTGAAAATAATGTGCCGAAACATTATTTTCACATGAAAATAATTTGGAGAGTTTATGTGCACCATCTTTGATCTATTGAACACACTTTGATTTTTCGCTGGTGAACTGAGTACTACAAAATGAAAACAGAAGTGGAATTTTTCATTTCTAATTTCACTTTGGTAAAATTGTATGAAAATTTAACGTGAAATCGAACTGAGTACTCGGCTTTAATCGTTAAATATTTCCATGGAATAAAATAAATTTAATCAAGTTTGAGTTTTTCTAATTGCGAATTTTTGTGCAATCGAGCATATATGTGTTCATATAACATGTCAGTTTTCTTTTGTCTCTACTTAGGTGGCATCGATACTGTGCATCACAAAGACACACTGCGAGTTTAAACATTTTTTTCGCTGCAATTTTTAGCAGAACGTACTGAGATTGGGAATTTAGGTACTGCATACTGCAAATTTTGTAGCGGAAAAATCGTATAAACTCGCAATCAATGCTACTTTTTTCGACAATTTATTATTTTTACAGTATAGTGTACCAATGTTGTGTTCACTGCTGCGTAAGTTGTCATATACACTTTTTAACATTTTTTTACAGTAGTTGTAAGTGTAGTCTAGTGCTGTGCATAGCTGTCAAGACAATAAACAAAAATTATAATATCAAAACATATTACCAGTTTGCCATTAATGGCGAAAATAATTATTTTGTGCAAGACCAAAATGTGGTTGGCAAAATTTATAACGATGGTTAATTAGTAGAATATTTATTATTATTGTGGTTATAAGTTTATAATTTAAATATATAATTTAGACTGGTTGTTTTGTGTTTATACCGTTTAGGGTATTTAATGAGGATAACGGCATGCTATACTCGTATATATTAAAAGGAATTGCTCTATCAAGAAAGATTTGTACCTACAAGTGATTACTCTTGTAATTTATAAATTTAGTTTTATAAAAACTAATTTATTGGAATTCTTGCTGGAGCTACTTTATTCGAATTCTTGCCCTATTGGTTTTAATAGCCACCTTTAATAAATACAACGGGCTATCAGTTGGGGGTCCTTAGAAGTGTGCTCAATTAAATAAAAAGATACCGATGCTTTATTTGAAGAAAATTTTCATTTAGTGCTCAGCAATGCTAATGGAAATTTTCTTTGCTAACGCAAAGTTACCAAAAATAAAAGGACGCTTAAAAAAACAGGAAACACGGATGGACCCTCCTGGTGTTACTGTGCTGTACAATTTAAATGAAAAAGTGAATCAAATCGATTTGGATATAGACAAGCACGAACAAGCACATCAAATTCAAATAGATTAATATCACTGTGCTAGTTTAAAAATGTGACAAGCTGGGCACCTGGGGGGGGGGGGGGGGGGTAAACCTAATTCGAGTACGCTGAGTTCAATGGTGCTAGTCCTATTTTAAAGTTAGTCCCCATTTTTGAGATATCGCTTTCGACATGTTTTGGCCCTGAGTCAAAATATACCCTCATTTTCACGTTGATAGCTCCTAAACCATTAATATTTTTGTTATACTTTCTTCAGCAAAGTTGTTGCGCAGGTCAAGACCAACAACTTTGCCGAACATATCAAGACCGAAAAACCACATTTAATTTTTTTTTGCTTTTCATTTCGACGAAAAAAACTGTTTTTATCATTTTTAACCATTTTGTTGCATTTAAATCAAGTAGAATCGATCGAATAAAACAAAACAATGGCGTGCCGTTGCGATAGTGGATAAAAATCCTTGATTTTTCCATCACATCGTTTTAACCAATTACATCACGTAAATTATCACTTTGGACGGCAGTCCAAACGAGTGACGAAAGCACCTACTGTGCTGGAGGTCGAACTCGTATATATACAGCTAGTTTCGAACTGTTTCCCTTTGAGGCCGCCATTCATCTTAATAAATTAATTGCATACAAAATTCAACAAATAAAGGACGTGATCTCGCCATATTATTTTAGAAACTTCATAACCAAATTAAATAATAGTTTACAAATCAGGTATGAATACATTAAGGCTATAAATATTAGAAAATGTACAGGTCTCCAACTGCTTTTGCTGACGATTCCTCGTTTAAATATGCTAGTCCAAGTTATCAAGATAATATCATGCTCATAGATCATGATTTAAAAAGTTTGTCTATTTGGTTGGAAGCACATAATTTTGTTTTGAGTCACAAAACGAAATTATTACATTTTAGGGATACCTCATCGTTGTATCTTGAGACAACGTATCATACTTTCAAATGCAGCAGAAGCAATAACACGCAATGCCCTCCTAATGACTGCTTCTTAGTGAACACTGTTGATGAATTTCGATATCTAGGTATTATTATTGATCGAGATTTAAATTGGTAAGCGCACACACAAGGGCTGAAAACTAGACTATCATTGGTCTCCAGAAAAATGTATGTCTTACGGCTATTTTGTCCGCTTAGGACGATTTACTTTGCATTAGCGGACTCAATACTGCAATATGGTTTATCATGTTGGGGTAGTGCTTGCAATGCTACACTACGTCCTATCTACGTGCGACAAAAGCAGTTAATCAGAATAATGTGCTTTAAACCATCCTTTTCGCCTTCGTGGCCATTATTTGAAAATCTCAGCATACTTCCTCTACGTCACATATTCGTCTTCAAGGTACTTAGAATATTCTATGTTAAAAGTGGGAATAATTTTGTGACTCATGCAGGGTATAATCTCAGATCAAATCATACCTTCTTGAAACATATTCCTAAGTTTAGATTAGATCTAAGGAGAAACTTTATTAATATCATTGCACCAATCATCTTTAACAATTTACCGTTGGATATTCGTAAGTGCGGCAACTTCTCTAGTTTTTCAATATACCTTAAAGAATGGCTTCATCAAACTAAAAATATTGACCATCTTTTTGAACTATTGGTTTAAAATATTATTGTTTTTGTTTTTATTGGTTTTAAAATTATATATGTTAAAATTAAATGGTGTAGTTTAAGAGGTTTTAATATATTCATGTGTAATAATTAAGACGTAGTTATAATTTTATTATACAATTTTTGTTTCTCTTAATTTTAATTTTAACTGTAAATTAATTTGATTTTAAATTGATTTTCATTTTGTAAATAGAATTCAAATATTTTTTTGTGGCTTAGAATCAGGGGACCAGTCACGTGATCTATTTGATCCAATGGTCCTCTTATCTTACCTTCTTAATCTTGTTAGTTTTAATAATGTTTTACACACAATGTATTTTATTTATAATGATTAAGCTGGTAATGAAATAATAAAAAAAAAAAAAAAAAAAAAAAAAATTAATAATATATTGAATGTTGATGTAGTTAATGCTAACAATAATTTTAATATAAATGACAATGTACAATTACCTAATATTCTACCAGACGATACAAATATAGTTAATGAATGTACAGTTCCGTCCAATGTAAATATTGATGACAAATGGTTGGTAAATTTATCTAATATTGAAATTCCTTTAGAAATAATCGATATTTTAAAATTAGGTGAGAAATTTTGCCCACCAATATCGGATAAATCGATTTCATATGATCATATAATTGCGGATATTGAAGGCGCATTAATTGATAGTATAGATGCAAATTTAGATAAACACGTTTAAAGAAGTGAAGTGATTAATATTTTAACAAATTTTAAAAATCGTAACCGTCATATTAGTATTTTAACATCGGAGGAGAAAATATTTTTAATAAATGTAAAGAAAACTAAAAAATTTATTGTTGATAACCCCGAAATTTTGATTACTCGAGCTGATAAAGGTAATACCACGGTTATAATTAATAAAAAAGATTATATAGATAAAATCAGCGATATGTTGGCAGATACTTGTACTTATAAATTAGTTAATAAAGACAACACGGTATCAATTCAAACAAAATTAAATAAAATGTTAACTTTATGGCAAAAAAATAATAAAATAACTGATCATGAAGGAAAATTTTTGCGTTGTTATAACGAAGTTTTGGCTAAACTTTATGGTTTGCCAAAAATTCATAAAGATAATGTTCCGTATCGCTCTATAGTTAGCTCAATTGGTACCGCTTTATATAACTTGGCTTCGTTTTTATCTAAAATTTTGAATCAGACTACTGGTAAATCTTTCAGTGCTATAAAAAATTCTGTTGAATTTAAAGAAAAAAATAAGAATATTTTAGTGCCGAATGATCATGTCATTTTGTCACTTGATGTTTTATCCTTATTTACTAATATAGATAGTAAGTTGGCTTTAAAACTTTTAAGTGATAAATGGATTGAAATTAAAACAAATTCCGGAATTAAATTAAATAAATCAGAATTTATTAGTGCAATGAAGCTAATTTTTGAAAATTGTGAGTTCTCTTTTAATAACCAAATTTATGCACAACGTTTTGGATCACCTATGGATTCGCCTATTAGCCCTGCAGTTGCAGATCTTGTTATGGAGTATGTTGAGTCTACGGTATTAAATTCGTTGGATTTTAAACCAATTTTTTATTTCAGATATGTTGATGATATAATTACAGCCATCCCACGCGATAAGGTTAACGACTTTTTTCAGTCGTTTAACTCGTTTAATGATAACATTAAATTTACTATGGAATTAGAACGAAATCAAAGGTTAGCCTTTTTGGATGTAATTGTAATTCGTAATAGTAATGGGGAATTATTAACTGATTGGTTCCATAAAGCAACATGGTCTGGCAGATATTTAAATTTTAATTCTCACTTACCTTTGGCATATAAACGTAATAGAGTTAAATTGTTAGCGAATAAAATAATTCTTTTATCGGATCCTATTTTTCATCAAGAAAATTTTAAACTTCTTAAATTTACACTTTCTAGGAATGGTTATCCAAATTCGTTTGTAAACAAAATATAAAAATTTCTTTTAAATAAAAACCCAATCGAACCACTAGTAGATGAAATTGTTCCACATGTTTCATCAATCAATAATCAAATTAAATATGTTTCGGTCCCTTATGTTAAATCATTACATGAGAAATTAAGTTTTTGTATGAATAAATTTAATCTAAATTTAGTTGGAAAACAACATATAAATTTTGGGAAAACACTTTATTCGAATCTTAAAGATCATACTGTGCTAGGTAAAAAAGCTAATGTTGTATATCAAGTTCAATGTACTTGTAATAAAATATATATTGGACAAACAATACAATTGTTATCTACAAGAATTTGCCAACATAAAAGAGGAGCTCATAACATAGCTAGAGGTAAACTTAATGTTGAAGTTGCAAGTGCATTATCGACACATTTGTATAATTCTAAACATGACGTATTTTTGGATAATGTTAAAATATTAGAGAAGAAAAAAGTCTTTCAATTAGACGTGTGTTAGAAATGATTCACATTAAAAAGAATTCAGAAAGTATGAATAAACAAACTGATTGCGCTTATTTACAAAATATGTACAATCGTTTGATTAGAAATAATTAATATTTATGCTTTTAACGGATTTATTTTGGACTCACATTTTAATTTTATAAAACAGAAGTGTGTTTTATTGTAGGCTTTAGTTCCAGCTAAAATATTAAAATAAAAAAAATTTTAAAAGCCTAATAACTATGATTATAAAAAAAAAATGAAAAAACTGACAAATTGATGTGATCGAAAAAATCATCAAAAACATTGAACATTTGACAGTCTCCTTGCATAAAATCGATATTTTTTTAATCTTTATGATGATTTCTTTATACAGTAGATGTTATCTTCCCTCCCATCGCATGAAGATGGAATATCAGCGAGAGGGTAGCTACCATTAATTTTTGTTTCCAACTAACACACTAAAATATGTATATTTTGTTGTATTGTTTAAGGAATCAAAAATGAATTGCTATCGAGTGTGTGTGAACTGTTTTGACTGACAACAATAAAACGAATCGCAGTTCAATTCATTTTCAATTTGCCGTGCCAAAATCATTTATATCAAATAAAAAACCTCTTAACGAGGTAAATGTTCAAGTGACGAAAGCCGAATTCAATTCACAAAATTTCTGATATCAAATTTGTGCCGAAAAAAACAATTGCATTCGATTTGTCAACGATTTTTCGGAATGTTCAACAACAACGCGCTGAATGCACTAACATTCCGAAAAATCGTTGACAAATCGAATGCAATTGTTTTTTTCAGTACAAATTTGATATCAGAAATTTTGTGAATTGAATTCGACTTTCGTCACTCGAACATTTACCTCGTACATGAGACACGCCACTTTGCATACAAAAAAGTTGAAAAAAATTGAAAAATAATCTTGGATAGAAAAATCCGAGATTTTTATCCGTCGTATGTTTTTGTGATTGAATGGCGCAGTGACATTTGATGGTTGATATATTGATGCAGATGTTTCTTAATTTACGTGATGTAATTGGTTAAAACGATGTGATGGAAAAATCCAAGATTTTTATCCACTATCGCAACGGCACGCCATTGTTTTGTCAAAGAGAAGAAAAAAGTTAATTTTTTAGGAATTTTCTGTTTTAGGAAAGATCACCATAAAATCAATTGAATCGATTGACTTTCTTTTAAATCGTTTCTATTGTATCTATATTTGTCGATGCGATGTTTATTCGATCGATTCTACTCGATTTAAATTCAACAAAATGATTAAAAATGATAAAAACGATGTTTTTCGTCGAAATGAAAAGCAAAAAAAAATTAGATGTGGTTTTTCGGACTTGATATGTTCGGCAAAGTTGTTTGTCTTGACCTGTGCAACAACTTTGCTGAAGAAAGTATAACAAAAATCTTAATGGTTCAAGAGCTATCAACGTGAAAATGAGGGTATATTTTGACTCAGGGCCAAAACATGTCGAATGCGATATCTCAAAAAAGAGGACTAACTTTAAAATGGGGCTGGTACCGTTGAATTCAGCATACTCGAATTAAGTTTACCCCCTAGGTGCCCAGCTTGTCACGAAAAAAAAGTTTGCAATTCAAGCACAGTGTACTTAATAAAATGGATTTTCGTTATGGGATGGATTTTCGTTATGGGATGGATCATATATCATATACAATTGATTATAGCTTAAATAAAATTGTTACTATAAGCCATTGCTAACATTAATTTTGGGAACAACACAAAATTTTTTTTATCAAACATCCAAAAATATAATAACTCTCTTCAAATGGCTTCTTTTGGTGCTACACATGTTATAACTGATAATTTTAGGCAATATTCAAAGTTCAGGGCCAAGTTTACTACTCAGCAGATAACTTATTACCACTTCCAGATGATACCCATACATTTTTTACAAATCTATTTTATTGGAAATTCTGAAGATGAATTAAATAAATGTAAGTTGTGATATTAATTCAGGAACTCATTCCAACAACAAGAAATGAAGAATGAAATATACGATGATGAAGTAATAATTAGAGCCGATAAAACTCCTGCTGCAGAATACTCTAGGAGATTCAATGCGCCAACAATTAATGTTGAATTGGTATTGCGGGAGACCAATTTGAATAACGTGACATTAAATTACATCGCGGAAATGACAGACTTCAACGTGTTTGCGAAACCCATAGATGTTATGAAGTTTATTAAATGAATATTTACAAGAACATTTAAAAAAAATGAATCAACAACAAAATCATGTTTATAATACAATTCTCTCACCTGGTAATGATGAAAGAGTTGGATTATATTTTTAAGATGCTCCAGGGAGTACTTGAACAACATTTTTCATATCATTACTTTGGGCCAATATTAGATCTCAAAACAACATAGCATTAGCAATTGCTTCTTCAGGAATAGCGGCAACATTATTAGATAGCAGTATGGAACAGCTGATTCAGCACTAAAACCTTATTAAATTTGCAAATAGTTAAAACAGTAACATGTAACATATCAAAATAATGCGACAGTGCAAAATAATAATAAACTTCAGCGTGTTTAAAATCATCTAATTTATGGAGAAACGTTCAAAAATTTCATTTAGCAACAAACTTGTGTGTTCAATTGCAAAACTTGCAAACAACCTCATTAATAGGTGGTCTAAATCGTTCAACATCATCATGACCTATTTCACTTTAATTTATCAAAAGATAACTTAAAATTTGTTTCTATTTTTTGTTAAATTTTTTTTTGTTTAAATTTTTTTTTAAATTTTTTAGTTTTAATTTAATCTTTGTTCTAACTAAACTGAAAGCCCGGTTTTAATTTGAAATCATACATGTACCCCAGAATGGATTTCTTTAGAAAATATTTACACCCCACTAATTCCATCAGTAGGCCAGAAAAATATAATTTAGACAAAAATGCTATGAAATTTTTTTTCCCAATTCCCAGGGAAAACCAGAATAGTGCCACAGGCATGCTAAGTGATCTCAGTATTTACATATTTGAACATAGAGAGTTACATGAATAAACATGATAAAAACGTATAATAGCCCGAAGGATAAAGATGATATCACGATATTTTTTTTAACCATAAAACGCACTCATTTATCACAAAAAAATCAAAGATATTTTTGATTCTGGCTGTGAAAATTTGTATACATTTTATTTAATGGATTTGTGCTATGATTTAACATGGACAGTTTGCTCAACTAACAATTATTCGCAAATATGTAAATTGCTTCAGCAATTGTGAACAACTCTTAAGAATTAATACATATTAAATATTTATTATGACAGCGTCAGCAATGTTTTGACGTACAGAATCAATATATATTTTTTCTGATTTGATCGTTCACTCGGGTTTGACATAGAATTATATACGGAATGAAGTTAGTCACAGTCAGTTATATTATTTAGGGTACAACACCAACCGCTAGTTCTTTTTATGGAACATCTCAAAGCAAACTCTTAATTTTCAAACACAAAATTATTAGGTATATAGTTTGGACCTGCGTCATCCGGAACACAAGTTTAGGCTTGAATATTCATCCCGATCAATTAATCTCAATAAATAAATAGAATCACTACGCGGTGTGAAGGCATTGGTGATTTTGTTAGATTGAATTTGAAAAATAGAGGACCTGGAACAGATAAACGGTTTCAAATCACGGAGTCAATCCTCAAAAATGTTAAACATTACACCCAAAAAAATTTCTCTGAGAACACGTATAACATATACGGCTGCTTGGGTGCGGGAAAATAAAGAATTTTATATGAAAATCGACGGGCAAGAAGTTGAAATGGCATTAAAAATTATGAAACATACGATTAAGCTTTGCTTAACCAAATAAAAATTAATTGAACAACAATAATTTTCCGTAAATGTGTATATGAATAATAAAAAACGAAAATTTAAATTTCCATAATTAATGTGATGAAAAGGAAACTTTCTCCAAATACATAATTACAATTCCAAATAAAATAACATTTACATTTTTTTTGTTTCTTTTCCACAACTTACAATTTTTTCCTCAACATCTACTCGTTCTATTTTTCATCATTTATGTAAGTAGATATTTTATTGTTTTTTTTATAAGTAGATAGTACATACTAAAATGAAATAAAAAAAAATTTAAACCCATAAATGAATAAAAAAGAGGAAAAATTAAATTCAATTTTGCATATCCGTTTATGGTTTTTCGTTTTTGTGAAACACAAAAAATTGCATTCATTGAAATAAATTTGTGAAAAACACATACAAAAAGGAAACATGGGAAAGAAATTTAGTTTTCGTTAAAAGAAGATAATTTCTAAAATATAAAAATTTCTAAAAATTATATGGAAAACCATTACCCTTACCTAAACATTTTTATTTTGCGTGTTATATTTTTAGTTTTATATCTATGAATTTAGGTTTGATGTTGACCGAGAAGCTCCAAGAGTATTTGATCACTTCAATCACACCCAGACACAGCAGGTTGTGTATTCTGCATAAGCCTTTAAACTGCTGTGGAGACTTGATAGTACCGTTGCTTAATAAGTTTGGCACCTTGTTTGTATCGGGCTTTCCATTAGGGGCGCTTGATCTTTAACAAGATCTCTACTGTGGCAATTCTAAAAATCTATCATTAAAATGTTTATGACATTTATTGCATTGGTGCATTATACCACTTAAAATTTATAATTTATTAGAAACATTTTTTATCTAACCGGGATACGTTACGTACACTTCGTGAATTTTATGATCGAAATAATACTCTTGTAGAAAGCACAATTCGTCATCCGAAATCAAAGAAATGCACGTAGTGAAAACTTTATGCTAATGAAATAAACAATTTGTGGATAGAAATATTTCGCGAATCCAATACATATTTAAAAAATGCACTAGTCAATTGGCCCTAAGATCATGCGGCAACTCCACTGAACTTTTTATGGGGTTGTGTAAAATCAATGTGTCTGCACAACAATTTTTTCGACCAGTTATATTGCTCCAAAATTACGACTTTTTCTTCTGCAATTTCCACAAGAGATGAATGGCCGAAAAAAATTGTTTGAATGAACGAACGAATATAATTATTAAGGCTCCTTAACAAACCACAAACATTTAATGCACTGCAAGACAACTTTGAAGGTTTTATTTCCAAAATACAGTTTGATGGGGGTCGGAGAGTCTTTGACAATTGGGTCTAAAAAATCCATGCTACGAAACGGAGCTGACTGCCGTTATATTCCATACTTAATGGTATCAATCATACTTTTCCTATGAAACACATTCAAATCAAATATAACAGCTGTGTCATTCAGTTCAAGTGTGAAGGGAAATGTTATATTTAGCCCATTTTTGGAGAATGATGAAACAATTCACTAATTGGGTCGAAATTCTTTTCGTTGTCACTTTGTGCCTGTTTGTGGTGGTATTTATTTTGAACGTGACCGTGACATATGTAAAATTAGTTCGCCATGAAATCACGATTGAATTATTGTGAACACCATCAGTGGTAGATATAAAAGTTGGCTTTTGTTCGTGTTCACAATTCAATATCAAATCCAATTTTGTTTCGAGACACCCTACCGAATGCCAAAAACCTTTGTGTTTACTTCGTTTATATCCTAACCAATGCCATTTTGAATTCGAAAATGAGCAAGTACGAGTGTCCTGCACAACAAAACATATTTACCGCTAGTGCATGTTGACCCCAGCTCTGCTGGGAGGAGAGTCTCAGAGAACGGGGGAGTGGTTAACCTCTGTTCACCAAATTCTGAGTGCCTAGGATACCCAGTAGGGAAAGGCGAACTGATGGCGCCTTATAACCATCGACCATAACCACGGTGAACTGAGCATCACGTCTCCTTGTGCTCCCGGGCCTCGAGGTAGTGAGTGGGGAACCCTATAAACGGTAATCCCATGAATGAAGTGGGTCCCATTTGTTTGGGATATCCATATGAATGGGTGAATGAGTGAGTGAATGTGGGAGGAGGGCGAGGGTGCGGAGGGTGGGGTGCTCAGTAAGCCAATGGGCTGGATTAAGGTGTTACGCGACCCGTGCTGATGATCGGCTAGGCTGGGGGCCCATTTAACAAAGCCTAGTTTTGAACGGAGCCCTCTGGATACCTGGCGACCTCCAGTTGTATTTAGCCTTGCTTGCGTATACGGATCTCTGCGCAAGTTGACCTATATTTCTCCGATACTCGTGGGAAAAACATGGAAGAAACTAAAATTAAAACTAAAGGGGCCGGCACCCTTCAAAAACCGGAAGAAGTTAGCAACTCTAACCGTAAAGGTGGGGCTTCATCATCAGGGATAAGCGACACTTTGGCATCGAAGCCAGGTGGAAGCGGAACCGCTAAAGGATAAAAGGGGGAATTGAGAGAGATCCCTCAGTCGAAGCGTCGATACAGGGAGAGACGGTCGGCGTACAGAGTTTTAGAAAAACTGGCTGCGACCCCTGAGGGGCAGCTTACAGTAGAACAACGAGGATCTGTGGCATGGGCTAAAGAAACTGTCGGCCGTGACAGCTTGGAAAGGGCCCTTGTGTCTACAAGACAGAGGTCCCAGGAAGAGCTGGAAACGGGCGAGAGTAAGCGAGCCAAGTTCCAGGTAGAAAAGACGTCGGGTGCTCCTAGGGATCAAAAACTGAAGCAATTCAGTGAGATCCTAAAGGAGCACGTGTTGGTGCTAGCCGTCATTGACAGAAGTCAGGAAGATGGGAGCATCACGTCAGAGAAATGGAGAGTAGTGTTTAACGCACTAAACTCCATTTTTCTGCGGATCCTGAGAGAAAATCCGTGATCCCCCCGTCCTGCAGAGATCCGGAATGGTACCAGGGGCGCGTGAAGTTGACTGCGTGCTCAGATCAGAGATCGGTCGACCTCTATAAAAAGGCAATGGCCGAAGTAGGCGAGGTGTGGCCGGGCGCGAGGCTTGAGGCAGTCTGCAGGGAGGAAATCCCGAGCAGGCCGAGGGCACGTGTTTGGCTGCCAACCGAGCCGGATAAAATAGAAGAGATCCTCGAGATCATTCAGGCCAGTAATCCCGATCTTTCAACGGAAGACTGGAGGATTATAAAGCGAGAGGAAGCTAAGGGAGGCTTTAGATTGGCAATCATGCTGATCAATAAAGAATCCCTGGCTTCCCTTGCAAAATCAAAGGGAGTGATCAACTTCGGGTTCGGGTCGATCACTCTCAAAGTATATAAAAAGGACGAGACCGACGCAACTGCGAAAGACCAGCCTGGGGGTGACGGCGAACGGACCCAGCAGGAGACGGTCAAGCGGGCTGAGGACGGCCAGGAAAGTAATGCTTCGGCTCTGGGGAGCATAGTTAGGGGAGGTAGCCTCCTCTCTCTGGAGTCTGATGGGGACATCCTGTCAGGCTCTCGACGAGAGGAAGACAGTGTCCAGAACAAAGAGGTAGATGGCACTATCCTGATTCAGGGAGTGCAGGAAGAGGTGAGTAAGGTCGACTACAATGGTTAGCATTGTACAAATAAACCTACATCACACGAAGGCTGCCTCGGCAGCTCTCGTTCTCAGACTGACTAAGTCAGATGAGGATTTAGTGTTAATCCAAGAACCTTGGATTAACAATAACAGGATCTGTGGCCTCAGAATGAAAGGTTATAAATTATTATACTCAAGCAACTCTGAGAAGATCAGATCGTGTATTTTAGCGAAAAATAATTTGAATATTTTTCTTCTTCCACAATTTAGTAGCGGAGACGTTACAGCGGTGAGCGCTGAGGTTGGCTGTGGGAAGCTATGGCTAACCTCAGCCTATATGGATCGCGAGAAGGAGGTTCCACCTGGGGGAACTGATCCGGGAAGCAGATCAAAGAAGGGTAGGTGTTTGTTACGACTGTATGGTCGCATCGACGATTTTTGTGTTATTATATTCACCCCGGTTGTTGTCTTCGTTTCGCCCATCTTCTCTTATGTTTTTATTCACCTCTTTTGTCTGTTAAATTGTGCGCTGAACGCACCCGCGACTTTTGTTTTGTTCCCCATCGTTTGGTGGCGCAGAGGTGAAGAGAAGACGGGAAAGAGAGAGCAATGCGCATCGAGTGTGTGCAAAGTAAAACGTTTTGGAAAAAATGTTTTTTCTTATATGTCTCTCTTTTGTACCAACGAAAATTTGATATAAAGGAGAGACAGAGAAGAGAGATTCATTTCTTCTAGAACGTTTTGCTAGCTGTGCGGCGTAAGAGTTTTTTGGTTGTCATGATTCGAGTAGTGATTTTTGGATTGAAAATAACGAAGTTTTTTTTGGATGTCAAAATTTTAAGTAGTTTTTTTTGTGAATATAAACATAAAGTTTAAAGAAATTTTTTTTGTGTTTTGATAAAAAAAAAACTTATAATCGCATTGCACGTTTAATTAAATGGTGTAAAAATTTGTATTGGACTTAATTCGAAATTAAAAATAAAGCTGTAGATTTTGTATGTGTTTACTTTAGATTCAATTTTTTATTTTTTTTGCGAACAATTGCGAAAAGTGAATTTCCTCGATCTATGAAATTGTTCAAGCCTCCATTTTGGGTGGTGAAATTAGAAACGCAGAAAGAAAACCTGGTTGATGTGTGATACGAAGCAGTAAAATAAATCCATTGCGGGTGTGGTAAGGTACCATAGAAATTAGTGGCGTGGAGGCATAGAAGTGGCATAAGATTTTATTTGTTAGTACATACGATTTTAGTAGTTTGGCATACAGGCGATTTTAGTGGTTTTGCATATCTACGATTTTACTTGTTGTTACGAGTGGTGTGATAATTATTAACAGTACCATTATCAACGGGCGCCACATTCTTAGGCGAAAGTGCCGTAATTGTAACGGGTGGCCAGTTGAGGCCACTCCCTTTCAGCCAACCGGATATTGTGTTTTATCGGTGGTCAGCCGCAACGTAACGGGTTGCCAACCGGCTAGCTGTTTCATTTTTATTTGTAATCGGGGAGAGGCCCCGCCACGTTCGGGTAGCCAACCAGTTGCCCGTGTTTTTGGTTATCGGTGGTCTGCCGCAACGAACGGGTAGCCGACCAACCGGTTGCCCGACTTTTATAATTGGTATCGGGGAGAGGCCCCGCAACGGACGACCGCTCAAGGTCGAACCAACACCAGGGTGGTAACGGAACAAAGCCGCAACGGTCCGGGGCGGCGACCCTGTGGCATGACGGCCGCGCAAGGCCGCAACCCAAGGTTTTTATCGGGGAGAGGCCCCGCAACACCAACGGCACCAAGGCCGCAAAAGTTATAAATTTTTTATTTTTATTTTTTTAATTTTTTGATTTCATTTCTTTTACATTATATTAAATTTAAAATTTTGTGATCGAGCGCCGCACAGCGGGTGCACGCTCGATCCGCATTGATCTCTCTCTCTCGTTCCCTCCTTTTCTGTTTTTCGGGAAGCTGGTTTTCTTTGTTTTTTTTTTGTTTTTTTTCCTATAGTAAAATGAATTACTAAGTTTTTCGGTCGGTATGATGGGAGCGGAGACTCCCTCTGTGTCGGTTTAGTGTTTGCGGTCCCTTGGTGCCCGCATCCAATTTCGTAACCGGGGCTTTGCCCTGTTTGAATTCGAATGGATGCGCGCACCAAGGCACCTCTAACGGTTTATAATTTTGTTGTGTTCGTTCCTCAGGTTCCGGCCGACGAATTTCGGCGGAACTCGGTTTTATTATTATTTGCGTTCCCCTAACTTTCTGTATGATCACGGTGTAAGCCAGGAGCGTCATGCAAGCTTCAAACCCCACGACCTTAGCACTTCTCCCTGAGAACGTAGCCGGCAAAAATCACCGTGGAGGCCTCTGCATGCGCTTAGTGAAATCTGCAGGTTGGCAGTAGCCAGCCTGTAACATGTTGTACTCGGATGTGATGTAAATGCGCATCACACAATCTGGGGAAGCACAGATATCAACGAGAGGGGTGAGTTATTTTTTGATTATTTATTAATACCAACCTTTTAGTTTGTAATATTGGACGAGAACCAACATTTATTGTTAAAAATCGACAGGAGGTTTTAGATGTCACCTTTGTATCAGAAACAATCTTTCATATGATCAGAGGGTGGAGAGTGGCGAAAGAGCACTCATTCTCTGATCATCGATATGTAATTTATAACCTCGACATTAAACCTGTTACCCGGAAATCCTTCAGGAATCCCAGAAGGACAAACTGGAACAAATATGGAGGGGTGTTGAAGGAACTACTGCCGCTGGAGGTTCCTGGACTTCCGGCGACAGTAGAGGAATTAGATGGCATGGTTGATATTGTCACAAAGGCATGCAATCTTTCATTTAATGCTGCGTGCCCCCTAATAAAGCCTAGGGGTAGGCAGAAACCGATATGGTGGACCAAAGAGTTGGGAACATATCGGAGTGTGTGTAGGAGAGCTTTTAATAAAGCTAAGAACACAAGGGTGGTTCGGGATTGAGACTCCTATAAGGAGTACCTCAGAAAGTACAAAAAAGAGTTGAGGAAGGCACAAAGGGGGTCTTGGAGACTCTTCTGTTGTAGAATGGAAGAGGTCTCTGAGACTTCTCGCCTTAAGAAAATTCTAGCTACTAACCCAACCAGTCCTAGTTATTTAATTAGACCAGACGGGTCATGGACAACTTCAAGTGCGGAATCATTGGAGCTCCTCATCGAGACCCATTTTCCGGGAAGCTTTGAAAACTCGACAGAGCCTGGAGCTAATCGAGTAACACCTTCAATAGAGATGGAGGGCATCGCGGATAAGGAGCGAATCCGTTGGGCGCTGAACGGGTTTAAACCTTATAAATCGGCGGGCCCGGATCGGATTATACCAGCAGAGATCCACAGAAACTCAGCAGTCATCCTCCCCTGGCTGGAAGGTATCTTCATGGGATGTCTGAAACTGGTATATATTCCTAAAAAATGGACGGAGGTCAGAGTGGTCTTTATCCCGAAATCGGGAAAAAGCTCGCATGCCTATCCAAAGGATCTGAGACCTATAACTCTATCATCCTTTCTGTTGAAAACCTTGGAAAGGTTGGTAGATATAGGTATTCGATCAAAAATTGAGCCCAGGAGTTGGGCAATGTCGCAGCATGCGTACTGTAAGGGAAAGTCGGTGGACACAGCTCTGCACGATCTAGTACGCATGATTGAGAAGTCAATTTACTCGCAAGAGTTCTGTATGGTAGCATTTCTCGACATTGAGGGTGCCTTTAATAATGTTAAAACGGAGGCGATCATGGAAGGATTGCTATTTTTGAACGTGGACTACCCCATATGTAGGTTGATAAATCAGATGCTGGTAAGCAGGATTATTACCTCGAAACTGGGGGAGGCCACCATGAGAAGGCGGGTGGTTAGAGGAACCCCGCAAGGAGGTGTAATGTCCCCCTTTCTTTGGAGTGTTGTGATGAATGGATTGCTCTTGGAACTGGAGGGAGAGGGGATAGGGGTTGTAGCGTATGCGGATGATGTAGCGATAGCTGTCTCAGGCAAATATCTGGATACGATTAGGGATGTTATGCAGAATGCACTCCTAATCGTTACGAAATGGGCCAGCAAATGTGGATTAGGGATTAACCCCTCCAAGACAGAGCTGGTACTATTTACTAAGAAATATAAAATTCCGGTAGTTAGTCCTCCTACGGTGAACGGCACTAGACTGGCTTTTGCTGACAGAGCGAGATTTCTGGGCATAATCTTGGACAGTAAGCTAAGCTGGAAGCCTAACATTGTAGAAAGGGTGAATAAGGCGAATGTAGCCATTTACTCGTGTAAGAACGCCATAGGGAAGAGATGGGATCTAAAACCAAAGCTGGTACACTGGCTCTATACCGCTGTGGTAAGACCTGTGCTGATGTACGGGGTGGGTGTGTGGTGGCCAGCTCTGGAGAAGGTAACATATAGGAAGATGTTGGAGAAGGTGCAAAGAACGGCCTGCATGATTATAAGTGGGGCGCTTAGGTCAACACCTACACGCGCTTTAGAGGTTATGTTCCACTTTATTCCAATCGAATTTTTTGGTAAGCAGATGGCAGCCAATGTGGCTACAAGGCTCTCGGTGGTCTCTCAGTGGAAGTGTCTTCAGGCGGGACACTCGACGATAGTTAGATCGCTAAGGGAAGAACTGGCGAATCTAGATTATATTAAACCAACGTTGTGCTTCGATAAAGTTTTCCGGACCATCTTTCCTTTGAGAGAATCCTGGAGGAATGAATCAATACTGGAAAACGAGGCACTGCAATTTTTCACGGATGGTTCTAAGCTAGACGGCAAAGTAGGAGCCGGAGTCTTCTGTGAGAAGCTTAATGTTAATATTTCCGTTCGTCTCCCTGACTACTGCAGCGTGTACCAGGCTGAAGTGGTGGCGATAGGGGAAGTCGGGACATGGTTGAAGCATAACGTGGTATCCGTTAGGGATATCGCAATTTATGTGGACAGTCAGGCGGCGGTCAGATCGGTAGAGGCAGTTTGTCTGAAGTCACGGGTGGCGCTGGATTGCCGATCATCTCTTAAGGAGATGAGCGAGTATTTCAGTATACAGCATCAATGGTTTCCGGAACAACAACTGATTCTGGACGACCTTCACGAAATTCGTCTTGGAGTGAACTACGACCTCGATTAAATTCACCATACCATCGATAAACACTGGTCCTTGATGGAGCTTCATCGCCAAAAATTGAATTAAGTTCATCCATGCTCTCTTGCTGCCTTAATCCACGTCGAAAGTTGTTAAAAATAATCGCACGAAAATGATCACGATTTAATTCCATTTTTTCGCCGAGATGTTGAGTTAATGAGTACTGTAAACAACACAAATAGTGCTCGAATGTCACAACGTTCTGAGTACGTATAATCTCAAAAATGTCAAACTTTACGATAGAGCTGTCAGTTGCCAGATTGCAACACTAGGGTTATCCAATCCCGAAATTTAAAAGGCAACCCTCGCACTTGAAAAAGTAAAGTGATTTACTTAAAAGCATTTAAGCCTTCAAGAGTTTAAGCTCGTATTCATGTCTTCACGAGAGGAGTAATCGGCGCTTTACATTTACATGTGGGTAAGAATCATTTATTAAATTTGTTTTAATAAGTGAATTGAGACATGTTTGAAAAGCCTATAATGTATTATCAGTGACCGCTTTTTATGTAAAGTTTTGGTTAAAATAAAACTATTTGTATTGTTCTATGATTTATAAGTATTAGGTATCTATAGAATCGTCTGACTCCAATCGACACATACAATTGTGAACATTTGTCTTCAGGAGCCGACTATCACTACACAATAATTATTGTTGATTAACTGATCAATTTTCTTTGAAAGTTATCCCGGATCTACTGTTCGTATTTGAACTAACCGAGAATAAACTATTTGAGGTTCAGAATTTCGAATATCAACCTAAAATTGTTGATACAATTTTTTTTTTTAATCATTACCAATTTTTATTTACAAGAAATATACAATAATTTAAAAATATATAAATTGGTAAGAAAAAGTGTACCTTTGGTTCAACAGAACACGGGCCAGGTACACTGATTCCTTTTTAACGAGAAAATGTTTGTAATTATAAAATACTTAGAAAAAAAATGTAACATAACAATACAATTTAGAGTATAAAATAAATTTATAATTTAATTAATTAATAATTTACGGTATAAAATGATAATAAAATATATAAATATAATAGATGCTAATAATATAATCTCTAGATAAAATTTTATGACAGTTGAATCCAATAATTATAATATAAACGTCACGAAAGTGTGAAAAGAAAGTGTGAAAGAGTGAAGAGCTCCTCAATATGCTTGGATGTACTAAGCCAATTTTTTAGTTCTTTTGAAAATGATGATAAGGTGCAACCTACGAATCTTGCAAGGTAATTTGTTAAAGATAATAGGTGAAATTCCATTGAAAAAACTTCTTCTTAGATGTGAATTATATTTTTGAATATTTTTTTTGAATTGAAGATTAGATCGAAGACTATAATAGTCTGAATAGTTAATACAAGAGTTTCCGCTGATATTGTAAAAAATTCTTAATACCTTGAAGATAAACATGTGACGCAGAGGCAAAGTATCAAGAGTTTCAAATATGGGCCAGGAGGGTGAACACGTTTCTTTAAAACAGATGATTCGAGCAATGTGTTGCCTCTTAATTAATGGCATTAACGTGATTTTGCATGCGCTACCCCAACAGGAGAGACCGTATTGCAGAATTGAATCAGTTAATGCGAAACACTTCATTCTCAATAAATATAATGGACAATATGAACGCAAAACGTACATTTTCCTTGCTAGCGATAAAAGCTTAGTTTTCAAATCCTCAATATGCGCCTTCCAATTTAATTGTTCGTTTATCAAAATGTCAAGATAAAGATAAACATGAACCAAGTCAACCATGAAACCTCCACTGTAATTACAGATCCTATTGCAACCATACTCATGGTACTTAATGGCTGGTGGTTATGACAATGCGTGTCGAAAATGTAATATTTTCTTTTTATCTCTTAGAAGAAGATTGTGAGCTTTGAGCCAAACCGAGACCATATTCAAATCACTATTAATATACATAATGTTATCTTGTAAGCTAAGACTAAAGGTAATAGGCAAACCAAAAATCATCAGCAAATGCAATGGGAGAGCCACAGAATTGTTGTCTACAAATTCCGTTAACATAAATCAGGAACAGTAGAGACCCAAGGACTAAACCTTGAGGAACCCCTACATTAATCGGCAGAATATGGCTAAAATTTAAATATGAATATAACCACTTGTGGATCGTATCGCGCAAGCCAATGCGATAAAGCTTCATTACAAGAGTAGAATGTTCCACTTTATCAAAGGCTTTAGTTAAATCTATAAATAACACGGACGCCTTTAGACTGTGGTCAATGTTTATACTTATTTGTTCTAAAAATGACAATAGAGCTTGTTCGGTATTTCTGTTCTTTCTAAAACCAAATTGTAAGGGAGATAGAAAATTGAATTTATCTAAAAAGCTTACAAACCTAGCTTTCATAGCCTTTTCAAATATTTTTGAAAAAACCGAGAGGAGGGAGATTTGGCGATAATTATTTACAGATGTTCTATCATTTTTTTTAAATATTGGAACTACCACGATTTTCTTTAAGGTAATCGGAAAAATTCCTGTAGCCACACTTACCCCCGATTTTGACGATAAGACTACTAAGACATCTTAGCTAAAACTTTATTGTAAAGACTTTTTTTTTTAGACTAAAGTCTTCATTGAAATTCTGAAGGCAGTAGTCTTAAATAATATATTATAAACTCTCCAAACACTTTTGTAGAGCTGCCAAACCAAATTTACACGATATTGTTTCAAATTTATGAACGAAAAGCGACAGTTCAGTTCGAAATAAATATAATTATTGTTTCTTTCTAATGTCAAAATTATGACTCCTAAGACCTATTTCGCTGATATTAACGAAGACAATTTTTAAGACTACAGATAAGACTAAGTGCAGAATAAGAATTGAAAGTTTATAGTCTTCGCCAAGACAAAAGTATTTGCTAAGACTGAAAATACGTCCGTGACTGTACGTTAGAATTGAGGGATTAGATTAAATATAAACGATAATACATCAACCAGAAAGCAAGCCGTTTTTTACAGTACAATTTGACACCCCGTCTATACCAGGAGCCGATCGATTTCTAAGAGAATTGATTATTAAATACAGTTCCCCAGATGATATAGATGAGAAATGGAAACTACATTATATTATAGTGTTCTTTGATTAATCTGTTTTTTTCAGTATTGTGCATTTTGTAAGTAGACTGCGTCGAGTCACCAACAGTTGTAAAATAATTGTTGAATGCATTGGCAATGTCAATTGACTCTTGAATGGAATTATTCATCTCTTCAATAATTTCTGTCATTGGAAAATGCTGTGAATGGCCAACTATTATTTCGTTCACTGTTTGCGAGTTTTTGCGAGCGTTTTTGCCATTACTACGGAACTATCGAACTTAAAACTGTTTTTTAGTAGCACACATTTTCTCGTTTATATAGTCACACAACTTCAAACTGTACTGTTTTAATCTATTATTATCAGGGTGCTTCTTGGCCAGTTGGCAAATCTTGTTTCTATTACATATTTGTTTCAAGAGACAATCGGACATCCATGGCTTTAACTTAATTAATTGCTTGTTCACTGATTTAGAAGTAGTATATTTATCAACGTGACCTCTAAATATGTTTAAAAAATGGTCAAAAGCCAAAGACGGATCCCTGCAGCAATATACATCTGCCCATTCTTCATATGTCAGCAGATTACTTAATAAACACATTTTATTAACCACTTTTTTTATTTTTTTTATTTCGCAAAATTAGTCGCTCTCAGCAGATTAATTAATTGATTGTGATTAACATTCGATACCTCAATGTTTCTACTAGTAGTTGTATATTCTATTGAATACGCCCTGATATTTTTTTTTTTTTTTTTTTAAGAAATCTTTATTTCTGTATAATATTACAACTAATCATATGGATTATCTAGTAATTGTTTTATAAGTTAAGTAGTCCATTCTTGTGGGATAAAACCTATCAGTTCATCCCAGCTCTGTCAGTCCTTTGATTTAAGCGGCTCAAGGAACCACTAATTCTAAAGGCTTTGTTCTGTTTAGGCGCTTTGGTCCATTGGTGCGATCCAGTAGGTTCCGTAGCTCCTCGTTGTCATGCTGCTGCTGTCGCAGTACATGACCCCTTGCAAATTTTTGTATTTCATCGCTGACGTTTTCCATGTTTAAGTCTCGATGGAGATTGTCGTTTCTAATGTACCAAGGAGCATTCCCAATGCTACGTAGTACTTTATTTTAAATACTACGTACTTTATTAAGTACGTAGTACTTTATGTTTGAATGATCTTCACTGTAGTTTTCCTTGCGCAGCCCCAAAACTGAATACCATACATCCAGATAGGTTTTAGGATTTGTTTATATAACAGCAGTTTGTTGTGCGTTGTCAGTTCGGAGTTTCTTTCAATAAGCCAGTGCATTTTTCTGAATTTTAAATTCAGTTCTTTCCTTTTCTTTTTAACATGCGCTTTCCACCTGAGTTTAGAGTCTTGCGTCATGCCGAGGTAGTTAGCATTGTCAGAATATGGTATTTGTTGTGAATTCAGTCTAATCGGAATATATTCTAATTTCCTATTTGTAAAGTTGATGTGTGTTGATTTCGATTCGTTAAGTGTTATTCTCCATTGTTTTGTCCAGTTATTTATTATATCAACAGCATTTTGTAGTTTTCTCGTGGACTCAACTATACTAGCATCGGTGGTCATAACAGCTGTGTCATCAGCAAACGTTCCTATTCTAGCTTCTTCTATGTTTGGTAGATCATTTGTATACAGGAGGTATAAAACGGGACCTAGAACACTGCCTTGTGGACCCCTGCCAATATTTTCTTCAGTTTAGAGTATTCCCCTTCCTGTCTCACCCGAAAGTAGCGGTCGTTGATGTAAGACTTTAGCAATTCAGAATGTTGTTTTGGCAAATCTCGTTGGAGCTTAAATTCTAGGCCACGGTGCCAAACCTTATCAAATGCTTGGGTTACGTCTAATAATATTGCTGAGCATACTTCCTTTTTCTCCAGCGCCTCCTCAATTGTATCAGTAATCCTATGTACCTGTTCTATCGTTGAGTGCCTTTCTCTAAACCCAAATTGATGTTCTGGTATAAGATTTCTACTCTCTATAATTTGCTTTAATCTCTTGAGAAATAGTCTCTCGAAAATTTTTGATGTTGTTGTTAACAAAGAAATAGGCCTATACGATGTTTTGTCATTTAGTGATTTATTAGGCTTTGGAATAATTATGATTTCCGCTACTTTCTACTGTCTCGGAACATAACATAGTCTAAAGATAGCATTGATTATGTGCTGTAGTTTCCTTAATGCTTTTTCTGGTAGAGCTTTGATTATTTGAACCGTTATCAAGTCGTATCCAGGGGCTTTTTTATCTTTGAGATTTTTTACTTCTTGTTTGAGTTCTTTCAGAGTAACTGGTAGCACATATGCCTCGTCTACTTTGCTTATAGGTGTTAGATATTCATTATTCGCTTGTCTAGTTGGTGGTTTGATGGTATTTTCTAGGTGTTCGGCAAACAGATCAGCTTTTTGTTTTTCGCTGCGAGCCCAGGTTCCATCAACCATTCTAATGGGTGGCACTTGCATTTTAGGCCTTTTTAAACCTTTGGAGGCTTTCCACAGGGAATAGTCTGTATCAGGTTTACCTGTCAGATTACTTAGGAAGCTTGCAACTGACTCATTCTTAATCTCCTTTATAAGTAGTTAAAGTTTTTTGCACAAGTTGTTTAGGATTGTTTTGTCTTCAGGGGCTCTGATTCTCTGCCAAGTCTTACGAGCTCTTCTTTTTTCGTTAACCAACTCTCTCACTTCAACTGGATAGTATATGCTTTTTTGTAATATTTCTGGCTGATCAGGAGTACTTTCCCAAGCCGCTTTTTGCACACTTTCAATGAGGTTTTCTAGTTCTTCTTCTATCGTATAAGCATTCGAGATCTGGACCTGTAGGTTGATGCTTTCTTCGACTAGCTGTCGAAAGTATTCCCAGTTGGTTTTGTTATTTGTTAGTCTTGGGGGGCTTGCCTTCCTTATTACCGTGTCACTTATTGTCATTAAAACTGGAGAATGGTCTGACGATAGCCCTTCTTCATTATCAACTGCTAAGTAGTTTTCGGAGATACCTCTTGATATATAGAAATCAAGAAGGTCGGGAATTTTATTTGGGTCCGTAGGCCAGTAGGTTGGCTTTCTACACGAGTAAAACTCACATTTTAATGTCCTGCCTGCTTCGTATAGCTCACTTCCTTTGAGACTAGTTCTGTTTGATCCCCAGAATATGTGTTTCGCGTTAAAGTCGCCTCCAATAATAAAATTATTGCCAAGCGATTTATATAGTCTTCTTTTTTTGGGTTATATCTGGGTGGACAGTAGATTGCTGATATACTATAGCTCTTATTATTTTTGGTTTCGATAGATACAGTAGCTACTTGCACAGCTTCCTCCTCTATTTTTAATTCTTCGTGGTGTTTTATATTATACTTAATAAAGATTGCTGTCCCGCCTCTAGCTCTTTCTGCTGGATGTAGAGCTTGATAGCACTGGTATCCACGTATTTTGGCATACGAGGTTCTGGTAAAATGACTTTCTGAGATTAGGCATATATCAATCTTTTTTGTGTTTAAAAATACTTCTAATTCTGCAATGCGTTGCGCTAGGCCATTTGCATTCCAGGTAGCAATTCTTAAATAGTGTGTCATTATTTTTTCTTGATAAGTTTGTTTTGACTAGAATTAATGTTTTTAGTGGAGTTACTAGTTTTACTTGACGCATCCGGTATTCGTTTATCTTGGATCATCGATGCATTTTCTAGTGTTCCTAGTCTCTGTTCTTGCGGTTTCAAGTAGCTCGCCCATAGATTCTAGTCTTTGGCAATCCCCAGCCAGATGCAAATTGTTAGAGTTTAGCTTCGGAAGTATTTCTTGCAGGACATGGGTTTCCTGACCCGGAGCATTCCTGATATTTTCGTCCTGCTTAGCCATTTGAGAACTCTGACTTGTTTGATTTCTCTTGTTGTCTCTCATTCTTTGCAGCTCTTTCGCTACCTCGCAGCCTCTGTAATTTGCTGGGTGATGATTACCACACTGTATGTTGATGCATTTCACTGGTTCGTTCTTACTTTTATTGCATTCTTTTGTTAGATGTTTCCCAGCGCACTTTACGCATCTGGGCTCCCTATTACAGTATTTGCGTGTGTGGTTATACGCCTGACAGTTGTAACATTGTGGCATTCTACTATGGTTCTTTTTTAATGCTTCAATCTTAACTTTCATATTAAGGATTGCTTTGATTCCATATACCCTATCAATGCTCTCAGCGTTTTCAAATGTTAGCATGAAAAGTGGGAGGCCAACTTTGGTTGTTTCTCGTTCACCGTTTGCGTTTATAGTATTATATTTAATATGTTTACAGCGTTTAGAATTTTGAATCCTTTCTGGTGAAGTTCCTCAATTATTTCTTCGTTGGGGCATGTATGATGTAGCCCTCTGGTGAACCATTCGATGTTTTGAGCGGTGATTGCATTTGATAACATTCTGTAGGTTTCTGAGTCAAGTGCATTCACTTTCCAAACGTTATTATTTAGTGCAGTAACTTTATATTTATCGTTTGGAATTAACTTCACTATTTTTTAATTGTTTCGTATTCACTAACATTCAGTATGTTAATGGGTGGAGGTCTTTATGTATTGTTTGATTTTCCTGCATTTCCCCTTGGTTAGTTCCATTGGATGTTTTAACCGGCCTGCAGTGGTCTCTCTTTCGGTGTCAATGATACGTTCTTATGTACCTTCACTATGTCCGTAGATGACCATTCAGCTCGTTGGGGATGTGGTTTTTTGACGCTCTGTGTTGATTTTTCCACTTCAGGCGAAGATTCTGCTTTTCTTTTGTTGTTTTGACGTTTAGTTTTAATTTGCCTTCGTATAAAACTCGTTTTATATATGCCAATTCATCTTCATCTGTTTCATAGATAGCTACAGTATTTTCTTTGGCTTGATTATCATTTTTGATTATCATTTTTGATTACAGCAATTTCTTCTTTAAGATGTTGGACTTCTTTGAAAAGCTGTTCATTGATTTTCATTAAGTTTTCTTTATTGATTTCTTTAAATCATAGTTTTCTCTAGCGACATCGTGGTGATTTTCTTGGTTACCGTTCTCCCAACATTCAGCATTTTCATTCTCCTGCTGAGTTGTGGGAAGCATTTGTCTAGTTGGTGATCTAGAGATACTTGTGCTTGGTATAAGTGGGTTTCGCAATGGTTGGCTCACCCCAGAATCCGTTGAGCCTGCCTCGTGCGAGGGTGGATTGGCCAACTGTAAAGTTGACGTACCACCTGGGGTATACATTCCGTTTTGTTGTTCACTCATTGCCTTAATGATTGGTTTATTATTCGGGGTTCCTTCCCCTAGCCAGATTTGGTCCTCGGATGGTATTTTATTTCCCACCTACCCTCCGGCAAGCCGGTTAAAGAGCATTCTCCTATCCGCCACCTGGGGACGCGCCACGATGGGAGTTCGGCATCTCCACACGGGCCCTGATATTTT
This sequence comes from Nephrotoma appendiculata, assembly GCA_947310385.1. Lineage (NCBI taxonomy): Eukaryota > Metazoa > Arthropoda > Insecta > Diptera > Tipulidae > Nephrotoma > Nephrotoma appendiculata. Next base: position 90,105,812 of record OX371225.1, read on the forward strand.
GATGTTAATTAAACAATGATCTGATATCTTAGGATCTAAACCAGCACACGACAACTCATTAAAGTATCTTTGATCAAATCGATACAGAACATTGTCTATACAAGTTGCCGAACTATTTGTGATTCTAGTAGGTTCAGAAAGCAGTTGGAGGGCCATCTCCTATTACTGCTAAGATTTCATAAAACTGGAGCTTTCTTTAATTGTAACATTCAGGTTTATATCACTATATACAGTATCGAGCATCCTGCATTTTAATAATTGGGTACTTTAGTTTAATCTATTCTCCAAACAAATTCAAAACTATTTTAAAATATACAGTTATAATGTGTTATTTGCAGAATTTTAAGTTTATGAGTTTTATCAATGCACTTGAAAAATTTTTATTCAGTGCACTTTTATTTAACTTTACTTTATTTACAGAGTTTTTAAACGTGTTCTGGCCTGGCTTGTAAAATTTGATTTGAAACACTACTGAGTTTTGCTATAATTAATATATTATTTTAATACACTAAAGGCGATGATTCATGTAAAAATTTTGTCTGATAGACATAAATAATAATCGCTCTGATTGGTTAATATTTTTTTGTCTTATACGATAAAAACGAAATTCACATGTAAGCAATACAAGTGTTCAAAACCACCACTTACCTAAGGGTAAATTTCACCCCAAACAACTATTTATAACAAAAACGTCAATGTAACCAAATTAAATAATCTATTACATCAGATCGGCACCAGATATTAAATCTAAAGTTATTCCTTGGATATTGTGGAGGGCAGGTGAACCTCATCCAGGTGTGTAATAAATTATCAGGCGTGTATAAATTATTTTTGTGTCAGGTTACCAAAATTTACTGTCTCTAGATTGCAAATCATGAAATAAAAAAATGTCCAAGATGAGTGGTTATTAATTTATTATAATATGCAATATTTAGTTCAGGAATAATGCAAAATAATAAATTTATTAAATAATCTTACACATAAAAAATTATTAGTTTAACAATATAAGTAGTTTAGTAAGCAAATTATACGAAATAATTTATTATAGATTTCGTGTTATTTTTGTATGTTCTGTTCAGAACGGGAATAATAAATGTTCGCTCTTGACCTTGGTGTACCAAATAAAGAAATGTTTTATTTGCTATAATTTGGAATTTTAATAGTGGCGTGGCTTTAATCTAAAAAAAATTATAGCAATTATTTGATTGTAAACAAATTATTTAGTTAATATTAAAAATACACTAATATACATTTGACCTCATTTTAAATCAGCTATTTTTTACACTTCCTCTAAAACAGTCATCCCACTGTAAGAGAGTAACAAAGTGAGATCACAATACTGAAAATCGTAATGCAAGATTTGATCCGTTATTTAGCTATAAAAGCTATTATACTTGAGCCACACATTTCATATACTAGTATGTATGTAGTTCTGAAATTCGTTTTCACATGGTATTAAGTTAAATGATTTATTTTTGAAATTATTAAAGTATAAACCAAATAATAAGTGTGAGAAGTGTAAGTGAAAGAGGTGTACAAGTTAAAAAAAATACGTTTATCGAAAAAAATTAAGGATGAGTAGCGACGAGGAATTAAGAGGTCGTCCACTTCTTATTCAAGAAATGACGTTCGAGAGTATTACTTTATCCTACAAGTATCGCATTTTGAAAAATCAAAAACTTATTAGAAGAAACGATCCTGTGTGGCAATATATATCATTAAACATAATAAAAATATACCAAAAAACATATAAAGGCACATCTTTATACGTCATGGTGTGTAAAAACAAACACAAAATTCGGGATTGTCATCCAAAAGACTATAGAAGAAAAAACAGACGAAAGTGAACAAATTATAAGTTTTGCTCAGGACGACTACACGACCATTTACGATTCAAATAAATCTGGTGAATCAATTTTACCACAACATACTACTTTCGAAATTCTAATATCAAAAACTGATTTCGAAAACATCGTAGAACAAAAATATTACGCCAGAAATACGTACGAGGGCCGAATAAAGCACCACAGATTTTAAGCACATTTTTAAATAGACGCCGAATACAACAGACTATTATTTTCATCACTTATAAATATTTTTCATTTTGCTTTTAAGGTAATGGAGAATGTGCAAATACTACCTTTGAGGAAATGAACGTAAAACTGTTGGGAAAGAGTTGCTGCAGCGCAAAAGTGTCTTAGGAAAAAGAGCTGAAATAGCTAAAGAGCATATTTGGCCTAGTAAAGGTGAATTGCTTTTGCTATATTCAACGGCAGTACTACATCAAGCAAAGTTTGAGGAAGAAGCTTAACAATATCTGCATCAAGATATGTTTCAATCATTGCTTATGATGAAATTTGGTGATTATTCTGCCTGCATTGATAGTATCGGAATGCATCCATTTTATGTTCATTACAGCACAAATGAACATTTAAAGGCCTATCAAAACTTAAAAAAAATTATTCAAACTAAATTTTCCATTTTCTACGTCATTTGAAGACTAATCTTGAAAATCATGTATTAATAAGTAATTAAGGAAGTTTCCCTTTATTAAAGCTAAAATTTGAATTCAACCCGAACCATATTCCTCTTCACACCGGATGTGACCATAATTATTGCTAATCATGTTGTTCGTCAGTGAATACAAAACATGTATATGTGTAGTATCATTTTAACAAGTACAAAAATTAGGAATAATTAAAAATATTTACTATCGGAATTTAATAAATTGATATCCATTATTGAATTATTTTTTATGGTTAAATTGGTAAATAAATTATTTATAAACTTTTGTTTAATTTTAAAACCAATTACTTTTATTTATGTTTAGAGGTTTTGATAATTGACTCTGCTATACACCTACATTCATTTCGGAGTAAAATTTGAAGAAACGAGTACACGGTGTAAGCACAGTTCATAATAAAAAAACATAGAATAAGTTTTTCACAGCACACTGCTCGCCCGGGTTGAATTAAAAAATACACCCATAGTAATGTTTTTTAAAGGGTGGGTCATTTAGTGGTTTCTTTTTCAATGCAATAAAATCAACACATTGAGCAAACCTTCCTATTATTGATGAAAAAATATAGGTTCATTCAAGTGGCTGCCTCGGCTAGTTTGACAGTAGCCCATCCTGTAAATCCAATTTTTTAGTATATTTTCGATGGTTTCGTGCTCTATTTCTCGAATAACGCAATGTTGTGCTTAAGGAGTTCAATCGTTTATGAGTTGTGTGCATAATATCGATTATTCACGGTAGTTTACAACAAGAACTTTAATGGCGTCAAACCGCAGTTGCAATTAGGCTAATTGACATTGCCAAAACGACTGACTACACGATTATTGATCATGGCGAGTTTGTGTAATCCCGAATTGGTCCTCGAACTTTCGGCTACCGCGGCAATATTTATAGTTGTATGCACGGTATGAGCATGGAGACCACTTCTATTGTCCACTAGCATGCCCGTTTCACGAATTTTCTTCAGAAATTTGCGTATAGCAGGCGCGGTTGGTGCGTCCGTTCGACCGAAATTTCTTCGGTTATAGAACAGAGGACTTAAGTAAGATATTAAAATACAAAAAAATCGCAAACCAGATTGTTTTCCAGTTTCAGTTATTGAGCTAGAAACGGAAACCTGAAAATTAACATATTTACGAGCATTTTGTTGTTGTTTACGAGTTGTTCATCGCTTGAAAATTATGCTTTTTTCTCTGACTCTTCTTTTAATTGCTTAAGTTTGTACAAATAAAAATTAAGCAGTTAAACCAAATTGTAAACCCACCGAAATTCCTATCTAACTATAAATATGAACTATCATTCGTTTTGAAAATAATTGGTACTTATGATTATTTGTTGGCTTTTGAACCATCATTGGTATACTTTTAAAATGGAAACTGTAAAACTTTAACTTTAAATGTTTTACAAGACTTTAGTTTTCGATATTATAAATTTTTAATAGGCTGGGACACAATTTTACAAAAAATAGAATGTTAACTGTATTTTAAAACATTCCGGTTAAATAAGGCTGCCAGATATCAAAATGGTCAAAGCATGACAATTTATGGATTTTTGATATATAGGAGGGACAAAGAGGGACATGTTTTAAATTTTGTTTTGCGACATATATTAACATAAAACAGTACTTTTCAGTGTTTTTTAAATTCATTTATTGTATTTATAACAAAATTATTAAATAAATAACATAAAATAATTGATGAATCAATTTATAAAATTTCAGATAAATAAATTATAAAAACGTAAAAATAGGAACATTCATTGTTTCTTAAAAAAAATTAGTTAATTCTGTTTTTTTTTTTTTTTTTTTTTTTTTTTTTTTTCGTTTATTTAATTAACTTTATTTACAATAAAATAATATTATTACAATAAAATTATAATGTCAATTCCCCAATGGATTTACTGTCCTTTAAAGGGAAATTGACATTATAATAAACATATTTCTCATACATGTGTCAGATACATATATGCATTTCCAAGTTATACAATTTACAAAATGTAATTATTTAACAATTCTCTATAATAGATCTTCAATTGTTTCTTGAATTGATGAATATTCATTACGGTTTTCAATGACTCAGGCAATTTGTTGTAAATTAGGGGACCGGAAAATCGGATTGATCTGCGTCCAAATTCGTTTGTAATAGATCCGCATGATATGTTATTAGCAAATCTGGTTCCATATTTATGATTACTATTACTAAATTCTAAATTAGATAAGGTAGAAGAGACATTTAATGTCCTGTACATATACAATGAAACTTGGTAATCATACAGCGCACCCAACGGCAAAATTCCTTTGGATTCAATTTCATATAAATACAATGATGATACTCGAAAAGGGAGCTTCAAGAAAGCTTTCACACTTTTGTTTTGCATGATTTGAAGAGGTTTTAACCTGCTCCGACTTGCCGTTCCATAAACAACAATTCCATAAAGAATTCTGGGATGAATAAATGCAAAGTACATCAGTCTCAATACATAACTAGGCACAAAATACGAGAGTTTCCTTACCAATCCTACTAAAGGAGCCATTTTAGTACAAACGGATTTAATGTGTTCACCCCAAGACATGTGCGTATCAAAAGTCACTCCTAAGTACTTGAAATATTCAACTCTATCAACTACAACGTTATTTATATTAAGATGTGGCAAATCAATTGGAGTTTTTTGTGGTGCATGAAAGATCATAAATTTTGTTTTATTTAAATTCAATGAGATTACATTCGATTTGAAGTATTCCAGTAAGATGATCATATCATGCTCCATGCTATTCTGTATTGTAGAAGGGACTTTAGTTTCATAAAATATTGCAGTATCGTCTGCAAAAATTTGAATTTTGCCAATCAAGGGTAAATTCGAGATGTCATTGATAAATATCAGGAACAGTAATGGTCCCAACACACTGCCTTGAGGAACCCCACATTTAACAGTTAAAATATTACTGCTAATTCCATTAATCATAACATATTGCTGGCGATTAGTTAAGTAACTATTAATCAATTTATAGGCTACACCACGAAATCCATAATTGAGTTAAATATATTTATTGCTGTTTTTTACTTGTTTAAGTAAGTCATCATTGTGTTGTCATCATTGTAGCTCATGGCAGCTTGTTGTGATATTACTCACAACATCATCCATTTCATCTCAAATCTCGCGAACTTATAATCAAATCATCATCATCATAAATTAAATACAAGATCGTTACGATAATATAAACGACATCACATATATCAAAAACACATATAACATACTGTACATTTTATCATGCATACAAAAAATGCATAATAAGCGCGATCGGCGCGATACATAAAAATATAAAATCAAAGAAAATCCAAAAGCAACAACAAAGCAAAACATTAGTTGTTATACGTCACACACAACATTTTTCGTTTTCCTAATATCAAAGAGCAACAACAACAAAGCAAGTAGTATATACACTACATAATTGTGTTACTATCATTTTAATTGTACGTTAATAATTAATATAGAAAAGCAACAACAAAACACAATATATGCGACCTATATGTGATATACATATTCAAAATAAATATCGTTTATCGACCTACGATTTTTGATGATTTTAAATTTAGTAAATATATTTTCCAATTTTGCAATTTCCAAAAATTAATAATTATACGCGTGTAATATTGTCGAGTTTTCAAAAAATAAATTGTTGGTAGAATACCAATAAATATTTTGTATATAAGAACCAAAATATAATTCAGTAAAATCAGTTAGAGTTGAGTTCAGTACATCAACCATCGCGAACAGTAAAACTGGTTCGTAAACCCCTAGAGGTTTCGTCACTCGACGAACCTCTACGGTATTAGCGTAGTCCAGTTTTACATAGTTCAGCTCAGTTTTTAATATCGTCCAGTTCGTACCACGGTTTAGTCAAAATTAAAGTACAATAAGAAAGTCTGAATAAAAATCTAGAGTAAATCTAATTAATTTTCATAACAGTAAATAAATTAAAAGTCAGTGTAAACCTAATTAAATAACAAGTGAATAAATTTTATTGAATTCTAAATTGTATTTACACTTAGAAAATTATCAACGAGAAAATCACATCCAGCTAGCAGATAAAAAATTGGTGAGTATTGCCGTCTCAGTCAACGTATATGGTAAGTATCTCAACAACTAACCACCGGGCATCGTCCTAGTCATTCGTTATTTCTTAATCTCGCACGGCAAAGCGAGAGGGTGAGGGGAAGAAGTGACCTTGTTGTGAAAGCAACTTTGTCGGAGTATCCACACTCGTGTAAATAACGCTTAACTAGTACTATTCTTACTAACAATAAAATATAGATTCCACCCATCGAGGTGCACTTCACAAAATTAACAATTTAAGTAAAAAAAAAATTCAGAAACCTTAACCTATCGCCGTCGTTATTTCACTTCTGGCCCATTTCCACCTTGTAATCAAATCACTATCTCGTATATTTCCACTTCAGCATAACCTTCACCTCAGAATTATCATTCAGAAACACCATTCAATTTCGTACAATTCATAACCGGTTTGTCTATCAGTTCATAGTTGGTTTAACATCAACTTAAATATTGTAAACCTTGTGTTGAGAAAACTAATAATATCTAACAAACGGTCGTAACAACACAAATTACAATAAGCTCTTATTGCTATTCACCGTAATTACAACCTGTGCACTCAAAGTATCAAGTCCCAAAGCTGATTTATCATCTGTCCATATATTATTGATAATTAAAAAACTCCGTTCTACTGCCGCATTTGTTGCAGGTAAACACAAGCATATTTCTAGCAACTTTAATAAATTTTCATGGGGAATTTCGTTTTTTTTTAAATGTTTAAGTAACCCATTTTTCATCGGTTTGCTCTCTATCACTATTCCAGTTTAAAAGAGTTTCAGGTGACAAATACATATTAACTCGGCTTATTTCGTCTGCTAGTTTTAGATTATCGATATTCATATATCGAAACGTATTTATTCTAACAAATATTGAATGCATTCTGCACAAATATAGCTTAACCTTACGTATGTGTTATATTTATAATTATAAAATTGATTTTTATGAGCAAATTCAGTAAGACACTAGACAAAAATTGTGTAAATAGTTGTTTCTTGAACGTTGATGATTACGCATTGAGCAAAACAACAATTGATTCCACTTCAAAAAAATTAAACATTCTGCAATATAATGTACGCGGTATGAATAATATGAATACGTTTGATGATGTTATTTTATTTAGTGAAAATCTGAATGAAAACATTGATATCTTGGTACTTGGTGAAACTTGGGTTCATAGTCGCAACGCCATTTCATTCCAACTAAATAATTTTCGGAGTGTTTTCTCTTGTCGGGATGATCGCATAGGTGGTGGTTTAGCTATATTTGTTAAAAATAATCTGAATTTTAATATTGTTATGTGCGATGATAATCAGCTTCCCTTTCATTTTATATGTATTGAGCTTACTGATTACACATCGACCAAATTATTAGCTGTTTATAGACCACCAAATTCAGATGTAAACTTATTTTTAGAATTTTTGGATGGCTTTAATGTGGGCAAAACTGATACTATTATTATTGGAGACATAAATATACCTGTAAATAAAAAATCGAATTTAGTTTATGACTATAAAAATATTCTGATGAGCTCAGGAATGATTGTTACTAACACGTTTGCTACAAGATCAGTTAGTAACAATATTCTTGATCATGTTGTATCTAGTTTTGTTAATATTGGCACAGTTCAAAATTCCACCATTTTCTCTAATATTAGTGATCATAATTTTGTCTTTACGTCGGTTAACTTCAAAGGGAAATTCTTCCGACGAAAACTGCAAAAAAGGGTTATTAACTTTGATAAAGTTGACTCATGTTTTGTTGATTTTCTCGAAAGCACGCTTTTTGATACTAATGATCCTGATACAACTTTTAAACTGATTATTGAGAAATATAATCAGTTAGTTGAAAAATTTACAGTAATTAAAAGTGTTGTTGCTAAATTGAAGAGCAACTCTTGTCCCTGGATGACTTACAATTTGTGGAAACTCATTGGGAAACGCAATAGATTATTAAAGAAACACAAATTAGACTCCAATAACATGGTAATTCGTGAACAATTGTGTAATTTAAATAAAAAGATATCATCGGAGAAATATTATGCGAAGAAACAGTTTTATGAAATTATGTTTAGTAATGTGAACCAAACACACTTATGGAAAAATATCAACCAGTTCTTAAATAGAAATAATTATAACTCCGATATTCAAACTATTGTTGTTAATGATGATAAATATAGTAATATATCTGATATAGTTGATATATTTAACGATTACTTTGTACGTATAGGTAATTCGCTGGGAGAAGCAATTGGAAGTGATAGAGATATTAATAAATTTAATACATTGCATTCGAATCCTGACTCTATATTTCTATCGCCCACTACTCCTGCTGAGATTTGTAATATTATTTGTTCTCTGGATAATAGTAAAGGTAGTGGACCAGATAATATTCGTAATCAGGTTCTGAAGCGTAATGTAGCCTTCTTCACTGAAATTATTGCGAAGTTAGTAAATACAATTTTTCAAACCGGTGAATATCCTAATCAATTAAAAATTGCCAAAGTTGTCCCAGTTTTCAAAACTGGTGAGAAAAATCTAATTTCTAACTATAGACCTATTTGTACTCTATCTGTATTTGATAAAATTATTGAAAAAGTTATAAATTCGCGATTCAGGAGTTTCTTAAATGAATCGAACTTTTTCTACGCATATCAGTATGGGTTTAGAGAAGGTGCGGGCACTGATGTGGCTCTTGTTGAAATGACTAACATGATTTACAGTGCTTTGGATCGAAAGGAGTATGTTGCAGCCCTCTTTCTAGATCTAAAAAAAGCTTTTGATACTATTGATCACAAGCTGCTTCTCGATAAACTATATGGTTATGGATTTCGTGGTGTAGCCTATAAATTGATTAATAGTTACTTAACTAATCGCCAGCAATATGTTATGATTAATGGAATTAGCAGTAATATTTTAACTGTTAAATGTGGGGTTCCTCAAGGCAGTGTGTTGGGACCATTACTGTTCCTGATATTTATCAATGCCATCTCGGATTTACCCTTGATTGGCAAAATTCAAATTTTTGCAGACGATACTGCAATATTTTATGAAACTAAAGTCCCTTCTACAATACAGAATAGCATGGAGCATGATATGATCATCTTACTGGAATACTTCAAATCGAATATAATCTCATTGAATTTAAATAAAACAAAATTTATGATCTTTCATTCACCACAAAAAACTCCAATTGATTTGCCACATCTTAATATAAATGACGTTGTAGTTGATAGAGTTGAATATTTCAAGTACTTAGGAGTGACTTTTGATACGCACATGTCTTGGGGTGAACACATTAAATCCGTTTGTACTAAAATGGCTCCTTTAATAGGATTGGTAAGGAAACTCTCGTATTTTGTGCCTAGTTATGTATTGAGACTGATGTACTTTGCATTTATTCATCCCAGAATTCTTTATGGAATTGTTGTTTATGGAACGGCAAGTCGGAGCAGGTTAAAACCTCTTCAAATCATGCAAAACAAAAGTGTGAAAGCTTTCTTGAAGCTCCCTTTTCGAGTATCATCATTGTATTTATATGAAATTGAATCCAAAGGAATTTTGCCGTTGGGTGCGCTGTATGATTACCAAGTTTCATTGTATATGTACAGGACATTAAATGTCTCTTCTACCTTATCTAATTTAGAATTTAGTAATAGTAATCATAAATATGGAACCAGATTTGCTAATAACATATCATGCGGATCTATTACAAACGAATTTGGACGCAGATCAATCCGATTTTCCGGTCCCCTAATTTACAACAAATTGCCTGAGTCATTGAAAACCGTAATGAATATTCATCAATTCAAGAAACAATTGAAGATCTATTATAGAGAATTGTTAAATAATTACATTTTGTAAATTGTATAACTTGGAAATGCATATATGTATCTGACACATGTATGAGAAATATGTTTATTATAATGTCAATTTCCCTTTAAAGGACAGTAAATCCATTGGGGAATTGACATTATAATTTTATTGTAATATTATTTTATTGTAAATAAAGTTAATTAAATAAACGAATATTGGTTTTGAATCTCTCCATTAATTTTTCAAGGCCATTTATCTCCAATTTTTTTTAATAATGTCCATTCAAAAAGTTTCATTACTTCCAAGGGTTTGGTCCATTCGTTTAAATAGTTATAAGCGGTTTCGTGAAATTTTTTAATTGATTTCTCAAAAGATTGCCGAATTGTAGGATTAGATTGGTTTAACTCTTTTAAGATATTTCTTGAAACTAATGGTATGTAACTATCTTGTCGACTGAACATTACAAGATTTAACTCGTTTAAAATTTCGTATGCCTCAACAGACGACAAATTATTTCTTTCCATTTTTAAAATAGCTTCATGAAAAATTGATGCTTGCTGGTGTAAAAACTGGAGATAAAACGGTGTAGATTCATTTTCGAAAATTTTTCTTATTGATTTTGGTAGTTTTTCCCTTTAACGGTTTGAATAATTTATAGATACGTTCAATCGCTGGTCTCAAAGCCAACCATCTGGTTTTCGAGAACCCTAGTAATTTGGAATATTCATTACTAGCTTCTTCACAAAACAATTTAAGGTTTTCAGTTGGAACTGTAAATCTTTTAAAATACAGGTAAATTTGAATTAGGTTACCTTCAATATCGACTGGTAATGTTCCAGCTACAGAATCGATAGCGTTATTAGCAATATGTCCATTACATCCCAAACCAAAAATATTTTTATCCAAACTGGTTTTTAATTTTGTAAATACATTGACCTCACCTCGTCTTGGAGGTTTAAACAAAGTTGGTATTCGTATTGTCTGCAGTTAAGTCCACATCTTTTTGAAATATGTCATATTTGCTTTTTGAAATATGTCATACTTCCATTATATTGTTATTTATAATATCTGATGTCTCACCCGGAAGGGTCGCGAGGTTCAACATTTTTGGTCTCAATACCGACATCTGCATCAAAGTACTGAATCATCAGTGGAAACAATTTTGTTGCATTATGGTTCGAAGCATCATGGATATGATGGATAAATAATTTAGTTTACTAATCACGTATTCAAGCTTGCTTTTAAAATATGGATAAAAATCTTATTTAGTTAAAGCGGAACATTTCGATTTCCCACAGCTGAATCTCTTATTATACATAGTCTGAATATTTTTGGTTGTTGTCAATGGTGTACTTATAAAAAATTGTCAATGGTGTACTTTTTGATAGTACAGATAAATTTTATTTTATGATTGCTAGATTCATTATGTTTTAGTATGGAGTGCATACCTCCATATTCAATTAAAAAACAATATTGCATATTGAGAATCTAACTTTCGAATCATCCTTGTAATCCCCACCGATGGCATTGCCAATCTTTATATGCATGTGGAAATTCCTTTTGGTGCTTTTCGTTGAACGTAGTCCTGCGCTTTTTGCTACTCAACGACATGTTCTTATCTTAAAATTAAAATATTAATTAAAAATATACTAAGTTAAAATTAAATCAACTTAAATATTGAAACAAAAAATACCTAAATAGTTTTGAGCACAAACTTTCTCGATAAAAATAATGGCACTGCACTCTCTGTCAGATGTGAACGCATTGACATGTCATCATTCAAATTATTTTACAGTAGAGGGACTAAAATAATTTCCTATAACAGATTTAGTGTTGGTTGATGAAATTAAATTTCCTTTTGTTTTTTCTTTTATAAATAAATTATGAGAAATAACTGGTATTTCCAAACAAAAACATAAAGAAGGACAAACTGTTCAAAAATCATGAAAGCAAGACAAAGAGGGACATAATTTATCGGACTGACGCTGCCAAAACGGGGCTGTCCCTCCCAAAACGGGACGTATGGCAGCCTTAGGTTTAACAGTTAGCAGATCGATACAAATTTGTGGACTGAGTAGAAAAATTGAAATTAAAAATAAAATCATCATCACATTTGAGCTGAAGGAATCTTGTCTGCAAAGATGGATAGTGATTCTCAAATTATGATATTAGGCGAAGTAGAAATACAAAGCGGCAAAACTAGACCATTATGTTTGTAGCAAATTAGCCCTATTCTCGGATGGCATTATAAATTAAATTATCAAATATCATTATTATGGATGCGTATTAGATTCTACGGCTTATACCTAAAGGAATCAGGTACACGAAATAATATAGATAACATCAATCAAATTTTGTCTTAATTGTAATCATACACGTAGATCAATATTTTCCTAACTAACTATGTATACATACATGTATAGCAAAAACGTTCATATTACAAATACAAAAACTACACGTACTTATACAAAAAAGGATCCAACAGAAATTATGGTAAGGTAACCATAGAAGCAGCCTTGAACAAAATTCCATATATAGCATCACAAAACATCTCATTCAAACCTGCCACCACCGATATGAACAAAAACTTTAATTATACTAACAATTCTTATCTTATGTGGAGTAGCTTATAAAAATAATAATATTCATAAAACAGTAACAGCACCAACAAAATATCTGACTTTCTTTCTAACAAAACAGTAAAAAATAGCAAAAAAAAGTAAAAATTAATAACTCTGACCAATAAAAAATCCTCATCATCTTTTTATATATTTTCTTTTTTCATATAATTTTATTATTTCTATTTTCTTCTTCTTTTGATAACACAATGGTTAGCTTAGAACAAATTGTATATATTCCCCATAGAGTGTTATTTATACTGTATATACTTAGTTCATGTTCCCCATCTATTGTGAACATTACATGGTATATATCGAGATACATCCATATATTTTGTATATAGCCTGGTTATATACTACTCGTACATACATTTGTTTATAAAATTTATAATTTTTTCCTTGATATTATAAAAAAAAAAAAAAAAAAAAACTTAAAGATATACACAAAATGGCAAAAGGAACTGATTATATATATCAACAATATTCATCTATTCATTTAGTTCGTATATATTATGTATATACAGTTATGGTATAATACAATTTTTTCCTTCTAGTTATATACAAATGTGGGACTTCTGGGTTTTCTTTTCTTTATTATAAATAGAAAAAAATACGAAAAAGATCCAGAGAAGGACGAGTGTAATTTGAAAGTTTCACAGAGCTTTTTTGTTTATTATTTTTATTACAATTTTTGTTTTAGAAAATTTGATTTATTTTTTTAATTCAAATTGTTAATGCTTTCTTTAATTAAAATTAAATGGGTTGTGTGATCTAATTTTTTATTGTTGTGGTATAAATTAATCAAAAACCTTTTATAAAAGCTTAAACTTTATATTTCTAAATCTTTAATCTACTTATGTTACATGCATATTTCTTTCCAACGAACATAGCCTTTTTCCCCAAATTCATCTCAATAGGTACTAAAAATTTAATTAATCTATCGACCTGTAATAATTTATAATTTCCATGATATTTTTATATTTTGAGACAATCGGAAATGAAATAAAAATTCTATTATAGAAAATAATTGTAAAAAATAACTATTTCGGTATTTTTAAATATGACAAATCTGTTAACCGTTGTCATTTCACCCAAAAAAAAAAAATGTTAGGTAAGGTGTACGGCTACCTAGGTACAAAAAACATGTTACTTTAAATAAGCAAAATTTGGTTCTGATTTTAAAAACAGTTTTCATTAAAGCTAATAAAATCTTGTAACCTTTAAAATATTAAATTAGGTATGTTATGATTTTATGTATGTTGGTTATCCAATAGGTCATAGACATCAAAACAAAACCATTATTTTGCAAAAATATTATTAATTTATTAAAAATTCAATACGACAGTTCGTTGCAAAATTCGGACAAATAGTTAAATTACATAGCTCAGGAATTTAATCCTGAGAATCTGAGCCATTAGCCTGGTAAATAGCCAGAAATAAAATGCGAACAAGGAAAAAGAGCAAAATCAACAAATAACCAATTGTGTCCCACTGAACATTATATGATACTATGGATAATGTTAGGCTAATATTTGCTGTATTCAAAAATGTTGGGCTTCATCCTTTCTATTAAAACGAAGGGTTCTGCTAGCTTTAGAAAAAGTTACCAGAACCCATTCAACAAATGATAAAACAAATTGGGATATTAAAACGGCAGTGAAGTTTCTAACAAAAAATCAACAAGTATACGTATATGATTCCAATTGGATTATTAAACTTCTTTTGGGTATTAGTGTTACACTGTAAAAACGTGAAACAACAATGAGATATATAAAATCAGAAAGAGATGAGAAGTGCTATTCCTTTCTTGATTGATTGATTGATTCTAAATGCACGACCAAGTTCTTACACAGGAGCTCCCGGGTGACGCCGGGCCCACCGTACACTCTTTTTTACATATAACAAAACCGAAGGATTGGATAGGTTAGTTAAGTGGGACAGAATCGGCCCGGTTACAGACACCTAGGTATAGCCGATAGTTAGTAACACAAAGACAGCACAAAACTAATCTACTTGGGGAAGGATAAAGGTTTAATAGGTTAAATGGATATTGATGGTATTGGTCATCAATAATTGCTTCTTTAAATCAGCAACCTAGGAAAAAAGGTTATTATTTCACGTGCATCTGGAAATTTCTTAAAATGTAATTGTAAATTAATGCAAAATTTAATTGATTAAATCGGCCCAGTTGCAGACCCCTAAATAAAGTCGATAGTTATTAATGCAATGACAACACCATTCTAATCTACACAATTAACAATTAATATTTCAAAGAAATATTATTTCACGTCTGTTAATTTCCTGAAATTTAATTCTAAATTAATATTTTCCGGCTTCCTAAATAATATAAACATTTATTAATTTAATCCTCCTGCAATTCCACGACTTACAATAGGATTTTCTGAAACCATAATTATTTAAATTATATCAAACTTAGTCTAAAATTCATTAGTATTTAACCCTTAAATCGAAAAAAAAAAAAAAAAATATAAAAAAACAAAAAACAAAAAATTTCATATGTAAGGCATCCCAAAGGCAATGGTTCCCGGAAAAATATCAATGTTATTCAATGCCAGATTAACTACCGGATAGGATATTTCAAACAAATTTAATTTAATTCGCAAAAATTTCAAATATTTTATTAGTTTTGTTCACCAAAGAAGAAAATATTCGATTAATTACCAGTATAATTATAGTGCACAGTATATTTATATCATGCTAAATGGAACTTAACTATTCCTCAACCAATAACTGTTAAATATGGTACGCAGAATTGGATTGGCACTCTAGCATGTTCAATGGAACTAAGCCAACTCAAAACAAATGATGATCAAATTCGGGGTGCAAAGCCGAATTTGACGAAATTTTCGGATTCAGCTATAATGAAAGAAACAGGCCGTTTCCAATTGAAATTTTCCAGTTCAGCTTGCAGAGCTGGGCTAGGATTCTAATAAACTAGGATCAACTTGTATTGGGATTTTAATGTTTCTTTTTGATAAAGTTCTAAAATTCGATCATTCTGAATGGAACTTGGCCATATCCCGACCAATTATTGTCAAATCAGGTAAGCAGAATTAAATGTGAATTTAAAAATGGGTTTTAGAGAACTTCTGGAGTTCAGCCGTGCTAAGCAATGTCTTAACTAATCATGTGCGAATCTGATATGTTGAGCTGAATCGGGATTTCAACAAAAATCCCGGGTGAATTACTGGATTTTTCAACAAAATAAATCCGAAAATAATCGGCCAAAGAATTTTCCTATTCCTCCATTTACCCGTCAAGACAACCCGTTGACAGATGACCCAGCCGAACTAAGCCTCTCCCAAATTAATGCTAATTGCTAGAATTGCGATTTTCTAGAATTATGCCCAAAAATGATTTTATGCATCTTCCGCAGTATACCGTCTCAACCAAACAAAAACGACCATGATTTATGTGAGGTGATGACACGAACGGAGGATAGAACCACGCGGAAGGCTTTTTACACAATTGGTGCATGAGCAGGTCGTTGATTAGGATTTAGAACTCAAATCAATCGATATTCGTATATATCATTCCCATGCAAAGACGAACCTGTTTCGAGAAATATTATTGAGCCAAAACTTTTTTTAGATAAAATAGTGCAAGCAGTAAGCAATCTAAAAAAAAAACAGTCAACATTAAAAGGCCGAAGGATATCACATCAAAGATTTAATTGTCATTACAAATGGAAATAAAAAATTAAAACCATTTTCCCTTTGCCATGCCGGAACACATATGATTTCTCATCTCTTTAAATCAATCTACAAAAAAGTCATGAATATTTATATATTATACCAGAATCCACCTAACTATAAGTCCTGCTCACTCCTCTCCTCTACATACACATACACATACACATAGATACACATACACACACATTCATACATACACATACACACACATACATACATACACATACTCATACACATACTCATACACATACCCATACATATATACATACACATACATATATATATATGCACATATATATATATATATATATATACACATACATACACACATATATATATATATATATATTACAAATTAAAAGAATTAATCATAAACATTTATACATTAAAGTATATTAATATGATAATATATCAAATTAATTTTAAAATATTAAAATGATTATAAAAAGGTAAAAACAATCAATCATATTATATAAATATACAAACTAAACATATACATAAGTATAAATACATATGAACCTACACACACACGCATAAACATACACACATGCATATGCACACAAATCCACACATACGCATATATCAGGGTTTAAAAAAGTCGCTCGTCAAAATGTATTGTTCACTCTACACCGATCGAACAGTGTCATGTCCCTATTCCATGGAAAAAATCTGCTGTCACCAAAAATAAAAGCGAGAAAAAATATAGATTTTACTGGTTGTGTACGAAACAAAACATGTTGTCAGTAAAATTTTATTGAGAGAATAGTTATGATGTTGGTAGTTTACTGCCATAATACTACCATAAAAAATGTAAATTGGAGTATTTTTTATGGCAAAATTTTTCACACATGTACAAAAAATGTATATAAAGATAAGAAATTTTTCTCACGCTCATACAAATAAGTCTCCCGCCATTTTTATACTCAGATGTCGATTTGTTTTTTTTTTGTGTTGAAATTTGTTAACGTTAGAGGTTTTTTGTGGTATAGGATATTAAAATTAAAATATATAAAAAAAAAATCGAATTGTACGAAAATAATGTACAAATTAAAAATTTTAAGAAATTTGTAGGTTATGCGAAAATGTAAAACCATAAAATTTTACTATAAAATGAAATAAAAAATATTTCTGTTCTTTGTCACTCTTATAAAATTTAAAGTTTTTTTTTGCGTATTATCAGTAAAAAAAATTACTGTCAGCAAATCCTTCCACGGAATTAATGCATTATTTGTAAAACTGATCAACAAGAATAATGTAAAGGAACAAAAAATATTCTGTTTAATGGTTCAAATTTCCCCGCCTGAGATGAAATTATTTTAACTTTGGGAAAATTTTGATCGGAAGCATCCAACATAATAAAAAAAACAAATTATGAGTAATAATGCGAAATAATTACGCTCAAAGATTGGCTTGATTCGCGAATCATTCCCCGATCGCACACGTGAACCAAGCATTACCATTCACTTATCAAGAACAAAGTAAAAAGAAATGATATGTATCATCTATTCGATCGTTCAATACAGGCAACAATACACTCTATTCAATCAGTACTACAATGAATTTTCGCTTTCCCATTAGAATAGAAAAGTAAAACCAAAATAGCAATAGATCCCGTTCACTAACACAAAAAATAAGATCAACCCTCTTAGTTTCTCATTATTCGCTCACTAGACACTTTTCGTTTTTTACTGCATAATATTTCTGAAAATTCATTTTACTATTCAAGAGCGAAGAGAAATTAGCATAAAAAATTCATTTAAAAATGAACGGAAAATGAATGATAAGCAACTGAAGGCGATGCCACATACACATTTCTACGGACGACATCTAAAAACAGATTTCGCATTTACGAATTAATTAGAGCATATTTTTGACTCAAATCAATGAGATAATATGTAAAATATCTCAAGTTAGTAGCTAAAATAATAAATTTGGAATTATTTAATAATTTTAATTGAAAAATTATCAATTTTCTATTTACCCGTTCCTAGAAACGATTTCGTCTCTGAATGGTATAATTTTACACGTGAACGAACGCACAAAAATCTAAAACGATTTCCGAACTCATCAAAAAATGTTAAACGATTTTTTTCTCTGTTGTCTGTGAACTTCAACAAATGTCAAAAAATTCCAAAACAAAATATATATTAATATAAATATATACACTTATATAAATATATACACTTTGGATAGAAATGACGGTATAAACATTCAGCTCAAAACAAAATATAAAGAATTGTTGTTGTAAAAATCGTTTGTATTTTTTTTGGTATGTGGCGAGGCAAAATAAATTTACGCACGAATCGTCTGTTATTAGATATGTATGTGGCAACGCTTTGAAGAGTATTTTTAATTTCATCCTTTTTGTCTTATTTGACTTTAAACTAAACTGCGTGAATGTACGTACATATATCCATACACCCACACACACACAATCATAAACCATACGACACATATTAAAATGCGCATATTAAAAAATATTTATATTAATAAAATTAAAATGTATTTAAATTTTTTATAAAAAAGTAAAAATTAAACAAAATATAAATTAAACAAAGTATAAATAAAAAATATCAAACATAAAAAACACTTAGCTTGTGAAGCGTTCACCACTGCTGCGTCAGTGCGTCACACAAATAATAAAATAATTAGTTATAATAATTTAGATATTTTCACGTTAATTCACGTTTTAATTTACTAATATTTATTTATTAACACTTTATATTATATATTTAATTTAATTAAAAACTTTTATATATAACATATTATTTATTTATTTATTTAAAACAGAAAAAAAATTTAAGTTTTAATTTTCTATACAGAGAAAGACAAAAACACGTCTTTCTCGTACGACGATCGATCGCCGACCAGAAAGAGATGAGAAGTGCTATTCCTTTCTAAATAATTATTCGTTTCCGATATTTTTCAAGTTCAAGTTTTTCATATTGGAATCGTAAGACAAAATTTATTACAATGAGTAATTTGAGATTCTTCAACAACTAGTAACTTCCATTATCTTCACATTACAGCAGTTTAACTAATTCAAATTTTGACTATTAACAAAAAGATACCAAGGATAGTTTTAAGATATGACAAACAAGAAAAAAGCGATAGTATTAAACTATTTGCCATGTCTAAGCGGTCTCCCCAATTTTCAATTTTTTTAAATTTGTATGCCATGCTGATTTCATCTGTTTGAGTAATTAAGACTTATACAATAGTTACAATAGCTCTATGTACTAAGTATTAAACTGTCTATAAGCCATGTCTCAGCGGTCTCCGTAATTTTCAATTTTTATTTAATTTGTATGGCCTACCGATTTCATCTGTTTGAGTAGCTTATATTTCGACTTATATCATGAGGGTCACATGAATTTTTCTAAGACCTCATCAAGAGGGTACCATAGCTCTATGTTCTAAGTAATAATCCGTCTATATGTAATGTTTCAGCGGTCCCCCCAATTTTAAATTTTTTATTTAATTTGTATGCTATACCGATTTCACTTGTTTGAGCTATTTAATTTTTAGCTAATATTAAGGATCTTAGGGATTCATGTAAGACGTCATCAGGAGGTTACAATAGCTCTATGCACTAAGTAATAAACTGTCACTTCTCGGCGGTCTCGCCAATGTTCAGTTTTTTATTTAATTAGTATGGCATACCGATTTCACCTGTAACTTCACTTTTTTCGAATCGAATCGAAACTTTCATCTCTTTTTTATAAAACGAATTTTGACGTTGTCGCACTTATCAATTGCTTTACCAGCGGTATAGTATCACTGGAACAATATGAAGATTAGTGAAACATTGATGATAGAATGACGTCTCATTTGAATAAGCTGAGAGCGCAATAGAAACAACTTAGTTGCAAAAGGGAAAGCGGTAATCAATGTAATCTAGGAAAAAGAGACGTAAGTTTCGGTTTGATTCGAAAAAAGTGATGTTCGAAAATCCCAACCCTGGTTATATGTCATGTCGCAGTGGTCTTTCGAATTCTGAATTTGTAGTTTTTTTTATGTTAACCGTTTTGTTATTTGTTTTTAACGACGTTTATTTTTTTTATAGTGGGTATTATTCGTATTAACAAAATATTTTATGCGAGGGTATAAAAGGAAATTTTGTTCATCGTTTACTTTATTATTAATTCAGATTTTGCACGGTAATTATCTCTAAGTGTATTTTTTGAATAAATATCAAATTTTGAGTGATTTTTTATTTGAGTTTCAAAAAATAAGTAAAAATTGAATTAAAAAAGTTGTATTTTAGATGATTGTAATTTATTATACTATCGTTTGGTTTTAATCAATTAGGCACATTTACAAATATTCGTTTGCATTTATCGATATTTGTCTGCAGTTTTGCCCCTTTTTTATTTAAAAATACATAGGTACTGTCTCCTATATTTAACTAAAGACAGTTGATAAAGAAACTAAATGCACAAAACAAATCAAGATGTAAAGCCACACCGCAGGAGTTAATGAGACGGTACGTATCTGGTTAGACTTCACCGAGATGTGAATCGAATTTCCTAACAAAAGTTGAATCAATCGTTTCCTTAAATAACTACATTCCAAGCTTGAATAAATTGGAGATATGATTTTGAGAGCATTATAGAACAGACACTAGATGAACTATACAGGCTGAACAAACCGAAGAATGAGATGTTTTCACATTGCAGTTTTAAACCAATTGAACATAATGATTACGCTCCAATAGTTCCTCCACATATAATAACTAGAAAAATGCAATGGAAGCTTTATGCAATTCGCATGGTCATCAAAACCAAAAAATCATATGTCATTCTTAAATTGAATTCGAAATCCATTTTTCATCCAAAACAGCATTGTTGTTTATGGTAAGTGTAAATATACAACGCATGATCAAAAGTATAAATTTTTAATTGACAAATTTTTGTAAGCGGTGATGATGTCGATTTTTACTCCGGTGATAAATTATTTACTTAAATTAGAGGAAAACGACGACAAGAGTTAAAAAATGCGCTTTCCTATAATACACCACACAATTTAGAGTTACAGTGATTAAGAACTCGGACATAGATTAAGCATAATTAACGTTAGCAATAACTTAGCCAGTTTCTTATGAATATTCATTCGGTGATGATACATGTTTCAAAAACAAATTTACCCAAGTTTTATGTGGTGGGCTGGTTATGGGCTTCGATAATAGCCTTGTTGCAAGCTAAGAGCCCAATGACAGTTGCGAACTATTCGGATTACATTTATAATATTTTTATCAATAAAATGTTACCGAGAAGAGATAAAGTGGTAATAAATAATCATCTGTTGTGCTCATTTTATAAATATAATTTCAAAGTAAATTTAAAAAAAATTGAAAATTTTAAATCTGATCTAAAACGAAAAGGATTTTTCAAATTTGAATTCAACGCCCTTAGAGACTGAAGTACCAATAATGGATGAACAGCAAGAAGCATATTCCAGCAGTCTCTATTTTAAAACGTAAATTAATTAAAATGTAAACTTCCAATATTCATCACAAAAGGATCCTTACCTTATACAAATTTCCAAAAATAACATTTCGAAGGAGAAAAACGAATTTTATCTATCCTGAATTTGTAATATTTAGTATAAAAAGATATTTTTTATGCTTATCATTTTGGCTTTTGTCTCATAGCTTTTCAAAGTTGTTAGGTGTTACGAAACGTTTGTCTAAAAATTGAAAGTAGGCCGATTTGTAAGTTTGCTGAATGAAAAAAACACCAGCATTTTAAAGAGGATAGTTTTCGAATATCCTACAATTCACTCCAAAAACGTGTAACACGAAAAAAACGGCAGAAAAAAATGTAAAAATACAGTGGTTGGCGTTCGTTTATACGCACTGTATTATTTCTCTTAAAAGTCAAATTTTTTCCATTTCAATTCCAACTATGAATACTTGTGATACATACAGTCAACTGAGTAGTTGTAAGAGAAAGAACAGGATAAATTTTGTTTATTCTGTTACATCTATTGTTTTAAGTGGGAATAAAAACTTAACTTAATAAAAAAGTAAGAATGCGATAAATGGCATTTCAGTGTAATTTACTGTCATTACATGTTGAACCGAAATGTCGACTGACTGAAAACTTAACGAAAAGTGTAACATGTAAACTGCAACTCAACCCAAATTGCCACTGAAATGATGACCGAGTCAGTCAGTTTAACTTAGGTTAGTTGAGTCTGTTTTGTTTTTAAGTATAACATGTAAACCAAAACTGAAAAAAATGGGAATTTGCAATATTTTAAAATATCTTAAAATGAGTGCTTTAAAAAAGGGAAATATTTGGACTGATGCAGATGTTATCATATTATTAGAAATAATAGTTGAAAAGGAAATTACCAAATTGTTAGACGGAAAGAGGTTTAAAAATGGAATAGTATTTAAAATAGTAGAAAAAGAAATGATAGCTCGTGGGTTTACTAATAAAACATGCGAGCAAATAATATTGAAATGAAGGAAATTAAAAGGAGAGTATAGAGAATGTAAGAAAAATAATAATACGAGTGGTGCTTGAAAGAAGGGAAATGGAACACTTTCAAAAATTGGACGATGTTCGATGGTTCGATACTTATGGTATGCGCGGTTAATTATTATTCATTAATTAATTTCAATAGGTTTATCCTTATAATAAATTTATTTATTTAGAAAACGATCTACCAATCAGCAGTTTTATTGAAAGGGTTTTGAATGGGGAGTAAATTGACCTAAATGACAACAATCTACCTCCTGGACCATCTACCCCAACAGGTAATTTCAAAAATAGTTTAACTAGTACAATAATAATATAACACTCTTGTATAATAATAATAATTATTCAATTTCAAAATTAATCATTAGACCCCAAAGAGAAGGAAAATACTCCAGTGGCACTATTCTGGTAATTCCCGGGAATAGGGAACTGGGGAAAGAATTTATATGTAATTTCTGTTCAAATATTTTTTTCCAGCCTACTGAGGAGAAAAGTTTGATGTAAATATTTATAAATTGGGAATATTTTTTCCATATCTAAATTGGTAGGGAAATTTTTTCCCAATTTACTTTTGTTTTCAAAAAAATGAACACTAGTTTTTTACCTCAGTATGCCAGAATTTTTTTTTAAAGAGAAATTACATATAAAGCGTATTTCATTTGCCAAGGAATTGGATTTGGAATTAGAATTCAATTCTTGGTCAAAAGAAATAACAAATGAATTCCCGTGTTTTATTTCTTTTATTTCATGTTTTTCTACAGAGAAAACTCTAGTGACAAACACACTAACTAAAAAATAGAATTGGAATTTCAATACCATTAAATCTGTAGGAATTCAACGAATTCCAAATTGGTATGGAATACATAGCATTGTTGTTGTAATTTGGCAAATGAAATACGCTTATAAATTTTTCCCCAATTCCCTATTCCCGGGAAATTACCAAAATAGTGCCACAGGCCATTCAAAAAATATGGAAAATTTCGTTAAACTGCAAAAAGAGTTACAGAACGACTTTTTTGAGAAAGAAATCAGTATATAGTATTATATTATTATTATAATAGTTTAGATGTTAAAATTGGCTATTTAGTCATGTAATTGCAGAGTAAATCTCGAATATATCATTTACCCGACTGTTGGGTTAAATTTTCCCGAACCACTGGTTGAGGATAATTGGTTTCCACACTTCGAAGTTCGTCTAACCAAGTAGTCCGAAATTTGCATTTTTGTTGGTCTACAATATTGTGGAAAATACAGCAGATAGCAACAACATCATTAACAAGTTTATAATTTGTCTCAACCGTTTTAGAGATCATATGCCATCTTGGTTTTAGACATCCAAATGAATTTTCCACAACAATTCTTGCTTTATTGGAATACACATTAAGTGGTTGTTGCTCTGGGGAGTCACTCGCTCGATAATTTTTTATTAACCAATCAATTAAAGGGTATGCTCGATCTCCTACCAGACACAATAGAAAGTCCAAACCATCAACAGAAAGTTTTTCCTGAAACAAAGAAGTGAATTCAATTGCTCTTTGTAAGACTATCAAAAAAATTACTTTTGGCATGATATTTTGAACATTTCTATAAAAAGCTGAATGTTTTAAAACACTTGTGTCGTGTGATGATCCCGGATGTTTACAA
Source organism: Nephrotoma appendiculata (assembly GCA_947310385.1). NCBI lineage: Eukaryota > Metazoa > Arthropoda > Insecta > Diptera > Tipulidae > Nephrotoma > Nephrotoma appendiculata. Next base: position 90,130,715 of record OX371225.1, read on the forward strand.
GTAATGCTTCGAAACCTAAAAATTGTAATAGAAATATTTACATATAATTTGAGTCAACTATCCCTTGCCAAACAACTGACGTCCATCTTTTACCATTACGTCCAACTCCGAATATCTAACGTTTGGTGCTTTAATTGGAATATGGCAACCATTGATTGCCCCCATGATATTTAGCATATTTGAAATGTTCTCAAAGGATTTTGTCAATTGCTTTGCTTCATCTGCCTTGAGAAATTTTATAAACTTAGGCACGGCTTTAAACTTAAAAAAAAGTATATTTTTTACAGCTGCAACGAACTTTATCAAACATTTTCTAGCTGTTACTGTATGGACGCCAAACTGATTTGCAACGACTCTGCACACTATTTTGTTGGCTGGAACTGGCTCACGTACTACCCTTATAGATGGTTCTTCGTGTTTAATTCGGAACATATATAATTGAACGCTTGTTTTGTGGTACGGACATTTTCTAGATAATCCTCGTCTAGAAATGTATTTCCAACTATCCTATTCCACCAGTCAGTGCTCCTTGGTTTCATCCAAATAGATTTCTTCCTCTTGAACTATTTTTTTTCCAAAAAATTACTTAACATTAATTGATTAAAAAAGTTTTTTCAAAAATTCCCTAAAGATTTTTGTAATCTTTTATTGTTTGCTTGTTTTGTATTACATTTTAAAGGACGCCACTTTTGCGTTTGCAAAGCTATAATTTTATTTAAATTGTGTTGATAAAAATATAATATCGATGCAACCTTTTGACTCATTTTTATTAAATCTTTATATTTAGCTTCTTTACAAAAAAATTCTGAGGTGACAATTATATGTCATTCCGGTCACAAATTACATGTAAACTTGTACTCAAAGTTTCGTTTAGCCATATTTATTTTGCGTACATTTTTTTGTTTACTACTTTATTTATTAAATAAAATTATTTTAATATTTTTTCAGATTCTGTGATAAGTTTTAATATTTTGTGATAAAGTGAAAATAGTGTTTTAGTTAATTTTGTTAAAAATTAATTTGTGAATGATATCATAAGTCGTGGTGTAAACGCTATTTTACTAATATAATATTTTAATTTTGTTTAGTTTATTTCCTTTCTCCATTGTGATGTAAAAGCATTTCGTGAATGTATGAAAATGTATACATTATATGTACATATATAAAAATAGATAACAATATGAACAAATATGAAATTTCTCTAATTCACACTAAAAACAGGTGTTTGTAAACAAACATCTATCACTTAAGAATTATTATTTTTGATGGCTGGAATGTCAAAAAAAAAGAAAAACAATTGATTTCGTAAATTCTTATTTTTTTATTAAGATTTTATTCCTGACTGGTTGAGGCTTTAGTTGTGAAGTATTATTTTTAGTGACAGTTTCGATTTTTGGTGTTGCATACCTTTATACGTAGTTACGAAAAAAAAAAATATTTTTCATATAAATTCATTTGCTTTGATAATATGTAAGATGATAATATGTTGCAATCTCTCAGTAAGTTTTGTAACGGAATTAAACCTAATTCCGTTATCAACCCATCCCAACAAAATCTACTTCCTCATCGGCATGACCTCGAAGATAATATCTTCAATTACATCCTATTTATGCAAACGTCATGCCGGCTTTCTACATTTCTGCGTTGCATTTATTTATAGTGGTATCATATGATTCATTCAACTTGGAATTTTTCATATGTGCCACAGTTAAGTAAACGCAAATGTGTACATGAACGTAATTTGATTACGTTGCCTTTGTACATAGTAAATGTACTTGTTTTATTAAATAGGGAAATAACAACGACCGATGCAAATATTGAAGAGCATTGTGGTTGCTGTTGTTCGAACTTCCTCAACGGATGTTTTAAAAGAAAAAGAATACTTTCGCGTGGATCGATTCAGCAAAATCGATGTCACGTTGGTGTACAATTTTGTAGGAATTTTTGTGATGAGATCGCAAAACATTCCCTACGAAACTCAAAAAAGTAAGTTCAATTTTTCTTGTTCATTCAGTTTTTAGAGAAACCAGCGTTTGGTCGGTTCTTTTTTTGTTGTTTTGTAAGTTTTAAGTTTGAGACGTAGTTTTTCTTACAGAGCCACGAGGGGTCAATGTTGTTATGTTTAATTTTTAAGTTTAAATTTTTGTTTACATTTTTTTTGGTGTTGTGTAAATCTAATTTTTAGTTTTGAAAAATAAAATTGGTGATTGTGAGACTAACTATAATCGTGTTTTTTTGAGTTTTTTTTGTTGGACTTAATTGTAGTGTGGAGCAGTGCTGAAAGTGGTAAGTAGAGAAGAAGTGCCGGCGTTTTATTAACCAACAAAATAATAATAGTGAGGTTGCTGCCGACGGAAGGTAAGAAGAAATTATTGACGCCAAGCGGTTCTTTTGTTTTACCGACCTAGTTAGCATCCCACTGTTAACCCTATTCTTACTAACATTTTTACCAATTAGGACATATGGGCCAAATTAATTTTAAATTAGTTAGGCTAGGGTGAAATGTCTGACTAGACATTCCTATACATATACAACCACGGTTAAGGCCGCCCACGTAATGGGTGTATAGGCTAACCCACTACTTCGGGGTCAAATACCCCAATTTCTACCCTTCCCCAGTTTATTTGTTTTTTTTTCTATTAAATGCGGTAATCTAGGCCGTTGTCGGGTGCCCCAAAACCCACACCGTTCCCCTCTATTAAGCTGAGCTGCGGGAATCAACACCGCATGGGGCACCAGAGGATAGCTGCAAATCTATGAAACCGGGTTGGCTTTAGCTATTGCTAAGGTAAACCCGTTTCAGTTTTTACTTTCAAACTGTAACACAAAATAAATATAACATAAGACGCTTTTGTAGAGATGGGAAAGGAAACACGTTTGAATAATGAAGAAATAGCGCAAATTGAAATATTGAAGAAATTAGGCTACTCTAATCGCCTCATTGCCAAGGAAATCAAAAGATCTGCGGGATTGATCAGAAATTGTTTAAAAAAACCAAAAATTATGGTATCAAAAAGCTTTCACGAGGAAACTCAAACCTCATTACACGCCAAAAGTGGCAAATTAAACAAGAAGCAACCAAAAACAAACTATACTTATGGACAAAAAAACGCATAATATATATTTTTGAAATTACGAGTAGCTTAATAATTGTTTTTGTAATTATTATGATAAAATCTATATGATAACTAGTTCTCACTAAAATACACATACATTAAAAAAATACTACCAATAGTTTTGTTGAATTCGAGTTTGGCACAAGTTTGAGCATTTTGGCTGTTCAGTCTAAAAGTTTATTTACAGTGAATAGTTATTTAAATTATATAATTAAGCGTAAGAGTAAGATTTTTCATTAAAAACAAATAAACATGAATAAATTGTCGGCCGGAAGAAATGATTTGAGTGTTGAGGACTGCGTGAGGGCCATTACATTAGTTGAAGAAGGAAGAACTCCGTCTTACGTTGCACAATTGTTAAGAGTGGACCAATCCAACATATCAAGAGTGATCAAACGACTCCAGAATAATAGGCAGTATCATCGTCGTGCTGGTAGTGGGAGAAATCGATGTACAACACTCGCTGAGGATAGGTATATTAAATTAATTTGCTTGAGAAAATTGTTCGTAACTGGACGTAGCATCAAATCAGACCTAATTGGTTCCCGAGATGCACCCATTAGTGAAAGGACCGTGCATCGACGAATCAATGAATTCAATTTGACTGCAAGAAGGCCAGCCTTATGTCCAGAATTGTCTACAGCACACCGCAGAGCTCGTTTAACATTTGCTCTCGAACATGAAAATTGAACAATGGAACAATGGGCCAATGTTTTGTTCTCCGACGAGTCTAGATTTTGCCTTGGATCATCAGACCGGCGGATGAGAGTTTATCGTCGGCCTTCATTTTCGATTAAATTTTATTTAATAATAGATATTTCGTTGAGAATTCTCAAAATTATGCGTTTTTTTTGTCCATAAGTGTATTTTGTAGCCAAATAATTGCAAAACTTGATTTGCCGGTAATCAAATCAACTGTAGCTCGGGTTTTCAGGGCAACAAAAACCATTAAATGGATCAAACCTAAATCGAAACCCCGCCTAACAACCACAAATATGCATTGGACAAAAGAATGGGGCCAAGAGATTTTTTCTGATGAAAAAAAAAATTAATTAAAAAAAACTTAATTTAATTTAAAAATTTAACGGACCAGACTGGCGCGGACAGTTGTTATTGGCATGATCTACGCAATTACACAGTCGTTCGGTCAAAGAGAAATTTTGGTGATGGGACTGTAATGGTTTGGCGAGCGGTCTCAGGAAATTTTAAGACACCCATTTGCTGGATAACTACCAGAATGAATTAAACAAAATATTGTGAGCTGTTGGAAGATGTTTTGCTTTTGATTCCATTTATTGATGATCATATTGATAGTGAGTTCGTATTTCAACAGGAAAACGCTGCGATCCACGTTTCACAGGCATTCTAAAGATTTTTTTGAGTGCAGAAATATTCCAATACTAGAGAGGCCAGCATGTAAGATTCAACTCGTCATCAATTTTTCTTCAACATCAGCATTTTTTCACCATAAATCTGTAACATCCATCTTAATACTTCCATCCATACTTCCACCCATAAATTTCTAAACTTCAGCAATTGCATCTCTGGGTAAATCTCCATCGACATTACATATACATACATTGTGTAATAAGAATTTTATTCGAAAAATTATTTAGCACCAGTTCAGTCAATCTAGCATTTTGACGTCAATTCAGCACCCAACGAAAATAGTTGGTAACAACTTTTTCTACTTTGGTATTGAAATAAAACCATTCTTTGATAATTTTACTGTTTTAATCATTGACAAAATGTTAAATTGGACAGTTGTTAACGTAATTAAATTACTACCGTAATTGACTGTAAACTGTTTTGATTGCACCATGGTTTCTAAAATTTCAACGAAAACTTGATTTTTTGAATGAACTACTAATGATAGTGTTTCATTAGCAGGATTTCATACAGCAGAGTTTTTACCAGGTTGTCGTAAAAAATAAGGTGTTTAATTCCGTAGGTTAGTTTCATTCCTTATTATAAATACAGGCCAACCCGGCTTATATCATCGCGGTTAATATCACGACTCAGTTATCTATTATATTAATACGCTTAATTTTTTCAAACTCAACCCTAAAATGACCCCTAAACATAATCCGATCCGTTTAAATTTTTCAGGGTAGGTCGACATAAATATAGCGGTGTGCCTTTGCTAGAAAAATTGGAAAAATTCTACCGGGAAGTACCTGAAACGGGTACCGCAGGTGTTTTCATTAAAATTTTGTTACGACGCCAGAATGCCATGACAAAATATGTTTATATTGAATCTATGATCATGCGCATTACACCGTGACAATGACAACATTTATTAAAATTGCCGATGTTTTTGTGATGAACTGATGACACACTGTGATGACAAAATGAGTAGAAAATTTGTATTTGACTCTCAATTAAACAAAACAGAGAACATAAAATGATTTTACATACATTTTGGTGTTAATAGTTGTGGAGTGTAAAAATTTCAATTTTGTCATGACACTCTATCTACATATTTAAGATTTAAAAATTAATCGCGTATATGAATTTACGTTATTTTTGATAAAAGTGCATCAAATTTACATCTTAAGAAATCTTCTTAATTATTTCTTATTTCAAAAAAATTCCACCGGGAAGTACCCGAAACTGGTACCTCAGGTGGTTTCAGAAAATTTCCAAGATTTGACACTGTGTGAGTTGAGTATGCTTTATTAAAACCCTGAATTTGTTATTGGTGATTTTCATCGAATGTAGTTAGCGTTAGTTTCTACGTCTACAAGAGGGACGAGAATTCTCAAATTCATTGTTATCACAGTTTTAATTCCCCTTGCTTCATAGCAAACTACGATTTACATTTTGTTCGCCAGTGGCACTATTCTGGTTTTCCCTGGGAATAGGGAATTGGGAAAAATATTTTCATAGCATTTTGTTCTAAATTATATTTTTTTGGCCTGCTGTTGGAATTAGTTTGGTGTAAATGTTTTCGAAACAAAGTTGATTGGGAAACATTTGTTCCACAACATTTTTATAGGGAAAAATAATTCCCAATATATCTTTGTTTCAAAAATATTTACACGCAACTAATTCCAGCAGTAGGCCAGAAAAATATAAATTAGAACAAAATGCTATGAAAATATTTTTTCTAATTCCCTATTCCCAGGGAAAACCAGAATAGTGCCACAGGTGTCAGCTACTTTTTGCAAATCGCGAATATATCAAATTATTTTGTATCTACTCAAAACTGCATGATCGATCTTATCTGACCGTGATTCCTCTTTCTGTCCACCTACCGAATCAACAAATAATTATATTCGAAGCAGGTAATAAAGATGAATTGTTGCTAGCAGCACAAACTGGCCGATCGAAGCTTGAGTCATGGTTTCAGCTCAACTTTAATGATCAAAACGCACGTCATTTCCTATAATATACTGGCTTTCCCTACCATTCCGCTTACGTACGCGGTAAATGACAACTTCATCAAAGAGGTGAAGAGAAGATTTTCCAGGAATACATACAGTAACCTTAAGAGATGAGGAGCGTTTCTTCCTACAGCTTTTGCTACATATTCGAGGTTCCACCAGCTTTGAATTTATACGAACATTCAACGGTTTTATTTACAAAACCTTCAAAGAAGCTACAGCTGCACGGATCTGGTAAACGATGATGAATGGGATCACTGCTTAACAGAAACAGCAGTCTTTCAATTGCCAAGACAGCTTCGAGAGACTTTCGTTATATTTGTTGCTTTTGTAAATTTTCAAAACCTCTTGATCTCTGGATGGAGTATGCAGAAAACACCATATTGAAAATGTAGCAGAAAATTTGGCTCTCCACGATATCAACATAGTTCTTATACAGCACGGACTTTCTTGCGCTATGATCGGCTTACCAACTCCATCGAGAACCCCCGTAGAAGTGCAAGTCTTTGATACAGTTTGAGAAGCCGAAGAAGCTGAATTACGAAATCAACTACTAAACGAAAAGCAGTTGGGTGCAGTTCGTAAAAGAACTGCTGCAGTGGATGATGAAAATGTCTCCAGCCGAAGTTGAGATTTGAATATTTGGTTTGTGCGCGTAAATGGTCATGTGATCCCGAGCGCGTACTTCCTGTTTGAGATATGAATATTTGACTTGGCACTTAAGTAGTCATACTGTGTGTATTTGAGCGCGTGCTTGCCGTTTAAGATTTAAAAATTAACCACGTATATGAATTTACTTTATTTTTGATAAAAAAGCATCAAATTTATACATCTTAATAAATCTTCTTAATCATTTCTTAACCAAAAATTCAACAAAATGTATTCACGTGACTGATTATTCAGTCACAGGTCAGCTAGTAATCATTAATACTTTAAATCCTGTAACGGTTATAATAGATCTGAATGGGTTGCAAAATAATTTGTTTCCAAAAAAAAAAAATCTGCCGTTACCGAAAAGTTTTATACTAACAAACAGAGCTCCAGCGTGGTCGCAATTAACCGACTAAGGCTCAGGGATGGGGTGGGTGTTGCTGGAGTTGAATGAGAGCTCGCTTGGACCACTTATAAAAAGGAAAGTAAGGAAGGGAATATTAAGGCATGGATCAACTTACCGCGGTTACTAGTGATCACACTTACCACTTCATCCTAATGAAAAGCTCTTAAGCTCTCATGCTGAAATATAAATCGAATTTGGCGGAATTACGACATTAAAGTAAAATAGGTAACCTTGATAAAATTCATGAAAAGAAATTCACGTCGATTAATATTATAAACTGAATACATATCTTTTATTTATGTAAAATGTGAGAAATCATATAATCAAAGAAATCCTAAAATTATCTAAATAACCTAAAAATGACGTCATTGTCCAACAAAAACAATATTAAATTCAAATACCTTACTAAGTACTAATAAACCTATCCCAAAATCAATTAAATTTAAATAAATGTTTTATATAATAAAAAGAATAAAAAAAAAATAGAAAATTTAATGCTAAGATAAAGTTTTACAGTTTACTTATGGTTTTATTTCGTTGCGGCCGTTATCCCACGAGGTCCACTGTAACGGTGTGCGGTGTGATCCAATCGCACGATTTACTTCACTATTAATTATGCGTATTTAATATTAGACGATAGTTTTAGTTTTATTTATTAGATTAATATCCATTTACATTGCAACAACATAACTTCTACTTTGCAACGCACGATTGTATGGTCACCTTTTTGCACACACTAGAGTATTATTTATTGAAGTTTTGTGTTAACGAGCGTAAATAAGTGATCACATACACCGATTACACTTAGACGATTGCGCGTTGCACATTAGTTAATTTCACTTTTAATTAATTTGATAACTATTATCGCATAGTTTTTATTATCCAAATTCGCCTAACACTTGCTGCCTTATCTCAGTATATTATAATTAGTTAAATCTAATGTTACACTAACTAAGCCCAGTAATTTTTCTTAGCTTATTTACTTCTCACATTTTTAAGCAACAAAAACGAGTCTTTGTAACAACACAGCATTAGCACAAATTCATGTGAGGAATTTTATTTCACAGAACCATTCAGTTTAATTCGTTCCGTTTCTTTTCCTTATATTTTTATTGAAAAAGGCAAATGCCCGATATACAGCATAATATGTTGGGGTTTTAATGTTCACTTTTACTAAATAAATTGCACTGATAATTATTCTCACACAACGGCGCGATTCGCTATTTACAATAATTATCTCTGGTCTACTTAAATAAACTGACCAGCACTTATTAAGTATACTTTAAACTAAATTCGAACCATGAATTTTTAATGTGTACACAACTAAATACCAGAACGTACTAACCGCGTGCTTCCAAAAATCACATTTTTATAGCTTGTTTTTGTACAATAAACAACCCCACCCAAAATACGCCGACCGGTACCCTCAAACAAATCAGTGTGTGGGTGTGCAATCATCTGCCACTAAGTCAGGGGAGTTAAACCTTTTTTTTTTTATTTTATTTTTATTTTTATTTTGGGACGACAAACCAACGTCACGTCACGTTGCGTCGTTTCAAATCGTGGGGACGACCTACACCTTGAGATTGTCTCAAAAGCCGGGCCTACTCGTAACAACCAAAAAAAATTTTTTTTTTTTTTTTTTTTTTTTTTTTTTTTTTTTTTAATATTTATGAACTAGTTATATAGGAGATTCATTAGTTAGATGGCCGCAGGTCATTTGCATGATAGATACCTAGACGTTTATTGTTCAGGTCTCTGAGTTCAAATGCAACATTTCCTATACATTTATGAATGATAGCTTTTTTGAATTTTTTACAAAGTTTAGCGGATACTTTATTAATAGCATTACTCTGGACAAAATTTTTGACATAAACAGTTTGTCCAACTTTATAAGAGTGAGGGCGAGATCTTAGATTGTAGCGTTTACAAGATTGTTGGTATGCGTTATGTAGATGGTTTAATACATCTTGTTGAACGAGAGATAATTTCTCGGTATTGGATACGTCCATGTTTCTGTCGTCGAGTGAGTGAAGCTGTCGTAAAAGTTTATATTGGGAACCGTGACTGATGTAGTGTTGCCCAAATGTTAGAAAATATGGTGAGTACTTTGTACTATCGTGCGATACATTTCGCAACGCTGAACCTATAGCGTGCAAATTTTTATCCCAATTACGATGATTATCATGGGCGTATGCTCTAATTGACGACAAGACAGATCGATTGATTCGCTCACTAGCATTTGCTTGTGGATGGTATTTCGGGGTAAATATATGTCTTACTCCAAACTTAGATAGAAGATCACTGAATTCTTTTGAATGGAATTGTTTAGCGTTGTCACTTACAATGATTTCGGGTACAGCGAACATACTGAACACACGATTTTCCAAAAATTTACAAACATTAGAAGAGGTAGCAGCTCGCATAGGTTCCAGAAGAACAAATTTGGAAAATTGATCTAGAATAATGAACACATAACTATTTCCGTCTTTAGAGCGCGTATAAGGCCCAAGAAAATCTATAAATAATTTTTGAAATGGTCGATTGGTTTCGAAATAATTGCCCATTGGTGCGCGCGATAAAAAGTTAACCGGTTTGCACTCCTTGCAAACTTCACAACTCCTGATAAAATCATAGACACAACGCAACATTCCAGGCCAATAGTAGAATCTTCGCAATATTTCTAGAGTTTTCTTGTATCCAAAGTGCGCGGCATTTGGCGGACAGTGCGCACGTTCGATGATTTCAGTAATTTGAGATCGCGGAATGTACACTTTCCAAATTGGTACATCTGTAAAATCACTATTTCTTGCGGAATGTGGTGGATTATAATAAACTATGTTATCAACCAGTTTCATATTTTTACAACATTCGGGATTATCGACCAGTTTTTTAATTATTTCCAGATACTCTGGATCATCTCCGAATTTGTCCATACCTAAACCACCGTCTATTGTACAAAGAGAATCCATGTTAGTAGAGAGATCGAACGTATTTCTCGACAGAGCATCGGGTACTAAATGATCACGGCCCTTTTTATAAGTAATATTAAAGTTAAAGCCTTGGAGCTTTAAACTCCATCGAGCAAGACGGCCGGAGAGGTCCCTTTGCTCCATCAACCACTTCAGACTGGCGTGGTCTGTGATGATGGTGAAAGGTAACCCCTCCACGTACTGCCGGAATTTCTTCACGCTCAGTACTGCGGCAAGGCATTCTAGCTCGGTAACGCTATAATTTTGTTGAGCTCCGTTGAGTTTCTTCGAATAAAATGCGATGGGACAGTCTTCACCTGTGTCAGATTTCTGATAGAGAACGCTCCCTACTCCAATTTTCGAGGCATCACATTCGATATAAAAATGTTTACTAAAATCAGGGTTGCACAGTACCGGCGACGTAGACAAGGCTGATTTTAGTTTGCGAAAAGCTGTTTCTGATTCATCACTCCATTTAAACTTTTGAGTCTTCTTGAGCAAACGAGTGAGGGGCTCCGCTAACTCGGCGTACTGAGCTACGAATCGTCGGTACCAACCAGTGACCCCAAGGAATTGACGTACTTGTTTTGTTGACTTAGGACGGTTGTAATTGGTGATGGCGGACACTTTATCTGGGTCAACTTTGAGAATGCCATCAGCTATGATATAGCCTAAGTATTTTATTTCTTTTAAGAGAAATTTACTTTTCTCAATGTTGATAGTTAATTTCGCATCTTTTAGTAAACCCGCAACTAAATTCAACAAACCAATATGTTCGTCGAAGGTCTCACTTGTGACCAGCAAGTCGTCTAAGTAAACGAATATTCGGTGCTGCAGCTCGTGTGGTATTACCCGATGCATTAATCTGCACATTGTCTGAGGCGAGTTGCACAAGCCAAATGGCATGGCTGTGAATTGGTACAGTGGTCGACCAGGCACTGTGAATGCCGTCTTATCCCGTGACCTCTCATCTAGTGGGATTTGCCAAAAGGCGTCCTTCAAATCCAAACTCGATATGAATTTGGTATTATTAAGACGCCCCAACAACCCATCGATGAGAGGTAAAGGATAAGCGTCCTTCACAGTGACCTGGTTAACTTTACGTGCATCAAGACACAACCGTACTTTGCCATTTGGCTTGCGAACCAGAGTAACAGGAGAACTCCACGAGCTGCAGCTCTTCTCTATTACGCCTATAGACAACATTCGATCGAGCTCTCGGTATATCTCCGCTTGTATGGCGGGTGAAACAGCATAGTGTCGTTGCTTTATCGGCTTTGCATTTCTAACGTCAATGGTATGTGATACTAAATGAGTACGTCCGAGTCCTAGAATAGCAGATGATGGAAATTGACGTATGGCGTTATCTAGGAGTTCTTGTTGATCGTTAGTTAAAAAATGTTTGGAATCCGAATCTACTCCTTTCAGTTCGCTCACTTTATTGCAAGGATTCGAACCGGTTAATTTTGAGACAGACGGAATTGTAATTGAGATGTTAAATAAGCGAAAAAAATCAATTCCCAAGTACAATTCCTGTGACAAATTAGGTGAAAGGTGGAACGTCATTAAAATAGTTTGGCCGGCAAAAGTCACTGGAGTTTTTATGTATCCGAGTATGGATTCTTTTTGTCCATTAGCGGTGTTTATTGAACTAGGGAATAAATGAAACTTTACGGAAGGATGGTTTAAAAACCTTTCACATCCCTTGCCTAGCACTGATATGTTGGCACCGCTGTCTAACAGTCCAATATACGTTTTATCTACGATTTCCAAATTAATATAGGGTCGATTGTCTCCGGGAGGAGAGATTAATGATTCGGCAATATTCTTTTTGCGAACGCGGCGATCTTCCCAGTATTGTTTATTACGGTTCCATTTAGAATAATGAGATTGAGTAGGAAATCTATTGCACGGCAAAGTTTGTGTTAGAGTGTCAGAGAAAGATTTTTGTTGAGTTTGATTTAAGTTCGTCTGAGTAATTCGGGGTCCGTATTCGAAGCTGCTTCTACATGATTGTTCGTCTGGGGGGGTGGGACATTTACAAATCGCACCCCCGCTCTCCGGTTTTCCGAGGGCGGATTGCATTTAAAACAGTGAATTTGGCGGTAGCCTCTCGACCCACATGCAGCGCACGTAATTGACCAATCCGGGCGACGATTCTCATTAACTTCAGAACTACCACGATGATTAGGGTTTGTATTAGAACTTGGAATGTCTGGCCGATTTAAAGTCTGTTTGGAAAATCTTCCATCAGTTCGATTGAACGCCGACAAATTAGACGGTTCCTGATACGAATTATGATGTGATGAATGAATTGTAGAGGGTAAAGAAGCCATGAATTCTGATTGTGAAAAGGGTTGCCAAACCTGTTCGGAGGTATATAACGAATGTAGTGATTTGCGCTGTTGGCACATAAGCTCCGGTACAAAACCTGTTCTGGCCCATGTGTCCTCATGAGCAGTGCATTTCCTAAACAATTCGTCTACGCTGTTAACGGTTATATCTGTCAATTTATCTTGTAACCCGGCGCGCATATTTCTACGAAGGATTCTAATTACTTCAGGTTCGGTAAGAGGCGTTTCTAACTGAAGGGTCATGGCGATAAAATCTTGATAAAAGTCATAGAAACTTTCTTGGTATTTTTGTTTTCGGATTTCCAGTTGTGCTCTTATATCGTCGTCCGTTTTTAAACCTTGAAAACCCTTCTTTAATTCTAGTTTTAGTTTGTCCCAGGTTATGTCAGGATTACGCTCTATGAACGTCCAGTACCATTCATTTGCGTTACCTTTAAGAATGTAGTGTAAATCCGTAACTAGTCTGTGCGTGGAGATATTTTCTGATTTAGCCAAGTGTTCTACTCGAGTCAAAAATCGTTTGATGTGTATTCCCTTCGGAGTACCATTATAACTTATGTCCCATTTTGAAAGTGATTTTTGGGAATTGCTGTAAAGATGTCTTAAATCGGAATTTTCGTAAAGATGAGGAAAGTCGTCCATGGTTGGAACACGATTTCTGAATCCTTCTGAGCGTTTGCCTGTTTTTGAGGTACCTGTTTGTGTATGAGGTGGACTGTTAGATTGACCGTGCGCAGTACTATTATGTTGTTGCTTGTCGGTATTTTGATCAGGAACACTCTTGACCGTATTATCACTAGTTTTGGCCTTAAGTATGAACTTGCCTGGATCGGTTGTGTCATCACTAGAAGCATCAGTTGATTCATCTAGATCTTCTAGTTCAATGTGTTCCTCGACTTTGTTGAGGTTAATCTGGGAGAGGTCATGCAAAGTTTCATTCGTGTCACTGTCGGTGACATTTTTGTCAAGCGTGTTCGCTACGAAGTTAATGAGTTGGGAAATTTTTTCTAAGCTATTCGTAACTGGGTCTCGAACTACTTTAGAGTATTTAAGGCGTGTAAATCTTGCTTGAATATGAAGTAATCGCGATTTTATTTTATTTAACCTGTCATTATCACCATCCTTTACAGCCTCCTGTAAATCGGAATAAAGGAAACTCAGTTTTAGGGATGCCTTTTCAACCTCGCGTTTAGGATTCTTTTGCGCTAACTTGTGTGGACGATTTGGAATTAAAACTGGATGAGCTCTTTCTAAGTTCAATCTTTCTTTTAAACTCTCCAAATTTTCGCCAACATTTGGTCCTTTGATGTCGCGAACGATACATTCTAGCTCGAATTCATCGAATTCAAGGTGATCTAGATCCATGTTGAAAAATTTGTAGAAAATTCACAAAAATAAAAATGTTAAAAATAAATTTGCCGCCACCACTATACAAAAGAAATATTCAGTATTTTAACTTCCTAGGAATTAATAAAAAAAAATTATCAAACTGCGCGATCTTTGTCAAATATGAAGAACGTAGATAAGACAGAATACTGGGACGATGTCAATCTAGGTCCTTTACCTAACAAAAGCGAACACACACTCCACTCACTGATTTTGTAATCGAAAATAATAACAATAATAATATAAGATGAAAGAATAACTTATGTTACAAGCTAAGTCTTTTAGTCTTTCAGAAAAAAAATATAATACCTGGAAGCTTTACGTTGATTTATGCCAATTTACTACACGTAAAAAAAATAAAAATTAAATCTAATTATTTATTTATATATGTATGTATGTATATAAAAGGATGAAGTTGATAAATGCAATCACAGCGTTTTTTCTTTTTTTTATTGAGTTGTATTATTAATAAGATGATCCGTGCCTTGGGAACTGAGGAAAAATAAAAATGATTGTGGAAAGGGAACCTGAATTAACAAATGAATTTACAATGTCATTAGGCATTTTAGGGACAAAAAGGTTTGGATTACAAGTCTTGTTGGCAAATGAATCTACGGAAAGTTCGGATACATTTGCGATTGGAAAACAAACGCTAATTTCATACTTTAATTTTCAATGCAGTCTACACGTTCTCGCGGAAGTCGTTGAAGAAGTATGGGCCAAATTAATTACATTACTGATAAAATCATGCGAACAAAAAAAAAATCAACAACTTAACGGAATTCAATTAATGCAATTGTGATTTTATCAGGTTCTGTATAGTGAAAGCCATGCCAAATTAGGAAAATATTTGAAAACCGTATCATAAAAGCAGCTTAGTCTACGAACTGGACGTCTGGATACAGCTGTTCATACGGAGATAGAAATTTTTGAAGCAAAAAAAAACATTTGCTAAAATTACTGATAAAATTAATTGTAAATTATATTTGTTAAAAAAAATCAATTTATATTATAAAGATGAGTTAGAAAGAAAACTACTATATATGTTACTATAATGAAAGTCTGTACCGTACGCTTGGGCGCCATCTGTAACGGTTATAATAGATCTGAATGGGTTGCAAAATAATTTGTTTCCAAAAAAAAAAAATCTGCCGTTACCGAAAAGTTTTATACTAACAAACAGAGCTCCAGCGTGGTCGCAATTAACCGACTAAGGCTCAGGGATGGGGTGGGTGTTGCTGGAGTTGAATGAGAGCTCGCTTGGACCACTTATAAAAAGGAAAGTAAGGAAGGGAATATTAAGGCATGGATCAACTTACCGCGGTTACTAGTGATCACACTTACCACTTCATCCTAATGAAAAGCTCTTAAGCTCTCATGCTGAAATATAAATCGAATTTGGCGGAATTACGACATTAAAGTAAAATAGGTAACCTTGATAAAATTCATGAAAAGAAATTCACGTCGATTAATATTATAAACTGAATACATATCTTTTATTTATGTAAAATGTGAGAAATCATATAATCAAAGAAATCCTAAAATTATCTAAATAACCTAAAAATGACGTCATTGTCCAACAAAAACAATATTAAATTCAAATACCTTACTAAGTACTAATAAACCTATCCCAAAATCAATTAAATTTAAATAAATGTTTTATATAATAAAAAGAATAAAAAAAAAATAGAAAATTTAATGCTAAGATAAAGTTTTACAGTTTACTTATGGTTTTATTTCGTTGCGGCCGTTATCCCACGAGGTCCACTGTAACGGTGTGCGGTGTGATCCAATCGCACGATTTACTTCACTATTAATTATGCGTATTTAATATTAGACGATAGTTTTAGTTTTATTTATTAGATTAATATCCATTTACATTGCAACAACATAACTTCTACTTTGCAACGCACGATTGTATGGTCACCTTTTTGCACACACTAGAGTATTATTTATTGAAGTTTTGTGTTAACGAGCGTAAATAAGTGATCACATACACCGATTACACTTAGACGATTGCGCGTTGCACATTAGTTAATTTCACTTTTAATTAATTTGATAACTATTATCGCATAGTTTTTATTATCCAAATTCGCCTAACACTTGCTGCCTTATCTCAGTATATTATAATTAGTTAAATCTAATGTTACACTAACTAAGCCCAGTAATTTTTCTTAGCTTATTTACTTCTCACATTTTTAAGCAACAAAAACGAGTCTTTGTAACAACACAGCATTAGCACAAATTCATGTGAGGAATTTTATTTCACAGAACCATTCAGTTTAATTCGTTCCGTTTCTTTTCCTTATATTTTTATTGAAAAAGGCAAATGCCCGATATACAGCATAATATGTTGGGGTTTTAATGTTCACTTTTACTAAATAAATTGCACTGATAATTATTCTCACACAACGGCGCGATTCGCTATTTACAATAATTATCTCTGGTCTACTTAAATAAACTGACCAGCACTTATTAAGTATACTTTAAACTAAATTCGAACCATGAATTTTTAATGTGTACACAACTAAATACCAGAACGTACTAACCGCGTGCTTCCAAAAATCACATTTTTATAGCTTGTTTTTGTACAATAAACAACCCCACCCAAAATACGCCGACCGGTACCCTCAAACAAATCAGTGTGTGGGTGTGCAATCATCTGCCACTAAGTCAGGGGAGTTAAACCTTTTTTTTTTATTTTATTTTTATTTTTATTTTGGGACGACAAACCAACGTCACGTCACGTTGCGTCGTTTCAATCCACTTTCCAATCTCTATTAAATTACATACATTTTACTCCGTTATTATCATGTCGGCTTAATATCCAGTTCCGCTTATTATCACGAACATTTTCTTTGTTTTTGGATCAAAATCGTTTTTAATCATGATTCTCCTCTCATGATATAATATTACATATATGCGGATGCGAATTTGAAATGTTTATTTTCGTTACGTTTCGATTTTTTATGGATGTATTCTTCTCCAAGTATAATAAAAATGGTCCTCACCACCACACTCTACTTCTTTTTAAGTATACTTCTTACTTCAAAACAAGTCGTAATAGATGTTTTATTGATATGTTGCTCTCTCGAAAATAAAATTTAAACTAAAATCTATATGTAAAAAATGGCCTTAAATTTTTTTAATTTAATTTTTGTTTTGTCGGTTTTATAGGTAAACGGGAAAAGAGACGAAAAAAAATAGTTTTTAGTTTTTGGTCTGTTATTGAGACAGAGATATTTTTCCACCCTTAAAAATTGTTCGCTCAAGCCGAATTTATTTGACTCTGTAGCAAAATTTTCTGCAGAAAAATTTGCTGCAGTTTGAAGTGAAGTTAGGAATTTATTTTTGTTAAGGTGCCTGCCTTCAACAAATTTAACTATAGAATAAATAATTT
Source organism: Nephrotoma appendiculata (assembly GCA_947310385.1). Taxonomy (NCBI): domain Eukaryota; kingdom Metazoa; phylum Arthropoda; class Insecta; order Diptera; family Tipulidae; genus Nephrotoma; species Nephrotoma appendiculata. The sequence goes on from OX371225.1 coordinate 90,148,386, forward strand.
TTATTCCGAAGGTGAAATAAGTTCTACAAAATGAAATGTAGGGGAAATTTGTTTACAAAAATCTAACCAATTTAGCTAATTTGATTGGTTGTTTTTACAGAGTCAAATAAATTCGGCTTCACGGATTGATTCAGTTCAATTTTCAACTGTGTTCGTTTCAGAATATGGTTAAAGTTAGAGTTGTGGTAAAGTCCAGAAATCGCCATCTTTTTATAAAATTTTAGGTGTATCCAATTGACAATTTAATCAAAAACAAATAAAATAAAATTTTCATTTTTAAAAAAAATCATAGAGAAAAAAAACTTTTTCTATAATTTTTATGCAAACAGGTAAAATGCTATGTGTTTTGAATAAATTGTTTTTCAATTAAAATGACTGTTCATATTGTAACTTACAATTTTTTTATCCCATAACCATGAAAACAGAGCTACATGACAGGACGAAAAAGAACCGCACTTACTGACAAACAGAAACTACAAATTATAGCAGCTTCCGACGGCCCACCTGAACAAACATATGCAGCAGTTGCTACAAAATTCATCATCGATCCATCAATTATCAGCAAAATTTATAAGAAACAAAATATGTTGTCTGACATAAAATTAAACGTAAATAGAAAACGACATAGCAAAGCTGAAGACTTGGATGAAGCACTGTATAAATGGTTTGTGGGTGCGTTAGCTACAAATACATATCAACATCAGCGTGATCTTAACTTCGAAACGTTGTACCCACAAATGGATGGATAGATCGATGGAAGAAAAGATACGGGATCGTTTATAAAAAAAGTCCATCGTGAGAAAGTTGATGCAGATATTCCAGCACTGCTGCTGGAACCAATGAATAGCAAGCTACTTCCTTAGTTAATGTTCTTCGTACCTATGAACCAAAGAATATATACAATGAGGACGAAAGTGGCCTTTTGTGGCGTGCAATGCCTAGCGGATTTCAAGACAACTGAACATTCTGGCATTAAAATTTCAAAAGAAAAAATTACAATTCTTCTTTATGCAAGTATGGATGGAGAAAAGCGATCAGTTTTGGTAATTGACAAGTCTAAAACACCACGTTGTTTTCGTGGTATAAAACAGTTGCCAGTCAAGTACAAAAGCAATAATAATGCATGGATGACATCTTCTATATTTGAAGAATGGTTACGAGAATGTGATAAGGATTGATTTCCGAAAGTCGTAAGATTACGCTCATCTTAGATATGCAATTGTTCCGCTCATCCTAAGTTCAAACTAAATAACATCGAATTAATTTTTTTGCCACCTAATGTGACATCACTAATTCAACCGTGTGACCCGTAATTTTAAGTTCCATTACAGAAGGTTACTTGTGCTAAAATTGAGTCTTTCACAGATCAAATATTAGTTACCAAAATTGTATACTAATATACTATTGTCGCTCGTTTCCCAAACAAGACATTGGAAAACAGTCGTTTTGCGATTTAAAATTCGTGTACCAAAACCTTACTTTTCATGACAGTTAATTTTTAATTTTGAGCCATTTATAGTTTTTGTACTAGAGTGCCATACATATACACTACCGCTCAAAAGTGTTTAGGCACCCCTTTTTCCATGTATTATTGAAACAGTATTATGTTTACGAAACAACATTTGAATAAAATGAAACACTTATCTGAAACGCCGTTTTATTATATAACCAATGATATACGGTAAATTTTACTACCCTCTACTGCGCGGTACAATTACAATAATAGGCTGTAAGAATTTCCAGAAAAATTTATCAGTCTGGCTTATTCTAGGTAATGATGTTTAAATTGATTTTTTGAAAAGATTTCAGTGAAATGAGTCAAATAGGATCAGTTGCAGTCCGATATTTACACTGTTAACATCGTAAGCGAAATATCGAGTGACATTTATTTAAAATGCCTCCAAGAAAAGAACCAAATACTGAAACACGTGCGCTTGTACTAGCTTACCATACAGCTGGCATAAATAATTGGCAGATTGCCAAAAAAATGGAATTAAACCACGCTACGGTCGGTTTTAATGTTAAAAAATATCAAGAAAGTGGCAGTTTTTTAATAAAAGACGTAGTGGAAGACCAAGAGCGGCAACATCTGTAGACCATCATAGAATAGTGATTACTAGCAAGACGAATAGACATAAAACAGCCCCGAAAATAACCGCAGAATTAAATGTTGGTCGCCCAAAACAAGTTTGTGTTTCTATGGTTAATCGTTCTCTACAGGAATCCGGACTCCATGGCCGTGTTGCTATTAAAAAACCATTCCTTGTAAGCAAAAGCGACTTAAATGAGCCCATGAACATCAACATTGGACGATAGAAGATTGGAACAAGGTTTTATGGACGGATGAGTCCAAATTTGAATTTTCGGTACCCAAAGATGAATCTTCATGAGAAGATGTTTTTGTGAACGTGCCAGTAAACAGTGTATTGCCGACACCATAAAGCATGGAGGCTTTTCAGTGATGATTTGGGACTATTTTGCTGGTCCTAGTGTAGGCGATGTTGTGAAAATTGACAGAATACTAAAAAAAGAAAGGTACCGACAAATTTTGGAGCACCACTCAATACCTTCAGGAATTCGACTTTTGAGTCAAAATTATATCTTTCATCAAGATAATGATAAAAAACATTCATATAAATTATATAAAGGCTATTTTCACCATTTAGAGGATGAAGGAACAATTAAAATTATGGAAGAACCTCCCCACAGCATTGAGTTCAACCCTATTGAGTTACTATAGGAAGAGTTGGGCCGGGAAGACAGCAATCAGCTCCAACATCAGCTACTGTTATGTGGAACAAACTTCAATCAATTTGGAACTCAATAACGCCAGAAACTCTGGCAAAACTTATTGCGAGAATGCCTCGACTGTGCGCTGCGATTGTTCATACAATGGGAGGTCATATAAATGAAAGTAAAATTTAAATTGAGCATTTTAATTTTGACATTTATTTAGTATATTGCCATTAATAAATGTGTGCATGTATCTAAAAAATACATATTTTCATATTTTTACTGAGTTTTTATAGGTTTTATGCTGTTCTTGACAGTGCCTAAACACTTTTGAGCGGTAGTGTATGTTATTTGACAGATGAAACTTATTGTTAAAAATTATTTACAATTTGGTGAAAGTTATGTAAAAGGTGCAAGAAAATTTCGTATGGAATATGCAACAGAAAAATGTCAGTCAATTGTGGCCATCGGAAAAATTCATACAGAATTTGTAGAAACTTGTTCGGTTAAAGCAAAAAAAAGCAAAATGTATCATCGTAGTGGTCGTTCAGAATAAAATCTTGCTACTGTAAGTGCTAGTGTTAATGAGAGATGAAACACATCATTTCGTCACCGTTTACACCAATTACACATTTCGCCAACCACAGAATATGTGGTTCAAGCTGATTGGTGCCACATGTTATACAACAACAGAAGCAAGAACAAATAACATGAATTGAACAAATAACATGAATTGTCTGCCTAGATATCTAACAACTCTAGATCTTTCCCTATGGGGCTATTAGAAGCTAAAAGTCTGATAAAATCTTTGTACTATCATTTATTAACAATTTAAAAATTAACCTCAAATTGGAGCACCTTTTATAAGTATTCAATATGAAATTCAATTTTTTAGTATTTACGCGTAACTAAACTATAAAGAATTTAAATTGTAAACTCAATTAAATAGTACATAGTGTGCATTTGCACTAGTTTTAAAAAAAGTATCGAATCAGCTGAAAGTATCGCTCAACCCTCGAACAAAACCCATTAATTTTTGTTTAAGGAAATCTTGGATTTGGTGGGATTCGACCCCTCCCGATCAAAATGCCCCAGCTATAATCATTATTGGGTTCTCTTTATAATTGGTCAGCTAATTTTTACATATCTCTTTGAAAATTTTTGTCTCTGGTTTCACCAAAAGAAATTTCCATACCACCGTGCGTGATCGTCGGAAAAAAGCAACCACTAAATATCAGGCTACTTCAAAAGTTAAATTTTTAAACTAGCTAGTAGCTATCAACTAGGAATATAAATTTGCCAATGTCATGTCTTCTCATTTATGTAGTCAGTCAATCGTTATTATGATGTAATTCTAATTTTTGGTTCTATCCCAATTAATTTTCTTAACTAATTCTCAACACAAAGTCGTGCACTCACAATTAATTTAGTTAAATAGTTCTAAGAAGTAAACATCTGAAATTATTATTAATAAAATTTCTTATCCTTAAATCCTATCAGAAAATTCCATAACTTTTTAATTCCATACATATCTGCAACAAAATCACATTACGCTAGCTGCAGGTTTGGAACATTTTACGTAATTTATTATTCAGCTAGAAAAGTATTTTTTGTGTCATAACTAAACATGTGCAGTTCCAGCAAAAGCACAAATATTTACCAAGTTAATATACCGTATATGTATAGATTACAAGACATAAAGATACTGAATAAACTTAATCGAAAATCCTTGTTGTCTTTAAACGTAGAGCAAACAAAAAAAAAGAGCAATAAAAATGTAGATATATAAAAGTGAAGGTTTTGTTATGTCTTTCATTATCTAGGATTATACTTTAAGTATTTTGTGATGTATACGGTCAACAGAATGAAAAGTTATTTAAAATTCAGATGTTTCAAACACAAAATTATATTAGATATGTACGATGTACACACTGTTGAACGACCACTGACTTTTTAGATATAACACATATAAGATCAATTTTTTGAAAAAAAAACATTATATTTTTAGGATAAGTAAAATCCAACGTTGGTAAAAATTTATATTTTATTTTATCATAATATTAAGGTTACACTTATGTTCAAAATATTATATCCAGCAAAGTGGTTAAAAAATTCTACAAAAAAACGTTATCTGCTTAAATTATGCAAATCTGATTTTCCCATTTTTTTTAAATTTTACTAGTTTGAAACCAAAAAAGATTATTTAAATTCCACAAATTTATCTTAATTAAATTAAGTCAAATCACTTTTTATTAAGTTATTATTTTTCGGAAAATCGAGATCAATCAATCAAATCAAGATTTCAAACCCTACGGGGTATTTACTACCCTACGAATGTACTAATTCAATTTAAAGTTATTTATTCGTGTCTCTTTTAAGGAATAAGCAAAATTAGAAGACGAACAAGTTCTTCCGCTTTTTTGGTGAGAACTCAATTATGAATAATTCAATTATTAGTCGTAGTCAACATTCCCGTAAAAATTTACATTAATTCTTTTACCTAGGTATAACCTTAAACTAAGAATTTTTAAATACAGGGTTATCCAATTCGAGGTTGATAAAGTAGAAATCTGTATACCGACATCTGTCAAAGATAAACGTCAAGTACGCTGTCATTTATTTAGTTGACATTCTGCCATTTAAGAATATGGAGCATTTAACAATCGACCAACGCTTTAAAATTATTAAATGTGGGTGTTGGAAAAACAGGCCGTCGATGCTGATTTTTCGAACAAAATTTTCTTCAGTGATGAAGCTCATTTTTCGCTTGGTGGATACGTTAATAAGCAAAACTGTAGAATTTGGGGGTCAGAAAATCCACAATTGATTGTAGAGAAGCCATTACACCCGGAAAAAGTCACTGTTTGGTGCGCATTGTGGTCTGGTGGTGTGATTGGGCCGTATTTTTTTGAGAACAACCATGGACGAACCGTTACCGTCAATTCTGAGCGCTATGGCCGCATGTTAACCGATTATTTTTTTACGAAAATCGAAGATTATGATCTTGACGATATGTGGTTCCAGCAGGATGGAGCAACCAGTCACGTAACACGAGCAAATCGAGATCTTTTGCAAGAGAAATTTCCTGGACGTTTGATTTCGCGATTGGCTGATGTCAATTGGCCTCCAAGATCCTGTGATTTAACGCCTTTGGATTTCTTTTTGTGGGGCTACGCGAAAGATCGTGTTTACGCAAACAATCCTCAAACTCTTGACGAATTGAAAACTAATATTCGTAAGGTAATGGCCGAGATACCGCCCGAAATGTGCCGAAAAGTCATTGAAAATTACCTCAAAAGAATCAAGGCCTGTAAGAAGTCCCGTGGAGGCCATTTGAATGATATCTTGTTTAACTAAAAATGGCAAGGATCAATCTGTAAAATGAAATAAAAATTACAATACATTCCGAATATTTTGTGTGTTTTTTTTAAGTTTACTTTATCAACCTCGAATTGGATAACCCTTTATGTATCAGGTCACAAGCATCATTTTGCATTATTCGCATTGTTAATAAATTAGCAAGTTCGCTGATAATAGTGCTAGGTAGAGTTTAGCCGTTACAATTCAAAAATTGTAGCGTTTCCGTCCCTAGTCGCTTGGAGACATGTACCGTCCGAGTAACCGGTCTACTCTAGCACACTGTTACGTTCTTTTAAGACATTGATCAGTCCGGCAAAATATGGCCGAAAATGAGGGAGTACTTCGGCACTCAGTAATTTTGGCAGTGGTAATTCGTGTATGTTTGAGTTACCAAGCCACTTTCGTTTTAATGACTTGACCGTCACCTCGTTACATTCGAAGAGTAGGTGGTTTACGTCTTCTACTTTCGAGCCGCATAGACATCGACAATGGTTTATTATTTTAAATCTCTGCATGTAGGCCTTGAACTTACCATGCCCAAGATGACTTGACTAATCGAGCTTCTTAGTTGCAGTTTAATTTTTAGACGATCTTTTACGCTTGGAATGAATGCAGATGTATGCCTTCCATTTGCTGATTCATTCCATTTTCTTTGCCAAAGGTCAACGCCATTTCCTCTATTTCGTTTTTGCTGCTAAATTGAATTTGTCTACTATTTGCGTCATGTATATGGTCACCTGTTCCATTTAGGGCACTTCTTCTTAGGTGGTACATGAGCGCTCGCTTTTTGATTAGAATATCCGCCTTTGTTGCTCCTAGCAAAATATTCCTCTGAGCACTTTACAATGATCTGATGTGGTGACAGTTTAACCTGTCATACCAACCAGCTGCGGCATATGTGAACAGCGCCTTCGCCACACCTTTGTAAATTATTACAAGTGTTTTGTGATTCAGTCCCCACCCCTCTCTTAACACTCTCGCCAATGAGTGGAATAGTTTGTTAGCATTTTCACAGACTCTAGGAACGTGAGATGTTACGCCCATTCGTTCATCTAGATCAACTCCTAGATATCTAACGCACTTGACCATTTTCATGTTTCGACCGTTTAGGGATATTGTTGGAGGTCAATTAGAGTCAAATTTGCCTTTTAGCTACAGCATCACTGTTTTTTCTGCAGATAGTGACATTTTATTTGTTTCACACCATTGTATCATGTTATTTACGGCGATTTGACCCTGGCCCTGAAGCTCGAGCCTCGAGTTGCCGTGCACCAGAATGACTTTGTCATCTGCGAATGCTATTTCGTCTAGATCGTGCTAAATTCGATAATCCAGATTAGGGGACCTAGGATTGAACCGTGCGGACATCCTTTTCTAATTTAATTGTTACTGAACCATATTTGTCTCTGATTTCTGCGGTTCGGGTACTGAAGTAACTTTTAAAAACATTGATGATGTTTCCAGGAAGATTGTAAATGGATAAACTTGCGATGACACTAGGCTACGTTAAGTTATCAAATGCTCCGGCAATGTCCAAGAATATACCCATAATATATTTTGAACTTTGCGTTTTGACAGTGTTTGTTAATCGGACTATCGCGTCCTCAGTAGACATGCTACGTCGGAAGCCGAATTGTTTGTCTGAGAACAGTCCGCTCTATCCACACCTTCGAGAAGTAGCCAAATTTTAGGCAGCTGTTTAATAATTTTACTATGGAAGTCCCTATTATGGGTCGAGCCAGTTGGATTATTTCAGCGTTCAAGTTGTCAAGTCCAAGAGACTTGCTACGCTTTAAGCAAGTAAGGGCACTGGTGACCTCTTCCCACGTGAATGGAGGGTCTTCAGCATCAGATATCCAACTAATGTTGGTGGCGATCTCGCGCATTTCTGGTTGAGACCCAGTAACGTCAGGTGTTTCGTCCGGCAGAAGCGAGTTTAGTAACTCCAAGCGTGTGTCATGCCACGTATCAGTTTCGACTCCATTTGTCTTCCTGATGGTGTTTAAGATTTCAGGTGGCCTTGCTTTGTCAGCGGCAAATTTGTATACAAGTCCCCATGGGTCATTATTGCCATATTCCGTAACGTACCTTTGGAAACTACTTTGCTTAGCTATTAATACTTCATGGAAGTATTTATTCCTTGCCGCTCTAAAGAGCGACAATTTAAACTTTTTTGCTATTTGGTTGCTCTCCTTCTGGTATGCTCTTCTGAGCTTGTGCATAGAGGATCTAAGTTTCCTTAGATTAGAGTTCCACCAACTGTTACGTCTCTTTGCCACTCTCTTCTTAGGAATTGAGTTGTTGCAGACACTGGTTAACTGCGTTGAGATCAGCTCCACACGATCATCAATCGAGTTAATTTCAGGAAGTGCTTCTACACTGTCCCAAGAGCCGACCAGGTGTCTCGCAAATAGACCCCAATCAGCTGTCTTTATGGCAAAACTCAGAGTTTTGCTACTTGCAAGAGGACCATTCTGTGGCGCGTTTGATAGCTCAAACGTGATGACTCTATGGACATTAGATGTCCAATTTTCTCTTACACACCACGCAACTATCCGGATCGTTTTGATTTTGCAGAGATGGTACTCGATCGGTTCACTATATTGGGCGTATATTGATAGTAGGTAGAATGAACCAACTTTCGATGATATTTCAACACATGTGCAGTGGCTATCACAAATCTGAGTTAGCTTAATCATGTCCATGCCGACACTATGAATACTAATTAGCCATCTGGGGCCAATTTTTTTCATTCTATCAATCAACGACGCTGATTGTTTAATAAAAAATTCATCGATATCTATATACGCCGATGACATGAAGATTTACAAACGGATTTCAAACATTACCGACAAGAGCCTATTACAATCCGACCTCAATAACTTCTCCACTTGGTGTTCAAAGAACAACCTTGATCTGAACGTGGGTAAATGTCAGACAATCACCTATTCTCGAAAACGTGTACAGTCCATTTCTCGCAACTATTACATTAACAGCGATGCAATTACCAGAGCCAGTTCTGTTCGTGATTTGGGAGTCATTTGCGACAGTGAATTGAATTTCAGACAACACATCGATCGTATTATCAATCAAGCCAACTCTGCCCTCGGTTTCATCAAGCGTTGGTCGAAAGAATTCGATGATCCTTATGTTACGAAGGCTCTCTATTCAACATTCGTTCGTCCCCTGCTCGAGTATGCTAGCCAGGTGTGGTCGCCTTATCATGAGGTTCATATTAAGAGGATTGAAGCAGTCCAGCGAAGATTTCTTCGCTTTGCTTTACGGGGGCTACCGTGGGTGGACATGTTCAACCTGCCTCCATATCAGGATCGTCTAAAGCTAATTAAATTACAACCACTTAGTAAGCGCCGAGTTGCTGCAGACGTGGTTTTCATTCATCAAATACTAACCGGCGGTATCGATTCTCCAGTTCTGCTTGGTAAAATTAATCTAAATATAAATTCACGAGATTTAAGAACGGTACCTATGTTTAGAATCGACCCTCATCGAACTGATTACGGAAAGTATGAGCCCGTCTCTAGAATGCTGTTCGAAGCTAATCAGCACTTCCATTTGATCGATTTTAATATGACGAAACGCATGTTGAAAAAACATTTTTATTTTTCTTGATTATAGTTTGATGTTTTATTTAACTTATTTGTTTTTATTTGTTTCATTTTATTCTGCTTTATTTTATCTTGTTTTATCTATTTTAAATCTGCTTGTACTAAGCAGACTCAACTTCCGTTTTCCTTCCGTCTGCGATGGGTATCGTTTTGCTTAACTATTCACTTAGCTATTCATTTATAATCATATTTGATTTTTATACTTTACATATTTAGCCGTTTCAACATTCAATTTTTCAATTTCACTGGTTAGGCAACTCGATATCCTTGTTTATAATTCACTTGAATTATACTCAAAAAATAATAATAATACAGATGGAGACTCCCCGCGCGCGGTTGGGAGGGGTAATAGGTCGTTGGGATAATTATTATTATTATTATTACAGTCTTGGGATTCTAAATACATCCTGTTGCTACTCCTGCAGAAGGCATGCCGCTGATTTGATCATTGACCTAGGGTGGTTCTTGCATACACCGACTATGTTTTTAACTATAATAGTAAGCCGTTGAAATAAAATCACGCATAATTTTTCGCTCTTGATTTTAGATTTTTCTTTGAAAATAAATTTTAATTTTTTTATTCAAGTTAGGCAAGTGATTTAATATAATATATAATATCCACAAGACATTTCGAAAATTAATTCCATTAATCATGCACGGTCAAAATATTTGTGAAAAATGTGATAAATTGTTCAGTAGACACAAACGCAACACTACAAAATGTGTAAAATGTCAGAAGATATATCACGATGCGTGCACTGGGTGGAATAAAGATGATCTAAAAAGAAATATTTCATCATTTGAATGTATAAGTTGTAGTCCAGTTATGAACATCGATGCAATACAAATTGGTGAAAGGGAAAAATCATGTATTAAGGACTTTACAAGCCCAAATGTTATTAATTTGCCAGAAAAATTAGCTACGGCTATAACGTTAGAAGATGTGTACTTGGAAATAAAATGTTTGAGACAAGCACTAACAAGTATGAAAATTAATATAGAACGTGTCGATAAAAATATAGTGATGTTGACAAATGAGAATAAAAATCTTAAAAATGAAAATGTAGAGCTTCGAAATAAAATAAGTGAAATAGAAATTGTTGTCAATCAGAGCAAACAACAAGCGTTGTCAAGTTCTTTGGAGATTTGTGGTATTGCAGAAAAACAAGAAGAACATTTGGTTGAAATAGTTACTACGATAGCAAAGAACGTAAACATAGATATTGATTCAAGAGATTTGAATGATGTTTATCGTTTGAAGCAACACAACACACCTTCAGGATTACCTTCAAAAATTATTGTGAAATTTAATAGAAAATCTACTCGAGACTCGATCTTTAAAGCCCATAAGATGAAGAAGACCACGCAAACTGCAGATATACTCAATGGGGTTTCATTGGAGGATAGGAATTTGATGAAATATGAGAAGCGACCATTTTATGTAGGAGAGCAATTAACATCGTACAATCAATATTTATTTAAGAAGGTAAGAGATCTTAAACGTTTTAATAAAGTGAAATATGTCTGGGTTAAGAATGGTAATATTTTTATTAGAAAATCTGATGATTGTGCATCAGAAAGAATTATTAATTTTGACGATATAATAAAGTTCGATGTCTAATTTCAATTCAGATTATAATTTATCAATTAACTCAGATATACAAATTTGTCAAGGGCCAGAGAACATAATATTAAAAAATCCAAATTCGCTTAAAATTTTGTATCTAAATTCTAGAAGCTTATCGTCTGATAAAATTGAGGATTTATATCAAGTACTTGATGTTTTAAAATTGGAAATTCCGATAATTTCAGTAACAGAAACATGGATATACGAATATATGCTTAAATCATTTTATTTTAAAAATTACAAAGCAGCATTTTCATGTAGGAAAAATAAGACAGGCGGTGGAGTAGGAATCTTGGTAAATAAGAAATATAATTTTGAAATTTTTTCTGAATTTAGTAATGATAAAATAAATTTATTGAGTATAAAAGTTGAAATAAATCAAAAAAAAAATTATAGTATCATCGATTTATAGAGCTCCTTATGATAATTTAGATGACATGAATTTATTTTTTGATGTTTTAGATAACCATCTTTACACTTTACAATACTACAAATCATATTTAACAGGTGACTTCAACATCAATCTTTTAGATTGTAACAATACGAGTAATAAATACTTAGACATAGTAGAGAGTAATGGTTTCTTTATATTCAATAAAATACATAGTACAAGACCTGAACATAACTCATGCATTGACCATATATATTCAAATGTTTTTAATCAAAAAGTTGATATTATGTTATTCAGCTACTCTGGGTTTGATCACAAATTTATTTTATTAGAATCTGATTTTTTATTGAAAACAATAACTAAAAACACACAATCTGTTAGAATCATGTCTAATAAAATTAATTTCGACATGTTAAACGCAAGTTTAGTATTTAACCCAATAATTATCAATCAAAACCAGGAAATAGAAAACATGTATGAGTCTTTTTGTTCGCAACTTAATTCAAAAATTATAGATTGCTCTTATCGGAACAGAGGAAGAAAAGAGTTACACTATTTTAAAAATCCGTGGATTGATAAAGAATGTATAAATGCAATCAAAGCTAGAAATTTTTGGTATTCAAAACGCATGCAGGATCTTAGTAACCATGCATTAAAATCAGAATATATATACTGGAGAAATAAAGTTACTTCTTTAAAACGATTAAAAAAAAGAAATTATTTCTCATCAAAAATTGACAAAAATTCAAAAAATCCAAAACAAATTTGGAACATTTTCAAAGAAATAATTTATAATGGCACGATGCCTAGAGATAAAATAGAACTTACTTCCGACTGTAATAATAAAAACGAAACGTTAGCAAAACTGAACAGTAGTAATAATTTTTTTGCAAATATAGGCAAACAATTAGCTTCTCAATATAATTTTACAACAAACAGTTTATCAATAACAAATTATAATGTCTCAAACAGATTTGATCAAATTACTCAAATTGATATAGAAAAGATTATTGATGGTTTAAAAAATACAAAATCAATTGGCTCTGATGGATATCAGGTCCAAGTTTTTAAGTTGAATAAAACTGCATTAGCACCGGTAATATCGCAAATTGTCAACAAATCTCTGAAAGAAGGCAACCTTCCTCAAAAGTTGAAAATATCCAAAATGATTTTAATACACAAAACGGGCTCAAAGACTGATCCAAACAATTATAGGCCAATTAATTTGCAACCAATAGTAAATAAAATACTTGAAAAAGTGGTAAATAAACAATTAAATCAATTTATCGAAACAAATAAAATATTAAGTAATAACCAATATGGATTTAGGCATAATAGCAACACCAACAGTGCACTATTTGATTTGATTTCGCAAATCCAAGGTAATTGCGATAATAAACCAACTTGCGGAGTTATCTTTCTAGATTTAACGAAAGCATTTGAAACTGTTGATCGTCAAATTTTACTTAATAAATTGAATCAAATAGGTATAACAAGGATTTGCTTGAAATGGTTTACAAATTATTTTAATAATCGTCAACAGTATTTACAAATTGATGATCAAACCAGTGATTTTGAATTAGTTGAGTTTGGAGTTCCCCAAGGTAGCTCTCTAGGTCCCACTTTATTTTTATTATTTATTAATGATATTTCTAATTTACCATTGAAAGGTTCCATATTTCTTTACGCAGATGATATATCACTACTTTATAGCGCTAGTCCAGATAATATTGGCTCTATTGAACAATGGATGAATGAAGATTTAAACATGCTTTCGGAATATTTTGCGTCTAACAGGTTAACATTAAATACACTAAAATCAAAATTTATGATTATCAATTCTAAAACTATCAACAATTTTAAAGTTACTTATAATAATAATGTAATACAACGCTGCTATGATTATAAATATCTGGGTATAATATTAGATGATAATTTAGATTTTAATAAAGAAATAGTAAATTTAAAGGCAAAGTTGAAATCAATATGCTATGTTTTTAAAAAATTAGGTAATTTTATTAACCATAAATATCGTAGGACTATATATTTTTCTATGTTTCATAGCCTTATATTGCATGGGGCCAATTTCTGGAATAGTACAACAAAGTTCAATATTGATGCGTTACAAAAGTTACAAAATAATAGATTAGAACACACAACAAAAATACATTTAGAAAATAATTTGCTACCAGTAGCTCAAATAATTGATCATAGTTTGACGGTACACATCCAATTAGTTAAGAACAAGCAAATTCATTCCAATTTAGAAATAGCAACAAACCGTATTTCTAATTATAACACACGTTATAACACAAACATATTACCGAATAGACCTAAATCTACAAAATTCGGAACAAATTCCATATTTTTTAAGGCATCAAGTTTGCATAATAAAATTCCAAACAGTTATAAACTTCTGGATAAAAATAAATTCGTTCAAAATATAAAGAAATATTATTTCGAAATTTATAAAAGAAATAATTTATAAAAGTACTCTGGCTTTTCACAAAAATTCGTCAAGATCTCTTACAAGTTAGCTTTTTTGTAATTAAAAAAAATCATGTTTTGTAATATTTTTTTTGTTCTTTTTTTATTGTTGTAATTATTCAATTTCATATTTATATCAATTTTTATTATATGTATCAAATGCGAGATTTATTCTCTTATGATATTTATTCAAAATAAATAAAATAAAAAAATAAAAATCTATGTCGTGATATCTCTGATCCGACTATTTTAGCACCCTGCATGTTGAGGTGGGTGATTCGTAGGTTGCTGTTGCAATTTCTTTGATTGTGACTAATCTTCATGTTTAGTATTAAATCTTAGGCATTGCACAGCACTTTTGTATGCGTTACATGAAACGCGACCTACTTGGTGGTCATTTGGTTTTTGCATTTCCTTGCAGCTTGCGCAGCTGGCAGGTTTGTCTTTATTCGAACATCCCTTGACGCAATGACTATGATGTGCACAGTGAGAGCAGGTCTCTGTGCGCGCCCTACAATTTTTGGCAATGTGACCGTATCGCACCTAGTTGGAGTTACATATTCTCTCACATGGCATCGAACCCAATCCACGTGCAGTCTTCCACACTTTAGCAACATGTTTCTAGTTGCTGGTTCTACTTCTACCACCCAGTGAGCGGTCTCTTTGTTCTTCGCACCAATCTCAAATAGAATCTTAAAATCTTTATGTTCCAGGCAGTTTTGTTTTATAAGACAGATTACCATGTCTCCATCAATGTCGGAGCTGACATCGATAATCTCTTTATAGGCACTGGTTCGGTGGCTACTAGACCCATGCCTTCTAGATCTTTGTTTTCCGTGAAACATTCAAATCAGGCTGGCGTTCGTTACATAGTGAATCTCTACATTCAATTCGCTAGGACGGATAACTTCTTTGATTTTCTTAGTTATCTCGGTGGACGAAAGGCTGGATTCATTATCCATTGCTGAAATAATTATCCGTTTTGTTGTCTGTTTTTTCCAACGTTTTTTGTTTCTTTCGTTTTTTAACCGACCACTTGACAGTTTCGTCCACTTCCTTTAGGTTCATTTTCTACGTTACTGGTTTGGTCCGAATTAGCACTAGGAACTGAATCCCGTGCAGCCAACTTTGGTGCCTGTTCCACAGTAACCATTGATTTTGGTTTCCGGCTGCAAGTGCACCTATGGTTGCGTGCTTCCTCCAGTTTATTAACAACGAGATTCGTTTCCGCAATCATCTCGAGGATTTGGATTTTCATATTTTTGATTTGGATGGACAGTTCACGAAACTTAGGCTCAGTAAGTTTCGTGTTCTTTACTTGCTCAAACATCGCTTCGAGAGAAACGATTTCGATCATGAGGTTATCATGGGGTCTTTCGGTTTTTGCTACTTGACCACTACTGTTTGGCGAAGTGTTTGCAACTTCAGCCGTCTTCTCATCATTGCCAACAAGCTCGGCATCTGAGATTGAATCATTCAGATTCTCGTCGTACTTCACCTTTTTAGAGGCTCGTTGACTGTCATCTTCTTGCGAAGCCTCCCGCATCACACCTTGACCCCTTACCCATATCTCTGGGTAATACGCTAAATAAGCAAATTATAATTGAAAGATTATATTTTGGTTACATAACAATATGGCATTACAATACCCTCTACAATCAAATCATTTAGAGAGCATAAAAACCGCATTGATTTTGCAAACCAAAGTCATGTAAAACGCACTTATACACCACCATGCCATCGCACAAGAGATGGCATGGTAAACATTTATGTTTAAGAAAACATAATTTATATAGGGTGCACCGAAAGATTTTGGTGCAGCTAAACTAGAAGCAAAACCAGTTTCGGATGGTTTTGCAAGAATTATATTATAGGCATGAAAACAAAAAGTTAGAAATTCTGTCTATTCAAATTTGGTCATTGCCGGAGCAATATGGAGTACCAACATCACTCACCAGCCAAAAAAAATCTTATTTTATTTAAATAATTTTTTTTATTAATTTTAAAAATTAAATTAAAGTTTGTTTTTTATTTACATTTATTATTAAATTAACAAGTTCTCCGCTACATCATACGTTACAGAGGAAGCAATATTATCGGTTTCATCAAATCCAATCGAGTGAGATGGCTCGACCACGTTACAAGGTCCCCACCACAAGGTGGTCAATCAATAAAGATCAATAAAGTGTTTCACCAACAACCAGCCGGAGCGCGTCGTAAAGGAAGACGCCGATTACGCTGGCGTGATGACGTCGAACATGACCTACATATACTAGGATGTCGAAACTGGAGGATGAGAGCGATGGACCGAGGCGGATGACCATAGTAAGGGTAGCAAAATCCTTTCATGGGATGTGAAGCTAGAGAGAGAGAGTTATTTTATTTCAAACTTAAGTTATTCTATATTGGATAGGGGCCATTTTGAATTGCCTGAGATGTGATAAATCCAAAAATTTATGAAAACTTTAATAAGGAAAGTAATTCTATTGACATAATTTTATATTTAAATTTGAAAAAAAAAATACGAATTTTTCACTAGAGTAGAAAGTAATTTATCAAACACAAAACCAAATAATGATCCAACAAATTAGTTGTTCTTAAAATTATTTTGTAAATTTTCTCTCCCAGAACAAAAATACTTGTTCATGGATGAAAAAGTGTGATCAATTTTATTCAGGTATAACACCCTAAAAACTCCATCTATATAAATAAAACAAAGTCGTGTTAGTTACACCATTTATAACTCAAGAACGGCTGGACCGATTTTTATGATTTTTGTTTTGTTGGATTTAACTCCGTTCCGAATAGCATAATAACTATTAAAACATTGGAAAAATTCACCAACAAAAAAGTTATCAAGAAAATTCATTTTCTCATATATTTAGTACATTTTGTTTTTTTTATTTTGTTCGTCTCAATACAGTGGTGGTTTAGGAAAAAAGAAAAGTCGGAAAAACTCAAAAGGAAAGCCCCAAAAATCTAATAAAAAAATCTTTTTTTTATATGAATTTTGTAGGTGTAGTTTGTATGTGACGAGTGGTGCAGTGGTTAAAGCTTCGGCGCTTGGACTGCAAGGTACTGGATACGAATCCGACTGGAGGCTGCATGCACATTTACCATTTTATTTTTTATCCAATTTTTTTTTTATTTCATCTACTTATCTATTTATATAGATAAAATCTTCGTCCGAGTTACGATTTCAGTGCGAATAGTAGATTTTGACAGCTCCAAAAAAAGTTTTTTTCCTTTGCGATTTTAATATTAAATTTAATTTATTTTTGGTTTTGGTTATTTCATATTAGTTAAGTGGTTTGTGGTTTAGCATATAATATTAAAATAAGTGGTGGAATTTAGTGAAATAAGAGGTTGTGTGGTGTATGCCAATAACAATAAGAAAACAGTACTTTTTTGCGTACAATAGTACGTAATTTTTTTAGTGGTACAGAGTGTCCCAACACCGGACACCAGTTTTTTTTTTTTGGTTTTTTTAATTTTTTTTTTTATTCTGCGGAATTCTATTTTCGATCGGGATTTTTAAACGGTAAGTTCCCTTCGAAGATGTTCACTTTGTGAGGTTATCACATTTGTGATTGTGCGCACATCGATAATTGATTATGTAATTTTGGATTGTGTGATTAATTTTCCAGTATTATTTACAATGCCGCGAGCCAGAAGATCTAATCTTTCACCACGAAGCCGTAATGCAATTAGACTTCGGACTATTGCGAATCAATCCACTGCAGATGAACAAGAAATCACACGAGAAGTGCGCCGCGTTAGTATGGCCCGACTTCGCGCTTCACAAAGACAAGCACAAAGAGAGGCAGTACGTCAAATGGCTCAGTTGACAATGAGAAATCGTCGAGCTTATCGCACAGATCAACAACGAGATAATTTTCGACGCGCAAGAAGAAATCCTTCAAGTGTTGATTTGAATCGAATAGCGTTTCAATACGATTGCACAATTGACTACAACTCGCATCCTTTCGTTCGAATTGGCCCAATGGAGTTTGTGTGCGACCATTGCGGTGCATTGAAGTTCGCTGGAGAAACGCCTGGATTGTGCTGTCTCAGTGGCAAGGTGAGATTGCCATTATTGCCTGCACCACCTGAACTGTTACGTTCATTGCTTCGTGGCGAGACACCAGAATCACGACATTTTCTATCCAACACTCAAAGATACAACGGATGTTTCCAAATGACTTCATTTGGAGCAGACATTATCGAAGAACGCGGATTCAATCCAACATTTAAGGTCATTTCTGCTCGAGAGAGTAAACATTCATTTTCTTTTGGTGATCAAAAATCTATAATTCTGACTTCGTCTTCGACTTTACAGATTCAAGGCCAAATTCACCACCGAATTGGGTCATTGCAACCGATTGATGATAGACAGCATAAATTCATCCAAATATACTTTATGGGAAATATGGAGGATCAACTTGATCGGCGCCAAACGATCAATACAGCAATGAAAAGGATAGTTCTGAAAGATTTGCAGCAACTACTCCATGAACATCATGCATTGGTTCGATTGTTTAAATCTGCGTTGGATCGCATGCCAAGTGACGACTGCAAAGTCGTGATCAGAGCAGATAAACGACCCGCTGGAACACACGAACGCCAATTTAATGCTCCAACAATAGATGAAGTCGCAATTGTGATTGTTGGTGAAAGCGTGGAACCGCGCGATATTGTGCTTACACGTCGCGACACTGGACAACTGCAACGAATAAATTTTTTTTTTTTTTTTTTTTTTTAACAACTTTATTGATATGGCTACTACAATCTTAAACATTATTAATTCATTAGTAAGGTTGACATTAGTACTTATGAGATAAGCATAAACTTGTGTGGGTCTGCTGGACCAGTGTCCAGTTCCCTTGGTTTATAATTTTCATACGGTTAGCTCATGTGGTTTGATTCGTTTGAGCCGCCTTACTTCGTCTGTACTGTCCAGTAGTTGTACGGCCTCAAGATTGGTGTGGGTAAGAAGTCTCTTTTCATGTTTTATGGCACATTCCTGGATAACGTCGTCTATCAATTGTATTTCTAAATCATTGTGGATTTCCTTGTTAGTCACAAATCGGTAGGCGTTGGTGACCATTCGAAGAAATTTATTTTGGCTTCGTTGTATAATGTCTCTATTGGATTTATGTGTACAACCCCATAGCTGCGCACCATACATCCATATTGGTTTGTAGATAGTCTGGTATACCAGTCTTTTGCAATACAGGTTCATTTTGGAATGATGTCCAATTAACCAGTACATTTGACGTTGTTTCAATCGTATCTGTTCAGCTTTTTGTCTCACGTGATGTTTCCAGTTGAGCCTTGAATCTAAATGCAGACCAAGGTATTTTGCCGATTCAGCCTGCGGCACTTGCACCCCATTGAGGTATATATGAAGAGTGTTATTTTTATGTCGAAGCGTAAATGTCACATAGGTTGATTTGAGCTCATTCAGTGCGATTTTCCAGTCGATTGTCCATTTAGTAACATTGTCCATTGCTCGTTGAAGATTTTCCACTGCTCTTGGTTGAGATTCGTCTACTGACATAATTACAGTGTCGTCAGCGAACGTGCCGATGAATGTTTTATTCGTCGTAGGTATGTCCGCAGTATAAAGAAGATAGAGGAGGGGACCCAACACGCTTCCCTGCGGAACTCCCGCAATCGCTGGATAAAAGTCCGAACTTGTTTCTTCATGAATGACTCTGAATTGGCGATCAGAGAGGTATGATTCAAGCAGCTTGCAATAGTTTTGTGGTAGCATTTTGCTCATCTTGAATGTCAATCCCTCATGCCAAACCCTATCAAAGGCCTGGGATACATCTAAAAATACGGCGGGACAATATTTCTTTTCTTCTAACGCTTGCTCTATTACCGCAGTTATTCGATGGACTTGATCTATTGTGGAGTGGTTATTCCTGAATCCAAATTGAAAATCAGGAACGTTTACCATTGGCTTTAGACGTTTTAGTAGCAGTTTCTCGAACAGCTTTGATAAGGCCGGAAGCAGTGAGATTGGTCTGTATGATGATACTTCTTCATCTGGTTTACCTGGTTTCTTTAGCATAATTATTTGGGCCATTTTGAAGCATTTGGGTACATACTTCAATCTCATACAGGCATTAAATAAGTATGTGATCAAGATGATTGCTTTGCGTGGAAGTTCCTTGAATAGACCCGGTGATATTTCATCAATTCCTGGTGCTTTTTTATGATTAAGATTTTTGTCGATTTCTTCAGCAATTTCCATTGGCGTGACCCTCTTGAAGTCCTGATTTGGTTGATAAACAGGTGTTACATCAATGTTGGATTGAATGTCATGGGGTTGGAATACTGCTGCTAGGTGTTGAGCAAAGAGTTCCGCTTTTTCTTTGTCTTGTCGAACCCAACTGCCTTGAGCATTCCTTAAAGGTGGTACTC
Source organism: Nephrotoma appendiculata (assembly GCA_947310385.1). Taxonomy (NCBI): domain Eukaryota; kingdom Metazoa; phylum Arthropoda; class Insecta; order Diptera; family Tipulidae; genus Nephrotoma; species Nephrotoma appendiculata. Next base: position 90,169,042 of record OX371225.1, read on the forward strand.
GAACTACAGGTCGTTTAAATCTTCTGGTTGCTTTCCATAACGAGTAGTCCTTATCCATTTCTGGACCTAGCCCGCTTAAGTAGTTATCGAGGCAATTCTGTTTGAAATTTTTGATTAGCCTATTGACTTTGTTACTTATTCGATTAAAAGTTGTCTTGTCAGCGGGATTTCTGGTGAGATGCCATATTCTCCTCGCCCTTCTTCTTGCCTTGATTTGTTCCCTGATTTCAGCCGGGTATTTGACTTCAATCTCCGCTTTGTCCTTTAATTCAGGAGTAGCTAATCTGGCAGCCATTCGAGTGTATTCAATGAAATTTTTTGTTTGTTGTTCCAATTCTTCGTTGCTTTTAATGCTAACTTTTAATTCAACTAGCTCTTCCAATTTTTCTCTGAAGATGTCCCAATCCGTGAATCTATTAGTAAGGTTTTGCTTTTTCTGTTTCTTTATTACTATAGCGCTTACTGACAACAGTACAGCATTGTGGTCAGATGTTAGGTCCGTTATTCCTTCGACTCTAGTGTAACTTAGAGGAATACCTTTTATGATGAAGAAATCCAGTAGATCTGGTATTTTTCCTGTATCCGTTGGCCAATACGTTGGCCTCCCTGGGGACAGATATTCGCATTTGTTTTCATGAATGGCATTGAACAAGTTGTTTCCTTTCCCAGGAGAAATAAGCCTGGAACCCCAAGCTGTATGTTTTATATTGTAGTCCCCACCAATAATAAATCTTGGACCGAGCTTATTGAAGACGTTATTAAATTGTAACTTCGTAATGCCTGTGTGGGGTTTGCTAGTACCCCCATCAGGCGCCTCCCCGGGTGGCGGATAGGGGAACGCTTGCCAGATATGGTAGGTACCGGGGAAATTAAATACTCGGGGCGGACCAAAAACTAGCACACCAAAGCTAAGGTGGTACTACATACGCCGATGGCTGCGTGGCTAAGAGGGTGCTTAGTCGTTAGTATGTGAACTCCGAATTTGGCGTCATTCGGTTTAAACCCATAGCCTTCCTATGATAACGCAGAGCTCTGTCATAGGCGACCGTTAATTTCTCGTGCTACTCGTGGGAATAAAATAAAAATTTAAGATGAAAAATAATGATGAAAATAATAGCCTAATAATATTAGGAAACGAGACGGATGCGTCTATAGAAGCATCAAATCAACCGGGCCGCTCCATACCTTCTTCGGATGTTAGTACCATAGATTCTGGGGGGAACCAACCCTTGGCAAATAAAGGGAACAACTTTCCTAAGAGCATGAAAATGTTGAGATCACCACCTCCACATGTAACTAGACGTACACTACAATTAGAGACAATTGTGCCAACAGCGACTGCCTCCACAGTAACTGCAAAAGACGCAGTCTCCATTGAAAAAGGAACTTTATTACAAATGCCGAGTGCATCAACAAACATTATAAACAGCGAGGATCTGTTAACCAAGTTTCAGAAAATGGAGAAACTAATCGCGCAGCTGAGTAATGAAGTTGCTGAACTGAAGAGAGAAAACTCTACACTAAAAAATAAAAACAAGGTTAAAAATAGTAAAGCTGAGGTTTCAGCACGAGCTAACAACCTGCCTGTCAACCATATTCAGCCATCAACCAGTCAACATCATTCAAATAACTCCAACTGGCTGCTGCAGCAATTTCCAGTCTCTCAACAAAATAGATTTAATGCTCTGAGTGTAGAGGATTATTTCACAGATGAGGACGAACTGGAAGCAGAAGTTTCCAGAGCTAATAACAGAAACCCTAAGAAACGTAGGCGTACAAAAACGAAAACTCCCCCCAAAAAAAATACACAAAGTGTGAACAGTAACACTGAACAGAAAAACCCAAAAATACCATTGCCTCCACCCATTAATGTGAGCAATATCAATAATTTCGAACTTTTTCGACAAAATATAATAAAAAACACTAGTGAATCAACTAATTTTAAGGCGCTCTCAAATAGTGACATTAGAATTACCTTTGAAAATGAAAATGATTACAGAAATGTCAAAAAATTACTGGAAGAATTAAAAAATGAATCTTGCAACCAACTAGAAAATATTCAATATCACACCTACCAACTGAAGAGTGAAAAGGCCTATAGAGTGGTTATCAGAGGCTTACCTTCTTCTATTAGTCACGATGAAATTAAAGCAGACTTAGAAAAAATGGGACATGAAGTCGCAGGTATTACCAACATATACAAAATGGTCACAATTGATGGTGTAAAAGTCAGGAAACACTTTCCATTGTTTTACATCGACTTAAAACAAAAAGACAACAATAAAGAAGTATACAATATCAAGAAACTTGCGTACTGTATAGTTAAAATTGAGCCACCTAACAAGACAAGGGGAATTCCACAGTGTACGAATTGTCAACAACTTGGACATACCAAGAGCTTTTGCTATCGTCAAACCAAATGCGTTAAATGCGCGGAAAATCACCACACGACAACATGCAAGAAAACACCAGATATCGCGCCTTCTTGTGCTCTTTGTCAAGAACAAGGACATACTGCAAATTATAAAGGATGCAGAGTATATCAGAACAAAATTAAAAGTCAACAGAATAATAGAACAAGCGCAGTGCAGCGATTACAAACCAAAGTTGCTAAACCACAAACAGCAATCACACCATCCACAGTTGGATTATCCTATGCGCAAATCACCAAAGAGTCTAATAACATTGAAATTATTAAAATGCTTAGCCAAATTCAACAGTCACTTGGTCATTTAGCAGAGAGGGTGGCAAAACTGGAAATCTGTATCCATCCACCAAGCGAAAAAGTCAACATACTCACAAATGATTAACTCGTTCCTGCGCATTGTAGCTTGGAACGCTAATGGGCTCAACCAACGAGCCCAAGAACTGGAAATATTTCTCCATACAAACAACATTGATATTGCGCTGATTTCAGAGACGCACTTCTCCAACAAAAGCTTTATCAGAATAAGGGGTTTTAATTCCTACTGGACAACCCATCCTAGTGAAAGAGCCAGAGGTGGTTCAGCTGTACTAATTAAAAATAATATCAAACATAATCAACAAGAGGATATTCGTGAAAACTATTTGCAAGCAACTGTTATCTCAATCCAATATAATGGCGCAGATCTGAATATTGCAGCAGCGTACTGTCCTCCTCGGCATACACCAACAACGAATAAATGAAACACACCGTTCATACGATACATTGCAATACCCGCTGATGTTTTGGCAAGGAGACGATGGATATCACTTCAATATCAACATGATAAATCCATTGAGCGGTGAGTACTGATATCATAATTTAGATTATGACACTAATTTTACTGATTTCATTTCAGGTGAGGAAACTAACAAGAAGGTTAGCTCGATGAATTATTATGCATATCGTTTGATGATTCGTCAAAATGCTGACAACTATTTGCTGCGATTTCGTCGTTTGCTTCAGCAATATATCGTCGACATGTACGTCAAAATCGAAACAGAGCGCCTCATTTTCATTCGGTTGAACCAAGCTAAACTGCGTTCGGAGGAATATATCCATTTACGCGATGCAATCAGCACCGAAAGAGATGCAGCTAATGTTGGTCGATTGACTATTCTACCGGCGACGTACATTGGCAGCCCGCGTCATATGCATGAATATGCGCAAGATGCAATGACATATGTTCGTCATTACGGTTGTCCAGATTTATTCATCACTTTTACTTGCAATCCGAAATGGATAGAGATTGTTCAACTGTTGCTACCCGGGCAAATAACAAGTGATCGGCACGACATCATCGCACGTGTCTTCAAACAAAAAATCCGGTCGCTGATGAACTACATTGTTAGGCATTGCGTCTTTGGGGATACTCGATGTTGGATGTATTCAATTGAATGGCAGAAACGAGGCTTGCCGCATGCTCACATTCTTATTTGGTTAGCCGAAAAAATTCGACCAGACCAAATAGATGACATCATATGTGCCGAGATTCCTGATCCCGAAACCTGCATGATGTTGTAATTACGAACATGGTTCACGGTCCGTGTGGCTCCATCAATCCCCAATCACCGTGCATGGTCGACAACAAGTGTTCCAAGCGTTATCCACGAAATTTAACCGCAGAGACTATCACTGGCAATGATGGTTATCCACTGTACCGGCGTCGATCAGCCGATGATAACGGTAGAACTATCACAACGATAGTGAGAGGAAATGAGTTCGTGGTCGACAACACTTGGATTGTTCCATATTCGCCACTTCTTTCCAAAACATTCAAGGCGCATTGCAACGTGGAGTACTGCAATTCAGTGAAGTCCATAAAATACATTTGTAAATATGTCACGAAAGGTAGCGATATGGCAGTTTTTGGTGTTCAAAATCCCAATACAAACGATGAAATCACGCATTATCAAGTTGGTCGATATGTGAGCTGCAATGAGGCGATTTGGCGTATATTCTCATTCCCTATTCATGAACGTCATCCCACTGTTGTACATTTGGCGGTGCATCTGGAGAATGGTCAACGAGTTTATTTCAACTCATCGAATGTTGCTCAACGTGCTGAGACACCTCCAGCAACAACATTGACCAGTTTCTTTTCGATTTGTCAAAGTGATCCGTTTGCACGAACATTGCTCTACTCTGAGATGCCACGTTATTACACTTGGAACGCCTCATCAAAAAAATTTCAACGTCGGAAGCAAGGCGATGAGGTTCCTGATCATCCAAATGTGCGTTCTACTGATGCTCTTGGTCGCATTTACACAGTTCATCCGAAGAATGACGAATGCTTCTACTTGCAGTTGTTGCTGGTGAATATTCGTGGGCCGACATCATTTGAATCACTTCGAACTGTCAATGGTGTAGTGTGCCCAACATTTCGTGCTGCATGTCAACAGCTCAACTTGCTTGAAAACGATACTCATTGGGACATGACAATCGCTGAATCAATTATTTCTGCAACTCCAAACCAGATACGCACATTATTTGCTATCATTATTTCGACATGCTTCCCATCAAATCCACTTGAACTATGGAGCAAGTACAAGAATGACATGTCAGAAGACATTCTACATCGAATTCGTGTCAGTTTCGGAAATCCCGATCTCGAGGTGAATGAGGAGATACATAACCAGGCTTTGCTTTTGATCGAAGACATGTGTTTTCGCATGTGCGGCAGTTTGTTAGTCAAATTAGGAATGCCAACGCCATGTCGTGGAATGAACGACGCTTTCAATCGAGAATTGGAACGTGAACATGAATATGATCGAGATGCATTGAACCAATCAGTTCGAACCAATGTACCACTGTTGAACCTCCAACAGAAAGGAGTGTACGATACGTTAATGAAGGCAATTCATGATGAAAATGGTGGATTATTTTTCCTCGATGCGCCCGGTGGAACTGGGAAGACATTCCTCATGTCATTGATTTTGGCCACTGTTCGTGCGAGATCCGATATTGCTGTAGCAGATGCTTCTTCTGGGATAGCGGCCACATTGCTAGAAGGATGCCGAACAGCTCATTCAGCGTTGAAATTACCGTTAAACCTTCAATCGGCTGAAAACCCGACATGCAACATTGCAAAACACTCAGCAATGGCGAAAGTTTTGGTATAGCAAGTAAAATCATCATCTGGGATGAATGTACAATGGCGCACAAACGCGCATTGGAAGCACTCGATAGAACTATGAAAGATCTACGCAATGACTCAAGATGTTTTGGAGGCGCAATGATTCTACTTTCTGGCGATTTCCGTCAAACAATACCAGTTATTCCAAGATCGACCGCTGCTGATGAAATAAACGCTTGCCTCAAATCATCGACTCTGTGGTGTTATGTGAAGAAACTTCAGCTGACGACAAACATGCGAGTTGCATTGTTAAACGATCCATCTGCCGAAGAATTCTCCAAGCAATTGCTGACTATCGGTAATGGCCGTGTTCCGGTCGACAAATCGAACGGATTGATTTCGTTTCCTCAGAACTTTTGCATTTTTGTCTCAACGAAGGACGAGCTCATCAACAAAGTGTTCCCGAACATCATTACTAACCACAAAAATCACAATTGGGTGAGTGAACGAGTAATTCTTGCGGCAAAGAACAAAGATGTGGATCACTTAAATTTTACAATTCAAAATCTAATCGTCGGTCCACTTCATTCCTTCAAATCTATTGACTGTGTGACAAACGAAGACGAAGCAACCAACTATCCAACTGAATTTTTAAACTCATTGGATCTACCTGGCTTGCCACCGCACAATTTACAACTACAAGTTGGCTCGATAATCATCATGCTACGAAACCTGAATCAACCAAAACTATGTAACGGAACGCGTTTGGTGGTGAGAAAACTCATGGGCAATGTAATTCACGCGACGATACTTCAAGGGAAGTTCAAAGGTGAGGAAGTTCTCATTCCGAGAATTCCGATGATCCCAACCGATATGCCATTCGAGTTTAAACGAATTCAATTTCCGATTCGTCTTGCATTCGCCATGACGATCAACAAATCACAAGGCCAATCCTTGAGTGTTTGTGGCCTGAATCTAGAAAATGAATGTTTCTCTCACGGCCAATTGTACGTAGCATGTTCACGTGTCGGTAAACCATCCGCTTTATTCGTTCTCGCACCTAACAATAAAACAAAAAATGTCGTATATCACAAGGTGCTACAATGAAGGGACTCGACTCCATTGCAACTCACCCAGCAAATAGTTTAAAAGAAAGTAGTGCAATAATGCTACGCGAACCATTTCTATTCAATTCAATAAAACGAAAGCCTTGCTGCCACGTGAATTACATTCATTTCAATGTAATTAAAATATATTTCATTTTGATTTTTGTAATTTCATTGAATTTAATTAATTTGGAGTATTCATTTAATTTATTTAATGTTAATAAAAAACTCAATTTTATTAAGCTAATAACTTTAAAAAACACTTATTGATTTTGAGGCGGTACGAAGTTCGCCGGGTCAGCTAGTTGATTAATAAAGAATAATGCCAATTTTTTGCTTTGTGTCTCACATTACATAAAAAGTTATTGATTCTATTACAATTTACAGGACAACTTTTTTAAGTTAAAAGTAATTAGAACAAAATAAGATAAGGATGAAATGCTTCTATAGGTTTCAGTGAAATTGTTTAGGTAACAGAAAAAATTGTATATTTTTTATGTTCTATCACACAGATAAATAAGTCCATTTTCCAGAATGTAACCATTACAAATATATAGGATAAATAGAAAATTATCTATATAATCTATATGTAAAATAGGTAAAGAAATATTTTTGGTATACATATAGTTCGTTTAATTCTTAGTGAACCTTTTTGGGCCAAATTTTTTCTTTTATTTTTTTTTGTGTACTGTTGTCCTTTATGTAACAGTTTTTGTGCTCCACTTGTATATTTGGTTTGAATAATTAATATTTTTGTCAAAAAATTTTAATAGTTTATTAATAATATATGAATTATATAAATAGTTACGTTAAAAATGAATCTAAGGTACAAAATATAACATTAAATTAATGAATTTCCTTTAAAAGGCAACTCCCACATCCCCACATCCAATTTATATATGTACATACATATATAATTTTTTAATATCCATCCCAGATTTTGTTTTTCTATGATAATAATGACGATAAGATTTTCTTTCTTGTTGTCATAAAACAAATTATAATTTATATCTAATCCTCGTCATAATTGTCATCAAATCAAATTTCTTTTTTTTTTTGCTATATCCAAAAAATTATATTTTTTGTTAGAGTTTTGGCTCATCTGCCATAATAACCCATAACCCATAATGTTATAAAATCCATTCTTATTTAGATAAAAAGATAGAATTACAGATACTGAGATAACATAAATTTTTTTTTATATGTATCCAAAAGTTTATATTCAATGAAAAGAAATTCAAACACGATTTATCAAAACAGCACACAAAAAAAAGAAAATTTCAAAATTAGAAAAGTTAAAATTTTCCAATTTTTTTTTTAAATTAAAAAAATGATAAATGAGATTTTTTGTAACGTATATACAAATTTTCTTATTATATTTTAATATTTTAACAAAATCATCGTAAACCATCATGATAAAAATATGTGTCTGATATCTATACATAAATTTTCATATTATGTATTAAGAAGAATCAGTATGTATCACCACCATATCCATATACGGATTATACGAAACATTTACTTGAATATTTATTTTATGTAGAAGAAATTGACATCATCATAATTGGATTATAAACAATTTTTTTTATCATCGTCATGGAATATTAATTAATTTTCTTCATTTTGATGCATGTAAAAAATGGTTTTTCTTTAGATTTTTCTCATCCATAGACATACATGTGTAATATGTGTGGTAGGTACATAATTTATTTTTTCTCATAGATTTTCATAATGTATGTTTATAACAAAATGATTTTTAACATAAAAAAAAGTTATGTAATAATTCTATGTCATTAAAAATAATAAATTGAATTTGGAAAAATAAAAAAAATTGAAAATCTTTTTACCTTCAGAATAAATAACGTTTTTATTGAATTAAGAACTTTTGATGGATTTTGATATGAAAGGAAATCTTGGAAGTTTATGGCATACCAAATAACATTGGGCGTGTTTTACCTTCTTTTACATAGGGTGTCTTTTTCTTCAATCCGAGCGAACAGAGTTAGCAAGTGTATGGTATAGAGAGCGTAGGTTGTGCAAATTCAAATAATTCGGTATGCATACAGTATTAAATTGTTTTTTACTTTTCACACTCGCCGTACACTAACATTAGAGCCACCGCCACCTAAATAAAAGAGCCGTAAGATTCCGCCATTTTTGCCATGAGCTTTCCATAGAGCGGAAACTTTGTACTTTTTCATATCAACAGTGCATTTTAACGATTTTTTAGAAGCTTTTTTGTATATTGTCGCTAAGTATAAATTAAAGCTAAGTATTAAAACCCAAATGTTTGTTTAGAAAATTTAACAATTTATTATGTACAGAACATGGCCAAATTACCGTAAATTTCCATAGAACTAAAAAATCATTTTTTACATATTTATATTCCTTTGTTTTGCTTAGAAAAAATTTTTCCCGTTACTTTTGTTTTTGGAAATATTCATTTTTTTCATTTTTTGACATTTCAATTGTGCAATCGTTTGTGATAACATCGTCATTTAAAAGTAGTGTAACAAAAATATTTAAATTAAAATAATTATTTTCTTTTGACAAGTTTGTTCACTGGATTTAAACAATCGGAACGTTCATTATCTTCAAAATGAATAAATTTACATAATATGAAGTATAAATCTATTGACGTTCATTACTTTCATTTAAAAAGGCGTGGAAATAGTTTCTCTTTTTGAAAAGTACATTTGTATGGTTGGATTCTTGACAATACCTTGCAAAACCAGTAAAGCGATGAAGCATCGTATTTCATTAACAGTCGTTGGAAACCATTTTTTTAATCTTGAATTTTCTTTTAATTGCGGACAACTTTCCAGAAACTTAGCGGCATATAAATTAGTTGGATCAACTATTATTTTCATTAGGCCCATAAATCCATAATTTTTTCTATCTAAAATAAAAGGACGGTTTTGCAACATGAAGGAATATTGAAGTACTCGTACTTCCCAGAATTAGATAAAAACTCTTTATCGCTGCTTTCTGCATCTTCATCGCTACTACCTGCTTTTACATCACTGCTCTCATCAGAAGACGACAAAATTGTCATTGTTTTGCTTTTTTGTGTTTAAATACATATCTTCATCACTATCACAATAATTCATCTGGTGGGGATAATAAAATTATGTATTTCACAATTTTATTCCTGAAAGGAATACAAATACTTACTATTACCTGAGACAACCTCAAAGAGATATTTCATCCTATGTAAACGTAATAATTTCAACTGTGATTTCATTTTCTGTAAATAGCCGCATACAATCAAAAATACCTTGTTTTTTGCGTATACGTATATAGGTTATACGAATGCAGTTTAACGAAAAATCACAGATACAACGATGACATTGGAATTTTCAGAAGTTTGTTTTGTTTTCATTTTTTAGCTCAAATGAAAAATCTAATTTGATTGTCTGTGTTATTACTTTTCCTGTCAATAAAATCCACAAGATTCTTATAACTTTAGTTTTCTGAACTATCACACCACACAATCAACTGAGAACTGCATACAAAATGCTTTTTTAGTGGCAAAAACCGTTTTGTAAAGGTAATTCTCACAGTGTTTGTTATTTCAGCTTAATACAAGCTAGATATTGTGAATTAAAATAAATAAAGTTACCAGACTAACAGAGCATTTGACAGAGGCATTCCCAATAGAATTCCGTATGACTTTTTACTTACAAAAAAGTATAAAAAAAAACTTGAGAAAAAAAAAAATTCTCCAGTTTTTTTTTCATACTTTTCTGTAAGTAAAAAGTCATAAGGAATTCTATTGGGTATGCTCTGTAACATATATTCTAAAATGTATATTTTTTAAATGATCTTTATTTTGCCCTTCTTCTGGAAAAAAATACAGTGATTCGTTGATTAATAATACGAATGTAATTTTTTTTTATCTTTATGACGAGTATACTCGACATTATAATAATGCGAACATTTTTCGTTCCATTCTGACGAGTATACTCGAGAAGAACAATTAAACGGTTAAGTAGAATTACACATATTATTTATAAGCTTTGTACAATTATAGCTATTTTAACAAAACTAATTGGTGTGGGTAGATTACACTTATAATGAATGTTTATATTATCAATTTAAAATATATTATTGATAATAACAAGGACCAAAAGGATACAATAACAATTTGACTATATCTTTTAGGAATAAAAAATACTAGTGAGCTGTAAATATAACAACACAAAAGTTCCAAAGGTTCAGCCTTTTAGATGTATGGATGGATGGATAGAAAAACCTGACCACCTTGTATTCGTCGTGATGATATTTTGTTTTTGTTTCCGTTTCTCGAATACTCATCGTGTTGTTCCCGTTCTCTTCTTGTTTGTTCATTTTTGTAATCATGATGTTTAGCAACGTTTTATGTTGTTTAATTTCGTTAGATTGCGAGATGTTACATTTGTGACATGTACGATTAGAATATTTGGTTGAAATATTCTAACCTCTACATACAATATAAACATAAAAATAAGCTGGTATTTAATTTTAATCGCGAATTTGTATATCGCGTACTCGTTCGAATGTTTGGTGAATACGGCGGGTGGGGTAGGACATCCGATTAAAGCGCCTCCAAAGACGAAAAGAACACTTGGTCGTGCAAACCCGTTTGACGGTTGAAGTTCATGCATGACTGGGCTTACCCCACGATTTTCTGCACATTGATTTGCCGTATTGGATCCACTTTTCGTCCCTCGTGACGATTCGATGGAAAAAACCCCTTCCGATGTTGTCAAAAAACATTATTCGAAAATATAAACGTAATTGGGAATTGATGGTATTAGCCAAAAAAAAAAAAATTAATGATACAGGGTTACGAAGGTTTTTTTTTACCGTCAGTCAATAAAATTAATACTTTTTGTTTACGCATTAATTAGTAAGATTCGATTACAAAAAATATTAAAATTATTTCAGTGTTATTTCTGTTATTTCTGGTACGTTCAGTGTTATTTCTGGTACCATAGTTTTTCCTAGAAATCGCTACACAGTAGGTGTTTTAACGTAATTCGTTAACGTAAAAATAACATAACGATAAAAGTGACAACATTGAGTTTTTGTTAATGAAGCCCGTTTAATCGACGAGTAGATGGCAGCATAATTAAATAAAATTATTACACCTTTCTTCCTTAATGCAACGGTACTATATGTCACAACAACGTGATCCAATCTAACAGAAAACTAAATTATTATAAAATAAATAGACAAATTAAGAACAGTTTTCGATTTGTTTTCTTAAAATCGTTTTTGCATTTATGCAATTTTATAGAAATGTGGTCATTTATAGCCCTTTTGCGGCACGGTAACACAATTGTGTGGGTACGGCAAAAGTACCATGTCAAAAATTTATTCTTGTATATTTTTTGAACCAACTTACATATTTGTGCATTCCTTTCAAACTTATTTTCGTCCGACAAAAACCTCTATAACTATACACACAATTGTGTTGGTTGTACTTCAAAAGAAGCGAAATTTTTTATCAAAAACGCCATTACACACTATGATTTTTTACTCACACATTTGTGTGGTTTGGACTTAAATTGAGTCAATTTAATTTGGTTGAAAAGGGATATAACGTAAAACGAAGTTTTAGTATTTTAGGCTGCAAAAATAAAATCGTAAGTAGGAAAAAATACGATTATTTTGTTTACATCATGAACACATTATACCGGGTGAGCTACCAGGTATACCATTTATCTCTACGATAAAAATGACCATAATCAAAATTAAATCATTCTGGAGGGGAAATAAATTAGTGCTAAAATTAGGACCCCACCCCTGTTTGTAAGGGGTGGGAATTAACTTGGAAACTAAGATAGGAACCCTTATTTTTTATTGCAGATTCGGATTCCACGGCTAAAAATACGTAGGATTTTCTTGAAACATTTTTTTCGATTCATAGATGGCGCTGTAATAGGCAATATTAACTTTTTTTCGATTTCTCCTACTGAGAACATTATGCATACGATCATCGTCGTCGTTGTTCTTGGGTTACGCTAAAAGTAGTTTTTTTTTAAATTTAAGAAATACAATTTGTTTTAAACTAATTTCAAGTATTTACATTGAAAACGTGTTAATTTTAATGCAAACATATTGCAGAATCGTATGCATAATGTTCTCAGTAGGAGAAATCGATAAAAATTTAATATCGCCTATTACAGTGCCATCTATGAATCGAAAAAAATGTTTTAAGGAAATCCTACGTATTTATAGCCGTGGAATCCGAATCTGCAATAAAAAATAGGGGTTCCTATCTTAGTTTCCAAGATGATCCCCACTCCCTTACAAACAGGGGCGGGGGTCCTAACTTTAGCACTAATGTATTTCCCCTCCAGAATGATTTAATTTTGATTATGGTCATTTTTATCGTAGAGGGCTTATTTTCCGAGATATTTGAAAGTTTCAGCTTAAAAAACTCACCCGGTATATTATTATTCTCCTTTGCACTTTGCATTTATAAATAAAAAATAACAAAGATTACTAAATAATACTTAATAAATATAATGCCTAAAAGTTAAATTACCTGTTTGGTCATGATTTATTAAACTTTCCATAAAAAATACTATACAGAGTATTCAACATAAACAATTGAATTGCTTATTCGAGAGAATAAAGAGGCTATGAAAGTGATTAAAAAATGAGAGAATAACAATCGACAGTATTTTTCAAGTTCCCTTCTCTGCTGCCACCTGGATAATACTCGGTTAACCGTTGACACAGCGTTACGTCATCATTCCAGCTATTAGGCCCGTAGTCAAGATCGCTGTGATATATTTAATACAAAAATAAATTAATGTATAGAATTAATGCATGTATTTAAACCTTTAATCATTTACTTATGTTTTGAGCGCGATTTAAATAAAATACTCGCATAAAGAACATATAGAAACAACAGACCCAGTAACAGAACCTGCATCAGACGCATATGAAACAAACATTTCAAACATTAAAGACAATAACAATGAAATAATAAATAGAATTGCAAAACTAGAGGTTGCCTTGTAATTATCGGTTACGCGGAATTCACGAAGGCGTGAGCAGTGTAATGGAAAGGATGGAATACAATGACCAAATTGACAGTAAAATAAAGATGCCCGTTAAAATGGTTTTTGAAGTGCTAGACAACAAAAGAAACGAAGATTCAATTTTTTCTTAAAGACTTATAAGTTATGTTTAATACGTTCATTAAGAAAGTGAAAGCAGCAAGTAATTAAAGCTTTTGAGCGATATCAGGTTTCTTAAATTTATATTATTGAGCAGCGAAACTAAACAATTTAGCGTTATTTTATAAAATTGTTATCACAGCTACCCATTTAGGCCATTCAAGAGAGTGAAAATATTAAAGACCCATATAAATCATGCTCTCGAACATGGGCGTGTTTTCGTGATGTGGTTCGAAATAATTTAATATATGTAGCACTGTATAAACCACTCGGCTTACACACTTAACTAACTGGAGTTCTCCTTATTTGTAAAGAATGAACTGTTTTACAAGAGAACTTTTATATGAATGACTTTTCAAAATTAATTGTTAATGTACTATAAAAAAGGAAATAAGGATACTTTTTTATATAAAGCAAATTGGGAAATAATTGAGTACAACTTGTGTCTTTATTTTTGATATATGCATTTTTTTAATATCCGAGAAAAAAAAATATTTCTAAAACTTTTTCTCTTGAAAAAGTATACATACTTACATTGTTCTTTAACAACGGTCTGTTTTTTATTGAATTCAAATATGGCGAAGAAAATTGTATTTTATTTAATAATTTAAATTTTTAGATGAAAGTCATTTTAAATGGTGCAACGAAAATATATTTGTTTTATTGTCCTGTACAAAGGAAAATTATGTTGCTTTAGAAAATGACATTAAAACGAATGGTTATATAAAAAATTTGTGACCTTCTTTTAGATCCAAATGAAAAGCGATGGTTAAACCACAGACAATCAAAGAAGATTTTTCATTTGAACTAAAAGAGTGAAACAAAATTTATTTCTAACAATTCCAATGTCATCGTTGTATCTGTGATTTTTCGTTAAACTGCATACACGTATACGCAAACACAAAATATTTTTGATTGTATGCGGTTATTTACAGAAAATGAACACGCAGTTTAAATTTTTACGTTTACATAGAATGAAATATCTCTTTTAGGTTGTCTCTGGTTAAACATACAAACAAGGGCCACAACATCAGTACTGACACTAACAGAAAATACTGGCAGTATTCATCGAAATACTGGATGGCATTTTATAAAAATCAACCCTGTCGAATCTGAGCGGTACTTTATGCTGCAATACAGAAAACCAAAGAGATAAAGTAGCATATTATGTATCACTTGATAGAACACAAAAAGCGGAAACACTATAGCTAACAAGTTTGGAAGAGCATCGTAACAAAAAAATTAATTTAATGAAGGACCACAAAACTTTTATAGAAAAATTAGTGAACCACAAGACTGTGATTTTTGAGAAAAAGACTTTTTGTTGTATAATTTATTTTTGTTAAGTTTGAATTATTGAAATGAATTTTAGGTTAGGCATATGAATATAAAAAATGAATTATATGACTGAAGTTTTAAAATTGTAAATAAATAATATTTATTAAAAAATTATTGTATTTTTATTTTGGTGCTGAAAATGTTAATATTAAAGAAGAGAATTTGTTTTTTGTTTTGAGTTCCTCCAGTCCGTTGATTAATTTCATCATCATTCTCATTATAATCTATCCTATTTCGGTGTGGTTATCATTTTTCTATGATTATCGTATCATTCACGCCTATTAATTATGCCGGTTGGTAGCAAGCTCCTGTAGCGGCTTGTTTCTTCAACTACAAGAAACACCGCAAATATAATTAATTACAAACGGACATTTCTCCGCAGACTTAATTATTTATTAACGGACAATCTCCGTATAAATAATTATATTCCAAACGAATATAAAACACAGTCTGACATAGAATCGGTTTGCACAACAAAAACAATTTTGTACACAAAACAAAATTAACAAAGTTTACCGATTCTAATTATTACCAATAATACACATCATTCAATATCGTTTCAATCATATCATTGAAACCAGTAGTATTGCAATTTGCTATCATATCATAGATATGAAAGCCACCCATCATCAATAAAAGACTGTGATAACCAAGACACAGTATTAAATACATAATTAACACGATGGCGTGGCGATTGCTAAACATAAATTATTGTATCATTGCAATGATGTTCATAGGCGTACGTCTATCATTTAAACAAATTGGCAACCGGCTGAAACCAGATTTGGTGGATGCAATTCAGACTTTTATTGTCTTGTTTACCAGTAGCTACATAACTAGATCAATCTGGATTTTATTATGATAATAAAACCAGATTTCTAGCCTAAAAATTTTGTATATAATTCATACAAAATTATACGAACTTCCTTATTCAGTTTTGGGATATCGAAGCCGCAACACGGAGCAGCCGCATCTCACCAACAAACTTAAAACTAAAAATCATTTTTTTAAATAAAACTTTATAAATTAATTATTGAAAATTAAACCAAAGTTTTTTATTTTTATTTATCATTATTATTTTACAAAGAGCATCGTTTCACTTTCCACATCGTGCTAAATCGATCGTGATACTCCTGTTCATTTTTATTTGTTTCAATGTATTTCAACCGTTGAAATCTCCCTTTCAACATTCCAAATGCTCTTTCAATGACTCCTCGATATTTAGAATGGACAGTGTTGTAAATAGCTCCAGCATCTGTTAAGTGGTCGCGATTTTCTATACGGATTGAGAAACCATGTTTTCAGTGGATATGCAGAATCTCCTAGAATATGTTCTGATTCTGTTATACCACATTCTCCAGTATATATAGGGTATTTAGAATTAGTATTTTTCATATAACTAATTTCTTCAAACAAATCTGATTGAACGTTGATTATACATGAATTCGAGTGATCACTTGGAGGTATTATGAGGATTTCAGTTCCGCCAATAGCCTCAATAAAAATGTTATGCTAAAATCAAAATAATCCAAAAACTTAATATTAACCATACAGTTATGTTTTCTTATATAATTCAATTAGCAGTTTTCTCGTCATTCGTTGGCCATTTTACTAACCCCTTTTCGATATTTAATGCTAAAATATTCTTAGAAATTGTGTTAATTATTTGCCACGCTATATATGTTGCGCACCCAAACCAAGTGCTAATAGTTCTGTAATGAGAAATGAACATTAATTAAAACATATTTATGTAAGGTGTATTACGAATTAAATACCTTATTGTTTCTTGATTGCGAGAGAACTGCAATACAATAAGAACTTGCTTCTCTGAAATGCTCCTTAATCGGCTGGTTCAGATGTACTAACCATATTTATAAAATGATGTTCGTTCATTTTAACATACGTCCTATTTAATTAAATTAGAAAAGTTTTAATTTGTTTTGTAAACGTGTTAACAAAATCCACTAAAATATTTAATTTGACGTATAACTCTCCGATAATATCAGAGAAAAAAATATCGCATTTATCGGATAGTAAATCGTAATCTTCTGTTCTCTCCGACATTTAAAAAAACCATATCAATTGTTAATTCTAATAGGTGTTAGGTGGATCTCCAATTCGCTGTGCACCTGTGGCAAAATTTACATACCAGAATCCATCTTCATTTGATATTTAATTGAATACAACTGGATGTTGTAGCATTTAGCATTTCCCACAGGGTATTCTCAAAAAATTCTATTAAACTAACACAAATGCTGGAAACAGATGTGAACATTTTACGCATGCGAAACGCTAGTTAACTACATGAGCGTATTTTTTTGACATTGGGTTTTTATTTTTCGCTAGAGATTTCAATAAACAATATACAATTTGTTATGGAATTTCTGTCAAAACATTGAAAAGCCGACGTGATGTTAATATTAACTCATGATTTTTTTTTGTTATGTAGTCAACACTGCTGCGGTGCGTTTTTTTTAGAAATAGAGACAACTTGCGGAAAAACGTATCCTATGCGGAATACATGTATTTCATTTCATTTAAAGTAGTGTATTCTAATTAAAATGCAAGCGTTTTTCCGCACGTCTGTTTCCAGCAAAAAAAAACGGAAATTTAAACCAAACGAAAAATGCTAGGCTATAGAATTGGATCCACGTAGCGGCTTTGTAGTGGTTGTTGCTCGGCTATGCATCATAGTACGGGGTGGGTAGAAGCATATGTGGATCAAGTTTAACCGGTTTGATGAAATGTAAAAATTAATTACCAAAATTACCCCAACCTTGACACTCACCTTCGTTCATCCTCAATTCAAGCATTCTCTTCTATCTCATATTATTGAAATTAAAAATCACCATAAAAATTGAATTTTAACAATAGCATTAATAAAAAAAATTTTTACACCAATAAAAAATATAACTGAGAAATTCAGAAAAACATTTCTAAAAACTAGCTACATAGCTATAACTAAAACCCTACCCAACTAAAACCCTAACAACGAATTATTCACTTTTAATAAAAAAAAAAATCTATTGACTGTTGTGATTCTTACAAATTTTCCATCTATAAGCCAAAAAAATTTCAATTTTTTTTGCTTCGAATTAACTTCTGGAACTCCTGTCGAATTAAAGCGAATTTTGCGCCCCACCGCCCGTGCTAGCTACATTAATTAATTTATTTATTTATTTGTTTGTTTATTTATCAATAATGACATTTTATAATACATTGTTATTTAAATTAATTAAATTTTATTTTATATACTAAATGTCTACTTTATCTTTAATGAATGTATGCAATAATTTATTAAATTGACCGTACTCTAACTCTTGAAGTTCACCTAGCATGCAATAGTCACCCAATGAATTATACAACTTTACTCCATTATATCCCAGCGACCGTTGTGAAAATGATTTACTATACATTGGTAGTCTGAAGTGTGTACTCCGAGTATTGTAAGTATGAACATTTCTATTAGAAGAAAGCAAAGTATCTAAATATTTTGGCAGATCTCCCTTTTCAGCCTAAACAAGAATTTTAACACATTAAATTGTATTCTCTGTTTGATTGACTTCCAGTTTAAAATTTCCAACATGTCTTTTATGTGTGTTCTACTTTCCGCATTCAAGATACGTCGCATGAATCGATTCTGAATTTTTTGAAGACGTGTAATTTGAGTTTGATTCATGATAAACAGCACAGAAGAACAATAATCAATATGTGGAGTCACAATTGATTCATAAAAAACAACTTTTGTCTGCATTGGTAATTTGTCTTTAATTCTGGTGAAAAATCCAAGTTTTTTATTCATCTTTTTAGCGATATAGTCCAAATGATCGTTAAAACTTAAGTGCTCGTCGATAATAACACCACGATATTTATACTGTTTTACTCGTTCAATAATTTGGTTATCAACTATTATATCTGCATTATTCTCGAACTTTGCTTTGATTAATAGGAGCATGTACCTCGTTTTCGAGATATTCAGTGATAGTTTGTGAAACATCAGCCATTTCCGTAGACTCTCGAGATCTTCGTTTACTTTCTGCACTGCTTCAGGAAGAGTTGTTGCCGAAATAGTAAGTAAAGTATCATCTGCGAACATATTTATTTTGCAATTTTGAATAACATCGACTCTGTCATTAATGTACAGAATAAGGAGTAACGGACCCAGGGCTGATCCTTGAGGTACTCCGAGATTATTTTGTATTAGTGACGATGTGTAATTATCAATTTTCGTATATTGTTGCCTCCCTTGAAGATAACTGTTAAACCACTCTAGTTCTTTCCCAACAACTCCGTACTTGGTTAACTTTTTAAGTAGAATTCTTCTATCGATGGTTTCAAAAGCCCTTTTAAAATCTAAAAAGACTACAATGATTACTTTGTTGTCATCTATTCGACTTTTCCAGCTATCCAACATTAGGGTTAAGGCCGTTTCACAAGAATGGGATTCTCTAAATCCAGATTGTTGATCAACCAATATATTGTTATCAGCGATATGATTTACCAGTTGGTTTTTAATTACTCGTTCCAGAACAGTCTCATACAGTGGGAGCATATTTATTGGCCGGAGCTCTTCTGGCGTGGTTGGCTTCGAAATTTTTGGAATGGGAACAACTGTTGATATTTTCCATGAATCTGGTACCACTGCTTGCCTTAAACTACAATTAACTATATCAGTAAAATGTTCAGAGAACATTTGATTCTGCCTTGCATCCAGCATGACAATTTTGTTTATACCATCTATTCCATATTGCGATTTTATTCTGCTTATTATTTTTAATATTTCGTTTTGTGATGTTTGTTGGAATTGAAATTTTTGTATGTTCAAAACAGCATTAGGAAGTTCAAAATCCGATATTTCAGGGATGTTACGGTGAATTCGGGTTAAATCGAAAGACATTATGAGCTCAATAAATAAATAATTTAAAGAATTTTAAACTAGATCTAGTAAAAAGTTTAACAAAAGTTAGTATGGTAAAGCAAGACAGTGTCACACTGTAACTCAACATGATAGCGTGAAAAGTTAGTTTTTTAGGTTTACTTTATAATCATCCAGTAAAGTCAAAGACCCGTTACAGTCTTATTCGTATGTTTGGATGTTTCCTTCATATTTTTAATAGATAAGATAAACCTTGTGTTTAGTTCCTATCAGGCTAAGGTGTTTGTTTCATCAAATTTATTTTTACTATAAATTATTAAGTAATTACAACTATTACAATAATACTGTAAACAATGTATTTATGTAAACAATTACAGTAAGATTGTTTAATATGCAGTTGCTATATTATTTACACTAACATTTACATATATATTGTAATTATCTAAGAATATAAAATTTTTCACAACTCTGCACGGACACGTGAATTTTAACCTAAAAATAATCCTAGTTAAATTTTTCGAGGTTTTAATAAATACTTCACTTGAATATTTAGGGACGACCAAATATGTGCCACTATGCACTTATAATAAGCAAGCAATTCTTTTTATTTAAATTATCAAATGGTATTCTATTTCTTATCGCTTTATAGTGAATTATTTAAATTGTGTAATTTCACTTAATAAACCTTTCGTTTAGATTCTAATCTTAAGAAGGCAAGGCACATACGCAACAACTGGCATATTAAATTTATAAAATAAATCTTAGAATAATTTACAATTATACGCCAACATAAAATAAAACTTAAAACCTTCTTCTTTAAACCCATAATAAATTTTAAATGTGATATAGGCTGCACACATAAATTTGGAAGGTTTGTAATGCCTTTCAAAAAAGCCGTTTACAGTTACAAATAATATGAGCACCACCCTATACATATTCTGTTCCAAAAAATTAATTTATGTTTATAAAATTTTTTCAACCGCATTTTATGTTAAGAATTATTTAGGAATGGTAAGAAATTAATTTTTATTTTGTTGTAGATGCTGAGAAAAATCTATTTTATTATACAAAACACACACTCACACAGGAAAAGGAGAAAACCCAAAATGACCTTAACGAAAATTCTTCAACCCAAAATAACTTGTTTTATAGAGATTTAAAGGACAAGTTTTTCTTCATTTAAAAAAATAATATTAAGTATTTAACATATACATACTTTAGTCTACATATATATATATATATATATATATATATATATATATATATATATATATATATATATATATATATATATACATATATATATATATATATATATTTATATATATATATATATATATATATATATATATATATATATATATATATATATTTATATATATATATATAGTATAGAATTTGGATATATGGAGGATGTAAAGAATAAGGATGTAAGGATACTTTAAAATATTTCTGATACATATTTTTAATTTATGTACAGTATGTATAATATACAAGAGTGTATACTCGTACACTTACATACTACACTTTCTGCAAAATTGAATTTAGTATTTTTAAATTTATTAAAAATTAAATTTGGATATTTTGTTGTTGTTATTGCTTTTTGTGTAATAGACATTTGCTATATAAGCAGTTAATTGATTTTCCACACTTAGTCAATTAGCAAGAGTGGAAAATTATCGGAATATGTTAATTTTGTTCATTGAATTGAAAAAAGACATTTCAACTCAAAGTACAGTACCTCCATAGTATATTACATGAGTGGGTGAATATGCAATCGCAATGTGTACTCGTTACATATACCCGTACACGTTATACAAGAGTTTCCGTGCCATTAATTCCAGTGGAGTTTTATCATACACATTTTATATAGAATCTCTGTTCTATCTTAAATTTTCATTTTTAAAAATGAACGAAATGAAAGAAAATATCCTCATCATTGTCGACCCCCATTTTCCCAAACCAAAAAATAAAACATAATTTTCTAATACGGATAAAAAATAATTTCTTTTTTCTCTAAATTTTTCAAAAAATTTCAAAAAAATTAATTTTTTAAGGGTTGACTATTATCTAGAATTTGTTTGTGTATGTACAATATATATATATATATATATATATATATATATATATATGTATAGATACATATATTCTATGATCATGATGATGTTGATGATGATGATATTTTTGGTTCATCAAGGGACGTGTGATATGATGAAGAAAAATCTAAGGAGGGTGCTTTTTGTATACATGTATGTACCATTGTTGTTGTCGTTTTATATAATATAAAAATTAAATATTTTTACAAATCTTCTAACCTATCTACATGGAAAAGGGGGTTCTACATAATATACACAACAACACATGTAAGATGAATACAAAAAGTATATAACGTAAAATTGAATATGCACGAGTATGTGTATGGTAATAAAAGTAACAGAAAAGGGTTACGTGATTATTTTTATATACATCTATAGCCGTATACTTTCAAACAAACAAAAAAATATCGAGAAGAAAAATATTCAATCATATCGATCCTTTGAACTTAGAGAAAAAAAATAATTTTCCTTTCTGACCCAAAGTTTATCTCTTACACAGAATAAAAAAAAAAATATAAATGAAAGATAAGAGGATAACTTTCTGCTATCTATATATTCTTTTTGGTAATTTTTAAGTTACATTTTCTCGTTGTCCAACAAACAAACAAAAAAATTGAATAAATATTTGAATATTGTTATGAGACGAAATGAAAATCTAAATTATTGATATGAAAACAAAAAGAATTGTTGGAAAATGGATTTTTATGAGGATGAACCAGAAAAAAATAATATTTTGAAAAAATGGCCGAATTGTCGTTGTGTAATATCACGATAATGGTCTAGTTAAGTCATATAAGTTTAAAAATTATTTGACACAAATTAATGACTCATGCGATATCATATCTAAAATGTATAAATCGCGTCTTTCGTTATTAGTTTATGTCCTTAATAATGGACCAACCTGACTAGTTTTCTTATTCCGTTAAACGTTGACATTTAAAAATATTTACTAAAAAAATTCAACAATTTACAAATCTGAAGTTATCGAAAATCGTTTGCAACGGTCGTTTCTATTTCAGGGAGCAACCATTAGAATAATAATAAGAAAATGGAAAACATAAAAATAAAAATATGATAAAAGATAATTGTTTTCAGATAGCATACATATTGTGATGAACGGGAACACTAGAGCTGCTACGACTACAGTCTGCCAAATTCTTGCTAACTCAGGCATGGTGGTGGTAAATTTGGTCGTGGATGTATTAGTCAAGCAACGAAATTTAAATGACATTCTCATCTAGCAAAAATTCTATTTACTTCGCATTATTTCATGGTTCGCTGAAAGAAAAAAAAATTAACGGCACATTTTAATAATAAGAGCCTGATACAAAAGTTTTATCATTAATATTTATTATTAAATATTCAATTAAAGAAAATACTATTTATTATTACGAATAATTTTGAAATAGAACTATAATTATTCAACATTTAAAAAGATAAAATTATAATTCGAAATTCAAACCACGATGCCACGCCAAACCGCGTTTCTGGCAAAACAGCGGCACCCAAATTCCAAACCGCATGCATTCGTTTGTAAACCTCAGTCAAACGCAACCTATCGATCGTATTGTTTTTTTTTTTCTTTTGGATCATTACAATAGGTTATGCTTGGTGATCTCCAACAATAAAATTCGCACCAAGCGTCTCAAGATTGCACCTAAGATAAATGGCGTTAATTGTTATTACTTACACCATTGAAATCCAGGATCTGGTACAAAATATCACAGCAACATTAGATAAGTGCGCAAATATTCGTATATATTACAATTCCGTTGAACACGGAACGCCAATAAGTATTCAAAATTCTTGGATATTTAACTTGTATGCAAAATTTTTGGATATTTAATGTTATAGCATACAGTTTTTTAATAATTTCGATTCTATAAATTTTACTTTGTACACAAAAAAAAATTGCTAAGTTGGTTATCGCAAATTGCAAAATTTTTATTATTTTTATTTTCGAAATTTACATGTACATATGAACTGACTTGTTTTCCATCTCGACTCTTTTCCCACAAAAAAAAAAAAAAATAAAAAAAAAAAAAGTGGCATGATCGAACAAATCAATGATGAGCCACCAGCAAAAAAACAAAAATCGAGTTTTCTGTTGCCCCTACAAAATCGAACCTGTTATAGTTATATCAAAATTCAAAACAACATCATAAATGTTTACCTCAGATTAACACAGTCGTGGTCAGAATGCATCATTTTCATGATTTTATTTTCGTAAGCCACATAGCATTTTCACCATTCATCGATGGACGTCGGTCAGTTGTATAATCAATAATTATGAATGAAGGTACTTTTTCTTTTGTTTGTTTTGGGGGTACCAAAATTTAATAACATATACTGTCCCACTACAGTAATCAGTAACGTCGCTGCAAATTTAATGCAGCATATGTTACACGTTCCATTACAATAAGAAGTAGCAAATTCTTTCAAAATTTTGTTAAAATCGTTGAAATTTTTTACTCTTTAAAATGTTTTAACAGTGATGTGGCTTTCGTAATTTCATCAATTCCTTCAATTCTTCAATAATTTTAATAATTTGTTAGAATTAAATTAGGCAAATTTAAATTTATTGTTTTGACATGTTGTCTTGACGTATTTTTATGTGGTCACTTACTAAGTGTTGCTTTACAACAAAAATTATTAAGATTTCATAATCAATTTGTCATTTTATAATCGGTTTGTAATTACAAATGCCCGATTTGCAGTGGTTATTAACGATCGGAACTTTAAAGAACCTTTACTAAATGAATGAAAAAAATCCAAGCGAACACGACTTTTGGAAAAGTGGCTAAGAATGTCACTGCTGTTTTTCAAGACGATGGATGGCAGACCGTCAGCACAGAATGAAAAATTATTTAAGTTTGAAGATATTTTGTACATCGCAATTAGTTTTGCAAACTAAATTCAAAATTCAATTTCAATTAAGTTTCAAAAAAAAAATATTTCTACTATTCAGGCGGATTGACTCTTTAGAATAATAATGCAATGATGTTGGAAAGTATAGCATTTAAACAATGACAAAAATTTAAAATGTGCAAATAAATTTAAGGATTAAATTTTTAACAAGGTTTGACCTAGTTGGTTTTCTGAAATTTATGCAGAAGTAATGATTTTAAATTAGAAAAGACACAGTTGTTTCAAAAGGCATACATATTCCCCCCCCCCCCCCCCCCCCCCATTTTTAGTAGTGAATCAATGTACAAAGAAAACACGAGCAACTGTTCCCAAATCATTTACTTCTAAGCAATACAAGTACTTAATCGGATATTCTGTCAAGCGCTATAATTTCAACCAATTGATTTTTATGCTTACAAAATCACACACTTCGTTAATTTTGGTTATTTTAACAAAAAAAAATATCTTTTTTTCGGTCTAGGTTCCCAGACCCTACCCGTTCCAAATTTTATAAAAAATATTTAATTTCTAATAACAAAAATGATTATAATACTAGTTTTGAGCATAAACTCTTATATCTCTAATTTATAGAAAAAACTATCCTATACATAGAAAATCATATTACATATACACATTATATGTACATATAAAAAAACGAATTATCTAGCTTTATAGTTTTTAATAAGTTTTCCATTTTATAGAAGAAGAATATTTCACAAGACCCAAATGGGTAAAAACTAAAAACAACTCAAAACTAAACTAAAAAATTAAAAAAAAAACTTCTAAAATAATAACAACTATAAAACTCTATAACATAAATATATCCTAAGGGTATTTTCTACAAGATACTCAAAAGTTAGATTTTTTTAAATTCTAACACACAAAAAAATTGGTTTGAGAAAAACGAAATTTCTTCTCTTTTCAAACCCTTTTTTTCTAACATAAAAAAAATTAAATAATTTTCTGATTATAAATTTTGTACAAACTTTTCTAAAAATAAAATGTGTATAAGATAAAACTACCCTTTTTTCATATTCCTTAACTCTTTTAGATTTCAGTCGTAGTTTCTATAGAAACGGATTTTTTAAGACGTATCCCAAAGCAATATATACAAAAAAAAAAAAAAAATATTTTTCTCGAAACACAAAAAAGTTTTCTTTTCGATATTCCTTGTGTTCAGGTTAAATTTTCTAAAATAAATTATGTTTAGAATGAAAATCATACACATGAAGAAAATGATGTTGGGTACTGAGTACGAGTATATGTTGTTCGTGTGTACCATGAAAAAGTAAAGAAAGAAAATATAGATTGGTTTCCCTCGTACCAACATCATCATCATCATCGTCCATTCCAGAATATATTGTTGGTGTTTATCTTAGTTTACTTTATGCACGTATACCTTATTTTATTATTATTATTATTATTATTATTTTTAAGTATAATGGTTTTTTCCTTTAGAAATAGAAATTCTAAACCCCGCACACAAAAAAACAAAAATAATATAAGAATCATTTAAGGTTTCGTCCATTGTTTTGTGACAATAATTCTTATCCACATTAATTAATTACATCCAGTTTCATGATCCTGTCCAGTTGTTTACAAAAGTTTTTCTTATTTTACGTTCACTAGTTTGAGTTACAAACTAAAGGGCCAACCATAAGAAAATTGTAAAAGTAAAAAAAATTAAAAAATTTTGACGACACTATTTTTTAATGACATTCCAGCCATACTAGTCGTAACGAGTATGAGTAAATATTGCTGTGTGAATGACAACTATTTGTTATAATGATAGCTATTTATTGTTTATTGTTTTTTTTTAGATAGGGGTAAACATACATATTTTGTTTTTTTTAAGTTTGGACGCAACATTTTGCTCCAATGACTTTTATTATTGTTAGTAAAAATTCATATTTAATGAAGCGCCGTTAAATATTTTATTTAATTTAAATACATTTTTCCATGAGCGAAAGCACAGACACGCCATTTATCGCAAATATATTTTTTTAAAGTTACGTTTATAATTTTTGTATGGTTACCCCGTAAGAAAGAAATGCAAAGGCTTCCCTCAGGAATTCTAGATGTATTCGGTTTCCTTTCCACATTATAGGATTAACCTTATAAATAAAATCGAAAAGTAAACCCACTCAAAAGCTGATTGGTAAGAAGAATTTTAATTTTTATTTAGTTTCACGTTTCACCTAGAACTGTTTAGCATCAGATTATCTGTCATTAAAACCAAACGTTTCTCTGTAGGGAAAAAATTTTCGTCTGTCCTTCAAATCAACTTTTATATGGATGTATCGCAATTGACGCTTTAATTAAAATTTAATATTTTATAAATAAACAAATAAAATTATTAATAAAAAATTATTGATTTTGAGTAAATTAACTGAATTTTTTAGGATTATTATAAGAAATAATTTTTTGCGTTTTTGTGCAAGAGTAATTAGAATTAACGTTAGTAAAGGTCGAGGCACATAGTTTTTGTTCCGTTCCGACCTTTAAGTTGAATATGTCGAAATGTATGGAAAACCGAAAACATGCTCACAATGTTAAGTTTAAGGCGGAACCGAACCGAAACAGTTGATCAAATTTCAATAAAAACTTAAACAATAACCTCAAATTATACATTTTGACATTTTAGTTATTGTTTTTTTGCCAGTGTTTATTTTTTGAAAAAGTGTTTATTTTATTTTTTATTAAAAATTCAACAAAATATAAAAAATTAAGTATATTGTGAAAATGAATTACGAACGATTAATAGAAGAAGTGAGAAAATACGGAGAATTATACGACAAACAGAATAAAAACTATTTAGATTATAAAAGAAAGGATAAAATATGTTACCGACCAAATGGCACAGTGGTTAAAGATTTGACATTTGGATTGGGAGGTACCGGGTTCGAATCCCGATAGGGGCAGGATGCAAAAGTGAAATAACAGATTACGATCTGGGATGAAATGTAATACATCTATGACCCCCTGTCGGAGTGCAAAACTCATGGGCCGACCCATCTTCCATGTCAGTATAAGCTGGCATGGAGCTTGCAATTTGCAGATGGTCTTAAAAATCAGTCCTATAGCCGTACGTCCTTGAATTGGCTTACTGGTGTAAAGTAAGGACGGAAATAAGCAAACCGCGAAAGAGCAAGGAGAGCTGAACAGGCCCCAGAACAGATTGCAGGGATAAAAAAAAAAAATGGAAGGAGATGTCAGATAAACTCGGTATAGATGGTAAGAAAATATGTTTATATTTAATTAAAGATAACGTTGTATTAAAATTTTATACTTATTTTATTTAGCAAAAGCAAAATGGACTTATCTTAGAGATAAGTATATGAAGGAGAAGAAAAATTGGACCAACCATCCGGCTCGACGGCAACATATAGTAAACAGTGGATACTGTTTCCTTACATGGCATTTTTAGACCAATATGTTAGGCCCCGAAGGTATGTCTATATTTAAAACATTATTATTCATCAATTTTGAATTCCCTGTGGTTCCTTTTATAATTTTAGATTGACCGAAAATAGCCTCCCCGAAAACTATTTTTCAAGTGATTCAGTCCAGTATTTTCAAGAAGATGATTTAATAGTGGGTGAATCATAGAAATTAATGGACTCAGATGTAGTGGAAAAAACATCGACATCATCGAGTGCACCTGGTCCATCGCGCTCGACTAAACGTCATCATAATAATGAAATAGATGAAATGTTTAATAATGCATTGGAAAAAATTGGAAGAAAATATGATGTGCAAGATGACCCGGCGGACCAACACTTCCTCGAATCTATAAAATTTGAAATGGCGAAGATGTCATCGACGGCCAAATTAAATTTCAAAATTATTATGTTACAAAAAGCTAACGAAGCTTAGAGGAAAATTAATAAAACATAAAATTAATTATAATATAAATGTATTTTTATTTACACCCCGATTACGCTAGTCGAGTAGATGGTCGTTTCAAGTGACTCTTTTATTATGAAGCGGTAGTTGCCTGCTCTTGTTAAAATATCTAATATGTTTATTATCGTAGTCACTTCAAACGACAATCGTCGGTTCGTATATATTTTTTTGATTCGTCGTTTACTTTTATAAAATTATGTAAAGCAATAGTAGCTAAAACAACCTTTTCAACATTTTCCGGTGCCATATCGATGGTGGTATTCAATATTCTCCAGCGTGCGACTAGAATACCAAATACATTTTCAATTACTCGACGTGCCCTGGATAAACGATAATTAAAAATTGATTTGGAATTACCTAACAATCTTCCTGGATAGAGCCGCATCAAATTTTTTCTCAACGGGAAGGCAGCGTCTGCCACAAAATAATACGGACATATTATATTTGTATTAGGTAGTTCCTTCGGTTCAGGAACTGGCACTTTTTCGGCCAGTAATTGTTTGCCGAATTTTGATTGCTGCAATATACCTATAAATTGAAAAAAGATTCATGTAAAAAAAATATTAGTCTCGAAGTAAATAATTATTTACCGCCATCGCTTTGACTTCCATAAGCTCCAACACACACGTCGGTAAAAATATAATTAGCATCACATGATGCTAGCAACACGATACTATATGTTTTTTATAGTTATAAAAATTCGATCTGCTTGTTAATGGACAACGAATATTAATATGTTTGCCATCTATTGCACCCACGCAATGAGGCATATTCCATTTTTGTCAAATACCTTTGCTATTTGGCTATAATCCTGCGATTTAGGTTTTTGAACGTATAATGGGGAAAGGATAGTCTACAATACTTCGCACGTTTCTAATATAGTTTTACGAACCGTCGGTTTACCCATTTTGTAACTCCATGCTAAATATTTTATGGATACTCTTGTGACAAATAACTAAACACGAAATTATATAAGTATTTATATAATAAATATAGAAATATATACATATGTGTAGCAAATACTTACGACAATGTTAAAGCCAATCTACATTCAAAATTTATAGAAGGGCGTATTGAAAATTTGGTTAGATGTGGTTCCAAAAGTGATAGCAATAAGTCATATTGAGGCCGCAACATACGTGCATGAATAAAAAAAATCTTCGGAATCTCGATTTTTCATGGGCTCAAATACTCGTTTGAAATATCCAGACGTATTTCTATTCACATTTAATGGTCTTACCCACCACCTTCTTTTTTTATGGTACATATTATATAATTTATATAAATCATATAAATCTTCACTCATCATTATTAAATTAATTGATATTATAAATAATTGGTTGATTTCAGACAATATTGTAAAAATCAAAAAAAATCGATCTGTCAAATAACACAAAAACAAGTGAAAACGAAACGAAAGCTATGTGCATGCGAATTTATAAAAACTTATTGAAAACGAAACAAATCGGAACGGAACGAAAACTATGTGCCTCGACCTTAAATCAGGTGTGTAAGACAATTATTTATGTAAACAAATTTATTCAAAATGCACTACAAGGTTACAAAACAACTCGTAGAATCCTAACTTCTGCAAAGGAACTGTTGATTTTATGCAAATGTAATTGTATTATTTGATTAAGATGCTGCAACAATTGGTGTAGTGATTTTGTACGTCTATTATAACAGTCCCCTTCAAAGTTTAGTTTTAACTTTATTACACTTTCTAAGTCGGATAAATTATTTACTATGGTAAAAATCGGATTTATAACAGATTTTTCGATCAGTTTGCCATAGAGTTTTTGAAAAATAAATGAATTTACCGAAAAATTTACTTAAAGTTGACTTTTGCCCGACTATTGGCCCGCAGCCCTAGTAAAACTTTTTCGTTTTTTGCAAATATTTTGAAAAGTACCTCAATTATGAAAAAACCGTCTATGCCGTAAACGATTCTAAATTAAATTTGCATCAATATCGGCTAAGTTCCAAAATTTAAGCGGAAAGGTCGATTTGACAAAATACTCTTTTTACTTTTCTTACGTATAGTAAAATAAAGTATGGTAATCATGAAAAATTTTAAGCTTGAGATTTTTGTAGATTTACCATTCGCTATAAATAAATAGGTTCTAAAAATCTCTGTGTGTATGCGTGCCCTCTCTACAGCACAGGCGGTTAGTCCGATAGGGATGAAACTTCATACTTAATATTTTTTCATTAATCGGGAGATTCCAGTGATTTTACCCGATATCGGTCCATCGAAAGTGGCAGCTTCCATAGCTTTGCATGCTGCAAAGAACTATGTCATTTAAGTTAGTTATAAAAAAACTCGGCATATTAAATTAATTTGGCGAATGTGAATTTATTGTGAATTTGTTGTGCAATTCTGTAACATAGCCGTGTTTCACTGGCCTTTTTTATACGTTAACCCATTATGGATTTGAAATTAAAGAAAAATATTGTAGTAATTTCTTGAACAGCCAGTACCGAATAAAAATTTGGCAAGTATTAGCCAAAAAAGTTTAAGTTCAGTTTGTTTGACGGATTTGGAAATTTATTATAATTTATGTGTGAAGTTCTATCACTGCCATTTGTAAATGATTTAAATATAGTTTTATGTATCTGTCTTGTAGATTAATATAGTTTTGACATGGTACTTAAATTAAAATGCGGCATAAATCTGTTCCTTTACAAGTTCCTGAAGCATGAAATTGCCGGTGACCCTGGGAATGTAGATTTGATTCAGTAATAGTTAATTTAAATTTAGTAATTTTTTCTGTCTTGATTTACTCTTCAAACTATCAGTAGTGACTTGCTAGTAAGTAACGTCTGTAAAGAAGAGTAATTTACCCTCACTACAACTTAAGCCACATTAATTAGCACCTGCAAATTTGCGAAACAAAAATGACAAGCTGGGCACCCAGGGGGTAAACCTAATTCGAGTACGCTGAATTCAATGGAGCTAGTACCATTTCAAAGTTAGATCCCATTTTTGAGATATCACTTTCGATATGTTTTGGCTTTGAGTCAAAATGTTTACAAAATATACACTCATTTTCACGTTAATAGTTCTTGAACCATTAAGATTTCGGTTTTGCTTTTTTCAGCGAAGTTGTTTCTATTATTCCGGCCAAATAGTTGGACCCAGTGGGTTTTTTTATACAAAATGTCGTAAAAACAGGCAAATTTTTCGTTGTTCACCAATAGTATTTGAACCTTAAGATTAAGATTTTCGTTATGCTTTCTTCAGCAAAGTTATTGTGCAAGTCAAAATAAACAACTTTACCGAAAAGACTATCCGAAAAACCACATCCACCATGTGTGTTTTACAAAGGTCAATGTTAGGTTGGAGTGGTTGCTTTCGCACACTTAGATCAGTAGTGGCTCGTTGTGATACCATAGGATCCTATTTCCTCTTTACCCCTGTTCAAAACCATTCAGAACTACGTACGCAAAAAATCTCGCACTCCACAGTCCACGAGATCTGAAAGGCTGGCCATACGGTACACGCCCAAATACCTATGCCTTCTATATGCTAGTGCCGAACAAGAGCATAGGAAGTTATCTAAAGTCTCGTCCATGCAACTTCACCGAAGACCTCCGTCTGTAGACCCAACCTTCTCGCATGTTCCTCAAAAAGGCAGGGTCTTGTCAGTTTTGGCAAAAGCTTCTCACAGAAAACTCCGGCTGCTACCTTGCCGGCTAGAGAAACATGGGTCCACCTGTGCAGAGATCTGTAGACACATGTAAGAGTAAATACAACTAGATGTCGGCATACTTAGGCCAAACAGGACGCTCAATTCAAATAAGATACAAAGAATACATCAACGACTTAATCAAATTTAAAAAAAAATCCATAAAATCAAGTTTCGCACAACACATAAAAATTGAAAATCATAGGCATACTAAATTCAATAAAATTAACCAAGATCTGGGTATAAATTTTGAGCACAGTTTGACAGTGAGACATTTGTAAACTGTACGTACATAATATTGGGTGATATTTGTTGGAATTTGCAAGAGGAAGAAGATCCCGAAGACAACACGAACGAATCAGAAAATTAAAATTAAAAAAGTTTAGAAAAATGTTAATTTTTTAGGAAGAATGTTAACTTTTTAGAAATATCACCATAAAATCAACTGAATCGATTTAATTTTCTTTTAAATAGTTTCTATTTTATCTATATTTGTCGATGCAATGTTTATTCTATCGATTTCAATCGATTTAAATTCAATAAATGGCTAAAAAAGTGTTTTTCGACGAAATGCAAAGAAAAAATAATAACACAAAAATGATAATGCAGTTGTGGTTTTTCGGTGTTGATATTTGCTGTGTTTTAATATTGGAGCACTATCCGGAGCCAAATGGCAATTTTCTATTAAAACTGCAGCTATTATTCACTGGTGTCGCTGTACTATAAAAATTAAAACTAAATTCATCAATAAAACAAACATTTATCACCTGAAATATATTAATTGACATTTATTTTGACATGACGTTATAAACAAGAATTCATTTTGCTGCGTTTTAAATTTTTATTGTAAGATTTAGTTTCTAATGGTTTCAGGGGTTTACAAAATAAAAAGCCTTTTCAAATTTCCCATTGAAATGGATAGCGCTCCCGATAGCGGCTCCCGATAAATAAGAGAGTAAGATATTTTTTTATTGATTTTTACCTAAAAAGTTGAATGAAAAATCTTAGTTTAGAGTTAAATAAATTAATTATATGCAATAATAGCGCACTAAATATAAGTTTTGACATAGAAAATTGGCTGCTCCGGATACAGCTATCGGGCGCTAATAAAAAAACACAGCTATTATCGGCAAAATTGTCTTGGCTTGCGCAACAACTTTTCTGAAGAAAGCAAAACGAAAATCTTAATGGTTCAAGAGCAACCAATGTGAAAATGAGTGTATATTTTGACAAATTTTTGACTTGCAATATCTCAAAAATGGGGACTAACTTTCAAATGATACTAGCACCATTGAATTCAGCATACTTGATTTAGGCGTCCCTTGGGTGCACAGCTTGTCACAAAAAAAAAGTTTGCGATTCAAGCACAGGGTTATTATTTGGTTGACTTCGAAATGGAAGTGAAATTTATTATGTTAAAAGGAACGCGTGTCACACAGACATAGCCATCCTACGAATAGAGGAGCTCTCTCTACGCCTCATTTTTATTAGTGAGTTGGCATATTCCCGGTTTTATCATCAAACTTAGAGAATGGAAAACGTGACTTAGTGTTCTTCTTCCACTCTTCCATTTAATGTGATGTCACCGAGATCATATCTGCTCGGTATACCTGGCGTAATTCTCGATCTTATATCTATGGAGACGAAGTTGTAGCTTATGTACCAACGCTCGAACGTTTAGGCCCTTTTACTTTTTCGTGTTATGTGTTGCCTTACAACATTTCGTTATTTGTCTGCCTTTATAATAATAATTGTGTTATACTAGTCATACAATTTACAGTTTTTGACGTTATTACACCAACATAAAAATTTGATTACTTCTTAATATTTTTGATTTTTATACATTTTTCTTTTTTTAAAGAAAGTATTAATTATCCAAATGATTTAATTTCCTTTAAAGGTCAATTAATATCCCCCTTTCATTCATGGACACACCCATCCATTTATCTACTCACACAAATACAGTATACCACCCACCCAGAGGGTCTTAGTTGTGTTTATTAACATCACCGATCGTATTCGATGAAGAAAATTCGCTTTACATCCTGCATCTTTGAGATTCGAAACCAGTACCTCCCGGTTCAAGTGCTGAAACTTTAACCATTGCGCCATTTGTACGGTTTTAATAGCAATTTATATCAAGTATGAAGCTGTGCGCAGCTCAAAATTGTTGTTTTACGAAATCAGTTATTTTTAGATGATTTATCTCCGCAGTAAGTAATACATTTAATTTTATTTTATTCGTCTTTCATAATTTAAAACGATTTAACAAAATCACATTTTCCTTATTTAAATCAACGTACATAATAAACTAGATTCTGTAAATCAACAAACTTTCGTCGAACTTTCACCTTTGCAGATCAACGCAATTGAAGAAATTCAATTGACTAGCACTCTTACAATAAAAAATATTTCATAAAATATTTATTTCGTAATTTACCACTATCCAAGACTATAGATCTAAAGTAATATCATTTAATGGACATCTTCAATAGACCACAATATAAAGCAGTTTGTTGTATGTCGTACCTATGTCGTGAGCTGATAAATATATTCACATACTCGAGATCGAGACATTTTTACTTGAAAGAATATGAGTTTTTGATCTTGTGAAATTTTATGACGCTTTCCTCCATGGTAATAGCATAAAAATCGATCTACTCGTTTACCTCAGCGATAGTCTGCAGATACAGATAACCTCAAAACATCGGAAATAAAAAAAAGACATATAAAGAGTGTCCCACAAACTTGAAGACGCAAGATTTGAATTAAATAGAAAACTCAGTATTTTTCAATTCAATTTTTTTATTGACCGTGTTTTCTTTTATTCATTCCGAATATTCCGAAATTGACATTTATTGACGAATCATAAAATACAAATGATTGGGCTATGTGTATGGAATAGCACATCGAAAAATTATCACCACGGCTTTGCGGGCACATACGCTCTCTTTTGTCAAAATTTTCAATGGCCATTTTGCATAAATGTGACTGAATTTCGTTGATGCAGCTTTGATTCTCGTCTTTTAATACACTGGTGAATGTGAATTTGTTGACATATTTCTTTGACTTCATATAACTCCATTGAACGGAGTCCAATGGTGATAAATCACATTTAATGCCAAATTCTGATCACCGAATCGAGAGAGTACACCACCAGGAAATCTATCATGCAGTAATTGGATTGCTTCACGGGCTGTATCGCATGTCGCACCATCTCGTTGATACCAAATGTCGTCCACATCAATATCATCCAACTTAGGCAAACAGAATTTGGTAATCATGTCGCGATATCGAGCACCAGTAAAAGTAGCTACTTGACCATTTGATGAATTTGTTTTTCAATCACATGTGGGTGTTCTGAACCCCGAATGCGTTAATTACGACGATTAATGGAGTCATTAAGGTGTAAATGACCTTCATCGCTTAGAATTATTTGGTCCAAAAATCAGCATGCACTAGTTGTTCTTCAATAATCCATTCAACAAACTCTCTTCGCTGTACATGGCCCTTAGGCTTTAGTTCTTATATCAATTAAACTTTGTAAGCATGGAGATGCATATCTTTAGTGAGTATACGCTGTAGAGAGGTTCTCGAAGTTTGCAATTCTTGTTCACAACGTGGAATCGAAGTCCTGAACCAGCACTCACGCCCTACTAACTTCGATATTATCATTTGAACGGCTTGTTATTGGAAGACCAGTGTGTTTAGTGTCCGAAATTGATCCAGCCACCTTGATTTTTCCAATTACTCTCTTCACAGTTGATAAAGTTAAATCAATATTCCGACCATATCCTGTATGAAATTTCCGAACTGTAGCAGCCAAACTTACATTATTTTTGAAATATTGTTCAACAAGTGAGTGAAATGCAACTATATGCAATGTATTTAGCTGTATGGCTCAAATGATCAGCTATTAGTCATTACTTTTCTGGATTGCTTGGCCGCTTGTATCCCAAATTTATGATTATCGACATTTTTCATGTCCTTCGTATTTTTCATTTTCTATTTCATCACCTTCAATTTTGTCACCTACTATCTCTTAAATACCAAGAAAATAATAATTCTGCTACAATAAATATTCGGATTATTCCCTTAATGTATAATCCTTGTTAAATGTCACATGGTTTGAAATAAATAAATGTAAATATTTATCTGCACATGAGTGTCACCACAGTACCACATTGATAAATTATCGGAAAACTGTGAAGATTTTTTTTTATATTTTTCACGATGGAGCTCCGTACCAACCGTAAAAGTCAATAGTTGTATGAAACATAAAGGCGCCCGTTTTCTCATTTTGACACTGTTCTGAAGAATACCTAGTATTAATTGTTGACCTGTTTGATGTGAATACTCAATTAGCTCAGTTTTAGAAAAGTCATGAAAAGTGTAAATTTTTTTTACTATCACAACTCAATTTTTTTCGTTAATATTGCATTAAATAGTATTTCAAAAAGAACCTTAAATAGCGAAAGCAATTCTTTGAAAATTTTTAAAACAGCATTTGACGATTCCGGGTATATTTCCATCTAAACTAAAATTTATTTCAATGTCAAAGGTGACGTAAACAACCTATTCATTTGAAAAAAAAATAATTTTATGTTCAAATACATGAAATTAAACCAGAATATTTTCAATCAATTAGAAAAATGATTGTGAACCGAAATAAAAACTGGACACTGTGAGAATATCAGAAAAATTGAGTGAAATAAATATTGTTCACAATGTCCAGCTTCCCCCTTCTAAATTTGTCTTATTTTTCATTCCTCACAGAATCCTTTTCATATTTTATTGCTTAAAACTTGCACACATCTTGTTTTTATTAAGAAAAAATAATGATGCTGAAACAGATTTATTTTGAAAAGAGGGTGCGTAAGAAAAAAAATTTATATTTAATTTTTAGATTACCATTTATACGCAGGATGATACCCTAAAATATGTAAATTTATAATTTTAGAAGAAAATTAGGTTTAAAAATATAAGATTAGTTTACGTTTTGCAAAGTGTTAGTATCAAAAACTTGTTTATTGGGTAAATTTTTCACTAAGAAAAGAATTCACCCTTTCTGATGGCATGGATAGGGATACGTTACGCATATATGTATTCAGCTACAATCATGTTAATTATTATTTACTAAGACTGTGTCCGAATTGTGTGATAAATATTTTTTAGTACTAAACTTGTCAAAATATCGAACGCACCCGAATTATCACAGTCGTTAGGTATAATAATTTTTGACAGTTGCGTGGTAATTTAATCGGAGAAAAATTGTCGTAAGCACTTTTTAACAGATTATTATGATTAGAAACTGATAAAAGTGAATGATCTGGACTCAAGGGTGTAATACTACACAGCAATATTGTATTTTGCTTTATAAAATTAATTTAATATAAAGTTAAAATAAAATAATTAAAATTGTGTTTATTATTTAAATCTTTTTCTTATTTATAGAGTTATCTTAAATTTATAAATCAAAACAATCATAATTTTTAAATGAAATTTTAATTAAATGGCCGGAATTTTAATCAAAAAAGTTATCACACAATTAGGGCAGCAAAACGACAAAAATTTGACACAAAGAAAAATTTTTCACGTTAGTGTCAAATATTTTTGCTAGAAAATATTTATCACTCAATTCGGACACAGTCTAAATCGATAAAATGGTTTATTCTTAGGAAATCACTATTTACGGTGAGTGCAATAATTTTTATATTTGCCAATGATTTGTTTAATGAAACTATTTTAGTGATAAAGCTAATCCTATACCAGTAAACATGTAACATACCGTATGCTCTGTAGCAATGTCCGTTTTCTAATAATACAATCCTAAAATACAACATAAAAATCTCAAATCAAGGACTATTGTAAACATCCCAAAGATTAGGCAGATTAGTTATTTTAATACTATTATTCCATATATCCATTTTGAGAACTATCAAAAAATTAAAATATCCTATTCTAAAACAATTGTTACACTAGAATAAAATAAAAATATTTCTTTGAATTTGAACAAAAATGTCTTGAACAGAATAGATTTTTATTTTTTGGTTTGGTTTAAATATCATTTTGGAGATAATTGAAGTGTGTACTACTCCTCTGATGACTGAAGAAAATTTTATAAAATGTTACAAAAAATAATGATATTAAAATACATAGATTGTTTTTTGATAAGGATTTAAAATGTATCTGCTTCTGAGACTTTACCAGTTTAATGTAGAATTACTCGTTCCGTTGTTAACATTATGTTTCCCAATAATTTAGAGTACAAAACTTATTATAAAAATTTTATGATGGCTATATGATGATATGGATGATACTGCTCAACTACCACATTTTCTAATTTATTTTATTGATATTTTCATAACGGTGCCTTATTGTTTATGAATATTGTATAACGTATTTTTTCTAGTTAATTTAATTTGCAAATTTTGATATTCATGAATATAAAAACAGCTGTCTTACTTCCAAGCATATTGTACGGACGTACCTGGTATATTTCAATTGAAGAAAATTTATAAAAACTGCTGTAAAATTGGATGAAACTTGAAAATGTCTAATGGTAAAATTTCGTGGAAAGATTATTTAATAATAAGTTTTTAATTTAGAGTCTTTTATATTTCTTTTCGAAATCGTTCTTGCCTGAATTCGGTCCTGTACGATATTTGTTAAACAGAGGTTTGTACTTGAGATTTTGAATAATTTGGAGAACACAAAAACGATAACCTAATTAACATCCAGATTAACCTTTGTCGTTTCTGAGTCGATGAAATATAGTTTAGAACGACGTGGATATAAAAACGGATCGATTTCAGACAGCGTGATACAAAAGACAGCATTACTTCTATTTCATTCGATAATTTAAGAATTTATATTAAAACGAGGTCCTATTTGAATCCGTTTTATTTAAATCCTTTTCTACGCTAAAATTGGCGACTAACAAAAAACGGTTCATCGGACACATTTAAGCCAAGCGTATTGGAACAAATTTCAAAAAGAGCTTTGTAACGTTAAAGCTTTAGTTTCATTAATTATTTTAAAAACAACATTATCAGTATGATGATACATGAGATCAAAAATTAAAACCCGAGAAGCGTTCTCATCATGGGTTCGAATGATTTTGCTGCAACTAGGTGCATTTGTAGGAACGATACTTTCACTACAAATGTTTTAATTTTTTAGGCTCTATTCTAAACCGTTTAACTGATTTGAACTAAATATAGCACAGTTATTGAATTGTATGGATTCAAGTCTAAGCGAATTATTTGGTTCGATTTGTATTCTCGTGTGGTTTTCGAACAATTGTTTTTTCTATAATTCTTTATTCACACGACCACATTTTAATGCAGTTCCGTAACACGAGTGATAGATGAAAGACTACGAAAGGTACGCATAATATTCTATTTCGTTTTTTCAAAATTAATTTAATTAAAGCTTCATTATACTATTAAAACAAAATAAATTTTCATTTGGTTGAAAAATTAAAAATAAAACAAAATAATTTTCCCTCATGAATCAGGTTAGTCTCAAAACACACTCATCATCATTTCTTATTCCACCATGTGCCTTGCTCTTTTAAATTTAGAATTACCAAATTGGGTACACTACATGGTGCCTTTATTTAGATAATAGTCGAGTTTTGGAAAGGAATGGAATTTAAGGGGTTTTAATTATAACTTACTATATTTCGCAGTATAATTATTTATTTATTTTTCTTGCGGTACATTCCATCGAGGTTCATTTAACCCTAGCCAGATTCCTGAGTTGCTGGAAGGCATGCTGGCCTTCCGAGGGGTAAGGGGGGCAAGGGCCAGGAGGAAGAAGGTTGATTTCGTTTTTTCTTCCATTTTTATAATTACAGTTTAAATGGACACCTAAAGTTGTACTAATCCAAGTAACGGTTCCTCGATTTTGAGATTGCGTAGTTGGGGTCGCATTTTCTCTTTCTCTGCAATGCGCCTCTGCAGTGTAATTATGCAATTGATAAAATAGTTTTTATTTGATATATGTAAAAAGTTTGTGTTACGTGTGGTGCTTGTTTTAAAGAATCGCCGGAATGGTGTCGTAAGTTAAATTTATTATTGCACTTAACTTAAAATTTTTTATTGCTGTGGAATTTTCCACAGCTTTACTTTATTTTCAATTTCAATATAGAGTTTACACTTTCAAGATATTTTTATACTAATTCAAAGATGTTAGTTATGTTAGTTGTTATATAGTAATAAAAATGCTTAGTTAGTAAAAGATAATGTTAGTTTCTACGATGTTGCGAAGCATGCACGTGTATAATGCTATTTGCTGGTTTTGCATTTATGTGTCTTCACATCCGTTGATTTCGTTATGCGGTTTCAAGTAGCGTTTATGCGGTTTCGAGTAGCATTAGGGTTAAAATACTGATGATGATGCAGCCTTGATGTTATCTGCTTGTATCGAGTTATTAGAGGTACGTAATTCCTCCCCTCTAAGATGAGCGTCAGGCTGCTTAAGTAGTCCTAAAGCGGCACATCTTTTGTTTGGCCAGCAGCAAATATAAAGAATAAACAATATTATGAATATTATAATGAAAGTTAGCGATATATGTCCAGTAGAGCTGTGTAGAATTGCCTTTTCATGTCTTAGCTTGACTTGGTTATAATTTTGTATGGTTTTATTATGTAGAATCTCCAGTGTTAATTCAGGTTTAGTTTCTATGATGTTTATTTCATTATACGGTATTCTAATTTCAATGTGATCTAATTTCAATGTGATAAATATCAAGGGCCAGAATTTCATCTGTAGAGAATTTCTGGCCCTTGATATTTATATCGCAGTTTTTGAATTCTATGAGAGTTTGTTCTGTAATTTTATGAATTTGCTGGTTACAAGTAGACGTATATATTATTTGTTTATCTGCAGGTTGAACGTAGAGTATTCCTTCAGATAAGTAATCGATATCTTCAAAGGTGGATATATTTTGTGTTACGCATTCGGCTTGTTGTTGGTTTACTATAGCTGGTATACATGTCCCTAACGTTGGCATTAATTTCTCTTCTTTGCAATATAATGTTTCATATATTTGTTTACATTGGTTTGTTACAAATTGATATAATTGGGTATTTAGGATAATTTGGTTATATGGAATAGGGTTTATAATTTTATTATGGAAGGGAATGAGTTTAAGTTGATAATTTTCATACTTTTCTTTTGAAAACATAGGAACTTTAACTATGTATATTAATTTGGTATTGTTATAAAATCCTTTTAATAGTTCTAATAAATCATAGAGAAGATTGTGGTTCTGTACTTTTATGTCGTCTTGTTCAAATAATTTAGTTATGTATTCTGTTTCGTTATTTGTCAATAAATGGCGTGATACTAAACGTTGTTTTGAAAATGCTATAATGTCTAACAAGTTTTCTATGTGTTCTTGTAAAATTTCAAGCACATGACTGATTCTGTAAAAATGTTGGTCGCATAAAATTAAAAGGGAGATGTGATTAATGGTTTCTGTAGTTTTGTTCTGTTCATATTGTATTCGATTAAGATTGACGTTTATAGTATTTTGAATTTCCTCTAATCTGTTTATTATTTGATTGTTCACCTGTATCTGGTTATTGATTTGATCATTAATTTTATCTTGATTCTGGTTTATTATATTTATTGCGTTTTGTACATCGATTAGATTCTGATTGTCCAAATTTCCAGTAATGTCTTTTATAAGTGCTCCCAATCCGTTAGAAAGTCCACGTCTGTAACGTTTCGGTAGTACTTCTATGTATAATTTTTCAACTTGATTTAATTTGTATTGGGTGATAACTTTCTTGCTATTTAATACATTTCGATAACCGCTTTCTAC
The DNA here is from genome assembly GCA_947310385.1 of Nephrotoma appendiculata. NCBI lineage: Eukaryota > Metazoa > Arthropoda > Insecta > Diptera > Tipulidae > Nephrotoma > Nephrotoma appendiculata. The sequence goes on from OX371225.1 coordinate 90,211,510, forward strand.
TGGGAATTTCTCCAGTAGTTCATTTACTTGCTTTTTAATGTTGTCTATGATTTGTCCGTATGGTTCTAATTGTATGATGTGTATGATTTTACGAAATCCGTTGTAGATTTTTGCATTACCAATTTTTATAGGGATTACTCCTTTATTGTCCTTGAGCGATGTCAGCTTGATCTCTTGGCACGTGATCTTTAGGGACTTGGAATAATCGTTTAATTTTACTTTTATGAACTTTGCCTTCTGCGGTTTCTATTACTATTCCGTTGTCTTTTAATACTTGTCGTTATTTATAGTTAGCTCTTAATTTTCCTCTTTTCTTTCTTTTTGTATAAATGAATAATTTTGGAGAAATAGGGAAAACGGGTTTTCTCTTTTTATTGATTTTTGTAATAATTTTGGCTTTAATTTCGGATGACTGTTTATGGATGTCGTTACATAATTGTTCGTACCTTTCTTTATGTTGTTGCAGGTAATCGATTTCATTCACGAAGTCTAATTCTTTCCTAACATAGTGACCTTTTAAGAGACTAAATGGTGTGATTTTAGTTGTTGAGTGGACTGAATTTTTATACGACAATATGGCAAGATTCATTACGTTTCCTAGAGTTTTATCCTTATCTTTTAGGCGTATAATACTACAGATTTCTTTTAATGTCGAGTGTAGTCTTTCGACTGGGGAGTTACCGGTGGAGTTATACGGTGTAGTGATGTGTAATTCAATTTGATATTTTTCCATCAATATTTTAACTTCTCCTCCATTTCCTATTTCGTGATCAGCTATAATTTTACCTGGTAGTCCGTGTTGACTGAAATAGTGTATTAGTGCTTCAGAAATCCTTTTAGTTGTTTTTTCTTCTAACAGGTAGGCTGCTGCAAATTTACTGAACTTGTCTATAACCGTTAAGAATTTTACTGCCTCTAATTGGAATATATCAATGTGAATAATCTCCATGGGTTTCTTCGGTGTTTCAGTTAAGGATAGTTGTAGTTGTGGAGGTTGCCGGTCGTACTTCACTTGTTGGCAAACGTCGCATTGATTTACGTAGTCTCTTATCATTTCTTTCATTCTTGGGAAATAGTACTCTTTTTTGATATGCTCGTAATTTTCTATGATACCGCGATGTTCGTTTTGTTCGTGGGTCCTTTTAATGATCTCTTGTTGTTTGTTCTCGTCTTCAATGTCGGTTAGAAGTGACATAGACCGTACTAAATTTACTTTAGGATTTGTTACCCTTGGTTTGGAGGATGTCATCGCTTTATACGCTTCTGAAACGTATTGAAAACATTCCTCTGAAGTGAAAATCCATGTCAGATTCCTAGTTCGTCCAAATAATTTCCGTAGCTCTTCTGTAATGGTAATTTTTATACCTCGTATACGTGGTATTTGCACTGTTACTCTTTTCCGAGAGTTGAAAAGCGTTTCAGTTTTAACGAGAGGTTCTTTTAAGTTATCGGATAGGTAAATGACTAATTGTTTTTCGAACATGTTTATAGAATTCTTTGTTGTTGGGATTAGATCGTCAGGTGTTGACAACATACTTGCTGTATCTTCTACCGAGGATGAACTTTCGGTATTGTTAACATCAATATGGTTAGAACTGATTTGGATGCGAGATAGAGCATCAGCGTTCGCGTTCTGAGAGCCTTTTTTATAAACGATGTTGTAGTCAAACTCTTCTAACTTTAAACGCCATCTCACAAGTTTGGAATTTGGTTCTTTTAGTGAAAACAACCAAGTGAGAGGTTTGTGGTCCGTTATGATGGTAAATTTTCGGCCAAATAAGTATGGTCTGAAATATTTCGTTGCCCATACTATTGCTAAGAGTTCCTTCTCGATGGTCGAGTAGTTTTGCTCAGTTTTTGTGAGTGTACGCGAAGCATAACAAATTGGCAAATCTTGTCCTATTGTACCCTGGGATAGAACAGCACCTATAGCGACATTGTTCGCATCGGTTGTTACCAAGAATGGTTGCTCAAAATCCGGGTATTGCAATGTCGGATTTTCACACAGCAATTGTTTGCAATTTTCGAAGCATTTTATGTAATTTTCATTAAGGTCAATGACAGAATCTTTCCTTAGACATTCTGTCATGGGTTTTGTGAGGAAAGCGAAATCTTTTATGAACTTTCTGTAATACCCTAATAGACCAAGAAAGCTTTTGATCTGCTTTTCGGTTTTGGGTATGGGGAAATTTCGAATTGCCCTGATCTTGTCGGGGTTAGGTTTTACTCCTTCTGAAGTAAAAATATAACCTAAGAACGCGATTTCTTTATGTAGAAACTCACTCTTATCAAGTTGTACCTTCAGATTTGCGTCTCGTAATTTAGTAAAAACCTTATTCAAGCTATTCATATGCTCCTGGAGTGACGTAGAGAATATTATAATGTCATCCATGTAGCAGAGACATATTTTACCTTGTAGTTCTCCTAAAACGTGATCCATAACACGTTGAAACGTGCTAGGGGCGTTCTTTAGCCCGAATGGCATACGAACGAATTCGTAATGACCAAATTCAACACTGAATGCAGTCTTAGGGATATCTCGTGGATTTACTTCTATCTAGTGGAAACCAGAAGCAAGGTCCAGAGTTGTGAAATACAAACATTTTCCTAGTTTGTCTAGTATGTCCGTTATATTGGGTAACGGGTACCTATCAGAAATTGTTTTTTCGTTCAACTTCCTATAATCTATGACCATTCGCCATTTGATTAATCCGGAAGCGTCTTTCTTTTTAGGTACTATCCAGATCGGTGACGACCAGGGAGAGTAACTAGGCCGTATAATGCCTTGGTTTAGCATTTTGTTGATCTGGTTTTCCACTTCCTGTTTGTGGATATACGGATATCTGTAGCTTTTAGTGTATATAGGTTTGTTATCTTCCAATTCAATGTCGTGTTTAATGGCATTGGTGAAAGATAGTTGACTGTCTTCTTTTTGAAATATCTCTTCGAATTGAGTACAGAGTTTTTCTATACTTCGTTTTTCCTCATAATTAAGGTGAGATGTTCGAATTAGGTGTTTTATATCAGAACTATTATAGTCTTTTATGGGTTCGATGTTATTAATTTCTGTGTGGTATTTGCTAATTTCCTCACACTCTATTGGGTGTTCTACGACGAATTTTTTTGCTTGTGGGCTGTAGTTAACGACTTCCACTTTAGCGTAATTATCTTTACTCTTAAATATACCTTCTGGTATGATTAGATTTCCGTTTAGGAGTTGGGGCTTAATATATATCTCGCCATTTTCTATTGTAACAGGTACGCTTGCTATTATTTTGCTTCGCGGAGCGATATTGTAAATTGCGGACATGAAATTTAATTTAAATTTTTATGGGATTTGAACTAATGGAGTGATTAATAGGGATTGTCCTAAATCAAGAGTTATTTTTAATTTTTGCATGGTTTCCATGCCAATTAGACCATTAAAATAATTGTGAAATTTGAAAAGGATGAAGTCGAGTTCCTCGTTAGTTTTAAATTCTTTAATACCCTTTAACTGGACCATTTTATCAACAGTCGTATCATTAAATAGAGTAGATATGGTTACTGGATTTATTTTTTGTACGAATTTATTTGGGATCAGAATTGGATCAATAAAGGATTTTGTAGAACCAGTGTCTATTAAGAATTTATAGGGGCGTCCGTTAAGGATTAGTTCGACATAAGGTAATTGATAACCTTTTTGGTGGTGGCTATTCAAACTTAGGTATCCGAATGTTGATTCTCCGAGGCTTTTAGGCAAAAATCCTCGTCTTGAATTTCAATGATAGAGATACTTTGATTTTGACTTTGTAGATTTTCTTCGAAATATTCATTCATACCGGATTCTTGTTCCTCGTATGAACTATCATATTCCTGATTTTCATAGTACACGTCTTGATAATAATAATCACTTTCGTTGTTATAAGGGTTCGATGAAATATTATATAGTTCTTTAACTTGAACTTTTGATGGGCCATTGCTATTGAAGCGATAAGGCTGATTTGTTGAACTGAATTGTCGTTGGAATGGTGGTTTTTGATAGACCGGTTGTTTATATTCATTTTCATTCGATGTTGTATCCATAGGTTCCGGTTTATGGTATTGAATTGGATTAGGTGGTAATCCTCTTAAGCCAAATTGTGTATTATTTTGTTGGGTGAAGGGGCGATGATTGAAATATTGAGGTTTATTATTATTAAAATTTTGAGGTCGATTTTGATTGTACTGCGGGTGCTGATTATATTGTGGATATTGGTTGTATCTTGGATGTGGATGTCTAGGCATTATTGTTTTTTGAGGTATTGGTGGAGGTGACGCTTTATTCTTCATATAGACTATATTTTGTTCCTTTAAACAGTATAGTCTCGCCTTCGGAAGACCGGTGGCTGCATTGCTCTTACCATAACTCCAAGGGAGTCTCTCAAATTTGCCGTGAACACAGAAAGGCACATGGAATCGTACCATTTGGCTTTCTGTATTGCTTCATTTGGGGTATTCAGTTTCGCCCAAGTCTTTAATGTGTTACATATTTCAAGGATTCTCGTGAAATATACTTCAACACTGTCATTTCTTTGCGTGATAGCGTGAAGATCCCGAATTAGACTATTTTCATCTCTCTTATCGGCAAAGTGAGCGATAAGGCTTCCTTTAATACTATCCCACTCATTTGTGGTGTTGTACATTTCGAGGGCCTTGTTGGCATCACCCACTATTTTATTACGAATTGCCCGTAAGAGAATTATCTGGTACGATGGGTCAGTGAACGCAGGTTTAAGAATTTTTTAAATGTCTTCGACTTGTGTAATAAATTTGTTTAGTTCCGTTCTACTACCATCATACGGCGGAATATCTTTAATGGCGTCGGGGATTTGTAACAGTCTTAATGTCCGTTCCATTTCTTTAAACTGTTTTTCCTCTGCGTCAGTCATTTTCTTAAGTTTAATTTCGATAATACTGTCACTGTCACTATCAGAACTAAAATCTTCCTGAATGTTACGCGACTCGTTATATTTATCGATTGATTTCGCAATTTTTAAATTATTTATGTTTTCTTATTTATACAATAAAATTTCTCAACTTGGAAGGGAATTTAGATAGTTGCGGGGAATTAGTATTATACCAAGTGTAACTCACCAGTTTAATAAGAAGATCAGGACCAGGAGATGATATGCCTTCATTCCGTCCACTGATGTTGCCGCAATATCGATTTTTCGCTTCCTCTTGAGTGTTTTGACTTTTTGTCAAAAAAAAATTTCACTGTTCGAGTACAGACGCTCGGACGTCAACTTTTTGTTAATTTTTATTAATTTTATATTCACTTTTAATTATCATATGCCGTGATAATTAAAAAATATTTATTTTATTTATTTTTATTTAGGTTAATTCACTTCTATATCTTATAGACTTTTAATTTATTTTAAATCACTTAACTATGTTTGATATACCATCAAACAGTATATTGTTCATATACTCCGTGAATAATTGTTCGATTAAAGCACTACAGTTAATATTCCTTTAACTTTCACTATTCGTGACACTTAAAATACTTTAATTATTCACTTGCAGTTGTTATTTTGGTAGGAACAGATATTTGAAAATATCCGCTACCACACTGCGCCAATTAAATTTATTATTGCACATAACTTAAAATTTTTTATTGCTGTGGAATTTTCCACAGCTTTACTTTATTTTCAATTTCAATATAGAGTTTACACTTTCAAGATATTTTTATACTAATTCAAAGATGTTAGTTATGTTAGTTGTTATATAGTAATAAAAATGCTTAGTTAGTAAAAGATAATGTTAGTTTCTACGATGTTGCGAAGCATGCACGTGTATAATGCTATTTGCTGGTTTTGCATTTATGTGTCTTCACATCCGTTGATTTCGTTATGCGGTTTCAAGTAGCGTTTATGCGGTTTCGAGTAGCATTAGGGTTAAAATACTGATGATGATGCAGCCTTGATGTTATCTGCTTGTATCGAGTTATTAGAGGTACGTAATTCGTAACACGGCCCCTAAAATTAGCTGCTGTGAAAACATTTCTTAAAATAATTTATGTTTCGTTAAATTAAAAAATAATAATTTTTAGAGAATAATTTTGAGCTCAAAGTGTCATAACTTATAACGAAAGTTAAATAAATATTTGCTTACATTCAAGCGGAAGCAGAAAACAAACGACAAACACATTCAAAAACTATTTCTTTGCGCTTCGCGTAACTTGAAAATCATAACATTGGTTACTTAGTCTACAATAATATTATAAGTCATAAAACAAATACATTTTTATAACAATTGGTAGCGCGAATGTGTTATCGCAACTTCCTTATACCACTCATGTATTCTAAAATGAAAAACTAAACTTACCGGACTTTTGGTAAAACTATCTTGTATAATCTCATTCATTATTTCTGTGTAAATTTCAGAAAACGAACAAGGTCGACCATGTTGAAAATTTAATTTTTAACCGGAAGCTGTCACTTCTGACCGCAAATTTTGCGGTCAGAAAAAAACCGTAGGTATGCCAAAAATTTTAATTACATGAACTAATTTTTGATTGAAATTTAATTTAACATCTTTTGGTTTTAATGGTTTTTCGGAAATACTATATATTTTTAAAAATATTTGCAAAAAACGAAAAAGCTTCTATGGATGGTGGCACTTGTGGTGGACCGCTTGTGGCTAAACATCTCTGAGACCTTCATATTTATAGATAAACTTTATTTATGAAAACTCATCCCGATCAGTCAACCCGGCCAAAAATTATTGGTATCTTCCAATTTATGGATAGAGCGTGTTTCTGTCCGAATGGCAACAGCTGTGGAACGGATCGGAGAAGATCAAATGACCTAGGCGATTTATCAGAGAAACAATTCTCCGGATACACCGAAGGTATTGAGAAGTCAACTTCTTATCAATATCGAAAATTTGGCAATATAAACGATTTAAGTGTTGCGATGTCTTGAACGTTACGAAACGGATGTTTCGGACACAGCACAGGTACGTAATCGAAACACCTTTATTCCTTCCCATACTTGTCCGTAAAGTTGGGAAGGATTTAGAAGGTGGTTTTGGTGAGAAAGAGTTACACTCAGTTGTAGTGGGCTTCTGTGTTATCCCCACCGCCTCGGGATAGATTTTATCACTTTCTCTAAAAATAAGAAAAAGAAATACAAGTACACATGCGGAGAATATTTTGAAAAACGCTTTTAAAAGATTTCGGCTTCTAATCGATCGATAGATCTGCAATAATCTCGAGAGAGAAAATATAATTTTTATAATTATTATACTTTGTTAAAAAAAAAAAAAATGCATGTTAGGCTGTATAAGATAGAGGGAAATGTACGCAAATCACGAAATTAAGAATACACCGCACATTATCTCTAAACTTTTGCGGATAATAATATTTTGAAAAACGCTTTTAAAAGATTTCGGCTTCTAATCGATCGATAGATCTGCAATAATCTCGAGAGAGAAAATATAATTTTTATAATTATTATACTTTGTTAAAAAAAAAAAAATGGATGTTAGGCTGTATAAGATAGAGGGAAATGTACGCAAATCACGAAATTAAGAATACACCGCACATTATCTCTAAACTTTTGCGGATAAATCGGTATAAATTATAAATCAAAACTTGTCATATCAGCTTACAATTAGAAAACCAATAGGGAGTAATTTTGTTGAAAATTAAATTTAACTTTTATTTATTTCTAGCTGTCTTTTATTGCAAATGCTGTACTATTCAAAATATTTGCCAGAAACGATAAAGCTCCTTTGAAAGCTGCCACTTTTGGTGGACCAATTTCGCATAAACATCAGTGGGAGTTAAATAATGTTATTGAGTTTAATAATGGCCTTCTCAACCTTATTAGCTAAGGTAGAATATTCGTAGGTAGAATTGTTTTCAAAGTTACGAATAATCAGTTAGCGTAGTTCTTATGCCTGGTCACTATCAATATTAAATTATGTTTGGCTTATCACAATATACTTAAAAAGATTCACGTGTCATTAAGATATTTCGGCGGTTATAAAAATATACAAATGTTTTTTTGGTCCCTAATCCTCATTCCTCCACTTCTCCCAAAATACAAATAAAAATAGAATATCCAATTATAATGCTTCTAAAAATATATTTCTACACAAGCATCTTTGACTGACCTCTCCCACAGATTATTTCTGATTGTATCAATAACCCTAAAATTAAAAATATTTTCTACCGTTTTTTTTTACAAAATACAACCCAATACATAACTGATTGATTACTAAATTTCCCGTAAAAAAAGGAATCCGCGATATAAAGTAAATTATATTGTCCCATCTATACATAACACTTCACCGTCACCTAACTTTTTCCGCCCGTGTCCATACATATTTATAAATAAACACGTGCAATGGTTATTTCTTAATGAATTTGCAAAGCTTTGTTGTGAAATATAAAAAAAACGTAAAATGGTTGAAAAGTTATTGTTAATTGAAATAAACTCACTTATATTATGGTAAACGCGAAACCATAATTTTCTTGTAAAAAAATCGTTTACAAAATTAATAATTTTCTCATACATAACATGACACCACCAACGTATGTACATACACATCAAGTGCAGTAAACAATGTACAGTTCATGTATAAAAAAAAAATCTCCATACATTTGTGAATTCGTGTGAACTTTCCATAATAACAAAATACATAATCTAATCAATAAAGATTAATCAAAGGAAAATAGAAAACAAGGAAATCATTTTTTTATTTTAAATTTCCCTATTTTATAATATTTTGTATTTCTGTATATATTTAAAACACCTTCATCCAGCCACCCCTTATACATCTCATATGTGATGTATGTATGTAATGTTATTGCAACCACCATAACAGTAGTAGAATGTTTTGTAGATCCGTGTGTAAACAATATACCCGACCATCCAAACATACATACATACTCGTAATATAGTTTTTCTCAATATTTTTTAATCAAATCAACGCCATTTCTTTTTTTATAGTTTTTCATCTTTATTTCCCTTTTTTAGTTTTGGGTACTAATTCTTATATGAATAATACATACATACACATTCACAACTTTATGTTGTATTGCGATTTTACATATACTTATATGAAAATTAAAGTTATCGTTACTTAAAACTATAAAATATGAAAATGAGGTAAAGTTTTGGGTTTGTTTATACGGTAGGAACATCTATTCTCGTATGTTCTACGAGCACATCTAAGACAATGAAGCAAATATTTTGAAATCGGTATAAGAATATCGTATTTTATTATCTCATGGAAATGTTTATACGAGTATTAATATTAAGGAAACTTCATGACATTGTAGAGTATTACATAAATGTACAAATTCGTAGGTAATACGGTATGGTTTTAGTTTAGAATTTAGTGAGTGTGTAAAGCTGGTCCGTATATTACCGTCACAAACCACTTTTATTAAATAAACTTTTCTGTTATACTCAACATAAATCTCAAACATTATGTATATCTTTACAACAATTATGGCGACACAAACTAAACAAACTGAGATTTATTCAATCTAAAATAATTTGTATTATGTTATATATAAGGATGACATAAAGTCAGTGGTCGTAAACTGATATTCCCTTTTTTTGATTCTTACACGAGATATAATGAGGTACTTATATATTTGGAGTCCCACAGCCAAAATATCTCACTAAAAAAATGTAGATATCTTAATGTTTAGTGAAACAAAGATTTTCTGCCTACTTTTGAGAAGATATTTTTTGGTTTGTATCTATATTTGTTGCATATTTATATAAATTGTTGCATATTTATATCGTCCTGATTGTTTCTATCTTCAACGTATGAAGTTTAATAAATTAGGAATGTAATTTATTACCTAATTATTAAAATAAATTGTGTTAAAACGCAAAATAACATGAAAATATTGCAGCAAAGTCCAAATACAATTCTACAACTGAGGCAAATCATCTCAAATGTAGACCTATGTACATGGGCTGGATATGCCCATTGACCAATAAAATTTTAGATTTTTGATTATTGTGTTGTTGTAAAAAAAAAAAAAAAAACATAAGATCCATCGTACGATATTTTGTTAAATGAGCTAATTATACCAATAATTATTATGAGTGCTGATTTTCTTTTTTTTTATTATGAGTGATTTTCTAAACCCATATCAATTGAGTGAAAAAAAAAATCAATTTATCTTACCCGAATTATTGCTTGATTCTTTGAGGAAAGTACGTTGTCAGCCTGCTGTAACATCACAAATGTTACAATATGAGGAGGACATAATATCAATTCAATGCCATAAAGTCAAGCATCGAATTGCCGAAATGTCGATAGACTTTTAATACATTCCGAACTTGTAGGTAGATAGTTAATGGTTAAAAAAACAAAATATTTATAAAGTAAGATATAGAGATGTTAACTAAAGGTGTACATATTTACTGGTTTGGCTAACCTTCGGGCCCCCGTTGTGAAAAATGTGTCGATCGTAGTAAAACTATGTTTTGTGAAAAATGAAGTGTAAACAAATTAAGATATGAATACACTGAACATCGAAAAAATTCTAAAGATGCTGCAGGACAACCACAAACAAATACGAGAAGTGTTATATACAACGTGGATGTGCACAGTAAACTCAACGGTTTACCGTTGGATCACATTGAAAAAATAAGCGAGGCAAGCAACTCAAATGATGACGAAACCACAGTTGAGTTTATACCAGTACTACGACGTCAGCACCGTAATAGAATCAATATTAAAAATAAAAATCAAGCTCATCAAAGTAACAGCATAAATCATAAAAAATCTCGTTAGTAAAGAAAACATAAATTATAAATTAAACAACAAAAAGATAAGCAAATAATGGCAAAAATACCACCTAATATATATTTGCAGCCAGACACCAAATCAAATCGCTACAGCTCTAGAACTTACAAATGTGAAAGACTTTACAATAAAAATGTAAACAAAATAAACATCTGTAGTTTACTGAGTCAATGGACAGCTTTAATAAAGCAAGGGAATTATTAAATAATGTACATTATATACTGAAAAAAGTATATACTGAATACTTTTACACAGAAAGATACTAAACCTAAAAATAATAATATTATTAAAAGAATTATCAAACGAAGAGGATATATATAAATTACTAGCAGCAATAAAAACTAGAGAAACAGATGACCTACAATTTATCAACTCAAAATCTTACAATAACGTGGTCCAATGTAAAAATTGCCAACGTTTTGGTCATTCGGCGATAAACGTAATCTGCCATATATGTGCGTTAAATACAATAAAGATCATCAACTAAAGCAATGTACATTAAAAAAGATGAGGACTCCAGTGCATATTGTACAAACTGCTTAGAAATGAGACACCCATCGTTCCGAGAATGTCCAGTATATAAAAACATATTAAAACAGAAATTAATAATATTATCGAGTAATTTTTAAATTGTTAATTTTTTAATGAAATTTAACTCAGTTTACAAAAATATTTTAGTTTTTCAAAAGCAACATAAAACGAACAACAACTACATGAACAACAAAACACAAACAAACAGCACCTACTTCAACAACAAAACACAAACGATTAACGAACAACAATATCAATTTTTAATTTTATATAATTCAGCATTTATATTTGATAATAAAGTTTCTAGGTAAATTTTTGGTTCACCTATGGGTTCCCCAAAAAGCCCCATGATTGCATGGAAAATTTGGTACTAAATTTTTTAAATTTTCAACCATTATTTTATTATAGATATGGATTTGATATTAAACGGCGGTTCCGGAAGACAAGATTTAATACATTTTTGTGTATTTATATATATTTCGAAAAAACAAGTGATTAATAAAATGTGTTTATTAATAGCAATTTCTTTCCAAAAATAAAAAATAAATTGATTTTTTTGTATGTCAAAGAACACGATACACGATTGATTTTTTTTGGTAGTTTATCTGTGAAAAAATGACATTCCAGTTTGACTTGAGTTTACTGTCAAAAATTTTGATTGACAGATTATTGAGTTGTGTCGTAAAGTTTCTGTTGTTATTTGTTGAGTTGTGTCAAAAAATTCTATACAGTTCAAATAAAATCGTTATACAAACAGTGTCTCTAAATTTTGTATGTCAAAATATCATGGTCAACTAGTCAAAAAAATTATAAATGTTTATGTTTATATTTGTTGAAGTGTTTATGTTTATATTTTTGACGTAAACATATTTATGTGTTTGTAAATGTCAATAAAAAATCTAACGAAATGTTGAGATTTTTCAAAATTGATTGCGATCAAAAAAAAAATCAATTTTTTTACTTGGAAAGAAATTGCAACGGTATTTCGATCAAAAATTTTTGATCTCAAATCAATTTTTTTGATTTATAAATCAATCTTTTTTTGGAAAGAAATTGCTATAATTATTTTTATGTACGAGTACGTTGATCATATCGCTGATTTTCAAATGTTAATGATTTTGGACAATTCGCGAAAAAAACAAATTTGACAACTGCGTATGATTTGTATGCATTTTTCCTTATTTTAAATTACAACATTTAAACTGTAAATTTGAAAATTCAACTAATTCAATTTAAATTTGTTCAATTTATATTGAAAATGATTTAAAAAACTAGAAATAAAATTACACAATATCTAGTATAAATTTTTAAATGGTAATTGGTTTCCGTATTATGGTTCCCGATGAAATGACTCACTTACAGCGACATTTACCTACGTATGTGTATTTTTATACTTGCAGGATTGAATCACCATCGGTATATATACAAACGTATAATAAAAATAAATAAATAGATTTCTTACCTGTTTCCAAGGTTTATTTAGTCCACTCAACATGAATATAAAGGCATACTCCGAGAACGACCTTTCGCAGCCTAACTCATCAAGGTTACTGAAACCATATATAAAATCTTATTTTAGGCAATACTGCAACTCGGTTTAAATGCTCATTTCGTCGAATACAAGCACACACCGCTTTTCAAGATCAGAGGAGTCGTTCAACTTTTCATTTAACATTTTAAGAATATGTATGAACATTTCTGTGGTAAATTCAATGGTATTGAACCATCGAACTATAGTGCTGGAACTTGGTAAAATAAACCCTTCCTTTAATAAAAACTATTAAGAGGCTTTATTATCGGTCAATGCAATTTTAAAAATAAATATTTTTCCATCACATTCCATTTCGCATTAGGCGTGTGAGGATTTGAACTGTGACGAAAGTCTTTACACTATCGCTTTTACCGTCCATTAAAGTACTTAAAATACTTTCGGTTTCACTTTTTAAAACCTGATTTGGCTTTATTTTTTTGGCGGGGATACTAATAAATTGATAATAGGAATATTCAATTTCGAAATTTCCAAGTTGGGCCTGCTTTGTTTAGAAATTTCCGGCTAAGGAGACTGAGACTCATTTATTTCATTAATTTCAAATAATCCCAGTTCTTTAAACGGATTTCGAGACGTTTTCGGGTGACTAATTCCTTTTACCGGTATTGGTGCACTATCTTCCTTAATTTGTACTGGTAGAAAATCCTTGTTTGCATTATTTTCACAAACACAAATGTGCTGTCGTTACAAACATTTTCGAATTGCTCGGTAGGTCTATCGTCGTGTTGACCACTTATGAAGTGTTTCAGAACTGCAAACAAGCTGACTCTGGTTAGCTCAAACTAAACGGGCTAGTATTAATAAATGATCAAAATGATCAGCACACAAATAAATTTTTTCATTTTTTGGAAAAGAATTCAATTTATATTAACTGTCTTACGAAATCAAAAATCTGGGAATTCATACAATAATCCATTATTAATTAATCAATAATAATTATTCCAAATATTATTTATTATTAAAGTTTGACACGAAGCAAACATCCAAATTTTCAAAATACTATTAAAACTGAATACGAAAAAAATATGTATACAAAATTAACTGTTGTAAATATTTAATATGCGTTTTCTATTGTTTACACACAAACTATATTAGTGTGTGTATCGAAATCCTAACACAAACACATAACAGTTATGTAACTGAAATGAATCAGTTTGGGTTTGTTACAAATATTTATGGCTTTATGTACTTTGTAATTTCTATGGCTTAATTCTTAATCTTGTTCAGTGCGAATTATTTATCGATAGAATTTACTTCCAAATAGCATTTTAATTTGTTTCGTAAAAAAATGATATGAAATATGAAAAATAATAGTATGAAAAATACAGCAATAATTTTGAAAAAAAAAAATCAAAAAGGTCATGAAAATTAAAAAATTGTGTTGCAGTACAGATGAAAACATAATAGGTGCGTTGCTTTCGCAAAGCCAAACAATTGCATATAAAGCCGAATTGGCTTTAATGTAAGCCAAACAAATTTTAGGTTTAGGGGAAATAAAACCATTTTGTGGTTATGGTGTTTACCGCAAGGCGTTTTTTTCTATTTTTTTGAAGGTTTGTTATTAGTTGTTGTAAAAAAAGACATTTGACATTTGTTATTCGACAGCAAAATACCGAATTTAATTTGTTCTATTTCATAAAATAAAAAAAAAAAGTAAACTTATAATATATTAATAAAATGAAAAATTAAAATACATGAAAAAAATTAAACCCAAAAGTTGTTGCTTTCAGATTCATAAATTAAGCTAAGCGGGATTTTCGAAAGCAACGCAGTTATTATCGTCATATAATATATGTAAAAACACCATATACAACCCCCACACTCATAGTTGGAATACGACTGAAGATAACAGAATGAAGAGCATAAATACAATTTCATTATTTTTGTTTATTTATATTTGCCATATATGTTGCATATTTTCAGGTGCATTGTAAAAGGAAGAGGAAAACAGATTTCACACGATTTTTTTTTCTATAGTTAAAATTTCTAGTGATGTACTTGTAGGTAAATAAAAAAAATATGTTTTACTCCTTTCTAACTGCTTTGAATTAATTGAATCTATCTTTGTTCTTCTTAAAACCACGTGTTCTTCTTTAGTAATGTGTAATAACAAACAAAAAACTCAAATTTGTTGTTATAATTCGCTGTGATATTATTTTAAGTCATAATTAATCAATGATTTAATTCAATCCTTAAAAGTAATAGAATTAAATTTACTCTAGAAAAAGGATCAGACTGTTGCAAAATTTCTTGTGATTAGTACCAAAAAATACTTGGTCTGGTCGCTATCTAAATTGTATGTATGTCAAATTGTATGTATGTCAAATTGTATGTATGTCAATTGTATGTCAAAAAACTTTAAAACTCTCGGACAGTAAATTTCATCATAAAAATTTAAAAATATTACATACATTGCTTGAAAATCATTATTCAAAAACATTAATAGATAATATTGTTTATAAACAAATTTATTTTAATATAAATTCTAACTCTTGGCTACAAAATGAAATTTCATTAGTATGGAATTTATATAAAAATTTTGTTTTATACGATTATTTTTATAAAATTAATAGAAAAACTAATATTTTTTGTTAAAAACGGGATTTTTATACTGGATGTATATCGTGTAGTGAGTTGAAGTGTTTTTAAGTTTTATTGTAGATTTGTGAAGTTGTTAATAGTGTTAGTTAATATAATTTGTTAATTGTATAGTGAAATATCATAATAATAAATCCATTAATTAGGTAACTAATTTCATGTGTTATAATAGGCGTTTTCGGATATATCCCATGTTAACTTTAGGATAAGTTGCTGACAAAAAATTACCAAATCTATTTCCGAACATGTAGAGTAACTTTAGAGTAAATTTTTGTCTTTCTGTCAATTTATATTAACCTTTTGAGTGCCAAGGAGCGCGATCGAACTTTTATGATACATGTATGTTGATAAATGGAAAAATTTACACATATTTTTAATAAAAATATTTAATTATAAATTTGTTTGCCATTCAATATTTGTTTGCAATAAATAAAAATATGTAATTATATTTTATTTTATCTATTAACACTTTCAGCTAGTTAATTTAGAAGTTTCAGAAAATTAATCTGTTAGAATATGCCGAAGGCATATGACACCAATTGGATATGATTGGCTCAGAAAATGAACTGGTCACATGTTTGATTATATTTAATTCTCTTTGTAATGTAAGGACCATGTAGAGACAAAAGACACTATCTAGACATAAATTCATATGTACCTCTGAAAATTTTATTTTCACATGGTGTCATATGCCTACGAGGTACAGATATATTAATTTAAAAGTTTCAAGAAAATTCATACCCAGATATTGCCGTTGTCCTTTAAAACGCCACACAAAACATACTGTAGAAAATTCAAGTACAACTTGTGGAAATTATTTTTCGAAAGTCCCGTTAGGCCTATTTATTATATAAAGGATTCACTCGTTGCAACGATTTTTAGTATTGAAGTGTTTGTGTTTTGTTGGCAACATCTGGGTTAAACTAAAAGTTTCAGAAAATTTATATTAAATTAGACTTTCAAAAAATCGGTTAACTTAAACATATGGATATAAGTTTTAAAATAATTATATTTAAAATATATGGACCAAATAAATTTTGTTTTTATTAATTTTCGTTTGGTTAGCTGGATGCAGTTGTTGATCCCATCGAAACCTATCAGGATGTGGAGTATGTAGTAAGCAAAAAACAAATTTGATTATTTTACATATAATAGATAAATAAATAAATAATACTTATATTTATAGACGGATGACAAAAAAATTACGGAAATTCGTGTGGTAGATATTCCGGCTGCTGCCAGCAATGGAAATATTTCAACAAAATCAAGTTACGAATTGTGGACCAAACGCGACACTGACTTGTTTTTAAAAACATGCGAAAAATTTAAAAGCCTTATACAAAAAAATCGTAAAGCTTTTTACGAAAAAGTTGACCATCATTTGGCAAGTTTAGGGATTGCGGTAAATAAAATATGTGATTTTATTTTATTTTATTAATTGTTTCGTTTCTTACATGTCAGAATCACAATTTAAAAGGTGTACGCCAAAAATTTTTAAATTTTAAAATCCTATAAAAAGTATAAGACCCATGAAAATAAATCGGGACGGGGCAGATCTAGATTCCAAGACGGTGACATTATGGACCGCATAATGGAAAATACTCGCATTATCCATAACACCGCCATTTTACAGGTACGATTTATAGTTGAGATTGAAAAAAACTCCAATTTAAAATAAGTTAACAAATGTTTTTATTTTATTTAATAATTAGGTTGGCCTTGAAACTACGGTAAATCCGTTGGAGACATCTCTGCAGAGAAACATCTCTTCATTCTTAAACAGAAGTACGTCTACATCTACATAAAAAAATATAGAATTAATAAGGTAAATGGGAAATAATAGATAAAATATGTTACCTACCTTACATATACATAGGTTGTAAAATGTTTATTTTTAAAGGCAAATTCATAAAAAATCGTTGGAAGAAATAAAAGATTTTATTCGCGAGGAAAATAATAAAAAGGCAGAAGCTAAAGAACGGCGGCACCAGGAAAGGATGGCACAGTTAGAAATTATCATGCAAAATTATAATAAACAATATAATTAAATAAAACATAAAAATATATATAGTATATTGAATTTTTTATTTATATCTTTGCATCATTCACCAACTGTTCAAACACCGATGTTCATCATTCTGTTCGTCAAATACATCAGTATGGTCGTCTGCATCGCGCTCCAAAATTAGTTGGATATTATGTAAAGTGCAAGCTGCCATAATACAGTTTATGATAAAAATTGTCAAAACTGAATAATTTTCGGAATTTTTCTTTTAGTAATCCAAAAGCGTTTTCGATAACAATACTTGATTTGGAATGAATTTGATTGAAATTTTTTTGTTGGTCACTTAAATTACCGTTATCTTTAAATGGAGCAACAAGCCAAGTATTATTTTAGCGCTCGCGTCTTGCGAGCAAGCTTATACAAAGACTTAGGCCGTCTGTCTGTTGGCACTATCACAGCAAAAACTATACATACCAGGGAGCTCAAAATTTGCACACAGATATATACTACTCTAAAAAGGTCACATTTAAAATTTGGGAACTCAAGGTCAAGTAGTTTTCGAGATATTCAACTTTTTCTAAAAATAGAGGTCACACAGATGCGGCTGACTACTTTTTTTTTAAATTTTCAATTATTATTCTAGGCTACTATTCAATTATTATTCTTTTCTATAATAAAGAGTGTTATTTCAAAATTGGTTTCTGTAATTTTTTTTTGATTTGCTTAGGATTATATTCAGTTTTTGTCTATTGGGCTAATTTGTTGTATTAGCACTTTAGTTGTTTCAGAGATTTTACACCTCTGTCCGTCCGTCTGTTGCATTTTTCCTATTTTATCGAGCGCTTGTCGGACAATTTCAATTGTCCGCTTCTACTAGTTTATATGCTGAATCTCCTAATAAAAAAAAAATTTCCAAAACATTTCGGTGTTCAGCAAGGTCGAATAGTTTTGATCGCTGTAAAACTTTCCAATCATGCATGGATCCAGGTTCACCACAATACACATCAATAAATTTTTTTTGGTGGTCGACTACACCTTGGAGTAAAACACTAATATATTTTTCGATTATAGAAATCCATAGGGTTTTGTGAGGGCTTTTTGATTCGTATATGACATCCATCAACTGCACCAACTACGCCTTTAATCCCGGCAATTTTCTCAAACTCACTAGATATGTAGTGGTAATCTGCAGGATTGGCCATTTCATAAATTTCGGCGACTCTCTTACCAAGAAGCAAGTTATTTCTTTAACTATTTCATATGTTGTTGATATTGCTGTTCCAAACCTCCCTGCTGTTTGCCTAAATGTCTCCTGATTAAATAAATAACAAATTGTGAGATAAATTTTTAATTCGGGGCTTAAGTAGTGTCTACTAGGCCCCACATTATTGTTCAAATTAGTTTTATGTTATTCTATGAAAATAAAATAAACATTTTAACTAAAATTTTCAAATATAATATTAAAATTACAATACTCACCAATAATAAAATTTACCGAACTTCGCGATAATCTAAAGTGACTCTTAAATTGTGATTCACTATACTTATCGATTACCGACATAAACTCGGATATTTTGGTCAAATTATCGTTAAGTTGATCTTTAATCTCCAAAGCAATATCACTCTCCAACAATAAATCATCTCTCATGATTAATATATCCATGTCATCCTCGCTGTCTGACGAGGAGCTACTACAAAACATGCCCCAAACCGCTTGATTCATTTTTTTATTATAATAACTTTAAATTCTTTTACTAAAAACCAAAAATGTTAATCATGTCGCAGTAAAGTTCAAACTAAATATATAAAAAAACAGCATGTCAAATCTGTCAAAATACGTCACTAAATTTTGCTGAATACAAAATTTTTAGGCTTAATGTAATTTTACTTTTTTGTATAGCCAGGGTAACTTGAGTAACTTTTGTTACCAACATTAGAAAAATTAAAATTACTCAAAAGTTACCATGGGATATATCTGAAAACGCCTAATGTAGGTATATTACATATTATGAGTTTGCTTAAAAATTAATTAAGTTAACAAATTATTAAAATATTTAATTTTTTTTTTTCATTTGTCAGGAAATATTGCTCAACAACAAAATGTATCTTCAAACAAAACGACTGTTCTAGAAAAACGACCGTTCTAAAAAACGTAAATTTGAAAAAAGTTTCGATGGCGAACATGTGAATATCTCCAAGTCAACTAACTATAACCAGTAGTGATTCCAATGACGTTGAACGTGATTTATACATTATAAGTACAGTTGCTTTACCGGAAGAACTAGAGTTGGTGAAATCGAAATTAAAATCTACCGTGAAATATCGTAGGTCATCTTTAATAGAAAACCCTATCAGCAATGTATTTGAAACCTACTCATCTTTGTTTGTTAGTCCAGATTTGGTAATTCAAAGTTATTTAAGCTAGTGTGTTAGATATAAATAATTTAATAGTTTTGTTCCTCTTTTTACAGGTGTTATACGATTTTTCTCTAACTTATACTGAATCGCAAAATTTATTAGAACAATGACCAAAATATGAATCACTGATTTTCACAGGTGCAAAAAATTCGGGAACAAATATTTTGTACACAGAGGCTGATCGAGATACTGGTATGTATATTATGTTTCATTCTTTAAAATTTTTTTTTTACAAACTTGTTCTTTAATTTTTTAGCTGAGATTTTATTTATTACAATATTTGTACCACAATTTTTATTATTTATTATTTCTAATTTTTTTTTTGATTACGACGGAACAATACTATACTATATCAATTTAATATGGCTTCTTCCACCATCGCACATGAGGGTTTTATGTAGTGTTTAAACCCAAAAATGTCTAGAGCCTAGAAAAATGCACCAAATTGAGTATTTTTTTTAAATACTCTTTATGAGATTCTTAAAAGATCCCTCATGAGTATTTTGTCTGAACTTTTTTTGTATGCATAGAAATCAGTACTCACTTTTTTTCTTAACCTTTTGAAGCATACATTTTTATGTTTAATATTTTTTTCTAAAATTTGGTACACATTGTTTTTTGCGGTCGCTACGTTCAAATATGGAGTTAGATTTTCGATATTGACAGTTGACAGCTGTCAATTAGCAGTCAAATCACTTTCACTTGTTATAAATCTTGAATTTATTCTCATTTAGTACGTTTCTTGGGTCTGAGTATGTACTGATTTCTATGCATACAAAAAATTTTCTTACAAAATACTCATGAGGGATCTTTTAAGAATCTCATAAAGAGTATTTTAAAAAAATACTCAATTTGGTGCATTTTCTAGGCTCTAGAAATTTTTGGGACTAAACACTACTTAAAACCCTTATGTGCATCGGCGAACGGACAAAAGAAACTTCCAAGATTGACCGATGAACAGGCAACAGAAATGCTTGTTATATTCAAAAGCGTAATAATTTTTAAATCTTATGATATACTATTTAATTAATTGAAGTCGAAAAATAACATGTATTATTATCTCCTATACATATTAACAAACCTTACTGAAACAACAGTTTACTAATTTTTCAACTTCAATCAATTCTTGCTAACAATTAATATTAAGTTTTATAATAATTCAACTAACACAACTGAAATTTTAGGAGGGGTTCAAGAATACTTAACAAATTCAAATATAAGAGCACCTTATATTATAGTAGTCACGAAAAATAAACATAACATAATATATTATATTAAATAGTAGCATATAAACTACTTTACGATTTACTGTCAGTTTATCGTGAACAATTTATCGTGAGCAATTTATCGTAGAACAATTTATCGTGGAAACAATTTATCGTGGAATCAATTTATCGTGGAACAATTTATCGTAGAACAGTATATCGTGGGCAATTTATCGTATAATAGTTTATCGAGGGCAATTTATCGTATAACAGTTTATTGTGGACAATTTATCGTATAAAAGTTTATCGTGGAAAATTTATCGTAGAACAATTTATCGTGGACAATTTATCGTAGAACAGATTATCGTGGATAATTAATCGTAGAACAGTTTTATGCGTGGTATTTCAAAATTTAGTGGGAGTCCTTAATGATTTTTTGCAGAAGTTCTGAAATATGGCCATGTGGGACGGAACTCGGTAGTTTCTTAACCGATTATGATGGGATTGGGTATGTTGGATGAAAATGGGATTATTGAATGATTTTTGGAAGAGGTTCTGGAATATGGCCATGTGGGACAGAACTCGGTAGTTTCTTAACCGATTATGATGGGATTGGGTATGTTGGATGGAAATGGGATTATTGAATGATTTTTGGAAGAAGTTCTGGAATATGGCCATGTGGGACGGAACTCGGTAGTTTCTTAACCGATTATAATGGGATTGGGTATGTTGGATGGAAATGTAATTATTGAATGATTTTTGGAAGAAGTTCTGGAATATGGCACCTGGAACGGAACTCGGTAGTTTCTTAACCGATTATGATGGGATTGGGTATGTTGGATGGAAATGGGATTATTGAATGATTTTTGGAAAAAGTTCTGGAATATGGCCATGTGAGACGGAACTCGTTAGTTTCTTAACCGATTATGATGGGATTGGGTATGTTGGTTGGAAATGAGATTATTGAATGATTTTTGGAAGAAGTTCTGGAATATGGCCATGTGGGACGGAACCCGGTAGTTTCTTAACCGATTATAATGGGATTGGGTATGTTGGATGGAAATGTAATTATTGAATGATTTTTGGAAGAAGTTCTGGAATATGGCCATGTGGGAC
The DNA here is from genome assembly GCA_947310385.1 of Nephrotoma appendiculata. Classification (NCBI taxonomy): domain Eukaryota; kingdom Metazoa; phylum Arthropoda; class Insecta; order Diptera; family Tipulidae; genus Nephrotoma; species Nephrotoma appendiculata. The sequence continues at coordinate 90,233,735 of OX371225.1, forward strand.
GGAACCATGGTACTATGTACCTCACATAGTAAAGCTTTGGAGAAAATTCATAGAAAATTCACTCGCTTACTTAACTTTAGAATGAGATTACCCTACGAACCATATCCTTCCCGTCTTGAGAGATATTGTCTACATTCGCTTCAAAATAGACGTAAAATCAATGACGAGCTTACGTTATATAAAATTTTAAATGACATAATTTATTCGGATTTAAAAACGAAAGTTAAACTGAACACAAATCCATTTAACATCAGGAAACCCCTAACATTTAATGTTAAACCGTTTAAAACAAATTATTGTAAAAACTCTCCTTTAATTCGTATGCAAAATGCTCATAATATTTTTTTTAATGATTTAGAATTTAATATTGGTTCTTTAGCAATTTACAAAAAATATGTAATTAGCATTTTAGACAATTCTAATCACCTTTAAAACTAAATTTAAATGTAAATTGTGATATTTTGTTAAACTTTTTAATTATTTTTAATTTGAAATACTAATTCTGTTGTATATTATTATAATTAATATTGTAAATCGTGTTTATGCTAGCAAGTAATTGGGAATTTTTTTTTTTCCGTTTGTTAGCTAATTTTGAATGAAATAAATAAATAAATAAAAATCTCATTTCCAACCAACATACCCAATCTCATCATAATCGGTTAAGAAACTAACGAGTTCCGTCTCACATGGCCATATTCCAGAACTTCTTCCAAAAATCATTCAATAATCCCATTTCCATCCAACATACCCAATCCCATCATAATCGGTTAAGAAACTACCGAGTTCCGTCCCACATGGCAATATTCCAGAACTTCTTCCAAAAATCATTAAAGAATCCCACTAATTTTTTGATACCACGCATAAAACCTTTCTACGATAAATTGTCCACGAAAAACTGTTCTACGATAAATTGTCCCACGATAAATTGTCTCCACGGTAAATTGTGTCCACGATAAACTGTTCTACGATTAAATGTTCACGTTAAATTGAAACACGATAAATTGTTTACGATAAAGAGACCGTCACCCCTACTTTACACTTAATTTAATCGTAGCTCTTACTTTTGTTAGTAAAATTAAATAAACATATCACTTCAAAAGAATAATATGATTTTGGTAAATATATTGATTTTACAAAATAATCTAAAATTCTTTTGTTTATGTGAAAAATATTTCTTAAATTTCATCAGTATTGAAAACTGAGTTCAATTGCAGCACATAGAATTTTTAAATTTCTATACTAAAGCAACTAAATTTTAAACGATAACCAAATTGATATTTTCTCTAAATAATTTATATAAATTTAATACTATCCCTTATAAACAAAAATTAACATTTAATGGATAAACTTTATATTTCGTAGTATATATATAAAGATAAACGTTGGAGTCTCAAATTTATAACAGTGACCATTTTTTATTTTTTTATGTTAAACCGGTAACTTTTTTCAAAAAAATTAATTTAATTTAAGTTTAAATTTGCAAACACTTCTACTTTATTGATAACTATGGTCGTTTCTATTCAAGTGAAACAAACAAAAAATATACTTTTTAAGAAAAAACAAAAAAAAAAAAAATAACATTCTTCTCGCCTACTAAATTATTTTTATTTAAATATTTTGTCATTTTGAACAAGTGCATCCTGTAAAAAAAACATCTTGGAAAAGCTAGACCGATTTTAAAATATTCTAAAAAACATCGTTTCTATTCAAGTGAACTACAGTGTACAGTGTACATCGCCATTGACAGTTTCACCTGATTCCAGGAGTTCATAATATAACATACCTTTCTGATCCCACCCGATACGGAGCATAACCTTATTGCAATGAATATCTCTAGCTGAATTTTTTCCGTATAAATACATATGTGTTTTGAAAGCAAATGACAAATGACATTAAAGTCATGACAAATGTAAATAGGTGTACATCTGACAGCTCGCCGAAAGTTCAACTTGTCACCAAATATGAAACAAATTTACTTCTCATATAACTGTTATTATTTTAACGCCATATTTATGAAACGTATATCAAACTAGGTGCAATTCAATATTTTTATGAGATATATAGTGGCATTTTTTGGGTCACATTGAAACAAAGAATTTTCTTATTTCAAATGAACTTTATTAAACCAAATATGTGCCATTTTGATCGCTGGCCTTTTGCCATTGTTCTGGTAGAGCCATGATCCCAACACTGTGGAACTTCTGTGGTTTAGCGGCGAAAAATCAAGATAACTCATTTTCGCAGGCCTCTTTTGAATTTAATGTAAAACCATTAAGATGGTTCTGCATGGACCGGAACAAATGGTAGTCCGATGGTGCAACGCCAGGATATGCCGGTCTTCTTCTATTTTCTGCATGATTTTATCGAATTTTCCAGTGGTTGATTGACCAGAGCGAGGTGCATCTTTGACATCCATATTTCCAGAACGAAAACGCGAGAACCATTTCTTTACTGTTGATTTTGTAACTTGTTGTAACTTTTTATTCATTTCACCGATTTTAAAGTTTTGTACGTCAAAATGCAAATTAAAATGTCACACGTAAGAATTGCCCGATACGATCAATGGTTACTAAGATATATGAATGTAAAGCCATCTACCGGGAAAAAGGCCACGAACTTTTCTCCTATTTTCTTTTATGCTATAATTTTGCTATCGAAAAGAGCTTTTTTCATAGAAAACACTCGTTTGGGTACTCATATTGAAAGCTCGATGATTTTATTTAATTTATGTAAAAGCCAGCCTGTAGTGTCTTTGACTTTGTTTGTATTCATATTTATTACATTGATTGGAGTTGACCTTTGACTTTTTAAAATCGGAGAAGTTTTTGGCGTCGCATTATATGGAAAAATGCAACGAAATTTTGTCCCAAGAATATGCAACGAAATAAAAAAAAAGTATACACGAGAGAACCAAACACGCTGGTGTGCCAAATTTGTTTTGTACTCTCTCTATGCACCTATTTCTCATCTACGACTACGATATCAATTAGTGAGCGTATTATACAAATAAAATTATTTAGTTGTTTACATTATTTTAAACATAGACCCACTCCACACCTTCATGTACGATTTACATGTTCCAATTTTTTTTCCCAACAAATTTTTTACTGAAAACTAGAGCTGCACGCATATAAAAAAAAAGTTACTAGTTAAAAAGAGTCAGCAATATAAACAAATAAAGCAATGCTATAATTTTTTTGTATGTTCCATAAATTTTGACAGTTCGAACAGCTTGCGTTTAAATTAGATAACGAACAACATCGAATTGCAAGTAAAAATAAAATATTTAATTACCGCTCATGTTTGCTCGTTTTGTTTAAATGATGTTTATGGCTGCTTGATGTTGATTTGAAACTTTTTTGAATTTTTTTTATTTTACTACTATAAAAATACTCGTAGAAACTATATTTTATGGCAACATTCCCAGTTTTATGCCAACATTTGCTCAAATTAAAAAGAAAAAATCCAATTTTATTTTACTGGAATTTGTTTCGTGCTCCTCTCGCAAACGAAAATCGTAATATACTTAACCTTTCATTTTTTACTGGAAATAAAAATTGGAACATGTAAATCGTGCATCACACTCCATTTTGAGCAAGAGCTGCTTATTTATAACGGACTACTAAGCATGGAATGTACCCTAAAATTTGCAAAAGTAGAATAAAATATAGGTGTACTACATAGTGAGTGTAGATTTTTTTTGTAAACACACTTATACGGATTGTAAATTATCACGGGCTTAATTTTGGTCAAAAAATGGGAATAAAAATTATGAGAATTACAGTTGTTTTACTTACCTACTAGACCTAAAACATTAAATCATATAATTTATTGTTTTATACAAACAGCGGACAAATTCAATATTTACGTCTAGAACGTATGTGAAACAAAGGTAAAACTTATAAATTGTATTCTCATTTTTCGACCAAAATTGGGTCCCAGGATTATAGAGTTGAGGATTAATGTCTTCTAATGTTCGTATGCAATATAAAATTTTAATTTATTGAAATTTTTGAACAATTTCACGACCCCAATTCACAACTCCTCTGCAAGATTTGCTGGAAGTTTCGTTGATCTTAGCCAAACGTGCGATGATTGGAACTGCGTCCCTCTAATGTGTTGAAATCTTAATTTGTATATATATATATATCAACCAATCTTGATAATTTGGAATAAATAAAAAAACAAAAAAGTAAAGTAAATACGAGAGGACAAAATACGCTGGTTGGCCGAAAATCAATTTTTGGGCCAACACTTTTTTATTTTTATTTTAGGTCTTTATAAATTCAAGTACTCTAGCCCAAAACAAATCAGGCATTAAGCAAAATTGCAAGCCCATCTTCGATGTTTAAATTTTTAGCCTTAAGCTCAAACTTGGGATTTTTGTAGAATAGTTTTGTTTTTTTTATTTAGCTGTCACAATTGTTAAATTTAATTTTTTGTAACATGTTTGTAACATGAAAAAGCCTCTTACAGTATATCTTTGTGGTGAATACCTCCTCTCAAAGTTTTAAACTTACAAGTGCTGATACACTCAGAGTCAGAGGTGTAGAAACTAATGGGAGCAAATAAAGTTATGCCCAACGTCTAAACATTCCGGACGATTGCGGATTATGCAAGACAAAATGGCAAACAAGTCAAATTTGGGATGTTTTAATTGCGCATTCCATTACACGGATTGAATAATTTGCTAAATTGTAGTAAATATAAATAATTTTGTTGGCTCCTCGTTGCTGACTGTAATGTAATGCTTATTTGAAACTAAGGGATATTTTTTAAACCCGATAGAACTTGCAATTGTAAAAAATAACAAAAAATTACATTGTAATCAAAAATTTTTTTATTCGAAAGATCAATACATGGCAGTAATATTTCAAAATGATTTCGGGCATATGGGCACTGCGGCCGTGTTTGACGAAACACATTCTGGACGTTCAATTTTGGGCCACTTTTTCGAGCACTGCTGGCCGTATATCACGAATACCACGAACAATGCTGGCCTCTAAGGTGTCAAATGTTGCTGGTTTACCTGCACAAACCAGTGACTTCACGTAGCCCCACACGAAATAGTCGAGAGGTGTCAAATCGCACGACCTTGGATGCCAATTGACAGGTACCCAGATTTTGATTTTAATAAGTCGATGGTTGCGGTCGCCGTCGGCGATACTCTCTTCCTTACGCACTGTCCTCCGACATGTTGATGTTATTGCATCCCCTAGCTAGACAGTTTGTGGTACGAAATCTATCCACACTTCGACGGATGGCTTGCTCAGATGGATGATTATGTGCGCTTCATAAAAATCACAAAGTCTATAAGTTGCGCAATTCGACGACTGATTTTCAAAGCAAATTTTAATAATTTCATAGCGTTGTTCACGCGTAAGTCTATTCATGATGATTTGCCAGAGTATACTGAGATCTGCCAGAGTACATTTTTCATAAAAACTTAATTTTTTGTTTTATTTTTTACAATTTCAAGTTCTATCAGACTTAAAAAAATGCCCTTTATATTTAAAAATCGAAGCATCGTTCTACGCCAAATCGAATTTTTGAACACAGTTTATTCTGTTCCTGAAATAAATGATGGCTCACCTCAAACAGTCAGTCAACTCGTTTATATTTAGCACTGAGTTCTACTTTCAGTAATTCTATTCCAATCTAAAAGGGTCTTGTTTTACAAATAAAACCACAAATTTAAAATAAAAGATAGCACTTCCTATTCCTTTTACTTTCCCAGATCATTCTTCAAATTAATATAAAAAAATCTGTAATCATAATAAATTTAATTAAAAAGATTTTTGTGTAATTTTTAAATTAATTAATAATTTTAACAACATTTTATAATTCAATTATGGAACCAACTAGACTTTAAATTCATTCAATAGTAAATTGTCTAGTATTGTTGATTTTTTTTATTATCACTCCATTTTTCATTTTATGGCATCTTTACGTATTATAAATAAGTAAAAATAATGTTTTTGTTCATCCTGTTGCATTTTTTTTCGTATTTGTCTTTTCCTTTTTGGTATACACCAATTTTTCATTCTTATTTTATTCCCTAGCACTATACAAAAATAGAAATACATTACTACATATTTCCTTTTTGTGTTTAATTTTCGTGGTTTTTCTTTTTTGCAAAATGTAAACAATATACGAATTCTATACAACTAATTTGGTTATTTTCCGTGAAAAACTAGAAAGGAAGAATAAAAAAAAATTTGTTTGCTTTAAGTTACAGTAGTTACAATAGTTAAAATATAAATAATTTAAATTTTATTCAAATTTCTGTATTTAAAATATTGAAAATAATTTCAATATTTTATAACTTTTTTATTTAAATATTTTATTGTATTCCATTTATCGATAAGCGTCAAATAGACAAATAGTGTGTAAAGTACGTATCTTTTAAAATTATTAATATGAGATCAACACTTTTCAATGACAAAATATTTAGATGAAAATAAACTAGTAGGCCACAGAATTTTATTTTATTTTTAATGAGATTTTTGTTTATGTGACTTAAAAGGAAATGATCATTGTGACTTTCCAAACTTGTATTGAACACTACACATCATTTTATCTAAACTGCATTGTACAGTTGTCAAACAACATATTAGTTCAGTTATCGACATTCGCTTTTAAACCTTAAGAACAATATTTTTTCTGTGTATATCGCAGACAAATTATTTGTTATATGGAAGATGGGTCCACCCATGAATTTTGCATTCCGACAGGGGGTCATAGATGTGTTGCATTTCATACAGGTCGCAATCTGTTGATAAAAGTCCCTTTGCATCCTGCCCCTATCGGGATTAAAACCCGGTATCTCCCGATCCAAACGCGGAAGCTTTAACCACTGTGCCATTTTGTTGGTACCATTTTAATATAAATAGGAAATTTTACAGGTACAGAGCTTACATTCAGTTTGTGAATTAGATCATAAATCTTTAATTAAATACAATTTAGTGGAATATTACCACCACCGCCTTTAAATTATTCTTCCGGCTGAATTAGCCTATAAATTCGACATTTTTAGTTTAGGTTATAATATTGTGGCGCTAGTACTTCTACTACCAATCATTTACATTCGATATCGAGTACATATACGCAAAACTGCATGAAATGTTCATAACACAGTTGTGTACTAAATTTAGTTTTTGCCCATTGTTTCAGCACTCGCAGCAAACTAAAAATTTGTCACCGTTGATGTCGTTAAATCGTTATCGAGTAATATACTAGGGACGTACTGGGAGTATCATGGCCATCGTGGCATTTTCTTCCTAATATTTGAATTTTTTCTGGCCACGGGGAAGAATCGTTTTCCGTGAGAATATCAAAAAGAACAGTTGAAAATCGGTTGTGTAAATAATTCTAACTACTACATTGCTAGTGAAAAGAATATGTCATAACCATTATTTCATGGAACGAGAATTAACGCCCAATGTTTAATAATTTTAAAGTGAGTACATTGTGTTTTTTTAGAGGTTCCCAATTTTAAATTAAAATAGGAAAAAGAATGACTTTTTGAATATCAGTGAAACTAGCTTTATTGGATAAATAATTTTATGCTATTAAAGCTTGAATATGTTTTCAGCCATGTGGCCGCCGCGACTGGCGCATAGATGGCGCAATCTGGATGTTCAATTTTCACACACTTCGCAGCAATTTCGGCCGCAATTCACATCATCTCAGTGGCCAATTAACAGGACCATTACGTGAAATTAATCTTTCATCAAATGTTTCCTTGAGTGAATTAATTGTACCCCGCGCTATGTAGCACGTGGACCGTCCTGTTTTAGCCACATATCAGCATGATTTATGACAGGCAATTAGGGTACAAAAAAGTTAGAAATCATGTCTCTATCATCATCGTTTTTGAAGACATATGGACCAATGATTTCGCCGGCCCATAAGGCGCACCAAACTGCGGTTTTTTGTGGATGTAATGGTGTTTCAGAAAAGGCGTGTGGGTTATCCACTCCAAATCCGACAATTCTGTTTATTAACGTTTGAACATTTTGTTTTGGAACATCAACATCAATATCAATTATTGCTTCAGCCCATTGGCTGATTACGAAGCGCGTGTGGTGGTCAGATGGCTAAAATTCCTTCACAAGTTGAATTTTGTAAGTACGTAAACCAAGATACTTAAATAAGATCTTCCATAAAGTCGATGGATACATCTCCAGTTGCTGAGAACGACGTCGAATTGATTGATTTGTATCCGTGAATGTATCCGTTGCCGTTCCGTCCACTTCGTTTTATGTGAACTGTCAATTTACATGAAAAAACGAAACTGTGAACACAATGAGCGGAGGAGAAAAAAACGGAACGGACACTAAACCAATTCAATTTTTTGCGGACGACATAAACTCAGATACTATTTGACATATCAGAAAAAATCATAACCGAGTAGGTGAGTACACATAACAAGATGGAAGAATTTGTTGAAACAATTAAACCGTATCCAGAGTTATATGAAAAAAAAAGTATATGCATAAACACCGAAAAGCGCACATCTGGCAGCAGCTAAACACAAAGTTTAATTTTGACAGTAAACTATATTAATCTGCATAATAATGTGACTGGATTTTTGATAATTATGTATTTACAGCAAAAAAGAAATGGAATTATCTACGATATAAATATGTCAAAGAAAAACGAAAAATGGAACAACCATCAGGCAGTGGTTATGCTTATACTCCGCAATGGGAGTTGTACAGTATACTAACGTTCTTAGACGATAGTATCAAAACTCAAAGGTGTTTAAATTAAATAATAATATCTTAATACATATTAATATCATATAGCATATCTTAATACATATTACATTATTTATTTTATAGATTGGTGGAAAACACAATGCCATTGTAATCGGAAGAGTACGTAGAAGACTCAATCGAACACGATGATTATGAGGATAGCGAAATTTCGTTCGCTTCAACCAGGAATTCTAAAAAACGAAAGGATAACGAGATTCCGGATTTGTTTTTAGATACTTTAAAATCAATACAAAAAAGTATAGTGCTGTCACTGAAGATGAAGAAAAGGTTTTTCTGAATACAATTAGCCAATTTAAAGTCGACATCATATTGATGTCGCAACAGGCTGTTTTAAACAGCATTATATAAATTGTGGATTTTTTATTTTAATTTAATTTAAATTTTTAGTTTTTATTTTACTTTATAATGTGATAACGTAACTGAAATGTGATAAGAAAATATTTTTACTAAATAAACGAGACTGAATTTCTAAAACGAAAAATGTTTTATTAAATATTTCTATATTGAAAGTGAACCGCTCCCTCATTACAAAAATAATCTTTTAATTGATCTCTCAAAGTAAAGGCGATTCTTGTGGAATTAGTTGAATGTCCCCTAATAGATATTAGTGGCTCGGTGTTGTTGCGCCAATCTCCACCGTGTATGACATGTTCTGAATCTTCCCAGTCTACGAAGTTGTGTGGCATATATGTGTGGGAAGATTCATTAAGTTTGATAAAATTATGCAACGCTATGGTGGCCAAAACAATTTTTTCCGTATTTTGGGGCAGCATATTGATAGGGTTGCGAAGAACTCTCCACCTATTCACCAATATTCCAAACGCATTTTCGATGATACGTCGTGCTCTTGAAAGTCTATAAATAAAAATTTCCTTCGAATCATCACTATTTCGGGACGAATATGGTCGCATCAAATTTCTTTGGAGCGGAAACGCAGCGTCTCCAACAAAATAGTGCGGGAACGTTTTGGAATTGTGTGGTAGCTGACGATCAGGCGGGATAGGGAGCTCATTTCGCACAAGTTGTTGTCCAAAAATTGAGGATTTTAAAATGCCTCCATCACTTTGGCTTCCGCGAGCTCCTACCGCAACGTGGGTAAAAGTATAATTAGCATCACATGTTGCCAGTAACACTATACTATATTTTTTTTGATAGCTAAAATAATTTGAGCCTGTACGAGGAGGGCTTTGGATTATAATATGCTTGCCGTCTTTAGATCCAACGCAGTTTGGCATGTTTCACTTTTCCCAAAACTGCTTTGTTGTATACTCGTAGTCTCCACGGTTTGGAGCCGCCACATATAACGGCGAGAGAATTTTTCACAAAATTGTGCATGTCTCTAAAATAATCTCCCGCACTGTCGATTTCCCCATTTTAAATGACCAGGCCAAAAATTTAATTGAAACCCCTTGCGATAGATAACTAAAATATTTGAACGAATATTATCAGAAACAGCTTTTGAATGATATTTAAAATGCTACTTACCAAAGTGTTAAGGCAAGACAACCTTCTGCTTCGATTGGTCGTCGTAATGAGTGTTTAGTAAGGTCGTACTTTACTAAATTTAGCAACATCTCATAAAGTTGCCTCGACATCCTTGTGTTGGTAAAAAATTCCTCTGCATCTAAATGTTTCATTTGTTGAAACGAATTTGCATAATAGCCACTTATATCGCGTTCCAAATTTAGAGGTCTCACCCACCATCTTCCTCGCTTTGACATTTTTAAAAACTTTTTGTATATTAAATTACATACAAAGTGTATAAATCCGACAACTCATCCAGTGCTTGAATTGCGTCTTCATAATCCATATTTTGATCAATAATCTCACACACTAATTAAAATTTCCAAAATATAATATATTATTATTATTATTATTAATATCTATTTTTGACAACCGGAGCGGATGTATGGTGTTTATGAAATCGAACGGACGGAGCGGAAACGAAATGAGCGGACCGGAGCGGATCTATTCTGTTTGAACCTTTATCATTAAGAGTGGTGCTGATGGACGATTATGACGACCACGTAATCTACGATGAGTTTGACCCCGAACCATTTTTGATAAAAAAAAATTAAAAATTTGCAAGCGTTGCTCTGGCGTGAGCTTATTCATTATGAAATGGCAAATGAAACTAATGACAAAGCAAATGTCAGCTATCAAATGGATGTGAGCCTCTAAAAAACACCTTTTACAAGGGAAGTAATCCAGCTAATCTGTGCATAATACAATAAATATTTACTAATTACTAGTTATTTACTAACCAACAAAATACCAACGATGACATGAAATCAGTGTAAGATGAACATGCACTTTCAAATATAACCCTTTATAATTGGGTTAATAAATTTTAAATAAATTTTGATTTAAACATGCATAAGCACACGAGATGCTTAACGTTCAGGAAGGCCAATAAAGGTAACAAAACCAGAAATGGTCGAAAATGTCTATGAAATCATTATGATTGACCGTCGTATAAAGTTGCGCAAGGTTGCCGAAATTGAGAACATCTCACATGAACGTGTACACAACATGATCCACAAAGAATTGCATATGAAAAACCTATCTGCAAGATAATGTTGCGTTTGTTAACAAATGTTCAAAAATAGAATAGAATGCCCATTTCTAAGCTATCTTTAGAGATCTTTTAGCGTAATCCAACTGAAGTTTGGTGTCGATTCATAACGATTGATGTAACATGTATCCATCATTAAACACCAGACGCGAAACAATAGGTAGAAGCAGGTTTAAGGGTTCCAAAGAAAGTATAAGATTTTGTCTCAGCTAGATAGAGTATGGCCACTGCCTTTTTAGATGCCAAGGCATAATACCCATCGACTATTTATGAAATTCTTGATGAATTTTTATGTGTACGGTAATTTCACTATTTTATATTATATATTTTGTAAAAATATTTTATATCCCTTTAGTGATTTACTAACACAATTGTGCGGGTAGGGCAAAAGTACCATCATGCCAAAAATTTAGTTTTGTATGTTTTTTGAACCAACTTACACATTTGTGAATTCCTTTTTAAATTATTTTCGTCCGAAAAATAACACTATATCTATACACACAATTGTGTGGGTTTTATGTCAAATAAAGCGAAATTTTTTATCAACGACGCCATTACATACTATGGTTTTTTACTCACACATTTGTGTGGGTGGGACTAAAACTGAGCTAATTTTTTTGTTTTCTTGGTTGAAAAAGGGATATAAAAATATTATTAATAGATATTGTATTTAGAAATTACTGACGATGATCTTGAATATCGAAATCGATATAAAATCGAATTAAATTAATTTCACATAAAGGAAAATTTAAAAACTATTTGTTTTATTAATAATATTTTTAAAAAAATTTTTTTTTACAAAATATATAATATATTCATCGACTATTTTTAGAAGAGTAAAACCATCACAGGTAACTAATATGCGTTATTATTAAGCACTTTGAATGAAAAAACTAAGGGAAAATGGCCACATTTGAAGAAGTAAAAGTATTTTTTTATCATCACATTCATCATGGAAAACACAGCAAATATTGGATGACTTGGGCTTTATAAAGTGAACCATTTACCATATTTGTGTGAATTAGCTCATTGTGACTTTTCCTATTTCGAAACATGAGCGCTTATTTTAAGAAGTGTGATAAATCATATTTTAAAGGTTTAATGAAATTGGAAAAACGTTGCAATAAGTGTATCGAGATGAAAATAGATTATGTTGAAAAATAGAGTGAATTTTTGTTTACTGTTTCATTCTAAAGACTTAACAATCCACCCTCGTATTTATGGATGGATATAGTGACAAAGCATGTCATTTGACAAAAAACAATAAACGTTTTGTCTGGAAATACGGTTCTAAAACAGGTTATTCTACCATTAAAAATTCAAACCATCATAAAATGCTTCAAAATTCAAACTGTACATGTTGAAATAATTTTCGAACACGTTAATGAGATCACTAAATGGTGTGTCTGGTTTTCAATGCCCAAAATTTCGTTGAATATTGTAGATTATCTTATTGTACTTTTACAGTTGAGTGATAATGGTAATGAATCCTATAGTTATTCAGCAGAAGATGAACTCGAAGAACTTGTGTGTGTGTCTTATACTTAATGAAATATATTAATGCATCGAACAAATCAAAACTTTTGCTCTACAGGGTGAGTTTTTTAATAACTGCCAGGCTTTATCTTTTAAACATTGTAAGATGGGAGAAAATTGGACAGTGACTATTGTCATTTTAGTGGTGCCCTTAAATGAGCTTGAAACTCATTAATTTGGGAGATATTGACGTTAGTTTTTTTAAATTAGAACCTATACTTTTTAGTGCATTGTTTGACTAAATAAATATTCAATGCTTTTCGATTCGTTAAGCAAAGCTTTAATTCAGCTATGGCTTAAATTAAATTAAAAAAGAGAAAATAAAAGTGGGTGCTTAAAAAATATTTGTTATTTTAGTAAATGTTCAAAATGTCTGCTATTTATTTTTCGAATGATCGTTTAAAATTAATTTGAACTCTCCTCAATTCAGTTTCTGAAATATTATTTCTGAAAAATTCTTGAAGTCTTTGGTTTTTATTTTTTGCTGTTTCCAGATATATAAAAATCCATACAAGCTAGATCTGGTGATCGTGTGGGAAAGGAAGTAGGGTCTATTCATAACTGTGATACTGCAGCTAGCACATCTACAATTTCCTCTTCAGTCTTACGGCGTCTCGTTGGGTTTCCTATCCCTCCAGTAGTGCGGAGCTTATTTGCTAAGCAGGTGATACACCTCTTCCAAAGTGTCGGCGAGCTCTACTGTTCAGCGATAATCTAATCGCCTCTCGTTTATCTGGTTAACTTTTGCCATATATCATCATCATATCGACCGCTTCTTCATTACACAACATTCTCTTAAAAAATTCTCTATTGTTTTATATTTAGTGAAAATTTCTAACTTGAACCGGTTCAAAGATAAAAGCCTGACAATAATTAATTAGAAACTCACTTTGTTTATGTTAGAAACATGGAGTGTGCGTGTGTGTTAAATCATGTAAACTTGCTTAATTCAATTTTAAATCAAACAAACGTGTATTAACAAATTTAAACATTTTCGCTACATTCTGATTTACACCTGATTTACGCTACTAAAATATTGTTTTTAATTTTCATTTAAATCAGATCATTAAGTTATTTTTAAGCAAAATCAGCGTAAAAATAATTTTATATAAATATGTAGGAGTACACACCAACTCACACAAATTTAATTTTTTGAAATTCATAAGGCAATTTCTGATATATATATTTCCTTATATATTAATAAAATAAGAATTCGGTCATTCAATTTTTGTCTTATATACTATACTGTATCAGTTTGCTTTCATTTTATTTACCCTCCCTAATTTTGTAGTCAATTTCGATTGAAAAACCTCGTGACCCTTTTTCAAATACTGAATGCTAGTTTTACAATATGACAACTTTGTGCAGTAAGACCTAAATGTTACATTAAGCAGTTGTATAAAAATTTATAACATTTGACTTATTTCCAGTGGCGTAGATATATGTACTCCTATAATTACTAGTTAATTAGTACTAGATCTCCCCGAAAGCTTAAATAAAATTAAATTAAAAACTACAAGCATGTCTATAATTTTAAACAATTTCATATTTCCTCATAATTATCACTCACATACTAAATTTATATATTTATTTACGTTACATCTGTGAAGAAATAATTTCCCAAATTTTATCTGCTTTATATAGTCGCAAATATAAGGTAATTTTCAATTCAATTTTCCAACCATAAGGGAGATGACAAAAAATAATTTAAACTAACTTTTTATAAATATATTTTTTTTGTACAAAATACAAATATATTTTCTTTTTATTATTTTGTCAAAAATAAAAGTTATGAATTATTTTTGATGTCAAATTAACATTTTATTCAACTTTTAGATGTCTAATCAACTTGCAATCAAAAAGCAAGAAAACTAATAAAAAAAAATTCTGATAAAAACTAAAATGAAATATAGAAACAACTTTTAAAAAATATATAATTTAAAATTATTCTACTTTTATTATTTCGAATTTTTTCTATTAAATTATGAATAGGAAAATTTGTGATTTATATTTTAGAATTAGAAAATAGAAAAAAAAACTTTGCAATCTAGGTTTTTCAATTTTAATGGAAGAAAAAATAAAATTTGTAAATAAATTGCTGGCTGGCTGGATGGGAAAGACATTTTTAGTTTTTGGTGTTTATTATTCATTCAAAGTTTTCACCATTCGACCAAAGTAATTAATAATTTTTGCCTTCATTTTTTGTTTATGCTGTCCTAACCAAGGAAAATATTACAAATGCAAAGAAAATCAAAATAATTAGTCGGTAACTTATTCTTATAGCAATTAACAGCGACATCTCCAAATATATTGCGGTGTTTATTATTCATGAGCTGTACTATTCACTACGAGATAGCGCGAGAATCGAGAAAAAGAAATAATGGAAATTAAAAAAATTACCCCGTGTTTTTCATCAAAAAAAATTAGTTTTCCCCTAATTTTTTATCGGTGTTCTCGGTTCTCCTTAAAAATTCGCTTACAAAAGGGTGGAGTAATGATGTTGCAATGTATGAAGGGTGATTATAAGGGGAAAACGTAAAATAAAGAATAACGAGCTTTTATACTTGTCGGTAGTGTAGATTTCTTAGGTAACGACATTTAAAAAAACAGTAAAACTTCTAACAGTGGTATTTGGAAAACAACATACATACATGTAAGTAAACTTGGTCATTTCTAATGAGAAATTATTTCGTTATAACAACATTCGTTATATTAGAAATTCAAATGAAAAAATGATGTTCTCCATTCTTCGAATTTTCTATAGTTTTAGGTTGCCTGATGATTTCTGCTTTTATGTAAACAAAAGACAATTATTTCGGCTTTCCCAGAGAATACGCTATACAAAATTCTATTCAAGCAGATGTTTGTCTGTGTTCATTTACATGATGTGTCAATAAATATTCAAATAGGTACGGGACATTTTAGTGCTTACCAAAATTTTAATTAAAAAATACAAATATTTCATCTGACAGCATTAAAATTGTATGCACTGATTCGACATAGCATTTACAGTGTCCAGTTTCTAAAAATTCCTTTAGAATTCAAATTCAAATAGATTATTTTTCTTATGTATCACAATATCGTTCAATGGAAGTGTGAGACACGAGCGTACAATTTCTTGATGATGAAACAGCTCTTTCAAGTATTTTAATTCGGTTACGTAACCACTTTATACAGGGTGAGTTTTTTCATAAATGAAAAATGGCTTGTATCTCGGAAACGGTGGTAAGATAAGACAAAATTACTTAACATGAAAATTGTTCAGTGTTTAGCACTGTTTCATTGTAACACCAAATAAAACTACGTTAATGAAATTTGTTTTAAAACGCAACAATAACAAAAACTGTTTAGAAGTGTTAAAATATCTCGATGTAACGTATTTTTGTAAAATGCCTCGAAATAATGTATTTTTAAACGTGCAAATTTGTATTGATCTTTCATAAATCACATCTACGGTTTTCCTAAATTTCCCGGGAAAATACTATAATTCGCGTCTGTAATTGCACAAGAGATAAATACGTTTATTTTGGCCAAATTGAGAATTCAGGGTGTTTAGCACAAATTTAGGCAAACCGTACATATGATTTATGGAATAATCAATAAAAATTTGACTGTCCCAAACACCCTGAATGCCCAATTTGGCCAGAATAAATGTGCTTATCGCTTATATAGGACCGAGGAGTATGGCAAAATGAACGCCAACTAGAGACGCATATTGTACTATTTTCCCGGGAAATTTCAGAAAACCGTACATGAGATTTATGGAAGATTAATCAAATTTAGCTGTCCTAAACACCCTGAATTCCCGATTTGGCAAAAATAAACGTGTTTATCTATTGTGCAGGACCTAGAAGTATCCCTAAATACAAGCCAATTAGAGACGCGGATTATAGTATGTTCTCGGGAAATTTAGTAAAAACGTAAATGTGATTTATGGATGATTAATACAAATTTGGTTGTCCTAAATACCGTCAGTTACCAATTAGGCCAAAATAAAGTTGTTTATTGCTTATATAGGACCTATGAGTATTTTATATAAAAGCCAATCAGAGACGCGGATTATAGTATTTTCCCGGGAAATTTTGAAAAAACGTAAATGTGATTTATGGAAGATCATTATAAATTTGGCTATCCTTAACACCCTGAATTCTTAATTTGGACAAAATTTGGACAAATAAACGTATAATCTCTTATATAGGACCTAGTCAAATTTTAATATATACGTCACTTTGCATGCCAGTTTATAGAAGATTTCCATAAAGACTCAGAAAATTGTACTTTCGATTTGGTCGTACTCCAAGGCAAATTTGGATGACCTGACACAAAAACTCTAATTTTGTCTTAATTAAACTGGGATTAAATATTACTAAACATAATATATATTTCATTAAAATATTTATTTAATTTTTCTGGTCATATCCTATTTGTTTCTCAGAATATTAAGTGATATCAAATTTGTAGCAAGTTCAATCTACATTAGTACGTAAAAACAAATCAATCAATGGTTTAATCGGTCTCGAATTTAGTATATTATTCTAACTACCACATTTAAATGTTTTTAGGATTTAGGAAAAACTTTACTATTTTGTACAATATAGAGAGATTTGTCCTAAACAAATCCTAATCTTTTTTTTAGGACAGTGTAGGACAAACTTCACGCGAATTAAAACTAAATGAGTTCAATTATTTTTCGATTATGGAATCAAAATGAGTTTTGTTTCTGTAAATGCGTGCCGTCCAATTTTAAAGATGTTTCTAATGGTCTTTCAATAAATATGTGAACTGCCCCCAATTATTTCATAATTCTTCAACAAATATGTGAATTATTATTTCTGAATATTTGGTTAAATCTTTGTTTCATATTTTCTGCTGTAGCAGACCGAAAAAGTATGCTACGCCTTTCACTTTTCCTCATAAACAAAAATCCATAGAAGCCACTCGGATAATGTAAGAGCGTGTTTCAATTGGTTTAAATACCGCATAAAAAGTTAAAAAGTTAAAAATTGTGGTGAATAAAAATGTCAAACTTTTTATCCGCTTCAAGAGCTGATAAAATTTTTATATAGAAAACATTTGGCTGGCAAAAATATTTGTTTGTAAATAAAAATTTTCCATGTAAAAATTTTGTGAAAAATTGCAATGATATATATGTAAACTGACCATAATTGACTAATATATATTTAAAAAGTATTTATTTTACATGTTTTCATATTTAAATTGTCTATATATGTTCACAATTAAACGTAAAATAAGCAACCATGTTGTTGTCAAAGTTTTATCCAATTGAAACACATAAAAAGTTAAAAAGTTAAAAAATATTTACCACGAATAAATTTTTAACTTTTTAACTTTTTATGCGGCATTTAAACCAATTGAAACACGACCTAAGTTAAGCTTGGTTTTCATTTGGCTAACAAAATATGAATTCGGTTGATTGTGTTCAGATAATTTCATCAACAATTTTGAGATGATGCCGATTCAAATTCGATGGCAACAAACAATTCAAGAAGGCTCATTGCGATATATACTGGTTAGCCCTTGGGCAATTGAATTAGAACGAAACCTGGACCGCCGTTCTTCTTATGTAACATTTTATTTAAAAGCATTAGTAGGTGTCATTTAGTAGCCGTTGGTTAATTAAGAATGTTCTAAAATTAAAACGTAACACAAAATTTACCTATGTTTGAAATCAAAAATTAATGATTGAATATTAGTGGTTGCTGTCCATTGACCTATTATTGATCTCTAATAAAGACCACATAATATAACACGAGCCTTTGGCCGAATTCTAATGAGATATGGGAAATTATTTACATAATTTTAAAAATTTATTGTAACCTAAAATTTATAATATTTTAGAAAAATCCCCCTTCTCAGGGCTGGTGCGACTACAACCAAATAGTTATTATAACAACAATTGGTGTTCCACCAGTTTTTAAATTATTTATTTCGAACCGCAAATATTTATACGTTAGATTTTTAATTTTTAGTATAATATTATTTATAAAATATATAATTAATCGGAATTAGCAAAAAGTGTTTATTTAAAAACCGATTTTTTTTTAATTTCGCAAGACAGACATTTTTCTTAAGTAAAAAAAAAATTCTTTGTCTACTTGGGTCTTGTGCCGTTTAAAGTAGGAAAGTGCAATATTCAAAATTTTAGTCCAGTATCAGTTGTCTTGGGCGGGACTGGCTTACAGAGTGGTCTACATACGCTAGAAGGAATCGCAATCCTTCCATGGCTTTACTCTTGGTTAATTTATAAGTCTTTCATACTTTTCATAGTTTTTAAGATGAACGGCATATTTATGTTGGGTAGGAATACAAGAGATTAAAATATCATTTGAAAATTACCTCCAGCCTCCAGTCAAGAGAAAAACCGAGTGGGTCTGGATTTAATCTGGTGTGAAAAGGTTTGGGCCGTTTGAATCTGTTTGTCGTGAAAAATAATCCGTTTTACATCAACGATTTTCCCAGTGTAGCGTTCTAGTTTCTCGATGAGTGCTTAGCTCTTTTGAATCCTCAAAGATGTCCATAATCTATCAGGTTCAATAAAATAACTGGGAGTGAGTAGAATAGGGCTTCCTTCGTGCCTTCTTTATTATAAATTTTATAGTTCTTCTTGTAAGAGTAGCAATCTTGATCTTCCATAATACTTTTAGCGAAGTTTGTTACTTCTCTATACAGAATAAACCGCTTTTAGAGAGTGGTCGCAAGTACTCGTTATAGTGTCTACCATGTAATCCAGATCCTTCACTGTATTGGGGACCTCTTTTAAATTATCGGATGGAGCTTCATTTTTGGTCAATATACTCTGATGCCAGTCAGTTTGTAGTCACCTCCCTCTAGGCCGGCTGTGGTTATATCACCGTCAAACCAGAGATCCTGTTATCATTCACACATGGACATGGCTCTTGAATGAATACTACATATGACTTTTCTTGATTTTGCCAGGCTGAAAAGACTAGTTGTCGAAGTAGCTTTTGCGTGGTTAATCGATAAATTAAACATATTTCTCGCTATTAGAAGCTAAGTGGTGGTTATTTATTCGTACGCATCCGACAATTGTTATCCGTCAGGCTTAAGAATGCTCTCCATTTATTTTATTATGTCCCAGGGTATGTTTTCATTGAACTGATGAACCTCATCGTATGCTGGAATTACCTCTCCTGAATAGGGTGGTTCCCTAAATTCTCTGGATTGGTTTCCAAAATCAGAGATATAAATTTTGCTTTCAGTTGAAAGAACGGATGATGATTTCTTATACACCACACCATAGTTGAATGAATTCTTCTTCAGTCTTTCTCAGCCTGACGATCTTCCAATTGTTATTCGAAAGATTCTGAATGATTTTATATGGTAGCTTAATACATATTGAGCTCGACGTAAATTCGAACGCTATCGTTTGCCTATAATTAGCATATAATTCTTTCTTTATATATTAAAGGAAAGCAATAGTCATAAATTAACGTCGAATTCAAAAGAAAGGCCTCTGGGTTGAGTAAGCACTTCATCAGCCTTGGCTTGGTTGGAAGTCTGACGCGTGCTCTTGGACTTCTTGTGATTCCATTCAGCGATGGGCTTCCTATCGAAATCTGCAGATCTATGGTCCGAATATGAAGTCAACTTTACATATCCTTCTTGATATCATCATGTATATTACCACTGCAGGTCGAGCCCCGAATTTGCTCAAAGTATCTTTATAAAGATGAAGTTCAGCTCAATAATATATACAGAGGTAAAGCTGCATACAAAACATTTATTTATTATAATTCCTTAATTAAAACTCGTTTTCTACCTAAATAATTGACATAGATTTTCCAATTATTGCAATATACGTTTGCTGTTTCTCTGAATTCACATATTGTATTCCGTTTCAAATGACTAGCATCAAACCATATTCCTTTATAACACCACTAAACTGCTTTGTCCAACTGAGGGTCTTATAGCACCCACACAAATATCGATCGTACCGTGGAATGCTCGCTGTCAAAGACTTGTACCTCATCTGGAACTATTGTTTCTTCAACGCGGGGGGTTTTATTTGAGTTTTTTGTTACTCACAGTTTTTCAGATAGATGTAGATGTTTTGGGATCATCATTTAACTTTCTTGTTTCTCCGGCCTTAAGTGAGCGCCTGTGGCCTCGGTTTCACTAGAGTTTTTATAATGGTTTGTATCCATTTTGGACTGGCAAGTGTCGAAATAAAGAAAGTTCACTTGTGCAGATCCTCATACACAGCTGAGGCTACAACTAGGACGTGTCAGGTAACTAGATGAGTTTTTTGAACGACTGGGTTTTGTCAGATGGGCCAAAGGCTTATCAAACTGCACCAACTCTGTCGCTGTTCGCATTTCACGTCCTACCTTACGCATTGCTGGCCAAATCGAAGACGGCTGTAGGTCCATCTACGTAGAACCATCTGCACATTGCATAGCTATAGTACTGGCGTGGAAGATAGGTCGGCCCATGAGTTGTGCACTTCGACAGGGGGTCACACAACTATGATTTCCATCACCGATCGTATTCAGATGATGAACAATCCTTTTTGCCTTCCTGCTCCTATCGGGATACGGGCGGTACCTCCCGATCCAAACGCCAAAGCTTTAACCACTGTGCCGTTTAGACGGTCTTATTAATACTTACTTAGCAAAAACGCGATCACATCCATTTGGGTGCTGGTGTGTAATGTTACTGACGTTTATGATGGGTTTTGGTTTTTCTTTAATTTTCTTTGACCCTTGTTAAATACCTAACATTTTACCGAAATAATTTGCTATACTCCTTATTTTTACCCTATTCATGGCATAAACAGTTTTTCTAGCAGATTTATAATATACAATTCTCCAACGTAAGCAAAAGGATTAACGTCTTTTACATATTTAAATTTGTGAGTTCATGGATTTATAAAAAAAAAAAATCTAAAAAAAAGCTGGTATTGATCTGCTATTTTTGTTTTCATAGAATTTTAAATTGATAGTTGAAATTACTTTAGTTTGTCACAAACCCTAAAATAGTGGTTGGAGAAATTCAATGCATTTAATTCCCAAAGTCTTCTGAAGATTCTTTGAAAATTAATTTTTCTTTAACTACACCAGGCTTTTTTCTTAAATCTTTCCAATCTTGGACAACAAAACGTTTTCAAATCTCAATCCTTTTTTGAAGCGCCGATAGCTAGGCCTCCATAACATTTTTATGGGCTAATGTGTTTGGATGATGATCTAACTTCATTTAGTATTTTTTGCTGTATTGATGATGTAAATTTATGTTGTGTATGTACCATGCAAAGTGTAGCTAATAATGCTGTATTATCCGTTAATATTGAAACTGTTACATATTTGAAGTGGGATGATCCGATGTTAAATTAAGTATATGATTAACAATGAACCCAGTACAGTGCCTTTAGAACCCCTATGTATATTTCATCTAAACTGAAAAATCAAAAATTTCCGGTTGGTCAGGTAATTTTTAATGATCTCACAATATTTCATTTGTAGCTGTGTCTTAACTTTATTTATAAGTCCTTCTCATGCCATACTTTATAGGAAGCTTTAGCGATGTCCAAATGACTGATGAGCAGCTTCTTTTTATCAAGAGAGTTTCTGATACAATTCTACGCACTTGTTCTATGGTTCCACGATCTTCTCTAAATCTAAACCACTGATCCAGTGTAATACTTGTGGAATTGGCTTAAGTTTTTTAAGAAGCACTTCTTTGACCAATTTGGACAGAAATGGCAGTAAACTGATTCAATGTTTCGAGTTTACTTTTGTTTCATCTTTACCGGGTTATGGATTATTATATCGACTGATTCGTTTGACAAAACTAAACTTTTTTGGAAATTAAAAAAACCTTGTTGTCATTCTATATGTTTCCTGTTTTTGATGTAATTCGATTCGATTTAATTTTTTTTCATGTTGTACCAACTTTAATTATTTGTAAGCGTGTATCTAATTTTGCCTCAGCCTTTATTTTCAAAAGCTCATTTTTATAAAACTGTCAGATAGGAGGTTTCGCTAAATAACCAGTTTTTATTACAACAATGAAAATGTATATGTTATTAAATTGATCCGTATATCTAGAAGTTCTTTAAGTATTCTTCCGCTAATTAAATTATAACCAGGTGATTTTTGAGTTTATTTGTTCGCTAATCATTGTTTTTACTTCATACCATTTATATTGGTTTGAATTCTGAAGCTTCGATTACTTCAGGCAGGAATTCCGAGCACCCATTATTTTCGTTCGAAGTAAATACCTGAACCAAATGTTGTGAATTATTATGTAGGCCGCTTCAGTTGTAGCTTCCGTCGCTGCAACGTTAATTATATAGTATTAGAATCCCTCATCATGTTCTTTTGTTAGCACTATTTGTAGGTTTCTGCTGCTTGCTTTTGCCTGTGTACTGTGCGTTTGTTCAATAAGAGCTGCTAAATATTCTGTGAGAAGGGATCAATTTCATCATAGCAGAGTGGCTGCATGTAGTTGCCGCTTGATGTCAAGTATTATTTTATATTTGTGCTACTTCAATTCATCAATTTCAGATTTTGTCTTAAGTGGGATGCTCAATCCACTCTTGCCTCTCTTATTATTGTAGATTTCAATTGAGCTCAAGTAGTATGGCAGCTCGTTAAGAATATATTTAATTCTGACTTTAAGACCGTCTGCCACTAGAAATGTGGTCTAGTTTTCCTCTCTATATGTAAATTTAACAGCTCTGTACCATTTGGGCTTGGGGACGGTTACCTTGAGCCCTTTTGGATTTGTTTGGAGTTAAATCTTCTCTTGCAAGGAATACTTCTTGTAAGATTTTAAAATAACTTGCAAGTTTATGGTTTTTAATTAAATATATCGGTGGACGGTATGCGGCGCCCGCGGCGGATATGCTACATTTGCCGGGCTTTTCTTCTAAGGACATATTACAAGGTGGTGGAACTATTAAATTATACAGAGCTCATTTGTGTAAAATTCGTCTCAGAGACCATCATGATGTTAATGTTGTGTTCATTAAGAAAATGATGTACTTTTAATTTATGTTGCACCGGCCCATTGGCATTCCATAAGCCTAATTTAAGTTCAAACATTATTTTGATTGTTCGTTAACAGTTGCATCAGGGTTGCCATGTTCTACAGCACAGCGACACATAATGTATTCATTGATTCGTTGAGGGTACTTAAGTTTAATTATTACTTTCGAAGTTCCATGTGGCACTATTCTAGTTTTCCCTGTGACGCTATTCTAGTAATTCCCCGGGATAAAGGAACTGGGGAAAGATTTTACATAGCTTTTATCTATAAATCAGTTTTTTCTGGCCTACTAAGAATAATTTTTCCATACCGACATTATCAGGGAAATTTATTCCCAATTTTATTTTGTGTTCAAAAAAATTGCCACTAATTTTTTACCTTAGCATGCCAGAAAAAAATTATTTTAATAAAATTTATATGTAAATTGTTTCCCCAGTTCCCTATTCACGGGGATTTACCAGAATAGTACCATAGAGAAAACTAGAATATGTAGTGCCAGTGGGAATAGGTAATTGCGAAAAATATTTTCATAGCATTTTTGACCAAATCATATTTTTCTGTCCTACCGAAGGAATATGTATAGTGTAAACATTTTCAATACAAA
This sequence comes from Nephrotoma appendiculata, assembly GCA_947310385.1. Classification (NCBI taxonomy): domain Eukaryota; kingdom Metazoa; phylum Arthropoda; class Insecta; order Diptera; family Tipulidae; genus Nephrotoma; species Nephrotoma appendiculata. Next base: position 90,258,261 of record OX371225.1, read on the forward strand.
GTTAATTGGGAAACAATTGTTCGCCAAAATTTTTATAGGGAAAAATATTTTCCCATTTAGCTTTGTTTCCCTCAGTAGGCCAAAAAAATACAATTTAGACAAAAACCTATGAAAATATTTTTCCCAATTCCCTATTCCCAGGGAAAGCCAGAATAGTGCTATTGATCATCATTCTGCCCCTGCGAATCATGTTCCTGAGTTAATAGTTGCAGAATTAATTTTTTCATTTCACGGGTGTTTATATATTTTGGCGTCATTTGTTTCCTTACCTTCTTGTACGCTATGTAATTATAGCGGTATGATTCCCCCGCAATAACTTCGTGTAGTAGTTCATGTTAGATTTTCTTTAAACCATCTTCGCTAGATTTGTACAAGTTTCTGAATATCACGCAAACGATACCACATTTCTTTACAACATATACTGATTGATTTCGTGTTTCCCGTTACTTTTGCTGCTTCGAGCTCCAGCTCAACTGTAAATATTGGTTTAAGGGCATTTCCGCGATTACTAATCTTCTCTTCTAATAATCTTTAATCGCGCTTCTTATTTGGAAGGCCTTGGCGGGCATTTACTCACTTACCGATACAGAGTAAACTTGTGGCGATACAGAGTAAAATTTAAGATGGAAATTAATGAGATGTTTACTGCTTTCGAATGTTTTAACAACTTTTAAATTCGTGTTGTATAGTGTGGGTGTGCAACTGATCTGGAAGCAGAGTATGTTAATATTAGATTATTATATTAAATATCAAACATATGTAATAATATACCTTTGATAAATGTTGCTTAATCGGTTTCAGCATACGCGAGTATACGCAATATTGTTATATAATTTATAATACTTCCATGTCGAGTAACATGAGGTGCGAATCTATTACCAACCGTATATGATTTAATCCGTCATAAAAATAATTTTTGACGATATTATTCACTTAGAAATCAAAATACATAAACGGTCTTTGCTTTCTCCAATTTATCGTAAAAAAATATATTTTCTAGGACTGCACATAAATTTTTAATCGCAAAATGACTGTTTGCTAAAATTAAATCGTGCCATGATGTAATTGTAATCATTGTAGAAGAAATAAACAATCACATTGGATGATCCAATTAAAATTCGACATAGTTTCAGTGAACTCAAAATCCCAGTGAGAAATCCGTTTTTTGAATCTAAAATAAAAAAATAAAAAAAATAAATAGTTTTAAAAAATACATATAAATGGTTAAACCATTACCCATCGTACTGGCTTTTAAGGTTATCAAGTTGTTCTCCACTACTCGTAGTTATAATAAAAAAAAATATTTATTTCAATCCGATATCAATTGAAAATTCATTCCCACTTACGTCATCCGTGGCACTGTTCTGGTAATTCCGCGGGAATACGGAACTGGGGAAAGAATTTATATGTAATTTCTGTTCAAATATTTTTTTTTCCAGCGTAGTGAGCAGAAAAGATTGACGTAAATTTTTATAAATTGGGAATAATTATTCCATCCCCCCGATTCTGACGATAAGACTACTAAGACCATCTTAGCTAAAACTTTATTGTGAAGACTTTTTTTTAAGACTATAGTCTTCATTGAAATTCTGAAGGCTGTAGTCTTAAATAATATATTACAAACTCTCCAAACACTTTTGTAGAGCTGCCAAACCAAATTTACACCATATTGTTTCAAATTTATGAACGAAAAGCGACCGTTCAATTCGAAATACATATAATTATTGTTTCTTTTTAATGTCAAAATTATGACTCCTAAGACCACCTATTTCGCTGATATTAACTAAGACAATTTTTTAAGACTACTGACAGATAAGACTAAGCGCAGAATAAGAATTGAAAGTTTATAGTCTTCGCTAAGACAAAAGTTTTTGCTAAGACTGAAAATACGTCTGTGACTGTACGTTAGAATCGGGGGGCATATCTAACTTGGCAGGGAAAATTATTCCCAATTTAATTTTATTTTGAAAAAATTTAACACTAACTTTTTATCTCAGTATGCCAGAAAAAAATGTTTAAATAGAAATTACATATAAATTCTTTCCCCAATTCCCTATTCCCGGGGGAATTCCCAAAATAGTGCCACTGCTAATAACAAATTTGATTTCGTCATTTTTGAGATTGAGTAGCAGCGGTTCCTTTAAAGTGTTTCCTGTGTCAACTTTCTCAATCTCTCGATTTCTGATTAATTTTCTAACGTTTCGCCGCTACGAGATGACATTGTGGCAGTGTTTACAAATTTGAACGTCAAATTTAAATGTCAATTTTCAAAATTCCATGAACTCTCAAAAAACGATGGAAGAGGCACAAAACCCGGTTTATCATCGTAGGTTGTGAAAAAACAAAAAACATTAATGTTCTATTATTTTTTTCTTGAGATGATTATAATAAACTCCAACAATTAAATTGGTTATTTTTCGGTCGTGTTTTAAGTATAGAATCATAAATGTAATTTATATTCAACCAATTATAATTCAACAATTAAAAATAAGTGTATTAATCTAAATGAGTGTTTGTAATTAAAGTGTTAGCGATCAACAAATTGGTGACCTTGACGTGATTTATGTGTGTTTTCATATACAATTGCGGCTGCATATTCATTTATATATACAGTGATAAATATTATACGAACAACAATTGATTTTTTATTAAATAATAAAATGAACAGATACGTATAATTTTATAAATAAAATTGTTTATTTCGTAAACAGTAAAGAATTGCGCTAAATTTAATTGGTATTTGAACAAAGCAAAAAATTAAGATACTTCTAATATTAATTCAGTATAAAAAAATACTCCAAATTGTTTAAATATTCGTATGAAAACACTTCAAATTTTTCAAAAAAAAAGTTAGTAATAAAGAAAATTTGAAATTAATATTTCGTATGACGCCCTTGTTGTTTACTGACTTCAAATATGCGCTCTGACATTGAATTTGACATGTTTTTTGAAGTTTCTGCCTCAATTTTACCCAAACAGCCCTTAATGCACTGCTTTAAGTATATTACCGTTTTAAATTGCCAACCACTCGCTTAAACCTTCGCCGCAAGTATCTATTATATTAATACGCTTAATTTTTTCAAACTCAACCCTAAAATGACCCCTGAACATGATCCGATCCGTTTAAATTTTTCAGGGTAGGTCGACATAAATATAGCGGTGTGCCTTTGCTAGAAAAATCGGAAAAATTCCACCTGGAAGTACCTGAAACGGGTACCTCAGGTGTTTTCAGCAAAATTTTGTCACGACGCCAGAATGCCATGACAAAATATGTTTATATTGAATCCATGACCATGCGCATTACACCGTGACAATGACAAAATTTTTTAAAATTGCCGATGTTTTTTGTCATAACACTGTGATGACAAACTGAGTAGATTATTTGTAATTGAATCTCAATTAAACAAAACAGAGAACATAAATTGATTTTACATACATTTTGGTGTTAATAGTTGTGAGTGTAAAAATACAATTTTGTCATGACACCCTATATATCTAACTTCTATCTATTATATTAATACTCCTAATTTTATCGAGTCGAAAACGCATGATTGATCTTATGCTGTGATGCGTCTTTCTGTCCACCTACCGAATCATCCAATAATTACATTCGAAGCAGGTAATGTAAGATGAAGCGTTGCTTGCAGCACAAACTGGCCGAACGAAGCTTGATTCATGATTTCAGCTCAACTTCAATGATCAAAACGCACGTCATTTCCTATATACTGACATTCCTCACCATTACGTTTACGTATGCGGTAAATGGCAACTTCGTCAAAGAGATGGAGAGAAGGTTGTTGCTCGAATGTATACAGTAAGTTTAAGAGATGAGGAGCATTTCGTCCTGCGGCTGCTTTTGCTACATATTCGAGGTTTCACCAGCTTTGAGTTCAATGGTTTTATTTACAAAACCTACAAAGAAGCTACAGCTGCACGGGGTCTGGTAAACGATGATGAATGGGATCATTGCTTAACAGAAACAGCAGTTTTTCAAATGCTTTGAGAGACTTTCGCTTATATTTGTTGCTTTGGCAACCTTCAAAACCTCTTGATCTCTGGATGAAGTATGCAGATGACATGACTCTTGATTACAGCCGACAGCATATTGAAAATGTTGCAAAATATTTGGCTCTCCACGATATCAATATAATTCTTATACAGCACGGACTTTCTCGCGCTATGATCGACTTACCAACTCCATCGAGAAGTCCCGTAGAACTGCAAGCCTTCGATACAGAAAGAAAAGCCGAAGAAGATGATATTACAAATGAAACTGCTAAACGAAAAGCAGTTGGATGTATTTCGTAAAACAACTGCTTCAGTGGTCATGTGATCCCAAGCGCGCACTTCCCGTTTGAGATATGAATATTTGACTTGACACGTAAGTCATACTGTGTACATTTGAGCGCGTGCTTGCCGTTTAAGATTTAATAATTAACCACGTATATGAATTTACTTTATTTTTGATAAAAGTGCATCAAAATTACATCTTGGAAAATCTTCTTAATCATTTTTTAACCAAAAATTCAATAAAATGTATTCACGTGACTGATGATTCAGTCACAGGTCAGCTAGTGTCTAATAAATTCTCTAACGATTACAACCGGGACTACATGCAGGCCAATCAAGAACATTCATTTGTTTTTGACAAAACCACTCCATTGATTGCTTTGATGCATGGATGCAAGCATTGTTTCATTAAAAATCAAATCATTGTAGTTATAGTCCTCAAGAAAAGTTATCAAATCATTTTCTAACAAATCATTGTACATGTCTGAATTCATTCGGGGGGTAATAAAGCAAATTGGTAGCTTCCTGCCATAGTGAAAAGCTCCCCACACCATTACTGTACCTCCACCGAAATGTCTTTTAGACTGTAATATATTTTCATCACGGATATCGTGCCAGTAGCAAGAGTACTGGGCCGTCTTGGTTGAATTTTTTATCATCCTTGAAAATCACTTTTTGCCATTTATCTTTCCAATGCATGTGTCGCTTGCCCAACAGTAGCCGCGTTTCAATATGTTTATAGGAAGAATTAGTCTTAATTTACAATTTGGACCATTTAACATTTTTTGGTGTTCGAGTGTTAAGAGCAATATGTTGTTTTGTAACAGGTAAGCCCAATTTCACTTTAATTTAATTGGCGGATAACTTGTTACGAGTTGTTTTCTTTCTTATTCTGTCCATTTGTGCTACTATTTTCTTTTGTTTTCTTTTTTCGACCACAACTTGGAGCTTTTAAAGGAAGTCGTGGACCACAGTTGAAGATTGACCAATTCTAGTACCAGATTGACGCATGGAAAATCCTTGTTCTTTAAAAATTCTTTTCTTCTTCATTTAAGAACTTTCCCTTTGGCATCCATATAATAAAATAACATCACAATAAACAATAATTTAAATAAAATTCCATTTTATAAGCATCGTAATATACTTACTGAATAAGAAATTTAAAACAAATAGATATTTATTAAGTGCGTAAAAACACGTTTTGTCAGCTGTTCTTATACGAATGTTTAACTAAATTACTCTAAATTTTATTAAATGATTTTTCTTTCTTCCAATACAGTACCGTTAGTTGATTACTATTTACGAACATAATATTCGGACACACGGTGACAATACAGTATACTTTTAGTTTTAATAGTGGACATAATTTTTGTCCTAATCATAAATTTTTGAACGACTTTGCTTGTTCTTATACGAATATTTATCACTGTATAAATCTTTCGTGCTGTGGAGCTGTTTCTGCCAGTGGAATTCAACTCATTTAACATTTGCGGCTATGTAGCAGTTAAGTGATAAGACGTTACAACAGCAGTGGAGTATTGTAGCGAGCTATCAACAAGACACTATTCAGCAACAAGAAGGTTTTGGAATTCACGACAACGTTGTAAACGAAGGTAGACTTACTGGGTAAGTGATTTTTTCCGTAATTTTTTTGAGTTCATTTTTCGCAAAAAATAACAATTTTCTTTTAAAATAAATTAAAATTAATTTCGGTATTTCATTTGTTTTACTTCTTTTCTCCTATTTCCTTTTTTTCAAATATTGTTTCGGGTTTCGGTTTAAATTTGTAAATAGAGCCAAATATTCATACCAACTCCCCAGCCAATGACGTGGCTTATGTGGATGCAAGTTCCGAAGATGCATCTAGTCCTTCGCAAATTCAAAATTTATTGTCGGAACAGTTCCAATTGTTTCTTCAATCACATTTTTTTCCGGGATCTAGGAGTTGCTCAGTCGTCTAGGCAGTCTAGTTTACGATCTGGTTGAACTGATGTCCAAACTCCAAATTTGGAGATAGGCGCGGTGCGATTCCGACTTCCGCAACCGTTGTACGGTCAGATTCCAACAATTTGGTTTTCGATTCTGGAATCGCAGTTCGCTATCGCGAACATCAGGTCGGAAGCCACCAGGTTCTCCAATGTAGTGGGAGCGTTGGGTGCGAGACTTCATGATCATTTCGCGGATTTCATTTTCTACGATAAGAGTGCACTTCCCTATTCTGTATTTAAGGAGGAAGTGATTCGCGTGTTGGGCGAGTCACAGATGTCACGCCTGAACAATGTCCTAACAAACCAGACTTTGGGTGATAAAAAACTGTCTCAATTACTGATTCAAATTAGGTTGAGTGCTGACAGTAATTTTAACGATATGTTGCTGAGACAACTTTGGATGAAGAGGTTGCCTTCGCAGGTTCAAGTTATCTTGACCACTTTCGAGAATGACGTAACGTTAGATGTTTTGGCAGCGCGGGCAGACAATATGATGGAGATGATGCCACTATTAGGGTTAAATGCTATTAGTTCGTGTAACCCTTTCGGTCCATCATCGTCTGCGGCATCAAACGTGTACTCTGATCCAACTGTCATTTCTGGAGCATCTAATTTAGATGCTGAATTAGATGATTTTAGGATAAAAATTTTGGCTGAAATCAAAAGCATGGTTAGCTCTAGATCTCGATCTCGTTCAAATAGTCGAAATCGTACAAATTCGCTTTCAAGATCTAGAGGTCGGGTTAACCCACAATTCGAATTGCGTTTTGCCATTTTAGATTCGGTGACAATTAAGCACAGAAATGTCACGTCAAGAAATGTCAAGAAGGATTATTAAATGTTTATCAGGACGTGACAACAGTAACTGATGAACCAACTACCAGTCGTCTATTAATACATGATTCCAATTCTAGACTTGAATTTTTAATAGACACTGGTGCTGACGTTTCGGTTGTTCCACTCAAAATTTGTCACATTCCGCACGCCTTAACTACTTCCAAATTATTCACTGTGAATGGAATGCCAATTAATGCTTATGGAACAAAAATTCTAAATTTAGATTTTGGGTTACGGCATAATTTCAAGTGGGAATTTATAGTGGCAGATGTCTCGCTGCCCATTATTGGAGATGATTTCCTAAAAAGTACCGGATTGATAGTTGATCTTGGCAAACATCGTCTTCTAGATCCAACTACCTCTTTGTTTACGATTGGTTCTATCGCTCTCACAGCCAAGTCAACACTGTCTCAACTAGACAAATCTCAGGTTAATAATCAAACCCAGCAACCTTTTTCTAAATTCTCAGAAATTATGACAAACTCCCTTAACGTCAAATCAGTTAAGCATATGATCACTCATCGGCTGGAATTTTTTGGGTCACCGGTTTCCTGTAAAACGAGACGTGTGGCACCTGATAAATTAATGATTGCAAAACAGGAATTCGAATCTGATGGCACTAGGAATTTGCGTCCTAGTAATAGTGCATGGTCTAGTCCTTTGCATCTTGTCTTGAAGAAAAATGGAGATTGGAGACCATGTGGAGATTACCGAAGTCTGAATCCTGTTACTATTCCAGATCGTTACCCCATTCCACATCTTCAAGATTTTTCGTATCGACTTGAAGGATGTACAGTCTATTCGACTCTTGATCTTGTCCAAGCTTATCATCAGATCCCTATTAAACCGTCTGATATTCCAAAAACCGCTATTGCGGCTCCCTGCGGTAAATTTGAATTCACTAAAATAACTTTTGGTCTCAGGATTGCAGCGAAAACTTTTCAGAGATTTATGCATTTCGTATTGTTGGGACATAATTTCGCATTCATCTACTTAGATGGCATCCTGATAGCGTCTAAAACTTTCGAGGAACATCACGCACATCCCGAACTAGTTTTCCAAAAATTATCATACAACGGTTTAAATCAATCCTAAAAAATGTGTCTTCGCTTCACTTGAAGTTACATTTTTAGGACATTTTGTTAATGCAAATGGCATTTTACCTGTTCCAAAACGTGTTGAAGTCATCAAAAATTTTGAACGTCCGTTAACGGTTAATCGACTCAAAAGATTTTTGGGGATGATTAATTTCTACAGACGTTTCATTCCAAACTCCGTGGCTGATCATATTTTACTTAATGACTTTCTTAAAGGTTATAAAAAAAATAGACAAATTCCAATTAATTGGTCAGCAGAGTCCATTGATGCCTTCGACAGTTGTAAAGAGAAGTTGTGTAAAGCTACTCTTCTTGCACATCCATCATCTACTGCTAAACTCGCTATCATGGTAGACGCTTCGGATACAGCTATTGGCGCAGTAGTTCAACAGTATATCGGCGATAATTGGCAACAACTCAGCTTCTTCTCGGGTTCTCTTAAGGAAACGCAACAAAGATATAGTGCTTATGACAGAGAGCTGTTAGCAACGTACTCTGGCATCAAGCATTTTAGATATCTTTAGGAAGGACGACAGTTTACTTTGTTTACGGACCATAAACCATTTGTATATATGCTTTTTGTCACAGTCCAGAAAAGGCATCACTGCGTCAATTCCAACATTTGGATTTCATTGGGCAGTTCACAACCGACATCCAACATATTTCAGGTATAGATAATGTTTTAGCAGATACAGCAATTTGAAAGTATAGATTATGCACAAATTTTGGATGCCCAAACCAATGATGTCGAGCTAAAAGCTAGCAAAACTATATATTGTGATATTTCGCCAGCTAATGAAAGACCTTTTATTCCAATTGAATTTCGGAAAAAAGTGTTTGAAGCCTTTCATAATCTTTCACCCCCTGGAATTAAAGCAACAACTAAATTATTGACGAAAAATATCATCTGGCCTTCCATCACAAAAGTTTCTAAAACTATGGCACAATCCTGTTTAGCTTGTCAAAATTCCAAAATTTCATGACACACCGTTTCATCTTCCGGATCTTATCAATTAACTTCGAAACGCTTCCGGATCGGTCCTTTGCCTTTTTCTGACAATCAGCGGTATTGCGTTACATTAATCGACAGGTATACGAGGTGGGCTGAAGCAGTTTCAGTTCCTGACATTATTGCACCTACTGTCGCTTCTGCGGTATACTCCACAGTTCACATGGATTTCACATGGAGGTACCAAACGAGTAAGAACGATGGCTTATAACCCAAAGTTCAACGGTATGATTGAGAGATGGCACAGAACGTTAAAGACCGCAATCATGTGTCACTAACGAGCTGATTGGGTTATGCTCTTGCTAACCGTACTATTAGGTTTACGCACGTTACATAGTCAGAAACTTAAAACTTCACATGCTGAACTTGTTTACGGAAGTACGTTGAGGGTGCCTGGTCAATTTCTAAATTCTTTTTCGACAGATAAAATTCATCAGACAGATTTTGTCAATAGTCTCCGGCAACCAGGCACTCCAAACTTTTGTAAGCAGAGAACATTCAACGTATTCACATGTATTTTTAAGGTCGGATTTTGTAAGGAAATCGTTGCACCCACCTTATTCAGGACCGTTTAAAGTTCTCGAAAGAGGGGAAATGTTCTTCACTATTGACGTAAATGGCAGGGCAGGTGTGGTTTCTCTAGTAACGAGCCGGGATCTGATAGTAAAAATTCGCTTGGCGAAGGTTCGCTTCAATCTTTCATCAAAGGAACTAGTTCAAACCAGGACTGGAAGAAAAATTAGACCACCGTCACGTTTTGACTGAAAGCAGCTTTTGGATCACCGTCGGTTTTTTTATTTCGTTTATTTTCGGCCTCGGTAACTTTCATTTTCATAAATACTTCCGAATTAATTAGGCAGGGAGTATTGTGGCGATGTTTACAAATTTGAACGTCAAATTTAAATATCAATTTGCAAAATTTCATGAACTCTCAAAAAACGATGGAAGAGTTACAAAACCCGGTCTATCATCGTAGGCCGTGAAAAAACAAATAAACATTAATGTTTTATTATGTTTTTCTTGAGATGATTATAAAAAAACTCGAACAATTAAGTTAGTTATTTTTTAATCGTGTTTTAAGTATAGAATCATAAATGTAATTTTTATTCAACCAATTATAATTAAATAATTAAAAATAAATGTATTAATCTAACTGAGTGTTTGTAATTAAAGTGTTAGCGATACGATACGAATAGATATGCATCTCGTCAATAAAATAGTGAAAATAAACACACATAACATCACTTAAATAAAATAGTGGGAAAGAAACTCAATCCCACAACATACTATATTACAACATCACTTTCCCACAATTTATCGAAGTTTATGTCTCTTTTTCCTAAACTGAGATTGATAACTGTTTCGTTTATAGATTTTTAATTTTATTGCCATCACAACCTATAACTAGGCTAAAAATAAATAATATTTCAATCCGTCATTTCGTTAGCAAGAAACGATGTTGAAAAAGTGAAGTTATAACATGTCGCCCCTAATGAGGAACCAAGCGCAAATTTTAGTCAAATAAATTCCGATAAATTTTGTATTTAAGTAAAAAACACTAATTAAAGAAAAACTTTTCGATGAATAAAATTGTATTCCGTCATTTAGTGAAATCATGGCCTACTACAATTTTATTACAAATTACGAGTTTTTTTTTCGTACAAGGACCCTATTGACGATTGTAAAAGTTGGAAAACGCACCTATAGCTATAACAGATAAAATAACAATTAAATTAGATATCCTTCAATAACATTTCGTAAGAACAAAAATCTCGGAAGCTGTGAATTATTTTCGTATTGCCTAATTGGCATAGCTCGCTCAGTTTCAAATTTTTGTCGCTACGTGCCACTCGTGATCCCTCCAATCGTCAATAAGGCTTTGGATAGTTTCAGATTTAGTATCTGAAAGGTTAATTTGAACAGAAAATGATCGCAGACTTTTGGGTTGTTGGTTGCATTCTACGGGTCTCTGTAGAGGCCAAAATTCGCAGAGAATACTTTTTAAAGGGAAAATGAATGAAAAAAATTCGTGCAAAAATAAATAAATGGTCGAAACTACAATTTATGAATGGTTTAAAGCGAAGCACGACATTATAAATTATAAAACATATAATTATATCTTAAATAAATCATTTATATGATTAAGTTATATGAGGTATAACATACTTAACTTATATAATTATGACGTCTTCCAATAAGACGTTTTTTCAAATTAGAAATTAAACACACATTTTCTTGAAAATATATAAGTAGGTCATTTTTTACAGAAATTTAGTGCAGACACTAACTTGACGAAATCAAAATCTGCAAAGCAAAAGTCAACCACGAGCATGTTTGCAGTAGCTGAATCTTTAATCGAGATTTATCGAGATTTCTGTCCAGCGAATCACGCGTTCAATATTAGTTTGAGTCTCTCGATTGACTGTAGGTTATTCATAATCATAAGCCTTATCTTTCATATAGCCACAAAAAAACAATCTAATAGTATTAGATTGCACATTCTTCGTGGCGAACCTACATCCCCCCTTCGCGATTAAACTAACCACTAATAAACTGATTCATTGGCTGTATGATATGTAGCCCCGTCCTGTTGAAATCACAAGATGTTAATATTCATACCATCAAATATAAGCCATAAAAAATTTGGAATCATTCTTAATCATGTTTCTGTGGCTCCCCACCCAACGCCAATGTAAAAGCGTTACCAGCTTCATTTTAGAAATAATGCGGACCAATGTTGTCTCAGAGTGCATCATCTAGTAATATGAGAGAAATGCAATCGCTGCTCAACACGACCATTGGATTTTCAGAAGCCCAAATACGAAAATTTGGTTTATTTACGTAACTTTATAAGGATGAAAATATGAGTTGCGTAAAATTCGCAATGTGGTTGGTGTGGAGAAGTTTTTTAGCATGATTTTGAAGAGAAATCGAATTCATTTTACTAAACCTTTTATTGTTAAATTGTAAAAAAACTAAATAACGGAACTTTTAATATACTCTATTGAAAAACAGTTCTTATTAGAAGATCCTGTATTTGTATCAGCTTGTCTCTTTGCTCTGACATTGTTCTTGATAAACTTTCTGCCACCATAACACAATAGTCAATGAAGCTCCCGATTATTATTTCCTGCAAATTAAATAATAATTAGAATTTTTGCGTTCAAATCTCTTTATCATTTACGACATAGATATTGCGAGAATGCCTTAGTATTGAGTAAACTATTGACGAATAGGTTTCTATTCTAGTGATGATTTCTTCCTTTTATTGCAGTTGTTTTGGTTATACGGTATATATTCCTATTTCTGCCTGCTCGATGTATATGTTGCCGTTGTCCGTTGTTTATTCTTCTAATATAAGTTTTGTATTTTATTTTGACTTTTTTCTTGACTCTGACCATGCCTCGGCGTAGATATTCTTTTCGATGCATTTTCCCCTTGCTTTTATGAAGTTTCCATGCGCCCGCCCAAATTTGTACTAACCATAATAATTGTAATTTAATGTTAGTGATGCAGTTGGTGTTGTCTTATCTATGTCTGCCATTCGCTGGTGCAAACATATTATAAATCCTTTAATTGATTTAAGACGTCGAAAAATCGCAATGACCTGAAAAATAAATAATTAAATTGGTAAAAAATTATTGGAAACTACTCATAAGCGTTATTTGTTCCATCTATAATAAAAAAGCCGTTTGGCATCTTCCCTATCTATTTGTCAAAGAGTATGGACTCTCACGAAAAACCTATATATTGGTATGAACCCTTAAATAATAAGATTTAAATAAGATTTAAATCATCAATCAACTTTTGATCTAAATCAAAATACTTATTCCGCTTTCCATTTAAAATTTGAACTGATCTGTATTAAAATATTAAGAAAACGATGTTTTGAAAATAAAAAAATAGGAAGAAACGGACATGTAACATATAAAACCACACTCATACCTGTCTTTCCTAACCGGGCATCAAACCCGTGGCCTCCGAATAATATCATATATGTACTGAATTTGAAATTAACAGTTGTTGTCTTTTTAAAATAAGAAAGTAATAATTATATTTTATATTAAAATATTATGATGTGCGTGGTTATTACATGTTTATTATTATACATGAGGTTAAAAATGTCAGCCAATAACGTTTCCAGTTTCAACACCTTAAAATTTTTTGGTTGGTTTTTCATGCTCTATAACTTAAATGCCAAAATCATCATTTTTAAATCATCGAAACCATTCTTTGCCACACGCCGGAAAGAGTGCCAGATTTGCGCGCGGATTCTGCATTCTTAAAGAAATTTTCTTTTATATGCATTGAATGCAAAAATAAAAACAATATATACGCAAAAACTGCGTATCTGACCGATTCCATTACTGTAATTGCAAATCGCTTGGAGGACTTTTAATCAGACTTTGACGTAAATTGCAACCGCCTTTTCAATATGGAAAAGAAACTAAATTTATTGTGCGCTAGTATTGATGACATGTCGAGTTCGTTTGATCGCATTGATGACAATATTGCAAGTAATTCCCAATCGATCGCACTTAACTACTTCAGTCATGATTATTTATGACTTTACAAAAATTTTAAAATTTATTGATAATTTCGACGTCATTATGAACGAGATGTTTTGCAACAAATTCGATATAATTTTTTCGGACGTGAATACAAATATGTCACAAATTAAACAACACAACAATCAACTTATAAATGAATTTAGGAATCAGAACCAGCTCATTAATGAATATTTACTATCACACTCGAAGGTTAGAGCTGAACTTTCCTGTAAATTCGATGATTTTAGGGTCGCTCTTAGTGATGGTTTCAAGAAAAACACTACTAACATTTCCGAACATTTACATTCATCTATCTCCTGCTTTGAGAATGAACTTAAAGCCATAAAGGACTTCTGTAACGAACTGATGAGTTGTGTTATAATCAACCGACCTACTGCAACAGAAGCTCCTCCACATGCCGTCTCTCTTCAACATGAACTTCTATCAACGAATACTCAGTCCATCAACAGCCATCCTACACCTACAACATCACCAGTTCCTATCTCTTACACTAATTCAATCAACAATCTTTCACCTCCAACACAAATGGTCTCTATATCCGTTAATATTAGACCTCTCTGCCGACTTAGAGTAGCTCTTAAGCATAAGAATATATTCATTTCCAGGCTCAGTATCTCGAAGACAAACGCAGCAGATATTCTTGCGCATATTAAGTTCATTTTGCATCTGCCTGATACTAAAGTTGGCTCGAACCAAGTACAATGTAAAAATATATCTCGCTATAATGGTCATGTCTCCTCCTTTAAAGTGACGGAAACTATGTTCGACTTACTAATGTCCTCAGTATCATGGCCTGAATCAACGTACCTGCAAGAATTTGTCGAACAATTATACTCGAACTAATGCGGACCAAAAAAAAAATGAATTATTGGTCCCTTTATTACCAGAATGTAAGGGGACTACGAACAAAATTCCGTGAAGTTTTTATGACATGTTTGCACTCACTGAAACAAATTTAATTAATGACTTTAATAGTAATGAATACTTTACGTCAGATTATAACATTTTCCGCAAGGATGTTTCGGTTTCTGATGGTGTACTGAATGGTAGAGGCATACTTATTGCGGTGCATGTTAAGTTTGATTTTTTGATAATACTGCTATTTTAGATGACCTCTTTGTCGTTGGAGTTTTTAACCTCACGGACCTTATATGGGCACTATCCGAGGACAATACCCATTACGTTGTTGAGAATGCAAGATCTGTAATTGAGATTTTGATTACTGTTAATTTTTCTAATTCCGGTTTGATGCAGATCAGTAACGTTAAGAACAATCTTAACAGGCAACTTGACTTAGTATTCTCTTCCGGCGCAAATAATTGCAGAGTCTCAGAGACAAATCTGGTTCTTAGTACAATTGACTTGTATCATCCGCCTCTTTTAGTTTCATTTTCCAGTGAACTATGTAGAGTTAACATTAAATCCGAAACTTCACCCAGTTTTAATTTCCGTAAGGCCGATTTTAAGAAGCTAAATGAATTATTGGCTAACGTCGACTTTAACTTCATTCTCGATAATAATCACAACCTCGAAGTCCAAACTCTCAATTTCTATGCCGCGATGATTGAATGCTTTCAACAGTCCATTCCTTATACTGTACGAAGACACAAACTGGTAGTTCCACTCTGGTACAACAGAGAATTGCGATCACTGCGTAATCAATGAAACAAAAACTGGAAAAATTTCTTAAAGACGAGATTGGATTCCGATTACTTAATTTACATGAACGTTAACAATGCATTTTCGATCATGTCTCATGAACTCTATAACGATTACTAGTATGCAGTCAGAAATAATCGCTGACCCAAAGCGCTTTTGGCAATTCATTAACTATAAGAAGAAATCAGATGGATATCCTTCTATGATGAAGTTCGGCGATCATTGTTCTGGTGACCCCAAAACCATTGCTGGCTTTTTCGCAAACTTGTTTGATAGCGCCCACTCCAATAATAATGTCGAGCCTGATGCGGCCTACTTCAGTTACATGAATAACAGCGCTCTAGCGTCTCCGGTATCTATTCAAATCGATCTTGAAACTGTGGTAAGGAGCATCAACAAGCTAAAAGATGATTTTTCCGCTGGCCCCGATGGATTGCCTTCTATCGTTTTAAAAAATTGTGTTGGTAACTTAGCGCTGCCAATTACAATGCTGTTCCAAAAACGATCTTCTACGGAATATTTCCATCAATATGGAAAGACTCTTTTATAATTCCAACCCATAAGAAGGGATGTAAATCAGACGTCTCTAACTATAGGCCAATTTCGAAACTGTCCTGTATCGCAAAGTTATTCGAGAGTATTGTGTACGATTTCCTTTACTTTCAAAGTAAAACATTGTTTTCAATTAATCAACATCACCGATCCACTACAACCAATCTAACTGAATTTGTATCTGATACTTTGAACATTATGGAAGCTGGAAAGGAAGTTGATGTTATTACCACGGATTTCAGCAAGGCGTTTGACAGGGTTTCCCATCAGATAATTTTGTTTAAACTCAGAGCTCTTGGTTTCGGACCTCAATTCTTACTATGGGTGGACTCTTATCTGAGGAAACGTAGGTATCAGATAACTTTTAGGTCATCCATATCTGCTCCTTTTATAGCGACTTCCGGGGTATCGCAAGGCTATTTTTTCATCTTATCCATCAACGATGTCGATTTAATGATCAAAAACTCGTCAATTTCCATTAATGTCGACGGTATGAAAATTTACAGACAAATTTCAAGTTCCACCGATGTTAACCTATTGCAGAATGACCTCAATAACTTCATAATTTGATGTACTAAAAATAATTTAGATTTTTTTTTTTTTTTTTTTGTAACTATTGCCAAAGGCTTTATTCTTGAATCTTTCTTTATACGAAACTAACAAGAAGTGTGAAATTCTTAAAAACTATATTTTATTTTAAATTAAGCCTTAACCTATGTTAATACTTAATATCATTATGCATTATTATTATTATTAAATTATTATTATTTTCTTAATTTTAGTGTGTTAGCTCATCATGCACGTAATTATTAGATTATATTTGCCTTAGTAGTTCTCTAGCTAATTCGTTAGGGTGTGATTCCAGTTTCAGTTGGTACTTTAGACTGCATGATTTAATTGTCTCTTTAACAGTTTTGATTCCTAAATCTCTATGGATGTTGCTGTTTCGAATATACCAAGGGGCATTTGTAATGCTACGAAGTATCTTTGCTTGCGTTCTTTGTACAATATCTATATTTGATGCACTAGTTGAGCCCCATAGTTGGATATCATATGTCCATATGGGGATTAGGATCGCTTTGTATAGTAGAACCTTGCAGTCTAGAGAGAGTTTCGATTTTCTACCGATTATCCAGTACATTTTAGAAAATTTTATTTTTAATTGATTGCGTTTTGTTTCAATGTGCTTTTTCCATGTCAATCTTCTATCGAGATGAAGACCGAGATATTTGACGTTTGTTTGTTGAGGAATTGTGATATTATTTAATTTTACTCCTGGACATGTACGTTTATTCAATGTGAATGTTACATGAGTTGATTTACATTCATTCGTCCTTATCCGCCAAGTTTTTAACCAATCTTCTATTTTGTGTAGATGTTTTTGTAATTCTCTCGATGCTGTTTGAGGATTTTTGTGCGAAAATAATATAGCTGTGTCATCAGCAAAAGTTGAAGTGACAATTTTTTCAGTTATTGGTAAGTCAGCTGTGAATAACAAGTATAGCACAGGTCCCAATACACTACCTTGCGGTACTCCTGCCTTTATCTCGGCTAGATCAGTAGTGGCCGTATTTTGTTTCACCTGGAACATCCTTTGGGCTAAGTAGTTTTCAAGAATTGAATGAAATTGTCTAGGCAGAAGAGTTTTAATTTTGTAAATTAATCCTTCATGCCATACTTTGTCGAAAGCTTGCGCAATATCCAAGAAAACTGCCGAACAATATTTCTTTTCTTCTAAGGAAAATTTAATTGTATTTACAATTCTGTGCACCTGTTCTATTGTGCCGTGTTGCTCTCTAAATCCAAATTGGTGATCTGGTATAATGCGACCTTCAGATAGTATAGGTATTAGTTGTTGTAGTAGCATCTTTTCAAAAAGCTTTGAAATTATCGGAAGTAGACTTATTGGCCTGTACGACGAGACTTGGGTTTCGTCTTTACCTGGCTCAAGATAATTTGAGATATTTTCCATTTTTGGGGAAAGTATCCACATCTCATAATCGCGTTAAAAATATATGTTATATATTTTATGCATCTATCTGGTAATTCTTTGATCATTTTTCCAGTTATTAGATCATGACCTGGCGCTTTCTTAGGATTTATACTGTTTTTGATAACCGTTTTGACGCATTTCCATTTAAATTTTACTGGGTTTGGGTTCGACTCGTCCCTCGTAAACTGTGGTAGTACGCAATCGTTATTTTGTTCGTTTGGGGTGAACACTTTTTGTAGATGGTTTGAGAAAGCTATGGCCTTTTCTAAGTCACTTCTGGCCCAGTGACCATCTGGTTTCCTTATCGGTGGGTTCGATATCTCTGGCCTTTTTAAATTTCTTGCTGCCTTCCACAGTGAGTAATCGGTTTTTTCTGTTACAGTGAGCTCACTTAGGTAATTCTGTATTCCTAAATTTTGTTCTTCCCGAATTGCTTCTCTCAGAGCTTTAATAGCTCTATTTAATTTCCATTTATGCAAAGGAGATCGGTGAAGCTGCCACAGCCGCCGAATTGCCCGCTTCTCTGCCAATAACTTTTGAATGTTACTTGAAAGCCTTGTATTATTTTCGGAATTTTTGTTCACCGGAGTAGCTTTTTTTGCAGTCATTTCCATTATTTGACTTAAGTTTTCTATCGCGGCATCAATGTCTTCTGGTGTGCGAAGTGGAACATTGAGATGACAATTCACATTTACTATGTTTCTATAGAGAACCCATTTCGTTAGTTTGTTTGTTAAACGTTGGGGTGGTTCAGTTTTTAATGCTTGGGTACTTAGTGTTACTATTATTGGTGAGTGATCTGATGATAAATCATAACAGTCAACGACTTGAGCATTGTTGCGTGCTATTCCTCGTATTAAACAGAAATCTATTAAATCAGGAATTTTCTTTCTATCTGTAGGCCAATATGTGGGGTGTCCAGATGATAAATAATCTAGGTTTTTCTCGTTTATTGCTTCGTAAAGTTGCTTGCCCTTGGGTGACGTCAACCTCGAACCCCATTGCACATGTTTAGCGTTGTAATCACCCCTGCTAGAAATTTGATTCCCAACTGATTGAAGTAATCGATAAATTGTTGTTTTTTAATTACGTGTTTCGGTGGGCAGTAGACAGCCGATATTAAAAATTTCCCAGGCCATTCTTCCAAACTGATAGTTGTAGCTTGAATGTGATCTTTAGAATATTTCTGGAGCTCGTAGTGCTTTAATCTTCTTTTTATTAAGACTGCAGTGCCGCCGTGTGCTTTTCCATCCGGATGTTTGGTGTCATAAACGGAATAGCCGATAATATTAAAAAAAATTTGTTTTGTGAAGTGTGTTTCAGATATTAACATGATGTCTATATTTTGTTCGATAAGAAAGGTTTGTACCTCAGCTTTATGTTGCGAGAGCCCGTTGGCATTCCAAATAGCTATTTTTAGAAATGTCATTTTTGATTTTGGACTATAATTTGCATAAGCGTATTCATATTTTGCATCATCATGCTATGAAACTTTGAATGGTCTCGGTTAATTTATTTACCATGGTATGAATGTTTAGTTCCTCCTCATTAACATGAACTTTTGGTTTCGGTTTGTTACCTTTTAGGATACTTGCGTAAGAAACACCTGGTTGTGCAAAACTGCTGGCAAACGTCTCCAAGTTATCATTTTGTGTGTTTGCATTCGTTGGTTTGGTGACTATTGTATTTTTTGGAAACACGGCTCTCTGATTAAATTGCATGTTGAGCATTCGTTGCTCAGCTCTCATTTTAGGGTTTATTTTTCGTTTTAAGTCCAGATACACTGCGCAGCCCCTATAGTTTGCAGTATGATTTTCGCCGCAGTTATTACAATGTAACACAGATGGGTCATTGCGAGACTTGTCACACTGTTTGGAGTCGTCGAGTTCACCGCAAATAACACAAACTTCATTTAAGGTGCAGTATGCTTTCGTGTGTCCATATTCTTGGCACTTTATGCATTGGACTGGTCCAGACCTCTTCTTAGGTTCTTCAATTACTATTTTACGATGTAACAAATATTTTAATTTGTAAATCTTGTGAACTCCTTTTGACTTTTCTTCCTCTGGCTCTAGTTCCAAACGGAACATTGGTTGAGGTACCTTCTCACGGTTTACTATATTACCAATAGATTTGACATGGAAACCTTCCGCAGCAAGCGCAGCTTGTATGTCGCTAACATCTACGTAGCTTTCAATTCCTCTTAGCACAACAGTCAGCCCTTTTTGACTTTTTAGTTGGTATGTGTAATATTTTTTACCAACTTCATCAAAATGTTTAACAAGGGCTCTGAAGCCAGCGATTTCGAGTGTTTGAATCTTTGTTTCATTTATGTTACCTCTTTTGAGCGGGGCAATATAAAATTTTTAATCTGTTAATGTTGCGATGTTATTAACCAGATCATTGTTAGATGCTTCCCTTAAATAAATCGGAGGCGGTTTCTCATTTTTCAAAGTCGGCGCTGCGTTGGGGTCAACGACCTCTAAACTAGAGAATCGGTTGTTAAGAAGTATTTGATTAACACCTTGTTCAGACCGTGACACTTCGCTCCTGCCAGCAAACTGGGCAGATCTCGGGCTACGTTTTCTTTTAGATTGAACAGTGATATATCTATCCAATCCCGTTTGTACTAGATTATTTTCACACTAACCACGGTCACTAGAGTTCGTCGCACTGAGTTCATTGCTATTGTTTTCATTTAGCATTGTTAAATTCGCTGATACATTAATTTCTTCGCAGTTTTGATTTTTATTTTTAAACTGCGGTATAATTAATTCTGTTAAAGAAGCACTTTTAATCATAGGCATAGGTAATTTCTTTGGGCTGTGTTGAACTTTGCCCACTTGATACGCACTTGCACTTGCAATATTTTCTACATGAGACTGGTTCAAGTTTGTTGTAGATTGTGTTCGGCTTCCGATGTTCGAAGAATTCTTTTTTGGGGAAATTAGCCCCTTCATGTTTCTTCATGTAATTAGCCTTTTGTGTTACGAAAGGATTACTAGCACTGCAAAGAGGAGCTATAGATTAGTTCTGAAAACTCCATAGGAAACTCATCCTGAATCAAACCTTTCATCGGACGTTTTTGGTGAGCAATCCACAGAAGAAAATATAGGGGCTGATTTAGAATTAAACCTATAGCAGTAGAGGAAGATATTACGTTAGAAGAACCGCAAATTGAGATAAACGAGGAAGCTCAAATATTGGCACCAATATCAAGAAACACTCGAAGAAGGTCGAGAAATAATTTTCAAGAGGAACGAAAACAATTTCTAGAAATGCAAACCAAAAGCGCACAAGGGACTGAAAAAATTACAAGAGATTATGCCCGGTACTTACGAAAAATTTATGAAATAAAAAATGAAAAATTCAAAATGTGGAAAGAAATCCAACTGGATAAAAAACGATGCCGTCAACAAAATATGGAATATAAAATAAGAACAATCGAATATAAGGAAAAAAAAAATAGCTTTAAAGGAAAATCGGTCTAATTAATTGATAACCAAATAATAATTTGAATTATGTGATAAAATATCAAATGAATTGCGACGAAAAAGTCGGAATTATTTTTGTATTTAAGTTAAATAAAAAGTGAATTTATTAGAAATACAACTTTATTTAACAAATAGCATTCAATAGTTGAGTTCGCACTCTTTGTCCTATTTCTGTATTTTGTCCATACCGATCCCAGGAGTTCCGCATTGTCAACCTCTGTGTTTGTGTTCGCCTGTCCTATATTCTCCATTTCTATATTATAGGAAACGCACAAGTTGTGAAGTGCACAACACACGTTTATAATTGTTGGCGATTTCTCCGATGAATAATGAAGATGTCTTGCCCCTAGCATGCAACGGAATCGATTTTTTAGGACTCCAATCGTCCTTTCAACGATATTTCTCGCTTTGCTATGTTTCGTATTGAAATGCCTTTCTCTTGATTCTTCTTCTGCGGGCCTAAATGGTGTAATAATGTATGGCTTCAGAGCGTAACCGGGATCACCTTAAATAAAAAATTAAGAAATCAAAATTAATTGTTTTTTTTTAATTTAAAACGAACGAACCTCATAACCAAGTATTAGTTTCACCATTTTCGTGATTGATTTTTAGTTGCGTATCCAGGTCGCTCGAGTTGAAAATAAATGAGTCATGGCACGATCCTGGATGGCTGCTATCGACGTATGTAATCTTCATTTGATCATCACAAACCTTACAAATACATTAAATGAAAAAGTATTAATAAACATAAACAAAATGTCCTTTTTTGCTACGCACAATCATAACATTTAGACTATAAAAACCTTTCCGGTTCATATAAAGATGTTTTTCTTGTTTGGGTGGCGCTATAATCTTTATATGAGTGCCATCGACACAGCCTATGACTCCTGGAAATCCGAATTTTTCGAAAAATGCAAATTTAATTATTTTCCGCATTTGTATTTGGAAACCGTATGTACTGCGGGCAAATTTCTTGCTCAAGTGTTCGACAAACTTGGCTTAAAATTTTAGAAAAAAAACCCAGCCATAAACTCATTCCAGGTACCAGTCTTGTAACTGCCTTCCGCCAAAAATCGCAATATTGCGGCTAACTTTAATACGGAACACGATCATCTGGTCAATTTTAACTTTTCCTCGATGTTGGATAATAAAAAGTTAAACGCTTCCTTATTCAGCCGAAAGTATTTAATGAATCTAATAGAAACAGCATAATTAGGAAAACCAATTTATGAAATGGTAAATGGAATAACTTACAAGGTATTAGGCAGTTCCAATGGATTGGATGAATCCCTAATTTTTTTTCGCTTGACAGCCATATTGCATATGTTATTATTTTCATTATCGGTATTGCTGTCACTGTCGCTGTAGAAAAGTTCTACGCTGCTCATTTTCTTATTTTATTAAATGTAATTAATGAAATAAAATATTTTTCACAAAACAATAATATTATTTTTGATTTTATTTGATAACAAATGTCAATGATCAGTGAAATATTAGGATAATTTTTAGTGCTGCCGCAGATGCATTGAGTTCATGACATTTGTCACATCACGTCACTTCGATCGACTAAGAGAATACCAATTTACAGTTGAAGTGAGACGACAATTGTCACGTCGAGTGAAGCGACACGACTAAGAGAATAGAGGTGTTAATCATACGGGATTTAGGGGTGATTTGTGACCGCGAACTTAACTTTAGAGATCATATCGATTTTATTGTCAACAGAGCAAACTCTTCGCTTGGATTTGTGAAACGCTGGTCTAAGGAATTTTTGAACCCTTACGTTACGAGGGCCCTTTATATGACATTTGCTCGGCCCCTGCTTGAGTATGCTAGTCAGGTTTGGTCCCCGTACCATGAAGTGCATATACGAAGAATTGAAGCGGTACAACGTAGATTTTTGCACTTTGATCTGCGCGGATTACCTGGGGTGGACATTTACAATTTGCAACCTTATCTCGACCGCTGGGAGCTTATCAACTTTAAGCCACTAAGTAAGCGACGATCTGTTGCAGATGTCGTATTCATTCATCATCTGTTTTCTGGCGGTGTAGATTCTGCAGCTCTACTCGAAAAGGTAAATCTTAATGTAAATAATCGTCCTTTGAGAACGATATCTGCTTACAGGATTGCTCCTCTCAGAATGACCTACGACCAGAATGAGCCTCTTACAAGAATGCTGCGCGAGATTAATAAATATTTCGAACTTTTTGACTATCACATCAGCAAACTTGCTTTTAAGAAATTATTATTTGCCAATAGATAAAGCAATTTTATTTTTATTTTTAGATTAATTGTTTTTTTTCTTTTTTACGTTTATCTATTTGACTTAAATACTCTATCGAGTATTTATAATTTTTCGGCTCTCTCCATTTGCGTTTTTAATTTTATTTTTGTTTAATTTTGTTTTGCTTTTTTATTTCTCTCTTTTTTCTTTTTTTGCCTTTTCCTTTTTTCTTCCAGTTTTAAATTTGCTTGTTCTAAGCAGCAGTATAATTCTCCTAAATTTAGTACATATAGATTCAGCCTTCATTTTTCTAATCATTGCTTTTTTAATTCATTGTTCATTTCGATTAATATTATTTTATTTTTTGTCGTTTTCTTTAATTTTTAATTTTTAATATAGTAGAATGATGTCCTTGTCTATAATTCCCTGGAATTATATTCAAAAAATAATAAATATTATGTTGATGGTCACTCCTCGCGTACGGTCAGGGAGGGGTGATTGGTCGTTGGGAATTATTATTATTATTATTATCTTCAGAAAATTTGCTTAAATAATAAAATAAAATAAATTTTACTTTAAGCAATAGAAATAGTTAATAGTATTAATAGTTTAATTCTCAGTTTAATTTTAATCATAATATAGTTTAAACTAAACCATAAATAGTAGTACTAATTAACTAATAGATTTTATGTTCTTTAAAAACTAAACAATACTGACTATTCTGAATCAGTACGTCACCTTCATGTTGCAATATCCATTCAATTACACATTTACATGGAAGATGGGTCGGTACTGAGTTATGTACTGCAACAGAAGGTCAGAGTTGTGTTTTGAACATAATCGATATCATCTTGATGAAGAACTCACTCTTGCAACCTGCCTATAATGAAATTTCAAATCCAGTACCTTGCGGTTCAAGTGTCGCAGCTTTAACGTGTGATGAAAGTGTGGTCTCGGTAAGCATCGTTAAAGTTTTGCGACATGAATGCTTTTGGATGTTTGGCTCCATCATCATCGTTCCAGTCAACGCATTTACCACTGGTATTAGATTATATGTTAAATTTTTTTCACGGTTTTATGTGTGTTAAAACCGACGTCATGGAAAATGTTTTGTTCAACTTTTCGCCACATGGTATATTACGCCAAATTTGGTAGGTGTAGCTTCGTAAATTGATAGAAAGAATGACCAAAGTCAGGATCGGGTTTTCGCGGGACTCGTGAGCTGACGGGATGCGAAACTTCATCTTTCAAATCGACGATCGAGTTGAATCTATTTATTTAGTTTATTTATATATTTATAATACAAAGTCGAAATTTTTCTAGTAGATTATCGAACAAATTTATCCGAAGTAAATTTTTAACTAATGTATAGCAATTTTTTTGCACATTTACTATGCGCTACATCTCCGAAGTCTAAATAATAAACTGATTTTCAAAATAATTTCGAGTCCTGTACCGCCCTTTCGAGTCCCGTTCCTGTACTCGAAATTATTATGTATTATTTATTTTTGTTATTTTTAATTTTTTTCCATAAACTGGGTGATTCCAATGATTTTTGGCTGAAATCGGGCACTTTTTTTTGTAAATATTTGGAAAAGTATGTAGCATTTACGAGAAAACGATTTCACGCAAAATGGTTGTAAATTTAATTTCACACTAAATTTCTTCAGATAATTTGTCTTAACTTTTAACGGAAATGTCGAGTTTTAATAAAAAAAAACCTTATTTTTCAAAAATTCTACATCTCTAAAGTTAAATCAGGAATTTTTATGAAATGCGAGATTATTATGAAATTTGTGTATACTAGAAATGGCATCTTCCAAAACGACAAAGAATTAAAAGATTCAAATAAATATAATGTTTAAATTTTCAACAAAAACGGACCTTGTTGGTACTCAGAAATGTATGCAGTAATAATGATTTTTTAGTATACAAGACAGGTTTACCAAAATTCCGGTATTGGTTTAATTGTTCGCTCTAGAAATCAAGCGTGGTGTATTCGAGATCCCTGTGTTCTTTCATGGTCAAAGAAAATCTGAATGCACCCATTTTAACCTAGCCAATCTTTATTGTTAGAAATAATATATTATGTTATCGTTACAATTAAAAATTATTATTTTATCAATAAATTACTCAAAAGCTAAACAAACAAATTAAAAATCTGAATTACACTTCCCCTCGCAAGTAATAAAAAATTTCACCAAGAATCAAATACATGCGACTATACGAGTATATGGTGAAATTTGTAAATCATTTTAACCCTTAACATTAAGTCGCGCTTAACTAGTTTTTATTCAGATAAACTTTCCTTGGTCGAAATAATTTCCCTTTAAATGTATGTAAATAAACGAAATATGTGAAAATATTTTTTAAGTATTTTGATCAAAATAATACTGCACAGTGATATTGACAGAAAATATAAAAAGCGGGATGAAAATTTTGATAAATAGGATTTCACGTTAGATTTTAAATGTTTATAGAAATATGTTATAGGTATAAATATTCTATGCTCTGAAATGTACCTTATGAAAGGGTTGTTTATTTATATTTTATTGTACAAATATGGTCAGACAGGTTTACCGGTGAAATAAAGCCGCGAAATGATTCAAGGAATTTAATAAAGTATAATCGTAAGAATATTTTATTTGGTCGTTCAACTCAATTTAAAATGATTTTAGTTGAAATGATTGTGTTGAGAAAGCAGATGTTGTTAGATTTTGGGTATGTGAGAAACTTAGGCCCGAATTTATGGTCGCAACTATTACTCTAAATAAATACAGTGCTCGTTTTATAAATTTATAGTTAGTATTATAGATTGTGAATAATTTTTTCAGATATTCTGTAGTAATAAGTGTAGTAATAGGTTTTGATTTCGAATCAATTTAAGCACATTAAATTTACAACCTCCCGATTGTGAACTACCAATACCCTTCCTTCACGCCGACTACTTTGGTGCATTTTGAATAGCTTTCTGGCGAACACAATTTTGACCTTCCATTTAATTTTATCAAATTGTCAACTTAAACATGCAACAGCTCTCTCAGTTAAACTAGGTTTCCTGCGCATTACTGAATTCGGTTGCTTAGAATTTCTGGTTAAAATGTTTGGTGAAAATAAGAATTTATGGCTCAAATGAAATAATTGCAATTTAATTAGTCCTAAATATGTGGCAAATTTTTGTAGAAAAAAATTAAGGATAATAACATCAGAATTTCGTGAACTGATTGATGTACGTTTGCCTTCCATCTCTAAAATATAAAAAGTTTCAATTTTGATGAAATAACTCATTTTAACGCTTGTAATATCTGTGAATCTATCTGTCATCATAAAGCAGTCCATACTTTATTCGAATTTGGGTTTTCACTCGATTACATAAATTGGTTTAAGTCATGTCTATAAAACTAGCGACAATTTATAATATTGCAAAATGAGAAATCAAAATGACACATCAGGACCGGAATTTTTATTGTTTACATAGATCGAATAACGATGATGAAGGGCAGGTTTTTCGTACGGTAAATAGAATGCTCAAAACGGAAACATTCCAAAGAGGCTTAGACAGATTAAATGAGTGGTGTGATCGACACTCGCTATATTTAAATATTACAAAACGCAACATCATGTCTTTTCATCGTAAAATTAATCCGTTAATTACATCATACAAAGTCAACAGCAAAGTAATGCAAAGAGTCAATGAGATTATGGGCTTACTCGTAGGTGTTATACATTTATCGAAAACGCCAGTTTCAATAAACATATTGGAAATAGTGTTACAAATCGAATGCCATGTTTGGATTTATTGAACGATGGTAAGGTGAATTTAAAAATATTAACCGGCATTATAACCAAAATTTACCACTCCATGTGTCTCGTTACCTCCGTACTCAGAAAGATGCATGGATTACGAAATATGCACGCTTGAAAATAGTTGACTTCACTTGGGCGTGGCTTTTATTATTTTTTTTAGTTTTGTTCATTCACATTGATTCAGCTTACATTTTGAAAAACACAACTATTCATGTGACATGCAGGACATTTCGAAACCTTGAATTTTTAGCATTAGAACACCTATCCACAAATTAGAAAACAACCCATGACAATCCATCATTCAATATTTGACTTTAATTTATCACAGGACAACTTAAAACAAATTCTGATGAATTATTATTTTAATGTTAATTCAAAATTTGGTTTCTATTTTACGTTTTATTTTTTATTGTTTTAATTTTTTTGTTTTAATTTAATTTTTGTATTAATCTGAATGTTTTGTTTTAAGGCTGAACCAGTCAGTCCGTAAGAGCTTAAGTTGTACTCAATTTTGACCATTTACATGACAGTTACAAACCAGCAAGACTTTAGGATCTGTTTATTGAGTGTTGAAAAGATGATTTCAAAAATTAATTGGTAAAAAATCGTAATGGAGATTACGATTTTTTACCAATTAATTTTTGATCCAAATATAGGTCAACTTAAGCTCTTAGAGGACTGATTGAGCCTGTAAATCTGAAATCATGCATTAAACTCACAGAATAAATTTCTTTATACATAAATAAATAACTGAAATACACAATTTAAACGCGATAACGTAACCGCAAAATTTTTCGCCGGCGATTACATTGTACTTAAATCATCTATTCCAAAGCCACTGGTTACTGTTACACAATATATGGTTATGACATATTTATTACCGCCCAGGTTTTAAGCTTGAAATTAACTACAATACCCTCTTCGAAGTAAGATCCGATCCTGAAATATAATTTATTGATGCTACCCTCAACTTTAACCTTAGCCATATTTCGATTCTACACGGCGGATATATAGACCTTATTTTATCCAATAATCCTGATAGTTTCAATATGTAAGGTCCTGAAATGATTCAACTAACTGTATTAAACACTCGCTCAATAAAATCATTTGGCTGTATAAACTGTCTAAATATGAGGTAGATGTGTACGTCGAAATCTTTCTTCAGCGGATTATTGAATCGTTCGATTATTGAACTGAGAATTATGTTCTTCTAGCCAGAGTATCGGAAATCAATCACCCACTGTGGTATGGTCTCATTCTTATCAAACATGAAAACCAAGATGAATAAAGTAAAAATCTCATCTAACAAAGCCGGTTCACAACTGCAGCTTGGGCGTCCTAAGTCGAATGGAGCTACTATATTTCGCCAAAGGTACTACCACTATTCTACTTTGCTTTAAACTATTGCAGTTTGTTAAGGCCATCGCGTGATTGAATATTGAGTTTGCACCCAAATATGAAATGAACTATTTTAATTTAAAACCAGTATTTATTTGAGATAAAATTTTGAAAATCGACAGGTTACGATTTAATTACTGACAAATTATAAAATAGCCGCCAATCATAGCTTTATAATAAAGTTTTATGAATTCATTCCAATATTGTGGGTAATGGGAGAAGCAATCATGATGTTACGGCTAAGCTCGTCATCGTCCCTCATTTCCAAGATCTTTGTAGCACGGGGAAGTACCACAAGTACTGCATACATATATTGTACCAAATGCAGGAATAATAGTAATACTATAAACAATATATAGTGGCCATTTCAATTGGTGTACAAATTAGCTAAAATCAACCCGGATTTCTCAGTTCACATCAACAATTCGGACAAACTGTTCCGATAAATTATGATTGTCAATCAAGAGGTAACAAGTCAAAATTTTAAGCTCTGTAAAGCAAAATACATGGCTTATAAACAGAACTGCATCCATTGGAGTTAAATCGGCATAAACGGGCAGTTAAATTGTGGATCAATAAAATAAAATTTCCAATTATTTTAAAATACTTACATCAGTAACAACGACCTTGAGTGTGCATTGCATTTTTATGGTATTGGCTTAAATGAAAAGCCGTGTCATATAGCTGCATACACGTTTTGCCTATGTAAATTGTTGACCTTAACTAATTTTAAAACATGCCCATTTAAGTTGGATTATATTGATTCGAATTTTTAACCGAATTATATGATTGTCGATATCTATATTTGCATATTTTTTACACTTTTATAACATCACATAACTGAAATAATCGTAGAACGAAATCCTGTTGTTGAACTCTGTTACATAATACACCCAAATTGCGCATTGAAAATTTCCCGAAAATAGGCTTAGTTTCTACCGTTTAAGCTACGTATTTCTTTATATCCATTTCTATTGATTCGAGATAGTATGGATGTTGAAAATTTGCTGCTGTTGAAATTATATATACATTTTTTTACATGTACGTACATTTCACAAAATTTGATAAAAAAGGACTATACGCACGACCTGCGGCAGAACAACCATTACTTTTATTTTCCTATTTTCCATTTTTATTTCCCAATAAAACAACAACAAGTATGTAAGTATATTTGTGGTTGTGCGTTTTGAATATTTTTTATAGCATCACATAAAAACTCTCTAAATCACCCTTTCCATTATTATCTGATAACAACAACAACCAACTTTGGGAAATTTCACCATCCGGTTTTGCAAGACCTGGATACTATGTGTGAATTTTAATAATACAAAATAAAAATCATGGAGAAAGGGCACAATTTTTATATTCTGAACGATAATAATTTCCTCTTACCCAGAGAATTGTCCAGTTCGGATAGCGCGCACAGGCAAAAAAAAATATTTACTTTACACTCGCATACGTTGAAAAAATCTGAAACTGTTTAAATATTCACCCAAAGTGAAAAAAAATTATATGTACGAGAGCTTTTAAGCTCCTCCTCGTCGTCGAATATAAAAATTGTATATAAAAAAAGCTTTTTCCGTATTTTTATATTTTGCTGCCGTCCACACACATACACGCACACAATGAACACATTTTTTTATACGGTGATTTTATCAAATAGTTTATAGTAAAAGTTGCAGAGAAATATCATCTCATTTTCACTCATAGTATAAGTAGAATTATAGGGGTGATACGAAATGGAGTGTATTTTTTTTGTATACATATATTCGTGTGCTTTGAATTTGAAGTATGTATATACAGAATTTTTTTTTGTGTGTGCTGTACAAAATGGAAAAATTGTGAAAAACTAGGAAAAAAAATTAAGGCGTGGCTAGTTTTTTTATCAGTTGTTTTTTGATTTCCCTATCTCACGTTATATTATTGTATTTTTATAGCTTGACTCACACACAGCACAGAAAAAAATTCTCTTCTGTGTGATTTATCTAGGGGAGCACAACACAGAATAAAATGAAAAAATCTATCTACTATAAGGGTTATATGTATATGAGGGAAACTTGAATTGAAAATTTCGAATACAAAAAAAAAATTGTGGCTGACGTTGAGTGTTATTTTTTGTTGCTGTTAAAATAATGATTTTTGTTGTTGGGAAAATGTTTTGTTAGAAGTTTTTTTTGTTGCATACAGGGCGGTTTTTTTAATGTGTATATTTATATGTATGCTTTCATATTTTTAAAAACGGTATGGATGGAAAAAAGGGTTTAAGAACTGTACATACAAATTGTGTATGTGGACTGCTTGTTATACAAAAATCCTAACCAATACAAGTAAATAAGCTTGAATTATATTACATAAGCGTAGTCTCGTGCATACAAAAATATAAACTTTAGTTTTATGCGAGGCTGGAAGAATAAATTTTTGCAAAATTTTTATTCTACTTTTCCGGTGATCCTAATTGCAATTGCATTTTATTTTTTGGAGTATTATACCTCCACATACATACATATTATTCCCAGCCAAATGTATGAATTATATATTTTTTGGTTCCGCTCCCTAAATCTTATGCAAATATAACGTTGGCAAGCGATAAAGAAAACTTTTTATTTTTTACTAAATATAAATGAAAATTGGAAATACAATTAAACCCAAAACCACCCAGTGACGAATCCAAAAAGCAAATATTTAAACTAATTGTTTTAAGTGGTGGCCATTATGTCATAAAATTGATTTATGGATATGAAGTCGTTAAGATTTAGTATATGTTTGGAGATGTTAAAATTCGATAGGGATTTCGGAGGGGTACACGAACCAGATATGTTAATCGATTTCTAATTACATACACGAAATGTCACATATTATTCTATGCATTATATTTTCTCGGAAAAAATAGCAAAATAAAAAGTGATTACATGGAAACAGCTGGGAGTTACTAACTCATGAGGAAGAATAAGAAATCGATTCGTGATCCCAACCACATAAAAAAGTTATAGTGTTGTCTGAAATGCTTTTGAAATCCTAAACAATCAACATCTATAAACATCATTTTTGATAATTTTTAGATTATTTTCAATAACTAAGGTTGTAAACTAAAAAAGCCAACTAAATTAAGCTGATCAACAGTCTTACAAAGAAGACAATGACGATCTCTCTAAAGATTAGAGGCAGATACTGCAAGCCATAAACACACTCTTGCCTTGAAACTATTCGTTAGCTAGGAACACTACTGCGTTAAAATGACATGACCAATTATAATATTACAACACTGCAAAGCTAATTTCTCCAAATTTAGTAATTTATGAATCGCAAAAAACTTAAAGAAAGATTTTAAAAGTATCACAAGTTCCAAAAACATTAAACCTGGATCAAAAAGCTGGAAAAGAGAAATAACTCCACCACACATGAAACGTATAAAGCCCATGATTTGAAAAATAGATCATTCTATGTCATACGAAATCGAAATATACTCTCGGACAGGATCCAGAGAATATCGGGGCCTACATTTTTAATGGGGAATTTACTTAGGCCATAATGAGCCTAAAATTATTTGTATGTCTATAGATCTTGGGTTGCATTGTAATTTGCATTTTGGTCGGATTTTCGCTTTGAGTTCTGCTTGCTTTGCAATGGAAAAGGCTAATGCTTTTTCTATAACGAGTGAGCGTAAAAAAAGATTTTAATTTTTTAATTGTTTTTAAAATCATTTTTTGATATGGATTCAGTTAACTTTTTCTAAAGCTAACAGAACCCGCCGTTTCAGTTAGAAGGGATGGACCCTAATTTTGTTTATAGAGGTGTGGGCCATAGTTTCATAATATGTGCTTTGTGTGTTGTACGGAAAATTATTCGCATGAGTGTATATAATATGAATAATTAAAATATATTGAAATAATATATAGGTAAAGTTATAAAAATAGACTTGTTCTAAAAAAAATAACGATTTAAATTTTAATAAAAAAATAACTGTGCAATAACGTACAAACAAATTAAAATGGATATGAATGAAATAGAACAAAACAATCAAAATAATATTGATATAATAAAAGAGAATAGAATGAACAGTGATACAACGAATATTGAACTCAATTTTAGAAAAAAATACTTATCATACAAATAATAAAAATACTCAAATAAACATAAAAACGTGAAATAAAAAAACTGATGTAAATCAAAAAAATTAAATAAATAAAAGTGAATATAATACATATAAAAAAGTAATAAATACAACTATATCCCAGGAGATAGAGGAACGTGTTACGGTATATTGAAAAAATTATTGAGGATTTAAACACGGCTGATTATTAGTTATTCAATTTTGGAAAAATTGTTGAAATAAAACAATTTGCTAAAAATAGACTTAAAGTACAAACACAAGAGTTAGAAACAGCAAATACTGTTTTGAATAGTATCGATTTAAACAGAATACATAAAATAAATTGTTATTTTCCAAATTTTATGATAGAATCTATAGGATTCATTATGAAATTCCAAGAAACATAAAAGAGGAAGTAATAAAAGAAAATTTAAAAGTGAGTTGTAAGATAATAAAAATAGAAAAGATCAAAAGGTGGTATGCAGATGAAAACATAGAAGATTCAACAGGGATTCAAATCATATTTAGGACTACCATATTACCGGATTTTATTAGCATTGTGATGCTAAAAAAAGTTTTTTATTCCATACCGAAATCGTTAATGTGCAAAAAGAGTCTGATTTACGGACACACAAAAAATAATTGTAAAGGGAAAGAAAAATGTATATTATGTGAAGATAGTCATACAAAACTTATATTGAATTTTTGACTCATAGATTGGAAACTTTGTAAGATTCACAACAATCAAATACAATGAACAAAATTTTCCATATTTAAATAAACATAATGAAGAACGGGAAAACGAATTAATAGGAAATACTAATATAATAAATAAAAAATACGAGGATTATAGCAAAGAGATATTTAAATTTAGAAAATAAAAAACCCGAAACGGATTTAATTTTAACTGAAATATTAGAAAATATGATAGAAATGGACAAATACATGATAAAAAATGATAAAAAAGTGTAAATAATATAAATAATAAAAATAATGAATAATATAATTACTATATTACACTTAAATAAAAGAAGTTTAAAAAAAATAATAGTAAATTAGAAAAATATATCAATGACAAAGATAAAGATATAATAAGTTTTATTGAAACAAGGATTAAAAAAATAAAATAGCCTAACATATTAAAAAATGGGGATGATGTATATGGTGGTATTGGCTTTTTGAATAAAAATATACATTTTTATGAAAATCAAAATCAAAAATATGAGCCAATAGAAGTTTTAAAATTAAATATACCAGATACAAATATAAACAATCAAATAATAAGAAATACATATTTTAAATAAAATAATTAAAGATAATAATAATAATATAATTACAGTGGGTGATATTAATGGACAACATCTTTCATGGGAAGACAACAGAAAAGAAAATAAAAGAGGGAAATACATTACAGATATAATAAATAAATCAAACATTATTATTATTATTAATGGGAGAGAAACAAGAATCGAAATAAAAGAATCGGGGCTGATGGAAATATGTCGGCAGTTGATTTAGGCATAGTTAGCGCGGAAATATTGATTTAATTAAAATTGGTGGAAAGGACCATTTACCATGTGTAATAAAAATCCGGGACATTAATATTGAAAATAATAAAATTTAAAATAATAATAAGTAACCTTAATTTAATTAATCCAGAACATTCTTCTACGAGAACATAGAAGAATATGAAGAAATTATAACGAATTTAATTAATATAAGTGCCATAATATATGATATAAATAATAAATACATGCATAAATATTGGTGGACAAATGAAATTAAAAATATGTGGAATATAAAAAAAACGAAAATTAAAATTTTTAATAGAAATAGAATAATAAATATTGTGAAGAAGAACTTAAATTAATAACTAATAAAGAAAAAATTGGAACAAATTCATCGAAAAAATGAGACCATTCGATTTATTCGTGAAATTTGAAGAAAAAGAAAAATTTTTAATAATAAAAACCAGGCGAGACAAAATCATTTATTTTTAAATATAGATATAAAATATAAAAAAATTCATTGAAATTAATATAGCAGAATCTAAAATAGAAGAGAAAAATAAATTAAAATCTAATGAAATCATTGAGAGACAAGAAGTTAATGAAGTACAATAAATTATTAAAAAAAACAAAAAATACCGTGCCAAGAATAAATAATACGATTAATAAAATTCTAAAAAATTTAAATGATAATCACATTGATGTTATAACCAAACATTTAAATAATATGTGAAAAGCAAATTAATTATCCGAATAAATGAAAATTGATTAAAATAATACCTTTCCGAAAGCAAATAAAGATTTAATGATATAAATAATTATAGAGGAATAAATTTACAAAATGGACAATTCGAAAAAAGTAATTTTTTGAAGAATTATGTTTTGGTTTTAGATATGATTTATCGTTCACAAATTATTTAGATAATTTAATAGGAATATTAGAAAGAATAAAAATTAATAAAAACGAAACTATAATAATATCAACAGATATAGAAAATGATTTTAATCGAGTACACATCGCCCATTTGCTGGAACAGTGACACAACTCAAAATTTTTAATTTTTCAGTAGAGCGGTTTGAAAATATCGCTCAAAATTATTTGTAAAAACGGCGTTTTTCAAAAGTACATAAAAATACATTCTGATTAGTAAAATAAATTTTTTTCTATTCCTACATCCTCAATGGGATCTTAATTTTAATAATTATTTAATATTTTGCAAATTTTCTTAGGATAGTTTTCAGTATCTTCAAATGTTAATTTCTTTTGCGAATTGAGTGATTTTTTATATGAAAGTTTACTTAATTTGCTACAAATAACTACACAAGTGAGTATGATTTGATACAACATAATAAAAATATGAATTATTAGGTATCGTTTGATTCGAATATCTTAGAAATGAGTGAAATTTGAGTTATGTCACTGTTCCAGCAAATGAGCGACAAATATTAATAGATATAATGAAAAATGTTAAAATACAAGATAAATATATTAGTTGGATTTACAATGGGTTAATAAATAGAGTTATAATTTTTGAAGAAAATAATAATAAAATTTTTAAACCAACAAAGAGTAGATCCACTGAGTCCGAATTTATCTAATATACATCAATTAATCATCAGTTAAAAGAAGATAATGTGGATATTTTTCAATATGCAGACGATTTTTGATTTATAATTACAAGTAATAACATTGAAAATTTAAATAATAAAGCAAATGAAGTATACAAAAATTAACAGATAAATTAAATTGTTTAAAATTAACAATAAATACTGATAAAACAACGTATATGAAAATAAACTATAAAAAGTTAATAATAAAATTAAACTCAAAATAGAGGATAAAATAATAAAAATAACAGATAAAATAAATTTTTTTAGAAATAGTTTTAAATGCTTACAAAAGTTCAATTGAAAGTAGAATCAGGTATAATGTCATAACAATTGAAAGTAAGGGGTTACCATAAATGGTAAAATTAAATATTTTGTATCAACAGATGAAATTTTCGATATTATAAACAATGCCCACTATACTACTGTTTATGAAAGACGAATGGTTTAATTAAGGAAACAAACGTTATATATAAAAACATAATTATAGAATTGATTATGTTATATTTAAGTTTGTGCATACGTTGTCAAAAATAATCGAGAAGGTCTAGTCGTAAAACCGATTATTGCTAGTCAGCTCAAACTCTTGATGCCAAGTGAACCTAATAGATTTACGATCAAGGCCCTTTAACAAAGTCCGTTATATTGAAACCACTCAAAATTAAAATAGCAAAAGAAGTAGCGGAACATTTGTTTGAAATTTTTAGTTTAATGGAAGCACCTCAATTCTTGAAAGTGATAATGAACGCGAATTTTCTAATAAAATAATCATGAAATTAGTTGAGCTTTGGGATGGTATAAAAATTGTACATTATAAGCCAAGACACTCTCAAAGTAAAGGTTCGGTTGAACGGGCCAACCAGGACATTCAAAATATGTTGGCAATGAGGATGGCTACAATAAATGATCTGATTGGTCTCTCGGTTTAAAAATTGTCCAAATGATGAAAAATCGTGCTCGACATTCAGGACAAACGCTATACAAAGCGATGTTTAGGGCGAGAATGACACTTGGCTAAAAACTCATAATTTACCAACGAAACTCTATTAGTTCGATCTGATCTGTAGAAGAACCATCAGAATATCTGCAAGAACAATTTGACTGGCAGACAAAGGAAAATTTAGCACTTCTGTTGAAAAATAGAATCTTATTGAAAATAACCGATTGATTGCAAAAGAGAGTTTACAAAATCAAGTAGCTCAGTCAATCAAATTCCAAATATATTCCGGCATCAAGAGGAGATCGTTAAGGTCCCTATACCTGGATTTGATCGGGTCAAAACAGATTCCAGAAATTTGCTGTGCGCTGTACTAAGTGCTGATAAAATAAATCAATTATACAAATTAGACACGAACGACGAAACATTAAAGAACTTTATACGAGAAATGAGTTTGATATTTGCACAGAAAAGTTGATGGAGACTCAACCACAGTCAGGGAGGCAGTCAGAAAGCAATCACTGATGGGAGGCCAGGGCTTTAAAATTGCAACTGCAATCAAAATTGTTACTCAGCCCTACAATTGGAAATGCATACATTTATTTATAAGTTATAACATATTTAAAATTGAGATAAAGAATTAGAAAATATTTTATTTCATTGTCAAATATTTCTAACAAATTATTGATTTGCTTCATTTGTTATGATTTCTAGATAAATTCGCAATCATAAGACAGTTTAGGGTAAAATTGTTGAATTCGATCTACTTTTGAACTACAATAATAATTGAGAGGTAATTTTGGTAATTTAGTTACGAATAAATTCAGTTATTACTTTTAACTTTGAATATTTCAGAAAATCAGAAATTGGCTCATCATAATGCAGGTTTATTTATTATTTTTTCTAGCCATATCTTTGTTTGGATCGAGGCGTATTTGGAAAATAAAATTATTTTAAATGTTTCGAAATTGTTTGATTTATTTGGTTTTCCTAGACCAGGCATTTCAAAAAAGCATAACATATAAAATAGGAAAGAAGTCGAATGAATTAATTCACTAAAGCGTAACAAATTTTTTATAATAAAAAAATATGTTTATTCTCGAACTTTATATCAGCTGTTGTTTGGTATTTTGAAGTTTACGAAAGTAGGCCAAGGTTAGCCCAGTAAACAATGACCGTACTTTCACAATATAAATGTATTTTCAAATGTTTTTATGTACTTGCAGTTTATTTAGACGGCTAGAGAAAAACTTAATTTCTTAACGGCGAGTCACTTTTTATAATTACGATAATATGCCTTCATCAAATCAACAAAAATTATTAAATTAAATAAATAAAAATTATTATTACTAAATTATTTAAAAACTAGTCAAAATCCTGCATTCGACCTTAAACCTCGCATTCTAGTTTTGTCAAACTTAGATCCTTGTACATCAATATTTTGTCCCTCTAATTAACATTGATCGACAACATCCGGCCTAGATATTGTTTCGAATTTTGATAACATAAATTATGTTAAAACAAAACTGGTTTAAACATCCTTACTTAAAAAATGAATGGTATAAATTGGACATCTTTATTTTCTAATTTAGATATAGATTCTGCAGTGAATGTGTTTTATTTTAAAATTTATAATATGGTTGAAATAATATCCCATTTATTAAATCATATAATAAAAAAGACTCGCCATGGTTAACTCCAAAAATAATTAAATTGATTAAACTGAAGGATAATCTTTGAGCTAAATCTAAAATGCATAATGAATGCATAACGAAAACAAAAAGTTTAATTAAAGCAGCACAAGCCAACTATTTAAATTCCATTGAAAAAAAAAATGTTAGTCAAAATTCAAAAGATTTTTGGTCTTATATATTCCTTCTATATCATTAATTATCTTATTATCTGCATCAAATGTTACCGATATTTGTAAATTTTTAATGAATTATTTCAAATCGATCTCTTACTAACCATAATTTTTATCAGAATGATTTTGATCATATTATATATAAAGGTGATTTACCAGGATTTAGTTTATAAATGATACGTTATCGTGATAGATAAGTAATCTGACAGATAATTCTGATACAGACTATTCCCTGTGGAAAGCCACCAAAGGATTAAAATGGCCTAAAATGCAAGTGCCACCCATTAGAATGGGGATGATGAAAACTGGGCTCGCAGCGAAAAGCTGATCTGTTTGCCGAACACCTAGGAAATACCTTCAACCCACCAACTGGACCAGCGGATAATGAATATCTAACACCTATAAGCAAAGTAGACGAGGCTTCTGTGCTGCTAGTTACTCTGAAATAAATTAAACAAGAAGTAAAAAACTTCAAAGATAAAAAGCTCCTGAATAGGACTTGATAACGGGGCAAATAATCAAAGCTCTACCAGAAAAAGCACTAAAAAAACTACAGCACATAATCAATGCTATCTTTAGACTGTATTATGTCCCGAGACAGTGGAAAGTAGCGGAAATCATAATGATTCCAAAGTCTAATAAATCACTAAACGACAAAACAGCGTATAGACCTATTCCTTTGTTAACAACAACATCAAAAATTTTCGAGAGACCGTTTCTCAAGAAATTAAAGCCATTTATAGAGAGCAGAAATTGTATACCAGCGGTTTCGAGAAATGCACTCAACGATAGAA
Organism: Nephrotoma appendiculata; assembly: GCA_947310385.1. Lineage (NCBI taxonomy): Eukaryota > Metazoa > Arthropoda > Insecta > Diptera > Tipulidae > Nephrotoma > Nephrotoma appendiculata. The sequence goes on from OX371225.1 coordinate 90,297,984, forward strand.
CAGGTACATAGGATTACTGATACAATTGAGGAGGCACTGGAAAAAAGGAAGTATGTTCAACAATATTCTTAGACGTAGCCTAAGCATTTGATAAGGTTTGGCACCATGGTCTACCGTGATTTCCAAAATAACATTTTGAATTGCTAACGCCTAGGAAAGGGAATACTCAAAATTAAAGAAAATATTGGCAGGGGTTCCACAAGGCAGTGTTCTAGGCCCCGTATTGTACCTTTTGTGTACAAATGATCTACCAAACATAGAAGCTAGAACAGGAGCTACAAAATGCTGTTAATATAGTAAATAACTGGACAAAAAATGGACACTTAACAAAACGAAATCAACACTTATCAACTTTACAAATAGGAAATTAGAATATATTCCGATTAGATTGAATTCGCAACAAAGTTGATATTCTGATAATGCTAAGTACCTCGACATGATACTAGACTCTAAACTCAAGCGGGAAGCGCATGTTAAAAAGAAACTACTAGAACTGAATTTAAAATTCCAAAAAATGCACTGGCTCATTGGAAGAAACTTCGAATTGACAACGCACAACAAACTGCTGTTATATAATCAAATCCTAAAACCTATCTGGACGTATGGTATTCAGCTTTGGGGCTGCGAACGGAAAACTACAGTGAAGATCATTCAAAGATTTTACAACAAAGCACTACGTAGTAATGTGAAAGCTCTTTGGTACATTAGAAATGACAATCTCCATCGAGACTTCAGCGTGGAATACGTTAGCGATGAAATACAAAAATTTGCAAAGAGTCATGTTCCGCGACTGTAGCAGCATGACGACGAGGAGCTGCAGAACCTACTGGATCGCACCAAAGAACCGAAACGCCTAAAAAGATCAAAGCCTTTAGAATTAGTTGTTCGCTGAGCCACTTAAATCAAAGCACTGACAGCTGGGATGAAGCGATAGATTTCATCCCACAAGAATAGACTACTAAACTAATAAAACAATATTACTAGATAATCTATATGAATAGTTGTAATATTATACAGAAATGAAGATTTCTTAAAAAAAGTCTTGATAGATTAAATATTAAGCAAAGTGCTGGACCTTATGGCTTACCACCATTTTTTTGGAGTGCGATATGATGGGATGTTATATTTACGTCAAAACGGTTCACTTTTAGTTTTACAAACGAATACTATTTATTGTATGTATATATTACACGTATATATATTTATTTTTCACCCCACTGTATTTATTTATTAATTTAGTAAAATTATTTTTTCGGTGTGCACGTGTTGTTCTCTTGACATGGCGTGAGAGAGTAAAATATATTTTTCTCTTTTTCTTTTGACATTTTCGAGACGAGGAAAATCGACATAAAAATTAACTGATGTTAACTTCGCATATTATTATTTATTTCGATAATGCCAATATATTCGTACGGCCAATTTATGAGTGCGCTCGTGCGCGGTTGATTATGAACGTCGATTATTAATTGTCAGTTATTGATCGATCCAATAACAATTAATCGATTATTAATTGAATTAATAATTGAATTAATTAATCAATTAATCGATTATTAATTGAAATTTCGATGATTGTACATAGAATCAATTATTTTGCGAATAAACGACTTGCTACAAATACGTTAAATTGCGGAATAACCCCGACATTAAAAGTTATCGACTTATATCGATGCTATGAGTAAATACTTGTAACAAACAATTTGAGAGACCTATTAATATTAAAATGAGTGAAAAGTTAAGTATTCATAAGTTCGATTTTAACTAATCGTTTATATTTTCCAAATTTTGTTCATAATACTATTATTTCTAATTTTCCAGTCGATGTCGTATATAACCGATTTCGCCAAGGCGTTGTTTTATAAGATAAATAAAGGGTAAATATATTTTGTGATTTAAATTAGGTTAACTTTTTAAATCTTATCTTACTGATCGTACCCAATTTGTTGCTATTCGTAATGTCGAGTTTACGTATGCGATCAAAAAATGATTCGCGAATCAAGCCAATCTTTGAGCGTAATTATTTCGCATTATTACTCATAATTTGTATTTTTTTTTTATTATGTGTATTTTATTATGCTTCCGATCAAAATTTTCCCAAAGTTAAAATTATTTCATCGCGGAAGGGGAAATTTGTATATGTTTTCAATGATTTAATTTTCCTTTGATTCGCGAATCATTTTTTGATCGCATACGTGAACTCGACATAAATTTAAATCGAAATTAAAATTTTTATTCGACCGAGCTCAGAAACATACTTTTTTTCAATTATTTATGAATGCCATATGAAATTGAGCATCATTTATATGTTTGGAATTGAAAATTATCATATTATCTCACAGTTTTTCCATGAAAACTCTCGACGGTCATAGCCGTCATTTGCTCATCACAACATTTTTCACTTCCCAGAGCAAATGACGACTATAGTCGTACGACGTACTTCGTACGAAGGATGTTCCTTTTTTTATTAATTAAAATATGCAGGACGGCTATAGCCGTCAATTATATATCGCCAAAAATCCGACGGCTATAGCCGTCACTTGCGGCAACGGCTTAAAATTGTTGAATTTGTAGCGTATATCGACAGTATAGCGGGTTGTTGTTAATGGGCAAGTGTAAATAAAATATAGAAGGCTGTTCGAAGTTACGAATGGTTTTTGTTTTTTTAATTTTTAATATACTTTTGTTTTTTTGAAAATGAGGGCATTCAAAAAGATCATGTCATGCAGTATTATATTCTTAAAATTATCATCAGCATAAAAGTATAATTAAAAATCTAAGTTAATTTAATGTTAAAAAGACAATTGAATAAATAAATATCTTTATGTGTTAAAATAAAATTATAGAAAGTGTTATAATCATTGTTAAACGGATACATCTGATACGACATTTATCAATATCCATGAACAAATAATTAATAAAAGCAATGGTAAAGCGGATAAAAGCGGATTTAAACCAGAATCCAAAAAACGTATCCAGCAGCAGTTCGAGAACCATAAAGCGGGTCCATAAAAGTGGTAACCCCGACGTTCCACCACAAATAACAAATTTAGCACGTGGTAATACATATGAACAATTTTAACTGCAGCCGAGATTCACATCAGGCGGCAACGTAAGACAGCAACATCAGGCGGCATTATAACATCACATTTGGTGGACGGCCACGTAACCGTGAGTAGTTTTCCGTATTTTCATTACCATTTTGCGTACCCCCCCCCCCCCAAAAAAAAAAAAAAAAAAGTACATTAACCCATTAAAACCCGAACTATGTTCTAATGGCCCGATTTCTCTGAAAATCACAATTCACGTATATTCCAAGTCGAAAAATGTAATTGTGAGAAAAAATTCAAAAAGTTATGTCAATGGGGCTCTGGAGCTGGTATGGTATATCATACAATGGGCAGAAACAGTAAATTTTTATATTGTTTCACTTTTTTATTTATTTATTTCTGTTTTTAATGATAAATTTAACAAATAATAATATAAATAAAACATATTACAATTCATTTAAAATTAAAAAAAAATAGAAATTTTAACACAATAAGTATCTATTTGAAAAATCTCTAAAAAAATTTGGAACAGGGTTTATGTAGAATATTTTCTGCAAGTCTTAAGCGAACCAAATCTCAAGTAAATTATAATAATGGGACCTTTGAATGTGCCTGTCTGTATAAAAACCGTCTGTTGGTAACGGCTTCATTTAACATGAACGTCATATCCAGTTGTATGATATACCATATACCATCGAATATTTGTCACTATAATTCCTTTAATTGCGAGTTATAATTTTCATATTCTTTAATTTTAAATTAATAAGTGCATCCTTTTTGTAAACAAATTACATAACACACAATAAAAGTTAATGACACAACTAATTTTTTATTTCCAACGACGATCCATTTTGTCCTTAATGCACATCGATCAAAATACAACTAAACGTTTTTTATCCGTTAGGTTTTAAATTATTTTACAAGTATACACCATCCTCAATCACTTAAGATAAAACAAAAAATCGTATGTATAGTATTCAAGAGAGAAGATATTAAGAAAGTAGTGATTTGCGTATGATATATCATACATCGGTCATTAATGGGTTAAAAATGAAAAAACAAAAACGTAACTTCGAACAGCTTTCTCTATTTTATTAACACTTGCCCATTAACAACAACCCGCGATACAGAATTAAGTAAAATGAATTCAAGGCGCTTCCACGAGTAGCCTGCGAACAGTCTAAAATATTGTGTCACAAAAGCTTGATTCCATGCAAAATCAAGAAAATCAATTATTATAACGGGTCCTCATTGCCTCGATGATTTTTTGAATTAATAAAATTGGACTTATCAAATATGTAACAGATAGAATTTTAGAAATATCAAAAACAATCGAATTCGAATATTTTGTTTAAACCACTAGTTTAGAGCTCTCATTTATTTATGCTGTACACAAAAGTACCGACTTATAATTTCCTTTAAAATTTGCAGCTCTATTTTTTATTAACGTTAAAAACTTTAAACCGGTCAAGCTTGGGCATTAATGAATTCTGCAGTCTGATGAGACGACCGAATTTTTAATGTAAAGAATTCAATGTTTTCATCAGTGCGAAACCAAGCTCCAAGATAATTAACAATTACAATTGTATTACCAAAGAACTCTCAAAGTGCTAATTAAGAAGAAAAAAATCATGAACGCACCTTTTTATACAAACTTGGAAGTGTACTAAGTTTTCTCTTACCAAATCCAATTACGAAGTATAAATAAAAAATTTATAAAATCGGACGGTAAGTGTCTGGTTAAAAGCACTGTGTAACAGCTTTTCGATTGCAACACAAAAAAAAACCGAAACAATGAGACTAAGCAAATAGATAATACAATAGAGAAATTTTTATTATCATTTGCATATATGTACCTATATACATACATCCATTCAAATAAATGATAATAACACAATGTAAATTGATTTTGATAATAGAATTTTTAATATAATTTGTTCATTTTCCGTATAACACAAGAAACGAAAACTAAAAATTCCAGTTTGAACTTTGAACAGACAATCAAAAAAGTAAAAAAAAAAAAAAACACAAAACGACAATACGAAAATAACAATAATAAAGTGTCACTCGGGTTTTCAATTCAAATCAATCAACAAAGTGCAATATGTTTTTTCCATTCAACTTCAATAAAAATATTGTTTAATTTTCATGAATAACAAAAATTTACCAACTCAAATTGTTTTTTCATGTTGATAAATCGTAATATCCGTATTTTGTGCCCTTATCATTAAAAAAAAATGTGTTTTAACCTTTTCTATGCTCTAATGTTATGTTGAAAATTGACGGTGGTACCGATGTCGCACTTATAACCTGAATGTCACGAGATCAAAATACGATGGACATAGGATTAATTAGAAAATAAAAATTATAACCTTAACTGGTTTGGCAATTGGCCCGGGTTTGATATGTTTTGTGGGGTAATTTTTCGTAATTGGTAATGCACATAATTTAATAAGAAAAACCAGTTTGTTTGCACATGGCTTCTATTTTTCTATTCGGTTTGCTACTACCAATTACACAGAATTGAGCAAAATATTCCTTGAAATAATATTCATAAGACAAATGTTTGTTTCCTTGTGAGAATTTAATTGTCAACCAACTTTCGTATACTAATCTAAAAATTACGATATTGACAGCCTATCTATCTATCTATTATATTAATACGCTTAATTTTTTCAAACTCAACGATAAAATGACCCCTAAACATGATCCGATCCATTTAAATTTTTCAGGGAAGGTCGACATAAATATAGCGGTGTGCCTTTGCTAGAAAAATCGGAAAAATTCCACCGGGAAGTACCTGAAACGGGTACCTCAGGTGTTTTCAGTAAAATTTTGTCACGACGCCAGAATGCCATGACAAAATATGTTTATATTGAATCTATGATCATGCGCATTACACCGCGAGAATGACAAAATTTATTAAAATTGTCGATGTTTTTGTGATGACACACTGTGATGACAAAATGAGTAGAAAATTTGTAATTGAATCTCAATTAAACAAAACAGAGAACATAAAATACATTTTGGTGTTAATATGTAGTTGTGAGCGTAAAAATACAATTTTGTCATGACACTCTATCTATTTAAGATTTAAAAATTAGCCGCGTACCTATATGAATTTACTTTATTTTTGATAATAGTGCATCAAATTTACATCTTAAAAAATCTTCTTAATTATTTCTTAACCAAAAATTCAATAAAATGTATTCACGAGACTGATTATTCAGTCACAGGTCAGCTTCTATCTATCTTCTATCTATCTTCTATCTATTATATTAATATTCTTAATTTTTTCATACTCAACCCTAAACATGATCCGATCCGTTAGATTTTTTCAGGGTAGGTTGACATAAATATTGCGCTGTGCGTGGGCTAGAAAAATCGGAAAACGTCCACTGGAAAGAACCCGAAAAGTTTTTGTGCGCGTGACATCTTGCAACATTTGAGAATTTTATGGGACGACCAAAAAGCAAATATTTTTGTTCAAATTAATGGCGCGCGATTCAAATTCAAAGTTGTAAAACAGTTGGTATGCGATTCAGATTCGAAGTTGCAACACTGTCGACACGCGAATCAATTTCAAAGTTAATAATGGTTGACGCGCGATTTAAATTCAAGGTTAATCATGCCAGGAGCAGAGCTCACAATCATAGACGGGTAGTGGGTGTTCCATTAGCTGGGAAAATCATCCTCATGTGTGGTGACTACCTGAAGGCGGGACGCGCGCGAACTTGCGGAGCGACCATCAAGTTGAACCCGCTTTGGAAATTGGTAAATAAGTTTACACTCACCAAGAACATGCGCGTCGATGAAGGTGGGGACGAGTTTGCGCAATATTTGCTCTCTGTTGGAAACGGCAATGCTCGAACCGACTCGATCACACAACCGGTAGATTTCCTCAAAGTGTAATCGATTTCGTGTATGGTGACATCAACACAACACCAGCTGAGGGAACCATCGAGGAGCGCACCATCCTTGCACCCAAGAATGATGAATGCGTGCTAACCAATCAGCAGGTGCTTGACCTCCTGCCCGACGAACAAGAAGTCAAACATAGTGCTGATAAACTTGAGACTGACGACATGCATGAGGAACTCCGCCTACCCGTCGAGTTTCTCAACAAGATTGAAGGGTCCGGATTGCCGCGCCATGCCATACCGTGAAAGGTAAACGCGATCGTTCGTTTGATGAGGAATCTAAGCACTAGCAAGGGTTGAATCAATGAAACACGCATGCGCGTCGCAAAAATAAACCGGTACATTCTGGAATGTGAGGTGCTGATTGGCTTCTCAAAAGGCGAGCGCGTTCTCATCCCATGCATTAAGCTCTCATCCTTGAAAGGCATCTCATTTAAAATGTCTCGCCTTCAATTTCTGGTTCAGTTCGCGTTCGCCATAACCATCAACAAGAGTCAGGGTTAAAGCTTGAAGAAGGTAGGAGTGTACTTGCCGGCCCCCGTATTTACGCATGATCAGATGGATGTGGCCTTTTCACGATGCCACTCATTTGAGGACTCAAGGTGTTTATCGTTGAGACAAGTGATCAATCAGCTGATCGAGATGGGCACATCACAACAAAGAATGTATTTTTTGAAGAGATCCTGTGCATGTAAATTGTAATATATTTTACTATTTTATTATCTACCTTCTACTACTATTTTATTATCCTTTTGTACATTTCTTATGAAATATTTAGATTAAAGTTTTCCTCAGCAATTGTGTGCTTTTCCCTTCTGAGATTTTAACATTTAGTTTGGGTGCGTAAGTGATCAAGTGATCCCGAGCGCGCGCTTCCTGTTTGAGGTATGAATATTTGACTTGACACGTAAGTCATACTGTGTACATTTGAGCGCGTGCTTGCCGTTTAAGATTTAAAAATTAATCACGCATATGAATTTATTTTATTTTTGATAAAAGTGCATCAAATTTACATCTTAAAAAACCTTTTTAATCATTTCTTAACCAAAAATTCAACAAAATGTATTCACGTGACTGATTATTCAGTCACAGGTCAGCTAGTTTAAAATGAGTCGCATAACGCAAACACATAAATGTTATGATCGGTTACTAAACTAGAAAATTGCTGTACGAAATTAGACTACCCAAACTTGACTCTTGTATTATTTTCACATGTTTAAAATTTGTATATTTTTTAAATATGGTTTTAATAGTATGTTTATGTAATCCAATTCAAATAGGCTCTTGTACATTGAATTATAAAGTAGGTCCTTTATTGTAAAAGTAATTGTTAAAATGGAAAGAAATGAGACTAATCACACCCCCCCACCCCCTGCGAAATGCCCGTATGTCTCATCCAGTAACAGTTTGTTCATTCCAGAGGTCATTTAGGTTTCGATGGACCAATCAGACATCACTCCGAAAATAACACGATTATGTCGGCCAAATCCCTTTATGAGATGTAGCGCCAACAAAATAAAATAAAAATTTTAATTTATGCATAATTTCATATTAATTTCAGATTAATTAACTTTAGGACGGCTGGAATAAAGGAATTTATTAAAATTTGTCATTTCCGCTTAAATGTTTGGAAAATAATCTGGACCAGTTCTGTTGCAAATTTAATTTAATACCGATTTGTTTTAGTAGTTTTTTCGAAAAAGTTATACTTTTTAAACTATTGCCAATAAACACATAGTTCCTATGTAAACTACTACTTTAAAAACTGTACTTCAAAAACAGTTTTGTTACAAATTTAATTTGGAATCATTTTGTTCTTATAATATTTTTTCGCAGATGCTTTATATTTTTAAATATTTGCAAAATTGAAAAGGCTTCATTTTCAGTTAACCGATTTTCGCCAAATATCATTGGGACTTCCCAATTTATGAAAAAAGATAAGTATGGAGTTTCACCCAAATCAGTAAATCCGTCCAGACTGTAGAGGGAACACTACTTCGGACTCCGGCAATATAACGATACGTAAGATCTGCAGAAATACCGAGGTCAATAATTTTCATGCTTGCTATTCTTTTACTTTGTAAAATAAAATAATAGTTACGCCTCACAAGCAACAAAGTTTCATACTATTCGTTTGAGAAAGTTATTCGTTGCAATCAATTTACTCATTTTTCAAAATCACATCCGGAACTCATTTTGGAATCCCTAGTATAACATACAAAGAGATATTTGTTTTATGAGAAAAAAATGTTAGTTTTCTTTCAGTACTAATTAACTTTATTTTAAGGCGACATAGCACCTTCAAATTTTCAAAAAATCGAAATTTTTTTTATGATAGAATATGTTAGAATGAACGTTTAAAAACATGATTTTAATGATATAAACATGAAAATCTAAAACAAAAAAATTTATTTTACTTATTGCGAAGCGCGCCAAGGTCGTTTTTTACGCGGTTATCTCGAAATGACGAACTTTAAACGCAGTTATCTCGAAATGACGTTTTTCAAGTTGGCGAGCAAGATTGAGAAAAAACTACTTATCCAATCGTTCTAAAATTTTAACAGGTTGATCTACATATATTTCTGCTCAGAATGGACTACGGAAGGAAAAATCGGCTTTCAATTTTTTGAGTTACAACTAATTGAGGGGACAAAAAACTGCATTTTCGAAAAAATGCCGCCATTTTTTTATTTTTTAACCAATTTTTTTCTTTTAGTTCATTCCAAGGGCGATTTAATGCTGAATAAAACCCCGTTTTGTTTTTTTTTAATCAGACGTTTTGAGAGTAGTTATGATGCACGCCGAGAATTTTCAGTGTTTTTGGAAAACCCTTGTAGCAGACGACCTTGTGCTAATAAAAATCTAAAAAAATTGTTTTTGTACTTTCAGTTAAATAAAATGTCAATGGAAAGTTTCATTAAAAGATATCTCTTTTTATTCCATTATAAAAAAAAACTTTGTTTTTTTTCAGTTTTGAAGATGCTATGTCCCCTTAAGTACTAAAGTTTCAGGCACATACGCCCTTTATCAACTTATTAAAATATTCTAATTATTTCGTTTCTTCTCGCGTTTATAACCATTTCATATAAATAGTTATACGGAATTTTGTCATTCAATAGTAGGTGATTCTGTTTGTACTTGTTTATCTCCATTTCCTCTAATCTGTTCACCCAATCTCCTTTCTTCAATCTATGTAATACCTGTAGATTCTCGGTGGAACTTGTACACTTGTGTTGTTTGTTTTTTAAGTGAAGGGAATTTTTGGATTTTATATCATGTTTTCAAATTTATTTTACGTGTTCAGAACCTGTTTACAAAATTTCTACTTGTCTGACTTATATAAAATGCATAACAATCACTACAACGTAACTTGTATACTCCGCTAGGGCATCTCGATTGTGTTGGTGTGTGTTTACTTGTTGCTCTGCATTGTTATTTGTTCTATGTCGCTACGTAATTATATTGTTTAAGTATTTTGTTAATTATATTTAATAAATTGAGGCCTTACAAAACCAACAAAAATTAAAAGCCCTGAACAAAGTCTGAAACGCAGATACCAGTATACGATAAACTACAGAAGATTGTGTTTATTACACTAAGAATCCCATGTTAATTTTTTTCTTTCGCACCACTACTTATTAAACTAGTGCGCACATACTATGTACACATATATGCTAATACAACTATCTATAGTGTATTTTTTCTGTATTTGTTGTATTAGCATGGCTTTATATTGTTGTTGGTTTTGGGCCTTATCATACCGTGATGTATTTGTGTTTTTGTCCCTTATGCTGTCAATGTAGTGAGTTGTCGTACATGTTCTTAGCGTGGAAATCTGCAATTGATTTTCTCTAGAATATTTTAGTTCTTTTCGTTATTGTGTGCGGTGGCAATCTCTTTTATGATTTTTACTTCTCGGCGACTGTTCGAGTGCGAATTTTTTTGCGAATATTTAGAATCACATTTTTCTATCGATTTATTGAGCACAACGTAGCTTACACTTTTATTTTTTTTATGATTAGGGTCGTCTGCGAATATTTTGCTTAAAGTTAAAAATATGTTATCTTTTATGGGCGTAATTTGATTAGTGGAAAAGTGTGATTCTAAATTCCACACAAAAATTCGCACTCGCACAGTCGTCTTTATCGCCATAATCTTTTTTGTTCATCGGGATAATGCTGAGTCGTGCCATAATATGTCTGTCTGTATGCTGGTAATTTGTGTTGTTGTGGGTGATTGGAATCTATTGTGTGGTTTGTTTGTATCAGCTTTCTGTAGATTTTAAATGTATGTTTCATATTTGTGTTAGTAACACAATTATCCGATATATAATGTAATTCGCTAGACTGATTTGTTGATGTTGCATTAAAAAGGATGAAGTATTAAATATTTTTTTTTTTTAGTTGATTACTGAAACATTCTAATTCTCTTCAGCTTGAAAACAAGCGCTACACCAATTTTTGAAAATATCACCTACCCATGAGAGAGTTGTAGTTTGTTCGTACGTTTGTTGTTTTTTATCTTTATCCCCAACAAATGATTCAATATGTGGTAAACCCATATATACAGTTTTACAATATAATCCGTCTAGTAATTCCGAAATTACCATACATTTCATATTATAGATATTATAGATTCCCATTTTAATCATTAGTCTGAGTTCTATCTCCTTCGATTGAGATGAAATATTTCTGTAGTAGAACAATCCGTCACATAGCGGCTAAACCGGAGTACTTCTACTATATACAAATTTCCCTAAAATCATGGTCAATTGCAATCATTTCCTGACATTCGAAAATCTCAAATTTTTTTTAAATATCGTTCGAGCCGAGTTTTGTTTAAATAAAAACCCGGATCCCATTTGACAACGCTCCCTAAACAAATTTTCCCGTATTTAAACCTCATTGCAATCGAGTATGAGCCATCTCACCCATTTTTAGTAAAAGGTCCTAAAATGGTTTTTCCAAAATTAGAACTCATCGCAATCCATTCCTGGCATTAGAAAACCCTTATCACCAAAAAGGGTCTCGGGTCCCACTAGAGAGCCTCCTAAATGATTTTTTCCGAAATTAGCATCCATCGAAATCGATTCCTGGTATTTGATTCGTTGGCATTCACATCATCAAATTTTCGTGCAGATGAAATCAACATCTTTTGAGACGGAAACAATGTGAAAAGGGAGCAAGATCAAAATATTAACCCTAAAGCTCTTAACATAATTTTATAACATATCTTAGCAAGAGTCTCTCAGACTCTGACATGGAACTGTTTGTATATTTTTAATTTTATTGAAAATAAACGTTTAATTATTTTAAACAATTTATTCATTTATTAAAAAACATAACTTAAACCAGAAAAATAACACTTTAAAAAAAATAGAGACTCACAGGCTGTTGTTAAGAGCTTTAGGGTTAACACAGGAACGCTCTTCGGGTGAAATTTCACCCATTAACGATTTTAAAGTTATTTTACCTTTTTATTATGAAACTCAGGATGGTTAAAATTTTTGAATTCGTTTGTATTATTCGTTTGTATTACAAATAAAATTTTGAAATATGTGATATATGGATTAGATTGTATATAGATTTTATATAATATATATTCGGGTAAAATTTCACCCGAGCAATGCATGTGTAATTCTTTTTGAGAGTCGTATGAGGGTTAATTAGATAGCGAATGTTAAAAATCAATATTGTTACATAACAAGCAACATTTTCAAAAGGACGCGCTTAGAGTAACTATATAATGTCATCTTAACGCAGCCAACAAAATGTGGTGCAGCATTCCGTAATACGATGGAACATAATGTACAACATGGTATACCTGAAGCAACATGGTGTAATATACATAGTAACATCCCACAACATGATGTAACATCCCACATCACGGTCAAACTTAAGGCAACATTGTGCTACATCACACAACTTGTTGCAAAATTATGAAACATGGTGATACATCATGCAACATACTGCAACATGTTGCAATATAGTACAACGGGGTGAAATATTACACAACACGGTGCAACATGACGGCACTACGAAGCACTCCTAAATTAATTACCCAAAAATCAGATATCTTTGTAATGGTTTTCTAGTATTCGAAAACCCTGAACCCGCCAAATTTAATCAAAACCGTCCAAGCCAAATAAAATATTTAAAGAAGACTAAAGCCAATATGATGACACATGGTGGAACATTACATAACATCCTTCAATAAAATACAACATTAAACATCATCGTGCAACATCAAGCAACATTACGCAATGTGGTGCGGTGTAACATGACGCCCTGTCCGGACCAACCTAAATAAATTATCCAGAAATCAGAACTCTTTGTAATCGTTTCCTGCATTTTGCAACCCTGTCCCACCAAATTTTATTAAAATCGTCATAGCCAAATACAATAAAAAAAGACAGGCGCTCATAGCCTCCCATTGGACGACCTTTTAAATAAATTTTTCCCAAATCTGGACCAATCGCAATCGATTCCTGGCACTAAAAAACCACCAACCACTCACAAGACCAACCTCTAAATGGATTTTCCCAAAATTAACACAAAAAAATTAAAGAAACGGTTCTGCGCCAACCGCACTACCTTATGAACGAATTTTTCCGAAATCTGCAATTGATTCCTCGCATTCACCAATTTTTATCAAAATCGTACGAGCCAAAAAAATTAAAAAAACGCGATCCAGGCGCCGCCTTATGCTATAGACACATTACTGGTTTCATAACTATGGTTTCGAGTCAACCATGGTTTCGTTGTAATGTGTCACCCCTAACAATGGTTTGCAACTCGGTTTACACATAGTTTCGGAATGAGATATTTTTTCTCATCCCGAGGCATTTTTTTGCTCCCAACGCCGAATACATCAAAAATGGAGATTCCGGACACTAACGGTCGTATCGACAGACGAAGCTTAAATCGCAACTGCGAATAAAGCCACTCTCTTATTATTTTTAGACCAGGTTAAAATGTCAAAATGAAGCCGGGATTTAATAAGTAGCCGGGATTAAAATCGTAGGTATCGATGGTTTTAGCCGCGGTTACAACTGACGTTTTACACCGAATTTTCCATTCCAAATTTCAATCATAGTTTTTTTAATACATACATATAATACAACACAACATTATCAGTTGTCAAATACGTATTTTTTTGTTGTGTTCCATTTAAAAAGCCAGTATTTCGTTCACATCACAATACTAGTGTTATCATAATTAAAAATAAAGAAATTTATAGTATTTTTATTTTAGTGTGAACTTTGTGCATTTTATTATTTTTAAAAATTAATATGGAATTTCTGTTTTCATCATTATCATCGTCGTCTGATGACTCAGATTATTTAGAAAACATAAAACATAAAACAGAGCGCAGTTTTCAAGCAAGGTTTGACAAAAATTATTACTCTGAAGAAGAGTTTCGTAAACGCTTCCGTTTTTCCAAACAAAATTTAAACTTTTTGGAAAAGCTGGTCGAACGCGATTTAACACACGTTGACAACCGAGGGCTTCCACTAACAGTGAAGCAGAAAATAATGGTAGCATTACGTTATTATGCTACAGGTTGTATCCAAATGGTTTCTGGCGACCTAATTGGAGTAACACAGGCTACTGCATGTGTAACAATACACGAAGTGACGAAAGCATTTGCAAGCCTATCCAGGAAATTTATTAAAATGCCAGCTTCACAAGAAGAACAGTCTAAAACACAGCAGGAATTTGACAATTTAAAAAAAATTCATCGGTGTATTGGATGCATCGACGGATGCCATACACCAATTTGATTAATAGTTAATAGTTACACTACTATAATAGTTACACCAAAAAATCTCAATTTAAAACTTTTCACGTTTCGAACCATTTCCAAAATAATTGGAGAAGGGTTCGTCTAGTATTGTTTTTGTCAATGATCAAATATGCGACTGCTTAAGGCAAGGGCGTGAAAAGCAAACTGTGAAAGAGTAGGGAGTGCTTCGGCCCAGAATAGCTTGCAAAAATTAAATACTAAAAAAAATTGAATGAAGATTATTTTTCAAGGTATTAGATTTTTACTTTAGTAGAAATACAGGACACCATATCCAGGGAATCGAATTTTCAGTAAGTTGCATGTGCCTATCTAAATCTAGCGGCACCCATAATTATTTATTTATTTTTTTATTTTATTAATTAATAACTTTGCTTCCCGTCGTTGAGATGTTAGTTAATAGGAAAATTATTTTTTCGGGAAAAACGATTAAACCGTTCTAATGTTTCTATCACGGGTGTTGGAAACGGTATGATTTTTGGAAAATCGATTAGGGTATTCATTCCGCACATTTAAAAATTTTGTCAAGTTCAAACGATTAATTTGTGAAAAAGCGATTGAGTATTTCGAAAAAATTCGGAACATTTTTCGATTCGAAAGTTTTGAAGAATTGGTGTGAGGTAGTTCCGAGTACTAGGGAGTGATTACTAGAAGTCTTACTTTTAGGAAAATTTGTTAACAAGTCTTTCGGTTGAGTCTGTTACAATAAAAAAAGTTATCGACTCTAACGATTTCAAAAAAAAAAAAAAATGTGAGAAGGTTCACGAGTATCAGAAAACGCTTTCGTCGTAATTTCCGGAAAACTCAATTTGGTATGAGTCCATAAAAGCCAGGTGTCTTTCTTTATCTTACATTTTTGGTTTGAACAGCTTGTAGAAAACTTTTGTTAAGAAGGTCTTCGAGTGGCAGCATACGTTTAAGTACGCCCTGATTTCCAGCAAAAATCGTAGAGAATCTCAGCACTCACCATTTTTACTATTTTGTGTAGACTTGACCTATTTATAACAGATTCCACTGCCTATGGAAATTGCTGCTCATACTCCTGTTTACAAAAAATGATAGATTCCCAAAATTTCTGATTCTTAATCGTTTTCGAAGTTTTTTTTTTGAAAATAACTTAAGATTGCAAAATATTAAAACGAAAAGCATTTTGGTTCTATATATCAAATAGAAAACGATATGAAACAGAAAACACAAATTATTTAGATCTGTGAACAGATAACTCTTGGGACACCCACTACTTTATACAGGGTCTTAGATCAATTATCACACATGCCCTATATCGATATTTTAAACAAATGTTTGGAAAGCGTGCTTATAAGGAATCAAAGAATTAACAATGTTGTAGGTTTTATATTTTGAGAATGCATTCGTTTGAATGATACGAAAATTTAGCGAGATTAGAAAATTGAAGAGTTTAATTAGATTGAAATATTTAAATAATACTTAGCGGATTAAACTCTATTTAAACAGAAGATTCTTGGCACATTGAATAGTTTAGTAGAGCATCACGAAATCATTCCAAATTTTAAACCCATTTTGTTTTTTGAACTGCTAAATTAAATTATTTAATTACAGTTAATTTGTTATCAAAAATTAATTTTTAATTTTAAATAAATATTGCACAGCCAAATAAAATTTTTAAAATATCACGTTGATTTAATTTCAATAAGATAAATTAACCCGTTTCAATATCTAATCTTTGCCAACGGAAAGGGTGGGCGGTAATTCGAATTCAAAATATATCAAACCAATCAACCATTTTGTGCGAGATCATTCTAATTTGTAACGCGTAAAGAAAACTGTCAAATCGCGTGTCATGCGTATAAAATAAAAATAATATTCACTATATACGATATACGCACATTTTGTTCTATGTATCTAAAATTTATGTCACATTCATGCACTGTACTTAAACATCTTTGTAGATAGATCTACCGAAAAATATGTGCACATACGAATACACACGTACATATGTACAGAAAAATCCAATCGTAAATAGAGTATGAAATTTCTCAAAATAATATTTTACCACAAAACAATTAACACTTCTTATATGTCTACCAATTATTAGTAGTATATATTGATATTTATATACGTTACTATTATAAATCTATTACACAAATATTATAGTAGTATATTATTATGATATTCTACATACATACATACGTACTACTCGTATATGCACACATATGTGTCTAGATATATACATACATCGAGGGATATGTATATTAATACCATATAACTTGTAACCACCACTTAACACCTCACACTCTAAATATTTTAGAATTTATTCTATTTTCTAACTTGTTGATTCTATTTATAATTTTATTAATTTCGACCTTGAATTTATTATTAAATTGTAATCAAATTTATTCAACATTTATAATTAAATTTAAACTATATACGTATTTTTAGAACTTTAAAATTTAAACTTTTTTCTATTGTTTTGAACTTGAATTTTTTAAATATTTTATTTAATTATTTTGTTGTTTGGCTACTTATCATTATTACTAGATACTCTGCCAATTGTCACTTAACCGTTTCTGTATCATAGTAAAACTGCACTAGTACAATATATCTCCAATCACAAAACCATGTGATCGATGAAATATAAAAAAAATGAAAATGGACTTTTTTACCAAAATAAAAAAATGTATAATAATAAAATAAAATGAAATAAATAAAAATTTATTTAAAAAATTGTGTACTACCCTTTCCTATCTTGGGAACGGTGGGAACGTTTAAAAAAAAAAGAAAATATTTTTTTCCCATTATTTTCCAATACGTATTCTCTTGCATCAGAATTTTTTTTTTGTTATTTTGTATTTTCACATATTGGGATTATTTTTTTTTTATCCGAGAGAAAATAAAAAAATTGTACACCAAAACAACAACAGCAATAAATATAAACATTGAATCAGCCGTTTTATAATGCGCCGATCACTATATTTACTCGTTCACCCTTAGCACAAAGCATGATGGCCGCAAAAAGCTTGAAAAAGCACAACAAAATGTATGTTTATTTTTTTTTTCGTTGTTTTTGTTATTTGATTCAATCATTGAGGGTGGACCTATATGAGATTGGTTTACTTTCCTTTACAACATATATTCACCAATATTTCCCATCACCACCACCACCATCATCATATAAAATATTAAATCGAACAGTTCTAATATTTTATAAAATTCTATTGATTCATTCTTGTTCTCCAATGAAATTGAAATTTTATGTAGTTTGTTGTTATGGATTTATGCTCATATACAGATATAATATACATATAAGCATAAATTTATAGATATCTCCCATGTTATGTAGGTACATGTACTTGGTTTATATATCGATATATTCGAAATTGATTTTTCTTGTTGAATTTTATTTTGAGAAAAGTGAAATTATTTTATTTGATCGAGTTCTCGAAAATCATTTAAAAAAAATCCTATACCTTTAAACCCCATTTTTTGTTATTGTTAAATACAAGGTCACATATTGGCGTATATAAATACATATGTAGTGATGCAGAATGTAACCGCTTATCAGATTTACAGGTGAGAAGCGTAAATTTTGATTGTTTTTTTTTTTTTTTACTTTAATTTGGGGTTTATACGGAATAAATTAGAATTTAATTTTTAAATTAAACAACATTACACGTTTATTGCGTAGTTTTATTGGTCACCAACATGTTCGTGACCTTCTATTAGTATTCTTACACAAAACATTGTAAGAATGGGTCTATCGGACCAATTTACATCATGTCTGAGCTCATGTTTGTGACGAACTTGGTTTCTTCTTTTAGAAAGTGCTGAATACCAATCAATCCGTGAATAAACATTTGAGTGAGTTGATCTGTTTTAGTTTATTCGTGGTCTGGTGTTTCGTTGTCGTTGTCGGAATAACCTTTCTAAAATCGATATTAGTGTGAATTTATAAAACTCAGCTCGGACTGCGCTTAAGAAAGCATGCAACAAAATCCGTAAAACCAGCTAAGTAGATTTAATTAAATATTTTAATTTCTGCTAAAGTTCGTTACTTTGAGCGTAAAGATGTAATTCAGTAAGCAACAATTAAATGTGGTATATGATCAGATCATGTGATGGTATTACGAATTTAATTAAATTAATGAAACAACTGTAAATATTCCTTATAGTGGCAATCTTAATTTATATTTTAACATTGAAACATGGATATTGAATATAATTTTTACTTACTGGTTCTTACGTACCAACAAATTTATTATTTAACTATTACATTATGCATCACTATTATACCTCCAATTCGAGGTTGATAAAGTAGAAATCTGTATACCGACATCTGTCAAAGATAAACGTCAAGTACGCTGTCATTTATTTAGTTGACATTCTGCCATTTAAGAATATGGAGCATTTAACAATCGACCAACGCGTTAAAATTATTAAATCTTATTATAAAAATAGTGATTCTGTCGTATCCACATTTCGCGCTTTACGAGCAGATTATGGTCGTCATAATCGTCCTACAAAGCAAACCATATTGAATACAGTGAATAAATTTGAACAAACTGGATCTGTTACTGATATTGTAAGGTCTGTGCATCATCAAAACATTCGCAATGCTGAAAATATCGCTTCTGTAGCTGAAAGTGTGGAAGAAGATCCAAATTTGTCAATTCCTCGTCGAGCTCAACATTTAGGCCTATCTTATGGCTCATTATGGCGCATTTTGCATCTGGATTTGCATCTTCATCCGTATAAAGTCCATTTGACACAAGAGCTAAAGCCTGCTGACCATGGATAACGAAGAACATACGCAAATTGGGTGTTGGAAAAACAGGCCGTCGATGCTGATTTTTCGAACAAAATTTTCTTCAGTGATGAAGCTCATTTTTCGCTTGGTGGATACGTTAATAAGCAAAACTGTAGAATTTGGGGCTCAGAAAATCCACAATTGATTGTAGAGAAGCCATTACACCCGGAAAAAGTCACTGTTTGGTGCGCATTGTGGTCTGGTGGTGTGATTGGGCCGTATTTTTTTGAGAACAACCATGGACGAACCGTTACCGTCAATTCTGAGCGCTATGGCCGCATGTTAACCGATTATTTTTTTACGAAAATCAAAGATTATGATCTTGACGATATGTGGTTCCAGCAGGATGGAGCAACCAGTCACGTAACACGAGCAAATCGAGATCTTTTGCAAGAGAAATTTCCTGGACGTTTGATTTCGCGATTGGCTGATGTCAATTGGCCTCCAAGATCCTGTGATTCAACGCCTTTGGATTTCTTTTTGTGGGGCTACGCAAAAGATCGTGTTTACGCAAACAATCCTCAAACTCTTGACGAATTGAAAACTAATATTCGTAAGGTAATGGCCGAGATACCGCCCGAAATGTGCCGAAAAGTCATTGAAAATTACCTCAAAAGAATCAAGGCCTGTAAGAAGTCCCGTGGAGGACATTTGAATGAAATCTTGTTTAACTAAAAATGGCAAGGATCAATCTGTAAAATGAAATAAAAATTACAATACATTCCGAATATTTTGTGTGTTTTTTTTAAGTTTACTTTATCAACCTCGAATTGGATAACCCTGTATTACTGTACACTGTTGAATTTGAGTTGCACTCTCGATTTTAAACCGTTTAACTTACACTGTTGGACTTATACGCAGCTGGAATGCAATTGTATTGCAATTTGCTCAGAAAATTGCTCGCAGAATGCAAATTGAAAATCAATTGTGTTTATTTGTATTTGGAAACATTCCTAGTGATCAATTCCTATGTCTTAATGATTAGCGCCGTTATTAATTCCATTATTGTTCTTGGCGACTAGATTTTCAAAATCTGCATCAATGTACTGAAGTGATAAAACATTCCAAAATCTTTACGTCCGCAGATGCCCTCAAAATCTACAAAACCATTGAGTAAGTCGACGATACCAATTAACTACAAGAAGAAGATATTGGCAACCTAGCGGTATAGTGCGAGTCTAATTCTTTGAGTCTTAAGATTGCAAAGTGCAAATCTCTATTATTTGCATGTTTTTGCATCTTTTCGATTGACATTTTTTTGTTGAAATTTTGAACGTATGTTTCCATAGAAGAAATTGGATGCCTCCATTTTTGGAGGTTTACCATATTCCCTTCCCTGCAAGGATTAAACAGTTTCCAAGTTCAAGGTGAAAATTTAAAAAATCTTTTACATTTTTTTGGTACGTTTTATAATTTGATATATCGCTTATACAAATAGCAAAATCAATAAAATGTATTGTGATGTGCAACGTTCTTGAAAGAATGAAGACAACATATGTAATAGTTAATGAGCTGGTCGAGCAGATCTATTCATTTATTTTCTGATCTCTAACAAAATTCTATGCAAGATTTATTGTTTTATTACCTCGCCATTTATATAGGGTCTCTTTGCTATTCCGACTTGTCACCGAAACACGGTATATGACGGTATATCACGGTACAAATATTTACATAAAGTTATATTACTCATATATTTATTATATTTTTCATTAATAAAATCAGAGACCATTATTTTTATTTTCACTCTCACATAAAATCCGGAATCTTTAAATACTATAGCACCGTGGTTTAATCCAGGATGTTTGCACGTAATATCTCCAAATCGAAATAAAATATTACATGTAATGTCTATTATGTAAAAAATGGTAAGGGAAATTATATTTTACAAAGAGAAGGCCACCCTTAGCAATTTATAATAACCATTTATTAGGTGTTACAGTTATATGGAAATGCCGCCCCGGTGGCAAAGTGGTTAGCATACTTGCTCCAGCGACCGGAGGTCCTGGGTTCGATTCCCGGTGGTGACAAGGAAAAAATTTCACGGTTGGTTTAGGATCAATGAATTAATCACTCATTATCCGAAATGAAAATATGATTATGAAACCTCATGTGATGCGGCCAAATCCCTTGATGGGATATAGTGCCAGAGAGAGAGAGAGTTATATGGAATCCATCGATTGCACAACGAATATTGATATGTTGCTTTTGGAATTGAAATCGTCCAACAATGACTCAATCTTCTCTTCATCAGGTAATTGCACCGCTTTCTTAAAAAAAACGGTTTTTGCATGGCTCGATAGCACTGGTGAAGGACTTGTACTGTGGACTTAAGAATGTCAAACTGATTTTCAATCGCACGCTGTTCAGTACAGGATTCTAATTTGTAAATGCTGACAGCTACTTTCAATTCCACAGACAGAGCATGTCGAAAATTTGGTGGTGTTGGGGTGAGTTCTGCACGTAGTTTATCGCAAATATAAATAAATAGCTCTTTTTGCCCATTGTAACCGGACAAGTGGTGCAGTGGTTAAAGCTTCGGCACTTGGACCGGGAGGTACTGGGTTCGAATCTCACCAGAGGCTAGATGCAAATCAAATTTTCATCATCGATTACAATCGGTGATGTTAATAAACACAACTAAAACCCTCTGATGGAGTGCAGAATACAGCGCCGACCCACAGTCCATGTCAATGTACAGGTTGACATGGAGCTTGCAATGTCTAGGTGGTATAATACTGTAGTTATGTGAGTAGGTGAATGGGTTAATGGTGTGGCGTGAATGCGTGGTATCGCAATGAGCCATAAATGGCCTAAGTGTCAAACACTGAATCCTGAAACCTGCACCTTTGACCATTTTAAAAAAATTTAACACTTTGTTGTATATATCGTTGTTGAAAATTTTCCTAACTGTATGAGAACATTTATAACGAGTGACAATTCTCTTTTTCAAATTATCCGGATACCCTTTTTCTCAAGCACTAATTGAAAATAAAGCACAAGTTGTGACTAATGCAAAAATAATTTGTTTAACAAATTTACTGAACATTCCATTGGTATTGTGAGTTCGTCTCACACCATCATCGCAGCGAGTGCTCACGAGCACCGCCGCACCCCACGATACCTTACTACTTTTATTTAATAAAATAAAATAATAATACAATTTATAAATAATAATATTAATTAATAATAAAAAATTAAATATAACAAATATTTATCATTTTAGTGGTGACTCCGACGTCCGTTTTTACGGGACGAATAATATTAAAGTAGAATATAGTATTGTGGGGTTCGTTGTATTTTTTTTTTTTTTTTTTTTTTTATAAACAGTGTAATTATTTTTTATCGCCCATAGCGCAACTAAATTAAAAAATTAAATAAAAACGTGGGTGATAATAAAGATGTGCGCGTATATACAGCCACCACACCCACGCAGCAACAACAAAAATCCACGGGCTAACATTTACCTTACAATGGCGACAGCGCCCAATGAGGTAATATACAACAACCAACAACAAATGCCATCGGGAAACCCACAACAACAGCATCTAGATGAGCAGCATATGCAACAACAGCGGCAATAACAACAGCAGCGGAACAACAACAGTGACAACACCAACAACATCTGCAGCAAAAACAGCAAAGCAGCAACACGGCTGCTATCAAAAAAATATTTATCTTTCCATTTTTTCTAATTTTTATTATAAATACAATAATTTTGTGTTTTATACAAATTGGGGCATGCAACTTCTATGTTCCATTATCAAACGGCGCGCATTGGTACAGTGAACAACACGCTGCATGCAACTCCCATGCGGCACACGTGGTGTAGTGATTACTTTCGTTTTCGTAACATCACCACCAACCATGTCCACTTTCGTTTTCTTGCGTGAATCATGAAACTTCCAATTTTGCTTTTCCCACTCCAGTACCCCTATTTCGTGTGGAAATTCAGAGACGAGACCAAAAGTTTCTGTATACGTACAAGAGGTATAATATACAATTTTGGATAAGTGTGTCGTCATTTGTTATACAAGTATGTGTGTTATTTTTGTGATCATAGGCATTTAAATTTATTAAACCATTCCTGTTTTGTGACATTCTATTGCTATTGAGATGGGCAATTTGACTTTTCTGTTTAAATTTAAACATTTCAGCGTCAAGTGAATTTATTTTTTAATAAAAATTCGTTTAAATTATATTATTGTAATTTAAAAATCCAAATTACAATATTTATTCACATTAAACGAATTCTAACACTAGAATTATTTACAAATTCGCCAAAATTGTTAACAAAAAATCAAAACATTGCGAATGGTGCGGCACACTTCCGCATTATTTAGACGTTATTGTGTTATTAAACAAATTTATTCAACATTACTGCGTTCTGGGAATTCTTCTCATGTCATTATTTTTGAACCAAAATAGAGGGGGGGGGGGGGGGGGGGGGTCGAGGTTTCTTGACTCGCACATCTTGCGGACATTCTTGATCGACTGGCTAAATAATCATTCAACCAATACCAAAAGATAACATGTCACAAGCGACGGATATCCTTAGGTATCTCAACAACTAACTACGATCGCGGACGCGATTGAAGGAGACAACGATTCTATCGAACTTGGCACTGATAGGGAGCTTACTCGACCGTCATTTATTAATAATTGTTTAAACGATAGCGGCGCTCAAGCAAGTATTTTGAATAAATCTTAATTATTTCGTATATTAATAGGTAAAATACAATTTTTTCCCATGTAGGAACTGCAGTCAACGTCAAAAAAAAAGAAAATGTAACGATACATCAAACGATGATAGTACATTCTTGGAAAAATGTCTAGAGTTGAAAGAAAAAAAGCTAAAGCTATTCGAAAATTTTGAGTCTGAGAAGATTCATTTAAAAAAACAAAAACTTAGTTTAAAAAGGAAGAACTAAATCTAAAGAAACGGGATTTAAAATTAAAGGAAATGCAATTTAGAGCATTGCAAGGGGAATACATAGTGGATACTGATTAAATTTAACTACAATATAAAGATATGTTAGTTATGAATTAACGATTTATGTTTATTTTATTATAATTTTATTATATTATAGTTTTATTTAAAAACAAAAGACTGAGAAACAATATTTATTGAATTAAAATACATATTATGTGTAATATAAATAAATATGTTTTTGTATTTCTAACATGTTTAACTTCTGTTAAAATAATTAGAGGTAATTTCATCCCTAATTCGTCGACCTGCAGAAAGAATTCTTGCAGGTTCTGTACTAATTTCAAACTGATGATCATCTTCAGCGCTGTCGGTCATTTCGAACAATATGTCTTCCTCTGGGGGTAAGGGTATTCCGTGCAACAATAGTGCATTATGCAAAATTGCACAACAATTGATAATCAACCCGGCTTTTTGTGGTGAATACATTAATATTCGCTGTCGACTAAGACAGCGAAACCTCGACTTTAAAACACCAATGCACCGCTCGACTAAGTGTCGTGTTTTTTTATGAGCTATATTGTATGTCTTCTATGATTCCGTTGATGGTGCAGCAAATGGCGTCATGAGCCATGGTTGTTGTGCATAACCACTGTCACCTAAAATTTATATTAAAAACGTTACTAACAGAACACACGAAAAAATACTAATTTTATACTTACCAAGTAACCAAACATTGGATCCTCCATTTTCGTAGTGCTCCATGATCATTTCTTTTACAATTGAGTTATTTCACACGAAGCTATCGTGGGCGGAACCTCCATAGCGGGCATTTATGCTTAAAATTTGTAAATTTGCATCACAAATAACCTGAACATTTTTAGTGTGGGCTGACTTTCTAGTAGAATAATATACGTGCTCTACGTTATTATTAGGTTTTTTAATGGGGATGTGCGTACCGTCGACCAAGCCTATGACACCCGGAAATCCGTGCATTTCGTAAAATTTCTGTTTTGTTTGTAAGACTTGCGGCGAATTTAATGGAAATTTTACGAATTGTTTGGCTAATTTTTGTTCGATCACTTGGCACACTTCATAAACACACCGAGAGACTGATGTTTGCGATAGTCCAATAAAAATATCTTGTCCTATGGGGCGCTGGTAGCACCCGACTGCAAAAAATCGAATAGCGCATAATATTCGTAAAGTAGAGCTTTGCCCATGAACACGAGTACGTTGTTGCATATGCGGTTGAACTAGTTTAATTATTAATTTACAAACAGCTTTATTAAAGCGAAACAGCCTAACAAATTCGGCATCTGTCGCTTGAAAAGGATTATTTATGTTCCGTAAATATCTCCGAAATTTCACGAGACGAAATCTAAAACGTATTTGGATTAAATTTAGAGAATGTATTTTGGTGATATGTATTTTACCTTCGAGTGGAGATTTGCCGTCTACGAACTCGGACAATAAAAAAATCCATGTAGTCTGAACCACTATTATATTATAGAGAAATTATAATTGAATTAATTTGTTAATTAGAATAATTATATTAATAATTTTATTAATTAGATTAATTTTATACTCACAAGAAATAATTTTATCAATCAATCGCAAGAAATAACCAATAAAAAATATCAAAAATGACAAAAAATAACCCTAGAAACCAGAAAAACTCATGCTATAAAATTTATAGCAAGTTGAAACTCAGTTAGAAAACCAAACTCGGAAATTTTATGATAATGAGAACTGACTTGTCGAAAAAAAAATTAAAGTCATTTATCATTGTCATTAGTCACCAAACCGGAATTTGCCCGCTGTATGGTTAAAAATGTATGTTGTGAATAAATAGATATAACTAAATTATTACGATTTGTTCTTAATAATTCGCTAAGTAATGATTTTTCTATGTTTTTAATAACAGTGAAAAATCTAAATATTCCAAAGGATAACATTTTACTTGTAAATTTTTATCCATTTTCACAATGAGAACGGATAATTAAAGATTATTATAAATAATTAAATAAATTAATATTTTAAGCTTATTTTTGAAAAAATATTATGAACACAGTCATACAGAGAACCAATTAAAAAAATGATCGCATATTTGTGTTAAATGCACTAACCCGAGATAACCAAATATTAAACTATTGTTTGTAGTTTAATATAATTCGGTAAGTCAATTTATGTTTATATTGTTGTGTTATGTTATTTTCTATGGTAATGGTTTATGTTGTGATTGTTCCGTACATTGGTCTATTTTCAGTGCTCTAGATTAAATACACAATCGTTGGAATATACTAAATTTAGCGTCAATGTGAGTGACAACAACTATGATGATATATACATACTTACTTATGTTATACATAATCAACTTCCCAACCATATTTTTTCGGCCCTTAGCTCTGGACCGCGGATTCATTTTTTGATTCTTACAGATTTTCCATCTATGAGTTAAAAATTAAAAACAAATGTACAATTTATGTTTGCTTCACTTACTTGAAGTTTTAACTTTATTTTGTAGCTTGTGGACTATAGTGAAGTTTCCGACAAACTAAAAATGACAAAAAACTTTACAACAGTCCAAAAAGTCTAAATCTACACTTTCAAACAAAATTTGTGTTGTAAAACGAAATAAACTGTTAAAACAGTTCAGTTTACAATGGCAAGTTAATTTAGCCACAACCATGAGCCATAATCTTTCAATAATTTTTCAAGAAGGCAAAAAATGTATGTGGTGGGCAGTCACAGATTTTTTTAGTTTTAAAATTTTGCTATAGTAAAAAGTGTAGTGGGGGGGGGGGGGGGGTTCGATGTTCAATGACAAGGTATCGTAGAGATGTCTACGCTTAACGGTATATGAAATCATGTTATTTACACCATTCTTAATGTTTTTTAGAAGCCGACATATTTATGCGGTGGGGCAGTCATAGATTTTTTTTACTTTTAAATTTTTGCTATAGTAAAGAGTGTAGTGGCGGTTTGATATGGTATATGATTCTCCTAAGCACATGCGGAAGCGGGTGTTGGCTAGATATTTGGAAAAAAGAACACAAAGAGAAAATGTCGAAAAAGAAACTGTCGAAAAAGAAAATGTTGAAAAAGAAAATCTCGAACAAGAATTAGATTTTGAATATGACCATCTATTGCAAAATTCATTTAGTTTTTAAGGTCATCAAATTTCGATAACAAACATATGCGGCTTTGATTCTTTAGCACACATAATAAGAATAATAGCGATTGACAATAATCATATATTCGATCTAATAAAGTAAAATATGAATGAATTTTTCGATTTTATGTCCTATTTTATAGTAAATGGAGCAATTCATTCTACGTTCAAAAGACGATCTCATTTATTATTAAAATGTTTTGACCAAGAGGAAATTACTGCTGACATTGATTTGAATGCAGAGTGCAATATAAGCAAAATAATAGAATTTTTGTTCAATGTTCAATTGGTTGACAAATGTTCAAAATGTTCTCACTCTCAAACAAGAGACCAATTTTATGTACCGATTGACTACAATAACTTCAACGAAAGAAGTTTTAGAAACATAAAAGATGCAGTTATATTTTCTGGGGCTAAATGCACGAATTGCTTTCATTGGTTTGAAAATCCAAGTGCTTTATAT
Organism: Nephrotoma appendiculata; assembly: GCA_947310385.1. Lineage (NCBI taxonomy): Eukaryota > Metazoa > Arthropoda > Insecta > Diptera > Tipulidae > Nephrotoma > Nephrotoma appendiculata. Next base: position 90,326,099 of record OX371225.1, read on the forward strand.
TTTATTACATACAATGGCTTTACAATTTTTGCTGTTTCACTAAGAGGAATTGTACACTTCCAACGACCAACAAAATCGTCTTGTTCGGGGCGTTACATTTCGTACATAAAGAGAAGTAACCAATTTGGGAAATATACGATGATCTGCGAAGCATTAAATTAAACACCAGCGCAGATATCAGAATTAATCCTGTCTGTCTTATTTATATTGAAAATCAGATTATTGATTAGTTGATTGCATTGCAATCTCAATATATTATTTATAAAGTATAGTAATTATCATAAAATCAGAAATCCAAAAGTTCAAATTATTTAGAGTAATTGACTGTTAATTTAAAGAAATCTTTATTAAAAATTCAAAATTTTTTTATTATAAATAAATACGTCTAAATAACATAATTTCATATACCATTAAGCATAGACATCTCTACGAGGCCTTGTCATTGACCATCGAACCGCCACTACACTTTTTACAATAGCAAAAATATAAAAGTAAAAAAAAAACTATGACTGCCGCATAAATATGTCGGCTTCTAAAAAACATTAAGAATGGTGTAAATAACATGATTTCATATACCGTTAAGCGTAGACATCTGTACGATGCCTGGTCATTGACCATCGAACTGCCACTACACATAATTTGTGTAGGTTGCATTTAATCAGGATATTTATGTAAATACACTTCTAAGCTTTTGTAAGGTTTTTTGTCAATTCTCAACGAGACTATCGAATCGATCGATTTTTAATTTATATTACTTATTTATTTATTTTATTTATTTATTTATTTATTTCATTCAAAATTAGCTAACAAACGGGAAAAATTTCCCAATTACTTGGTAGCATATGCATGATTTACAACATTAATTATTATAAAATAAAATAGAATTAGTATTTATAATTAAAAATAATTGAAAAGATTAATAAAATATAACAATTTAAATTTAATCTTAAAGGGGATTAGAATTGTCTAAAAGGTTAAATACATAATTTTGTAAAATGCTAAAGAACCAATATCAAATTCTAAATCAATAACATAAATATTACGAGTATTTTATGCATACGAATTAAAGGAGAGTTTTTACAATAATTGGTTTTAAATGGTTTAACTTTAAATGTTATTGATTTCCTGATGTTGAATAGATTTATGTTCAGTTTAACTTTAAATCCGAATCAATTATGTCATATAAAATTTTATATAAAGCAACTCATTCTAAAGTTAAGTAGGCGAGTGAATTTTCACTGAACTTTCTCCAAAGTTTTAATATGTACCCTCATAATTTGAATTCCAAATTGGTGTTAAATGACCAGAAATGGTTAATTATTGCAGAAGTTCGATGCAACTCGCATAATAAAAAAAGAATTTTGAGTGATTTAATGTATGTGAAGTTGGCTCAAATTTCAACCCGAAAAATGCGATGGCAACACTAAAGATGATTTCTATAATATTGAAAGTATCAGCCCAAAAATTTGTATTTCTCGACATTTTATAAGAACTCAGCCCAAAAAAATATTACTATTGTGATAGTTTCTCATAGTCAGCCCAAAATTAACTATAACAAAAACTGTCTCACTGTCACTAATTCACTCAACCCAAAAATTCAATATGAAATGTTAAATAATAAAATAAATTAAAAATATTTATTTCAAATTCAAATTAAATTACAAACTTATAACGGATAATAAAAAACTAAAGAACTCGAAAAAATCGATAAAATTAATTTAGTAATAAAATTTCATTTTTGCAAGTTCAAAGTGCATGTGTAAACTAAAGGTGCCATCACGTTTTCCATGGGCTCTGGTAGAACTAAATTCCAGAACACTATATCTAAGCAACCTAACATGGCCATCTTGGTCATAAATAACCAAATAAAAGTTAATGAACACTCGCCAATTTTTTATTCAGTGACTTCTTAGTTTTAGTATTGGCTCGCGCTGCCATTATATTTTTCGAATAGTTCTGGTCCTATTCTATACCTGAGCGTCGGGGCATGCGATTCTAAGAAGGCTCTCGTAGTCACATATGGCCCAATTATAGCTCAATAAATACTCATCAATTTTTACTCTACAACTTTTTACTCTGTATCTTTAATCTGTAACAAAAACTTATAAATTACAGAGTAAAAATTAATGAGCATTTATTATACTGTTAAAGTTAGCCGAAAGTTGCCAGCCGAGAGTGAAGAAAAAATCGATAATGCAGATTGCGTCTCGACTACATCAGTCGAAAGTTTAAAAAACATGTATTTCAAATGGAATATCCCAGCCGAAAGTAATAACCTAAAAAATCAGCCGAAAACAAATGTTTCATAAGAAAAAACCAAATTTAAATACCGACAATAATTTATATGAATATACTATACCGTATATGAAACGTATATAAGAACATTTCAAAAATTCGTAAAAACCTAACGTTTAAAGTGTTATTTCTGGAAAAGGTCTCGTTTGAATCGGTTTGTAGCGATGGTTATCGCTGGAAAATTTTCCAGGTCAAATTTTAATCTGAGAGTCCGGGAAAATTGGGGGAGTGAAATACACGTGCAAATTTCAAAAATTCGTAAAAACTTAACGTTTAAAATGTTATGTCTGGAAAAGGTGTCGTTTGAATGGGTTCGTCGATAGTTATCGCTGGAAAATTTTTCCGGTCAAGTTCTATGTTGAGAGTCCGGGAAAATTGGGGGGAGTGAAATACACGTGCAAATTTCAAAAATTCGTAAAAACTTAACGTTTAAAGTGTTATGTCTGGAAATGGTCTCGTTTGTATCGGTTCGTCGATGGTTATCGCTGGAAAATTTTTCAAGTCAAGTTTTATGTTGAGAGTCCGGGAAAATTGGGGGGAGTGAAATACACGTACAAATTTCAAAAATTCGTAAAAACTTAACGTTTAAAGTGTTATTTCTGGAAAAGGTCTAGTTTGAATCGGTTTGTAGCGATGGTTATCGCTGGAAAATTTTCCAGCCCCCCTATTCCTGAATACGAATACGAATCGAAAATGTACGAATTCGTATAATCGGTATTCCTGAATACGAATACGTATAATTCTAATACGTATACGAAAATGTACGATACGTTCAAAAAATTCCCCTATTCCGCAATACGAATTCGAACAGTTTTTGTACGTTCATGAACGAATTTTTGTACGATGAATATTTAGTTAACGACTCCATAGAAAAATCGAAAATATAAAAGACATTGGGGTCGATTCAGGGATTCGACTTAATTAAATTAATTAAATTAATTAAATAATTAAATTAATTAAATTAATTAAATTAATTAAATTAATTAAATTAATTAAATTAATTAAATTAATTAAATTAATTAAATTAATTAAATTAATTAAATTAATTAAATTAATTAAATTAATGAAATTAATTAAATTAATTAAAATAATTAAATTAATTAAATTAATTAAATTAATCAAATTAATTAAATTAATTAAATTAATTAAATTAACTAAATTAATTAAATTTATTAAATTAATTAAATTAATTAAATTAATTAAATTAATTAAATTAATTAAATTAATTAAATTAATTAAACTAATTTAGTTAAATTAATTAAATTAATTTAATTAATTTAATTGAAATAATTAAATTAATTTAACTAAATTAATTTAATTAATTTAATTAATTTAATTAATTTAATTAATTTAATTAATTTAATTAATTTAATTAATTTAATTAAATTAATTAATTTAATTAATTTTATTATTTTAATTATTTTAATTATTTTAATTAATTTAATTAATTTAATTAATTTAATTAATTTAATTTAATTAATGGGGCACTATCACACCATAAGAAATTATTCGGTTATTGAATTTTATTATCGATCCTAACAATTTTGTCGGCCACACAAAAATACAAAATCTTCTATTTAATGGATGCAACAATAATATTATTGTATCCATTTCAAGTAACCAAAACGTCAAAACTCAAAATAGTGTCCAAGTTGTACAATTTTATTGCAGGTAAATCCATTTAAAATAAATTTCCCTTATAGCTAGGACACACACCAAACAATTACGTACGTTCGTATTCAGGAATACCAAAGTATTTTCGTATCGTATTGAATTTTCGTATCGAATACATTTTCGTATCGTATTCAGGAATAGGGCCCCTGGTATGCCTGTTATAATTTTCATTTTAACATCCAATAAAGAGTTAGTTATTGCCTAGTTTATGTACCAACTAGTTTCGATCCACACATCTAATTGAAAATTGGCGTTTAACAAAAACGTCGCATTTTTATTGTACAGGTTGTGTTTATATTATGCTTACGAACGAGGCGAGTGAAATATTTATTAGCTAGCGTTATTTTACAAATAAGTTTCGAGGATGGGAATAAAAAATAATAGTAATGTGGAAAATTTATAAGAATTAAGAGGTTTTATATTTTATCAAATAAATTTGAGTTTTAACTTTTTTTGTTGTTTGGTGTGGTGCTTTCATTTTTCAACATTCAACATCCGTAAAATAAACAAACCAGAACACAATTTTTTTGGTGTGTGTTGGATTTTATTCTCATAGATAACGATTAACAAACAAAATATATCCATAGATTTTCTATATATTAATACGTAGATATGTACATACATTTTAGTACTTTTCATATATACCAGGCTATGTAGAAATAACCGGGGTATATGTAAAGCAGTTAAATAGAACATACACGAGTACGTATGTGAATTAAACTTAAGCGGGAATTTTGTGCTTCATGTAAATATATAACACTGTAGAGATGTTGAATATGATATTTGGGGTGGAAAAATGTACTAAAATTATTTATTTTTATTAAAAGAATTTTTTGTTCTGTTGTGTTGAATTTTGATTTTTCGCAAAATTTATATGAAAACTAAATACACACAGACACACAAAATACAAAATCTAGTCATTTTTCATTCTTTATTCCAATGAATCTGTCAGCATTTTTGACTGGTTTGATTGAACATGATTAATTGATTTTCAATGAAGTTTGAAAAAATCACGTTTTTTATTCAAATTTTTTTTTATTCATTCAACTTGTTAATTCAACATATACCTATATACAATAGTAACAACAAACAACAATAAAAATAACACATTGGAATTGCTATAAAAGATTTATATGCAAGCTTTATATTTAATGTTGTGCAGGAAATAATTTTGTCAATATAATTAGTGTCAATAATCTTTCATCTATTCAAGTAGCAGACCAACTTAGAAGAAACTGATTAGCAAAGTAATACATATATCTGATTGGGAATGAACCATTAACACGCATCTTCATTTTTATTCTGTATTGTTAGAGTTCCAGTTACATAATAGACATTTATGTTATGAGAGTTATGACCGTTTTTAATACAAAATATTTAAACTTTAGTGTAAACAATTACTCAAGATTATTGAAAAGAAAAATAGAATTAGAATCTCACGCATTTACTAAGTTTCGGTTTTTATAGCTTCGTTCTACAGTGACCCTATTCTGGTTTTCTCCGTGAATAGTGAATTCTGTAGTGACATATTTCTAGCGTTGGGAATCTTTTATTCCCCAAAGTGTATTCTGCCGTTTGGGCAAATATTCCATTTTATAGCAGCTTTGAAGTTAATTTTTCCCCATTATTTTTTTGGGGAATTGTAATTCGTACATTTGTGAATTTTTAAACGTTATTTTTTCTAATAAATATATATTTAAAAATAAATTAAACTTGTAATAAGGTCGCAATTCGTGTTTTAGTTTATAAAAATCTACACACAAACATTTTCCCTAAAAAATAATTAGCAGTCTGCAAGAATATAACATGTGAGAAAGGGAAATGAATATTTGGGAATTAGTGTAATATGTAATTACAGCAAAATATTTTCCCAATTTCCCGGGAACGCCAGAATAGGACCAAATGAATGGAAAATATCGACCTACACGATGTGTTGTTTAGTAAGTACTTATTTTTCAAAATTTGTAAATCTATAGTCCATGTTGGAAATAGATATTTGATCAAAGTTGGAATCAAAGCTTCTTTGATAGTTTTTCTGTTTAAGTCGTTGAGAAAACTGTTCTGTTACTAAACAATGATTCAATCATAATAGTGCTCATCGATAGCTATTTAAATTCTCAATTTTCTTTTTGAACCTCGATTCTAAAATTTCAATGAAAACTTGATAATTGAAAACTACCTTTTTTGTTATTTAGAATTTCGTAACAATAATTTGATACACCAAACTTCTTATAATATGTTCGTTTGAAAACTCATTATTGCAATACTAAAGTTAGTGCAGCCATCGCAAGCAAGCGTGCTAGTGTAGCGACGAAAAACTTGGAGCAAACCATCCCAACGTGCGCAGATTACCATCCAGGGATATTCAACAACTAACAAAATACATCCAGTGGTGTTTTATGAGGGGAAATTGCCCTAACGAGGGCAATTATTACGAGAGAGCTACATCTATACCATTTAAGCTCCGTTTCCAACAGTGGCTATCGTGGGATCACACAAGCATCCGAATACCAATTGAATGATAAATGGTAAGGGAAATGTCATGATTTAGTTTTCGATCGGTTATTTACCATAACCATACAATTTTCGATTCCTATTGAACAGATGAGTTTCAGCAAGCTAAAAATTTAGTAATTTCTGTTTTTCGGTTCATTGGACGATATTTTGACAGAAAACTGCTTTTCATTATGTTTTATTTTTAAGCATTATTTTTTTTTTACAATTAATTTTTTTGAACTTTCTTGAATTTTCAGTATTCCTTGTTAACATGTAATATATTAATAGTGCGTAAGAACTTGTTCATTGATAAATTAAAATAAATATTTGTTATTACTGTTATCAAAATATTTAAAAAAATTTAATTGAAAAATACAAAACCAACCGTTTCCAGAGTATTACCGTTGTATAACATTATTTACGTTATTATTTTTCTCAGTCATTTAACGAGAATCGCCTTTCTCGGTTTTTAGACCAATTTGTTTCGACTAATAAAAGCCATATAACTAATTTATCAACTCTCCGGAATTTCGGTGCAGCATCGTCTCGAATCTAGTATTTTGTTAAGTAGAAACGGATACACTCTGAAAATGATATCAAGCAAAACGCTTTCTTCAATTTTTTTTATTTTTTTTTTGATTTTCATATAGTTTCTCTTTCTGTCTTTTCGTAACCTGTAAATTATTTATAAAATATGTACTAGTTTAAAATTAAAATAAATTTAAAATTCTCCTCTTTTTTTTGTTTTCACAGATCACTTCAAGAGCAAATTGATATTCTTCAAATTTTCAAAATGGCGGCCAATAGTAAAAAAAATCACGAGTTTGAGCCCAAGGCTAAAAATTTAAACATCGACGATGGGGCTTGAAATTTGGCTTAACGGCTAAATAAAAAAGTTTAAGCCTTCTAATTTGTTTTGGACTAGGCTAGAGTACTTGTATATATGTATATAGACCTAGAAATAAAAAATAAAAAACATCTTCGATGTTAAAAACGATTGATATTTTTTAACTTGCGCAATAGCTATTAACTATAGCACCAAATAAGAATTATATAATTTATAGTTACAAACGAAATTATGTATATGATTTAGAGCTCTGCTATAGTCGTCTGAATCCTTAGTAGATATACATTACCAGAAACCGGACTGTATATGCTTTGTAGTTCAGGAAGTGGCCAATTTAAATACATAATAAGATGTCCATTACATTAGATGTCCATTACCAGGAATTGGACTATATAGGTTTTGTAGTTCAGGACCGCTACAGTCGTCCTATCTTTGAACTAAAAATCTATCTAAATCTATATATGTAGTCCAGTTTCTGGTAAAGGATATCTACTGTGAATTCAGATGACTAAAGCGGAGCTATAAATCATAGATTTTTTTGCCACTTGTTATTTAAAATTTGCTAATTATGTGGAAATTTCTAATACCATTTTGACCCTTTACAAAAATAATATTTTTGTGTAAATTTTTAACCATGTTTAAAAACAAAAATCTAAATTATTATAAAATAAATTAATAAATTATGAACAATTTAAGTGTAATTGATTTTCTTAATGCATAAATCGAATTTTTCTTATCCATATTCAACAAGTTACTGAGAATTTAAAGAAATGTGCCTTTTTAGATAACGTAATACGAAGTTTTTGTGTATTCCACTACAAAAATATAATACAACCGTGAGAGAGCAGAGAATATTAAATGATAATTTTGATTATTCATATTTTGTGTATTCTTTAGTGTCACACGATTAATCGAAGCCATGCGACGCATTTTTTCTGTATTTTACATGATATTCGTACTTTTTTTTTGCTATTTCTATTGAATCTGGGAGAGGGACAAAATCCCGATATTTATAATCCCGAAGGTACAAAATCCCGAAGGTTTATAAAGATCCCGAAGTTTTAAATTCCCGATGATATAAAATCCCGAGGTCAAAAATTCCTCGGGAACAAAATCCCGAGGGACCAAATCCCGAATGCCTATGAAAATTTCAAAGTCTATTTGTTAAAAAATTATGGCTATTATTGCAGATTTTAAGAACGCAACAACTTATTGGCCCAACATTGGTATACATTCGCGATTTTTTATAAAAAGATCAAAAGAAACTTTTTGAAAAACCAATTAGAACAGATTATGAGTGACAGTCAAATTCTATTGCAATAAAATTTGTCATATCCCGTTGGGCCAACATTGGTCGACATTTTTCATTTGTGTGATGGTAAATTAAGATACGTAAAACGCAGATAAAAGTTGAATAGTTTCCGAAAATATAGGTTTTCAAAATCACAATTTGGCAATTTTTTTTTGTATCTATTGCCAAAGGCTTTATTCTTGAATCTTTCTTTATACGAAACTATAACAAGAAGTGTGAAGTTTTCATTTGGCAAATAATATTCAATAATTCATTCACAACTTTTACAAGCCAATCACGATTTTTTATACTTCATTGTCAATTTTTTCTAAACAACCAGAATTTTTTACAAAGCAAATTCGTATTTTTTCAAAGTAACTTCAATTAAATGTAGAATAAATTCAAATATTTTTAAAACAAATTCAAGTTTTAATATATTTTAAGTTCGTAAATTTTTACAATTCGAAACCAACTTTTTAAACAAATTCAGTGCTCACAATTCTTAACCGATTATAAGGGGATTGGGTATGTTGGATGGAAATCGGATTCTTAAATAATTTTTGGAACAAGTTCTAAAATTTGGCTACCTGGCACGCAACTCAGCTATCTCAACGTGCATTAGATGTCAAAAGGCAAAAGCCCATCCTTTTGGATGGAAATGGGATTCTCAAACAATTTTTCAAAGAAGTTCTGGAATTTGACCACCTGGGTCGGAGTTCAGTAATTTTTTAACCAATTATGAGGGGATTGGATATGTTGGATGGACATGGAATATTTAAATGATTTTGGGAAGAAGTTCTGGAATATGGCCACTTGAGATGGAGCTCGATAATTAAACGATTATGTTGGGATATGTTTGAATAGAAATCGGATTCTTAAAATTTTTTTGGAAGAATTTCTAGAATATAGCCGCCTTGGACGGAACTTGGCCATTTCTGAACCGATATTGATGGGATTTTATATGTTGGACGGAAATGGGATTCTTAAATAATTTTTAGAAGAAGTTCTGGAATAGGTATAAAAGGGACGGAATTCGGTAATTTCCTTACCGATTATGAAGGGATTTTATATGTTTGATGGAAAAGATATTATAAAATAATTTTTGGAAGAAGTTATGGAATATGGCCACCTGAGATGAAACTCGGTAATTTCTTAAACGATTATGATGGGATTTTGTATGTTGGATGGAAATGGGTTCTCAAATTATTTTTAGAAGAAGTTCTGGAATATGACCACCTGGAACGGAACTCGGCCATTTCTTAACTAATATTGATGAGATTTTGTATGTTAAATGAAAATGGGATTCTTAAATGGTTTATAAAAAAAGTACTGGAATATAGTGACTTGGGACGAAATGCGAAAAAAAAAATCTTAAATATTTTTTTCATATACTTTTCTGTAAGGGAAAAGGAATTCTATTGAGGATGCGCTGTAAAAGTCGTGAATGAACTAAACAAATTTGAAGTGCTAAACCTACATATGATATTTGGAAAACGATTATTATGTCTGTGTATGAACAGTTGGACTTCAATAAATGGTATTTAAATTAGTGAATGCAAAGTATATACATAAGTGAATGTGAGGATAACCATTTTGATATTTTTTGTGCATATCCCACTATATCGTCAAATAATCAGGAATTCCAAACTGGCGTGTGGTCCCTTGGTAGCTATGTAGAAGTCACACGTATGGTGCAACTCGTTAATAAACGATACATCTACACTGTTCAAAAAATATGACCTATGTAATGCAAATTACATTACATATAGGTCCGGGGCATTGCATTACAAACTAATACACAAGTTGCATTACATCAGATTTTAATGTATTATTGTATTGCTAATTGTATTAATTTTTATTGTATAGTTTACATTAAACTTTAACGGAATATTTTGCTAAAATTGATACAAGTTATATTAAAGTTTTACAGCACATTGTATAAAAAAATAATCAAAATATCCATTTGGAAGCATCATTTTTGTCGTAAGTGGCATTAAAATTATATAGTCCAGTACTTTAAACAGTAAAGCATACTACATTAGAAATTCCCAAATAATTGTATTATCACTTATATTATTTTGTACTAAAACTAAAGCTATAAGGCAAATTCCACAGATTCCAGTTTTTTACTTCCAACTCGATTGACGTAAATCAATTGACTTGACGTCCTTACACAGCAAATACATGAAAAATATTTTAGCTTTTCTATATTAAAGTATACACAATGCCGTTGCGAATATTAATAAATTTGCTTAAAAATAGTTAACCCCAGATTTCATGACGCCACTGCATCATAACTATTTTTAATGCAGGCTTTGCATTAGAATGTAATACAAGATTGCATCGTATAAGCCTTAATGCAAGAGTTGCATTAAAAATTGCAGCAAAATTTCTAACTGTGTATTTACTTGCGCTAGTGAATATGCATTAAAATACCAATTCCAAATGCTAAATGTTGTAGCAACCTAATAATAAACTTGTTCTAATATCAGGTTCCTAATATTACATAAATTGTGATTGGTTTTTCTACACAGTTGTACACGATTTAAGTAGTTTATGAATCATTCACATTTCTGTAAATGTCCCTAATATGTGAGACTGTTTTTAAACACATACAACGGAACTGAATAGAATGAAAGCCGAAGTGGCTGGAATTAGCCAGACTACATTATAAAAAATCGAATCGAAACATTAATCTGTATATTAATATCCAAAAGTTAACCGAAATTACTAAAATTGTTAACTACATCGTAAAACACGCAATTAAAATAAAGAAATAATTTATACAAAATTAAAAAAAAAAAACTAGAATAAATATATAGATACAAAAAAATAACAAAAATTATTATAAAAAACATAAAACTAATTTTTTTTTGTACATTTATGTATTCTATATATTTTTATAATAAAATTTATTAATAAATTAAATTTTTTAGTTACAACCACAATTATCCCATTCAATGGTTTTATTTATTTAATATTTATTTTTTATATAAAAGCAATACGAGCATAGTACATACACTGAACTTAAAAAATTAACATTTAATAATATTTCGTTTTTTATTTTATTTATGTAGAACAAAATTATATACAATATACGATTTAGTTATAATTTTATATAAATGATAAAAATTACATATTATAAATTAAATGTTATTATTAATATAAAAAAGTTAGGATATAATTAAAAAATCCATACTCATACGAGTGCTCCATTCTTACCACATATTTTATTCGGAACATACAGACAACGAAAAACTACTTAAATTAAATTGTGTGCATCCATTTAGTTAAATGCCACCCACGTTTGCATTAGACAAGTCTTAGTTTTTCAATATTACAAAATAAAAGGCGGTTGCTAACAAGTCTAATGATGTCTATATATGTGCATGAAAAAACCACACCAATCCAAACTTTAGTTTTTTTTTTATTTAATATTATAACATTTGATTTTAATTTGCATATTTGCATTATTTAAAAAGAGCTGGTGTACGTAAACAACAAAGTAAAACTTTTGTTCTTTAAATTTAACCGCAAAACTAAAAATTAAAAAAGTTGATGAACAAAATATTTTACATAACTGAAAAAGTTATGAGCTTAATTTTTTATTTTTTGGTTTTTGTTTCCTCGTTCATAAATTAAATTTATGGGAACATAAATTTTGAAAATAAAAACTGGGAAAACTTTATCTTTTAGTGTAAGTATATCATGGTATTTTCTGAAGCCATGCATAAATAAATCGTGTAGAATATTATGTATTTTTTATGCTAAATAAATATAATAAAGGTGCCTTGTTGCCGTCTTAGTATTGCTTCCAGAATTATTGTGTGGCAATTGTTATGTCACTATTGTTTCTTCTGTGATTTTTTTAAAATATAAAGCACTGCCAGAAATTTCTCGACGGTAGAGAGCCTTATAAATGAAAGATTAAATTGTTTATTCCATTGAGGAATAACTCATCCGTTGAGTTGTTCGTCACAATACAAAGTTTTTAAAATTATATAGCACTTTTCTTAATCTAATAGCTTACAATTTTTAGAATTTGTTTAATAAGGTTAATTTAATTAATAGGTAAGGTAATTAGGTTACAAAGCAATCCACTCTCAACAAAAAAAAGAACAGTTCAACTATTAATATTCAAGGTCGAGTCTATGTGACACCTCACTCAAACTCTTTTGGTGATAGCGCTGACGCAACTCCGCGCAACCTGATTTTTGAAAATTTTTCACAACATATATGGCAACCAGAGAAGAATTTTGCATCATCCATAGGTGGAGCGGAAATTTTACTTAAACAAATATTTTGATTAAAACATTTTTTATAAAAATATTTTTTTTTATATGTTGGTATTGCTGGCGGTGTGTGATGCACGGTATACATTTACCATGGTGGATCTAGGCGCGTATGGAATTCAAAAGCGATGGCGGTAAATATAATGAAGGTTTATAATAAAGCATCTCTAAATAATCTAATTTATATTTAAGACGTTGTATCAAAAAAATTTTGAAAAAACTTAATTCGGGGAAACTACCTTTTACCGAAAATGTATTACCAAATTGTTAGCAAAAATTTTCCTACAACTTTGCAAGAGATTCAGCTTTTTAATTAAAAGAAAATTGAATTGGACTTCTCCTAGTAAAAATCTTACTCGGGAAAAGAAAATGTTTAATTGTAGACCGTCACGAGGAAGAGCAATAATCGAGAACTTTTTTCCTGGTTGCCAGATGGAGAAATATGGTGCACAACTTTAAATTGTTTGGCGGATAATACAGAAAAAGTAAATATGACCTATCCAGGTAAGAATTGAAGCAAATTAATTAAAATTTTATTTTATTTTCAGATTGTCTTAGCGACGATTGCACTACACAATTTTCTTATGCTAAATAAAGTGAGTGTATCAAAATATTTTAATAGTATAACTTTACCTGCTTCATCGAGTTCCTCTCCTATTTTCTTCCATACCACAACTTTTTTTTTAATTCTATTTTTTGCATGCTAAAACAATTAATCTTTCCTCAAAGCTCATTTTTAATTTGCACTTAGAATAAATCGAATGTTTATTTTACAAGTAAAAATGAAGTGATTGAAAAACATTGTAGTACCTAGAATGTATATCAAAAAAATTTCGAAGCCGCTCACTATGGCACATTTCAAAACAGGATGTAATAAAACAAGACATCACAAAACAGTACATGATACACTAAAGTACATGGTACGAAACAGGACCGATCAAAACAGTACATCACAAAACAGAACATGGTACACTAAAGTACATGGTACGGAACAGGACCGATTTAAACAGTACATCACAAAACAGTACATGGTACACTAAAGTACATGTTACTGAACAGGACTTGTGAATACGTTTAGTTAGGATATTATCAAGTGGATATTTGCCTTCACCTAGAGTAATTAGACAGTATACTATATAGAATTATAATTGCTTTAAGTTATAATAAAATATCCCTTCATCTAACAATATATAACATTATTTTTTAAATCGCTAATACTCGATCGTTGCAAAATAGATCAAAAATTTAAATAAATATATAAATAATATTTTTATTTTATTTATATATTTATTTAAATGTTTGATCTATTTTGCAACAATAAATAAAAATTAAACAATTTTTTGGAATTAAAAACCTGCAAGATTAATACCCTTGACAGACTAGGGTTTAGCTAAATGCGTTTAGTTAAACTAGTTTAGTTAATCTATTACAAAACCAATTAGGTTGACACACTATGAGGATTAGCAAACCCTGTTTCAATAATAAAATACAGTAGCGCTATGCTTGTCCGGAATCTGTATTAAACATATATCATTATCATTTCTCAGTTCTGAATTACTCCGTTATTATACCCCTTTTGTGTTTTACTAACACAATGGCAATATGCCATGTAAAAAAATTATTTTTGTATGTGCTTTGAGCCGACTTACACATTTGTGTATTCCTTTCAAACTTATTTGCGTCTGAAAAAACACTATAACTGTACACACAATTGTGTTGGTTGTACTTCAAATGAAGCGAAATTTTTTATCAAAAACGCCATGACATACTATGATTTTTTACTCAGACATTTGTGTGGTTTGGACTTAAATTGAGCCAATTTTTTTTTCTTGGTTGAAAAAGGGATACAGAACTATATAGAACAACGATATTACAAGAAAACCATACAACTTTTATGATGCATTTTTTTTGTTATACATAGATTTCTATTAAATCAAAATTATTTAATTTAAAAAAAAAAATTTTTAAATTGGACCCTTTTAGCTAGAGTTCGCCATTGTTTAAAAAGCAGCTTTTATTTGTCATGGTATTATAATACGCACTCTACGGTAACACAAATGCACAAATGTGTATTTTGGTCCAAATCACATACAAAAATCAATTTTTGACATGATTCGTTTACGTTGCCCACACAATTGTGATGGCCGGCAGGACAAGGGATATAGCCTTGCCCGGCCAGTATACACAATTGTGTATACATATCTAGATTACGAGAAACGAATGTGTCAGAATAGAATTATGTGTCAATTGAAGACCAGTGTACACATATGTTATATTATGCTCTATTTCAAGAATTCCCATTTAACTAAGATCCGTTAAAATACGGAAGAAATTACAACCTGTCATTATTGTAATACACATTTGTGTATGTTGTACTTAAATTGAAGCAAAAAAAAAATGAACTCGAAAGGTAAGCGGCATCTATCATTGTATCACAGCAAAAAGTAAGCGGCATCTATCATTGTATCACAGCACTAAAAGACATTGTCCTATTTATAAATTTTAACCTTCATTGTTAGATGGCGCTCTCGCTAGACCCATTTTTATGCGATAAACTTCAAAATATTGAGAGATTAGTGCACTAAACCGGTTTAGTTACTAAACCTAAAACAAAACCCGTTTAGCTAATCTCGAAGTTGACACATAAACTCGAAAAAATGTATAAGTTATTAAAATCGTAAAATTGACTATTAACTATTTTGTGGTGTTCTCTTTTAATATGTACTGTTATATTTTGTACTGTTTTGCGATGTACTCTTCCGTACCATGTACTTTAGTGTACCATGTACTGTTTTGTGATGTACTGTTTTAATCCGTCCTGTTTCGTAACATGTACTTTAGTGTACCATGTACTGTGTTGTGATATCCTGTTTTGTGACATCCTCTTGTAAAATATGTCGTTTCGTATGGGACCCAAAAATTTCTGTTACAATATACTGTTTTTACGTGAGAGACAAGAAAATAAAACTAAACATTCAAATTATGCAGGAGATTTTATTTTAATTTTTCAGTAAAAACAGTAGCCAAATCGAAGACGTACTACAGTTAGAGGTCCGTTTACGAAAAACCATTTGCGCATTAAATAGCTCCTTGCCAGCCTACAGTACTGATATGGAAGATAGGTTGGTCCATCAGTTTTATACTGCTATGGAGGATCATAGTTGTATTCAATTTCATCACCGATCGTAGCCTGATGGCGAGAAATCCCTTTTGAATCCAGTTCCTATGGTGATTCGAACCCGGTATCTCTTGATCCAAACGCCAAAATTTTTTCCAGTGTGCATCGATTTCATGTCTGCTTCCGACTACATTCTATTTAATTGAAATTGGTTTAATAATTTGAAACAATAGTTCAAATGCAGCAAATGCAAGTTCTATCAGAACTTGCATTTCGTTATGGTTATACGTGGGACCCTTAGCAGGTTCATTAAGCGAATTTGAGTATCCAAATCTTCCGCCTCATTACAAATATTTTCATAAATACGATAAAAAATACTTTATTTTATTTCATTCTAAAGCAGTAAACACGTCTATAATTTCCTTTGATATAGTGATTGATTATAAACAAATTTTGTTAACTTATCTATGCTGACATTTGACATATCTATATTGTCAAATGTCAGCATAGAAGGATGTAAATTACAATATAATGGCGGTTCTAACAATATGGAGACAACATGTAGAATTTGTGAACGAACTTCTGAGTAATATAAATATAAGTCATTGTATAAGTTAATTCTATAAGTTAAATAAAACTTTACTGATTGTTTTTTGTTTATTCATCGCACTCATGCAATAAAAATCTTATTTTTTTATATCAAGAGATCCGAAAAATGATTAGACTGATTTCTTGACTAGGCTGCCAATATTTGTCTTGTATTGTAAAATTTGGGTTGTGGATTTTAAATAGTTCCCATTCAGTTTTTAAATATGATTTTATTTTGTAATGAAATGAAATTACTCTTTTCGCTATACATTTATCTTACAGGATTGTAAGCGATTAACAGCTTCAAAGGTTTCAACATCTGTGGCCCTATTCTGGCTTTCCCTGGGAATAGGGAATTGGGAAAAATATTTTCATAGCATTTTTGTCAAAATTATATTTTTCTGGCCTACTACGGAAATAAGTTTAGTGTAAAATTTTTTAAAACAAAGTGAATTGGGAAACTTTTGTTCCACGAAATTTTTATAGGGAAAAATATTTTCCCATTTAACTTTGTTTCGAAAATATTAACACCAAACATGTTAGTAGGCCAGAAAAATACAATTTAGATAAAAATGCTATGAAAATATTTTTCCCAATTCCCTATTCCCAGGGAAAGCCAGAATAGGGCCACTGGCGTCTCGATGAGGATACTGGCATCCAAAACTGTGGCACCGGTTGTAATTTCCGGCGATTCTTTAATAATTTCTTTACGGCATCAAAATAACACTATGATTTTCGGTTATTTCCGGTTGCGACGTCATGCTACTTTACTTTTCATATTCGCACCAAACACTTATTATAATATTTAAAATTAATAAAAAAAATTTAATTTTATTCATTTTGTTTTATTTCTGACAGAGCATCTATTTTAGAACTCAAAATTTTGGTAAGTGCAGTTTTTAATAAACACGGCTTACTTTGTGAAAAAAATTGTTAAAAAACATTCTGTTGTGAGTAGCCTGGTGTTTGATACCATTTTAAAATATGCATATTTTTCTGATATTGGGTCAACTTTCTGTAGTACATAAATTCCCTACCGACGTCACTTAAATACAAACAACAACAAAAAATACAGCTTATAAAAATAATTTTATTGGAAAGGCACACTCTTCTAGATTGTATTAAAAAACAAAGTTAAACAAAAGAATTCTTGGTTTTTTCAAATTTATTTTTTTGGCGGGTTTCAATGCGATTTCGCTAAAAATTAAATTAAAAGTGGAATAACTTTTGCGCCATCAACAATTCAAAAAAACGTTACTTGGCTATTTTTGTTGGAAATGAGCTCTCCCATCGCTCACTTCTGGAACACCCTTTATTGGCAATTTGAAGTTACACTTCATACACTTACATATATTTATTTTTAAGTAAAAATTTATGTATGTGCCAATAAGAATTCGGGATAGGAATAGGAACCAAGCACACATTTTATTGATATACAATTTAATGATAAAAAAATATTTTTTGTAAGAGAAGTTGGAGACAGCAAAGGCTGCTTCTTATTTTGGTTTCAACGGGAATTATATTGATAAACAAAAATTATTAATTAAATTATTTTTTATTATTTTTTGATCACCCAGTAAAATCAAAAGCCTGCTAGAATTCTGTTAGGGAATATGAATATTTTATTGATTTTTGTAATCGATAAAATTTGCATTTAGTTTCCACCCCCCGTTGAGTTTACAATAAAATACACATAGTAAAATTTTACAGTATGACAGAAAAAACTCAAAATAATTTTTTCAAAGCTTACTGATAACTCAAGTTAAGAGAAAATATAGACCCAGTATGTTAATTATAAAATATTTTAAATAAAAAACGTTATCACATAACCTAAAATTCTGTCGTGTTTACGATTTATTTTGTTCGCAATGTTAGTTCTGGAGATCATTTGGCTAGGAAATCTCTGAATTGCCAAAATGATTTGCTTGAACAAATTTGGTCTCAAAAGGTTTAAAAGCAACATTACTATTGTCATATATTCTTTGTACAAAAGAGTTAATGTAAAATAATTATTCTACGATGTTATATTAGTCTAACCATGGGATGACAATATTGTTCAATCAATCAAGTTTCAGTCAGCTTCTTAATTAATCCCATAGCATAGAAGTAGCTAATCTAAAATAATTTATTTTTTCTAAAATTAAGAATTACAAATAAATTGATGCAGATGCTCACGATATTTTTAAACCTTATAATTTAGTTAGGCCATACTTTGGAAAAGTTGTAGATACTCCAAAAATAATTTGCTTCGTAAATTACTGTAAGATATAATAACTAAAGGATAAGTAAAGGTAATTTAGTTAGAATGTGTTCCGGATTACGGTTTCTTTTTACCTCCGCTTCATGTGTTGTCAAAATGACTCAAGGGTTGTTGCACATCGAACCCTTTCAACTACAGTTTTATGCTCTATTCCTATTCAATTTTACGTTAAATATACCTACCGATTACCCCGCCATTTAACCAATGCTATGTCACCATTACGACTAGTCAACTGCTCAGAAGATCCTCGTCCCATTTTTCATAGACGCGTCAGAACTAAAATTTTGTTCGTTGAATCGGTTTATTTTAACAGTTCCTACTGTTTTTATTTGTTAAGCAGTTAATATTTCAAACAGCTGGTATGTGGAGAAAAAATTATCACAATATAAGCAGTCACCTGATGTGAACAACCGTTGAATTAAATGCTTGACGATGGCAGCACCTAAACCTGAATTTATGCGATATCAAAAGCATCTATATCAATTAAACTACCCTGATATAAGATGAAGTTTTACTAACCGCATCTTGCAAAATTTATTTTTGAAAATTTGTCGCTACAGTTAACTGTTATGAGATTATTATCTATCAAAGGTATGTTTGCACGTAGCCAAAAAAATTTTCCTTTGACAATACAGATGACGCTGCTTTTTATTGGAGAAAACATTATTACTTGTAAAAATCCCAAAACTTCCATAATCAAGTACTGACCAAAAAGCTTCATAATTTCTTCGGAAATGGCGTGTTTGAAATTATGTTTTCCTGACTGCATTGCATCTGTATAAATTGCGCCATATCTTCAAGCAGATCATGGGGAACATATTACGACAAGTTATTTGAAAATGAGTTTCGATGTCATCTTCAGAATATATTTGTGATAGTTCAAACGGAACTGGACATTGATCAAATTTCCGATGACTCCATTGTATGTCAATTTTTTGCAATATCCATAGAAATATCAGGTGCATCCATTACCATAGTGTCTATTAAATCTATTTTTTGAGTGGAATTGTTACTCGATCAGTATCAGAAGCCTCATTAAAACTACATACATTATGGACACGTCCTCGAACTCAGAATCTGGAGCATATATTAAATCGGCCGCCTCTTCCAATGAACAATATTTTTTGTTTGTTGCTATTGCTATAAAAGAGTTTAGTAAATAGCTATTTTATTATTTTGTTTGTAATAACTAATGAATAATTGTAATAAAATGAGCAAACGTTGAGTAGAAATGGCATCAAACAAGGATAAAACGCTTGAGACTGGTTCGCAAGGTTTGTTAATAAAATGTCTATGTCTGAGGCGAAATTGAATTTTTATTTTAGCGAATCAGTGATTAAACTGTTATTAGAATATTCATAAACTATAATTTGCACAGCTTTTATACATGACACCAACGAAGTATTTTTATTTAGCTGTCAGAAATTAAAATATACGAAATAAAGCCTCACTCACACTGTTAAACATTATTGAACGCGTTTAGATTTCAAATTTTACAAAAAATTGTGTAGATTTTTGTTATTTTAAACTTAAATATCATGGCAACACGAACAGTCGTTTTCAAATAGACTCAAAGGGTTAGTAATATACACGAATATTAATGAGATTGTTTTCTTGAGATGGCCAAAATAATAGACACATTGTCATGTGTCTTTTCTTTTTCAATAAGAATGTTAGAAACATTTTTTTTGCATTTCTACTTTGAGCTTCCTCTTGAATATCTAATTCAGGATTTTCATTTAGTATGGTTTAATTTATCCCGCTGTATTTTTAATTTGCTTTAAATGTTTTTATTTTTCTATAAACATTGAAAGAAACAAAAAATAATAATTTAATTTAAAAAAATTGTCGGTGACCGGTTTGTTATTAAAATTAATCCTTGTATGTTACTTATACGTTATTTGTATATTTGCATGAGTTTTGAGAGCGTTTGTCACGACAAATTCTTCAATTTTCGGCTGATCTGATACTGTACGAGACGAGTTAATACGATTATTAAATGTGAATGGAATCTCCGGATATGAACCTTATGCATAATATGTTGTTACATATTTCAATTCAATAAAAATTTAAGCTTCACTTATGTGTACCTATGTATATACCTCATATATTGTAATTGAATTTTTTTAAATTTTTTTCAAGTAATACTGAAAAATTTATTAGTTTTTTGTGCTTGGTTTTGTATCTCCCGTAAAAATTGAAAATACAATTATTTGCAATTTAAACGTAATTTACAAGGATTACTCATCTTATATGTTTTAACAAAGATCACGTACATTCATAATATGAAACGAGTAGGTACTACATATTTCTATACATGTAGAATGCATAATATTTATACGTGTAAATGTCCAGTAGAATAATTACGTTTAATACAATACCCATTCAGTATTATTCACATTTTTATCAACAACGAAACTCAACTCACATACAAAATGATAACACAACATAAAATTATAAATATAAAAAAAGCTCATCATCATCAACAGCATTAAATTCAACAATATCATCATCATGATCAACACAATCATCATCACAAAAATAAAAATTAGAATTTTTTTGCAAGTTGTGTTGTAAAATGCATGCATGAGATAAAAACCACGCGGCTATAATACAAAAGAAAAACTTTTTTTTTTAATGTTTTCCTATTGGGCGGAGTTTCCAGATGAGTTTTTTTTTTTTGAATAATTTTTAAAAACAAACCAATGGTAAAAAAAATGCTGTATAACTTTTTAACTCTCATCCTAAGCAACATTCGTACATAGCAATATAAAAAAAAGCTTTTTACCCCAATCTAAGCCCTCTCTGGGTGATGTAGTACGATGTGATGTACACTGATAAACTTTTGTACATGTATATGTGGTCATACTATTATACATTTATACGTACACTCCCTATGTATTTCATATTACCATTGTCGTGCAATTTGTAATGTAATTTTGAGCTTTTCGCAATGAGTTTTGAAGTTTATTTGAGCTAAATAGTACGTACGTATATATTTTTACATTAGTAATCTCATTTCCTAGTTACTAAATCACATATAATATATTAACATATTTGACTTGGAGTATTTTATTCGATTCTTGTACCACACTCAAAAAAGATAGCCCTATATACATTCAAATGTATAACTATTGTCTAAAATGTTATTATTAAGATGTCGTAATATGAATTTCATGAATATTTTTTCATATTTCTAGAGGCAGATCTCAATAATACATCTTTGGGCTATGGTATTGGAAGTAAAGTAGGACATACAGTTTTATTTGACTTTCACTGTCACATATCGCTGTTTCTTATAAATGACTTCCATTAAATTTCAATTCCCCTCAAATAAACATATTTTAATTTAATTTGCATAATTTCGTTTTTCATGCCAATTCGGACAATGAAAAATATTTTATTAAACTTATTTTGAAGTTATTCTTCCCGTGCTCATACATTTTTGGACCGACTCTCGTGTGGATGTGATGATGATGTTTTATATTGTATATGACAATAGACAGAATATGGGAAGATTTGAAAAACTATTTTGATTAAATTAGTTTAATTATTTACTTGTTAATTTTGCCATAATTACACGAGAATTCGAGAAATAAAAATGTTTTCGATGAAATCAGAAGTGTGTATTTAATGGAATCTCAGTTATCTATCTACTTAGACTAGATTTAAAATTGAAGTACTTTGGAGTGTGGCGGTAGGCCGATTATTCAATTCAATCTATTTACTATCGTACATAACTATACGTGTACTGTCGTTCAGCAACACACACTAAATGTTAATTAAATCAAAAATTATTTAGAAATGTTTTGCTGGTTTAATCAAAAAACGTAAAATACTAATTAATTTAAATAACGTTCTAGCGTAATATCTTGTGATTCTCTTTAGAAATAATGTTACTATTATTAAGTTGGCTGGAAGATGGTTTCACAAGTTGAGCCCAATTGGAAAAGCACATATCGAACCGTTATCAAATGAAGAACAACAACAAAAATTGATTAAAGCTCATTTATAATAGAGAGTAGTACAAGAAGTGAATACTTACGGACTAACTATAAAAATTAATAAAATAATAATATTAAATTCATTTTAATGACAGTAGGTAAAATTACAAATAAAAATTAATTTTCATATATATTTATACAGTAGCTATACATATTTAATGTAACGCCAGTACACAAACATCTTTAAAATTGATATAAATAAAATTCTTTTTGAAATTAATAATTTCTATTTTGTTAGCTTAATTATTTTGCTTTATAATTCGAAAAAATTAATTTTAATTCTAGGAAAAGATTCAGTTGATTTAATTTTATACAAAGTTGCATAAGGTGCAGATAAATTTTTCACAATTTTAAAAATACAAAAACGAAAAAATAATTTATAATAATTCAAACAGTTATATTTTAATTCACAATAGATAAAAATAGATTAAACATTAATTTAATATGACGAGATTACTCCTTTTGACTTCAGAACTTCTGCGAGGCGTCTGTGCATAGAATTGATTAAATTTTTAAAAACCTGTTGCCACGGTGCTCCACACATTTATTATGGCGTTCCAAGTCGCTTCTTCAATGTTTCCAACATCACAAAGAATTTGTCTTTTTATGTACGCCCATACATTTTAAATCACATTAAGAGCCGGGCTCTGAGAAGGCCAGTCTAATAAAGGTTGGTCCAAGTTTTTTAAAAATTTTAATATCATTTTGCCTTTTTGGATAGGAGCATTATCCTGTTATAACATAAAATGTTCTCCAATTAGTTTACATCCAACAAATACCGCCACATCATTTAGAAGCACCAAATAACGGTTTTGATTATGTTTCCCTCTTAACAAAGAAATCGGACAACAACTGTTATGCATCTCCATATCATTAAATGGCCTCCACCAGGTTGTTGCAATGACTGTACGTTTAAACTAATCTGAAGGTTTCGAATAAAATAAGTGTCTTCCCCAGGTCCTATCAATGATTTATAAAGTTTTATAAAGTTGTGTCTACATTTTGCATCGTTGCTGGATTGATTTGCAAATCTCTTACAATTTTTCGATCTTCCCTAGCCATTTCAGCCTCTTCTATTGACATTTTCTACTGTTCCATGAATATTATTCTTCTGTATTTAGTACCAAATGGAATTTCTATGGCAATCCTCCTTTTTGAATAATTCGGTGCTTGAAATTCCATTTTCATAATTCGCTACCATTGCCGCTCTGATTTGAACACTAAATCCAGATTTTTAGACATTTTTACTGAAGAATTAAAATTTTTTTAATAACTAACTAATTACAAGATGCAAATCGAATTTTCATCATCAATTACAATCGGTGATGTTAATAAACACAACTAAGACCCTCTGATGGAGTGCAGAATTCAGCGCCGACCCACCGTCCATGTCAATGTACAGGTTGACATGGAGCTTGCAATGTGCAGGTGGTATACTGTAGTTGTGTGAGTAGGTGAATAGGTGAATGGGTTAATGATGTGGCGTGAATGCGTGGTATCACAATGGGCCAAACAAATGGCCTAAGTGTCAACCACTGAAACCTGAAACCTAAAACCTAACTAATTACAAACTAAATCAGTTTCAGAAAAACAAAAAATTAAATAAACGTGCATTTCCAATAGTATTCTTTTTACTTTTTCCTTACAGAAAAGTATGAAAAAAAATTTGAGAATTTGATACTTTTCTGTACGGAAAAAGT
Organism: Nephrotoma appendiculata; assembly: GCA_947310385.1. Lineage (NCBI taxonomy): Eukaryota > Metazoa > Arthropoda > Insecta > Diptera > Tipulidae > Nephrotoma > Nephrotoma appendiculata. Next base: position 90,350,664 of record OX371225.1, read on the forward strand.
AAAATGAATTCTATTAGGGATGCGCCGTAACTTTTAAAAATCACAGTGAACTATGTTTTTTAATGCGCACAAATAATTATGAATAAGAATTTATCTGCAGAAATAATTTTGGATAAAATTAAATCAACTGTATTTTTTCCTAGAATTAAAATTAAAGTTTGTTTTATTGAATTATTAAAGCAAAATATATAAGTTAACAAAATAGAAATTATTAATTTCAAAAAGATCTTTATTTATATCAGTTTTAAAGAAGTTTGTGTGGCGTTACAATAAAAATGTATACTGCACAAATATTTATGAATACGATAGTATATGACAAAAATAATAAGACGAGCAAGCCTCGCTTAATAACACGTTTTGGAAGATTTTAGTTACACTGATTATCCAAGGCAATGGAATTCTAGAAAGGGCTGCCTCTGACAGAAACGGATATATTTAAAGATCTGCATGGGTGTATAGGGGAAAGTAATTGTAAATTTGATCTGTAGGAATCTGTACAATAACTTATTAGGTCAATTTTCTAAAAATTTCTAAAGCTAAAACTTTTGGTTTTTGGACGAGAGTAACAATTAACAGAAAAAGGAGACCGTGATGAGAGCCAATACCAAGGGACAATTGATTGAAAAAACAAATGGGATTATTAGAAGAAGCGACAACATGATGAATGAGAGAATAAGACTCATCATTTGCGGTTGAGTAAGTGTAAATAGGTGGGTGCATCAGTTTTATATACCACCAGAGATGAAAACCTTATCATATCGGCTGGAAAACTAACTAAAACCACTCCCAATGTCTAAAAGCGACTTTATTAAACTGAGCATACGATCTCTTCGTTCCTTTCAAGTGGATTATTAACCACAGCCAACATAAATTTCCACGTATTGACGAAGACATTTACAAAATAAACTTAAAGTCAGCTAAACTCAATAAACTCAACTCATTTAAAAATTTAAGAAAAAAACAGATTACTCATAATTTCAAAAATAAAAAAAAAGTAGGAAAACTAGCTCAGAAAATTGCCACTGGAGATTCTTTGGTATGCAAATACGTAGTTTTTCTATTAGCAGGCTCGACTGGTAAAGAAAAATGTATTACTGATACACCCACATTGAAAGTTAATTCTTACGTTAGCTTCAACAACAAATTTAATTTGGTAAAGAAAGCTCTTAAGCCATGTATTGTTATGAAGATTGCTTTCGTAAGTCAGGGACAGTTTCGGATAACCATTAAATATCATTTATAAAATAAATTGATTGAGATATAAAAATCTTTAAATACAAAACTTAAAATAATTCCAAAAAAGGCAATTAGAACAGTATATTATTGCCGAGCGACTCACTTCACCAATCCATGTCGTGTGACAGATTTTTGTATTATGGTTCCCGCTTTTATTTTGGTGCAATGTGTTTGTTTATTATGACAATTTCCATTAGTTGTTAAGTTGGCAATATTGTAAATTTAGTTTTTGTTTTTCATTAGAAATTCTTATTTTGTGCCTAGCTAGATATATTTTTTTATTATGCAATAATTTTATAAATCGAAATTCCATATAAAATCTATTATGAAAAAAAACTTGTTTTTCTGCCATGAATGCCCACTACTAAGTCACCAGTATATTATTGATGAGCATGTCTGACACTAGAGTCAGCTCATCACAACAAGTATAAATCAAATATTTCAAGTCACCATTATGACGTATTTCTGGGTGAAATGACACTTAATAAAGACATTTTTATTAATCACTTGTTTTTTGTTTCGCAGTTATTTTGAATAATTTTCAAAAAGTTTAAAAAATCACTCGATCGATTTCGACTTGTTAGGTCATCATCAGGAGTATCTACTCGGAGATACTCCTAGAGTAGATACTCCTGATGATGACCTAACAAGTCGAAATCGATCGAGTGATTTTTTAAACTTTTTGAAAATTATTCAAAATAACTGCGAAACAAAAAACAAGTGATTAATAAAAATGTCTTTATTAAGTATTAGTGTGTTTCGCCAAGTGCCTACGGCCAATAGCGTAAAAAGTATGGGTGAAATGAGTTGAGGTGAGTGCCATATAGACGCATATAAAAAGCACCCATCGCAATAGGCAGGACCCATCGTGATCAATTCCTGTTAATTGAAAACACTTCACACCATGCATAGTGAGATAAAAGAATACCCCACAACAAGGTACAACATCATGAAATATGGTATAACATCATGAAACATTGTGTAACTTCAAGCAACATCAGACGACATCTTTGATATTAGTTGTTGAAATATCAGGCAAAATTACGCAACATGGTGCACTATGACACAACATGATATAACATCCCAAAACGCGGTGTGACATAAACCTAAACCGTGTTACATCACAAAATATAATGCATTACATACATGACCCAAAATGGTGCAAAATCACACAGCATTGAGTAACCTGGCACACATCAGGAGGATTCCGAAATAATTATCCAAAATGCACCACTCCTTGTAATTGATTCCTATGGCTATCGAAAACCCCTCCCCAATATTTACCAAAAATCGTTCAAGCCACCTTTTTTTTTAAATGGGACCCGGTCCCTACCAAAGGACCTCCTAAACATGTTTTTCCAAAATTAGGACTCATTATAATCCATTCTTGCCTCTAGAAAACCCTAGAAATTTATTGTCCAGATCGATCGAGGACAAAGAATTTAATAAAGGGTTCCAAACCCTACCGAAAGTACCTCTCACCAAATTGACTGAAATATGAATCGATTCTCCCCCTGGCGCCTCCCTCCTCTCAATTTGGTATCAAAATCGAGCAAACTAAAAAAAATTAAATAATTGAAACCGACACTCTATGGATCAACCTCCAAATGAATTTTCCCGAAATCAAAACACACAAATTGGTTTTTTGGTACTCGAAAACGCTCCTTTAGCAAAAAATAAAATAAAGGATTTTCCCGAAATCAGCACTTATCGCAATCGACCCTGTCTCACCAATTTTTGATATAATCATGCGAGCCGCGAAATTAAAATCGAAAACCGGGCCTTACCGAATGACGTCCTAAATTATTTTTTTTATTTGAACCCACTCAGTAATTGCCATAAAAGTCGTTTGCACTTTGAAACAATAATAGAAAAAAGAACCTTTAATATTTTTAAATGATTGGTTATGGGTTTAATACAGTGGTTTTAGCTTTGGCGTTTGGATCAGGAAGCATCGGGTTTGAATCCCGATAAGAGCAAAGATTACAAAAGGAATTTTGATCGTTTGATTGCGATCGATGATGAAAATGAACAGAAATGTGATTCCTTGTCGAGTGCAGAATTTATGGACCGACCCACCGACCATGCTAGTGCTATAGGCTGACATGAAGCTATGTAATGTATAGATGGTCCTACATAACTCGGAGCAATACTCGTACATCCTCGATTTGGATACTGCGTAAGGTAGGGCGAGAAAAGTTAACCGCGAGAAATTTGGGAGTGCTTCGGCCCAAAATAGTTTGCAAAGAATAAAACCAGACAAACAAGCTAATTTTGGAAAATTTATTGGATTTTTATTTTTTATTTTATTTTATTGTCTCGGGAATAATCTATTCTGGGGCCGAAGCATTCCCAACTATTCCGCTGTTTGCATTTCACGTCCCACCTTACGCCGTTGCCAGCCACTTGGAGGACGTACGGCTTTGGGTCCGATTTTCGTTGAACCATCTGCACATTGCCTAGTCTCATGCCAGGCTATAGTACTGGCATTGGAATTGGGTCGGAGTGAGTTCTGCACTCCGACAGGTGGCTATGGTTGTGTTAATTTTCACCATGGATCGTAATCTGATGATGAAAAATCCCATTTGAATCCTGCCCTTATCGGAATTTGAACCCGGAACCTCCCGATCCAAACGCCAAAGCTTTAACCACTGTGCCGTTTGGTTGGTAAATTGAGTGAATTTTTTTTAACTATTTCTCCAGTGTATAGTTACTCAGTACAAGTATCAATATTTGAAACCCCGTGGATTTTTTTAAGGAGAACGAAGGAACCACTTCTGTGCGAAATAGCATTCCAAAACCGGAGCATTCTGTAAAATAAATAAATTAAAATGTTATTTGAGCAAAATCAATACCACCAACCAATAACAAACCAATTATATTATTTAAAACTTTCATGCTTTTATACATTTATAATGGATGCATTAGATTATGTTTTGTCTGGTATACATAATGTAAGTAGATTATAGATGTGAAAATCATATACAATTTTTTTAAAGTAAATGATGTTGCCATTGTAATAAAACACTCATCATCAATACAAAAATATTTGTATGAAACAATTAAATTATAATACTGAAATGCTGGGTAAATTAAAAAAATTAAATTCAAATAAAATAAACAGCAAATGCCATCCGAATATGTGTAATGTACATATTGCGTTTTTCTAACAAATGCAATGTAAACTGCAATTTTTAGTGTTCAATTTTTATTATCAGTTTTGTTCGCTTCTGTTTATTCAGTTTGGTAACAGTGTTATTTCGCATTTCAATGTGGACAAATCCTAGTAGAGAGCTTTTCCTCCGCTGTACACACATATAGTCGTCTATATATGATATACTATTTTCCATATTCATCATGTATTTTATTGTAATTGTTCAACTGAACACAGAGGAGAAAGAGAGTACTGACACTACATCCACATAATACCAAAGCAAATACCGTTCTGCTAATTTCATTAACTTCTTGATAACTCACGATAGAAAAACAATAGAAAATACCAAAAATCGACGGTTGTTTTATTAAAAATTAAAAAAATTTTTGTATTCGATGGTACGGAGTTGAGAAATATTTATTTTGAATAATAAAAATCTCAGTGTCTAAAATATAATAACAATTATGGGAAAACATTTTATTTATGGGTAAATAACGATACACAAGTTATTGTGGCTCAGTGAAAAACAAGGTGTAAAAGATTGATTCCAGATATTGGTCTATTTCGTTATAGCCAATAATCAATTTTTGTGTGAAAAATTTAATGGAGAAAATTTTACAGAGATATATGTCGGTTCTGTGTATGTATCATACGTCCGATGCACAATCTACAGTTGCACCAATGTTTTATGAGAAATTAAACGAATTACGTGTTTTGTTCATGAATCATTTGTATGCTTTTGCTTTACACAAACGATATCCTGCTCACTAATCTGCAAATCAACATGAATGGATACGTCTGCATGTCGTATCTCCATTTATAAAACAGACAATGTAAATCGATTAAAAGGTCACTATGAATGTCTAAGCTTTCAAAAAATGCTTTCGATATAATAATCATAAAAGTGTAATGACTACTAGTGGATACTAAAGTACATTAACCTCAGTTCAGCATTCACGCTTATACCTAAATTATACAAATTGCAGTGTTATAGTGACTACAACTATAATATATTTATAACGAATGATAACATCAAATTCAAATATATAACAATTAATTTAGGGAAAAATGGTAACATACTATATAGCATAATTAATCGTCAACTCACGATAACAGAGAAGATTTTATCATTTGTTTAGACATACAAATATTTACAGTGCTCTTAATAATTTCAAGTAAATTACATAATACAAATATACGGTCCAATAAATGTTAATGATTTTCTGCCAAATTCCGTTTTGATTTGAGCACTTCCACAGATTAGAATTTCTGATTAAACAGCCATGATCAAAAAATATTTTTAATGATGGGTTGTGCAAACACTTAAACATGTTGACCGATATATACATCTCAAAAATTGCTTTTTTAATGGGAAAACGCCTATAGGAACAGTTCGATAAAGCTCCGCAGTAGGAAACAGGAGAGGCAGTTTATTATATAAAATCTGCAATTTATTCAGTTTACTTTTACCAGCTGAGCCAGCCAAGGTTGAAGAAGCATATGCGAACCTGGTATGAATAAATGAGAAATAAATTTTTTTTAAAACATGCACTGGAGAAAATTCAGCCAATTTTCTAATCAAGCAAATGAATAGGATTACTTTCATACATATGGAATTAATATGGTGATCCCACGTCATTTGCTTGTCAAATAATAAAGTACTGGAATTTATACAACCGCTAGATAGTAAACTTTGCTACTTGGAGTGGTGGTAAATCACCGTGTCGTAGACATGGGAACTGAAAAATTATACATTTTTATTGCTAAAATTTAACCCTTTTGAAGTTAGACCTAATTTAATACTACATCAACAAAAACAAACTAACACTTGTTTCTATTAAAAGTAAATCAACAAAAGTAGAACAACATTGTCATTTAGGCGAAATATTGGATTTGTGAACTAATTCCAATATAAATGTAAAATAAATAATTAGAAGTTCAACAGTTATTAGGATCGGGTCGAATAATTTATGATATTTTTTAAGAAATTGAAGGAACATGTTCAGGTCTAAAATGTTTATCAAGAATGTTATTATCAATTTCTGAAACGTCTAGATTAATACTATTTATATACAAAACCATTTGAAAATAATTAGCTTTTCAAATAAATAAATTGAATTAGCTTAAATAGTTAGCGTTTCAAATGGTTTAAAATATAGATAGTCCTAGTCTAGACCTTTTAGAAATTCATAATAACATTCTTCATAAACATATTAGGTCTCGAGATATTCAATTTTTTAAGAAAATCCTAAATATAATTCTGAAATATTACCTATACATATAATGTCAATTGTGACTTCGTGTAATTGTCATTGTTTGTTTTGCCATATCATTTATGTAAATTTCAAATAATAAAGGGCCAAGGATACTATTACACTATTCAAAATCACAAACTGGTTTCGATTACAAACGTATTTCTCGTAAGTATTAAAATATCGTTTTTCAGTTTTTTATACTAATATTTTTAGTTTTTTCCCCTCTTTCTAAATCTATAATCGATTTTATCCTAGGTTATATGGTTTCTGAGTTACAGAGAATTTATTTGTCGTAAATCCACACAACATCATAAACTGTTTATATTTTTATCGTATATCAGAAATTCGGGAGATACGACAAAATCGCTAGCACACATTTATAATTCAAATGTCGTATGTCCAGGTTAAATAAATATATTAGTGTATGTCCAATTTTTTCTGTTCGTGATTTTTTGTCGTGTCACACAATAAACCAATAAGATCACAGTATTTTACCACGTCACCAGAATGTATATAAAGGATAATCGCAATTCTAGTTCAATTTCATGGTAATTATTGAATGGTGCAGATCGCGGTTGTTTAACTAAATATTTCAACGGCTTTTTATACAGTGCAAAATGTATAATTTAATATACACGATAATACATGTTATACACGTTAATTAATTAATTCGAAGAAATAATAATATGAGCTCACCAACTCCAGATATTCCTTCTGATCTGTATAGGTAAATAAAATTTGATTAAAATTGTTTTATTAATAAATAATTAATATAATAACCATTAAATATTTTGTTTTGATACAAGCTTATATGAAGCAGTATGCTCAGATTCACCATACGGAAATATACGAAAAATGATAGTTCGTACAATGTTTTTGATGATCCGCATGGATTCGGACTATAAAGCTACTGATACATCTAACAATAATGAAACTCCTCAAAATAAAAAAAGTAAGTCATAAGTAATTGACAGTTTTACATGGTTTTGCTGTTGTTTGGTGTGGTCGGGTCAAAAACAAAGAACACACAAATCAAAACGGAAATCAAGCAGTAATAAAATTACTGCCGGTTTTACTTTTCACTGATAATCTTTGTTTATATTTAAAAAAAAACCGTTTGCTATAATTCAAAAACTATATTTATTTTATTGCGTTTTGCTATTTCGAAGTTCTTTTTAATGCCATCTAGACCAGATCATATCAGACACCACGAATACTAACTAAAGTTGTAAATATATAACTAAAAACTAAACGGTGTTTATGTATTTTGTTCTACTACCGAGGAAAGCAATATAAAAAAACAAAATTTCTAAACTCTCTTGAGCTATCAAACCAAAGACAAAAAACGCAGTCGGAAAATCAACAAATGCAATCGGAGGAGTTTGGTGGTTCGAGCGCTTCTAGATCAGATCTCGCAGTATTACCATCAGACAGTGTTCCAAACAATATAAAGCATTTTACACGAAAACACGACTCAATAAGGAACTATGGAAATCGTCAGTAAAAAAGCGACTTAGAGAACAAGGAAAAAAGTATCAAGATGCAAAAGGAAATTGGCATCCATCCAGAAGAGTCTGTGGTCGGTTCATGTGATTGTAAATTCAAATGCTCAAACATTTTCTCAGATTGTGATCAAAAGAACATCAACGCTGCATTTTGGTCCCTCGATTCAACTAGCAAACAACACTTCTTCAGTAAATTTATAAAATTAGTTCCCATCTCAGGAAAACGTACAAATAAAATTGTTTCACATAGAACACGCACCTTTGAATATTACTTCGAAAAAAACTTCAAAATATATCAGGTCTGTAAAATATTCTTTTGTAAGACATTGAATATAAGTGAAAGAAGTTCATATTTTTTTTAACGAAATTCGAGAAAACGTCAATTTTGGAGTTGCACGGCAACCTTTGCAAGGGAAACATGCTAAATTAAAACTGTCAAGTGAAAAACTTGACCTCGTTCGAAGCCATATCCAAAGTTTTCCCACTGTAGACTCGCACTACTGCCGTGCTAATTCATCAAAAAAATATTTAGAAAGGGGACTTACAATAAGGAAAATGTACTATCTGTAACGCCAAGAGTGTGAATATCCAGTTAAACAACACGCTTATTACAAGATCTTCAATGAGGAGTTTAATTTTTCATTTTTTAAGCCGAAAAAAGACATTTGCAGTAGTATTACAACAGCCATAATAAGTTATGACTTGCAAAATGTTTTCAACCTTCCAAAAGCCAATGCTTCTAATTTTTTTACAAACGTAAATTTTCGGTCTATAACCTGAGGTTTTTGCAACCTTAATAAAAATGTACTGCTCAATATGGCATGAGCTTGTTAGTGGACGCGCAGGCAATGATATAGCGTCTTCATTAATTAATATATTAGAACGGGTTGTTCGAGATAACAATCAAATTAATGAAATTGTTTTATGGAGAGATTCATGTGTTCCACAGAATAAAAATAGACTAACGTCTCTAGCTCTGTTAAATTTTTTAACAACGTATCCAAATATTGAACGAATCAGCCAAAAATTTTCTGAACCCGGCCATTCCGTAATCCAGGAAGTGGATTCAGTACATAGCATTATTGATAGACACCTTAAACATGTTGATATTTACAGCCTGGTGTCTCTGATGCGTCAACTTAAATCATGCAAGTCAATTTAGAATGTCAATTTAGATATCTATCAAATGAGAGATAAAGATTTTTTAAATTACGATGTTGCTTCCAAAAACTGTTTATTTCCACCCTACACTACTTTAAGGGCGTTAATTTACACAAAATTAAATCCAACGGCTATACAGTATAAAACTCAACACACAGATAAAATTATAAAACAACAAGCAATATATAAGGAGATCAAACACCGTTCTCAGCCGAGTGGCTCAAACGAGAATTGATTCCCAAAAATTTTCCAATGCGGAAGAAAGCCACAACTCACAAAAGAGAAAGCAAAAGACATTAAATCAATGCTGAAATATATGCCGGTAGTAAAGACGTACATTTCTACAATTCTTATTTAAAAGACTAAATGATATATTAATAATTATTATGAAATTGTTTTGTTATTTCCTATCCCATTTATTTTGAATTTTTTTTTAATATGCTACTTTATTTTAAAACTACTGAATATTTGTTTTTGAAAATAAAAGATACATTTAGACAATGTTTACGAATGTTTTAGTTGCTTTCTAATTTATACCATTAGTTCATTTTTATAAAATAATCTTACGTTTTCCTAAGATTTTTAGAAATTTTATCGTAAGTCCATAAATTTTAATGTGTTTTATGTCTTTGATAGTCTGAGGGTGTTTGTCGTATGAGCAAATTTGTTATCGTATGTCCATTGTTTTGTACAACTTCGAAAATTATACGACAAATTGGAAAATTGTTCGTGATTTTCCGGAAAAACTAGAGGATTTATCTAAAGTGTAGGAAGTGGTAACCAATATATGATATGAGAGGTTTGAAATTATAGCATTTTTTTTTTTTTTTTTTTTTTGAAAGTGGTTGACACTTAGGCCATTTTTGGCCCATTGTGATACCATGCATTCACGCTACATCATTAACCCATTCACCTATTCACCTACTCACACAACTACAGTATTACCACCTGCACATTGCAAGCTCCATTTCAACCTGTACATTGGACATGGACGATGGGTCGGCGCTGAATTCTGCACTCCATCAGAGGGTCTTAGTTGTGTTTATTAACATCACCGATCGTAATCGATGATGAAAATTCGATTTGCATCTAGCCTCTGATGGGATTCGAACCCAGTACCTCCCGGTCCAAGTGCCGAAGCTTTAACCACTGCACCACTTGTCCGGTGGTTACCAAATTATACCATTACATTTAACACTTTTCGTTGTTTTTTATCTAAATAAGCTTTCAAACTTAGAACTCAATTTCCCAAAAGTGACATATTTTTGGACGACAAGATAATACTGAGGCGACGAGTTTACATCTATTTTTTAAGTATAAATTATCCAATGACCAGACCACCCCTCTTTTTCATTCACGCACCCACCCACTTATTCAACTAAAGTGGTTAAAGCCGGTAATATGTTAGGCCACGCAAGCCATACATTTGTAGTTTTTGTAGAAGTAAACTATCTATATTGTCAAAAGCTTTAGGAATATCAAGATATAGGGCCAGATATATAGTTTTGCCTATCAAAATTACGGTAGGTCAAATTATTAATATCTGTTAAGGCCAAATCTGTACTACAATCTTGTCGAAACGCATACTGACGCGAATAGAAAAAAATTGTTTTATTTATTGTAGAAAATCGATCATCGATCATTATTGCGATCGATCATTATTCTAAAATTTTGTCAAATACCGACAAAACTGAAATTTGACGATAACACTGTGCTTGAATCGCAAACTTTTTTTTTGTTACTAGCTGGGCACCCAGGGACTCAGGGAGTAAACCCAATGCTAATATGCTGAATTCAATGGTACTAGTCCCATTTCAAAGTAAGTCTCCATTTTTAAGATATCGCAAAGTCAAAAATTTGTCAAAATATACACTCATTTTCACACTGAACCATTAAGATTTTCGTTTTGCTTTCTTCGGCAAAGTTGTTGCGCAAGCAAAGACAAACAACTTTGCCGAACATATCAAGACCGAAAATCGATTTTTTTAAACATTTTTTTATCATTTTTTATCCATTTATTAAATTTAAATCGATCGAATAAACATCGCATCGACAAATATAGATACAATAGAACCTATTTAAAAGAAAATTAAATCGCTTTGGGTTATTTTATGGTGATTTTTTTAATTTTAATTTTCTAATTCGTTCGTATCGTCTTAGGGATCTTCTTCCTCTTGCAAATTCCAACAAATGTCACCTAAGATTGTATACTTACACTATATATAAATGTCTCACGACTCATTAGTCAAACTGTGTCCAAAATTTATACCAAGATCTTGGTTAAATTTTTTATGAAATTAGTGTGTAGTTTACGTTTTTTGCAAAACTTGATTTTATGTACTTTTTTTAAATTTGGTTATGTGATTGATGTGTGTATTGTATCTTATTTGAAATGAGCGTCCTGTTTGGCCTAAGTATGCCGACCTCTAGTTGTATCTAGTCTTACCTGTGTATGCGGACCTCTGCACAGGAAGACCCAAGTTTCTCTAGACGGAGAGGTAGGAGTCTGAGTCTTCTGTGAGATTCTTTTGCCAAAACTGACAAGACCCCGCCTTTTCCTATGCTCGTATTCGGCACTATCATACCGAAGGCATCAGTATTTGGGAGTAAATATTACGGCCAGCCTTTCAAATCTCGCTGACTGTGGAGCGCGAGATATTTTGCGCTACGTACGTAGCTCCGAATGGTTTTGAACAAGGGTAAAGAGGAAATAGGATCTTGTGGTATCACAGCGAGCGGTATCAACTACTCTAACCTAACCTAACATAACCTTGGCCTAAATAAAAAACACACATATATAGTGGATGTGGTTTTTCGGTCTTCATATGTTCGGCAAAGTTGTTTATCTTGACTTGCCTAATAACTGTGCTGAAAAAAGCAAATCGAAAATCTTAATAGTTCAAATACTATTGATGAACAACGAAAAAAATTCCTGTTTTTTACGACATTTTGTATAAAAAAACTCACTGGGTGGAATTATTTCGCCGGAACAATTGGAACAACTTCACTGAAAAAAGCAAAACCAAAATCTTAATGCTATCATCGTAAAAATGATATCGTATATTTTGCCAAATTTTTGACTAAGAGCCAAACCATATTGAAAGCGATATTCGAAAAATGGGGACGAACTTTGAAATTGGACTAGATTAAACGACTCCATTGAATTGAGCGTACTCGAATAAGGTTTACCCTCTGGGTGCCCAGCTTGTCACTTTTTCAACTAGCACAGTGTAATTATTAACTAGTTTGGAATTTCCAGACTTAAAGGTTGGTGTCACTTTAACAATTTTAAGGCTATCGAGGTATACTCTGATTTCAAAAACAACATTAAATAGATCATCTAGTAATTGTGAAAAATGGCGAGTAATTCTTCAGAATCAAGTGAACGAAAAAACATGAAATAATGCTAGGCGCCATTGTCTGAAATTTATTTAACACGTTCACGACCGAGCTGCTACCCAAGCCTAGACTGGCCACAAAATTTGCAGATGATAAATTTGCTAAAATGAGCTAATTGAAGCCTAATTGTAGAATAAATATTTTATTCATGTGTTTTGTGAGGTTTATGACGTTATTACTAGTATGACGCATAAACGACTCGCCAGTTTTTTCGAACCAAATTTCGTTGTATAAACCGCACGACACACATATGCGTTCTTTGGTCGTGAACGAGTTAAATCATCAGAGCCTGGGCTAGATAGAACTACTTGATGATACAAAAGAATCAACAACGTTATTAAAACTGTGGTTAAATAAATTAACCATAGCAATAAGATCATGGTACTCAACATCATTGTAAATATCGGAGTGGATCATATTATTAGAATTATTTTCCATGAAGTCATTTAAATGTTTCCAGATTTTCGTTTAACTGAAATTTTTTATTAAATATTCGAAATAACGCTTCTTTGCAAAATATTTTTAGTTGTAAATCTTTCTGGAAACCAAACCTAATAGTAACGACTTGTCATTATACTGCCTACGCACCATACAAATTTCAAATAAATCGTACAGTTCTGATTGGCGGTCCGGGCACACACGTGTTTGATCAAATATATGTAATGTTTTACTTCGTGGTTCCCAGAAACCGTAGGTCCTGGAAAACAAATCTGGTGGAAACCACTTATAATCATGTCCGTTACTCACCATAAAAATTTCAAGATAATCCTACGTTTGTGATAAGCTCTTTGAATGGGCCTATATATTTGACAGGGATTTGCTTTAATAACTCCTAGTAAGAAAGAGTTCCGGAAACCAAACCTAATAGTAATCTAGAATAGTCTCTTCAGTATACTCGTCATTATTAAACATGTTTATAACCTTTTGTCATTATGTCTGTTACCAACAATACAAATTTCAAGCCAATCCTACCGCTGCGACTAGCACTATAAACTCACTGTTTTTTAGTTTAAAATACGTAATTAATTGAATATTTTTCGTTCAAATATTATTGGGTTCTGAATATATTTTTTCCTTTCCATTCAATATATTTTATTTTGCGATCTTTAATATAACATTTTAGTGTTGTCTGATGCAATAATTTATTTTTTCTGGGACGACTTTCTGGGTGAACTTCACTTACATAAAGGTTTTTGATTTTACAAAACAGTTTTAGAGTCGGCTATTGGCCACAACATATTTATCCATCCATTTTTTGTTTTCTTTTAAATTATTTCCTCGCCACTAACTTACTTACATTAGTTTAACTTCTGCGATTTCTCGCAGTAGCAGTCCAGCAATTTGAGCAATATGACTAACATAAATTGTTACTATAGCCGTGAGTCTACTGAATAGTTTTAGAATTAAACACGACCTAAGAACATTGATATGAAATATACTAAGTATAACATCAACAACGGGCTCGTCCTTAGCATTGGAATCACACGATTGGTTTTGAACAAAAAGCATTAGTTGAATATTACCCAGAAATTAAAAATTATCTCGTGACTCATTCACGAGATAATTTTTAGCTAGCTTCTAAAAAACACGTTTCTTACAAACAATTTGACTTTATTCAGAAACATAGTTTCCTGCAAGGGTGGTATATTTACTCCAACACTTATCTAATATTTTGATGATTATTTTATACAACGAACAAACTAGCTCAAAAAATACAATAAACACAATCATGAACTTTCCCAAGGATTACAATGTTCCCTGAAATTCAAAAATATGATTTTCTAATGTCGCTTTTCTAAAGTCATTCTAAGTATTTTCCAAGCATTTACCCTGACAGAGTGTACCGTGGTATTTAAAAATTTGATTTTTTAATTTACATTTGGTATATTCCAAAGTTATTCGAAATATTTTCTAAGCATATGGCACGAACTTCAAAGATATTGGTGGACTGCTTTGAGCTCAAGAAGTGTTGTAAGTTATATGATTTTCTAATTGACCTGACAGTGTCAATTAAGATTTCAAAATGTGGTTTTTAATGTGGCGTTTGTGCATTCCAAACTCTTCCTAAGTGTTAATCATTGTGTTGTAATCATTTAACGTATACAGTTGCATCTCAATACTCATATTGGTGGACTGCTTAGATCCAAAGGATTGTTCTAGTTAGTTATATGATTTTCCAATGAGATTTACTGTATACCCTTTGTACTGTTCACCCTTTCTAATGGGTCTGACAGGTTGTTCCTTGAGACTCGAAAGTTTTATATTTTAATGAGTCTTAGGTACATTCCCAAGTCATAATAAGTAATGTCTATGCAGTTAGCACGAAGTTTAATGGTATTGGTTGACTGCTTAGACCGAAAGAAGTGTCTTATATGACTTTGAAAGTGATTCTAAATATTTCAGTAGAAAACTTCTTTAACAAATTTTAAGTTTCAAAGACTAGTATTAGGCGAATATCATATAAACTGTTATGTAAATAAATTTACTGCAAATAAATTTCCATAAAATAGTTCAAGTTTAATTTCATTAGTCTGAGAGAAATATGTTTGGATAACTAAAGGTATTGTTCACTCAGCGACAAACAATACTTTAATATGAACCAAGTGTTTTTGGATATCTATATTTGTATCTCTTAAAATACGTACCTCCAAATTGGTATACTCCGCCAAATCGAGCAAGTCACAATCGGAACTTGCAATATGCTTTTGAGAACGAGACAGATCTTTTTTTTTATATATTCCTTATTTCCAAAATAATAACTACTGCGTTTTAATTATAATTGATGTAGCTTTGAGAGTCATAACAAAATATGATCCTCTTAATTCAGGGCCCCTATTTGTGAATCCGAATTAACGAAAACGTATAATCAACGAAAACGTACAACTATGAAATGAAACCGTACAAATATCAAACGACAGCAAATTTCCCTTATCTAGCAATCCGTTTTCGACCAACAATTGTTCGATCATGAACGAATTTCTGTTCGTTGTTAGTTTAATTGACGAAACCACATAAAAATGACGCAAAATTTTAAAATGTAAGTATGCATATTATATATAGATATATAAAAATGGACACCGGCACCAAGGTAAAAATAAATATAAAAATATGGTATATAGATAAATGGTGTATAGATATATGTACGTGTATAAATAATATATATTATTAGTAATTTTTTTAAATTTAAAAAGCATATTTATTTAATAATAATATTATTATAAATTTTTAATTAGTTTCTTAGTGTAAAGGAATTATATATAGTCACCAGAGGCTCGCGTATCGTCAACACGATTATGGGACGAAATTGGGACTATATTTCGTGATTGGACAACCCTAGTGTTGCAATCTGGCAACTGACAGCTCAATCGTAAAGTTTGACATTTTTGAGATTATACGTACTCAGAACGTTTTGACATTCGAGCGCTATTTGTGATGCTTACAGTACTCATTAACTCAACATCTCGGCGAAAAAATGGAATTAAATCGTGAACATTTTCGTGCGATTATTTTTTACAGCTTTCGACGTGGATTTAAGGATTACCTTTAGAGTAGAAGGATCGTTTAGAAGGACGGAAAATTTAGAGATAAAGAAAAGGAAATTGGAAATACAAGAGGCAAGCCCCTAATGTAATAATAAGCTCATGTGATAGCAAAATGAATTCAAAATGAATTGTGATACATTATTATACTGTATAAAAAATATGAAATGAATTAAAATAATATTTGATTTTTATAAATAAATGTTTTATTATAAACTAAAAAATTATTTAAAATATTATAATATTTTAAATAAATCTTATGTTATAGAACTTAATATATTACTTCCTATTTGTCGGGCTAATGAGCTTTCATTATTTGGATTTGAAACATCAATTTCAAATTGTGTTCTATCATCATTGAGTATTATTGAATTTTCAAAAGGAACCCTGTAATGAAGGCAAATATTATGCAAAGCTGTGCATACGTTTAATATTTGGGGATGCCTTTTTCGGTGCGTAATGCAATTTTTTAGCCCCCAAATGACCTCGAAATCGTGATTTCAGTATACCAATACATCGTTCGATCACATTTCGCGTTTTTGAATGTATACTGTTGTACTTCGCTTCCCTACTGCCTTCAATAGTGGCTCTATATGGTGTTAGCCTCAAAGGCTCCAATGGGTACCCGGAGTAACCTAATAATTAAAAATTAGTTAAGGTAAAAACGAAGTATCTAATTATTTATTTTGTGTTGACCGAGTAGCCAATAATTGGAATTTTCATTATTTCCATTTAGTTGTTGCAAATATTGGCGGTAGGTAGATAAATTTCATACTAGTGAATCGTGTGTGTGTGATGCTCCGCCATACCGTGGGACGACTGCTATTATCTTTGTATTGTGGTCGCACACCTAAAAAATATATTTAAGCAAATATTAGAAATGTCACTGTCTATGATTTATGTAAAAATAAATTACAATCATCGTGTTCAAACTATGTGCCCCTTTCCTGTTAAAATATAAATTTTCGTGTTCTACCGGTCGAACGATGTTAATGTGTGTTCCGTAAACACAACCAATTACGCCAGGGAATCCCATTTTACCGTAAAAATAATTGGCTGCGTCTTGTTTGTCACGTCTTGACTGTCGAAATGAAATCCATTTCAGTGATGGACGAAATGATTTCCTCCAATTTTAAAATATTTGGAGTTGTCGTTGCCCTAGCTCGCTTTGGTAAACCACCATTGATTTCGGTCATAATATATTTTACTGCGTCCTTTGACAGCCTAAACAACTTTCTAAACCTATAATATAATAATTTAAATATATTAAAAATAGTTTAAATATGATTACGATAAAACATTTTAAATTACATTGCGTCAGGTACTTCAAAAATGTTCGATTTATCATGAAGTGCCCTATATCGTAAATGTGAAGCATCATTATTTTTAAAGGAACTGCAGTATTTTGGAACACTTACAAAAAAGTTTTTAAAATTAAACGATGGGTTAAAAATGGATTTAATTGTGATCATCGGATCATATACGCTGTTGATAAATATAAAGTCACAAACACATCCCCGCGACTAACTTTTCTATTTAGAAGGGTTGCTTAAAAGTGTTTTTTTCTTAAAAAAGCGGGTATTATTTTTCCAATAGATTTAATGTCCTTTGAAGGTCAATTAATACACACCACCCATTCACTCAATTCCAGTATACGTACCTGCACATTGCAAGCTCTATTTGAACCTGAACACTGACATGGGCTGTGGGTCAGCGCTGAATTCTACATTCCAACAGATGGTCTGTATGGTGTTGTTGTGTCTATTAATATTACCGATAGTAATCGGTTAAGAAAATTCGCTTTACAACAAGCTTCTAGTGGAATTCGAGCCCAGTACCTCCAGATCCAAATGCTGAAGCTTTAACCACTGCACTACTTGTCCGGTGAAGCATTAATTAATTATTGAATTTATTCGAAAGAACTTATATCTGACGGTTCTGTGAATGCTAAGGGTAGATGTTTAATGTGTTTAATGATCTAAATAAGTTCAACGGAAATTTATTACATTGCATGTGTGAACCAATTTAAAAGATCATTATATACTTTTTACGCTATTGGCCGTAGGCACTTGGCGAAACACACTAATACTTAATAAAGACATTTTTATTAAGAGTGATTTTTTAAACTTTTTGAAAATTATTCAAAATAACTGCGAAACAAAAAACAAGTGATTAATAAAAATGTCTTTATTAAGATCATTATATGTTTTAAATTTTTATTATTTTTGCCAATTTTTACATCAAACTACTTTTGTTCTAGTAACATTTGTCGTTGGTACTGGTGGCGCGATATTTAAATTAGTTGCTCCTGGAACGGAACACTGGCATTGAGTAGTGTTGTTAGTTACTGCTTTATCCGTGAAATTAATCGATAGGAAAAATGCCCCCTTCATTCGATCAATGGATATCTTTGAAGTATTGCCGTGAAATTATTATTTTATTTACCGCGAAATATGTATCCTTTCGGTTCATTATTTTGA
Source organism: Nephrotoma appendiculata (assembly GCA_947310385.1). Classification (NCBI taxonomy): domain Eukaryota; kingdom Metazoa; phylum Arthropoda; class Insecta; order Diptera; family Tipulidae; genus Nephrotoma; species Nephrotoma appendiculata. The sequence continues at coordinate 90,369,393 of OX371225.1, forward strand.
ATGGTTCATTATAAGAACTTTACAGTCGTATTCGTACACTGTTTCTTCTGTTGAACACATTTGCACAAACTCTCGACCCTCTGTGTATAAGCACGTTACTACCATTACGATGAGCTATAACCGTTTTACGAATTTGTGTCATAAGTTTTACTTATGAATTTGGTTTCAGTTAACTTTGTTTACCCAGGTAATGAATTCGAAGAGTTGTTCTGGATACTTAGGATGGAATGGTGTAGTTCCGAAATATTTAATTCCTAATGTCCTCTGCTCCTTAAATATCTGAGAGTCGTCTACCGAGTTCACTTAAATTTTATCTGGTACTCCAAAGTTTTATATATAAATCCCTCATATCAACATTTAGAATCGCAATAGACCATCGGAGTAATCTGCCTGTTGTTATTATTATCTTCTTTCGCTAGTTCTCGGTTGTCGTGAAGCAATGTTATATCTTGATATTGTTTAGGAATATCTAAGAAAGGATCGTTCCGATTATTTGTCAGCTGTCAGGCCCATTAGGAAACCATATAACTTACTAGGGGCACTCCTTTGAGTCGAAGCAGTTCATCTATGCGGTTGAAATTCATTCTTAATGGCTCATTTTTATGTCTCAAAAATACCCTGTCAGATGCATTAGAAAATCATATAACAATCCTCAAATTGGGTCTTAAAAAGTTTAAATATGAAGTTTTTTTCCAAATAGTAAATCCTTTTGGAGTGTAGAAATGCTCCTATGGAAGCTACCACTTCCGGTTAATCGATTTCAGCCAAAAATCACTGAGATTCCCCAATTTGTGGAAAAAGCTTAAATATGAGTTTCTCCCGCGATTAATCAATCCGCCTGAGCTGTAGAGTGCCAACAGATATTTAGTATGCACGAAATCACACACACACATATATTTAAAAAAAAACTACCTGAACTAACTGATTTCGACGATATAGAGAATGATAAGTTTTCAAAAATTTCGAGGTGAAAATTTTTCATGTATATTATACTTTATTACTTCCTTACGTAGTAAACAATATCGGCCCAGACCAGGGGGCCCTATTCTTGAAATCGGTGGACATTTTTGTAATCGAAATACAATTTGCAATGCAACTCTTTATATTACTAAACTTTTTCACCGGCTACTTTAATAATTTTTTTAAATTTTTTTGACATCATATTCCCCCTACTAGGGGAAAAATTGCGACTTGGTAAATCGATTCGGAATTATTCGCTTAGTAGGTAAATAAATAATAGAAAACTTGCATACAAATTTGAAAAAATGATTAAAGTAGCCGGCGAAAAATTTTAGTAATATAAAGAATTTCATAGCAAATTATATTCCGAGTATGGAAATTTTCACCGATTTCAAGAATAGGGCCCCAGTTTTCCTAAATTTTTGACTGTTTTTATCAAAAATTCGGCCCTTGTACAGCCTAGATGGATTGATTGATTGGGATGAAACGTTATATTTAAGCATTTACCACAAATTGTTAGGTCCAAGTTTTGACCGAAATCGATTCATCGGAAGTGATAGCTTCCATAAGAGCTTTTTGGTTGACGCGATGAAAATTCATATTCAGGCTACCGGAAGTGGCAGCATCCATTAAAGCTTTATGTTTTTCGCAAATATTTTGAAAAGTTTATAGCATTTACAAAAAACTATTAAAAACAAAAAATTTTAAATTAAGCTTCAAGCGTAATTTGTTCAGTTAATTTTTTTAGGTTTATTGGAAATGACGAATTTTATTAAAAAACGTTTTATTTCATTAATAAATTGTCATTTTTACAGGCCAGTTAATTGACTATTCGGAACCAAACTTCATACTTGATCTTGAATTTGGAAATCCTTTCGAAATTTGGTGAAAATCTGTGTACCGGAAATGGCAGCTTTCATGGAAATGTTCTCAAGTTTTGCAATGATGTTGAAAAGTTTACCATTTCAACAAAGAATTTGTAGATTCCGGTGTGGTGTATTCATATACATTTCTACGGTAAAAGTAAGTTGGGTGTTGGCTATAATATATTCACCCCCTTCGTTTCTTTCGATTTATACTGCAATCCAATAGTACTGTGCCGGATTTTCTGCCAGCCCAACTTAAAATACCGTTTAGCTTTTACCCGTAACCTTTTCAAATCATTTTGTTTGTGACGGGAAGTTTGTGGTGCTCACTACTGACAACTTAGATAATATTTATTTAGCAGCTCTACAAGAAAAATGGAGAAACATACACCAGTAGGGTATTTTAATTCTGGTGGATGTTAGAGTGATCAGAGACATGAGAGTTGGGAGTTTTGCTGCTGCTTCACTAACCTTTTAGATCACAAAATTAATATTAGCTGTGTTCTAATGGAGAAAGCAAACTACTCACAAGTACTTGTATCTACTCGCAGCTACTCATACTCATCCGATGGTGTAGATGTTGAACGCTGTTACGCATAAATTGGACGGTAGGTTATTAGTTTCAAAAAATCTAACAGATGGCTTTGTGATGGTTTGGTTATGTTGAAATGTCAGATTTATTACAATTTTTTGTTTGTTTATATTCGATTGATTGACAATAAGGGATTTTTTGTGGAAAATTGCTTATCAAATTGCAATAAAATTTGTAAAATTACAATTAGCTACTAATTACAATTATTAAATTGATCCAATTATACATATTCATATACTATATATATAAAATTATTAAACTGATGGATTCGACTATTAAAGCGGTGGAGTTTTATAATAAATATATATAAATTAAATTTATTAACATTTTCACTATTAGAACCTCAATACTCTTGGTATGTCCAATTTTTGACTTTATGTATTACCAAATTGTCTGAAAATATTCAAACAAATTTGATTTTGTATAACAAAATATGTTGCTGTCATAATTTTGCCCGTTCCTTTGGTTATCTACTCACAAGTACTTGTGAGTAGCAAATTGTTTCCATTGGAACACAGCTATTATTATTGGTTGATGAAAATAATAATTAAATTTTATATTTTCGTCTAGTGTGCTGATGAAACAACAAAAGAAACCGCAAGTCGCGCTTTTCGTACAAAATTAGTATACTGAACTAATGGATGAAACACTCGGTATAAAGTTTATTGCCGGTTTACTGGAAATAAGATCGTTATTTTGATAATTTTATTGTAATTACCGGTACAAAATAACTTAAGTAATCCATAATAATTAAAATAATAATTTAAAAATATAAATTGTCTGTTTTTCCAGAGCACGAGCAGAGTATAAAGAATATCTGCATCTTATTCGGATTCCTCAAAGAGATTTATGATTTTTAAATCATGTTGAACTGTGGGTAGATTGTTTATCCCTAGACCCACTATTTATATATTCACTCTGTATGTCCTGATCTCGTTTTGTACTGGTTCTAAAGGGGACTACCTTTATTTATCTTTGGATATTCACACTAAATAAATTTTCACAACTTGTTAAACTTTATACACTTGCTAAGGCTTTATTTTTTAAAATGAACATATAAATTAAATTCAATATCGACTTGTGCTTTTTTGTGTTTTTTTAATAATAATGGAAAAAATAAAAAAACATAATATTTTTGTTTTTCGCACAACCTACGATGGTAGACCGGGTTTATTTATCTCTTTCATAATTTTAGAGAGTTCATTTGTAATTAATAAATTTGACAATTAAATTTGACATTTAAGTCTATAACAATCGCCACAGAACACCTAAAATTCTTGATGAAATCCAATAACTCTAATTAGTTAAATGATTTTCATTCAACCAAAGTACCGAAAATTTTACTGTAGCATCTAGAGGTGTTATGAAGAAGTTATGCTTATAGCCAACTATGCATTATTTTGCGTTTCCAGTGAACAGTTTATCATGGTTGTCGTCAAAATTATTACTGTCCATAATTTTAAATTTTCGTTTTTTTTCATATGTAGTATATATTGTACCAATTATATTTTCATTTGGAATAACAAATAAAAATTGAAGTAAAACTATTGAGTATATTGTTCCAGAGCTTTGAAACCCTTCTAAAATAATAATAGAGCACATAAACACTATAAATTCATATTACGTAGTTTATTTTCACAAAATGATGTGTTACCCATCCGTCTACAACTCCATACAATTCGATTATTTTTGTACCGATATACAAGAACCTACAGCAAACTTACCCACCCCATTCGGTAAAAAGTACACGATTATTAATTAATAACTGTGCTGTAACGATTTGTTTTCATTTGTATTATGCGTTCTAACAATAATTCAGTTGTAAATATGGAAAGCTTGATAATTGTATCATGAGAATCGATGTACCAACTATTGAACTAAATCATTCGACTACATATGTAGTTTTATAACAATCGAACATGTCCTATTATCAATTAAAACTATGGTATTGTGCCAAAGGCATATTTCCTTGCAAAAATGAACAACCGTTGTGAGTTTGTGATTTTATGGCTCCGCACAATCAATAATAATTTATCACATCTAATCGTCAGGTTGTATCGAAATTCTTGTCTGATAACCATCGTACAATCGAGAAACTTGGTATTCCGTGTGCTTCACGTTGATTATTTGTCTAAATTTCTTACTAGAACTTTGTCTACGCTATCCTAAAAATATTTAAATAACTGTGAACATCTTAAGAAGTAACAGAAATTTTTTAAAATAGATTGACATCAAAAACCACAATTGTTTAAAAGTACGCTGGACTAGCTAAAAATCATCATAATTAAATCTTGTACACCACTCACATGGGGTTTTGATTTAGTTATTCGGTCATATAGGTGAGACCCCGTGAACATTTCTAGGATCGAAGATATAAAAGTAGAAATATTGTCTAAAATAGCCTTCTTTATAGAATTAAGAAAACTTAAGTAAATTGAAACACAATTTTCCCGTGTTTATCTCATTTTGTTACAAAATTATTTAGTTTTTACAGCGACACTATTAGGGACTCAGGGATTTCTTCTTCTCAGGCATTTATATTAGAATTGTTAAAGATTATCTAAAAATGTTTCAATTTCATTACAAAACAAATCCAATTGGAACATTTTTAAATTTAACATTGTAAATTGTTGGTATTATTTTTGGTATGTATGTATTTCACAATCATTAAAATTTAATACTTGAGAATGCGGTCTTTGGTATGTCGGACCTTTTCATTTTGATCTGGTGAAATTCTGAGGTAACATCGATTGTAGTAAAACACTTAAAATTACAAAGATCGTGTTAGGGATGTCTGGAATTGGTAGATCTGAGATGGTAACGGGATTCAGATATTTGAAGTAAATAACCATTTTGAATTTCTGTGTACCGGAACCATCAGCTTTTCGAAGGGTGTATGATTTTAACCACTGTGCCCTTTGGTCGGTAACGCGTCCCTTTACAGTAACTAAGAAGTATCTACCGGTTGTTATTCATCAAACCAACTTTCGTCGGTTATATCGCTTAGTGCAAGAAATTAAACATTAAGAAAATCAGAAAGACTTTGATGATAACCCTGGACAGTACCCATCGTTTACATGGTGTTATACCGAGACCATCAGTCAGGTTCAACACTCTGTAACGCTCCAACATCAAAATGAAATTTCCATGTTTTATCGCGATGTTTGTATTTAGCCACGCAATCCTGAAAATCAGAGCAATATCAGCATCTTGAGTCCAAATCTCGATCGCATGACTTAGCTCTATCCTTTTGAAAAAGTAGGATTGTAGCCAAATTGGAAATGTGATGAATACAAGAATACTTGCCAACGTATTCGAAACAATATCAGTTAAAACAGATCAAACGGCAAGTCCATGGAAATCATTCTATACGTGCTGGCAAGCTCAAACGGCTATGGATCGTTCACTCATATCTACTCGTACAAATCGAGGCTAATAACTTAAATTTAATCCGTTTTCAGCAGAGCAAATTGTGATCTGATCTGTATCAATTACACGCTGCTCATGTCGTAAATCATCGTTTCGGCTATTATCGCAAGGATCGCTATGAAGTATCTGCGAGAGGCCTCATGAAAGAATTTCGATTTTTACAAATTCAGCGCTCTCGATCTGTATAGTAGATTTACGCTTCAAATAATGATAAATTTAAAACAGCGTTGTGAGTGCTAAAATTCCTGATGTGATACATCCAACACTGCACGAAATTGTGACCCGATGCATGGCGTACGGACATGGAGGGTGGACACGAATGAAGCAATTCCATATAATATTTCAAGCAGTTACAGTTTTAATTGTAAATGGCGTCATGTGTCATGTGTTGACGACTCAAAAACGAGACGATTGGAAATTGTTACGAAGTTCCACACAATAAGTCCTTCTTTTTCTGGTTCATTTAGGATATAGGTAAAAGGCTCATGATCAAGGTACAGGTCGAAATACAAAACTTACAGCATGGTTTCAACTAAATCAAAAAATCAGCCCATCATTATCTGCAAATAGAAATTCCGTTTAATGTAAACGACATAGACGAATTAGACGACATAAATGTCGAAATAAAATTGTTGCTCGCATGTTCAGTCGGTTTCAACTACCAGTGGCACTATTCTGGCTTTCGCTGGGAATAAGGAATTGGGAAAAACATTTTCATAATATTTTTGTCTAAATTGTATTTTTTGGCCTACTGAGATGGCCTATATGTTTACTGTAAATATTTTTGAAACAAAGTTTAATGGGAAAATATTTTTCCCTACAAAAATTTTGTGGAACAAAAGTTTCCCAATAAACTTTGTTTTGATAACTTTTGCACTAAACTTATTCCTTCAGTAGGCCAGAAAAATACGATTTGGACAAAAATGCTATGAATATATTTTTCCCAATTCCCTATTCCCAGGGAAAGCTAGAATAGTGCCACAGGGGCCGTATTCTTTAAATCGATGGAAATTTCCTCAATCGGAATTCAATTTGCTTTGAAATTCTCTATATTATTCGAAATTTTCGCCGGCTACTTTAATCATGTTTTTAAATTTCTGTTTTATTTTAAACCGATTCCAAATTATTCGCTTACTAGAGAGGCAAATATTAGTAAACTTGAAAACAAATTTGAAAAAATGAAAAATGCGCCTGCGAAAATTTCGAATAATATAAAGAACTAGCTGACCCGGCGAACTTTGTCTGGCCCCAAATTACTTCGTTCGAGCAAACACTTTTGACCTTCACGAAAATTGATTTTGATGAGAGAAAAATCAAACAACTCAACTCAATTCTCAATAAACGTTTAAGTTAAACGATTGAGTGGCCATTCCATTCACTTCGAATTCAACACTAAAGGTAGGTTTATGGTTGCGTTTGTTCGTTCGGTCATTTGTTCGACCAATCATCTTTTGTACAAAAAGTCCAGAATCGTCATTTTTGAGCTATATGATTGGTGGAAAAAATTGTCAGAATGAACGAACGAACGCAACCATAAAGGCGGCATAATGTATTGAGAAGTGGTACCTATCAAAAATTTATTTATTTTTTGCAAATTGACTTTGTAATTTGTTACTCGTCATAGCGAACGCCAAAAGAACGGGGAAAAGAATGCTCTTGTTTTTATATATATATATAGAAGATAAGATTGTCAAAATTCTACACAACTTATATTTATAGTAGTCCGCAACCAACGCCATCTATTGAAAATAAACCGAAGTGGCTATTTATATGAATGATCATTGTCAAAATACAATTTTCATCGCGGTGGTGTTAAGTGTATTTCCATACAAAATTCCTCTACAAAACGCAATTCTCAATTTTCCGATTTTTTTTTGATTTTTCGGTTTTCCATTTGGTTTTGATTTTTTTCGTGTTTACGGATTTTCCTTTGAGTTTTTCCGAATTTTCTTTTTTCCTAAGCCCCACTGTATTGAGATGGACAATGCACAAAAAGAATCATTCAAATTGATCGTGCCGTTCTCGAGTTTTTGCGAGACTAACGCACGGCAATTGATTTTTATTTAGATAAATAGATAGAGAAAATAAATATATAAAATAAATAGATTGAATAAAAAAAAAGAAACAGTTTGGACGTAGCCTTCGATGGGAATCTAATTCAGTACCTTCCAATCGAAGCGCCGAAGCTTTAACGACTACACCACCTGGCTCATAAAAATATTCACACAAAATTCATATGAAAATGGTTTTTTATTCGATTTTTCGAGTTATCCGACTTTTCCAGTGGATTTTTTTTAAAATTTCTTTCGTAAAAACCATCTCCTGGTAATCGCGAACACAACAGAAAAGATTGAGCCAAATCGGTTCAGCCGTTCTCAACTGATGCGCGCATATACATTTTTTGCACCATTTTTATAGATATAGATTTCAAATTGTATTCTGATTAGGGAAATTTTCACCGATTTCAAGAATACGATCAGAGAAACATTTCTACCTTTAACTTAATTCTACATCATGTTCCAGCCGCAATAAGCTCAACTTATCTAAGAACCATCGGTGACAAAGTTTGGGAAAAGCGCCTCAACGATATGTTGATTTTCCTAATTTAACCTCAAATGCTCCAAACATTCAGATTCTTTGTATTTACGGTGCTTCGAGATGTTTTATGAGTGTATAAGCCTTGATTTCTTGAATCGCGGTTACCACTGGGCAGTTCAGTTCTCCGCTAGGCTTGATAATCGTGCGCAGCTTTTAGTTTGTCTCAGTCCACAAGTAGTTCAAACAGCAGTTGAATTCAATTAGGAGCACAAAAAAGCTGAGAAACTTACTGATTGAATCATCAACCACACGATGTTTTTGTAAAGTTCATGAAGGAATTGACTTCGCTGAACTCAAAAGATATTCTATTTTAATGCTGCAGGCGGTTCCGGTAAGACACATCTCAATTAAATGTTGCTGAATTTCACTCGAGGTGGAGGATAGGACATACTTGCATTGGGATCGACAAGAATTGCTGCGACATTGATGAAAGGAAGCTAACCAATTCATAGCAGCTACAAGCTTCTTGTTGCTTTAGTCCACATCTCTGTTTCGAACGTCAAACAAACATCGAAGCAGAAGCAATGAGAGAAGTTCGCTTATAATCATGGATGAAATGACAATGCTACCAAAAGATGATATTCATTCATTTCATTTTCATGAACCAACAACGAACGATATTCCGTTTGGAGGCAAGTCGATTGTGATTATATGTGAGTTTCATGTAACTCTGCTCGTAGTGCCAACAGCAAGACGCCGATGTAATCGAAATATTTTTGTAATCAAATCTATTATGGCAAAGTTACAACAGCTTTCCTTAATTTCAAACATGAGAAGCGAAGAACAATGAACTCAATCAATGGTTATTTGATATTCAGCTTGCCATCAATCAACAAATTATAAGAGGTTACCGTGAGAATTCCAACAGATATTCTAATAAAGAGTGAACATTATTTTTAGTAGGGTCCTAGAACAGCTATCCATTGATGAATTGCCAAAAAATTTAATTTTGTCAATGATAAACAAGGCAACACTAGTGTTGAACAAACATATTTCATCAAAAAGTTGTCGATGACATTCTGAAAGAATGCATTTGAATGAGTCTATATTTTCTTACTGACAGGTGTAAATCACGTTGCAAATATAGAAACAGATCATAGTTTCCCACGCAGAAAAATTAACAAAAGGAAAATTACTAGTAGCAAATATATTTCTTCTCTTTTTTTTTTTGCGTCACAACACCATCCTATGACGGGCTCTCATACTAGTAATACTATAACTGCGGCAATGAAAACACCACAATTCAACATATTATCAGAGAATATCCTTTCTTTTCGAGTACTTGCATTGGTGACATTGAAATTAGTGCAATCATCAGGCCACGTCTCTATTAGGTCGGAACTATTGAGGTCACCAACTATCAGAAGAACATACTTCACAGCAGTGATAAATGGAATGCATTTGACACTGTCTGGAATTTATCTGACACTGTCGCAGAAAAAAACAACTTTTCGAAAAACGTTGTTGTATATTGACTCTAGAATAATAATAATTAATTTTAAAAAACCATCAACACCATGCTATACTAGTGACAATTTTCTAGGCGAAAGTGGGCTAGCGACATGAAAGTAAAAGCTTAAATATTTGCGGAATACTTCGAAACCATATTTGAACCATATAAAAAACAAACATTGCAAAACAAAATACCAACCGAAGAAGTTGTGTATCAGAAAGTGAATAAATATTTCAATCTATTCCAACGAAGTGATCCAAATAAACGCGATGAAACCTGGAGAATCTTTAGAGTCAATAATAATATTCAAATATTACATTCAAATATATATACAGTCAAAATTTTTGAAAGAATTGTCAAGCAATCATGATTCTGGAATTCACCACATATAACGTCACCTTAGAGGCCAATTTTGCTTAATTCAATAATCGACAAGAAGAACTATTTCTAAATCACAATTTGGGTTTCGTTATCAACATTCAACAATAAATCAAATGCACGGGCTAACCAAAATTTCTCAAAAATAGGGGGGCAGCAAAATGTTTGCTCAACAGTTTTTTAAACATGTCCTGCTTATAACAATGTTTGTTAAGAGCAAGTAAATTCTAAACTCTTCTACCATACCAATATTTGCTAGAATAAGAGAATCATACAGCATAAGGTAGGTTCGTCAGAATAAATCTAGAAATATAATCCACACAAAACATCACAATCAGCTGTCAATAAATAAAATAACAAATTTAGTTGAGAGAACATTAACAAACTCTACCAACTGCTTCGGAAACATTCTAGTTAAGCATAAGGCTGGACCTTTTGAACCTAAACCTTTTGAAAACTTTGGAAAGGATTGCTTACAGATTTATTAGAGGTCGCTACTTAACTATCTCCCCACTTATAGAGTTGAACGTCATGTGAAATGGTGTACATGAACTCTTAACTAGAATTGAAAGATCGCTTAAAATTAAAAAGTTCCCTACAGTGGGCGAAACCATTCTGGGTTCCATCCAACTTTATTAAATAAATAAATATAGGCACATCACAAATAAAAGCCTTCATCAATAGAAATTCCAAATATGCACTTAGAATTAGTTAATTGACGGATTGAAGTTTAATGGTGTGGAAGGCTTGGTGGCGACCGCTACATATTAATGCTAATATCAATTGGATTTACCACTGGCAAGTAAAACTATTACGTACTGAAATGCCTAATTATGTTGACGTGAGTAAATGCTTTACTTACAATTTCGCACTTTAAAGATGATAACCTCATAGATATTTTTGGTTTTCTTATCAGTACGCGTACAACATAAATAAAAATGTTCTATTTAACACTGTTCACTATATACGAGCTATTCAGTTCATAACAAAATTTCAAATCAAAATGAAATATTTGTTGGTTTGTGCTATTTTAATAGTTACAAAGTATGGTAAGTTTGAATAGCAATTTGTCTATGTTGCAATTTGACAATTTTTATTTTTTACAGCGGTTGCGTTTAAAGATCAAGTTGAAGGTGAATGCGGCCAAGAATTTTTGGTTAGTATTTCTAGTTAATATAAAAATTCAAAATCTGACATTTCGTTTAAATATTCTAGAGAATTTATACATCAGCACAAGGATGTAATGGAGGACACGGTTATAATGTTTTTAAAATTGATGCAACGCTAGCAAAAGCAGCGACCGGAGATATATCAAAATACCAAACACGGCGTTATATTACAAATGTGTGCCGTTCAGCAAATAATGATACCCAATGCATTCGAAATATAAAATCGAATGAGGCATGTGAGAATTCGTCAGTGGTTAAATTAGCCTTAAATATGAATACAGTTATAGTAACTCAAGTTGACTATTTTTGTGGTTCGGAACCTGGTACAAACCGAATTCGATATTTGGAAATGATCAAGCACGATGGACCTAATTGTATCGCCGCAAATTCAGGATTAAAATTGTGTATGGAGAACGCCACAAACCAACTGGGATTAAAACAACTTGATCAAGTGCTTAAAACTGAAATGTGCCCGTAAGTAAGTAATTTTTAGAACTTTCTGGTATAATTTAGTATTTGTATTTTGTTTTGGTGCCTAGGATACTGAAAACAAAGGTGAATTGTGTAAAGTTTTACGATCAATGCCAAAACAAAAAAGTCAAGGGATACATGACGGAATTTCTCGATATTTTGAATGAAATATATAATTGCTCTCCAGATGTGTAATGATAAATTTATTGAAACAAATTCATTACAGATAATGTGACACGTTTTGTTATATAATTTAATTTAAAGATGATAACCTCCAAAGTATTGATAAGAATAAAAACTGCCTTTACAATCATTATACTTTTAATTTTCTCGATTCATTAAATCGTTCTTAAGTGTAAATCAACGATAAAATTTAAAACTTTTAGGTTGTGTGTGCTCTCAGGCAGGTAATGTACGAGTATTTTTAATTTTAACCATAGATAATGCATCATTATGAGCGCTAATGGTGGCAATGAGTGCTGTATTGGAATATACAACCGGGAAATAGATCAAAGTCTACATTTATTTAATGTACTCATTAATTATTTCAAACACAGTACAAATTAAAAATCTACCTGCAAGCAATCTTTTGATGATTAAAATAAACCAAAAACTATATAAATCAGTGTTTTATTTAACAGCCTTTTCAATTACACTTGAACGCTATTTTAGCAGCTTCATTTAATTCGGTTACGAATACATTAACATTTTTATTACTGCAACTGCCATACTTAATTAAACATTCAGCCTCAGCCTTTACTGCTTTGCAAATAAAGTCATCTAGGTATGTTTTTGAATCTTCTAATCCATTCGTAGCTTTTGTACTATTGAAACAATCCCCATATTCCTTATTTAGTGAATAACACTTTGGTCCATCTTCGACAGCCATATCTAAAAAGCGCTTACCATTATTCGCACATCCATATTTATTTATGATCGCGAATGATTTTAAGGCATTTCGAAAATTTTGAATTGATTCGTCGAAGTAGCAAGCGGATTTTTCTACAGGTGCCTTATCTAAACAATCAGGAACGTCATTAAAATTTCCACAAAAACTTTTTACGGTTGCTTGATATTCTTCAACGGATGCTTCACCAATTGCAACATTTGATAATTTGTCAACCACTTCAGTTACGTCAACTTCTGACGACAAACATTTATCGTATTCAGCACTCATGTGCTAGAAAAGTAATAAAATCGTTAAATGAATTTATAATCACAATTTATGTTTATGTAGAGATCCTACCTTAAAATAAGTTGGACAATCGTCATCACTTTTAGAATTGACCACTAGCACTGCTAACAGAAAAACTATTAACTTAACCATAATTGTATTCTTACGAACGGATAGGCCCAAGTGTATTTGTTAACTCAAACAATTTAGAGAAATGTAGTCTGTTTTTATAAGCGAAACTTCAAGATGGACTAACCGGTTTAAACACGTAAATGCACATTAACACAAAAAACACGATTTTACGATAAATACGAATTGAAATCAGATATAATCCAATTGTTTTGCAATATTTTTTAGTATATTTTTGCTATCGTTATGCAAATTAAGCAAAAATAATATCATTTTTCATTTTTGGGGATTTCTTTTTATTTGATCATTAACATATTTGTCAATAGCCAGCTAGACGAATGGTAATATAATTTCAAGGTTATGTTATGGTTTGTACAATATTTGATTCTGGTTCGTCATTATCATGTGATTTTGCTAAAAAAATAAATTAGGAGTCATGTGTATAAATAATGTTTCGTCATACGGATAGATTGATGCAGTTTGATTTTAAATATAATTTTTTTAGAATTGCTTCAGATAAAATAACACTTACGTGGGATCAGATCTCACAACAACAGACTTTAACAGTAGCAATGAAATGAGCTGCGTGTCTAGGTCAATATGTTATTCAAAAACAATGGTTTAAAAAGAAATCAAAGATATTTTAAACATTTTGGTTTACCTGCCTGATTCTGTTTAGTTCATTTACTGCTGTGTAGTTGTAAACTACGAGAATTGTTTTGACGTTTTGTAAGAAAGTAGCATTCGAATTATGTATTGGGCGGTTTCAGGGCAACCAACAATTAGAATCATGTTGAGTAAAATTAAGGCCAACGCTATGAAAATATTTAGCAATGCAAAGCATCCAATTAATAGCAAATGGGTTTTTAGAACCTCGGTTACCTGAATATATGACGAATTTATAACATTGCGTCTAGGTTTTCTAAACAAGTCCTAATCATAAGACCATGAATTCAAAGTTTACAGAGATGCAAATAATTGTGTACAGTGCTTGTTCAGTTTAGAGCCGTGCAAACACTGTGTAGAACACTACATATTTGACTATATATTTAGTAAACGTTACGTAAACCATACCGTAAATACTTTCATTGGTGAGTTGGTGGAAGTAAAAGAAACACAACCACAGCTATACCTCTAAAGATTAAGTATATGCAGTTATTTCGGCATTCTATAACAAAAATAAAAAAATTCCATAAAGTAACACTATCCTATACGCTATAAATACCACATTTACTTTTGTGTTGTGCCCAGTTCGCGGACTTGCTAAAAATTACTGAAAATGAAAGAGTTTGTATCGCAAGTATGTCAAGATAACGTGTAAATAAAATAAAGACAACAAGCAAATAATAAACCTTGAGAATTCTGGTGAACGTTAAATCAATAAATGAATTGCCTTGAGTTATCGTAGGGATTCTAATATAACAAAGATTCAAGTCCATGAACTTGAAGTGTGACAGTTATTGATTTTTTAAGACATGAGCATTATTGTCGCCCGTGATTATAATAGGTGTAGCAAGATCATTTTCATTTTCGAGCAAAATTGCGTTTATCACCGTTTCAAAAATCGTTAGATTCGTATATCATCGTTTGGAACTAAGCAAGTTAAGACAAAACAATATTTTTCGGAATTTGACGGTTTATTCAATATAAAAGCTTGTAACTAATAAATAAATTTTAGGTTTTACATACTGATACACGCACGTTTCATATTTTGATAACATGATTAATTTCCACGATACAGTACACTTGCCTTACAACAACTGTTGTGATACTACGTAAACTAAGATAAACTTGTGGGCTAATTCATGTGTACCTAGAATACTAATGGCCTCATTGCTTTAACAATTTTGCTGGATGATACCATATTATGTCGATTACTCCGATCTTTGACTATAGATGGCAGTATAATCTAATAAATGATTTGTCTTCATTGTATCATCAGCTTCAAAATCTTTGTTTTGATTTGAGTAGTTGGGCACTTTCAACCCTCTGTTTTGAGCGGATGCGTCGTCTCAACGGCACATATAGCCACTTTGTAGATGGTAGTTGGAGTAACCTAGTTCTTAAAAGCTTCGGTGTTCGATCGTGGGAATTGTTGTTGGGGATTGTATGTTTTAGAAAACGGGAAACATATTCTTGAAATACCATCCTACTTTTACGTTTGGTCTTGATGTTTTAAATTAGTAAGAAATGATTTAAAAACGTGAGAACTATTTCATTGGACGTTGTCTAGTCATTTAACCGATCTATGTATGTGCATTGAACGTGTCCTCGTGTTACCCTTCATGGCATAACGAATTGTAGTATATTTTAGATCTTTTGTAATTGGCCTAGGGATGGCCTATTATTCGGTTTAATTGACGCTTTATTATCTGAAGAAGCTGATTTGGAGAAACTGACTGGTCAATGAAACAATGTGTTTATTCCATTTAAGATTTTTGTTAATTTGAACAAATCAGTAAATCAGTCTGGGCTATAGAGAGAACATAGATAGACGATTCCACCTAGAAAACCGTACTGTTTTTCTTACTTCAACAGTATAGCGAATGGTAGATCAGAAATAATCTGCATATCGAAAATGTCCATGATTACTATATTTATTACTGTAACTTTGTAAAATAAA
The DNA here is from genome assembly GCA_947310385.1 of Nephrotoma appendiculata. Classification (NCBI taxonomy): domain Eukaryota; kingdom Metazoa; phylum Arthropoda; class Insecta; order Diptera; family Tipulidae; genus Nephrotoma; species Nephrotoma appendiculata. The sequence goes on from OX371225.1 coordinate 90,385,235, forward strand.
ATTATGATTACGCTACACCTTGGTTAAGCAACAAATTGGATATTTTCATAGTGCCAAACGAGTTCCACACTATTCGTAAATCACATCCGGACCTCATTTTGGAATCCTTCGATTAACATAAACAGAGAGTTGTATATCAATCGGTTAAGAAATGGCTTAGGTTAACATAAGTTGAAAATTTTCTAGGCATGTCAAAAATGTATGTTAAATTTCCATTTTAATCATTAATCTGATTTTCATCCTCTTTGAGTGAGATGACATAGGTGACATATTGTGGAACAAGTCTCAACATAGCGGCTAAACTGGAGCAAATTTCCCTAAATCATGATCCATTGCAATCATTCCCTAATATACTCTGATATATTCGAAAATATCCTCTCTCAAATTTTTTATCAAAATTATTCGAGCTGGCCTCCTCCTCGAACCCCCTAAATAAATTTTCCTGATATTAGCACCCATCAAAATCGATTTCTGGCATTTGATTCCTTCGTACACCTTTCGCCAATTTTCATCAAAGAGATGGAAAATAATTAATAAAAGACCTGGTCTCTCCGCACCGAACCACATTAAAATCGTTTGAGGTGGTACAAAATGGAACAAAGGTCAAAACATTAATTGTCACAAGGCAATATTGGTACTCACAACAACCAACCAACAGACGCGATTAGTGCAACCATCGAATGTAACCGCAACGTAACCAACATAACAATATGTAACATTCCGCAATAGGATGATATACGACGCCAATTATCTAATTAAGAGAAAAACACAGGTTGCTTCTTGAAGCAGGTGCAACATCCTACAACTTGGTGCACACAACATTCAACATTATGAAACATTACGCACACAATACAACGTGACGGCCCATCCGGCGACCCCAAATGAATTATCCCGAAATCAGAATTCCTTGTAATCATTTCCTTCCATTCTAAATCCCTATCCCACCAAATTTTATCAAAATCGTTTAAGCCAAATAAAATGTTAAAAGAAAACTCCAAGCTTACCCACCGGATGACCCATTAAACGAACTTTCCTGCTATAAAAACCCATCAAAATCAGTTTTTGGTGAGCGAAAATGCTCCTCCAACAATTTTTATAAAAATCGTGCAAGCTGAAATTAAAAAAAAGGCCCGAGTCCCACCGGACGATCCTCTGAACGGATTTCCCCGAAACTAGTATCTATCGCAATCAACTCCTGGCACTCGGAATCCCTCCTTCAATAAGTTTTATAAAATTTAATCGAGCCAAATAAAAATTAAAGGGACCCAGGACAACCGAATTTTTCGTAAATCTGAACTAAAAGCAATCGATTCTTGCCATTTAAAACCCCTTCACCAATTTTTATCAAAACCGTCGATTAAACAAATTAAAAACGAGATGATCCGTCATCTAAATTAGTTTTCCTGATATAAGAACCCATCAAAATACGTTTTTGGTAATCGTCCTTCAGCAATATAGAAATAGTGCGAGCCGAAAAAAATTAAAGAAATGTACCCGGGCATAATATACAGGGTGTTCCAGAATTGGACGATCAAACGAAGCAGGGAGGAGCTCATTTCCAACAAAAACAGCCAAGTAAAGTTTTTCCGAATTGCTGATGGTGCATGCAAAAGTTATTCCAAATTTAGTATTTTTTGTGATATTGGCATGCGCCAAACCCATGAGTTCTATTGTTCAACTTTCTGTTTCAATACGACCAAGAAGAGTGTGTCAAATAAATATAATGGTTTTGTAAAGACTTTTTCTTTCTAAAATTTTTTTGTTAAAGTTTAAGCATGAAAGTTTAAGAACAATGTACTATCAGAAAAATATGCCATACTAATGCAGATTTTAAAATGGTATCTCATGGTCTATCACAACAGAATGTTTTTTATCAATTTTTTCACAAAGTAAGTCGTGTGTATTAAAAAATGAGCTTACAAAATTTTGAGCTCTACCATAAAAATGATGCTTCTGAATTTTTTCAAACAAATCTAGTAGCCCGTAAACAAGAAACGTGGCTTATTCCACAGACACCTATATTTATCATGACTGAGTAATGTCTGTGCTTATTCCCACCGCGAATAGTCAAAAATGCACTTAATTTATGGTTTTTGTAATGGCAACACCCGGGCTGCAACAAGAGAATAAGATTACAGAGTATGTCAAAACGTACATAAAATGTACCGTGAAGGTGAAGTCCAGCGTCCGAGAAGAGATGGAACAGCCGGTCAACTTGAATAGACGAAGACAGAGTAATTGGAATGATGACAGATGATCCATCTATAATGTTCGTTGCTTATCAAATCATTCGGGAGTGCCATCGTCCACGTTACATCGTATTTTAAAAATAAATCAACACACCCTCACTTTGTGCAACATGTAGAAGACAAACATTTTATGGAGTGACGAAATATGTTTTAAAAGGAAGGGTTGTTACATGTTGTTAAAGTAACATAATTGTCAAATTTGCTGTGAATTATTGTTGTTGAGTAATGTATGGTCCATGAAAGGTTATAGGGTTGAACATCGAGCGCAAATCAGCAAATTTAATTAGATTTCGAACTAATGCATAATCTGTAATTTCTTTTACATCTTACTGAAATTTAAAAAAGCTGCTTCTTTGCGTAACGCGTTCAGCCGTAACATCATCGACATCATTTTAAGGAGGATTATCGTAATTTTCCAAAATAGTGCGATGTAATATAATCGATGCTGATCCTTATGTATAGGATGTGGTCATTTTAACCAGTTTGCGTGGATTATTTTTCTTGCAAACAATTCTTTTCTGATAGGACATCATGATATACTTGATCGCGTCATCAACACAAACGTTTTGCATGTTGCAAACGAATTTATTTCATTAATATTTTTTTTATTACGTAAAAACAACGTTTTGCTTTTAATTTATAAAACACTAAAATGCACAATAATCTGCAAACGTTTCACACAAAAAAACATTTCTAACTAAAAAAATGGCTTACCATATAATGAGAGAATGAAGAGTATTTAACAGAAAAAACAGTTTACGTTCAATTTTGGAGATTAACCCGGAAATATGATTGAAAAATATAGTTGTGTCTTTTAATAACGGGCATTGAAAAGTTAACGATTTCAAATAAGATGTGTTGAGATGTAAATCCTTGTATTTAGGATTGATCTTCATTAAAAAATGTTTAAAAACGTGATAACCAAAACCGCTGACCAAGCTGAATTGATTTTAACATCTACAAATGTGTCTCAGGAAATAGCGGGAAATTCCGCTCACGATGCCAAACGACCGTCAACTGGCGTTAACACAAATTTAGGCTTAGAAAATCAAAACCAGGACCTAGTTATAATGATGCCAGTCTCCAGCAAACTTCAAAAAACTGAAATACGAAAAGGACCGGGACACAAAAGAACAGCCAAGAGAGAAAGGATGGAAAGCTCAACAGATTAAAGCAGCTTACAATAAAGGAATAGAACACAAGAATCTACGGAGAAAAGTTGTTCAAGCGCAAAAAATGGAATGTGAACCATCTGGATGTGAATCTGTTAAAATTTTTTACCAAAAAAAGATAGATGCAACGATTGCGCGTCTTTTGCATATCAAAATTTAAACGACGAATACTAACAATATTTTTCGGCTGTGTTAATTAATACAAAAGAATCATACTGCTACGTCTGGCACGAATGAATCGCTAAACGAGAACCAAGTGAGGTAGAAAGCTGCCTTCAAAAATTTATTGAAATGAACATCAATAAAATAGTCAGCTCGAAGAAAATAAGCATATGCAATTCTTTCTATTCGTGAGCTGTGAACAAATTTAATATTAAAATCGCACAGAGATATTTAACCAAAGGACACACCCAAAATGAACGCGATTCGGTTCATTCAACAATAGAAGAAAAGAAAAAACTTGGAGCACCTATCTACAAAGTCATTGAAATGACGCAAAATCATTTTTTTTTATTTTAGGCTTCTAAGTAACATGGCAAAAATGTCAACCAATCCAATTTTCGAAATTCCAAATCAAAAGATTCTCAAATTTCAAACATTCATCCACTTGCAACAAAAACAAGTGGAATTTACCTCAAGCGCATTTAGTAATTAATAACGCAGGCAAAAATAGAAGCAGAAAAGCAGCAAAAAATCCACAGGAATTTAAGTAGTTCATATCGGACTTAAGTTACGAAGAACTATTGCCAATAATTTCCGAAAAATGGAGGGATTTAAATTCACTATGTGAATTGACCCTTATTTATCAATATTACCATACTTTTTACTCGAGCTCATCAGTTACCAAAACTATCTCCAAAAGTGACGATGAGGGCGATGACTAATATGAGTAACATTAAAGTAAAAATTTCATTTTGAAGTATTTTTACAAAATTTTATTTTGTTGTTTATAATAATATAATATTATTAAGACTCGATTGAATTGTGATCACATGTGATTTTTTTTAAAAAATATTGTTTTGAAATTATAGTTTCATTTTAAAGTATGATTTTGTCAACTATGATTTTCTCAAATTTTAAAGAAAATAATTGAACTCTAGTGAAATTAATAATTTAATTTCTGATATTAAAATGAACATTTGTACCAAAATTTGTATCTGTATTTAATATTTTTAGAAAGATTTAATGTTTTCGACTTGTAACAGTATTAATTGGGATGTGCGAAAACATTTTTAAATACGGAAGTTTACCATACATTCCAAAATTAATGGATAAAAATATCAAAACATTAAAAAATAAAAATAATTCAGAAAGTTTATGTAATATGTATAGCTAACGAGATAATTAAAAAACTGATCGTATGTACACAATGCTTAAAAGTAAAATTCTACCAGAAAAAAAAGATAGTTAATAATAAAATAATATAACAAATTAACATAATTAAAAATTACACTTGATTAAAAATGAAATAAAATTTAATAGTTTTTTTTTTTTAAATGTCCTTATTCTCAGCATTTTAACTGTTTGAAAAAGTATAATTGTTTTTTAGGTTAGTAAATCATGTTGTGTCAAGGTTGGTTACATAATTCAATTACTCTTATTTGTTTTTTCTTTAGTTCAAGTAAAAACGTATTATTTTTTGATTTACACATGTATTTTCTGTGACGTGAAAAATTATTATTTTTATACAAATAATTTTGAAAAATTGATATAAAAATGTAAATATTTCTTTGTTATTTAATACTGTTAATCTTAATTTTTGCTTATATACAATTTTTTATTAGTTTTTAAAAAATTGTAGTTTATGTCCCTGATGATGGTATGCAATATCAGGCCAATAATCTTTTTAAAAATATACATGTTATTCAATAATACGTTTTTTTAAAATAAGGTATATCGCCACCAAAAAAACTTAATATTAAAAAACTTTAAGTGGAGATCAGTTAAACTTTTTGAGGGAACATTTTTGATTTTTTATGCGGTATTTTTTGGTTTGGTGCACAAGCCTAACCATTTAAAAAAAAATTCAAGTCAGTATCAGACTAAGTTTGGCTATCAGTAAATCAAAATTGATGCACTTGTAACGGGTGGGGCAAAAGTCCCGCGGTGGGACAAAAGTCCCGCTACCATTTTGATTGCCTATAACTTTGTTCAAAGAAAAGATAAGTATAAGTTTGGTTTTCATAAAAAGTTTATTTGGTCTTTACATTATTTTTCGTTATGATAGGAAAATTATATCGGCTAAATGGTGATCGCGATTCGCATAACCAAGAATGGCGAGCAATAAAAATGGTAGCGGGACTTTTGCCCCACTTTTTACATATTGTTTTGCACTTCTATCTACATACTTTAATAGCCCGCTGCGGTATCAATTTCCAAATTCGCTTGCGAATTTATTAGGGTGTCGCTATAATAGCTGAATATCTTGATGTATGTATCGGAGGGAATTCGTAGCAAAATTCTGTGATGTAATATCTGCAGCCTTACCACGGACTCCGCCGGCGTTCATTTTCTTCGCTTTTTTATTTTTGCTTGCTTAGTGAAATCATACCACGAACAACACAACGCTATCGTGCACTGACCTTATAATTTCTCTGTCAATTATGTATAGTGTTTCTGATTAAGTTATGTAAATATAAAGATTTTATTCACTTCAAGGATTCAATCGCCCACCATTTTGTGGAAAACTCCAGCAAAGAAGGACTTGATCGGAGAAATTTGTATTATATCTAATTTTTCTCCACTTAATTTTCCAGAAACAACGTTAGTATAATAACATTTACATATATTTTACATTTTTAGTGCAAATATATAATTATATTAGTTTCAGACAATTATTTCGAGTGCCAAAGAAGCGTTTACATTTTTGTTGGGAAAAATATTGGGAGAATTTAATTCACTGAATAGAAATTCTATTCAGCCAATTATGAAACTCGAGGCAACATTACGACTTCTTGCAGAATATTCATATCATCGAGGTGTATGCCAAGATTTTATTGTTAGATTGGCCTAACAAACTGTTAATAAACTGTTCGGAGAAACACTTAATATATTAGAAAAAAAAGGGTTCTTCGAAATGGATTTGTCTTGATACAACAAAGGAGGAATAGTTGGAAAATAAAAAAGCATTTTATGAAAAACAGGGTTGGTCCCATAATTATTGTTATACCCTCCATTTCCGAACATATTTATTTTAATCGAAACGAATATCACAGTTTAAATGTTATGTTGGTAAGATTCAAAATGAGGATTTATAATTTAAAATATTTTTGTAAGACCTTTCCTTTATTACAAGATCTGTGACCATAAACTTAAGATCGAGGCAGTTAATGCACGTTATGGTGGTTCTTGCCATGATTCAATGGTTTGGAGCCCTAGCAGTACCCGACACTAATTACTACGTCAATGGAGAGCTGGCGATAAAATTCTTGGTTGATAGCTAAACATTTTAAACATAGTTTCATTCTATTACAGATAAATATATAATATATCTAAAACATCTTATTATAGTGGACTCTGGATATCCACTTGAGCCCTGGGTGATTAGTCAGACCGAGCAGCTCCTGAATTTCCACTTGAAGCTAGATGTTCATTTAAAAGCTCGCAATCCAGTGGAACGAGCGTTTAGGGTGCTAAAAGCTAGGTCTAGAGCACTATTTTCAGCAAGGGAGCTACACCATACTCAATAATAGGTGAACATGAACCGGAGCGTTTTCCAATTCGTTGAATTGATTCTGAAGTGTGAATCCTTGATGTGCGATATTGTACTATTCGCTAGCTAGCGATCTCAAGATGTTGGTGTATATTCGCTTAAGCGATCTCAATTCAAGCTCTCAACAAACAATAACTAACAGAATAACTGTTACAATGGCTGTAGATTTTTAATAATTTTTATTTTGTTGTGTTGACAATTCCGACCAATCCAACAGAAAGCCTTTTTACCACTAACCAAAATTATAATTTTTTCAGTTTATTTTGCATGTTACATAAAAATCTCAGAGAGGAAATTTGCATGCCAAAATAACCAATTCAAAAATATTAACAAAATTTACTTTAGGTAATGAGAGTATATAATGCAAATGATAAGTATATAGCATGAGGTAAAATTAGGACATTTAAATTAAGCATTAATGTACATGACATTGTAATACATAATGTTGAAATTCAGATGTAAAATTAAATAATGATTGATCAATTTCTGTTCATTATCATTCTCCCCCATCTTGAACACTCTGTGGTTCAACATCTACTGGAAGCGGACAAATATTGACGATGGCTCGTTTGATTAGCCCAGTTGCAGTTTTTATCGACGCGACTCTTACTAATCCGTCTGGGCCAGCATGAAGCTCTGTTGTTTTTCCAAATTTCCATTTGAGCGGTGGTAGGTTTGGATCCTTGATAATTACGATTGTTCCCTCAGTAATGTTTCTATGTTTGTCCTTCCAATAATACCTGTACTGCAGTTGTTGTAAATAGTCAGTTGACCACCTTGACCAAAATTGTTTATATAAAAGGTTCACCAACTTCCAGCGCTTAGCATATTTTATATCATCAGGTTTTATTAGAGTTGGCTCAGGTATAGCAGTCAACGGACGGCCAATAAGGAAATGGCCAGGTGTTAGGATTTCCAAATTATCATCAGTAGTAACTGGAGTGATAGGACGCGAATTTAGTACAGCTTCAACTTGTTTTATTAATGTGTGAAGCTCCTCGTAAGTTAAGTTCGCGGTACCCATCGTGCGACGTATATGATATTTAGCTGACTTAACAGCAGCTTCATAAATACCACCGAAATGTGGTGATCCAGGTGGTGCAAATTTCCAGGTAATTTGATCGTCTGTAGTACATGAATTGAGCTGCTGTTGAAAATCTGTATCGTGAAGCATCTTATATAGATCGTGTAACTCAGAACTAGCAGCTACAAAGTTTGTCCCATTATCCGAGAATACAGTTTTACAAAGTCCTCTTGTGGCTATAAACCGACGAAATGCACCAATAAACGAGGCAGCAGTGAGATCAGATGCTAATTCTAGATGGACGGCTCTTGTGGCAAGACATACAAAAATGGCCAAATATGTCTTAGTCGGAACCCTTCCTCGAATGCGATAATGAATAAATAATGGTCCTGCATAATCTATGCCAACGTTGTAAAATGGTGGTGCTGGATTGACTCGCTCTGACGGTAAATCTGCCATTAATTGTTCAGGAAATCTTGGTCTTGCACGACAACACAGTACACACTGTCTGTAAACTCTTTTAGCAACCTGTTTTCCATTTATTGGCCAATAAGATTGACGTACTGCTGCCAAGAGTGCTTGTGGCCCAACATGAAGGTGCTTTCTGTGGATGAAAGTTATTAATGTGGTGGTAAAATAATGATTGCTTGGCAGTAACACTGGATGACGTGATGTATAAGAAATTGCTGCAAACTTTAGCCGCCCAACAACTCTGATTAAATTTTGTTGATCCATAAACAGTGAAAGCGACTTTAGAGATGGATGACGAACTATGAAGTTAGGTTTTTGTAACCCCTTATACTCTGCTGGAAAGCAGGTGGATTGAAGCAGACGTAGTATAGCATCTAAAGCAACTTTGATTTCTTCTGTACTTAAAGGCCCAATTTTTCTTGATTCTTTGAAGCGGCAATTATTGATGAAGCGATGTACATAGCCCATAGCGTTTTGAATTGTCACCAACGAATGTTTTCGATCCAGGAGATCGTCAACAAGTTCAGTGCTTGCAGTCACGGCGATAAAGTTAGATTTTTCTTCTGTGACCTCAATTGACTCTGTAAGTTGTTGTGAGTTATTCCAAGCTTCAATTGTCGAATGAAGAAAATGAGGTCCAAACCACCACAGTTCGGAATTCATAAGCAATTCAGGAAAAGTTCCTCTTGAAATCAAATCGGCTGGATTCAATTTTGATTCTACGTGCAGCCATCTATTAGGATCGGATCTTGCTTGAATATCAGACACACGGTGTGCCACGTAGGTTTTCCATTTGGACGACGAAGATCTAATCCAGTGAAGAGTTATCATGGAATCTGTCCAGTAATAACATGTCTCCACCTTAAAGTTTAAAATACTCAAAACCTTTTGCATGAGTTTGGCCAAAAGTTGTGCAGCATACAACTCAAGTCGAGGCAATGTAACGTGCTTTAAGGGAGCAACTCGAGATTTGGAACACATTAAGTTAGCAGCATAACTCTCCAGACCTAGGAAACGTACATAGACAACGGCACCGTACGCCTTTTCGCTGGCATCAGCGAACCCATGCAATTGTATTCCTGCATGTTTTTGGTTACCGTTAAACAAATGACGTGGAATGATAAGCTGACTTAATTTTGGGAGTTCATTTAGAAAGTTTGTCCAATATGAATGGTATGCTATTGGGAGGCTTTCATCCCAGTTTAATTTCAATGACCATAGCCTTTGTAATAGCACTTTACCCACCACAACTATCGGAGACACTAGTCCAAGAGGATCAAAAACCCTTGCAACTTGAGATATTATTTTTCGTTTAGTGACTGTTGAAGTAGTTGTAGAATCTAGGTTGACATTGATACGAAAATAATCCGGTACTGGATGCCAGTACATACCTAGAGTTTTTATGCCAGTTTTATCGTCAATTTGATAATGCACTTCACGATCATCTTCTGGAATATCATTAAGAAGCTCCTGATTGTTTGAACACCATTTACGCAAAGGTAAATTGGCACCTTGCAAAATCGATGTTATAGTTTTCTTCAAAATTGCTGCGTCTTCTAGAGTATCGGAACCAGTCAACAAATCGTCGACATAAAAGTCATCGCGAATTGCTGAACTAGCTGCTGGTTGACTGGATTCAAAGTCGAGAGCAAGTTGAAGTAAACATCGTGTTGCCAGGTAAGGTGCCGAAGTGGTACCATATGTGACTGTATTTAGCTTGAACATTTTTAGCACCTCAGATGGATTGTATCGCCAGAAGATATACTGATATTTTTGATCCTCGGAATTCAGTAAAATTTGCCAATACATTTTACAGATATCAGCACTAAATGCATGAATGTGAGATCGAAAACGAAGCAGGACTGAAAACAATTCATTTTGAATCACAGGCCCACTCATCAATAGATCATTAATAGAATAACCGCTTGTTGACTTTGCCGACCCATCAAACACGACTCTCAACTTAGTTGTCGACGAATCGGGCTTCATTACATAATGATGTGGTAAATAATAGTTCACCGGTTCAACAAAATTAACTAATTCCATGTGTTTAAGAGTTTCATACTCTCTCATAAAGGAATTATATTGAATAGAAATTTTTGTATTATTGTTGAGCCGTCTTTCGAGCATAAGAAATCTTTTCTTGGCTAAAAAGGATGAATCACCAAGCAATGCTGGACTGGAAGCAAAAGGAAGTTTAACGATAAATTTGCCCTCGGTATCTCTAGAAAAATTATCCTTGAAATGGTTGTCACACTCGGAATTAGCTAAAGAGTCATGGTTGGTGTGACATTCCTCTATATTCCAAAATCGCTCCAACAATTCATCTAATTTAAGTTCAGATGCAACAAAATTGCAATTAATGGAAGTAGGTGACGAAATTGAAGTTCCACCAGCTACAACCCAACCCAATATTGTATATTGTAGGATAGGTAATTCATCGCCTAGTCTAATTTGGCCAATGGATTGTAAATTGAAATAAATCTCAGCTCCAAGAAGTAGGTCTACTTCATGGGGCTCACAGAATCACGGATTGGCTAGATTAATATTGGATGGAATTGACCATGTGAAAGAATCAATTTGAATTGACGGTTGCATATCCGAAATTTTCCTTAGTAAGTGAACTTCTAGGGTTGTAGAGAAATTATTTATACGCGAGTGTATCGTAATCGTTGAAGCCCTGGACGATGAAGTAGAAGCACAGGCAATGCCCTTAATGTTGACATGTGAACGATGAGTTTTAACTCCTAAACGCTGAATTAATGAATCTGTAATAAAATTCAATTGCGAACCTGAGTCGAGTAACGCTCGAGCTACAATTGAACGGCCATGCCTATCAGGGATTTCAACCAATGCTGTAGCAAGAAAAATGAATTTTGGAGCAGTGGAACACTTTAACGTTGTTATAATATGGTTGTTGTTAGACACACTTATAGTAGTAAGTGTAGATCTTCCAGAATTGGTCTGAGATGAATTATTACCTTGATGGGGACTTACTGTACCACTTGAAGATGCTGTATTGTTTGTATGCAGCAGAGTGTGGTGTTTGACCTTACACACTCGACACACATCAGTAATCCTACATTGATCAATAAGATGTGATGTTCTTAAGCAGTTTGTACACAGTTTTAATTCGGCAGCTGCCCCTATGCGTTCGTCAACAGACATTGCAAGAAATTTATGACATCGATTAACAATGTGTCCCGGTTGATTACAGACGACACAGTTGTATCCCTTAACTGCTGAAAACGCCATTCGTTTAAATGGTTTTGGTTGTACCCGGTGAGATTTGGAAGGTTTTGATTCCAACTGAGCGTTTGATGAAGAAAAGTCACTTTTATATTCATTTATCTTATGACTACGAACATGAATAAAATTTGAAATATCCTCGAACGAAGGAAGTACATTCGGTAATGATGCTTCCTTCCACTTAGATTTTGTGTGTGAGTCAAACTTGGATACTATAAGATGGACTAGAAAATCATCCCAATATTGAACTGGACGACCAAGATTTTTAAGTGATCGAACATGTGAATTAAAATCGTCTAGTAGATTTAGCAATTTTTGAGATGATGGCTTATCAATCGGTTTAATTGAAAACAATGCCTTTATATGTTCTTCAGTGATCTGATTAGGCTTATCGAAGCGCTCAATCAATAAACGTCTAGCTTCAACATAATTATCAGAAATAAAATCTAAGTTTTCAAAACACTTAGCAGCGGAGCCTACTACTGAATTTTTAAGATATTGAAATTTAGTTATATTGTTTAACTTAGGATTATTATGAACATGGTTATCGAATGCTTCGATAAACCCCTTCCACCTTATAATCTCACCATTGAATGTGTCTAGCTTGAGTTCGGGTAATTTAGGAAAGAATGAAAGCTCTTCACCTACATTAGTAACAGGGATAACCTTCTTTTTAGCAAGATCCGCAATCCTATCTTCTAACACCGGTCGTAAATTATAATATGACCGATCCGTGGTGGTTCGGATCTTAGATTCGAGTTGTGTTTCGTCTAACGATTCAAACAGCGTTTGATTTTTTTTGAAATTTTTATAATTTAAAATTAAATCATTAAGCCGAAGTTGAATTTGCGATTTTGGTGCGGTCTCCAATTTAGACTCAACGAATTCAGATAACTCTTTCAAATACTCTTCGAAATTTTTGTTGCACTGTTTGCATCGTTTTATTTGTGTCTCGGAAGACATATTGAAGCTAAAACAATCAAAACAACAGAAGAATACCCACGACGTATGATAAAAGTACAATATTGAAAACAGAAAAATTCAGAACACTAAACAATGAACACGAGGTATAACAGTGTAATTTTGAAACCACGAAAACAAGATATAACCACAAGGTATATGAAAAGTGACTGTAATTTTTCACTATGAAACCGTCATTACACTATATTAATAAATCGAAAGTTCTGAATTTTTACGTTACAACTGCCCGTAAACTAACACCGTGAAATAAATTGATAGCCTTTATTAAAATAACGAGATACTTAGCTGACTGCAGACTGCCATCACATCACCGGCCGACTACTCCTTGAATGAATAGCGGAAAACTGTACGTAAGGTGATCTCAATATCCACTATCCCACTTCTGACACCATGAACATGAACCGGAGCGTTTTCCAATTCGTTGAATTGATTCTGGAGTGTGAATCCTTGATGTGCTTTATTGTACTATTCGCTAGCTAGCGATCTCAAGATGTTGGTGTATATTCGCTTAAGCGATCTCAATTCAAGCTCTCAACAAACAATAACTAACAGAATAACTGTTACAACGGCTGTAGATTTTTAATAATTTTTATTTTGTTGTGTTGACAATTCCGACCAATCCAACAGAAAGCCTTTTTACCACTAACCAAAATAATAATTTTTTAAGTTTATTTTGCATGTTACATAAAAATTTCAGAGAGGAAATTTGCATGCCAAAATAACCAATTCAAAAATATTAACAAAATTTACTTTAGGTAATGAGAGTATATAATGCAAATGATAAGTATATAACATGAGGTAAAATTAGGACAAAGCATTAATTTACATGACATTGTAATACATAATGTTGAAATGCAGATGTAAAATTAAATAATGATTGATCAATTTCTGTTCATTATCAATAGGCTTGCCAAATAGTGAACCTATGTTATATGTTGCATAACAGATGCTTTTACTACGGTATTGTTTGAGACGAACAAATAATTTTAGACATAGCTGATGATACAATGGATCATAATTTCAGATAATAGCACGTTAAATGAAGCAAATAAACTGCGAGTACAATATGCATTATTTTTTTTTATTTTTATTAATAAAATAATTCAATTTATCACATTTTAATTCATTTAGTTTAATTTATAGAACATAAGTTAATAATTATTTATTTATAATTACTATTTTATAAAATGTTGCTATTTATTATTAAAACTTATATTTTAAAATAGTTTTTTATTTAATTAATTAATTATTCTCATTATTATTATTTTAAACTATTTAATTTATTAAGTTTGTTTATTTTATTTAATTAAATTATAATTTTTATTTTCCGGCATCTATGATGGAGGATGTGGTGTATGGCATCGTGGTGACGAATGAATGCCGCTTGTGCTGGGTACCCAGCAAACAAACGTTGATAGCAGTATGAAACAGATTGAACCATTTGCACACGTCGAAGTGAGAAAACAAATAAATTTACTTCGGTTTCTTTTATAATACATACAGATACACTGCATATTTACCCCCACTTAATTTCTTGTTTATCAATTTCATTTAGAAAAATGTCTATTTCATTTTTATCAGTCTGGAGATTTGAGGTGTGAGTTGATGCAGAATCTACTTAAATATATATTTAAGTAGATTCTGGTTGATGCGTAAAATATTCATTGTACATGCAGAATCTACTTAAATATAAGTCATGCTAACTCCACACATATAAAATAAACAATAACTAAGTATATATGTATTGGAATTTTTTTTCCATAGTAATTTTTTTTTAAATAACTAAGTATAAATGTGTTGGTGCAGAAACAATAAACATGAGCAAAAAAAAATTCAAATTTACGTTACATTGTCAGTGTAACCAACACACTCTTTGTTAGTTTTCTTTAAATAGGTATCTGTCAATGAGAGAGTAAGCAGGACTTTTATTTAAGTAGATTCTGGTACATGGTATGATGTTTATTTTACAAGTGTTTTCAGATGGAGAATACATGGACAACATATAAAATGAGTAATACAAAATTAAAAATATGTAGTTGTATCTACGAGTGTGTACACTTGGTATATACAACAAAACATAAAAATAAAAATATTGTTTCTAGTTAAACCGTTAAGTAAACGTAGGGGAAACAAAACCGATTTTTCGGTCGGCAAAAATACGAAAAGCATGGAATTAGGTGCATCAATTTGAAGTAAAAATTGAGCGCTCTAATTATCTGCTGTTTATGCGCTCATTGTGCGCTGATTTGTATTACTGGGTATTGTTAGCGCGGCTGTGTTGAACGAACTGATTGAAAAATGAAATTTGATTTTGTTAAATAAATTTATTCGTTTCGCTTTGGTTTCGTATTCGTCATGTTGCTTCTGTTCCATTGAATTAAATTAAATTAATCGAATGAATGTAAGCAGTTGTCAAGTAAGTCAAATTCGGAGGGTAAAAGAGAAAGCATATAAATCAACGGGTCGTATTTAGAATTTGTTCGACCGAAATTAAAAACTACACAAATTCAAAATTATTTTTATTGCAATATAAGTATGTAGTATGCAATAATTGTTTTTATTTTCGGTAAAAAAATGTACTTATAGTATTCTAAAATAAAAAGTTATTATGAAAAGTAAAGCACGTTGAATATGTACGTAGTAATAAGAAAAATGCGATACTGTAATAAAACATATGATTCTATTATGTTTACAAAAAGAAAAACTCCAACAACAACCGACATTTTTTAATTAGTTTTTTTCTAATTTCTTAATTAAAATATGGATAATTTTATCACAAATCACTTTCCATTAATCAAGATTTACATTTAATTTTATATAAACACTTATAGATAGAAAGGAATTTCTTTCCGAAATTTTTGAGGCGCAATTTGGCAGCATTTCACAAGACACTTCATTTCAATGTTCAAAGTTTTCAATGTTTATTAACAAACGATGCACTAATACACGATCCACTAACTGTTTTATAATACGTTATTTATTTTAATAAATAATATCAATATTTTTTAAGAATACAAAATACAAAAAATTCATATGGCGGTCTCATATGTCAAAGAAAAAGCCAACCAACCAAACAACTTTTTGTTTTTGTAAAAAGTGACGCGCTAAGTCACTTTTTACAAAAACAAAATTTGTTTGGTTGGTTGCCTTTTTCTTTGACATATGAGACCGCCATATGTATTTTTTATATAACCATCCTGCTCTGCCGTGTGAAAGATGAAATAGCAAATTTTATATGGGGAAAATAATAACACCCATTCTAAGTAGATAATTCTATTTTTTGTTCACGATGGAAAGAAAACGATGGAAAGACAATGTTTGTTCATCGTGGTTTTTGTTTTCTGGACGAACTATAGATAGAATAAAAAAAATTAACTATAGATAGAATAAACATAAAATGATCTATTGATCTTTTTAGACCTTTTTCAGGAAATAATTTTATTGCGACCTTTTAAAAATGTCGTAAAATAATCTTAAAACAATAACAGATGCGATCCTAAATGCATTTTATTATTATGAAATATTCTAAAATATAAAACAGTAGCAGAAATTAGAAATTTCCAAAATACTAATAGTATCCATAATTCAATGAGCAGGAACCGTACGAGTGATGCATGATGAGTTAGTGGTGAGTTTGCGAGATGTTAAGTTTCCGATATGTAAGGTTGAATATTGGTTTGAATATGTTTATTTCGTTAATATAGTCTTTTAATTCAAATAGTTTTCTTCTTTGTCAGACTCTTCCGATGAAGATACACAACCTTTCTCCAACTACAATTTAATTTTATATTTCTTTAGCTACTACAAGAATTAATACCTATACTATCTGAAGGTCGCATTATACCAGATCACCAATTTGGAATTAGAGAGCAACACGGCACAATAGAACAGGTGCACAGAATTGTAAATACAATTAAGCTTTCCTTAGAAGAAAAGAAATAATGCTCGGCAGTTTTCTTGGATATTGCGCAAGCTCTCGACAAAGTATGGCATGAAGGATTAAATTACAAAATTAAAACTCTTCTGCCTAGACAATTTCATTCAATTCTTGAAAGCTACTTAGCCCAAAGGATGTTCCAGGTGAAACAAAATACGGCCACTACTGATCAAACCGAGATAAAGGCTTGAGTACCGCCCGTAAGGTAGTGTATTGGGACCTGTGCTATACTTGCTATTCACAGCTGACTTACCAATAACTGAAAATATTGTCACTTCAACTTTTGCTGATGACACAGCTATATTATTTTCACACAAAAATCCTCAAACAGCATTGAGAGAATTACAAGAACATCTACACAAAATAGAAGATTGGTTAAAAACTTGGCGGATAAGGACGAATGAATGTTAATCAACACATGTAACATTCACATTGAATAAACATACGTGTCCAGTAGTAAAATTAAACAATATCACAATTCCTCAACAAACAAACGTCAAATATCTCGGTCTTCATCTCGATAGAAGATTGACATGGAAAAAGCACATTGAAACAAAACGCAATCAATTAAAAATAAAATTTTCTAAAATGTACTGGATAATCGGTAGAAAATCGAAACTCTCTCTAGACTGCAAGGTTCTACTATACAAAGCGATCCTAATCCTCATATGGACATATGGTATCCAACTATGGGGCTCAACTAGTGCATCAAATATAGATACCGTACAAAGAACGCAAGGAAAGATACTTCGTAGCATTACAAATGCCCGATGGTATATTCGAAACAGCAACATCCATAGAGACCTAGGAATCAAAACTGTTAAAGAGACAATTAAATCATGCAGTCTAAAGTACCAACTATAACTGGAATCACACCCTAATGAATTAGCTAGAGAACTACTAAGGCAACCGAAATACAGGCGGCTTTGCAGGGTAGATCCTCTAGATTTAATTAACTGAGAAATATAATCTAATAATTACGTGCATGTTGAGCTAACACACTAAAATTAAGTAAATAATAATAATTTAATAATAATAATGCATAATAATATTAAGTATTAACATAGGTTAAGGCTTAATTTAAAATAAAATATAGTTTTTAAGAATTGCACACTTCTTGTTCGTTTCGTATAAAGAAAGATTCAAGAATAAAGCCTTTGGCAATAGTTACAAAAAACAAAAAAATATTTCGTTAGCTATAAATTTTAGCTACTAATTTAACTTTTCTAAAGCTGCTTTTTATTAAATTCTAAGGCTTCTGTTAGCAATTTCAATTTTTCTTCTCGTTCCTAAAAATCTTTTCTTTGAAATTTTGAGATTTCTTTCAATTCGGTTTGTATTGTCTATAAATCTATCAAAAATTCTTTAGAAATATTGTTACAAAACTCACTTTGACTTTCTACAAGATTTTTGGCGCTTCTTGTATGGTCAAACCTCCACCGTCAGGCTGGGAAATAATTTCACCTTGTTCACTTTTGTTTGACACATTATTTGTTTGTGAATTATTAACTAGTGGTGACAATTCTAATATATCTATCATCCTTTCCTCTATTTCGGTAAAATGATATAATTTGCACGGGGTTAAATTAGCATATGTTAAATTAGCTTTTATGGTGATTAGGTTCTGTTGAAATATTTGAATATTTGGGTTTATATAGCACTTGAACTGACGACGCGGTAGGTGTGATGGATATGCCCAGTATCCACATCAATCACACACACCTGCTTTCTTTCGTGATGTGTTGTGCTCGTGTGGAAGGTCACAATTCGTGTGGAAGGTCACAATTAGCATAGGTTTCTTTTGACCAATATTAGCATTGTTCCTACGTAAGGTTTATGAATTGCTAAGTCCTTGTCTACGTAAACCGTTCTTGCTATGAACTGCGATGTTAATCTTGCTGGAGAGAAAAGTCAATATGTATATGTATTATTTTATCAATGCGTTTTCAGTATCTGCTGATAATTATGATTTTTCTGTTTTATAATAAAGCACCCTATATTATATGTGCATAAACATACGTATACGTGACATCTTAGATTGTGAATGATTGTAGATTTCATGAACCACATTTTTATGAGCACAAGAAATAAACAACTTTAATAGTCTTGCGCCCCTTTTAAATGATGCTACTTCCCACCAAAAAACATTATAGCGAATATGTTAAGACGAGCATTAAACAAACGTATAACTAAAATTACTTATATTTAAAATTTCATCAACAATTATTTCACCCAAAAAACGAATTAAAAATAAAGTGTAATTTGATAAAAATTAAAACTTACATCTTCTCTATATTTCCCAAGCTTAAATTTTTTTACAGTTTTTCCATTTTACTTCTCTTCCACAGCCTTCATTCCACATTTGTAGTTGTACGGAAAATAACATGGAGACAATTTATTTGTATATTTGTTTGTCTGTTTGAACAATCATGAATTTTGTAGGTATTAAAATTGTTTGTTTTTATTCATCCTCCAACAACTATACAAGGATAATATGGTAAGCTGTAACGAAAGGCAAAAAAAAAATTGAATTAAAAAGAGAAAGTAGTTGAAAATGGAGAACGGTTATTACATAAGGAATAAAATTTTATATATTATAATACGTGTTGTACGAATGCCCGATTCCAGATGCTAACACCGGAACTCAAAATACACATAAAAATCTCATTAACTGAAGGGTTGAGGGAGGCAATGCTATAAAAAAATTTAACCAAACATGAAAGTATATAAATAAAAAATGAAAAATCCCTCTTTTCGTTTAAACTCTTCTTCTGCTTAATATTTCTGTATACATCCTTGCTGGGTTTTTATGCAAAAAAAATATTATTTACAAATGAAAGGGTTTAGTTAAAATTATACCCAAAAAGAAAAATGGAAAAATGTATACGGAACAAAAAATAATTAGACAGACATTTTGGAAAAAAAATGTAAAAGACTCAAAAGGAATATAAGGTAATTTTATTTTTCTGGATGGTGCGTGAAATTTACAATAACAACACCATGCGATGTAATTTGAAATTAATGGTAGGAATTTATATTTTTTTTGTGCTGCCGCTTTTGTCTTCTCCGCTATCTAAATTATATATTTTTGCTGAATTTTAAATGAATTAGGATTAGCATTTAAACTTACTAATTACACTTGGGTAGCGGCGCAAGCAAAATTAATGTGTGTTACATAACCCAAAATTTTAATCAAATATATCTTTCTATATACATGTAGAGTGTAAGCAGGATTAATCAACGCGTGGAAAAGTTTGAAGCCATTACAAACATTTCGTGTTTTTTTAACATGACTAATGATGATATGGTTCAAATATGTAAATCTTCTTGATGCTGTGTAGAAATATCTAATATTCAAATCTAAAATCAGCCCTTTTACAATGAAATAATTTTCGCCACTTTTTACTAAATGTGAAATGTTACATACATATCGTACACTATGTATAATGTAGGTTTCATAAATTCGTCCATTTATTTAAATTAATTTGCAAACATATATAGCATTTCCTTTTAGTAACCATTAATATCTTGAAGTATGATTATATATTTTTTCTACGACTACCGTGGAATGTAAGCTTTTAGTAGAACAATTTTAAATCACAAAGTTGTTTGTTTTCTTATGTTTTGTTTAGTCAAATAAACAATAAACTTTTACGTTCGTTTATAAGAGCAACGAGCGACAAAATTAAGTTTTTTAATTCAATTTTTTAGTTAAAAATCGATATAAAAATATTTTGTCTATTTATCGGGGCCCACTAACGGGAGCGCTATCCATTTCAATGGGAAATTTGAAAATACATTTATTTTGTAAAACCCTGAAACCATTATAAACTTAATCTTACAATAAAAATTTAAAACGCAGCAAGATGAATATTTGTCATGTCAAAATAAATGTCAATTAGTATATTTCAGGTGCTAAATGTTCGTTTTGTGGATACTTTTATTTTTCATTTTATGGTAATGCGACACCAGTGAATAATAGCCTCAGTTTAAGTAGAAATTTCCCATTTGGCTCCGGAGTCCGGATAGTGCTCGAATAATATAACACGGCTATTGTTAATCTGCATATATTCAAAAATTCAAATTTTTTCGTTTTAACTACTACAGAATTTTTTTGAAAATCAGTAATATGGAATTGAATTAATACAATGTTTACATGTAATTTTTCTTATTCATGTATTTAGTCTACCGACAGTAAAAATGAACACGTGTTTTGATAATTTAAAAAAGTGAAAAGTGATTTTAGTTTGAAAGATAAACGCGATCTTGTGGATCAAAACTACTAACACGTGAGAATAATTAGGAATCGCAAGATCGCGCTCTAAAATCACAGCACACTGTTCAATATCTTTCGTTTTAATTATTATTACGATTTATTTTAAATTATACAATAGTTAATTTGACTTACTAAAACATTCTTATTTTTGTATATGTACAATGCACAAAGCATCGTAAATTTACTTATAAAATTAAAAAGACCTTTTTTATAAAGAATGTGCACTGAGTATATCCGACTGGTTGTGTAGCCTACTGTCATTTAAAAACGAAAGACATCAATCCCTACACATAAAATAACAAGCGACGAACCTGATGTTTTTTACAGAATTGAATATGCATTGTAATTGAGCACTAATCTGTTCTGTACTTTTAAGTGCTCTAGCGGTTCATGTCAAGAAGTTGGTGAAAATTCTATTTTATTATTAAAATATTTATTTGCTAAGCTTTCGGTGTCAATTCGACATCATTATTTTTAAATTACAGCAATCTTCAAATCGTACCTGTAAACATTTCATGACATTTCGATCATTAAGTTTACAAGTTACAGTTGTTTTAGTCACGCTAATTTTGTTAATTTTAAAATAAGGAAAAAAAAAGATTAAACACTGTTTTTGATGGGAAAAATTACCGTTCAAGCAAAGCAGTGGCTAACGAATGTTATCCGGACTCTGCACCAGAAAAACCAATCATCATTGACTGGTATGCTGAATTTGAACATGGTCGTACAACCACCGATGATGCACCATGCTCTGGATGCCCAAAATAGGCTGTGACTCCAGAAAATAGTCAAAATATTCACGAAATTGTTTTGAAAGAACGTAAAGTAAAGTTGCGTGACATAGCAGACATTGTAAAGATATCAATGGTATGTGTTAGTGATATTTTGCAAGAACATTTTTCCATCAGAAAGCTGTGTTCGCTGTGGGTACTGCGTTTGCTCACAATGGATCAAAAACGACAACGCGTCGATGATTCCGTCGATGATTTTTAGAGCTGGTTTAGCGCCAGATTTGGCCCTCAGTGATTATAACTTATTTGCAGACCTCAAAAAAGCTCCAGAGACAGACATTTGGCTCTAATGAAGAAATGATTGCCGAAACTGAAGCTTATTTTGAAGGCAAAGATAATGTTCTACGATTCTAAAACTATAAAGGTTCGAGTAAGTATGGAACTATTAATATGAATTACAAAATGTTTTTATATTTATACCACAAATTTTGTTTAATTCGGGCTATTAGATTTGTATATATTTTTTAATAAACACGACTTACTTTCTAAAAAACATTCTGTTGTGAATAGACCGGTAACCTCTATAAATGGTTCCACTTACAGTTTATCGGCATTTTTAGGTAATATTCCTAAATTTACTGTAGGTAAAACTACTTCATTTGTTGTAAATTCCGAAGTTTCTAAACCAAAAAATTCGAAATGTTATTTTACGTATCTACAAATTTTATTTTAATTACTTTAGACGTGATTTCGTTATTTACAAATTTAGATATAGTCAAATAATTTTAGATATTATTAGAAAAAATTGGAGAAACGTAATAAAGAACACAACATCCAAATTAGCGAAAGTCCAATTTCTTAAATGTGTATGCATTGTTTTAAATAATTCAGAATTTTCTTTTAACAATATTAATTACAAACAAATTTTTTGGTTTTCCAGCAGGTTCTCCCATAAGTCCAATGGAAAATTTTGTGCTGAGTCCTGAACATAGACCCATATACGGATCAATCACAAACACCATTACAATCGAAAACCTGAACGTAAAGTATAAAATTCGTAAACACGAAAAGTTAGTTGCAAGAATAGAATATAGATGATAAATGTCAAAAGAATCGAATTTCGTACGCTATGGAATAATTCGCTAGTAGTACAACTACATGGTATTTCTATATCACTCTAAAAAATTTGATTAAATTTAAACTAAAGATCAATTAATTTCATTTGAATTATTGTAACAATTTTCATACAATAAATGTAGTAATGAAATTTTTTGTTCTTTTATAAATAAAATGTTGATTTTTTCAATTATTTGTTTAAATTTCATCACCAATATATTATAAATTTAATTGTTGTTGGAAATTAAACAATATGTTTGTTGAACTTTAATCTATTGATAAATTTCCAGTAGAAATGTTGAATAAAATCATTTTGTGGTAAATTTTACACATAAAACTATTGAATAGTTAACAAAATAAAACAAAATTCATTTACAATTAGGTGACAGAAGTGCAGTACGAAAGTTAACAGTCAAGTAAAGTGGAATTAAAGTAGTTTGAGTAATATATTTTTTAGGTAAGTACGAGATAAAATATTATTATAATACTTAAATAAATACTATGATCCTAAGTCAAAATGTAGTATGTATTATATAATATTAAACAAAACCGAGACCATTCGTTTTGGATAGTTTACATAAAGCACGCGTCTATAAAGTTACGGTAAAAGTTGTGTAATATTTTTTCGCTTATTATATGTCGTTTCGTAATATGTCATTTCCTACCATATCATTTAGATTATTTTTCATATTTTCAGCATATTCTCTTGGATTGCAAGGAATTAATTTGGTCCTTGAACGATGTTCTCCAATTTTATGCTGCTCAAAATAATGTGAGATTTATGTTGGTAAAATTTGACGAGGAGTCATGGATGTCATCAACACTGCCAACAATAACAGGTGAACCGCATAATAGTTCAATTACCACACAACTACACCACGAAGAAAATCAATGCTCTGAAATATACCTCGACGATTCGCCATTAATTATTTTAACGCCTCAAAATAAAAATATTAACTCCAAAGATGTTTATAATGATCTGAATGAATATATCAATCGTCGCCTAGATAGTACCTCGAATATGTTATTAGCAACTAGTTTAAGTATGAGTAGTACAGCAATGTCTTCATCGTCATCCACTAAAGTTGCTAAACGTCAAAGTCAAAGATTTTGATTTAAATGGAATATTATACAGAAAATATATTTTAAATTTAAAAATAAAAGTAAATTTTGACTTAATATCAAAAATTTTGAGTTTAAATTCGAACAACGAATGGTTGAAATTAAACAAATTATATAAAAAATTCAGCAAATTTACATGCAAATTTCATCAACTATTGTTGAAAATAATGTTTAAATTGTTTTAATTTAATCCTAAATATGTTTAAAAAGTGTTTAAATATAATTTATATTGTTTAAATGTACACACATTTTGTTAATAATTCAACAATATTCAAAATATTATTAATAACTTTTGTTTAAATTCTCTCCTTCAAAAGTTGATGTTCAAACAAGAAGTTAAATATTTTTTACGCGTTTAAAATTACTACAATAATTGAGTGTAATTAGTTACACTCAATTATTGAAGTAAAATTCAACTAAAATTTTTTAGAATGTAATATATATATATATATATATATATATATATATATATATATATATATATATATATATATATATATATATATATATATATATATATATATATATATATATATATTTATATATATATATATATATATATATATATATATATATATATTGAAAGATAATTCTCATTTTTTTCTCATTGTGTTTCTCAAAGTGAACGGATGTCAAAAATAAAATTCCAGCGAAATATTTATTATAAATATAAAATAAATAAATTTTAAATAAAAAGAAAAAAAATTATAATATTAATAATAAAATAAAAAACTTTTTAATTACATAAAATAACAATTAAATAATTAAAACAAGCTAATTAAATAAAATATAAATAACATATTATACACGCCCTGTCATAAAATTAATTTTTCTTTGGGCGCGAAAGTTGTATAATTAATATACTTGTGATTGTGATGGCTCCTAAAAAATGTACAAAGTGTCAAGTTGCAGTTACAGGAAATCGAAATAATCCCGGGATTTCCTGTGAAGGCACCTGCAACGGATATTTCCACATCGCTTGTGCGGATATTCCGGCTGATCTTCTTGATCATATTCGTAATAAAACAGCAGCCTGGATTTGCAACTCTTGTAAAGCATCAAAGCGTAGATCCATTATAGATGGGTCGGAAAGTACCAGTGAGACAGTGTTGAATAATTTATCTGATCTTCCTGAGATTTTGAAAATATTAAATGACCTGCGTGCTAGAATAATTAATGTGGAAACCTCCCAACAATATGTATCGAACTCATTTGATAATTTTTTACAACTAATCAATACAATTTCTGATGAAAACAAGATGCTTAAGGAGAAGATCAAACAATTGGAATCAAAACAGTCTTCTTATGATTATAAATTCCACAAAATTGAAGCAAGTTTGGATAATGAATTTCAACGCTCAATCCAAAATGATCTAGTAATTAGCGGTCTTCCAACAAACATGGATCTTAAAAATGATATGGTCACCGGTTTGCTTCGTGTTCTGGATGTTAAAGCTGACACTAGTGTAATTCAATCTGCATTCTTTGTAAATCATAAGGATCCACAACGAACAAGCACATCCAAAAAACCAATGTTAATAATTAAAACACATAATAACGAATTGAAAAATGAAATTTTATTAAAATATAAATCAAAAACAACTAATAAAAATTACATACGGACGTCTGACCTTGGGGTTAGCTGCCCATCATCACACAACAATCTCATCATTCGTATTATGGATCATCTTTCACCGCTCCAAACCAAACTGTATGCAGAAGCTAAAAGAATAAAACAAAAGTTAAATTTCAAATACGTGTGGTGTAAGCAAGGAAAAATCTTACTGAGGAAGGATAGTGAAGCTATTGTTTATCATATTAAATCGATGAACGATGTCAACTATATTGAACAAACATTTCTTGGACGACATACTGGTGCGGTCGATAATGGTGCTGATTGTAATTGATGTATTATCCTCAACTCCGAATTGTTGTCATGTAAATATAATAATATTTTTAGTTTTTCACTATTTTAAATTTTCAATATTTTATAGCCTATATTTACTTACATTTTATTTCTATAGTTTATTATACACTTTAAAAGTTGTTAATTTTATTACTACAATAATTGTATTGTTTACTTATAAAATGTCATTTACAGATGTTTCAGATATTTTTGTTGTAATTTTTGGTGTTGTTCGCGTCGAATTTAATTGGTCTAATTTTTTCATATATTTGACATTGTTTTATCATCTGGCAAATTTTATACGATTTAAAATTCTATTTTCAATTTCTTTCGTTCATTCATTATTGAATTTCATTAAATTGGTATTAGTAAACTTTTACGGTTTGGTATTGTTTACGTTTTCAACGAATGTTATTAATGACTGGATCTTACTGTTTATTTCATTTTATTGGCTATGAGTAAGCTCAGTAGTATTTTAAACCAATATTGTCATAATGAGTATTTTGATAATGTTGATGATTTTAAAATGAATTCAAACGGTGACTTTGGTAGTAACACTAAACGATTGATCACTCTCCAAATTAATATTCGTGGGATGAATGACATTAATAAATTTGACAACCTGTTAGAGTTCATTGATAATCTACAATCTGATATTCATATTTTAGTTATTTCGGACACTTTTATTCAGAGTCACAATATGATGTCGTACAGTATCAACAATTATAGTAGTATATTTTCATGTAGAGATGATAGATCTGGGGGAGGTCTTGCATTATATATCAGAAATGACATTGAATATTGTTCATTGAAAAATGATAATGGTTTATACCCATTTCACTTCATTCAAATTAAGCTTCCTCGATTTGTTGGTACTAATGTATGTGCCATTTATCGCCCACCTAGTTCTGATGTAGATTGTTTTTTTAACTTTTTAGATAGTTTTCTCTCTGATAGCTGCAGATCAGATAATATTCTACTTGGCGATTTAAATATTCCCATCAACAAAACAGATGATTATGTAACTGATTATATAAATCTGCTAATGAGCCATGGTTTGATAACTACTAATACGAATATTACTCGTTCTGCTAGTGGCAATATATTAGATCATGCCGTATCTAGCTTTCTAAACATTAAAAATGTTTACAATTGTACCATCTATTCAAACATTAGCGACCACAATTTTCTTTACACAAAATTTTGCTACGCAGCTAAGTACATTGGGAAAATTTTGAATAAAAAAATTGTGAACTTTGATAAATTAAATGAAGAGTTTAATAACTTTCTGATTTCAATGCCCCTTGATATTCATGATCCTAACAGCACTTTACAATTAATTGTAAAGAAATACAATGACCTTAATAATAAATATACTAATACAATAAGTGTCAAAGTTAAATTAAAAAATACTTTATGCCCTTGGATTACCTATGATATTTGGCAAGTAATTCGTGAGAAAAACAAAGTGTTAAAAAGATGTAAACTAAATCCCAATAACATTGTTCTTAAAGCGGAACTAGAACGCCTAAGTAAGTTACTAAAATCAAAAAAATATTTCGCTAAGAAACGTTATTTTAATGAAATGTTTGTTGATTTAAACCAAAGAGATCTATGGAAAAATATTAATTTGTTTCTTAATAAAAATCACAAAACAGCTCAGTTTGATTCAATTTTATGTAACGGACGGCTTTATAATGATACTGGTGATATAGTTAACCTTTTTAATGACTATTTTGTTAAGGTAGGTAGTTTAATTAGTGAATCTATCAACTCTGACAGAAATATTCATAAATTCGGTACCATTTATTGGAACTGTGATTCTATGTATTTTTCATCAGTTACAGCTACTGAAGTGTAAAATATTATTCATTCACTTAATGATAGTAAGGGTTGTGGGCCGGACAAAATTAATAACTATGTGGTTAAATGTAGAGCAGATTTTTTCTCAAAACTTTTGTCAGAAATGTTTAATGAATGTTTATTAACTGGTATTTATCCTGATTGCTTAAAGGTTGCGAAAGTTATTCCCGTTTTTAAAAATGGTGACAGTTTATCAATTAATAATTATAGACCTATTTCAACTTTATCAGTATTTGACAAGATTTTTGAAAAATTACTCTTCTCCCGATTGGTAAATTTTCTTGATTCAATTAACTTTTTCTACTCATATCAATATGGTTTTAGAAAGGGAGCTGGCACGGAATTAGCTCTTGTTGAAATTTCAAATATGATCTTTACAGCTTTTGACAACAAAAAGTATGTTGGAGCGCTTTTCTTAGACTTACAGAAAGCTTTTGATTGTATTGATCATGAATTGTTACTTAGCAAATTATATATTTATGGTGTACGGGGTGTTCCTTATAGCTTGCTGAGTAGCTATTTATCAAATAGGAAACAGTATGTCATGGTCAATGAAGTTAGAAGTAATATGTTGGATATCAAATGTGGTGTTCCACAAGGCAGTGTTCTGGGACCACTTTTATTTTTAATCTTCATCAATGATATTTCTTATTTACCATTAAAGGGCAAAATTAGAATTTTTGCTGATGATACGGCGTTATTCTATGAAACCTTAGATGCCAGTGGGATAATGGATGATATGAATCACGATCTCAATATATTATTAGAATACTTTAAATCAAATTTAATTTCACTTAATATATCTAAAACTAAACATATGATATTTCATTCCCCATATAAATCAATGGTTACGTTACCTTCATTTAAAGTGAACAACATTATGATTGAAAGAGTTAATTCATTTAAATATTTAGGAGTAACTTTTGATGCTCGTATGTTTTGGCAGGATCATATTAATTATACTAGTAAAAAAATTGCTCCACTTGTAGGTCTTCTTAGGAAATTATCTTTTTTCGTTCCTAGACGGGTGTTGTTAATGATTTATTACTCGTTCATTCATTCACGAATCAGCTACGGTCTACTTACATATGGAACAGCCGCTGCAACTAGGCTAAATAAAATTCAAGTAATGCAGAACAAAAGTTTAAAATCAGTCTACAGGTTGCCATTTCTGTTTCCAACTAAAGAATTATACTATAGTGGGAATAATTTAGTGTTACCCATTAACGTGTTACATAAATTTCAAATAACGCTATATATGTATAAAGCGCTACATGTATCTTCAGTGTTATCTAATATTAAATTTGATTGTATTCGTCATATTTATGGAACAAGAAATTGCAAAAGAATTAATTACCATCATATAAAGTCTGAATTTGGAAGAAAGTCGATTACCTTTTTAGGACCAGTTATATATAATCAAATACCTGATAATTTAAAAATATCTGAAACATTTTTGAAATTTAAGAATAGTATTAAAAAGTATTTTAAGTCCAATATTGAATTGTATTTTTAATTATAGGCAATTTATGTATTACATTTATCATTATTGTATTTTTTTCATTATTGTTTTTTCTCTTTGATATTGTTATTTTCGTATTACTTTTTATAATATAAATTAGCTGTACATACTTACTCAGATTATTCTTCAAAGGACAATAAATCCACTGAATAATCTGGTAGTTGTATTGTAACTGAGAATATAAATAAAATAAAATAAATAAGAGAGTATATATATATATATATATATATATATATATATTTATATATATATATATATATATATATATATATATATATATATATATATATATATATATATATGTATATATATATATATATATATATACACATATATAAATAGGCAATATTTCAATGTAATAATACAACGTCAGTCGTCGCGACCTGATGAGAAGGCTGATTTTTTCAAATCATTAATCTCATACGTTCGAAACTGATTGTTGTGATTCTTACACATTTTCCATCTATAAATCAAAAGGAAAATTTTAGTTATTTTAGATTTTTTTAATTTTAGATTTCCAGCCTTTATTTTACTATCGTTATATCGTTATGTGGATGATATTATTACTGCTACACCAGAAAATCAAATTGATATATTTTTAGATAGTTTTAATTGTCGAATAAAATTTTCTTTAGAAAAGGAAGTTTACAACAAAATTGCAATATTAGATTTATTTTTGATTCACGAACCTGATTGCAAATCTTTCAATTGTTATAATAAAGATAGTTGGTCTGTGAGATATCTAAACTTTCATCCTTGACTTCCTACTTCATATAAAATTAACACAGTAACTATTTTAGCTCAACAAATCTTAAACCTTTCAGACATGAAATTAAATAGCACAAAGTGATTTTAAAGTTTTGGAAGAAACACCTTTACACAACCATTATCCGGCAAAGTTTTTGGAAACAAAAATTTTTTGTTAGTAATTCTAATATTCAGCTCAGTAATCAGAATTATTTTCAGTTCAAAATTATTTGTCTATTCCACATTACAAAACATTTCTTTGAAAAAACAAAACATCTTTCTCCCGATAGGGGCAGGATGCAAAATTAAATTTCCATCAACAGATTACGATCTGTGATAAAAAGGAACACATCTACGACCCCCTATCGGCGTGCAAAACTCATGGGCCGACGTATCTTCCATGTCTAGTACTATAGCCTGGCATGGAGCTGTGCAACGCGCACAAACGCGTAAAACGAACCGCGAAAGAGTTGGGAGTGCTTCGACCCCAGAACAGATTGCAGGGATTAAAATAAAAACACTTGTTTAAAAATTATAATTTCAAAATTGTTGGTAACTCATCAATTACATAGTTTAAAGTTTTTTGAAACTTAAAGATTCAATCCCGTTGAACAAACAGTCGAATTTCATTTATCAAGTTAACTACTGTGATTGTAATGTTGTTTATATTGGTCAAACCAAAGATTGTTAGAAAGTAACGATAAAAAACAAAGTTCACGTGCACTTACAAAACACTTAAAAAATAAAAGACATAAAATTAATTTAGATAATGTCCAGATACTTGACAAAGAACGAAATTTTAGAAAGAGATCAATTTTGGAAATGATTTATATTAAATCTAATACTAACTCTATAAACATTAATAACAGTGTACTTATATTGAAAATGCTTTATTATTTTTTCTAATTTGTTTTTGCCTCCCTTATTTTTACTTTTATTAAAAAAAATCTAAATTTGTGTTTTAATACATAATTACATTATTCATTTTATAATTTCAAATCATATGTTATATAATTTTTTAAATATAGCTTCTATTCGCTTTGTATCTATTTTGACGGAATTTTTGTTTATTTATTTTCATTACCTTTGCTTATGACGTCGAATTGACATCGAAAGCTTAGCTAGTAAATATTTTTAAAAACGAACCAAAAACCAATAAAAAGTTCCATTAATTCTCTCTCTCTGGCACTATATCCCATCAAAGGATTTGGCGGCTTCAAATGAGGTTTCATAATCATATTTTAATTTCGGATAATGAATAATTAATTCATTGAATCCTATAACCAGCCGTGAAATTTTTTCTTTGTTACCACCGGGAATTGAACCCGGGACCTCCGGTCGCTGGAGCAAGCATGCTGACCACTTTGCTGCCGGGCGGCTACAAAAAGTTCCATTAATTGTGATATTTAAAAGATTTGGATTGTTCTTGTTACGAATTCCGCCTTTCGGGTTAAATACGGTTTTCATCTTTTTAGCTAAAATTATACATTTCTTTTTTGTGTTTTATTATCTTTGCAAACTGTTCCGGGGCCGATGCTCTCTCAACTCTTCTGCGGTTCGCTTTCCCGTCATTGCGTACACCGTTGCCAGCCAATTCGAAGACGTACGGCTATAGGTCCGATTTCGTAGAATCATCTACATATTGCATAGCTGCATGCCAGCATATATATAGTACTGGCATGGAAGATGAATCGACCCATGAGTTTTACATTCCGACAGGAGGTATAGTTGTATTTGTTTTCTTCACAGATCGTAATAATTATCAAATTTCAAATCATACCCTGTAACGTTATCCGGAATACCTTAATTCATGATTCTTGGAATTAGTGGTAGTGGTGAATTTATTACATAAAAAACAAAATTAATCTTGCAAATATTGCTTAACTTAGTTCATTTTTGTATAATTTAGATCCATGGCTGTTGATGATCTAGTGGTCCCATTTACCTAAAATTAAAAACAAAAAAATAACTATTGTATTTGTTAATACATTATTATTTATAACATAATCCATTAATCATTAGTAATTAATCTAGGCTTAAAGAGATAAAGAAAAAGATTGAATGTGTTTTATGTTTTGACATCTATTGGCAATTAGATCTAACAAAACTATTGTAAAATAATATTTTTGTAGAGCTAAAGGTGAAGATCTGATTTAAAACTGAAAATTTAATAAATTTGTTATAAAAGTTGCAAAATCGTTTTACTAAGCCAGATAACAGTTTTAAAAAATACCGAACCATGATAATGTTTGCTTTACATTGTTAAAATGATTATGGCTGATTATTCATCAATTGAATTATAATTTATTATTATTGTTACTGCAAATGGAATAGTATATTATACACCAAGGTTAAGAAGTATGCTATTATAGCCCGAGCGAATTATAGTAAGCAAGTTTATAGTAAGCAATAGTTTATACTATTTTTTCCACTACTAGTCGTAGAAGACACACCAACCATGGTTTTTTGGTGATAAGAAAATTAATTTAATATGGGAAACACTTGCTCTTTAATAATATTAACTATGTCGAAGTAGCCCGAATTTTTTACTGAATTAATCGTAAATTTAAAATGAGACTGCATTTTGTTTTGTTATTTGAAGTTTTAATTTTGTTGAGTTAAATTGGTATTAAAATAAAAAAAATGGAGAATGATGATTTAATATTATTAAAATTTAATATTATTAAATATATTTGTATGTTTTAACTAATTTATACGTTTATGTATTTTTATAGGTGGTATCTTGTAAATTTTATTTGGATTTTTTTATTTTTATTAAAATCTATTTTATCAATATGGGTAATAATCATAATCTCCCTATCCATGTAATTGCATTACATCTAGTGTTCGTTTTTCATAAAACTACTAGTTGTCATTACTTTTAACCACTAGCCGAAAAATTTTGTTTCTCAGGTTACTAAAACACATTATAATTATGCCTTCTACGACTAGTAGTGGAAAAACAATATTATTGTTTATTATATTTGGAGTCAAATTTTGTCGCTGGTTTGACAATTCACAAATCAACAATTGTAAATGTTAAATGATTGATTGTTAGGATAAATATCACCTAACTTTATTTCAGAGTGCGGTAAATTTGTCCAGAAAATTTTCACGCACTGAGCCTAAATTCGGCTGGAATTGGAAAATAAATTTTACTTGGTGAGTTATGTACCAAGACCGTTCAATTTTGCAATTGGACCAGTGCCGGACCAATTACAACTACATAGCTTATAATATGTACATATTTGAATAACCCCGTTTAATAACCATCGTTTGTAAAATGGTATTTTTATGCCCAGAACGAGGCAAGAGGATTTTGGTCTGTTCATTTAGTTTAATTGAGTCTCACATTTAGGGAGCATTGAGCTTCACATACAACAGAAAGTTTCATTACCACGAACATTGAACAGCTTACGAGTAAATAGAATTTTCCTGAAAATTATATTACACATATGAAAAAATAAAACATAAAATTATGTTATAACATAAACATATACGAGTATGTACATTATACAATTTTTTGCTCTACAAATTGGAATAAAAGAATAATAAATTTCTTAGTTTTTAAAAAAATTTAATTCTCAGCAGAAAAAAAAGTTTAATTTTTCATTTTCTAACGGCATACATAATATGAGTTAGTTGGTACGAGTTGGTACATAAAAAAATTTAAATTAAAAAGTTTTAAGGATTTTTTTTTCGTAGGAGTCTCGTATTACGAATATATTATGTACATACACACACATTCAGTTTAGGGCGTATATTTTATATTTAAATTTTTCTTCATTTTAAAAACTGTGTTGTTTTTTTATAATTTTAAATATTTGTATAAAATACAACATTTATTTTAATTTTTTTTCCTTTTTGTAACATTAAGATATATAGTTAAAATTTTAAAAGTTGAAAACTCTGGAGATACAGTTAAAACATGTATTATGTAGAAACCAACATAAAAAAATTAAAATTGTATGTATTCTAACAGGAAAAAATGGAGATATAAAATAAATCTCAAGAGATTTTAAGGATTTTTTCCTTAAATATAATGTATCGTTTTTGCTGCTGCTACTATAAAATTAAATATTCACAAAAAATTTTATCTTGCCATTTTTTTCTACATTTTTTATAAGTTTGAGATATCCAGAACTCTACTCCACAGAATGAAAATAAAACAAACACATATAAAAAATAAACGTAATGGAAGGAATATTTATCTTCTGTGTATTCAATATTCTCGAACTCGTCCAACCGAAGTTTACTCAAAACCAGAAAACATTTGCTTCTTTATATATCCCTTATGAAATTTTACATTTGCACATTTATAAAATAGTAAAATTTCCTACCTGCAGGTAAATTATGTATAAACTCATCACTCCCGAGAGATTATCTTACTACAATATTTTTATTTTGCTATATCGTTAAAATTATCTATTTGTTGTTTCATTTTTACCAAAAACCATATTGATTTCTGATGGAATTTATTGTTTGATTTTATTCGTATGTGTGTATGTGGAAAGATTATTAATATACTCAATGAAAGATTTATTTATAGTAAATCCTATTTGTATTGGGTATATCTACCTAAAGATCTGTATTGTTATTACAGTTGTAAATTGTACTAGCAATTATGAATCATTCAATATATAGATATATGTACAGATTAAATTCTCTACTCATGTCATGAAAAATTTTTGACCCATTATTGATATCGTACGTACTACCGGTGGAGAGTGAAGAAAGCTGAAGATTGAATGCCGGATAGATGCAGAATAGGCTCTAATCACACCGTTGATACTCAATTGTGATGGTTGGTTTAGACACACTTCACAAAAATTAAAAATGTTTTTAATTCACCATATTGACTGACCAAAGTTTATTTATTAGGTATGTGCAAGTCGAAACTCGGCTCTTAAGTTAGTTGCATTAGAATATACTTGAATGCATTCAAATCGCGCGGCATTTTGTATATATGTAGCTTAGTAATAGCTGTTCTTGACATAAGCTTGTCGATAAGAAACATTTACGTCATAGCATTCTATTCTGTTGTCAAATGGAAAGCAAATGCTACTCAAATTATAAAATTGATTAATTTGACTTTGAGTGAACGTTCTGTGAGTCATTCAACAGTATAAAGTTGTTTAAGAGATCCCGTAATGTCAATTTTAGTCTTGAGGACGATCCATACGCCCAGGGAGTCATTTCGCATTCGTTATAATCATGATGGCCTATGGCCTTCGCTATACGAAGGACGTACTGCTCAATATCTGGTAGAAACATTAATGCTTGCCAACTTAACTCAACATAACAGTACGCCTAACTGCACTAATAAAGTGTTGGATTTAGTACTCTCGAATCTAAGAACTGGTTCTATTGAAATCAAGCCCTGCTTAGATCCTCTTTCTAAGGTTGATAGGTATCACCCACCTATGCTTATTGATTTAATAAGCTTTGTTCATAAAAATTTATCACTAGGGCAACCAAAAATATGCTCTGAAAAATAAGTTTTAGGGGTATATCCTCTATCCGGTCGCAAATTATTTTATTGCGAGGCGAAATATGGTTACTAGACTTATGTTGCCATGCCAATTGATACATTTTTTTAGATTTAAATTTGTTTTGTGATTGTAAAGTAGAAATACACGAAAAGACTGTTACGCATTTTCCGTGGTCGCAGTCTTTTCATGTATTTCTACTTTACAAACGCAAAACAAATTTAAATTTAAAAAAATGTATCAATTGGCATGGCAACATAAATTTAGTAACCATATTCCGCCTCGCAATTAAATAATTTGCGCCCGGATAGAGGATATGCCCTAAAACCGATTTTTAATAGCATATTTTTGGTTGCCCTATTTATCACAAATAAGTTTTCAATCTATCAATGTAAGACAACATAACTATGACCATATTACAAGTCAACTAGCTGGTATTGAATGCAACCACGAACTCAATAACGCCAATATGGATGTTAATAGTGTGAGCAATATACTTTATTCAAAGTTAAATAATTTTTTAAAACCAAAGCTACTTAAGAATAACCACTCATCTAAATTCCCCATCTGGTGCTCAAATAAACTGAGATACCTAATTACTCGAAAACATAAGTTTCATAAACTGTATAAGTTATATAGGAACTTGCATGATTATAAGATTTTTTCCCAGTTTCGTAGGCAGGTTAAATCTGAAATTCGAACCTGCTATAATAATTATTTAAGAAGTATTGAGCAACAGCTTAAGGATAATCCTAAATTACTTTGGAACTTTTCTCATTCTCTAACATCCAGAACGGGTTTCCCTACCACTATGAAATATGGTACCATAGTTTCCCATAATAGCGATGTTATTTGTAGCCTCTTTGCTAACTATTTTGATTCAGTATATACGCGTACTAGTATTTCAAGTAGTATTTCATCAGGGATAAATACAAATCATGATTATTATAGTAAGGTGGCATACTTTACATATGATGATGTTTATTCTGTTCTTAATTCACTTGACACTTGTAAAGGCCCTGGAACAGATCAAATTCCAAATTATTTTATTTTTCACTTGAAGGAGCAATTAGCGTTACCATTGTCAATAATTTTCAACTTATCGTTAAATTCTGGAGTTTTTCCGACCACATGGAAATCGGCATTTCTCATTCCCATATTCAAAAAAGGTGACAAAAGCGACATTGTAAATTATAGGCCATTGATATTGGCATTGAAATGCGTTTAGCAAAATATTTGAAAAGTTAGTCCATAAAATTATTTTCAATTTAGTTAGTAACATGATAACAAATGTACAACACGGATTTTTTGCAAAGCGATCGGTACTAACTAACCTGTTAGAATTTTCAAATTACATTTTCAGCAAAGTTGACATGGGTCTTCAAGTTGATTGTATTTACACTGATTTTGAGAAAGCTTTTGACTCTGTGTCGCATGACATTTTAATTGATAAATGTTATAAAATTGGATTGTCGTCACAAATATGCATGTGGTTATCTTCCTATCTACGCAATAGAATTTTGAGTGTTAAATTTAATGGTTCTTTTTCTGTGCCATTTTCACCTACTTCCGGCGTTCCACAAGGATCAACTTTAGGACCATTGCTATTTATCATTTTCATTAATGATATTTCTAATTTGTTACAGTGCCCTCACCTGATGATGATTTAAAAATTTATAAACTAATTACTAGCCACTCCGATGCTTTATTATTGCAATCTGATGTTTATAAATTGCACTCATGGTGTATAGAAAATGAACTTAATTTAAACATAAAGAAATGCAATGTTATTTCCTTTACGAAAAAGATTTCTCCTTTGCAGTATTCTTTTGATATCTCTAACACAATATTATGTAGAGTAAATCAGATTAACGATTTAGGTGTTATCTTTGATTCTAAATTATCTTTCGATACGCATATTGACAAGTTATGCTGCAAAGCAAATAAAATACTTGGTTTTATTTTTCGTAGAGGAAAGGAATTTTGTGACCCTAATCTACTTATAAGTCTCTTTAATTGTTTGGTAAGAAGCTTACTTGAATACGCATCATAAATCTGGAATCCTTTCTATGACAAACACTCAGACCAAATTGAGCGCATACAAAGAAAATTTACTCGGTACCTAGTTTATAAGTCTATGCCGCACGTTGGGCACATTTCCTATGGCATAAGATTGAAGATTTTCAATTTGTTAACCTTGGATAATAGCAAATTAATTCTAGATGACATGTTACTATACAAAATCGTAAATTTTAAAATTGAAACAACTGTTTTATCCGAGATTATGTTCTATATCCCTGCCTATAATATTCGTAGTAACAAACTTTTCCTGCCTAGAAGATCTAAAACTAATTTAGATCTAGCTAATCCTATAACCAGATTTCAACTATTTCACAATGAATTCTTTAGTTCTTTGGATTTGTTCTTGCTGTCACTTCGTCAATACAGATTACATCTCCGCGGCATGTCGATTTGAGTTAGTGCCTTATTTTACAGTTAGTTTAAATAACTCAATGTTTAATTGCTGGGTACCTTGACAGTTTCCGCTAGTTTTTGTTTCCTAAGTAGATACTTCAGTCTGTTTTTTTTTGTTTTTTGTTATTGTATTTTGCTAGTAAATATTTTATTTTTTATATTTTTGAATATTTCTGCTATGTATAAAAATATGTTAAAACTTGTTATTCTTTTTTCTGTAATATTGTGGGACACATAAATGGATTTTTTTCTGTGTGTTTCCCTATGATGGAATAAATAAATAAATAAATAGACTACCACTCTAACGCATTCCCCAAAGATTAAGAGTCGGATCATGTTTACCACACGACTATTTTAGACTATAGTAAAAGTTGTGCAGGAAATCAACAATAATTTACCGATTTTTCAATAGAATACAAATCTGGAACCTTCTAAAGGCCCTTCCACACCATGCGATGTGCAGCAACCATGCGATATTTGTTGTTTAATTTTTTTTTCTAATCAGAAAACATTGCATACTTAAAACACCATTACACTATGCAATTTCAATCTTCATCTCCAAAAATCAGTTGTTTTACAAAATATTTTCATACAACGTGTTTCACGCGGATATGTGATGCGTTCAAGTATGCCAAGAAATCTTATCAGAAATAAAAAAGTACAACAAATATTGCGTTCAAATTGCATAGCGTAATGCTGCGTACATGACATCGTGAGTTACTTCGGAAAAAATACCATGGTATCAAACAAAATGTATTAAAACAGCAACAAAGTTAAAACAATTTCAACTTGAGTTCGGAACTAGTAGGTGTGGTATAAAGCATTTCGAATTTGGTTTTGCAGCATTGGTTTTGAGTTTGTTAGTGAGTATTGAGTAGCGAGTATAGAACAGTTTATTTCCGATGTCATGCACGCGACCTAAAACTACCGCTGTTCCGATTTTTTTTTTTATTTTTACGTGATTAGTATGAAATTCGATTTTGGAAAAAATATAACATTCTAAGTAAAGCTAAGTACTCAGTTGAAAGTGAAATGAAATTTTAGCGCCGTCTCCAAACATTTATTTATTTTTGTGTGAAATAGATCGAGGTTTTATTTCGAGAATTTTTATTTTTAACGTATAAATTTGTAAACATACATCGATGAGATTGTTTATTTTACGTGAATAAATTAAATTAAATTTATTTTATTATTGCAAGTATTCACGTGAAAATAATGTGCTAAAACTTGAGCACTTGAGAAGTAAGTGCTGGAAAATACAAGTACTGGTTGATTTTGGCTTGAAAATGCAGTGTGTAAATCGGTTAATTAGATGTGCCTGAGACTAAGTCCTCAACGGCATCGAAAATTTATTAATGGAACTCCTTTTTAGTATTTGATTTAGGTCTAGTTATGGAAGGACGTTTTAGATTTGCCATTTGTTTTTTACCTCGAGTTAATTTTTAATCTTTGTAAAATGTATGGGCTAATCTTAAGGATTGATAACAAAAGTAGGTGAGACTTTGGTCAATTAACTTTTTCTTTTGAAATCGATTTTATGAAAAAGACAACTTGTTTGACCTTAGTGCTAGTTAAAAGTTAGTTTTAATGCATAACATAATTAAATTTTGTACTCGATCATTATTGTTCTAAATTTGTCTTAATTCTCAAACACAAGATTAATAAATAGTCTAGGATTAAAGCATTGTTAGATTTTAAAGACTGTTGAGAGCTAATAGTGCCTCTAAATGAAATATTAATCATTTTCACTTTCCGAAACTTGTTAATTAATTTTCATTTTCTGTAGACGTGATATTTATTCCACTCGTCGGTTTTCTTAATTGTGCAAGAGTAATGGTCAAGTAAAATATTACGAGTGCACAACAAGTTGAAAGCTTTGCTTGTCATGTAGAATCAAATCAGAAATTGAAACACTTAACATTTATATTAGAGAATTGAGAAACGAAAATGACATTTGCAATAATCTGCTTTAATCTACAGACCATTTGGTTCTAGGATATTCTACCCTTTAAGTCATCATCTTCTAACGATGGAGTAAAATATTCGAATGTTTAACTTTACTGAAAAAATATTTGCATATCAACGATAACAGTCCATTTAAGTTCACAATGTGCATTCTAATTTAAATTAATTGTATAACTTTTTATGTAAGGTATCGCAGTTAATCAAGTAAATTGTTAGAGCTTGAGCTTATTTAATTTCAAATTGTTGGTGAAACTTTTTGACATAAATTTATCTTGCCACTTTACATTTTATCTTGAAAAAATGAGTGAATGAAGTGAATGCGAATTTCGAAAACATCACGATATCCAATAAAATCTACGATAATTAAAATCTACGATAACTTCTACGATAATTTTTTTTGTGTGTAAAAGTTATCACTTTTACACATTGCAATTTATCTTGGTTTTTAGAGAATCACTGTTATGAGAAGGATACCCTTTTCGGATTTTAAGTGATTATATATGTGTTTTATATGTGTTCGATTTTTGGTCTAAGAAAATCTAAGAAAACAAGTTCAGTAAAATATAATATTGTAGAAGTCAGTAAGTGATTGCCGTCCCTTTTAATAGAATACCAGGGGAATGCAGCAAAATGAATTTGTAAAAATCCAATTATGTCTTAAAAAAATATCCCATTTACTTGTTTTGTTCAATTTTTTGATAAATATAAAAGATAAAAGTTTGAAAATACTACTATATACTTCGTATATCGGACAAACTGAGAAAGAAAATTAAAATAATAGTAAGTTTGAAATAACATAATGGACACTGCTTTAATTTAAAATTATAAAAAAATAAGTTTTGTTATCTCTGAATGCTGCTGCAGCTGCTAGTTTTTCATATTTGCAATAAAATTATAAAGAAGGCAAAAAATAATATGTGATGATTTTTATTATTATGATTATTTTTATTGTCTTCATTAGAAAGAGTGTTCTTTGTTAGTTTTAATCATTTTTTCATTGTTGTTACCTTACATAGATGTAAAAGATGTAAAATAAACTCAGCCATCTTTATGAAGTAAGTGAGTTTGTATAACCAATGAGTATATAAATTATTTCCTGTGGATGCCAAAATGGGTAGAGAGGATTTTCTAATTTAAATAACGCTCAACCATGGTGAATTCAATCGTTCAATTTGCTCACTCAAACGCCGCATAACGCCCAGATAATATTCTTTATTTACCGTCTGACCTCCTGGCAAGAATTCCGAGTGCAAAACACTGCGATACTCAAAGAAAAAAGTCAATATTAACTTGACTCTTGATCGACTTTGACGTGTTATTTTCGGTTTCGGCTCAGTTGAAGAGTCCATTCCGAAGAATGTTGACTATTGTGCATGCCCAACTCGTAACCCCAAGTCTCATCACCGGTTATAACGCGTTTTATAATTGTGGGGTCGGAATTGACCCATTCTAGCATGTCTTTAGCGTTCTTTACGTGATTGAGTTTTTGAAAAAAATTCAAGTCTTTCTGAGCTAGTTGAGCGTC
Source organism: Nephrotoma appendiculata (assembly GCA_947310385.1). NCBI lineage: Eukaryota > Metazoa > Arthropoda > Insecta > Diptera > Tipulidae > Nephrotoma > Nephrotoma appendiculata. The sequence continues at coordinate 90,426,767 of OX371225.1, forward strand.
ACTGCGTTTCATGCCCAAAGAATCGTGTACAATGGTACGAGTTGATTTGTGAGACACAGAAAGTTCATTGGCTATCTCTTTCAAACCTAAATGACGACGTTCCGTCACCATTTCCTTCTCTTTATTGATGTTAACTTCAGTTTAGGCCGACCAGCGCGAGGCAAATAGTCCACCACATCTCGATCGCTTTTGAATGCACTGTATCACTCATATGAACGCGTTTTTGATAAAGTCATTTCGCCTTAAGCCTTTTGTAATATTTCTAGCCATATTTTGACACACAAATAAAGCACTGTAAACAAACTAAATGACAGATTGTGTTCAAATTTCACGTCAAGATAGAGGTCATAGAAGACAGTTGTGCCAACTTACTGACAAACTTTTTATTTTACAATTCTTTTCAGCGGGCTTTTTAAATGATCATTTACCTTCACATTTTACAGAATGTACATTTTACTAACACATTGACAATGAATATATAATTAATTAGTAACGTTTTAGAAAAACCTCATACTTCTATAAAGGCGTGTGAAGTTTTTATTTAGTAAAATTTAGGAAAATGTTCATTACAGTTTTCATTTATTTTGTCATGGTATACTGTGCTAATATTTAAATAAATTTTTGAAACATGTGAAAGGCAATGCACAGTGACAATTTAATATTTTATGCAGCCGAATATATCCGTCCATTCCAAAAACAGTCGAATTAAACAGGGACTGAATAAAACAATGTGCCTTATTTCCCTCAAATTTAATGATTTAAAATTCGCTGTGCTATTATGTAAAACCGTTCTTCCGTTTTCATCTTGATTCGTAAAGGCTGTGTCAAATTTATAGGCAATTTACTTCAATAAATTTAATTGGTTGGGTTCTTTGATTTTGTTTTTATTAAATGCAAAAGTTTTTTTATATTCATTAGATGAATATATACATTTTTAATTTTATGTCAGGTATATAAATCACAAAATAGATTTCATTGCAAGGCCACAGAAATGAGTTGCTTGAGTCGCCATATATAAAACAAGGGTTAGTTTTGACATCATTACTCGAAACATTTAAATAATTGGGAACCAAGCAATTGGATAATGTGTACCATCATCTCACATCATTGGTAAGTGAGTCCGGAAGTCGATAGCTGTGCGGCTAATTACAAATCAAATCAAAACCCAGTTTCAATTACCATTCCTAGTAATAAGCATTGTATGTTTACACATAGCATTTTAAGTACTTAAACATTAATTCGTTTGTTTTGTCTTCATATGCCTTTGATACTTACACATATGCCTTTCATACTTACACTTACACACATTAATATTTGCAAATATTTTATGGAAAAAAATACATTTTTAGTAAGTTTTGGTTTACAATTTATTTTTGTTTTTATGTTCGAGTTTGGAATGGTCAACTACTTTGCGCCTTTTTAGCATTTTACTCCGTTTAATACAAATAGGGAAAGTACGAATATATCAAATGTATATACATAATTAAAACAAAAGTTTTAAACAAAATTTAATTTTTTACTTGATCTTCTAATTTACATGAATTTATCTTTTACTATATCTAAAGTTGCGTGTATTCATATGAGGCAGTAGTTGGTGCTTGTTGCGTTGTATATATTTTCAAGTCATTTCGAAGGAAATTTTTGTTTTTGGGATGTTTGAATGTACCCAAAAATGTAAATTCACTTTACTTTTTGCCTATTTCCCTTATTTTCGGAAATTTTTGTTTTATAGGTTACATTTAAAATAACAAAATATATGTACATACATATTTATACGTATAATATATGCTGCCCATCTATACAAAGAATTTATATTTATCACCCTTCTTCGTATTATTTTTTTAGCGAACCTGGGTAAAAGTACAAGATAAATTTTTCATTTTAATCTAACCTATAACCAACTCTGTAAATAATGAATAAAATAAAATTTCCCGCAAAACTTTTGCTTTTTATTTTTTCGAATTTTTTTTTATTCTACCTTCAAGTAAATAAAATATAATTTTCATCTTTTATGAGAGCTGGCAGAAATAAAATGTTCTTAATGGAATGAGTAATGAAGATTTCCGTTTTTTATCATCATTTTGTCCGAAACAGATATTTATTTTCCATGGTAACCATGTTTTTCTTTTTTTCGGTGATTATTTCTGAATTCATTAAAGCGTTCGCCATTTTTAAAATTACATTTTTTGTTTTTTATTTGATTTGATACTTTTGTTCCTATTTGCTGCAAAGCATGTAGCACACAAAGAAATCATTTAGGAAAATTGCAAACAATTTTGCTTTTATTTTGGTATTTTGTTATTTCAAATTTTCTATTTTTAAAATTAAACGAAGGAAATCATAATTAAAAAAAGATTTAGATTAGATTATGGTATATACAAAATGAAATTTTGCGTTGATGATATGGAGGAGTTTCGGTTTGTAATAATGTGTATTTATATACGTATTTAACTGTATTCGTTGTGGGAGAGACTTTCTTACGATACAATTTTAAAATTAAATCGAACGAAATATGGGTACAATTTGATATTAATTATACATACATAGTACCTATGTATGGTTTTATTTAAATATGCATTTATGTTTAATGATAAATATAAAATTCATTGCAATGCATAATATCTTGTCTTTAGAATGTGACTTTCCACCATACTTTGATGGATAAAACGAGAATTCTAAAAAAAAAATATCTTTGATTGTTAGTGGCAGTTAGAGAATTAGAAAACCTAACCTAAACTAGGCCACGGTGTTGGACTTTTTAAAAACTAAGTTCTGTATCTGACCTTAATTGGACAAATTCTGAAGGGGGTATTATTTACATAAATTAAAAAAAAAACACTAAAAAGGAATGTTCTTGTTCAAACATTCTAAACAATGAATAATAATTGAGGTGCAAACATTTTAGCAATAATCGGAGGAGACGAATCCAAAATAATATACAGTTCAGTACTATCACAAAATTCCTTTAAAAACAAAAAAAACTTTCTAAGGAATTTTCCAACGCGTTATGAATTTTCGGTTATGATAAACAATCTTCCTTCAATTTACAAAATTTCATTTATCGAAAGAAAAATTGTGATAAATGCTGATGCAGTAAATTATTCATTCTAAAAGTGGTTTTCATCAAGTGAAATTTATATTTCAAAAATTATATATATTTTGCATATCGAATTTTTGACCTAATGAGAATAAATTTATAAATTTATATGATATTTAATATTATTTAAAGTATTAAACCAGAAATATTTAAAACTAAATAATAAAAATATTGTGTGTTGTATTGTAAAATTGGATCCAGTAAGTCTAATTTAAACTTAATTATTTTAATAAAGTGCGTTTCTTATTAATGACCTTTTAATTTCTTTTATTGGGGGTACAAATAAGTTCTGAAGTTTTTTCTTATAATTTCGAAGCTTTATTCAGAGAAATTGGTACAATGTATTTTATTCAACGAGTTATCTATCGTTAGCTACAACTTTTCCACATCTTTCAGGCATCAACACATTGAAGTTTTTGTTTCTTTCTCGAATTCGAGTTCTGATAAAAAACTTTATGTGGCCTGTTGCCTTTCATTCAGTTCATGCGGAACCAATTTTCCCAGCTTTTGGTTCTTTTTCATTACTTTATACATATGGAGACGGCTTTTCGTGACACATTCAATTTATCCACGAGTTGTTTTTGTGTTTGCGTCATTCTCACCAAACAATGCTTGCAATTCACTGTCTACAAACTTATTTGGTGGTGTTCATAGCATTGTGATTTACCAAGAGCATGCTCACCGTAAGCTTTGACAAGCATTCGATGTGAATCTGCAGCAGTTTTCTTCAAATGATAACAAAAAATCAATGTTGTCCGCAAATCGTAATCTGTAGGCACAAAACTCGACCTTTTTAACACGTAAAAAACATGCGTTATTGTATGAAATATTTGGTTATGAATTGGATGTTGTTGGATGTGATTTTGTTCAAAATCCGACTAATGAAACATGACGTTTTCGTATATGTGTAAGGAGTATAGTATACAGTTTTGTATTAGTGTGAGTAATTTTTCTGTGGTTATATTTGTTTGTTTTCTGCGAATGTAAGTATCAAAAATTATGAATCGATAAAAATAGGTTCAGTTTTTTGGTGCTTATGTGCTTTCGTTGTCTCACTTTTTTGACATCTCACCAAGCTTTTGAGTGGCGAGTTAACACGTTCGCGCAAATGACTGCTATAGCAGCCATACAAAAGTTATAAAGTTACAAAAGTTAAAAAGTGTATTCCTGAGTAGCACACACAGTTAGAAAGTGTGCGTCAATGTGTTAAGAAAAAAAAATTTAACTACAAATATTTTAATTTGTTTTTCAATGCGATGTTGAGTAAATGTTTTGTTTTCACAGTAAAGCAGAATTGAGAATTATTTTAAAACAAAAATTAAATAATTAAATAAATTTAATTTTATTTAATGCATATTTGCATTTACAAACTTTAAATTATAATAGGAAATGTTATCCAGAAATGTTGTACCCCAAAATATAAAAAAATGGTGCATATTCGCACTAACCAAACACACATACCACTACTATATGGGTTATTTTTTCGTCAACTGTCGAATTTTGAACAAAATCGACCAAATGTCAAAAGAAAACAATGGCGCCGATGAAACTTAAAATAGACAATGAAATAATAAAGTTATTTTTTATATTTATTATAATATTATATAAAAAAAATAAAGGAATAATAAAAAAAATAAATTTATTAAAGATAATTTAACAAATATAAATTATTATTAAAAAATGGGTGACTCAAGAAAATTATGAATCAGTTGGTGGGCCGCGATTAAAAAAGGGTTAAGAACCACTGCTCTAAACTATACGGAATAAAACTGTACTTAAAGTTTTCCCATTAATTGAGAGATCGTTACGAAATTTCTGTATCAAATCATTTTACTTGGATTTGTATGCACAAATGATAGACCTCGAGATTTTTGCAAATGTACCGTTCGTTATATTGACGAAGTAATAAAAAGTAGTTTTTAAAAAATCTGAGTGTTGTGTGTGCGTGTGTGTGTATGTGTGTGTGTGTGTGTGTGTGTGTGTGTGTGTGTGTGTGTGTGTGTGTGTGTGTGTGTGTGTGTGTGTGTGTGTGTGTGTGTGTGTGTGTGTGTGTGTGTGTGTATGTGTGTGTGTGTGTGTGTGTGTGTGTGTGTGTGTGTGTGTGTGTATCTGTGTGTGTGTATCTGTGTGCGTGTGTGTGTGTGTGTGCGTGTGTGTGTGGTGTCGTGCAGATTAATTTTTTTCTCCTCTACAGCCCAGACAAATTGACTGATCGGGGTGAAACTTTTCACTTAGATATGCCCCATTTCCCCTATTTCCGGTCCACAGCGAGTGGCAGCTTCCATAGGATTTTTTTGTTTTTGTAAAAATTTGGAAAAGTTATAATGTGAACTAATACATTCTGAATTAAATTTCCAACAATATCGGCTGATACAATTCATCCAAAATTTAAGTGGAAATGAAGATTTTTCACAAAACAATGTTTTCAACATAAATTTGGAGTCTATAGGTATAGCTCAGACGAATCGATTGATCGGGATGAAACTTCATACTTAAGATTTCTCCATACAATATTAGGTACTAACTGATGTTTTACCGAAATCAGTTCATCGGAAGTGGAAACTTCCAAAAGAGCTTTCTAGTTTTTGCAAATATTTTTAAAGTACACAGCATTGAATCAAGAAATCAAAAAAATTGTAAAATTATTTTCCTACAAAATCTGTTCTAACAATTTTTTAAATTTTACCAAAATGACGAGTTTTGATAAAAAAAAACTTTATTTAATCAATTAGGTTTCTATAATATGGTAGAAATCTGTGTATCGGAAGTGACGGCTTTTATTGTATCGGAAGTGACGGACAAGAAGCTTTTTCGATGTAAAGGATTTACAGATTCAAATAAATTTAAAGAATAAAATTTCTTCAAGAGTTGACCTTGTTTGTTTCCAAAATTTCAGCATGAATAATGATTTTTGAAGTCCGGTAAGTTTAATTTTTTTCTTTAGGAATCAAGTTTGGTGTATACGAGACGTATGTATACATTTGTGTTAAAAGAAAGCCCGGTGCTGGCCACAACATATTATTGCGAGTAGCCAAAAAATCCTAAAAATTAGCTCTGAAAATTAGCTTTAGATTATATAGAGTCAAATAATTAGAAAACAAGTTAGAAAAATGTTTTTATATTTATGTTTATTAAATTTGGTTTTCTTCTATTTGGTGACCGAGACGTTTTTATACATGTGACTGCTGATAGATTTACATCTCATATAATTATTGTTTTTATACAAATGTGTGGCAACTGTTATTTCTCATCCATATAGTCAAACATAGCAAACACGGAAATACATTTCGTTGATTAACAGTTTATTCGTCATCAAAGGCCCAGGTCTACTTTTACATCAATATAATATAACAATAATTTTATATGAATCCTTATCGAACATGAAATGAATTGCAAGGAAATTAATATGTTTGATATGCGTGATTAAAATACGATACACCTTAAGTTAGCTTAGCAGTTAGCACAGCACCAACTGAATTATAACGTAATGTAAACATACACAGTTAGTAAATATTTTCGATTCCAGACGCACTAAGTCTTCCGCATTTAATGAAATTCAAATACCAAATTTGACCTGTCTTTTTGTTACAACTATTCATCCTAACTGTAAAAACTCGTAACTCTCGGGTAGTTATTCCCCGAGCATAAATTATTTTTTTTTTAGAAATTTTGTGTTTGTGTTGTGTTAGATAAATTAGTTGAAAATGTGCAAAACTGTATCAAAATAAGTACAATTATTACCGCCAATCAAGGTTCCTGAAGATTTTCGTCATTTTTAAAATAAGGGTTTTACCCGACGGTAAAGGTAAATAATTTTTTTTACATACATTTTTAATTACACCTTGTTCGCGATGAAAAATACTTATTTGCTTTCTACCCTTACGATAAATTTGAAAATTAGAAAATTAAATATTAGGTAGTACTGATCTAATAGCATAAGCGTAATGCCATTTTAATAAATTATACTTTTGGATCGTGATAAACAAGGACAATTATTCCAGCAAACTGTGAATTGAATTAGAATAATGGTTTCGATCAATTACTTACAAGATTTCAACTAAAATTGAACAGAGTACTAGATAATAAAATATTAGTTTAACCCTGCTAAATTATTTCTTCCTATGTACACCACGTTCAAAAGTTTAAAACCACTGCAAAAAATGCCGTTTAATGACTTTTCAACAAGCATACTCGAAAATTCGACTTTAAAGTTTAATTTAAGTGATATTAGGTTATTAGTATTAATTTAGGTGATTGAACATTAGACAATTAAAAAAATGTTCATTATACCGATGAGTATGCAAATTTGAACTTTTTGGCACTAACCGAAAAGTTTATGTGCGACGTTCTGCAAAAAAAATCTAGAACAGTGCATCGATCCAACAATCAAGCACGGGAGTAGTTCCGTGCTAGTCTGGGAGCTTTCGCTCATCATGGAGTCATCGTGGAGACATTTACCAATTCGATGGAATTTTAAGAAAAGAAGAATATAGAAACTTTTTGCAAAATTATGCTTTGCCATCAGCGATAAAATTAAAAGGAGGTGGTTCATACTACAGAAAACGTCAGCCCTATTCACACTTCCTATTTTTGTGAGAAATACATGGAGGAGAAGGAGATCCAGGGTAAATGTATTAACATGGTTTGGCCACCGCAATTACCGGACCTCAATCCAATGGAGCTACTATAGAACGAACTAAATCGACAGGTTCGCAACAACGTACACCTGAAAACAAAATTATGCGAAGCAATTACAGATCGCTTGGAAAAATGCTTCGACCGAAACAACATACAAACTTGTTGAAAGAATGCCTAGATTAGTGGCAGCCATTCTGAAAGCCAAAGGAGGATATTTTGATGAAAAGATCGGTTAGATTTTTGGTACCAAATACTATTAAGTAGTAAATAAATAAATAACATGCATTTTTAATTTAACAAGCTTCTACGAAAAATAGTATTGATTTTACATTTGTTTTCAGCAGATTTAAAAATTGCAACCAAATGTATGCGAAACCGTTTATGACTAGGCCGATACTACTACTGTTTAATTCTGTAGCACAATTCTGTTTAACGAATACTTGCTTAAAGTAAACTAGTTTAGCATATATACAATTAAATTTGGGTCTCTTATTGTAAAAATGAAGTAATCTATTTTCTAAGCTTTGTAAGTCTACTGGACATCAGTTTACAAGTATTTTCTCTGATCTGTTAAAATATTGTTTATTCGCTTTAAAATGATATAGCGAAAAGACGTCGAAAGCTGAGCAAATAAAATAAAACCATAAGAATTGAGGAGTTTAACCCAATTCTTGTGGTTTTATATAAAAATTGTTGTTAATTTATTTTATGTATAAATATTTAAAATTCTTCTGTTATACCATAAAATATTTACATGTTGTTATTCTTGACATTGTAAGTTTACATGATATTTTTACTAAGTTTTTACATGAATTTTGCATTTTTTGACATTTAATTTCTGTAAACATTTAATAGTTTTAAGAAAATTTTCTCTGTTACTAATTTACCTTTGTCCGTGCAATAATGTGTGTTTAAATAACAATTAAAATTACCAATATGGTAGCTTTTTGTTCTATTTAATTATATATTAATTTATGAAATTAATAGTAAACTTTAAAATGTTTCTTTATTTTTTAATTGATAATTTTTTAATTTTTTTACAATTTTATTAAGTTCATGTATTTTTATATTTTTATTTTTACTTTTTTAATGCAATTTAACATTTGATAATGGCTCAAGAGCCGAAATATTATGTGTAGTCATAGAATTTCCAAATAAAATAAAATAATTAAAAATTGTTGGTTAAGTGCAAATATACATTTAATCCAGAACCGTCAACAAAGCAACCAAGCGAGTGGTTAGTAGCAGTAGCCGAGGTCGACAAGTAATTAACAACTGTTTATGGCAAGTATAAAAAATTAGGAACCAGAAATACTGACACGGTGTTGCATATTAAACTACTCTGAAAAATGTACTCATTGAATAACGCATTGGGTAGCAAAAATTAACCCATCTCATTTTGTTAAAAAATATGTCATCCAAAAATTGGTTCAAATATCATCAGCTACTTATAAAATCGATTTACAAATGGGCAAAACAAAAACAATATCAAAAATAAAAAAAACACAACAAAAAAAATTGTTGAGCTTTATTTTTTTCATATTTCCAATTTTTCCAATATTAGAAAAATCATAATAAAAACCAACCACTCTTTTTTATTGATAACAAAAAGCTTTAATACTCAGGGTGCAATTACAACAACGAAAACAATTCAAAGCCAACATTTTTTATGCTCCACTCATTAACGAAACGCAGAAATTTTTATGTTTTTTGTTATTGTATTTCCGCTTTTCTTTTTTTATATCACGATTTTTTTGTTTTTAGTGTAAAGTGTAAAAAAAAAGTTTATGTATTCAACTTTGGTAACCAATCCTGAAACAAGGGTGGAGCTTACTATTTTTTGTTTGCTGTTTGTCAATGTTCGTTGAATACATTTTTTTCTGTTTAGTTAACAATTTTTTATTTGTGTTGTGTATATAACACACAGCTATGGAAAAAGCTTTTTCCCTACGTATCTTTTATTTATGTGAGCGTGTGTGTTTGGGTGAGGTAAGCTTCTACCCCACACCATCCACCACTTACGAAATATATACGGAAAAAATTTGAGCCAGAAGTGATCTTGATTTCCTTGTATTGTTTGATTCATATCATGATTAATCTAAACCAGAGAGTTAAAAATCCAAACAAAAAAAAAATTAAGCGAAAATTTGGTTTGAGTTTTTCGCTTGTTTGGGCCGCTCAACAAAAAAATACTTAAATCTGTACTTTGTGTTTTGTTGTTGTTTTGTTTAACATGGGATCTTGGATGGTAAAGTTTTTTTAAATGCGTACTAAAAAAATAGAAGGGAAATGGAAAAATTAACAAACCAAAAACTCTGTATGGACATTACACACAACACACGAAAAAAATTAGAAACGGACGCTAAAAGAAAATTACATCATTATTTTCATTGGTCAATTTGAAAACACATACCTAAAAAAAAGAAAATTAAAAAAGATGAAAGGAATACGAAAGTCAGACGTATGAAAGGCATGAATATTGTTTTGGGAAACAAAAAGAAAATTTAATTTGTTTTTATGTCTTCAGGGAATTTTTAGCTCAAGCTTTTTTTGTAGTTCCTTTTGTTCTTATAGTTATCACAATTGAAAAGCAAAACCAAAAAAGGAAATGAGTTTATCGTACGATTTTCTGTTATTTTTTTCTTCGAGCGGAATAATAGAATTCACCTTCATTTACGTAGGATAGATGAAGGTACAGTCGAGCCTTGCACATTGTGTAATTTGGGCAAATAATAAATTTCAATGTCAAATTTTCAATAAGTTTGATGCCCATGACTTACCTCTTTTGATTGTTGCGAATTCATTTTAATTAAGAACTTTTACTGAACTTTTATGGAATAGTGTAAAAATGTTCAGGTAACACAGGCTGCACAGGTGAGTTGGTAATTATTATTACTATTTATTATTACTAGATCGATAATTTTTATTTTGTTGTTATGTTTTTACAATTTTCGTTTGTAGGCCACAAACTTTCCTTATATAGACCACTTATTAGTAAATTTGCAATCAAATTTTAAAGATGTATAAATAGTTTTCTTCCCAGCAAATTGATCTGGTTTTTCTACACTGAACTTGCCTTGAGCGTTGGATTTCAGGTTTTTGTTTCAATATATTTCCTGGCATAATAAATCGTCACACGCATTTTATGTTCCATTTTTAACAACTGTCGAGTGACAATGGGCGCTCTATCGCAAATCTGACTACACATTAATCGGTTAAAAGCCTCATAATTCGAAAATATGGACCTGTATTGAAGAGCTTTCTGTAAAATAAAGAACTGTTGAAAGGCTGATACTTTTAAACAAAAAGCACTCGGAACATCACTTTTCCCAAAATCTCGGATTTAACTCAATATTAGGAAAACTACAGTTCTTTGGTGTTCTATGTATTCGTTTTATAAAATCAAAGCGGTTAATATTTAAGTCTGACTAAGCAAAAGCTAAAAAGTTTAAATGGCATCAAAAATTTTATTTAAAATATGATTTCTACAAAAATTATATGTTTTTTATAAGCAATTGTCATTTGTATCTAACATATTATCAATTCGTCTACATGTTTGCAATTTAATTAGGTTTCGCATTTTTTCACGTCTATTCTGATAGTTTGAGGCTCGATGGACTTGGGTCAAACAGAAATGTATCAAAATTGAGATGCAAAATTCCTCACACACAGATATTAAAGCCAAAATTAATAAGGATTATGCTTAATTTTAGATAGTGTTTGGAGAAATTGGATGAATCATAAAAATGAATAAAATATTGAGTAGCTGTTTAACTCAATACTTCATTCGTTTTGTATGATTCATCCAATTTTCGCTAACATGAAAATCACTATCCCAAGTAACGTAAGACTTGTTCTTTGTTATAGCTCTAGAAACGCTTAAAAGGTTGTGCCATATTATCTACACCGCGTAGATAAATAATAATATACATGTGTAGAGAATGTATGAAGACAAAAATTTCAGGTCAACAATGTAATCAATCAGTAAAATTCTATGCGTTTTTGTTTATTTAACCATTTCGGATTCATGTGGCACTATTCTGGTAATTCCCCGAGAACGGGAAACCAGGAACAGATTTTATATGTAATTTCAGTTCAAATATTTTTTTCCGGCCTACTGAGGAGAAAAGTTTGATGTAAATATTTTTAAATTGGGAATAATTTTTCCATATCTAAATTGGCAGGGAAAATTATTCCGGATTTAATTTTTGTTTTCAAAAAATTTAACACTAGCTTTTTACCTCAGTATGCCGGAAAAATATACTTTTTAATTAAATATAAATTCATTCCCAGTTCCCTATTTCCGGGGAATTACCAGAATAGTGTCAATGGAGTTTATTCTCACCCCGTATTTGAACAATTTGAACCCTTTCAAAGACGTACTCCTATGTTTGTAATTCCTTGCTCGGAAAAAGCGGAATGATAGGAAAAATGGACATTTCTTACATATTATATTTTAATTGCGTTAATGCAATTTTGTAAAAATTCGAAAAAGGTCAAAACCCCATATGTTACAAAGTAGAATTTTATAAACAGTTAAATTTTGCGCGACGGTGCTTCAATGTCCAAAATCATCGCAATTAAATGGTAGCAATAAAGTACCAGTTCATTGAAGTATTAATAACAACTATCACATAGTATAAATTTATTCCGGTAAAACCACTCAAATACCTCAATATTTTTATATGCAGCTTAAAAATCTAGTAGGCAAAAAATTACATTGTATACACAACCCATTTTCACAAGGCCGAAATATATGTTAAACTTGGCTAATGAAGGTGCATACAGCGTTCGTTTCGAAGATGTACATGGCAAACGGCATTGCACAGAGAATTTATTTCATAACCGAACTTAGCGTCGTATGTTGTTATGATTACTGGTGAATAAGACGCTGGAAAGCTGGATGGCGCAAAATTATTTGAAAATGCTACTTGGCTTATTACTTGAAGTAGATTACATTGACGACTATATAGTTCCGACACTACAAATATGGTATCAAGGAATGTTATTAGATCACGTTAAACACCAGGGGCTAAAGTTGAGGGAGGTACCGGTGTACGCTTATTTGCCGATATGCATATCACGCGATTGTGATGGAATGGTGATCCAAATTACATATCTACTTTAAAACCATTAGATATTGTTACTGGTGACCGAGATTCACACTAATTTGCTATAGATACAATTATATTCACATAAACGATGCTCATTTTAGATTGTTGCAGCTGTACTTTCAAAGGACAGAGACAAATTTTAGTACATAGTGGTGTAAGAAAATTTATTACAATATTGTGTGCAGATGATCGAAACCGAAGGTAGATGAATGCTGTAATCTGTAAGTGATGCCATGTATAATAGCGCACCAATACAATTGAAAGATTGGATAAATAAGACAATGCCGAAAATTCAAGACAGGTCTAAGCCGAAGATTATATTAAATTTGAACGTAAAAATTGTAATTTAAAGTTTTAATTTGAAGTATCGGAGGCAAATAAAGCTGGCGGATTTTATCCGCCAGTTTATCTGTTTTTTGCAGGTTGGATTATTGAATATATTCTACATACTCTACGAACTATCGACAGTGTGTACGAAAAAAAATGAATTGTCTACGCTATTTTCAACACCAACATGTCGAAAATTCCTAATTACGCGTAGACTCACAGCACTGATATACTCGCGTACAACTATAAGTTTAAGTCCTTTTAGCTGTTGTAACTGCTAAGAAAAAACAAAAGATTTAGGAGACACAAAAGCGTACATTCCCAGGAAATCACAGTAAATTATTTGACGATTATTATCCCGAGGCTGTTCTTTATAAATCGCCCGCCATTCTATCATCCCCATCGCCAGAATATATATAGCTTAGCCATTGCGGGTTTTATGACATAAGATTCAGTCATTTAGAAGCTGTCATTCTCTGTGCATCAGTTTTTAGAGATGGATATCAATAAGCAACATTTACGTCATTGCATTCTATTCTGTTTTCATATGAAAAAAATATGCTCAGTTTATGGAATTGATTAGTTCGACTTTGAGTGAACATTTTGTGAGTAAAAAAGTGGTTTGCAGGTTTTTGTGACAAAAAGAGCTTGCAGAACAGTTAGGAGTTACTCACCAAGCAATACCACTTCGATTGCATGCAATTGGAAAAAAAAAGTTAGCAAAATGAGTTCCACATAAACTGACCGAAGAAAACAAAAACCGAAAAGTTGAAATCTCCACGAATTTGCTTTCTCGGTACAAAATAAAGAATTTTTTGCACAAAATCATTACGACAAGTGGATTTTGTACGATATTTCTAAACGCAGAACACTATGGGTAAATCCAGGCCACCCATTATCAGTGCAAAAATGAATATTCATGCTAAAAAGTGTTACTGTGTGTCTGGTTGGATTGGCAAGGGGTCATTTACTATGACTTTCTGGAACCATTTTCTCCTTAGGCTGGAAAGTTTTACAACATGCGGTATATTCTTCAGACTTGGCCTCCTCTGATTACCACTTATTCAGATGATGTCATCATATTTAAAAGAGCAGCGGTTCCCAAAAGTTGAAGATGTGCAAAAATGGCTCAATGGCTACTTTGTTTCGAAACCAACAGGTTTCTATCTTGAAGGCATTCATCATCTACCTCATAAAAGGATAAAGACCAAAGGTAGTAATGGCGAATATTTCCATAATTAATCTTTTTAACAATTGTACAATAATTTTTAATAAACTGAATTTAACCAAAAAAGGATTTCTACTTGCACACCTAATAAAATCGTGCCTTCTCCTTCTACACAATTTAGCACATACAATACCTTTTCCTTATAGACCAGTATTTTAGGTTTTTAGCTTGCTGTCATCAGAAGCATTTAGATCAAAATGTTTGCAAATACTGAGTTCAGCTGCAATGGAAATTGTTTAACAATAAATTGTGATGCATTTGCTTTAAAAACTGTGTTTTTAATGTAAAAGTTTCATTTATGAGCAAATGCTAAATTGTTCCCTTCAGACTTGTAGCGGGGATTCTTGTTCTCGTCTAATAACGGGCGAAGATTTTGGCAATCATATCGGCAGTTTATTTAAGGAGTGACTTCAACACGGTTTCTGTTCGGGTGGTCACTGTTGCTATATCAGGTTAGTAGACGTTACTCCACGGTCGATTACGCCATCTTAGTGATTGGTTTTTCTTCCCATTAATGAATTGGCCTCGATTTAAATTATTAATTCCCGGGTAGATTTAATTTTTCTGCTTGAAATTCGAGAATTAGCACAGCTGTTATTCTCAATGGTCATTTTTAAGTTTATGAATACACGACAGTAATGTAAGGGCTGATCAAAAAGATGACTTCACCTATAGATTCTGTATATTTTAATCACCTATAGTTGCGGAACTTCCATTACTATATATTTTTGTTTTTCTCACACTACACAAGTTCCTATGTACTCGCAGTTTTCCGTTTTCAGTTAAAATGCAAAATCGGCATGATGTTTAACCACTTTACGTGAAATATTATTTATTCTGAAACTTAGTTCCTCACAGTCTCTTTCTAACATTTCAAATTTCTTATTTCCCATAATTTGAACATTGACCTGATTCTTTTAATTTGAGTAAATGATAGCTAACGAAATAGTCGTCAAAAGTATTGAGTAATCTAGTTGTATTCAGAGAACCTGGCATTAGCATCCTGTGACCCTTTTCCACACACAATACCTGAAGCTAAAACCAATAGCAAAATAAACAAATAATCCGAAATCATAGAAAATGATAATTCCATAGAGATTTTATATATTAGAGATAATTTACTTTTCCGAAATACTCTAAGGTTCGAGTTGTCCTAATGCAAGAGATTTATCTGCCTTTGCACATACATCAGGGATCTAAATTTCTGAACTAAAGACATCTGTCTAGTGGTGTTATGATACTGACTAGTTTTCAAGTGCTGTAAAACTATTAAGGCAAAAAAAAAAAGAAACAACTAATAAACAGTAGAGAAAACTCTATGCGCATTTAAGTTGACGTTATGAAAAAAAATAATATATCTGTGCAGATATGTTAAACATGAAATATGTTTGTGCTATACACGCGTCACCTACACACAAAATCAATTAATAAAAAATGACTATACGTCAAAAAAAGTAATTAAAGTTGATTTATTTTTTATAGATTTGCCCAATTTAAACTGCTGCAAAAGTAACCTATATCATTTGTTGTTGAAATTATTTTTATTTTTTGTTTATATGTTGTATACACGCATTCTTTCAAGTGATTTGTACTTACATTACTTGTCCTACTTTATTTTTAGTTTTAATCACCTGAACAATTTGAAAAACTAGTCAGTGTCATAGCACCATAAAACTGTTGAATATTTCAATAGATTATATGCTTTACGTGCCATCTTTTATCAAATCGATATATATCGCGATGCAAGATTTCCACCATGACAGTGAACAATTTAAGTAATTTTGACAGAAAAAATAATAACAAATTCGGCCATATTGTAATGCAAGTATGTACACGCCATAAATTTTATTTTTAATTTATTTTAGTTGTATGAATTGCCACGCAGCAATGCTAACGTTTTCCCAGAATATGTATTACCTGCAATAACGCCTCTAGCAACGGACGCTTCGACAATTGTAAAAGAGCCCCATGAAAGATATTCGATATTCGTAATGTATCTCGTTTTCCGGAAATTCGACCCTTTATTAAGGCACTGGAGGATCGTAATAAGTGGGCACGAGAGAAAGTGGCCAACGAAATCTTACCACAGTTCAAACCGTCAATCGACCTATCTGCCACTTGTACACTTACGTTACAAGTTACAAATTTACAATGTACGGCTATGGAGGGATTCGATATAGAATTATATCGGCGGTTGCAAATTCAGCTAACTTCAATAAAATTTATAAACTACACAGCTTCAAGCTACAGAGATGCAAGAGATTGCCGATCACATGCTGTAATAGTAATATACATCACCAAGAACTTTATTTAAACCTTTTATATAATATAAATTTTTAATCTGTCAATATTTTGACATTACCTGCACTATTTAGTTTATTTTTTTTTTTAATTTCTTTTAATTTAATAACAGATGTCACTAAAATTAAATTTATAACTAGTGTCTTTTATTTATTAATTTATATGTAAACGAATAATTAATCTTACTCGAAGTTATTACAATAAAGAAAAATTATAAAAATTAAATAAAACGTCATCATAATGTCATAAATCATAAATTAACTATTAGTTCGCCGCGTAGTGATGAATAGCTGACGCTTGAAAAATGCATACGAGCAAAATCACGCAAGAATGATATACTCTAATTTTATTCAAATTCGCAACTTTAATTTGACTTTTTTCGATTGTCAAACAATTTGCTATCGATAATGGATAGTTATCAATTTGTTACGTATTTTATGACACAAATATAATGCACAGTATGTTTTAATGTTTCATAAATACAGTGGCAGCTATCAATCAGTAGCACAGGCAATTTATGCTGAGTTTTATAATAAGTTTCGATAGATGGCGTAAATTAATTTATCAAGTAGTTGTTGACGTTTTCGACGTAGTCGACGTTCTCGACGAGTTATCGACGTTGTCGACGAGTTGTCGACGTTGTCGACGAGTAGTCGACGTTTTCGACGTATTGTCGACGAAATCCTGTAAAAAGTAGTAGTCGACTCGTAATCGCCCATCCCTGACATACATATATCAAATATTAATATTTATTACGTTATTGACTGTGATCTAATTTCAAACAAAATGTCAAAACGCATTATTGCCCTATATTTCAATATTAAATACTTTGACAATATTATTGCATTCCATTAAATGCTGATTATCCAATCAGTGAAATGAAATTTCAACACAAAAATTTTTTTAGGGACAAATCATCTGTCTCTCCCTTTTAGAGTAATTTTACAACTACCCTTAAATATGTTTGCGTATTGATATAACACTATTTTTTTGCATTCGAATCCTGCACCCATCAAATAATTTGAAAGAGTATTATTGCTATTGTTAAATTTTTTTATGAACAGGATTGTTCGACCCTATATATTTATGATTAGTGCGTCTTGCCAAACTCGTCTGTCATTCAATTCGGTTTTACCAAATTTATTTTACACATTCCATTCAAAAATGGAAATGAGATCGATAACCCCGACCAAATCGGCTTTGAACCAATCAACTTGTTTTTTGCTTAATACTTATTGTGCTTCGATTCGAACTGGAAACTTCAATTTTACTTTATGTATACTTGCATGTTTGCTGTGCATGTGTGTAACAACAGATTGCCCAATCACAAATTAGAAATTGGCAGTGAGTCAATCATTACCCTTTTTTATTGTAGATTGCAACACATATTATTTTTTAGGCAGATGACAGGTTTTACATTAGAACATGTTTAAATGAGGGTACATAAATTGCTGTAGATTTTATATTATGAATCCTGTTTAGTGTACCCTAGATTTTTTTTTAATTTGTCCCACTAATAAATAAAGCACATGTAGCTACATAAAATTAATAATTTACGATTTTTTCATTTAATTTTTTTATTTACACAGTAACTGTAAAAAGCGTCATTAAGAAATACATTTCTCAAGTGTAATGTGTGTTGTTACAGGAGAGTTTTATGTTACAAATAAAAGAACGGAATCTTTATTGTAGCACGTGGTGCACAAGAATTTTTCAGATTTATCAGACTGTTTTAATAAAATTGTTGCACAGATCTGCCATAGATAATTCTTTTCTAGGCATTCTTAATAAGTTTAAAAATTATTTTTAACAAGACGGTATAACTTTAAATGATCATTCTCACTACTGATTCTGAATCAGAATTTTATTAATATTTGAAGAAATTTTTAAATATTTGCATAACTTCAGCGACAATGTATCTTCTCTATTTATTAAGAGCTTGGAGATTGATAAGCCCAAGCGGCCCTGTTTTGGAGGCAAATTCAATTTATATCTATCCACGGAAAAGCAAAAACAAGAATTATTCGTTGGACTGCCTCAATTCGGTTTATTGTAATAAAAGTAGCCTACCATAGCTAGTACACTTATGAAGAGGATGTAGTCGTTTAAAGAGCCCTCATAACAAAAGAAGCACGACATTTCATGGCTATGGTGGGATAGCTTTATTAAGTTTATTTACAATGTGCCATTAAATACTCTTTACTCCAGTAATAATCTTCCATTTTTTACAATTTAATTTATTCATGTTTTCGAGAAAGATGTTTGCGGGCACATTATAGTCTTTCAAATAAACCCGGTTCAATGCTACTGCTACAAAAAGACAGGCTTGAAAAATTGCGTACATGAATGAGTAATAACTTTAATTCGTTAAAACAACGTTCATTATATTTCATGGTACCTGGATGAGTACTCATCGAATTTCAGTTTATTAGACAAAGTTGAACTATTATTGGCATCAGATGAGAAAACCAGATTGAGTTGCCCGCCCAATTTTTTTTATTATTACTGAATTGCAATAAATCAGGGCTTAACATATTAATAATAAATAAGGTATCCTTGGTGGTAGTAGCGTTTAAATACATGTAGTGTGTAGAAACCTCTGAATTAGTCCCAAATATGTCACGGCGACATGATAGAACGGAAAGATCATCTTGAATGCTCTTTCTATAAGACACACAATAAACGGCAGTAATGTAACTGCAATAGAAATACCACGACATGTAAAATACTCATTGTTATAGATCTCACTAATCAAATTATATTACAATAAAAACGCTAAACAGAAATTTTTTATATATATTTAGTGGCTTTTATTCGAAGGCCCCTTACGTATTGATGATATTAAAGAGATGTAGATTTAGTTTTTGGAGTAGTGATAAGATTCTTACTGCGCCTGGCATTAATAACTCAAAAAAAGATTCAGGTGCGTGATTTTGAATGACGCTACATCATCACTAAAAATATTATTTGCTGACAAATAACAAGTGTCAAGTAATACTGTGAAATTGTACTGTGAAATTATTGAAAGTGTTTAGGTACTAGAAAAACAAAGCTACAGTATTCCACCGAATATAAAGCCACTGCGTTAGAGGTGAATAGTACGCCCACTAGGCCTAGTGGGCGTAGTATTCAATTATAACGTATAGGCGCTCTATTACAGTAGTATTTGTTCAATTTTTAAATACGTCAAACATTCCAAATTTCATTTATGCTTGTTTCATAATTTAAACATTTTACAAACTTGCAGTCCAGACAGCCTGCAATATAACTCAACAAATCCGAGTTATTAAAATTTGATCAAGGTCTTTAGGAAAGAAAATTCATGGTATTCACAATCTGTTTGGGAACAAGTTAAAAATCTAGTTTTTTTGCTTGCATTCTCAAAACAAAGCAACATTTCCAAACATTAGAGCAGATCATTCAGCATTACTTTGCAAATATAATCAATTTTTTTAAAAATCACCCAGATACCAAGGAAAAATTAGATTAAAGTGACGCAAATTTGATTGAATGTGGTGAAACATTATCAACAAACCAAGGAGTTATTGATTGCCATATTCACTGAAATTGTTCGAAATCTATACAATTAAAATAATTAAATTTATTTAGCTGGGTGCTTCGATGTTGCTAAAGAAAGCAGTTAAAAAGATGTTTTAAATTAGTTTCCTCATTTGATTAAAGGGGAAACTAGTTTGAGTTAATTTTAATCTTTTTAAAATGCTAAGGCGTTACATTTACAATGGATTATATCCGAAAAATGTCACAATCATTTAAAACCCAAACAAAAAAAACATATTCGAATATAACGCATATGCGTTATGTTCGGCGGACGACTGTAGTGGTATTTTGTTACATGAATTGTAATTCTAACTCAGATGTTACATATACAACAAGAACAATTCCGTTTACGATCAAATTCGGTAGTTATGATAGATTTGTGTCTTTTAAATGAATTTATTCATTTCTAAATGATACTTTGTCATTTCTCAACAGAAGATTAACTCGGTTTTATGTGCCAGATTTGGCTTCGGATTTGTATTTTTTCCTTTGTCAAAAAAAATTTATTGTGGATCCTCTAACTTTTAAATGATATTTAAATGATAAATAGAATCCACACTTCACACTATTTCTAATCTTTATGCTAGGTGCTCTGTTTTCCGAGATGTTCAAACCAATTTATTCATCTGATGACAGTTTAATCTCCTTTTTTTTTATAAAATTTACTTTATCAATGGCCGTGCAGAGAGAGTTGAAATAATTTTTACGCTTGAATATTATTGATATTTTTACATAAGGCCGCAGCTAACATATTGGAAATCCACAACATAGTCGAAATCAATAAAATTGAAATCCTGTGTTTTAAGAATTTTTTATTTGAATAATGCGGACGTAGGACAGATTGGACGATAGAATTTCCCTTTGACCTTTAACTTTCAGAGGTAAATCGAATTAACTTCTCAAAAATTAGCTCATTTATTTCTAAATAGAACTGCGGTATAGATATAGTTGCACTTGAATACTAAAAATATATAAACTTATTTGGTAAGGGTATCAGCTTAGTGAAATGTCGAATTTGCCAATTCTCGTTTCGGATGAACCAGTCTTACCAGATTTCGAGAAAGTCACGCCGGAACATGAATATTTTTTTATAAAATAGAATTGCTTTAGCTTTTTCGAATTTAACTCTACCCAACGTCCAGCTTGATCGGCTAATTTGTCATTAATCAATCAACGGCCCGGAATCATCGGCACCGCGATCACAGCCAAACCATCACATAAAAATTAATACAATGAAGTTAAATCAATCATACACCGAAACCCAGTTCCAAACATGTACAAATCCGGCAAAAATATTCGGTCAAAAGCCGCCGGATAAACAATGCGAATGGTTAGCGAAACGTCAAAACTGAATTGTATGAAAATAAAACCATTCCGCATTGCAACCTTGGTCGAAATTCACTACTTTAATTTTTCTACACGATCTTTTGAACTTCTGTCTCATTAAATCGGGCGAGGTTTGTAAGCTACGTGACCATACATAATCGAAACTAACTATTCTCTTTAATATTTAAAATATTTAAACCTATAATCAATTTTGATATTAAAATTGGTTAAAATATGGTGGAATTGACTGAAGACTAATTTTACTGATTCGTTGTAAGATTCAGTTAACTTATCAATTACTCATCCGAAAAACACAATTGATAATCGAAGCCTCATATGGGGTAGTTGTATCCCTTAATAGAATATAACGCCAGTGAGACCAAAATGTTTCTTTATTGCAAACTTCTTTCAACAATTGAAAGATTAGCTAAAGATTCAGAAAATGAAAGACAAGATGAAATAATCACAATTTTAATGTGACTAATAATAATTTAACCATAATTTTAATGTGATTTTTTAACAAACAATTCACAGTGAGACTTATATTTGCCATTTGGGGTAACACCGAATTACCAGAGTACAAGCAATGGACATCGGTATGGCCCAAACTGATATAAAAATGGTCCGAATAAATTTTTTTCTTTCAGCAAAGTAAAACGTTTCAATTTAAATTTATGAAATCCACAATATTTATCTGAAACTAAGCAAAGTTTTTGATAATAGTTTCACGTAATGACCATTTGTTGAAAGGGAAATTTTAAATAGGAAGTCCGAAACACATTTTCGTCCTAAACTTGAGGAAAGATATCTGTTATAAGTAAGGGTTACCACTGATTAAAAATTTTAATTTAAACATCAAATTCGAAAACCTATAATCAAAGATGTCGGTTATGGGCATATGTTCAACAACTGATATTCTATGTTCAACAACTGACTGGTTCCGACTGACTTTGCTTTTTTCGGTTGGTATTCCAATCGTTTCGGCTGTCTTGGTATAGGGTTCCAGGTGATGGTTTATATATTGCATTAGAATTGAAAGCGGCGCCCAGCTTGCTTGATATTTGTTTTAATTTCAATTTTAGTGATTGAACAATGATTTAGGCTTTAGAGTACATTTTTTTCACTAGGAATAATCTAATGGATACTAGTAATATTATATGAACTAAAAATGTTTACGCTGAAAGCTTATGTGTTGCAAAATCCCTTTTAACGCAATGTCCTAATTTATGTAAGCTCCGAATTGTTTGGGCTATCATTGCAGTGATTCCATTTGAAATTTCTGATAATTATACCGGAACCAATACTGTGTAATTTAAAATTTCTATCTTCTGTTTCCGATATTTAGAAAAAATATTTTCTAAACAAATAAAACGCATTTAAGCACTTGTCTATGAAATGTTCCCGAAACAAATTTAACAGCGCATAACTGGTTAAAAACTATTATCATCGTAATGATAAATTGCTTCGCAGATTCACTATCTGTGTTTTGACGTTTTAAAAATGGTCATTTTTGCCTATTCAAAAAAAATATCAACAAAACATTATTTATTTGTCGAAACATATCTGTGTGAGCTATGGCCAAATAAAACTTTCTTTTTGGCCTGCGAACAAAAACTCCTACGTGTTCAAAACTCAATATAAAACACAAAGAATAAAATCAAACTATAAAAGCTCTATGCGTTGTTTTATTATTACTTTACGTTTTTTTTGTTCCTTTTTTATGAACAATAATACTAAAAAATTTCCCGGTGATTTATAAAAAAAACATGGTTTCATTTGTACCCCACACCCAGTGAGATATATTTTTTTTGTTTCGCGCAAACCATTTTTTGTTAGTTGGTTTATTTTAATGTATAAGTGTATATATATACAGCATTTGGAATACACACACATTTCAAACCATTTGTATGAGTTTTGTTTTTCAAATGTTTACCATACACAAGTAACCAACCAACCAAAACCAAACTAAGCCTCATTTTTCTATATAATGTTGTTGTTGTATTGTTCGTTTTCTTTTATTTCTTGCTTTAGCATATGATTTAAAATTATAATATTTTTTTATACTCGGCAACCCTTATGTGTATATTAACATTTTCTACCCTTATTTTAAGGTTATACCACGTTATACCATATATTCTTCAAATTTCTCATCCTACAAATGCGAAAGTCATCATCATTAAAACACATCAGAATCAACTCTGTCACTATAAGAATGATTTTTTGCCGATGTATTTATTGATATGTAGGATAAGAATCCATGACAGCATAAAAAATATCGAATCGATCATGAATTCAATGGGCAATATGTAGTACCATATAATCGCGGCTTTAAGTGCTTTCCAATATATCAGAGAGAGAACTTTAAAAAAATCCTTTCGAAAAGCGAAATATTTTTCGATATTGATTAAAACACCGAAACCATTTTTCTATATATTACGTCGTCCATTGGGGGATCTAAGCAAAATGTAATATAATGAAAATTTAATATAAAAGGGAAATGGGAAGAAAGTTTTTTTTGTATAATGGAGGAAAGTATAATTATATATACCACTTAATATGAAACGTTTTTTTGGTGTGTATGGTTTTGATATTTCGATTAGAAAATGCCATTAATATTCTAAGCAAAAAAGTGAAACGTTGTCTCTATGATACGCACAAAAAAGAGGAGGCGTTGTCATGGGAACAATGTCGTAAGAAAATCCTTCAAAAACATAGGTACATATATGTACACCATCCATGATGTAGTTTCATGTATTACGATTTGATTAGGGTTAGAAAAGGTTATAATAATACATATATCGTATATGGTACGGTGTGTTAGATGATTAATTTTACTTTTTTAGGAATGGATCTTTTTGTTGTTTACATATTATAATTTATTTTTTTTTATATGAATTGCCAGGATTAATGTATATACGCTATGTAAGTGTGTACGTACATAAAACATGTTATATAGGGAATGTTTCTAAATATAAATACCAATTCATCTTCAGCGTCAAAATGGAAAGGAAAACTAATTAATTTTTGTTTTCTATTTTATCTACGTGCCCTTACCCGTATAACATCGTCCTGTACACTACAGAATTTAAAATGGTGCAGAACGAATGGTAAAAAATGTATGAGGGTACCCGTTATTATTGATAATCTTCAAAATTAAGAATTAACAAAATATTTCAATTTAAATAAAAATTTAGTGAATTTTCAATTTTAATTAATGATGGATCAAATTGATACTCATAATATTCGTTAAGCGTTTATTTGATACTTATGCATATGAAGTAATTTTACCTTTATTAATTCAATCCTAGACTACACTAACTATAATGGAAACTAAAACAAAATAATAAGTGGTTTATGCAAATCAGGGCTTTATATTTGATTTTTTTTAACAAATCTTATAAGTTCTATATCCTATTTTTCCGTATAATTTTACAAGTTCCGCGTTTTACATAAAATAACAAAACTGTTAATTGATGATTTTTTGGTTCATTTTGACGAAAAATCAATTCGAATAGTGGCTCCTATAAAATTGGGTACAAATTTTTGTAGCGGTAAAACATCGTGAATGAACTGAATACCAACTGCAATTTAGCAACCTCTATACTTTTATTACTACCGAATGATTACAAAAATGTTCATGCATGAGAATGCAACAAGTTTAAAGTTACACACGAATGTTATGGGGAGGTCTATACGAAAAGTGTTTCCTTGCAATAAGAGCGATTAGACACGGTTTCATCTGACATGGCAAAATCCGTCCAAACTTATCCATGCTTAAATGTGATTGTCATCACTTTAAGATCGGTATGTCGTTCAATTTCGCTTTTAGGCTATCAGAAATTTCTGGTTTACTCTTGGGTTGAGACCGACGTGTCGAATTTTGATCCGAATCTGCTTTGGCGGTTTGAACAATAATTTTTACCCTAAAAATTATATTTTACCTCTTACACGCATTTTGATTGCGTTTATTTAATTTATGTCGAGTTTCTCCATCATTTCTACAGATAACAGTTTTTTTCATCTTTCTTATTAGGAAACGTGTACAAGATTGAAAGTAGAATTTTAAAGAGTCTTTTCTCGAGCCACGAGCAATTTTCTTCTATGGTTATTAAAATATTATTATAAATTTCATTACGAAGGTACCGTTTAACTTATGGAGTGGTGGCAACCACAAGAATGACGTAGTTAAAGCTTTTTAAACAGAATTGAAATTTTTAACGAAAAGTGTAGCTAAAAGTTTATTTTGAAAAGTATATAGCTACACAAATTAACGAAAATGGTACCTTCTAAAAAGTTTTGCAATGAAAAGTGTAAATAGCAAACCTTTACTAAAAAAGATCATCAAAAAATATACAGTGGGTCACAGCCAAAATGATGCAAACCATTTTTATTTTTTTTAAAGTAAATATCCAAAAAACAATTATATATTTCTATTTTTAATTTACATTTATTAGAAGCTTCAGTATTAATTGTTAATTTCCTATAACAAAACAAATATAAAATTTCAATTTATAACAAAATAGTAACAAAAAACAAAATTTCTACGTAAAAGCATGTCACAGCCAAAATGATGTAGTTTAAAAAATTCTTTAAAAAATTAATACATATGTTTGTAACTAATATTATCACATTGTATAACTAATTTATTAATATTTGGTAGGATATCCATTTTGTTTTAGAACTGCTTTGAATCTTTTTGGCATCGAATCTACGAGTTTTTTACTCTGGAGTTATTTTACTCCACTCTTCTAACAATGCCTTTTTTAAGTCCGCTACATTATTAATCTCATATTTTCTGATTTTGCTTTCAAGTTTAGACCATAAGTTTTCAATAACATTGATGTCTCGTGATTGGACAGGCATTTTCATGACATGCGGAGTATGCCAAATGAGCCAACTTTGAACAATTTGAGATTTGTGTTTCGGATCATTGTCCTGGTAGAACCGAAAATAATCCTTAATATTCAACTTGTCAGCACTTTCCTTCATATTTCTCTTTAGTATGTCTAAATATACATTTTTGTTCGAATTGCTTTCGATAAACTCTAAAATTCCAACTCCAGAAGACGCCATATAAGCCCATAACATAACATGACCTCCACCGTATTTAACAGTGCTTCGTAAATATTTAGATGATAGCTCCGTATTAGTCTTTCTCCATACGTGATTTCTTCCGTCTGAACCAAAAAGTTTAAATTTGCTTTCATCAGCAATAAAAAAACCGTGTTCCAGAATGTTTATCTTTGTTTTTATGGTCTTGGTCAAATTTAATTCTAACTTTACGATTAAATTCACTGATGTATGACTTTTCCCCGCATTGTTCTACCATGATAATTTGATTCTCTTAATATTCTGCGTATTGTTTCTGGATCGCATTTTTTATGTAAATATTTTCTGCCTGCGAAAGTGGGCCGCTTTGGAGCACCTTATTTGGGGTTTTCTTTAATTTTTCGGACAATCCATCGCTTATTGTGCGCTTTTATGGGCTTATTTTCAACACTGTGTTGATAAATGAAGGGTCAGATAATATGCTGAACAGTAGAAGAACCTGTTTTCCATATTTCTGCATTTTTTCTATGAGTTTTGTCATCTATAAAGTGTTTAATAACTAATTCACATGTTTCAATACTTGTGAGGCGACCCATTTTTTCAATTATTACAAAATTACACTTTTTTGCCTATATTGAAGCACTGTTTGACTATAATCGCACAAAAGGTTGCTTAAAACTGACACTCAAAATTGTTTTCATTGAAAATTTTGTTTTGTGTAGGAAAAGTACCACTATTTTCAAAACAAAGAGAATGCATCATTTTAGCTGTGACAAGTTTTTATGTAGACATTTTGTTTTTTGTTACTATTTTGTTATAAATTGAAATTTTATATTTGTTTTGTTTTAGGAAATTAACAATTAATACTGAAGCTTCTAATAATAAATGTAAATTAAAAATAGAAATTTATAATTGTTTTTTGGATATTTACTTAAAAAAAAAAAAAATAGTTTGCATCATTTTGGCTGTGACCCACTGTATGTCTATTTGGTGAAATATCGGGATCAAATTTTATCATAAGAATTATTATGAGTCTAAAGTTTAAGGTTTTAAAAAAAGTTAATGCTTTAATTGTTTGAAATGTTATACATATCGCTCATTTGCTGCAACAGCGATACAGCTCAAAATTTCCAAAGTAACTCATTTGTAAGATATTCGAAGGAAATGATACTCAATAGTTCATATTTATATAGGAATAGGTACAAAGGGCCGAGTGTCAAACGGCCGAATGTCGAAGGGCCGAATGTCGAAGGGCCGAATGGGTCGAAGGGTCGAATTTTTTTGTGCTTAGAAATATAATTTTTTAAATTTATTGTTTTATAATAAAATAAAATATTTTAAGAATACTAAAATATTTTTTTATTTTTCATATTTTTTTTTATAGAATACTTTGTAATTTTTTTTTTTATTAAACATAAATGAATTTCTTATGAATTTATGTATTTTAATATTTTTCATCTTTGAATATTTATGAAATTCCACGTATCCGATCAGCGATACATTTTGGTGAAGGAAAATTTTGTCATGCGCCGCCAGAGACATTCGGCCCTATTTGTCAGCCTTCTGATAATAGGTATATGGTACAAAAAATAAAAAAAATAATTAAATAAAATAATTAAATTAAATAAAAAAATATAATTCTAAAAAAACAAAAAAATCAAAAAAAAATTCGGCTCTTCGACCCATTCGGCCCTTTGACATTTGGCCTTTGGCATTTGGCCTTTCGACATTCGGCCCTTCGACATTCGGCCCTTCGACCCATTCGGCCCTTTGATATCATACCTTTTTATAATTTTGACTTACTCTCTTGTAGTTATTTTTAGCAAATTAGGTAAATATAAAATATCACTCAATTCGCGAAAAAAATTAAAATTCTCAGATATTGGAAACTAGCTTAAAAAAATTTGCAAAATATTAAAGAATTATAAAAATTATGATCCTATTAAGGATGTAGGAATAGAAAAAATAATATTTTAATAATCAGAATGTAGTTCTATTTACTTTTGAAAAACGTCTTTTTTACAAACAATTTTGAGTGATATTTTCAAATCGCTCTACTGTAAAATAAAAATTTTGGATTGTGTCACTCTTGCAGCAAATGAGCGGTATGCGCAACTATGGCTTTTGGAAAAATTCAAATATTCGTCAAAATACTTGCTACAAATTTCAAGAATCTCAAAAAAGTTACTACCTTAATTATAAGCTCAATATCTAGTGTGGAGGTCATTTCAAAATTATATTGTAAATAAATAAGCGTGGACATATTATGTCGTCTAATGCCCACACTTGGTAACATCTTTGAGATTCGTGGAATCGGCCATAGTGTAGCAAGTATTTTGACGAATATTTGAATTTTTCAAAAATTTTGCTCTTATAAACTTGTGTGGGCCACCCAAAATCTTTTATTTTAATGTGGTTAACTGTTTTAAACAGCTCAATTCGTCCACTATTAGACAACATATGTCCAGCCTTAACATCTCCGAGATTTTCTTAATAGGCCATAGTCGAGCACATTTATATCATTTCAAACAATTAAAGAATTAATTTTTTAATGACCCTAATCATTAGACTATAATTAATATGATACAATTTGATCCTGATATTTGCACCAAATATATATTTTTGATGATCTTTTTTAGTAAAGGTTTGTTATTTACACTTTTCATTGCAACACTTTTTAGAAGGTACCCT
Source organism: Nephrotoma appendiculata (assembly GCA_947310385.1). Taxonomy (NCBI): domain Eukaryota; kingdom Metazoa; phylum Arthropoda; class Insecta; order Diptera; family Tipulidae; genus Nephrotoma; species Nephrotoma appendiculata. The sequence continues at coordinate 90,456,096 of OX371225.1, forward strand.
TTTCGTTAAATTTTGTAGCTATACGCGTTCAATGATTTGTGTAGCTATACTTTTCGTAAAAGGTTCACTTCGGTGCCTTTTAAAAGTATTATTCCTGGTCATATTTCCTATATAGTGGGAAAGCACTGGTTATTGATGATGTTGCATTCCGCTTTTGAGCTTTTCATGTTTTAATATATTTTTTCATATGGTAATTCAGAGCTTATTTTTTTTCTTACAGGTTTTAATATAATTTTCTGGTAGATCCTTATGACCAGCGATACCATTCACATAATATTTTGAATAACAATTCTTCTTGCTACAGTTATTTGCGATACTTTGGCTTTATGAAAAAAACCTGGATAATTTCGAGTAGTTCTTAGTATTTTTGAGAAAAGTCTAGTTATGTTACTTGTAATGCGATTCGAGACAACTTTTTCAGAAAAAAAAATAAAGATAGCACAATTCATCCGGATTAATTTAGAGGTCTGGGTTTTCAACACTTCGAATTTAATGGCTAAGATATTTAATCAGTTTTATGGTTAGTGCTGCGAACGTAATTTACACTTTTGAGTCTAGTGTAAAATTTGTCACAGGACCCATGCGAAATGCAACTGTTACCTATAGAACTCTCTGACATGAAAAAGCTATAATATTTTATATTCTCAAAATCGTTTTTGATTGTGTTTTTTTTATATTTATTTTTTATTTTTCAAAAAAGAACTTTACATTTTCATACAGGAAAATATTAATCAATAATGTAAATAAGTAACAATAAAAAAAGCAAAAGAAAAAAAAAAATATTTTTCGATATATTTTATAACACACAAGTATTTATTAAGTAAATATGCTGTAATACAAAACAACAACATTCAAAAATCAAATGAAGTTCAATGATGACCATCATTATAGTTTGCTAAAAATTCATTAAACAATCTCCTTTTCAAATATAGCTTCAGTTGCGAAATTTTTCTTTTATTCACTTCCAAACTAATAAATAACTTTAAACCTCTATAAAAAGTACTATGTTAAGTAATCTTAAATTTGTAATCAGGAAGGCGAAATAATAGCGTTTAATTAAAATTTCTAAGAAAATTAAAAATTAGTTGCGATAGTCAAGTTTTCAGACACAGAACCAGAGACACCGGTCCTAGGCTGCATTCCAACGTAAACCGCTCAGGTAAAGCAAGTGGGAGTTCTAATAATGCATTTGATCTTTAAACTAACATATGCTTAAAAATTATGGTACTTGCAGTCGAATTGAGTGTTGAAAGAGATCCAATAATTACTTTGGACTTACATACCGCTCTTTAAAGTTCCAACTTCCAGGATTGACGTAAGATCTTTAACGTGAAGCTATAAGAAGGTTTAATTACCAAACGAGTAATACACATGGCCTACAACCGCAAACGCATCTAATTAGATGATTACAGTGATAGGTGAAGACTATGAAACTCAAAAAGGCTGTTTAATTGGTCAAATAAAATCTAGGGTTAGCGCAGTTTTAATACTTCAAACTCTTGACATTTTTTCAATTACAGCACTAGCAGACTCACCAGTTAAAATCCCACTGCTTACCAAACAAAATAGGTGGATCGTTAAATACCACTTTTAATGAGAGAGGAAATGTAGAAGAATGCCTCTCTCTCTCTCTGGCACTATATCCCTTCAAAGGATTTGGACGCCTCATATGAGGTTTCATAATCATATTTTGATTTCGGATAATGAGTGATTAATTCATTGATCCTAAACCAGCCGTGACATTTTTTCCTAGTCACCACCGGGAATCGAACCCGGGATCTCCGTTTGCTGGAGCAAGCATACTGACCACTTTACCACCGGGGCGACTAGAAGAATCCCAAGTACCCAAAATTACGACAGATTTGCCGTATTGATATTTAACTTGCTGTGTGCTATTTTAACATGCGACTTGGCTCACGTAAATGCTATTTTGATGGGAGTGCAATGCAGCAAGTACTTTCACACTGAATTCAGTATTCTGTTCCTCAAAAATTCATTACTTTTGATTTTTTTCCAATATCATCCCTGGCACAGTAGAGTAAGCCTACTAAAATACCAAAAATATATATTTGTCATAGTTTTACATGAAATTAAAGTTAGCTAATTCCCAGACTTTCATTAGAAAAATGATAAGCTTGTTGTCATATATTTTGCAATTACTTCTTTTAATTAGTTATTTGACTTAAATCCACATCATAAGTAGCACGTAGCGAGCTTCAACTCGAATTAATTTTCGTTTTCTCCTAAACGTTATCTACAAGCCAAAAAAATATTTCGAGATGGAAAGGCATTGATATCTGAATCCGAAGTTGTAATTTCTGTAATATTCTATGACAGATAAGAGAAGATAGATTCTAGGAGACTGCGCTTGGAATCCGTGTAATATTTTTACAAAATTCTTAAATCTCCTTTGCCTCTTACAACTATAAGTAAAGATGAATGATTTTGGCAGGTTGCATTTTGTGGAAAATTGTAGCTGCTGCACTGAAGAACAAATGCATAAATGACGAAGGTTCATCCTAGATAACAAAGAATTATGTAGTAGTAACGTTTCTGAAACACCATGTGCCACATCATTACCCATGCATCTCGTTTTTTAATAGAGCGATTTACTAATTGCTCGATGTTTGAATATTTGTTGCACAGCATATCTTCCCAATCAGAGGTTACTCCGTACTCAAACATTCAAAACACTTTTCTTGGTTAAGTAAAATGTAAGTTTTTAAATCCAAGCAGGCTAAGATTTCTATCATATAAGTAACCACAATGATCGGCGTCAAACCAAATTTTTTTTATATTTTTTGAAGCGCAGGCTGACTTTCACGATCTCCATAGTGACATTCAATACAAATCAAAAACAACTGAAGGCATACCGGCCCCATTTTAATTGATATCATAGCGAAGCAACGTGAACAGCGCCCGATATTGTGTTTCAGCTAAGAAGAAAATTGTTGTTTTAGCTAGTTCATCCCTAAACTTAAAATATGTAAACTTTTGGTGTTGGGTAATGTTTTATTTTGAGTGAGAGCTAGATTAAAATGTAGCACTTCGAGAATACAAAACAGTATTTTTGCAATTGTGTAGAACGGTAGTAGTACAATAGTATCACTGCATATGATCTTTAATTGGAATTTTATTGATATAAAGGATCGTTCGATAATTAGTTATTATTTTAATTTCTGCAAAATTATCGATTCCTCGTTGAACGAGAAAGGTAAATTTTCTGCCTTAAAAGTACTAGCTGTTAAAATTTCCTGGTTTGAAAGTATGAGTCTTCCAATACGGACGCTTGATTTTTGTTATAGCAGCCAGTTGAAAATCGTGCGCAAATCGTCAAATTTTATTTCCAAAATATGTGCTCCGTTCGAGAAACGTTCGGCGCATTACGTGACTTTTATCCTCGCCACAACTGTCGTGCCGAGTTGACTATTCTACATTTCGTGGCCAAATTCGGGTCAACCGATTCTATTATATAATTACCTAACACTCGTAAGACATCGAAAAACAAGGTTTGATGAAAAGATGGGTGCTGTGCGTGAGTAGAACTTGGCCTTTCTGCAATTTCATCTTGGTGAATTTCGTACCGGGACTTGGGTCTGCACCCGTATAAAATTCAACTGACATAATTGAATTATTTTTAGGTAATCAATCATCCTACACCGTCTATCCGAGGAATATATCTTTGAAAAAATGCAACAGCATGTTTATACATCAGCATGTTTATAGTCCATCTTCAATTATTAATCTTGAATTCAGTATTGTAAAATATCTACCAAAAGCTACCTTGCCAGTCACGAAAAAGTCACAAAGAACATTCAATCCAACATAATTCTTTTGCAAAACGGATTTAGAAGTGTATTTAATTGATAAAATTGTGAATTGCAAATAAAGATACCATTTGATCAAAAATATTTTCCTTAAAAACTGTAGTGTTAATATAATAAACAATATTATGATAAAATATTAAAAATAACACAATAATAAATAAATATAAATCAAATTATTAAACGTCTTTTATTATTTATGTTAAAGCATTACGCAGTTTACGAAAGATCGGCTTCCATGTTTTTCCCCGGCAATGGTATTGGGAAGAACGTACCAGCTTTTCATAACCCCAGATATTTAAAACCTTTTCCTTAGGCCTCTCCCAAAGTACCTCGAAGGCCTAGCACCTTAATTATCGATGGTGCCATCCTCGAAACTACTAATCGTTCAAGAAGCTAAATGCTAATTCATCCAATGTAATTCTCAATGCACACAAACTAAAACTACTTTCACCAACCATTTTTATTATAAATTATTATTTATTTAATTACTTTATTTTTGTTATTTCTAAATTATTAATTGAACCTGGGAATAATTTTTAATTGCATTTGGAAATCTGTTTTTTTCAATAGTCACTGTCTTACGTAATATGTCTTTCTCCAAGGTTTCTACTGAGTTTAATTTAATTAACTTTTCAAAGTATAGCAAAGTATAATACTCGTTTAAGTCAGGTTTAAATAATTCGATTTTGTAATAACCACTTAAGTTGTAAAAATCTACCTAGCATTCGCTAAAACGGAAAAACAGTTTAGGAATAAAAAATTACACGAGTTAGTTACGCGAATATTTTATATTAATTTTTAATTTCTAATAGTGAATCTTTTAGAAAAGGAAAAGTCTCTATATTGTAGACATAAGCGATTATTTCTTATTTCAAATAGTTTTATGCGTTTCCTTATACATAGTAAGTTAAGTGTTTATACCAAAGTCGAAATAGATATTTTAAACACCTATGATACTTAGGTTGTTTTGCATAAATTCTTTGTAAGTACTAAATACTAAGTATTAAATCTTAAGTGAAAATAAGTTATTGTTCCCAGGAAAATTACTATTTTAATAGACAAAATAAGTTATTTAGATTAATTTTATTTGTAGAAAATAATTCTTATAGAGGCGATTTAGAGTGAATTGATAGTGTAATAAGTGGTTTTATGTGTTTTCAATAAGAATAGTTGAAAGAATGTCGGCTCGTTCTAAAAAGTCATGAAAATGGCATTGGGAATGTCCAAGTCAAGTGGAAGTAATTTTTAACAAGCAGTTATATATACATCGCACATCGGTCCCAACAGCCTGCACCTAACTAATAATAACAACGGCCAACGCGTCACCGACCTGGCAATAACATACAACTTAGTTGTATCAAGTACGTTTTTCCCACATAAGAGAATCCACAAAGTAACGTGGAGATCGAATGTTGGAAGAACAGAAAACCAAATCGATCACGTCATGGTGTCCAAGAGACACTCCACCAGCATATCTGACGTGAGATCCTACAGAGGTGCAGACATGGACAGCGATCACATGCTTGTCATATTTAAGTATAAGTGCAAACTGTCATGTACGTTTAAAAGACAAGCACAAAAGACCGTTCGATGGAATATCGATGCTCTAAAAGACCAAACGTCACTGCAGAGTTGCCAATCAGCTGTCACTAATTATTTAGACCGGCCCCATAACAACGAAGAAGCTCCTCCTAACATCCAGGAGCAGTGGCACGCTATACAGTCAGCCATAACCACCGCGACGCAAAATACCATCGGAAGAAGACCTCCGAGGCCCCGCAATGATTGGTTCGATGATCAATGCCGAAGGGTCATCGAAAATAAACGAACGCTTCGTGAAAACTGGTTGGCTCGAAACACCAGAAGCACTCTAGCAGAATATATCCGCGCTAGGAAAGTCTCGACTAAATTCCTTCGACAAAAGAAGCACGAACATATGAGATTATGCATCGAAAACATCAGCTTCCAAGCGGAAGTAGGAAACTCAAAGGACTGTTTTGCTAATGCCAGGAATCTTACTAAAGATTTCCACCCAAGAAGTACAGCCATCAAAGACGGGAATGGAGAGCTGAGAACAAACGTGGCTGATGTTCTCTCAGTATGGCAAACCTACTTTCAAAATCTGCTAAATCGGAATGACAAAGTGACCCCCATTAGAGCAATAGCTCCGCCAGGTGAAGAGGTCTTTGTCGAATATCCCACAGTAGAGGAAGAAGACGCAGCTATTAGTCGATTGAAGAACGGCAAGGCACCCGGTCTCGATGGAATCTCCGCAGAATTAATAAAACTCGGAGGCGCTACTCTTGCAACAAGTTTATACGATCTCGTCGTTTGTATTTGAGACCAAGAAGAGTTGCCGGAGAATTGGAAGACCGCACTCATATGTCCGGTGCATAAAAAAGGCGACCGTCTTAAATGTGAAAACTTTCGTGGCATAGCTCTACTGAACACTGCTTACAAAGTGTTGGCTAATGTTGATTTGCCAGACTCATCCCTTTCGCCGAAAACATCATTAGCGACTTTCAGTGTGGTTTTCGTTCCAATCGATCGACCACTGACCAGTGTTTCACCATGAGGATGATCTTGGAAAAATGTTGGGAGTACAACATAACCATACATCAGCTATATATAGACTTCAGACAGGCGTATGCCAGTATAAACCGCGACAACCTATGGGAATCCCAGACACACTCATTTCTCTGTGTAAATTAACAACGTCCGGGTCTGTATGTAGTATCGTAATTGAAGGATCTGTGTCAGACCCCTTTGAAATAACATCTGATGTTCGACAGGGAGATGCACTCGCTCCTGTGCTGTTCAATCTGGCGCTTGAGTACCTAGTGAGGAAAAGCAACATCGAAACTTCACGCTGTGTATTTAATAAGTCAGGCCAAATTCTTGGATATGCAGATGATATCGTGCTTCTTGGCCGAAGACCTAGCGATATCAAAGACAGTTTCATACTGTTGGCGCCCATAATTTTGATAGCGTCGAAAACTTTAAATACCTCGGGTCAGTTATAACATCGTCGAATGATATGCAGGCAGAAATAAAAGCCCGAATCACTGCCGGACAGTCGTGCAAGCTCGCACTATATAAAGCACTAATAAGACCTGTGCTGACTTTCGGAAGCGAGAGCTGGACCATGACCTCTATCGATTGTAGATTATTATCTACCTTCGAAAGGAAGGTTATCCGTTCAATCTTTGGTCCAATTAAAGTTGCGAACAACGAATATCGGATTCGTATGAATCACGAAATAAAGCAACTCCTCGGAGGCAGCAATATCATCGGATTAATCAAATCCAATCGAGTGAGATAGCTCGGCCACGTTACAAGGTCTCCACAACAACGGATGATAAATAAAGTGTTCCACCAACAACCAGCCGGAGTACGTCGTAGAGGAAGACCCCGACTACGCTGGCGTGACGATATCGAACCAGATCTACGAACACTAGGATGTCGAAACTGGAGGACGAGAGCGGTGGATCGAGATGGATGGAGGGCCTTAGTGCAGGCAGCGAAATCCCTTCATAGGATGTGAAAGCCAGAGAGTTGTAAGTTCAGAAACGGATTCAAATATAAAATTATTTTTGGAATACGTCAATCCAAGCATTTAAGGGAGATGCAACTGATGCTGCTAATATTGATGATAATTTAATTGATAACGCAGAATCAGATGCAAATGAGTTTAATGATTCTGATGTTGACCCAAATTCTATGCCATCGTATTTGGATGAACTTGATAGTTTGTCGAGCACTTCAGATGCCACTGGAAATTGTAAATGATTTGGAAAATGAAAATTAAAAGCGATATGTACATTTTTTTTCTCAAAATAAACGTAATCAATGAGAACTTGTAAACCTCTTGAATACTGCTTAAAGCTCTGTAAAAGCAAAATTTCGTTCTAAAAACAAAGATAAATTTTTGACCAATAGTGGGCCTTAGACTCATATTGACAGCGATTTTTTTTTATCTCAGATCTTCTAAAACTGAAAGACAAAAAGTCTCGGAGAATGATGAAAAGTACGACTGCATCAAGAAACCGTATGCACTCAATGGGCGCTTTCAGGCCCCCTCTCAGGATTAGTGAAGTCAGCGGCAATTTGATTTGAAAACATCATAGTGCTAAACATTTCCATAATGTTGGCTTCGATTTTACTCAACATGTTCCCAACTGTTAGGTGTCCTGAAAGAGCCTAATCTACTATCAACTCGAATTAGACAAAAGATTGGTTGTATGTAGTATGTCAAAAAAGCTTTCGATGTTGTTTTGGTGAAACGGAAATTATTTAAAAAGCGTCGTAAAAAACTGAGTTCACCAATATCATTTATGGATCATCACATCAAGTCACATCGACAGGAGACTTATTGTAAAGTTTTCGAACTTATTTGGGACTTTCTACAAAAATGAAATTTTATTTGTTTTATATAATAAAGCAAGCTGTGAAAAATATGTTCGAAATTTAAAAAAAAACAAACAAATTGTTTTTGCCAGATTTTGGGCACAAATTTATTTAAATTAAAATGGCAAATAAACGAAAGTTGTATACTTCACGTTGTAAGTACAAATAACTAAATTATGTTTTCTATATTTATAATCTACACCTGTCTATTTGATGAAAACACATTTTATTTAAGGGACAGAACAGGAAACATTCTTTCTAATTGACTGCAGAATAAAAGAAGAAACGTCATTTAAGAAGAAAAATGTTTTACCAAAAGAGTTATGGACGTAAGTTTTTGAATAATAGATTTCCATCTATGTTCGTGTATATGTGTATCTTTTATTATAGAAAAATATCCGAAGAGATCAATATTTCAAAAGATGGCGGAGAATGTTTAAAAAAGTGGAAGAATTTTGTACAAAAGTATAAGGAATTGAAGGAGCCAAAAACCGGACGAGGCATGACGGCAAATAAAGTTACCTCGAAGAATTGGGTATTCTACCCAAAACTGAATGATCACTTGGGTGGTCGTCATACCATTGCACCCGTAACATTACTGCAAACAATTCATGATGAATTGCAGTACGAACATGTAAAATATCTGGCGGTTTCTGATAACGAAACAATTCATGAAACGGAACTAACCAAATCAAGTACTAATAATATCGCAACAACATCCAACACGATGAAATCTGGTTGCAAAGGAAAAGCAAAAATTTCTAAAAACACTGATCATTTTTTGGAATATTTAAAGGAAATAGATGAAAAAGTGTTGAAGGAAATTACAAAAAATAATATAATAATAGAAAAAGTGTGCAAAAAATACTTTCCAGATATAGATCTATCCGATACAAATGCAGAATAAATATTTAAAATTTTATTGAGTAATACAAAAATTTCTTAGAGTTGTGTATTTTGTAAAATGCAGTAATAAAATTAATTTAATAACGACTAATACAGAGAACAAGAGTATTTAATTAATTACATCAGTGAAAAAACAAACAATTCCGACATTAGATAGAAGCACATATTATATCTCTCTGTTGAACAGCTGACTCTGTAATATTAGCAACGATATTTGCTTCTTCGTCTTCTTCCAGGGCGATCTCATTATATAAAACGTCACCCATACTTAAACACACATTGTGTAAAATACAGCACGCACCTATGACTTTACAGTTTCTTTCCATATAGACAGTTCCAAGCTTCTTAAGAAAATAGACCCCCATCTCGTTTTTAACATCCCAAATGCTTGTTCATAGCGATCCTGGCTTTGCTATGCAAATGGTTATATCTTATTTGAGCATCATTAATGTGATTTCTTTTATAAGGCGTCATAATTGCTATAGGATTAGTCGTGCATTGATAGCCACTATCGCCAAGTAAAAAATATCCAGCGGGAGGATATTTTGCGAGTTTGTAGATGTTGCTATTCCTCAACACACGTTGATCATGAACTGATCCCGGAAATCCGATGCAGAGATCTATACATTTTTTTTGATGGTCACAGACAGCTGAAAAATAATAATGTTGTAAACTTATGTGGCTCAAGAAAATTGATTACCTTGAACTTGAATGGAATAATCTAATTTCCGGTTAATATATTCGTTGTGATGTGCCACTGGGCACTTCATTTTAACATGAGTACCATCTATAGCTCCCACCGCTTTGCTGAAAGCATCTGATGTAGCCCGTGTCGCAAACCCATTACCAATTTCACTTAATTCGCTGAGAGTTGGTAAATGGATTATTTTTTGTAAGAGAGACTGAAAAATATCTAAATATTTGTGACAAATTTGAACTGATGTCGTTTTAGGAATGTTCATAGTGACGGATAATACTCGGTAATTCGTGCCGCATGCTAACCAAAACAGGAACACTATAAGTTCTATTTCCTTTTGATACCCAGAGCGCTTACTTGGGATGATTTCTAAAACTTTTTTGAAAGTGCAGTGGTTCATTCGTAAATGTTTTCTGGTCAAACGACAATCTCCATTAATAATTTTTGCAAGAATTCTCAAATTGAAATTCGTGTTACAATATTTCAGATGCTACACAAAATATTTAAATTAGATAAATACTAACATTATAAAAACTTTATGTGTGAAATTACTCACCTTCCGTATATGACGATCTATCAAATACCATTTTATATCAGCATCACATTTTAGTAGTTCTGAATAAAGTGTAATATTCCGATTGAGCATGATTGCTACCACAAACAATTGGCTGCGGCGGTTTTCCATTTCAAAAATTGTACAATATTATTATAATTATTGTACAATTAAACCGCTCTTTAAAATGAAATGTATATTTTACTAGCAAATTTAAAAACATTAAAAACAAACAATTAATAAAAAGTGACGGTAATATAAATAAGTCCTGTTTTGAATTGGACCGGCAAATGACTTATTTTACAACGCCATCTTGAATACGTCAAATAAGTCGACTTATTTGAAATAAGTCTTGAATTGGACCCCAGTCTAAGTAGTTAATGACTTTCTTTATGTGATAATTGTATTTATATGAATATTTTATAGACCGGTTTCGGATTATCGTCCATCTTCAGTCTTCATTTTACTACTCAAAATTGTTTACACGCCAATCTAACCTTGAGAAAAATGTACGGATTGTATCGATCAAAATATGAAAATCCTGTAAGTCTTTTAAAAGTTTACGGATATATTTAAAGGTAAGGGTTTTGCAATTCAAAATATCTTGGTAATTTTTTTAATTTTGATCATTTTTATCTAGAAATGGGCAATTTATAGCGAGAAATAATACGTGTAGTTTTGCTGTATCTTGAAAACTAAAATTGACATATGGAAATGAAAATGAAACAGATGCTTTGAAGTTGGAACAATCAACACATCACATGGAATCTGATATAGGATTTAAATAGAAGGATAATTGGTTGGTAGTATCGAAATGAAGTATCTATTAATATAAACAAACATGAATGTCGTTCTGTAAGCGCCCATTGTGGACATACAATCTAACAATTCTTGATGCCACTGATATACCATATTGCTTTATGTGGCGCGAAGTAATAGTAGGCCTCGGTGGAAAGGACAGCATCACGTCCTTACAGACATCTAACTCAACTATCCCAAGATCCCGGATAATCCTGGTAAAGAACAAAAACGAAGAAAAGTAACGTCAAGGCGAGAGATTGACGCAAACAAGTTCGTTTGGCGTAAAACCATATGGCTAAGATACTCAAAATAACATTTTTCAGTCCTTGAGTATAAAAGCACATTGGATGATCAGTTATTCAAAAAATTAAACTTATGTTGCAAGGGTTCCTGTTAAAGTAGCAGATTTGAAATCCGCTTACACTACAACTATTCAAATTAGCAAAGAAAAAATGAGGGACTATTTTAGATCTGGTACCATTTATAGATCCCAATTTTCACGAATTTTATACATCATAATAGTGTATACAATGTTTCATTTCTCATTCGCAAAAATTTTTACAATGCAATGTTTTAAAATTTATTATAGTTTGTTCTATGAAGTTTAAAAATAATTGTTTGTGAAACTTCTAATAAAAGAAATTATGCTAAATAATATTGCTTTGTTTTATTTTATATGTATCAGCTTGAATGTGTTAATCACTTGAGAGCACCTGTTCAGGAAAAATGTAGTTTAACCGTCTTAATTTCAATAAATGTACTTTTTATAATTTTTCATAATGGCTTAATTGAGATAAGATTTAAGAATTTTGAAAACGTTGTTTGGAACAATCGTTTCAGTTGGTTTTAGCATATTTATTCGAATAACTGGAGAATTTCGCCTATTCTCTTTGTACAAAAATTTGTACAAAACAACAATAACTACAACATTTTAATGATATCTTAAATTAAACTTTCATAATGCTCTACTGAAAGGTAAGTAAATGGACTTAACTGGTTTTGCCTTTGAAGTAAAAATAATTTTGCTGTAAAAATAATTATTGGAGAAAGAACTATTACTAAAGGTTAAGAAATACCGCACATAATGTATGTTTAGCTCGTCTTTAAATCCTAAGCATCAGGATACGAGACTAATTTACTTCTTAAAAATCACTATACATTAATTACACATCATTTAATAAAATACAAAACTATTACCTTTCATCCCTAATATGACTAAACTACAGAGATTAATACCTGGTAACCTATGATCCTTACAATACTAAAGCAACCCTAGTTATTCAAAAGTATAATCTAAAAAACTTGTACCCAGAGTTTCATACAGTTACTTGTTGTTCCCCCTCAGAAATTTAGGGTAACGAAAGTTGGTATCGATACTTATTTTGCACCCTTAAATTCAAATATATAAAGTCTGGGGTAAAAAAAAACTGTACAAGTGTATATACACATCCATTCCAATAGAGTTTTTGATTTACACCGTCATAACGCATTTATAATTGTTTAATGGAATTTTAAATTATAACCGTATAATCACGAATTAACCTTGAACCAATTAACAATTTCTCGTTAAAATACAACCCGATTTCATTTTCAATAAAACCAATGTTTTTTTTTTAAATATTTCGTTACTGTCTAATAAAATGAAAATTGAATAATTTAAAATACTCGTATGTTAAATAAAAAATTAAATATTTAATACAAAAACCTTCACCTAGTGACAGAAAGGGCAACACCAAAAATAATTTGGCCAAACAGTGTGGTTGCGTATAATGTTTATATTATAAATATCCCAAATAAATTTAAAAATTACACAATACAGCTGATAAATGATTATTATTAACATTACAAACAACACTACCAACAACAATGGAACAGTTTGTATATTTGCTTCTACGATTTTTTTTAAACTGCCCCAAACACTTGTTGACACCATTTTTTTTTATTTAAAATGTAAAAAATTTCACTTTTATCTGCTATTTAAAAATTAATATAAAATGAATTTTAAAAAAATCGGAATAGTGGAGACTAGATTCAAATAAGTTTTTTTTTTGATTTTGGATACCGTTGATTATTCACAAAATTTAAAATAAAATTGCCAGAAATGAAATAAAAATAGTTTTTTCGCCGGATAATAAAATATATCTTTCGTTTTGAAAACCTGGAAAACGACTTTTTCGAAATAGTGAAAAAACGGTTTAATCAAACTGGGATGAAACTATTGTAAATTTTATAAGTAAGCCAACACTCAAAACTCTATATCATACTCGACCGTTTGTAAAGTAGATTTTAAGATTGATAAGTCAATAATAACTTATCAATCTTAAAATCTACTTTACAAATGGTATGATGTAGAGTTTTGAGTTGTTTAATGAAATTATCCAAATGTGTTAACATACTCACAGCTTAAACAGCATAGACAACAGAGCGGATTGCTAATGCGAGTAACTTTGTTCGCAAAGATTCTAATAAACAAATTTAAAAAATCTGGCATAAACTTTCCAATTATGAAAAAAAGAATTTGTTTTTCGAAGAAAATTGTACGCGATTAATATTATTGCATGTGCTAATGGAACTCTTATTCGTCCTTCGCAAAAGTAATAATAATTTATTTAAATTTTCCTCTATTTCTATTTTCGCGAATAAACCTGCAAACGTTCAAATTCATATTTAATTAATGAAATTAAATAATTTCAATGCATATTGCCGATGTTGAATTACATCGAATGAGTACACATACAATTTTAAATTCTTCTCTAAAGGTCACGTCGGATAATTTGGTTTTAGAGCTTTGGTAAATTTCTAAACCCATTACCATTCATCGTTCAGCGGTTATGTCTACAAAATACTAAAGGCAAATTGGCGCAGTTTATTGTGAACATTTGACAATTTGAATGAATGGAAGTAGTAGCTACCTCGTTTTAATTTTTATTATCAAAACCTGCCATAAAGATTCATTATTTTCACCATCCCCTAGCCATTTGCTCTTTGCAAACACGAGAAAAAATAAAAAAAAAATGTTTAGCATGCTGAAATATCACATATGTGATAGTGAAATTTTATGTACTAATTTTAAATAATAAACAATCATTTATCATAAGTTTTTATCGAGAAATTGAATCTTATAGTTTGGGAAATGAAAATTCATAAATCTTAAATTAAATCGTCAGCCGAACATTAAGATTTGGAGTTACAATAAGCTGCAATTGGATTTTTCCGCGAACTCATATCCACTCTATTTTGACTAATTTTTTCCATCTTGTTGGAGATGAACCAACTTTTATTTTAAATGTACAGTGCTGGGAAAAAAAATTGGGCAAACATATTTTATTGCAAATTGGAGTCTTATTTTGCTAAAATTACAAAATTTTTGAACGCAATTGGCTTATTGTTTCATTTTAAATACATGTATGACGTAATTTTTTGAAAAAAAAATGTACCTGCAATATTGGGGGGAAAACCTCGAAAAATGCCAAAATATTTAAAATACGTTGATTGGAGAGTTAAAGTAATGGAATAAATTAAACTCTTATTTTTTAATTTTTTTTTTTGTTTTTTATTGATTTATAGAAGTTCTATTTTTAATATTAATATTTTGTTGGACCGCCATTTGTTTTTATTAAACCGCAACAACCCCGCAACTGATGTGCAAAAAATTGGTCAAGCAATTATTTTATTTTACGCCTACCGTTCTTGGCCGACATTAGGGTGCAGATGTTTTACTGCCTGTAATTTTTTTTTTTTGAGTAAAAATAGTGCATATTTTGTAAGATTAAGTTATTCTGTAAGTGATCCTAGTCAAATAAAGAATAAAGTGCTGTTTTAGTTAAAAAATGGGAAAAGTTGGTGAGCAGTGTAAAAGCAATATGTTGATTTTGGCGCGAGAAAATGTAACCACGCGTGAAATAGCAGAAAGATTAAACAATCCTAAAAGTACTGCCGCGTGGAATATTAAAAAAATGTGAGAGATGGGCTGTACACAAAGAAAGAAAGGCTCTGGAAGGCCCAGAAAACAACGTCAGTGGAAGATCGTTTCATAATACTACAATGTCGTCGGAACTGTTTTAAAACTTCACCGGACATAAGACGGGATGTTGAGCGAGCAACGGGAAAACAAATTTCAGCCAGCTTAGTGAGAAAAAGACTTGTTAAAGCTGGTTTGAGTACACTTAAACCAGTCCAGAAGCCTGAGTTCACATTACTAGTGAAAAAACAACTTTTGCTATGGGCCTAGGAGCATGTTTCTTGGACTCCAGAGATGTGGAACGATGTGATTTTCCCCGATGAATCAAAATTCAAGCTGCATGTTGTAGATTGGAGAATTCTCGTAAGAAGAAATCCGGGCGAGAGGCTCGGCAACGAATGTCTTTTAAGACTTCCAGAGAAAAATGAAGGAGTTATGTTCTGGGGATGCTTTTCTGGAAATGAAACCGGTCGATTGTGCTTCCTTAGTTCCAGCATTACAGCAGCTGTTCATCTGCAGGTCCTACACAACGAATAGGAGCCTTGTGAGTTATTAAATTTGAATGGTAGATAGAAAAATTGACTTTCAGATAAACATAAATAATTTGTTAAAAACTTGTGTTTTTTCTTATCTCTTCATTTAAAGGTAAAAAAGTACTTCGAAGAAAGAAGTATCGATGGGTTGAGCTGGCCCTCGTTTAGTCCAAACTTAAATCCCATGGAAAATATTTGGTCTATATTGAAGCTAGAAGTAGCAAGAAAGCGCCCAGAATCGATTCAAGCTTTAAAAAGTTTATTGATGACGATTTGGGAATCCATATCTCCTTTGACTTTGAAAAATCTATCAAATTCAATGAATCGGAGGGATATCGCTGTAATAAAAGCAAATGGCGGTCCAACAAAATATTAATATTAAAGATAGAACTTCTATAAATCAATAAAAAACAAAAAAAAAATTAAAATAAATTTTTAGTTATTAAAATATTTATTTATATAAATAAAAATAAAAAACATTAAACATCAATTTTGTTAAAATCTTTTCATGTGTGATAATTAATTTATAAATTTTTTTATATATTTTATTAGAGACCGGTTTCGGAATAATTTACTCCTTTGTCAATCTATTATATTTAACTATTACCAAATTAGCATGTAACTTCGCTATATATACCAAGTTCTATCTTTATTGGTGTTGGTAATGATTTAAAATAAGGTCATAAAGTCTGTTTGTTTAGTGTTGATTTTTTCGTTCAGTAACATCGGATTATCTTTATGTCTGTATATTTCCAATTCTTCATGTCGGTCCATATTTTGTCCTTTATGTATGCGTTCGATGTAATACATTTAGATTAACGTCTATGTTACTATACGTATGTTTCAAAATATCTACCTGTTTGTTCTATATAAATATTAACGAAATAATAATAATAACGAAATTGAAATATTAAACAAAGGCCAATACTACTCCAAGTAACAGCATTAAAGAACATAAAAAACAATTTTTGGAGCTGGAAAACAAAAAACTAACAGAGAACATCAAGATAAAATTCGGACGGAAATTATCAGCAAAATCAAAAACAAAGTCGTAAATACGAATGAACAACGTCAACACTTAACGGAAAATAAAACAATAGGCTGCATTATGAAGAAATTATTGGACAATTACTTAATACTCACGAAAGCAGACAAAGGCAGTACAATGGTAATAATGAACGTAGACGAATACAACTTAAAAATTAATGAGTATATACACAACAACAACATCGAAGAACTACAGAACGATCCTACAGTTAATTTCGTAAAAAATATCAACAAAGCAATTAACAACTCATCTAGTATACTGAGCAAGCGTGAAATGTATTTAAATAAAATGATTAAACCAAGTGCACCGCAGATAACGGGTCTACCAAAATTGCATAAAATAAATACACCAATTCGACCGATCACAAATTACACTACGTCACCAACCTATAAAATTGCAAAACATTTGAATAAATGGCTAACAAATACCATCAAGTTAGAGAACAATAATCAATTAAAAACAGTATAGCACTTATTGACAAAATCCGTTCTATTAACATGCCGAAAGACTCGCAGTTTGCATCATTCGATGTCGTCAACATGTATATGAATATACCAGTAGCAGATACATTATTAATAACGGCAGATTTACTAAAGGATATCAACGTTGAAAACAAAATAATATCTGAAGCCATAAACTTATTAACTACAATCACTGGCATGAACTACTTCAAACACAAAAACAAATTTTACGCGCAACCGGAAGGATTACCAATGGGAAGCCCACTATCGAGTACTTTAGCTAATATATATTTGAATCATTTTGAAAAAACACACATCATGAACAACTCCAACATGTATAAAAACAATGTCATCTATTGGCACAGATATGTAGACGATATAATATTATTATTCAGAGGCACACATAGACAACTAGATAAGTTACTACACTATATAACCAACATAAATACAAAAATTAAATTTACTTTAGAAACGGAAGTTAATGGCAGCATCAATTTTTTGGATTTAACAGTTAGCAATATTAACCATAAACACAATTTTAAAATCTACCAAAAACCAACACAAACTGACCACACAATCAACAACAGCTCAAATCATCCACACAAACAAAAAACATCAGCATACAGCTACATGTTAAATAGGCTTAATATCATACCAATGCATAATAATGACTACATCAACGAGCTTAACACCATAAAGCACATTGCAATTAACAATGGATATGACACAAATTTGATCGATCGTATCAACATAAGAATTAAGTACCGAATAGAACATCGAAATTTAACAACATTTTACGATGAGAACAACAGCAATGACAAGAAATATGACTCAATGGAATATAATAAGCGAATAAAACATAACAGCGTATAAAACAAGTCAAAAACTTTTAAATAAATTAAAAAAATAACGTGAACAACGAAGCAAATGACACGGGTGTATATAAACTGGTATGTAACTAGTGCGCGATGTTTTATATAGGACAAACAGGTAGATCTTTTGAAACGAGATTTGACGAACATATTAAGGAGATCGGAAAATCACATATACAATCCAATTATGCACAACACCTGACGAAAGAGAAACATACGTATAGTAACATAGACGTTAATCTAAATGTATTACATCGAATGCATAAATGACAAAATATGGACCGACATGAAGAATTGGAAATATACAGACATAAAGATAATCCGATGTTACTGAACGAAAAAATCAACACTAAACAAACAGACTTTATGACCTTATTTTAAATCATTACCAACACCAATAAAGATAGAACTTGGTATATATAGCGAAGTTACATGATAATTTGGTAATAGTTAAATATAATACATTGACAAAGGAGTAAATTACTCCGAAACCGGTCTCTAATAAAATATATAAAAAAATTTATAAATTAATTATCACGCATGAAAAGTTTTTAACAAAATTAATGTTTAATGTTTTTTATTTTTATTTATACAAATAAATATTTTAATAACTAAAAATTTTTTTAAATCATTTGTGATAAAAAGTCGGCAAAAACAATATGGAATCATCCAATTGTCTTAATCTACAAAAACAAAATTAAAAAATAAGTGTTTAATATATTCCATTACTTTAACTCCAATCAACGTATTTTAATTATTTTGGCATTTTTCAGGGTTTTTCCCCTAAATTCCAGGTAATTTTTTTTTTTCAAAAAATTAAATCACACATGTGTTTAAAATGAAACAATAAGCCAATTGCGTTCAAAAGTTTTGTAATTTTAGCAAAATAAGGCTCCAATATGCAATAAAATATGTTTACCCAATTTTTTTCCCCAGCGCTGTATATACTTCAAATATTATGAATAATAACAAACAAGTCTTCAGTTTCTTAACGTTTATGAAAGAAGACAGCTCACCATATAACCATGACAAAAAGGGTTCATGGAGCTCTCCTAAGACAATATGCGCATATTTGTAAAAAAAAAAAAATATGGATATGAACCAAACTTATATTTAAATTTTTTGTAAATAGGGAATTGAAACAAACAAAACTTATATATTGTAAGAATAAATCTAACGGTTAATAGATGGAACCAGCATTCGAAAAGAGTAAATATTTGTTGGAAAATATATTAAGCCCTACTTACCTTACTAGGCAATATTTGAAGTTCCAATTTTTTTTTTGTGAGATACAAAGGCCTCATCATACACATAACATAAAATATTTATGTTGCCGTGTACCATATCCATCACAATTGGGATATCTGGTCAACAAGTGACTCAAAAAAAAAAAAAAAATGAGACCCGAAATATGATAATCATTTCTTTTGCATGAGACACAAATTAGAAAAACATAATTATACAAAAATTTTAACATATTGCAATCGTTTACTAATACCAATATATAGTACATATTTCATGATGAAACATAATTGGGCTACTGAAAGAGGCAGCTTCCATAGGAGCTTTTTCGTATTTTACAAATATTTTAAAAGGATATGATTTATGAGGAAAATTACTATAAACTAAGCGATTCTAATTTAAATTTGTAACAATAGCGGCACACGTCAGTTTACCAAAATTGAAACAGAAATCACGTTTTTTGACAATAAACTGTTTTCCAACAAACATTCTCTCTACAGCCCAGACGGATTGACTGATCGGGGCAAAACGAACTTTATACTTAAGCTTTTTGAATAAATTGGGAAATACATACTAATGTTGTTTGAACGAAATCACCCACCGGAAGTTAAAGCTTCCAAAGAAACTTTTTCGTTGATTGCAAATATTTTGAAAATTATATCATTTATTCAGATTAAAACACTTATTTCAAGAAACATCTGGCCTCTGTTCAGCCCAGCCGGGTTGATTGATCGGAATGAAACTTCAAACTTCATATTTAAGCAATCTCCATAAATTGGAATATCCCTGTGTTGACCGAAATTGGCCCACCGGAGATGGCTGAGGCTAGAGCTATTTTCGTTATTTGCAAACATTTTAAAAAGTATGTTGAAGATTTTATACGAAAAATCTATTAAAAGCAAAAGGATATCAAACAAACAGTTCAGATTATTTTAAAATTTTACCGGATATGACGAGTTTTGACAAAAAAACGTTAATTCACCAAAATTCGGCATCTTATAGTTTTTTGATTGTTCGGAATACAATTTCTAACTTAAGCTTTATCTATTACTTTCGGGATCCTGGCGAAATGTGGTAGAAATCTGTGTACCGGAAGTGGCACCTTAATTCGGATTTATCAATTACCGATTAGAAATGTTTCTTAGAATGTTAAATTTAAGATTATTTAGCAGATTTTAATTAAACATCAGATGCGGTTGGTTTTGTGCCATTTTTGAACGATTGGTATGAACTAAGCATCAATTTAGTTAGTTGGAAATTTAGACAAAAAAATCGACATGAGGCACATAGCATAAAACTAATTTTAAGGCTAAATTTTTTCACCAACAAGGGTTGACCTTGCTGGTTTTCTGAAATTTAAGCAGGAATAATGGTTTTTGATTATACAAGACAGTTTTACCAAATGTCCCGTAAATTTAATTTTTCGCTTTAGAAATCTAGTGCGGTACGTATATTCGAGATATATGTATACATTTGTGGTAAAAGAAAGTTGTGTATTGGCCATAATATATTCACCCATGTATTTTTTGTATAAATTGTTGTTTTGTACAGCTTGAACATATTTTGTATTTCATTTTCTTCCATTATAGGACTATTTTTATGATCGAAATTCTGTTTTTTTTTGTCATAAAATATTATCATAAAACGAGAACTATGATATTTGCAATTTGTATTTATTTGTTCGAGCAATCCAAAAAGAGTAAAAGTTGCGTTTGTCGTAAGTAATAGTTATCACACTCTCATAGAGTAACTGTTGTTTGCGCCATTTGTCCCGGCGGCATCATCATTGAGGATGCTAGAGGCAATGCTGTAACAGTTACTAACCGCGATCGGAACATGTTGGAAAACTTAAAAGTAAAAACATATATTTTTGTCGATTTTTATCGGTATGTTAACTAATGGCCAATTTATGATTAATCAGAATAATTCCTCAAATGACTGGTGCAATAACTATCAACGTTAGACGATAAGTGTGAGACATGTCGTATATCGTTCTTCTTTCATGACAATGTCTTAAGCGAAACATGTATGACATGTCTTCTACGTTTCTCATTCTATCAAATACATTTTAAGGGGACATAGCACTTTCAAAATTGAAAAAAAAAGTTTTTCAAAGATTTTTTTTAATGGAATAAAAAGAGATATCTTTTAATGAAACTTTCCATTGACATTTTATTTAACTGAAAAAAAAAATTTTTTTGATTTTTTTTAGCCCAATGTTGTCTGCTACAAGGGTTTTCCAAAAACACTGAATATTCGCGGCGTGCATCATAACTACTCTCAGAAACGTCTGAAAAAAACGGGGTTTTATTCAGCATTAAATCGCCCTTGGAATGAACTAAAAGGAAAAAAATTGGTTGAAAAATAAAAAAATGGCGGCATTTTTCGAAAATCCAGCTTTTTTCATCCCCCCAATTAGTTGTAACTCAAAAAATTGGAAGCCGATTATTCCTTCCGTAGTTCATTCTGAGCAGAAATATATGTAGAGCAACCTGTTAAAATTTTAGAACGATTGGATAAGTAGTTTTTTCTCAATCTTGCACGCCAACTTGAAAAACGTCATTTCGCGATAACCGCATATAAAAATGACTTTGGCGCGCTTCGCAATAAATAAAATAATTTTTTTTTTGAGATTTTCATGTTTATTTCATTAAAATCATGTTTTTAAACGTTCATTCTAACATAATCTATCATAAAAAAAATTTCGATTTTTTGAAAATTTGAAGGTGCTATGTCCCCTTAAAATGGCCGGAGGTAAACAATGGGAAGAAATTAAAAATTACATTTCATTTCATTTTCACTCCTCATCAGAACGCTATCGTAATTATTTTAATAAGTAAATTTTATTATTTGTTGCTTACGTTTGTTACGTTTTGTTTATCGAAAAGGTAGGTACACCTTTTGTATTGTTTTATTAGGAAAATTTTAGAATAACATCTTATTATTTTTTGTATATTCGATAGAAATGCAAAGTTCAGCCATGATGGCTATTCTTGAAATCGGTGGATATTTCCGCATGCGGATTATAATTTACATTAAAATTCTTTATATTATTCGAATTTTTCGCCGGCTACTTAAATCGTTTTTTCAAATTTACTTGCAAGTTTTTTATTATTTAGATGAATAAATTCGCATTGATTTACCCAGTTGGAAATTTCCACCGATTTTTGTTTAGTAGTGAAATAAAAATAGAAGATTTGCAAGCAAATTTTAAAAAACGATTAAAGTAGCCGGTTGAAAAATTAGAATTATATAAAGAATTTTAATGTAAATTATAATCTGCATGCCACCCAGTAACACCATCACAAGTGTCGGAAACATGATTCTAATTTTTTTTAAGGCAACAACCTAATATTATATAAATGGTTATTTTTTTTTATAGATTATGAATATTATTCATTTAAATAAAATGTTTTCATTGCATATGTTATGTGGCATGTACGACGCATAATACAAGATGTCTGGAGATACATTTTTGTGTTGTATTGAACATATACACAATTGAATTCATCTCAGAAAAGTCATTTACGGATCATGTCACATAAGACTCGTCTATGGCATCTCACATACGACGATTCATCTCAGATATGTCACAAATGAAAATTAGTCCCCTTATTGTAATGAACAATTTTCCTGCTGGGAAGTTGCGAGAGAAAAGGAAAACAATATCAAAATAGTTTCAGTAAGAGATGGGAAGCTTCACGTAATTGGTTAGTGGTTTGAGGTTGTATAAGATTTTACCCAAGAAACAAGATGCTGTATAAGATAGCGGAAATTTGACAGCGGAAAATAAGAGATTGCGTTACTTGCCGGAAGTGGCAGGACTACTATCAGTAAAGAGAAATTATTTTGTTATGTAATTACCAGCGGAAATTTTTTATTCATTATGTATCACTATTTTCATTAAATAAAACATCTCAGCGGAATAAAATATTAAAAATGATCCTTAAAATGGCCGCAATTGATTGATCTCTGAAATAAAGGAACTCGGTCTATCAAATCTTGAAATTTAACAATATTCCGTATTTCCAGTACTTCTTCCACTAGTAACCAATACTTTTGGTTGTTTTTCTAATAGCTTAAGTCATACTTAGACTATATGGAAAATTTCGGGGAAAATCATGGACTAGAAATTTCACTATAAATTTTTGATTTTCTGCGGCCATACAAGTTATTTTTCAGTTTATGGCCAATATCTCAAACATCCACTACCCAAGTATAACAAGATTGGACTTTTTTGTTATATTTCGAAGTAAAAACTTATATTTAGTTTCGACTTTGACATAGTTTTGCTTTCGACTTAGAATAAGATCCTGTATGAAAAATGTCGCGATTATTCGAAACTGGACGAAACTCAATAAATAGAATTGTATACATGGATGTGTGAACAATAACAACAAAAAACAATATGGCAGGAACGATCTTGTGCAACGACATATGTAAAAGGCTATAATTGAAAATACATATTAGAGGAAAAAGATGGCGTCCAAATGTAAAACAAAACAAAAAATTTAGGTTTAGAACAATGAATATTTTATTGTATAAAAAAATATATACATATATACACATCTAAATTATATTATAAATAATTTTTTTATTATTTTTATTATTAAACAATGATTTGACAATGAATTATTCCTTGATTGTAATATCAAAAGTTTAAATATTTTCCATATAGCTCATATCAAGTTTATTATTTCACATTTGTTTTCCACTTAATAATTTAAAACTGAACTAGAAATTAATTAATTTATACAAAAAAATTTTGAATAGATATAAAAATATATTTTGGTGTAATTTTATTTAAATTAACGCACATCTTTAAATTTTTTTAAGAAAATCACTTTTATAAAATTACCAAACTCATGTCGTGAACATGTAAAATAAATACGATACGTAGCTCTATTTTGTTTTATCTTGTTATACTTGGGACAGTATACATATACGCACCAATACTAAAGTATTGATTCTTCGAGTTTTTTCTAATATTTCGAAGGCAAATACGATAGCTCAATTTTGAGTTTCCTCTTGTTAAACTTGGGTAGTAACCAATACTTTCGGTTGTTTCTCTAATAGCTTAGGTCATATTGAGACTATATTGAAAATTTGGGGAAAAATCATGGACTAGAATTTTCACTAGAATTTTTTGTTTTTCTGCGGCCATATAAGTTATTTTCATTTTTTGGCCAATATCTAAAAAACTTCCACAAAAACAGAAAATAACTTGTATGGCCGCAGAAAATCAAAAAATTTTAGTGAAAATTCTAGTCGATGAATTTTCTCCAAACTTCCCATATAGTCTCAGTATGACGTAAGGTATTAGAAAAACAGCCGAAAGTATAGGTTACTAGTGGAAGAAATGCTGAAAAAACGGAAAATTGTTAAATTTCATATACCGAGTTCCTTTACTTTGGGGATCAATCAGTTTGCCATTTTAAGGACCACTTTTAATATTTTATTTCGCTGAGATGTTTTATTTAGTGAAAATAGTGATACATAATGAATAAAAAATTTCCGCTGGTTATTACATAATAAAATTATTTCTCTTTACTGATAGTGCTGCCACTTGCGGCGAGAAGCACAATCTCTTATTTTCCGCTGTCAAATTTCCGTTATCTTGTATAGCATAGAAACAAGTACTATGAATTAGGTGCTATCTATTTTCCATAGAAAATATTTTTTTTCTGGTTGCTGTTGACATCATAAATTTTGAACTAAGAGCACATAGCAAAACATCTCATCGTATTCTTATACAGGAAACACATGAGCAGAATTTTGAAAGCAGAAAAATTAGAATACACACGTTCATATGATGTGAATCATAAGAACGTGTGTATCAATCAGAATTGTGACGTATAGCTCTATTTCTAATTTTTCTGTCTCGCAGTAGCCTGCGCTACGTATAAGAAAACAAATTTAACAATCGCAATTCGCAACACTGTTCATGCGATTTTTAATTTTTTTTTATTTTGATGTATTACCTTTGAGTTATCAATCAAAATGGAGGAAAATATTACAGAGCAATAAAACAATAAAACAAATTTCTGCTTGTCAAAAAACACGCTCATGTAGTACACGTGAAATTCTGACGGCAGCGCTGCCGGCAGAAAATCTGCTCATGTGTTTCCAGCATTAAGTCTAAAGCGTCAAATTGACGATATTATCGTCATTATGGCAACGTTGCATGTGCTACTAGATTCACGACAAAAATTACGAATATTTTTTTGTAGAGATTACTTATTCAAATAAGTGACTTTGCGAGCATACTTATTTGAGTTAGTTAGTCTCCACAAATAAATACTAGTTTCGGAAAGGACTTAATATTTTTATATTTTTTATAAATTGTAAAACTATTTCAATTTTACGAGATTATCGTGAAACTATTAGTTCTTTTACAATCGTTAATATCGTTGGCGTGATTTAGATGAGAAGAATAGAATATAATTTTTGATGTCGGGAACTTTGACTGTATTTATTAGTTCAGAGTCATTATTTAACATTGTAAGGATGGTTTTTGATTTATCATTTTCCGCTTGGTTGCATGGTCGATTGCTCTGTGCTGCACAAATGACAGTAATAAACAAATATTTTTTGTTTGTTGCGTGGCGGACTTCCAGTACAAATCTAAGTTGTTTTGTTCCTTTTAATCAGTATTCGGCTTTTTGTTGTATTTGATTTTGGAGTTTGTTTTTTTACTTTGGAGATGTGAATGTGTTCATTGTACATATGTACATTGATATTCCTAATTCTAATATTTATTTATTTTAATTACACGGGATCGGATGAAATTTCCACTAAATAAATTATATGTCTCCTTGCATCATAAAAGAACATGCTTCTAATAGACTTACCAATGCAAATGTTAAAAATTTTAAAAACTGGGGTATGTTCTATAACGTCAGTTTCTAGTATATTATAGATTTTAATTTTTACGACCTTTGCCAGTTCGACCACGTGATAATCGAAGGCAGTAACAGTAGGATTCATGTCCTCAAGTGAACGATTTGCTGTACCAACAAAAGAAATTTGTATTTTTTTTATATGAAACCAGCTTTATCGCCCTGTGTTGTAATTATCAACATTAAATGTTTGTTGGCAGAACTTTGCAGAATTGTTATTTATAATGAAGGTATTTAAGCCTTGGAAATAACACAAATTTATAACTTAATGCACATGTATTGCCATCACGATGTTGTGCAGTGTTGTCTCATATAGAAACATTCATCGACACGTGTTAAATAAAAGAACGTTATCTATTTTAGAACATTTTTGGTCCATGCATGCGCCCTGTCGCGCCTTCATCGTTGCAACTATTGCTACTCAGCTCGCTTTTCCGTTATTGCAATTTTTTTTTATATTCCGTCTGGTAATTTACAAAATATAAAAATATAAAAAAATTGTATAATGAATTTAAAAAAAATGTGTTCCATAAATGGTGGTACTGAAAAAACGCCAACTTACAAACACTGTGATTGAAATACTTATTCAAATTTGTGTGCATATAACACGCGAAAATAATTTATTGACACAGAATTGATACATTATTGTTGGTCATACTGTTGTGTGTGTACCGTAATGTGGTTGCAATTTTTTTAGTCTATAAATATAATTTCCCCTCGCGTTTTTTTATATTTTGCATTATAATTTTTTTCATCCCATTAAATTAATTTATAAAAATGTATGTATTTAATATTTTTTATTTAATTTTTCCGTGACCTATTTAAGGGTGTCAATGTCAATGGGCTTTGTTTACTTGCAAATTAATATGTTGGTTTTTTCGCCTTTTTATTTAATTGAATTTAAATTAATTTTTTAGTCGATCGATTGGCACGGTTTTATTCTATTTAATTTATATAATAAAAAAATTATTTGAAATTTAATAATCTCGTTAGGTGGTGTGCAGCTCTAGCTACGTGGATATACACTCGTCTCGTAACTATTGTATGTATAATCGATTTTTGGTTAATTATTTACCTATTGATGTTCAGCCTCATAATCACTGTTTTGATTTAGGATTTAATGAGATTAAGGGATATATACCTGTCTGGTACTTGTAATTTTTTAGAAATTGATTACAGTAAACTAAAAAACTAAATCTCATAAATGGGTTGTGTGTGTACAACTGTATGGTTTGGTGTCTATTTGGTTCCGATTCGATTTGGGTTTTATGTCTAACCAACTTACTTTTAGAAAACTATAATTTTTTACTTGCATCTATTTGAGGGTTGATTGATGGTTAATGCCGTATAAATGAACATTTGAGGGAAATGCTTTATTAGTTATTACGAAATCAACATATTCAATAAAGTTAATATCCTAGAATTTTCGTTTTTTTTCACGTAGAAAATCGTAAATGAATAACATTGCAAAAGTCATATACTCATATCTTATAACTTACAAAATAATTACGGTCAAATAAAATCATTATCTCGATAAGAGCACTGTATCATGTAGAGCTCTACAGCAGTTCTAGATAAAAAAAAATGATGGGGCACTAGCTTGTAAACTTACTTTGAAAATATTCCATTGGGACCTATATAGCAGAGAGAGGTATTGTGACAACAACTTCAATGCCAAAGACAAGCAAATATTGTTGCTAACACAAATATGAGTGACAGCATGGAAGTAGAAGAAACAAATGGAAATAGATGAGAACATATCATCCCCAGCATTCCATTATGCATTATTCTAGGAGTAGGATATGAAAGGACCAACTATTCATTAATGGAAAAGAGATGAAAAACCGTGAAACGGAATTAAAAAAAAGAGTAAGTCCATTCTCCAATTTTACTAACCAGAGTTTTTCATTTTTTTATTATCGTTAAATTGGTCTATTACTCTTTCGATATAATCGACGCAATTGGATTATGGTAGCTAAAATAAGATACATTTTCTGTCGACTCTAACTTTTCTAATTTTCATTGAAAAACTGCACAATGGTCGTCCCATATCTTGTAGTAGGTATATTTCGGTCTGAGTTCATGTGCAAATCGAATTCGTCGCGCTGGAAGTTTATAAGTGGTTCAGCTTGATGAACAGCAAAATTAATATTGAAATCCCCGCTCATAATCATCGGCGAAAGATGCTAGTCTCCTTGTTGAATTTTTGAAATTCTATTACAATATGGAGCAAGGACGAAATGTATGAACTTCATTATGTCTTCGACAGATTTATTCGGCGAGGTGAATACAGTTACAGAGAGTATCTTATTCCCATTGAGAAGCTGAAGTTCAGCCGTGTATATATCATTAATGGGTTGTGTTGTTACGCTCATACCAGTTGTTTGTCCAACGATGATTTCCTTATACGAGGTGACTGCATAAGTTCTACTTGTATTTTTATATATTGCTACTCCGGCAGCCCACTGACCATCTCTCTTGAACTGAAGAAAATTGAGAATCCCTGCGTGACAGTATCATTTAGGTCGAGATAAGGCGACCTGAGACTCGTTCAATGTTAAAAACAAGACGTCATTATTATCTCGTTCAAAATTCGCCATTACAACTTGAGCTATTTTTAGCGGATTTGTCGTGAGGTGCGATAACTCATTTTGAAGAAGATCCATTGAGGTCCCATTTTTATAACCATGGTAGAAGACATGATCATCGATAGACGACGTGATGAACAGTCCTTCGAGACTCGTTACTCGTGCTCAGGTACGACTGGAAAATGATTACGCTTAACATTAATTGTCCGATTGTTGTTTCGATTAATAGTCGAGCTTTTTCTAGAAATGGCCACCAAACATCGGTCGATATTCGTTTTCTCCGTCCATCCAGCTTTAAGCCGCATGACTTTCTTGCCTCTTTGTGAATTTGTACTGAAATCCATCCAGAGTCGTTTAACATTTTTTACTGTTGACGTTTTCATCGTTCTCGTTGTCCCTGTCAGGATGACTGCATTCGATATACCTTAGACAGCCCATAGTTCCATTCGCCAGTCCATCTGTTACGTCAATATTGGTTTTAAGAAAGTAAGGCCAACCTATGACAAGTGGAAGTTCGTACGGCAAATTATTTGTGTCCACTATGCTCATTTTATGGATCTTTTGACGGAATATCTACTCCGGCAGCCCGCTGTCCATCTCGCTTGAACTGAACGCAGCATTCAAACGTAGGAATATTAACATGCTCGTCATTGCGCAGCTAAGTATCGGAAAGCAAATGAATTAAACATCCCTGCGTGACTGTGACCTGAGACTCAGGCAGTTCAATGTTAAAAACGAGACGTCATTATAACCCCATTTGGTAGAAGACATGATTATTGATAGCCGACGTGATGAAAAGCTCCTAGAGACTCATTACTCGTGATAAAGCAACATACAAGTTGTTGACTGTGTTTTTAATCGTAAGAGTATGTAATTTCGTAATCGTAATTCGCATTTCGTATCGTAATTTTTTTTTTTTATTTTGAGTTTTCCGATCGATGGAAATTTCGATAGTTTCTATTTTATTTTTTAAATTAGTTTTTTTGTTTTCCATACTATTATACAAATACATACAGGCATGCCATGAATAGTACAAAATTGTTTTTATTGGGTTTATTGCTTTTTTTCAAACGAAGTAGGTACGTTATTTCCGTTCGTTTCATTTATAAGTTTACTCTAATACAAACATTTTTGGTAGGCGTGAGTAAAGATGTTTACACATCAAAAAATATTGTCGGTCTAAAATGAGTTGACAACGAAACTGTTAGAAATAAATTTTACTCGTGTCGCTATTTTTCATGAGAAAAGTGATACCAAAGTACAATATGAACAAACTGATTTGTTCATAATTGTTAAGTTTTCGAGCCCGGTTGTCAGAAAGAAGATAAAACACATACTTCTGCACTTACTATAGGTAGAACAACTGAGAAATGAAAAAATTCTAGAACTATAAATGAATTTTCTAACATGTTTTCCTTTCTATAAGAGTTTGGTCTTATCTGTTTTGTCAATCTTGATTTGAAAGTTCCACAGTGAGCAGTTTGAATGTTACAGACAGGCATTAAGTTTATTGATCGATTGGACGATAGGACCAAATACTGGACAATGTGTGTCGGATATCGCCGTCCTATTCCTTACGCATAACAACAGGAAAGGATAGGACAGGTATTTTTGTAAGACGGAACCAGCTACCTACCTACCTTTAAGCCACCAGCTCATATATCTAACTATTACTCTAATTCACTATTTTAGGTAAATTTTATTCCTGAGACTCCAGAATATGCATTTGGAACTAATGTATTGTATTCCGGTATAATTCTTACACTTTTCTTTGTATAACTCAACCTAGTCCTTCACCGAATGTATAAGAACTTAGCCCAAAATGTTTTTTTCATAAAGTGTATGTCTTTGCTAAATCACATAAAAATAATTCCATCCTGAAAATTTTATTGTTAAATTAAAGAAAAAAAAATAAACAGCCCGAGAAGATTATAAAATTATATTACTGTTTGCAGTAAAGAAGCTTCGCAACCTATTAATAAATTAAATCTACTTTATTGATCATCCCGGAAACCTTTTTCTATACATTCTTCAGTTGAAAGTATGTTGGTTACCAAATTTTCTAGTGGCGACCACAGAGATGACCCTCTGCCTTGGCATAAATAGTTAGGTGTGCCAATGTACATTGTGCTTACATATGCCAAGGCAGGGGTTATCACTGAGTTCGCCACTAGGAAATTTGGTAATGAACATATTTTCAACTGACGAATGTATTTAAAGTGGTTTTCGGGATGTTCTACAAAGTAAATTTAATTTATTAATAGACTGTGAATCTTTTTTACTGCAAGCAGTTGTATAATTTTCTCGGGCTGTTTATTTTTGTCTTTAATCTAACAATAAAAATTTCGGGATGGAATTATTTTTATGTGATTTAGCAAAGACAAACATTTTATGAAAAAAAATCTTCCCGAGATGGAAATTTCTGGGCACCTTCATATAACATTTTCACCGATACCTAATAAATATAGAGTTGTTCGTTTTGGTACATGGCGTATTCGCGGATTAATCATTCCCAAAAGCGCGATAAAATTGACTATATTTTTTATAAAATAATATTGACATTTGTAGTATTCAGGAGATAAATATAGGCTCAGATATTTGCTTCTTAGAAAATTATACATATAACCTATCTAACAGTCCTGCCATAAAAAGTTTCGGAGTAGGGATATTGCTTAGAAATATATCCTCTTTTCGTGCTAGACGAGTTAAACTTTACTATGGGTCAATTATTACGCTACTAGGATATATGCCCTATTTAGGAAACACTCTCTTTAACTATGCCTATCTTCTACCAAAACCTCACAATATAACCGTTACCGATCACCTAAATTATTTTCAACACTGTTCCAAAACTAAATCAACCTGAGAATCATTTAACTTTAAACCTGTAAACGAAGTACTATAGCCGAGAGATAATATAAAAAATGAATTTCAAAAACAATTTACCACAATACATGCGAGCGCTATTTAATAGACCCTGTGACAAAGTGGTCAGCATGCTTGCTCCGGAGGTCTCGGGTTCGATTCCCGGTGGTGACAAGGAAAATATTTCTCGGCTGATTTAGAATCAATGAATTAATCACTTATTATTCGAAATAAAAATATGATTATGAAACCTCATTTGAGGCGGCCAAATCCCTGAATGGGATATAGTGCCAGAGCGAGAGAGAGCTATTCAAAGGCATGGAACCAATGATCATTGACAACTAATAATAAACATCTTTAAGTATTCCGCTCAAAAAATTTTAGGAACAAAAACTACTTTGGAAATTAATAAAATTATCACTTTCAAGACTCAAATACTCAGGCTTCTTTCAGAAAAGCCCGAAAATTGTTAATGCAAGCCTATAATGAACACCGATCATTCGAATGCCAGAAATTTGTCACAACCTAACCAATTATAAACCATCCAAATGAATTAGCAAAATGTATCAGTATTTGAAATATCATAAAAGAGAGAATACTATAAGTACAGCAACAAGTATTTTCATTTCTTCATGGCTTCGTGAACTAAGGAAACCTGAAGGTATTTGACCTCCACTTAATCGTTTTAATCTTATAAATAAGCATTATGTGTACAGAAAATGTATCATGTACATTTACTGTCGTTATCTGGCGGTAACATGTTTTTCGCACTTCGTGTGTGACTTTAGGATATGCATTATCCTTAAAATGGGTGTTTTCAAAAATATCATATTTCGTGCTGGTTGCATCATTATCAAACATTCATATTCCGTTGACACTATCAACCTTTACCTTTATGGTCTCTTCTTGAGTTACTGTGTCACCCACATCATAGGTGGCACTAGTTACTCGAATAAGCTGAAATGCCTTTTTCTGACTCACCCATATCATAACGAGCATCATAAGATAAAATTGAGTTAGTCCACTATCTACTGCTGCTATGCCTAAATGTTTAGTTGCACCCTTAGAAACTGACAGCTAGAAAGTCGACAAATTAGCTTCAGAAACCTGTAACCCGAACGAGTTAGAGTATATTTGCTCCAACTTCGCAGCTTTGATTCGTCAACTGTTCGGATATTTGGGCATTTCGGGCTGAACAATTTAATCCAATGGAAAGCACAACAACAGAATAAAGGACAATATTTTATGTAATAAACCTATTCCAGATGATACTTTGTAGGAAGGTACAAAATTTACTTTAAAAATTGGCTTTAAATGTTTGCCATTTAGTTAAATATTTTAATGATATTGCTGTTCTATTACGTGGGCACCGATTTGATGTTTCCGCTTTATCTAAAACTGGGCTTCAGATAAAGCGGAAACATCGATAATAATTACTTATTTTGGTAAAGTCCTGCTGCTCATTATATACAAATCTCTTCTTGTATTAAGTGAAGATGGTCCAAACCTTAACCTTACCTTTGTTCAATCTTTGGAATGTCAGTACTAAATCTATCAAGGATGGGGGTGGTTGAGAGGCAGTTTTTGGAAACATCCCCATGGATGAGTAAGAATGGATGAGTGATCTGGATATTACAGGATAACAAGGAGATGAAGTCGAGTTGTATGACTGAACTAGTGGCAACTTGATTACCAAATATACCTGAGTACGTGAGATGAAACATAATCTTCAGTGTTTGAGTGGGTGTGATGCTCAAGTATTCCTTTTCCGTTCTATTACGTTATATTTTAACCTTCGTTTTCTGCAAAGCCCATATACTGAGATTTATCTTTGAAATATTGATGGCTGCCGCCAGATGACTGCCTTGGAGCACTCCAGATGTTGCTAGGAAATGGGCTGATACTGATAACCTGAACAGCACATGATATATATGGTCTTTTAGATAAGAGCCCACCCAACGGAGAATTTGGGGTGGAAATCTAAGAGTCCTAAGCATAAACAAAATAACTTTATGAGAAACCCTGTCAAACGCCTTACTAAATTCTGGTGATGATAACATCAATCTCATTCCGTGCCTCCATCATATTTAATGTTTATGAAGTGAATTCAATAAGATGTGTGGTCGTGGACCGTGCCTTGAAAAGGTCATGCTGATTGTCAGGAAAAAAAGTTTTCAATAAAAGTTCAGTGAATCATGCACACTACTTTCAAACAGCTTAGGAATACAAGCCAATTTTGAAATCGGTCTATAATTACAGATATCAGATTTGCAGCCGTTCTTATATATCGGAACTATAAAGGAACTTGTCGAAATATTGTAGATGAAAGAATTCCAAGCTAATTCCTTTCCAAAAAGCGCCGTCAGTGGCTGAGCCAAGCAAGAATGCAACAAAAATGACACTGCCGTTTTTAGGAAAATGAATGGTAGACCGTCAGGACCGAGTTCAAAATCACTTTTAAGTTTGGAAATTCTTTGTACCGAGGAGTGCCAAATTGGAATTCTAAGTCACATGAGCACGACCCTTCTTGGTCCCAAATGAAGACGATGAGATCGTATAGAGTTGATGCAAGAGCACCTCCGAGTTTAATCAATTCTGCGGGGATTCCATCGAGACCGGTTGGTTTTGAATGTTTAATTAAAATTTTATACATATCTATATACGCCGATGACAAGAAGATTTATACAAACGGATTTCAAACACTACCGACAAAAGCCTGTTACAATCTGACCTTAATAACTTCTTCGCATGGTGCGCAAAGAACAACCATGAGTTGATCATGGGCAAATGCCAAGCAATCATCAACTCTCGAAAAAGTGCACTGTTAATTTCTCGTGACATTATAGTAATAACGATGCCGTTACCAGAGCCAGTTCTGTTCGTGATTTGGGTATCATTTGTGACAGCGAATTGAATTTCAGACATCACATTGATCGGATTATCAATCAGACTACCTTGGTGTTTGGTTTCATCAAGCGTTGGTCGGAAGAATTCGATGATACTTATGTTATGAAGGCTCTTTATTCAACATGTCCCCTGTTCGAGTATCTTAGCCAGGTGTGGTCACCTTATCTTGAGGTTCGCATAAAGAGGATTTAAAGAAGAAAAAAGAAAAAATTAAGAAAAAATTAATTTAAATGTAAATTCGCGAGATTTAAGAACGGTAACTATCTCTCGAATTGACCAGCATAGAACTGATTGCGGTAAGAATGAGCCTGTCTTTAGAATGCTGCACCAAACGCGTGTTTTAAAGAACTTTTATTTAACTTACCTAGTTTGATGTTTTCTTTAGCTCATTTTTTTATGTTATTTTATTTTATCAATTTTAATTTTATTTAAATCTATTTGTACTAAGCAGACTCGACTTCCGTTTGCTTTCTGTCCGCGACGAGTATTGTTTGGTTAGTTATTCACTTAGTTTGCCGTCTTATAATCAAATTTGATTTTTATACTATTAGAAATTTTACCGTTTGTTAATTTTCAAATTTTTTCAAATTTCACTGGTTAAGCAGTTCGATATCCTTGTTTGTAATTCACTTGAATTATACAGTTTAAATAATAATAATAAGCATATAGTTTCAAACCGCTCTATCGCTATTTTAAGAAGACTTGGTTTGAAGGTGAACAGTAGCAAAACCAATTTTTAGTAACCCTCAGAAACATCTCCATGACAAATCTCAGAATCGGCAACCATAACTTTGATAGCGTTGAAAATTTTAAGTTCCTCGGGTCAGTAATAACATCGCCAAATGATATGAAGGCAGAAGCAAAAGCCCGAATTGCTACCGTATCACGAGTTGTCTACACCCAATCAAGGTTTTTGCGATATAAACATCTATCACAGTCGTGCAAGCTTCCACTTTATAAATCACTCACAATATCTATCCTGGCTTTCAGAAGCGAGAGCAGAACCCTGACCTCTAACGGCTGTGGAATGTAATCTAGTTTCGAAAGGAAGGTCATTAGCATTCGTATCACCCACGAGATAAAGCTACATATAGGAGGTAGTAATATCATCAGAATCATCAAATAAAAACCAGTTAGATAGCTGAACCACGTGACAAGGTCCAAACAACACAACAAAGTATGATTAATAGTGTGCCAAGAACAACCAGCCGGTGTGTGTCGAACAAGTCCTACGTATAATAGGATGTCGAAACTGGAGGGCGATAGCGATAGATCAAGACCGTTGGAGGACCATAGTGCTGGCGACAAAATGCCTTCATGGGATGCAAAACTTAGAAAGAGAAAGAGAGGGAGGGTGCAAGAGTGTGAGTTAAGAAGTAAAAAGTGAACATTACGAAAAGTTAGAGTTGCTAGTAAAATTGGATAGTGAGTGTTTTATTTGCAAAGTCCAGTACGAGTTTGTATCACCCGAAATTTGTAAAAATACCAATTTATAACTCTGGTAACTTTGCTCTTTTTTCAACCGGATTGACAAAAACCTTATTGGATTTCAGAAATACAAAAAAGTATCGATCTAGTTACCTTTTATGAAAATCGGAACAAGAGTTCTTCCGGATAAATGAAAGATGCCTTTCAAAATTATGTTTTGGAATTAGCTGCAAGAACAGTTTGTTTCTTTCCCACATTCGGTCAAAATTTTTTTGGTAATCTGATCAGCTGAATTTGTGATTTGAGATATACTTTCTAAAATAAATTGAAAACATAATTTTTTTTTTTAAATTGAGGAATTACCAAAAACGCTTAGAATCGGGATAAATTCGAAAACAAATTAAAATCTTAAAATAACTAACACAATATAGCACCATAAATGGTGCTTTAGTAAGAATACGCAGTCCCGAATATACTAAATTTGGATGCTTCTATTGTGAGTTGAGAGCTCAAACATAAATTTTTCAGTTCTTGTATGAATTTGGTTTTAATCTGTATAAAGTTTGTTGACTGATCTTAAATTAATATAACCAAACATTAGGTATAATAAAAATTGATAAATAAATGAAACATACACATATTACAAACTACTTCCATTTTCCGTTGACGATACAAAACCCATAATAGGGAGAAAAAATATCACAATTTGATGGCCAATTAATATTGATAAATAAAAAATTTATGTTTTGATTTTAATTTATCTACACTATTTTAATATTGATTCTAAATTTTGTGTCAAAATCAACATAAATTTTTGATATTTGGCAACATAAACTTAAATTTACTAATTAATAAGTGGTTTTGCGGCTCGGTCCAAACCCTATCCATAGAATAGCAGTGGAGTACACCTTGGCATAATAATTGCCTTATATTAAACACTTCTAATAAGAACTACAAATTATTAATAATTTCCTAATTTATACATAGATATCGAAAATTTTAAACATGTTTAGTTAGCAAAAACTATAAAATTTATATGCACCATAATTGATATCTATTCCCATATCCAAACTATTAAATTACATATTTTCAATAAAATACCAGAACTCAATCAATCATTTTAATTATGTGACAAATGTGATACCTATATATGTACGTACATTTTACATTTTACATGCTACGCAATAATCATAAATATGTGTATACGTTCAAGGATATTTTATAAGATTATATATTCAACATGAACAGTACACTGTAAGCTAAAACATGCATCTCTTCTCTATATATAAGAGTATGCATGTATATGTACGAGAATTAAATGTAGAATCTTCCTTATCAACCCTTTATCCGTATTATGCTTAAATTTAGTTTTCCACTTTTTTTTTACTCTGGTAACACAGACAAATACCAATATAATGTACATACAAGCGCATGTAATCCTTTTTCCCTCGTCTTTATTTAGATTCGCGCCTTTGTAAATGAATGTATATAAACTTTTACTTCTGTTTCCCTTTCAAAAAAAAAAAAAATATAGTAAAATGTAATGGCGGTAAACTTTTGTTTTTTTAGTTCGGCTGCTCGATCAAAGATGACACTACATAGATCATCGCGATGAACGAATGGTTGTATTTGTGCTGCATATTTTATGTTTTTAATTGTCTGTACACGATGGAGCGAGAACTTTACGTATATGTAAGTACATGACAACAACAACAACAAAAAAGAAAATATCGAAATTGGGAAAACAATTTTGCGATTTTTTTTATAACGCTTTTCATTTTCCTCCACATCCAACATTTTTTTTTTTTTTTTTCATTTCTGCTTGTTTATATTTTTTTGGTTGTATTTTAAACTAGGGACTAGGATAACTGGAAACTTTTTTTCGTTTTTCAGTGCGAAAAAAATTGTGTCCAAGTGTGATGTGTTTTGTGTGTCATGAATTTTTCCATGAGGCATTTGGTAAGTACATTGTGTATACATATAACTGTTATTATAAAATTTA
Organism: Nephrotoma appendiculata; assembly: GCA_947310385.1. NCBI lineage: Eukaryota > Metazoa > Arthropoda > Insecta > Diptera > Tipulidae > Nephrotoma > Nephrotoma appendiculata. The sequence goes on from OX371225.1 coordinate 90,494,093, forward strand.
TAAGTGTGATACAAGTTTTAAACTATATACGTGTAAATCTTAAACTATGTAAATATAATAAGCGGGTTAAATCATGCAAAGCGGTTTAATAGAAAAACAAAAGCATTAATCATTTTATTAATAACAAAAAACAACAACGACACATTAAACAAAATACAACTTTATTTTTTGGTTAACTAAAAGCGTCGCAATAAGCAAAAGTTTTAATATTATCGTTAGTTAATCATACGTCTAAAAGATGGTGGCAACGTTATATCGTGTTGTTTATATTTTGTTGATAACATTTTAGTTCCTCTCTTCTCCGCTATGTCATTCATTGGTTTCAAGTACATTTTTGTATATAAATGTTAGTGACCCATGTGTGCGTGTGTATGTGTATCTGAAATTAAAAAAAAAGCTTTTTATAAAATGTTGCTGTAAAAAATCGCTTATATACATTTTTATGCGCAAATGCGGAATTTTGAATTTATTTTTATGGAGATTTTTTTTTTGGTTTTTCCATGCTTATGGTGATTATAGAGTTTGAGGTTTATGTACTATGAAATTCAAGAATTTCTATGTATGGTTTTGTTATGAAAAATATAGGGGGAAATTTATTATACTGTTATATATTTTGAATGGAAAATGCGCATGAAATTGTTAAATTTTAAAAATCTAGCATTATATACTTTCAGATAATATAGAGTGGAAAAGAATTCTGGGGTGTAGTGTGCTGGCTTTTTCTTTTGTGTTAGTTACGTTACGATAACTTTCCCTCCATATTGAAAAAATATCATCCAAAGTTATTTCTGTTGTAATAAACTTGATTTAACAATAATAGTAAGAAATGATTTATAAGATGCTAAAATGTATTTGGAACGATTTGGATTTTTTTTCTATAAAACGATACCGATGTGTGAAGAGAGTTTTCAGAATCGATAATCGTTAATTGATTGTACTGCTATTATTCATTCCTATACTACTACTACTTTGTTGTATAATATAATAATATCTACCCACTATTTGAAGAGAGTTTACATCCAGAGAGAGAAAATAATGTTGATTTGATTAGGTTGTTGTGTTACAATCTTACAATTTACAGAAGGTTCAGATATTTTTTCACTGGTGTTATTCCGTTAATTCTTTTATAACTCTAAATTTGTCGACATACCACGAATTGTAAATTTAAATTTATACATTCATAATTACTTAAACGTCTTGGCATTAAATTTCCATAATAAAAATGAACAGAATACCACCATAGAATTTCACTTTAGGAGGAAAATATTTTTATAATACAATTATGTTTTTGCATAGCAATTTACTGAGAAAATATTTGTACGAAAAATGCAAGTGTTGTTGCCAGATGCTTTAAAACGAATTCCCACTCTTACTATTTGGTGAGATACTCTCAAGATATTATTTTTTTTTAAAGAAACGACCAATTGAAATATGTTACTGTAAAACAAGTAAACAAAACTATAAAATATTATTTCAATCTCATTAGAGAGTATTTGCAGGTTTCTATGTTAAAGATCTTGCAAAGAAGCCGCTACAAGTACTTACTTAGATGGTACTTTTATGATAATTTTTTGAGCGATATACACTAATAGAAATCGTATTGTAGGCTAAAGTAGGCAAGTATATTTAAAAAAAAAACGTACCAAAGGTATGTTTGCAAAACAAGTATTAGAAACCGTAAATGTTTGTGTTCTCTATACATTGTTTTTAAAAGGTGAATGATATCATAACTGACCCTGGCCTTCGAAAAAAGGCCATGGTTTGTACCAAGTAGAAAGAGGTAGGTATCCAAATTAATCCATCACCAAACGCATCGGCCGTTTACCAGGCTTAGTTGGTAATTCTATTAAAACAAAAACAATCGTAGAAAATTTCCTCGCTATAACACGAAAACTATCGCGGTGTTAACTTCCAATTTAATCCAACATGAACTCTATTCAACCAAAACTAAACTTAAAAACTGGGAAATAGCAATCAAATAATTACTAGCCGACTATTACAAAGCAACTAGATTAAAATTTATCGAAAAATACAAGAGGGGAGCGAGGCATGAAAAATACTAATACAGAAAAGTAATGAATTCCGCAAACTCAATCCATGGACTAGCGGTTCCATGCTTATTAGAATTAATAATAAAAATGAGCTGGTCGAAAAATGAAAACATGTTCCAATTCAGTGTTGGTCCTATTTTCAATTTTTTTTTTTTAATTATATTAGTGAAACAATTGAATAAAGAAGGTATATCTGCGGCAAAACCTAGGTATTATTTGAATCGTTTGCAGAGTTTCTGGTAATCGCATGCATTAATGGATCTTACCTATCGAAATTCTCATCATAGTGAGTGATACTATCACAGAAACAATTGTTGAACAAAATAATAGTTTAACTTCTCTAATATAGCTAACTGTTTTAACACCCATTTCCCTAGTATTGTTTTCATGACGAAATTTCTATTTACTCACGTCTAGCTAATGGAATTGTACTTTTGATAAGAACCGTACTTGCTGTGTTCTCTTTCGGCCATTTTCATCTAAAATGTTTCACATTATCAATCACTAAAATAATACTCTATAGATGTATTTGGACTCAGTATAGTTGATTGGCTTAACAGGATTTTATTTAATATTTTAGTAATTCTGTGCCTGAATGAGACTAAGATATTGTTGTCATTCAAAAAGGGCTATCGTACTCTAGTTATCAATTATCAAACAATTTCGTTATTTTGAGTACTCTAAAAATTCTCGAAAAACGACTTAAAAAGAGATTTGTTAATTTTCTGTTTAGCAAAGATCGGCTTTCGATATGGTACATCACAACATCCTTCTAGATAAACTGTGGTACGAGTATATTGGATTCCGGGGTTGTGTTTTCATTTGGTTAAAACATTTTTTGTTAACCGCTCACTAAAGTTCGCATTGGCGATTTTACCAGTAGTGTTTCAGCTCTGAAGACTAGTGTTCCACAGGGGTCTAGGGCCAATTTTATTTTTAATTTATATAAATTCGGTATTCAACCTGAATTTTAAACATAAAGCGTTTGCCTTCGCTGAAAATATGACTTTCGCTAGATCTGACATCCCCTGTTTCTTAGAAAATTAATTGGTTTGCTGCTCATAAACCTATGCTAAGAGGTAACTAAACTAAGATGATGTTGTTTAATCTACCCGAGGTTAATTCTTTTCGCGATGATATAACCTATCACGACCTATGTTGTGTCAAGAGTGGCAAATGCCACACAAATTGCCTAAAGTTAAATTTATAAATAACATTAAATACTTGGGTTAAAATGTTGATAGTCGTTTGACTCAATACTTGCATTCGGAAAATGTACGTTGCGCTCGAACTGTTCTTTCTGTGAACTTAAAATAGTTATGTGCTTTGGTTGAATCTAGATTGCATATGGGTTTTATTGTTGGGGTGGAACCTCTTTTGAAACAAACCGACCAGTAGTCATTGCTCAAAAATTTTTACTTTGACTGATACATTTCAAAAACAATACATTGAACATTTATTTTGAGAGGAGCGCTAATCGATTTTTAAGCTATCAACACAGGTACACTTTGCACAATAATGTTATGTTCTTGCGTGTCGTTGCTAAGTTCACTCAAACCTATTTTTATAACTATTTAACAGTCACGGCTCCAACCTAATTGCTCATTGAAATGCGTTGTCTGAAGTCTACGAAAAATTTCTCTCTGCATTGAAATCTTATATTTTTTGCAGTTTTCTATCGTTAATTTTATTTTTAAGCGGGTTCTCAGTGATTAAAAATAAATAAGAATATTTTTTTTTTTTGATTTTGTTATGTTTTATTTATTATGAAGAAATCATTATTTGAATTTAAATTTTAACACATACAGTCAAGGGCAAAATTATTTGTGTCTCGTAAAAAATTAAAAAGTAAAAATTTCAGCTCGAAACTTAATTTAACAAATTTAATTTTTATCACTATAATTTGCAAAAAAAAAAAAAAAAAAAAAAGTTTCAATTCACATGAATATAAATAAAAAAACAAATGGACAAAATTATTTGTCATATTATTGGAACAAAATTAATATTTTACTACAAAAAAATCGCAAATAACGGGAATCCTTTTGTTTTTTGTTTTTTTTTTTTTTGAAATGATCAAGTGTTCTTTTAGTATCAATCTTCGACGACACGGAATAAGATACCGGTGTGAAGTTTCTAACGTTAATTAAAGGTTTAGCTACACAAATTAACAAAAAAGTGTAGCATACACAAACAATATTTTTAAAAATGTATGCAACTTATCTATATTTAACATATAAATAATTTATAAGAAAAACAAAAAATACTAACATTTAGTTAATAATTTCGAATTAAAGACAAACAAAAAATATACTGATATATGTACAAATTTTAATGTTTTCAAAGTTTTATCATATACTTATATTTTACAAATTGAGGTTAAACACCCAAATAACACTCCATCCTAGAGTTTTCGCAATATAGCCACTATTATTACCGAATAGTAGACATTCGAGCCTATATTCAAAATTGGTATTGAATTAATAAATTAAACAAAAAAATTAATAATACAGATCGGGAAGAAATCAGAGAACTGCTGCTTGAAAAAGTAAAGCAAATTGTACCATGTGTGATTTCATTCCAAACAATTCGATGTTCAAATTTAAATCCCAAAATAACTGTTTATGGATTTTGTAGGCAATCCCCTGATAAAAAATGTAAGTTTGAGATAATTGATTATATATTTTTAGATGTGTATTTAATAGGCGAACTTTGCACTTAATAGCGGTAAAAAGTATACTGCCAAATTCGATGCTTAAAACGCGAGTTAACTAGAAAAAAAATTAGAAACGAGAACGTGCCATAATTTTTCGTTGAATTTGGCTGATGCAACTGATGTAGAACTGTTTAATAAAGGGAATACACAATCATTTGTTCGTGCCGCAATCATCCGAAAAATCAAATCCAAACAATTAAAACTGAATGATTTAGTTCGGGATTGCGATATAATAGATTTATGTCAAATCAATATTTCGGAAAATAATAATAAATTTTTTTTTCAAAATTTTTCGCCGGATTAAAAGTTGGTTAGCAAGTACAGACACCCTTAAAAGTAATAATGTTTAGTAAGTGCACCCTTGAACTACTAACCAAATATAACGTTTTTGGTATTCATTTTGACGCAACAGGTCAGGTGGCCAAACATCCGATTTGCCATCGTTGCCACAAATATCAATAACCGTTTAATTCCCGTTGGAGAATTAATTTCCTCAAAACGTGATACTGTAACGATATATAGGTTTTTGCAGGGTTTACAAGAAAATGTGCCAGCGTGCTGTGTTCCTACATATTTGAATACCGATTGGTCTTGGGCACTTATTAAATCAATAATTATATGGTTCAACAAAATGACTATAGGAGTACCTTTGCTTATCATATGATATTCTTAGTTCAAAAAATGATACAAAAAATGTAGTTGGTTCTTTTATATGCTGCTCCCATTTTGTGAATATAATTTCAACTCAGATAAAAGAAAAGATACCCAATTGTTCCAAAGAAACCAAAAATTTAATAATGGATATTTTCTAAGGTATGTTATGATGCGAAAGTTTGCTAGAGGTACACGAGTTTTTTAAACTTTTCTGCTGTATTTTTTGTTCAGAAATTGCAATCATTTTTCGCAAATGTTTGTTGTAAAAATGACTCTGATATAGTTTCGCCCCAAATTGATTCGTGGAGGTTAACGCATTTTTCTCCAAAATTTTATATAACAAAAGTCCATTTTATGATAGATACATTAAAATATGTGTAGATGTAAAGGAAAAGCTAGTTGACGATGAAAATAAAGAAAAGAATTTGTTGTTCAATGACGAATACATACAATTTTATATTAAAAAATACATGGCATATTTACCTCTGTGGGGAACATGTTTATCGTCCATTTGAATAGGCTTTAATGTCTACTATTCAATAATAGTAGTGGCTATATTGCGAAAACTCTAGGATAGAGTGTTAATTAAGTGATTAACATCAATTGGTAAATATGTATATAAAACTTTAAAAACAGTATATCAGTATATTTTTCGTTTGTTTTTAACTTTTAAATTATTAACTGAATGTTAGTTTACGTTGTTTTTCTTATAAATTATTTCGATGATAAATATAAATTATTTTCATAGACTTTTAAAAATATTTTTTGTGTACGCTACACTTTTTTGTTAATTTGTGCTATACTTTTAATTAACGTTAGAAACTTCACACCGGTGGATAAGAAATTTAAAAAAAAATGTGAAAACAAAGGAGTTAACTTTAGAAGTTCGAGCCGCAATGGTTGCGGGTTATAATGCTGCAGTGCCAATTAACAATCAAGGAAGGGGATGTATAAGAGTCACCACATCAAAAGAACACAGTATGATGATTCAATTTATGCGATAAAATCCTATAAATAAAATAAAACCTGTGCTAACTCAAATAAATAGCTCAAGGAAAAATAAAATCACCGACCATAAGCTCGAAGAATAAAATACAGCGATTAAAAATTGCACGTACTTATTTAGCGAAGCCTGTCGAGTTTGGACAAGGTATTGTGAATGGACGAATCGTGTTCTTACTTAGATGGAACCTACGGGAAAAAAAGGTTTTACTCAACACCCCAAAACAAGAAAAATTCTAATATTGCAAGCCAACGCGCCATAGTAGAGAAAGTAAAGTCATGGATTGGGGGTGTTTCAGCTTTAATGGCGTAGGAAAACTAATAACGCTGCCGGGAAAGGTGACGTCAAACACGTATCTGCATGTTATTGATGATGGTTCTTTTGTTTCTGGCTGTAATTTGATAAAACTGATTTTATTTTACAACAGCATAGCACTCCAATCCATAAAAGTAAGTATATTGCTACTTAATTTCTGAAAAATGTAGGTCCAGAAACATTAGACTGGCCAGCACAGAGCCCGTATCTTAATTCTATAGAAAATCTGTGGCATTATATAAAACGCCTGCATGTAGTAAAAATAAATGAATTATAGATAATTGTTAGTTTTAATAAAGTACAGATTAGGTACAAATAATTTTGTCCCAATAATATTAGTCACCAATACCACTACATAATAGGCCATTTTTCTATATAAAAAAATTCCATGAGCTTGTATAGGTAAATCCAAACAAAAACGCGGGTTGTTAAAGTAAAAATTTATTGGGACAAAAAAAATTCTTCATATGTCCCAATAAATCTGCTTTATTATCTAGAAACATAATTTATCTGAAGGATCACGATAAAATAATATTGATATTTTGAGAAACATTTCCAATAAAAATATTTCCCTATTGAGTAACTTTTTATTTAGCAACTTACTGATAAAAGTAACAACACAATTTTTCAATGACACGTTCGCGTCATGATGAAAAGAGAACAAGGTGGAATATTGCGCATGCTATGCGTGATTTCCGTTTTTTTTATTATTTTTTTAAATAAATGTATTTTTTTCTAAATAAAAAACTTATTTAAGTTTGATAATAAAAATATCAAAATTACAAATATTAGGGAATATTAATTGACCTTAAAAGGACAATAAATCCATTAGATGATTAATGTTTTCTCTCATTCACTTTAATATATGTACTAGCTTATTAAAATTATATAAGATAGGATACAAAACCTTATGGCATTTAGCATTTATATTTGTAAAGTTGTAATGTGGTCTTATATCAAAAATAAAAGTTAAAACTAAATTTATTATTCTTTCATTCGTTTCAATTGTTAATTGATTGGTACGCTCACAGTAAATAAATTCGTTACAACCAAAACCACAACTAAATAGATATTTAGACTTAACAATTATTTCATAATAGCTACAGACAGGTACATAATATTTTGTTAATAATTATTTGTATTAACAATTCTATAGTTTTATGTTATATACTCAAATTATTCTATCCTTATTTTGCCGTCGCCTTGAAAAATATTTCTCGACGGTTTATTTCCTCAAATATTTCGGTAATAAAATGAAACAAAAAGGGTAAACCATAAAAAAGTGTTTAGTTAAACTGTAATTATCAAAAATAAAAAAAGTCGTTTAAAAAAAATACGCTTATTGCAGATTTATTTAAATAATTAATCGAAAAATCGACAAATTCAATGTAAATTTCCGTTTTGTTGGATACACGTGACGCAATGCGCACAAAAAGACGAAAATGAAACATGGGAATATTTCACCTCTTTACATGTTTGTTCATCATGCGTGCTCGTATAAGATTTTTAATTTCTCTTGGCTCTCTTGTATTATTTGTTTTGGTTTTGTTTCACGACATACAGTACCGTAGAAAATAATGAACTTAATTTCACACATTTTATTTGTGTAATGAATTTTCGATTAAAGGTATAAAATTTTATTTATATTCGTTTGTGTTTTGTATATTATTTTTGTAACCTGCTATGTAGTGCAAAACATAGAATGATTTTACGACAATACACATAATACACAAAATTATTATGTGTGATATTTTACCTTCTCAAGTTTCAATATCGGTATCGCAATTATAATTCTTTTCTGTAAATTTTACACAAGCCCACAAAAAAAATCCAATTGTCGATCAAATTGGATTTTTTTTTAGTTATTATGTACAACCAACTAAATCACGCATTTGGGCTTATCATTATTATTGATTGATTAAAATGTATTTTGATTTATTACACCACATTACTTAAAAATCAAGTTTTATTTGAACAAAAATAAAAACAAAATATTTTGTGTCAACATATTTTGGTTTACTAAAAAAGTAAAAAAGCATGTAAGAGCGGCAGTAAAAATCTCGTGTATTTTTGTTTTTATTTTATTTGTTGTTACGGTGTAAAAATAAGTTGCTAGTTTAATTGAAATATTACTGAATGAAAAGTTTTCTGAAAACAATTTTTGTTTTAAATAATTCAATAACAAAATATCATTATTTATTTCTTGCAATGTATTATTCAATTTAACTTGAACGATACAAATTATTTATTACAAATAATGAAATTGTTTTTTTGGACCCATGTAATTTTTTTTCGTTTTGTATGGAATTCTCATTTCTTTTTGGATTTACATATACAAACAAGATTTTAACAAGAAATGGCCTGTTATTGTATTGGTATTGGAGACACAAATAATTGTGTTCTTGACTGTACATATTTTTAAAATATATCAACCAAAATGTTTTTTTTATTTGTTTGATTGCAGTAATTTAAATATAATAAATATAAAATAAGAATAAAATAATTAAATAATAAATAAATATAGATGGCTCAGATTCTCTCCGATGCACGCTAGGATAAAAAAAAATTGGTTGTAATGAAAAGTGGGATTAGAATCTGTTATAGATTGAGGTGATTTTTGGTGTAAAAAGACTAGCTCTATCTATTGAATAACTACGCACATGAACTCAAAGACATTGTGTGAGCTTATAAATATCATGCTGCAGTACGCTGTAATTTTACATGGTTTATGTCTTGGAAATGGCCTGGACGACGTTCGAATCTCAAACCTATAAATTGAACCTGTTGGAATGTGCATCGGGGTTTGGGGAGGATTTTTAATTCAAATATTGTAACTTAACAAATAATAAAATTAAAAATGCAGTGATAGATGATAATAATTTTGAATAAAATAACTAAATTAATGTTCGAATTAACATTGAAAATAGAGTATCTAATAGAGTTAAGGTAGTAAAAATGTATAAAGTTCATAAATTCACGTTGATGCTTTAATTTTTTTGGTTTTCGATTTAATTTATTTAATTCCAAAACAAATGTCATAAATTGAGTTTTTGAATCGCCGCTGGCGTTATTCTCGTTCCGATACTTTTAGATCGGCAACCAGAAAATTGCGCTGTTGGCGAATTATATAAACAAATCAGAAACTTCTGGAAATTCTCACTATCTTATGTGTGTACAAAGCCAACACATATAGTATAATTAAGAAGTTTTTTTGTTAAAAACTTCTTTACTGAGTGTTTTGTTCATTCACTACAGATTTCTCGATTTCCAAAATGCGGATTTTGTTCGAAAACTTTTTCTTGGGAGTTCGGAATTTTGCTGCTGTTTCGCAAACTAACTAGATCATAGAATTAGATTAAATTAAATAGAATGCATGATAGCAGCTGTCAAGTGAGTAAAATTCGGAGGGTAAAAGAGAAATCATACAAATCAACGGGTCGTATTTAGAATTTGTTCGATCGAAATTAAAAACTACACAAACTCAAAATAATTTTTATTCCAAAATAGTACGCATTAATTGTTTTTATTTTCGATAAAAAATTGAACTTATAGTATTCCAAAATACAAAGTAATTATGAAAAAAGCACGTAGAATATGAACGTAGTATAAGAAAAATGCGATACTGTAATATATGATTCTATTATGTTTACAAAAAGAAAAAGTCTAACAACAACAACAACAACAACCAAAGTTCATTTCTTAGATTGATCTGATTTATAACTTAAATTAACCCTTTCGATGCGGAAAACAAATACTGTAAGCAGGATGTAGATTTTAAATTTTATTGGTCAAGAACTGTTAAATAAAGCACATTTCGGCTTCTTTAGCTCCCATTTATGTTAGGGGCAGCGGTAATAGCTGTGACATATAAGTCCTAACCGGTTTTTAGCGGGACATTTGAGCCCCGAGTATTTATCATCACTGAAATGGGTCGAAGTTCATCTTCGGTGTATGCTCGTCGCATTATGTAGTTGTTACAATATTAAAAAAATGATTTTTATGTATAATTACTGTAATTTGATAAATAATAAAATCAAATAAAACCTAGCGGGACATATACATATATACCAAAAATACCGAGTGGGGCACCTGTATGGTATCCCGTTTGCTAAAATTTTTAAATACAAGTGTAATTAAATAAAATAATGGTGTCGATTCCTTCTACATCTTCTATTTATCTTTTCTTCTATTATTTCAAAACCCACTCGAAATTTATTTCAAAATTTTTATTTAAATTTATAGGGTGCTTGCTTAAGTGCATCGAGTTTTCCCAGTAAAAATAGCAGCATAGAAGAAAAGAAAAATAGAAGGTTCACATTGAATCGACACAAACACTTACTCTTTCTTATATCCACACACGACAGTATATATTCTATGAAGCTTTTGACAGTAAACATACCTAGTTTTTACCACTATTTTGGACAAAAACCTACATGCATCGTTATCACTTTCACGATTTGAACTATAGACTGCACAGGACAGAGAAAAATATTGCATTTCTTTCTTCTTTTTAGTGATAAATTGATCATAAACTACGAACTGGGACAAATTTCCTATGTGTATTTTTGATTTTAGAGCTGTTAGAACGACATCGGGACATATGTGTCCCAACAGGATCGAAAGGGTTAAGGATACATTTATCACAAATCACTTTGCTTTTAACATAATTTACATTTTATTTTTTATAAACACTTATATTTGGTAAGAAATTCTTTTTCGAATTTTTCGATGCGCATTTTAGCAACATTTCATAAGACATTTCATTTCAATGTTGTTATGTTCAAAGTTTTCAATGTTTATTAACAAACGATGCACTAATACACGATCCAAGAACTGTTTTATAATATTTTATTTATTTTACTTAATAATTTCACGATTTTTTAAGAACACAAAATTTAGCGCGTCACTTTTTACAACAACAAAAACTTGTTCATTTAGCTTTTTCTTTGACACATGAGACCACCATATGCATTTTTATACAACCATTATATGGGAAAAAACTTATCATTCTCTCTATAGTGTTTACCTCTCTCTATTAAATAGATTTTATTATTGTTTAAAGTTATTGTCGATTTTCTCTCATCATCTTTCATTGAAATATTGTTTAACCGATTGAGCTAATGATTGTATGCAGCCATTTTATGTTGTATTAGATGACTTGACGCTTGGTGGATTGTGCGACAGGTTCTTGTTGGTTTTCAGAAAATTGTGATGCACAACATGTGGTTGAAGGTTTTTATGGTTAAATCCAAACAATTAATTGTTTTGTTTTTCACAACCTCAAAAGTGCATATAATGTCTGTGTATTTTGTTTATGTAATTGTGGAATTTGTAGATCTGTCTATGTGTAAAATTAAATAATGCTAGTATGTCATCGACATATCGATGTCAGTAAATGATGTTTTTGTTGTACATGTTATTGTTACACCTCATCGTGTTTGTTTTCAACAAGATTCTCAGAATTCTTTCACTAGATGTGGTTTATTTTTTGTTGTGCTCGAAGTAATTTTTTTTTGTAATTTCGTTTATTAAATTACACATTTCGTCGATTATTTTGTTGTTGATTTCACTTTTTATTAATATTTTTTTGTAATTTTATGGTCTCTGCAACCGGGATATTAGAATACATGTTCATCAAAAGATACTAATTTGGCTCCACTAGGAATGGGTACTGCTTGAATTTGTCCGCTAATCACATGTTATTTGCGATGGAATGGTTGTCTTCCAGCGATGACCATTTATATATCCGTTTGACCATTTATATAAACTCTATAATACTCAGCGATTTTGTAAGATCGTGATTCTGTTTATGACGACACGACTGTTTCCAAAAATTGAGAGATCCCAGTGAATTGTGTCGGGAATTGGTCAAACGGAAGTGACAGCTTCAATAGCAGTTTTATCGTTTTGTACATATATTTTGAAAAGTATATTATTTAAGAGATATGATTATGTAGTAAAAGATTTTAAATTAATTTTGCAACAATACCGGTCCAGATCAGTTCTCCATAATTTAAGTTGAAATTACGATTTTTGACACAAAAAACTGCTTTCACTAAAAATTTAGCCCCTGTACAGCCCATTGATCGGGATGAAACGAAATGATTGATCGGAATGAAACTCTATACTTAAGCTTTTTTATAAATTGAAAGGTGAACGAAAATCGATTTAAACGCGAACGTATATTGAAAGCATATCATTTACGAGAAAACGATTTTCAGCTAAAAGATTTTAAATTAAATTTCCAACAATACCGTCTTGATCATTTTTCCGAAATTTTAGCGGAAAAGCACTTTCTCCACAACTCTCACCTTCTTTGTCAAATCCCAGTGATTTTTTCCGACTTCGGTCTACCGGAAGTGACGCTTCTAAAGAAGGATGGTCTTTTTCTTTTGAGTATTATCTCGCTTTTGAGAAACTTTCTCTAACTCAGTAGAAGTTGGTTTTAATGATAATCTTTTATGCCTCCAACAACGTTTAAAGTTTCGTGGCAGTTCATCAGTCACCTCAGTATATCGATTTTGTCTCATGAGCTGCTCATTTAAAATGAGAAGCAAAAATATCATAATACGTACACAATATATAATACACAATTATGTCTTTGTATTTTTCTTTTGTTCGTATTTGTGTCATTTGTATGATGAACAGTACCAAAAAATCGCGATCCGGGCGAATCGGTTTAATTGTTATGGTGCTTATTTCCTTTTCTTTGCACATTACATCTGCTCTCGAGCTGTGGAGTGTCATTCATTACTTAACATGCTAATATATTTTATATTTAATATTTTTTTTATCATCATCTAATTTATTATATATTAATAAAATTTTATAAGTAAATTTATTTAGATTTCATAAATTTTAAAAATAAATTTTATATACATATACAAAAAATAGAAAATACATAAACAACACACAAATATGGCGTTTACAGTGGCTAACTCTTTGAATGCCAAGAAGCGCGATCGTGCTCCTCAATACACTAGCCGAAATCATGTTGGCAAATATGAATAAACAAAAAAAGAATGACACGTGATTTGCATGTGCAGTAAAACAATCATACTCACGAAACTAAAACACAAATACTACTGCTATATCTTTCCGGTTACCCTCATTTCGTTTTACACATTTCGAGACAAAATCCGAGTACAGAAGTTTGTTATACTTTGCTATATAATTTATTTATTTATTTATATTGAAATAAGTCTACAAATGATGATTTGAAAAATTTGAATGCAAAAAATAAAATAAATCCGATTTGGATTGGAAAATTAAATTTTTTTAAAGTTAACAAATATGAAATAATAATAAAATCTTTGGGGGCAAAAAATTGCTTTAATTTTCTTTTAAAATTATCTTTAGTTAAGCAAAAATCGAACAAATAGTTAATTTTATTGAAACCTTTACACGTCATCTTCAGTGGTTCATTATCACCTTAGTTGGTTTTGTGTAAATCTAAGCAGAGGAAGTCATGATCTCTTGGTTATTTATCAGAGACCTTTATTTTTTTTGAATTTAGTACATCCGGTGCGTCGATTAGGTCTAGTTAGAGATTACCAATAAATGTACTTTTTAGCATTTCGCCCCTATTTTTTAGCGTTGCCAAGTTGAGTATGTCTTACATCCGTGTATTTAGGGTCAGTCTTTCCAGGTCAAGTAACGTATAAATTTTTTTTGAATTTTCTCAATACTTTGGATATGTGTTTATTAATTATAAGTATGTTGTAATTGTCATTTCTTTAAAACTATTACTATTGCGCATTTTACAAATATTTTAATAATGATAAAAGGATCGAGCTCCTTCTATTCTCAGTTTGAATTTCGACTAAGAAAAAAAAAGTTTGGACAAAGAAATTCATGGTCTTTCAATGATTTCAAAAGAAAATTTAAATTTCACTGACAACATTGGCTTAAAACTTGCATTTTGTAATGTTCACTTTTGCGCAAATTTTTTCTATTAATGAAAATTTTGTAAAGCTTCCAGGATATTGCCTTGTCAGTGGTTCGTCAAAAACTTTTATCCCACGCTTCAGATTTAAAATATTTTCGCTACATGAAATTTTATTCACAAAGTGAACGCTACCGCTTTCAATTTTTTGTATATCTAACTGAAGCTCAAATTTAAGGATTACAAGCAAAAACCACTAAACTTTTCATGAACTAAATTATAGAATTGACGAGGAACAAACCATTGTTATAGAAGGAAAAAGGCATGCGTACTAAATAATTTTTTAAAAAGAGACAAAAATGAAATAAAATTTTAATATCCTCACATGTAAAAACATAAATATTTAGTGTATTAAATCTCAGGAAATTTCAAATAAATCCCGGGAATTTGGAACTATAATAAACCCTAATTTCCCGAGAATTCCCGCCTGGGATAATCCGGGATGGAACCACTAGGCACTAATAGATAATGTTTTTAGATTATACAAGACAGTTTTGCCAAAAGTCCGGTACATTTTTCGTTTTAGAAATAAACTGCGTTGTGTTCGAGATCTATGTATAGATTGGTGGGAAAAGAAAGTCAGCTGTTGGAACCATGAAAAACATGAACAATTTTGTCCTTGAGATTTTTTATATAATGAAAATTTACAAATGTAGCCTTCTAGTTACTTTACAAAGTTTTAAGTAAAAATAAAACTTTTATGAGCAAAATTGAAGGTCGTACTCTCGCCGTTTTTATTTTAAAAAACTTTAGTACCAATTTCTGGGTAGCTTATTCACATAGTACCTAAATAAGAGTTTTTCAATCTTGCTGAAACCTATAACATATTCAAGTGTATACGAATGTCACCCTTAAATGATTTAACTTTTAGCCAACCCATTTGAAAAATTTGTATTAACTAGTGCGGTTTTCATTGGAAAACAATTTTCCATTTCATTTTGAAAATGCAATCAATGGTAATTGCTTAGATATAGAGGAACTCTAACTATTGATAAAAATGGACAATTGATTAAATTAGAAAATTATATCTTTATGATTTTGATTACATTCGGATACATAATGAAACATTTTGTCATGTTTTTATAGGAGAATTTTTTTTACTCGTACGGGTATGTATGATTGTGAAATAGTAATTTTCTATTTTAATTTATATTCTTTAAGGATTTTATTTACTGTTAACAGACAAATGCATATAAAGAGAAATGATAATAATAATGTGTCATCACAGTGAAATTGTTTATACATTTTCATCACATTTTTCCTATTTTAATTTACGTCTTTAAGCATTTATGTTTATCTGTCTATGTGTACTGTAAAATATTATTGCCTCACGTAACTTTCATCGCCCTGAAAATACTATGCCTGTATATTCATTTGTATACGGTAAAAATTGAAATTGTAATGTTTTCTGTATGAAAAATTAAAATTTCCATAAAAAATGAGTTTTAATATTCTTTCCTCTTGATATAATTACATCTTTGAGCCTCGTCCCCTTATTATAACTTTTAAAATTCTTCTTGTTTATATCACAAACCCTTTGTATAACTTTGGCACAAAAAAAGGAAAATGTTTAATACATATACACAAGCAGTATATCACGTTGTCGTATATACAAAAAAATAAGAAGGTTTTGGGGATTTTTGTATTTTAGGAAATGAAAAAGGGTTGAAAAATAAAAACGAGATACCATTTTATTATACATCTACTAAATAAGTTTGCATATATATTACCCAAATTGTAGATATAAGTAAGAAAATCAACCAAAGGATGGTCTTACATATATAATCCTTGAACATTTGTATATGAATGTATCTGTGTCCGTTTTTTAATCCTAAATGTAAAAGTATAAAAAAGATTTTGATTAAAAAATCAATAAATGTAGGATTTTTTGTGGAAATAGCTTACTAATTAATTTGACATAAAAGACGCGTGTACAAGTATATATTTCTATTTGTGGTTTGGTTTGTTTAACCCTTGGGTGATCATTACTATAAAAGTACTCCTAGTTAACTTTTACTATTTACTTTGTGGTAAACAATTTTTTAAGTGAGATATTTCGGAATGTAACATAACTCACAAAATATATAATTCTTTAACCTTTAAATACCCTTGAATAGCTTAGCATATCAAAAATCATGATTGCGTGAATAGACTTAATCGACCCAAGTTGATAAAGGTGTTTCTTTTACACAAAATTTAAGGATGAAGTTCTTTTCTGTTCACACATAGGTATAACTAAATTTATTCGCAAATAACGCAATTGTACTAGAGAAAATTCACTCGAAAGGATATTTCGAAGAATAGAAACCATAAACACAGGCCTATCAAAGCAATAACATGAACTAGAAGCTATAAATGCTATAAATAAGCGACTAGAAAGACAAAAAGCCGAGAATTAAATGAATTCCAGATATGGTTCTTGTATTGTATTGGAAACTTATTTAATAGAAACATCATTTATTAAAATCCGTGACTACAAACGATACCATGCTTATCATCCAGAACGAAATGCTACAGGTGGATATACCGTAATTTTTATGAATATCAACCATTAAGAAGAGCCCGGTATCGAAACAGAAATAATGCAAGTTAAAACCATAAAAGTTAAATAAATCATTAGGGATCGAAATATTTCCTTTATTTTCTGTTTTCTACGTCATTAGTTAAAAAGAAATGTCTAGAGTAGACTTTTTAAACCACTAGAAGCAGATTTTATCATAGGTTGCAAATTTGCAGCTCGCGAGAACCACTGTGAATTTCACTCTAGCGATAAATCAACATATTGGTCTACTGACATTAGTGTTGTGCCGTATTGTCTACATCATGGAGATGGCATCTACAATGTAGAAAATGTCAAAAATTATTCAGGGTTCCATTAGCGTTAGCAAAGTACTGGCAAGTACTTGTGAGTAGATGTTCAATGGAACGCAAATTTATTAGTTAGAAGCAATAAGGAATCAAAATTTTGGATAGAGTAGTTGAGAGTAGCTAAAACTACTCTCGAGTAGTTTGCTAATTCTAATCAAACCCTGCTATTGTATTTGTGAACAATAAGAAAAAATGTATGATTTGTTTGTTAATATGGAACCAGGACGCTATTCTTGAAATCGGTGGAAATTTTCGTAATCGGAATACAATTTGCTGTGCAATTCTTTATATTACTAAAAATTTTCGTCGCCTACTTTAATCATTTGTTAATTTTTATTTTTAATTTTTTTTTTTTTTAATTTACATAGCTCGCACAATAGAAAAAACATTTCCCTTTACCTTAATGTCGCGTACATGACATCGGAAACAAATATTTCCATACTCGCTAACGAACTCCAAACCAATCAAATTGTTTGAAATGCTTTCTACCACGCCTACTAGTTCCGAACTCGAGTTGAAAATAATTAATCTTTGTTGTTGTTTTAATACATTTTGTGTGTTTCCATAGAATTTTTTCCGAACTAACTCACTATGTCATGAACGCACAGTAAGAGTGTCTCTCACAATGAGCAAATTAATATGTTTTGAAAAATTCATTGTAATTATTGACCTACTGAATTTTGACATTTAATTTTTTGGTCAATTGTTTATTTTTGTGTTGTTGATTGTTTTCATAATTGTTTATATTTTAAAGTGGTTTGTTACATATATTTCGAGGATAGTAAATTTTAAAATGGGGGGTAACTATACTCATATAGATCTGTTGCCGTTATCGCTAACTAACGTGGCTTACATGAAGCTGAAAAAGCCACAAAAAAGATACTGAGTTCATCCGCTTTGGCAACAAAGAGCAAGATTTGGATCTTATGACAATCTTGTTCAAGAGTTGTACAAGCATCCACAAAAATAAAAAAAGCTATTGCAGGCTAACTATAAAAGAGTACCAAGAATTACTTGTGAAAATTACACCGCTGTTGAAAAAGCACAGTATCAGGAAAAGTTTACCGCCAAGTCTCCGGTTGATGTTAACATTAAGGTAAAATTATTGCAAGTCTAACAAATTTAATTGAATCGTTTTGTTAGTTGTTACTTTGAGAATGGCTAACGATTGCTAATCAGTTTTATACAAAATGGAATTTCCCGAATTGCTTGGGTTGCATAGATGGAAAGCATGTTGTAATTACAATGCCCTAATAAGTCGGGAACATTGTATTACAATTATAAAAAGTCGTTTAGCGTGGTTCTATTGGCGGTATGCGATGCGAATTTCAGATTCATTTTTGTTGACATAGCAGCATATGGTTCTAATCACGATGGCAGTATATTTCGACAATCAGCTTTTGGAAATTTTTTTGCAAACAAATTAAATTTTTCAAATGATTAAATAAATGATTAAATAAACAAATTAAATTTTCCAACCGTTTCCGAAGAGTTTCAATTTTGTTTTTATTAGAGATGCTGCATTTCAATTGCATAAAGATCCATATGGTGGGATGGGTTTATCCGTGGCGCAAATAGTATTTAATTACCGCTTAGCACGAGCAAGAAATTGCATCGAAAGGCCATTTGGAGTTTTAGTGGCACGCTTTAATGTTCTATTTTCTAAAATAAGAGCATCACCGAACACAGTAGACAGCATAATCAAGGCCACGGTTGTTTTACACAACTTCATTATTAATAAACGCCAAGATAATTTGAGTGCAGTTGGAGCAGAGCGACAATGCGTTCTAATATTAGATTAATTCAGCGGCCTGCGCAGAAAAAAATCTACACCGTCAATGTGGAAAGAATTTAAATAATAAATCTATTTTTGTTTATATAACTTTTTTTTAATAAAAGAATTTCATTAAAAATCCAAAAAATGAATATCAAATCTAATAACAAATACAAATTTAATAACATAATTTAATTCCATTATTTATTTAATTCAGTCTATTTATAAAATTCAAAGTGTTGTTGTATAAAAAAAATGTTTAGTCGGAACAATCTTCATAAAGAACTTTTGTTAGTTTTAAAATGGTGCGCATACGTTTCTTTTTTCATGGTCCGGAACATAGTACCGACGAACACAGATTATAGAAATGTTCCACCTCAGGAAACTGACTGATTTGGTTTCGTTGTTTAATTAGTTCAATTGCCTCGCTAATTTTTTCCTCCAGCTGGCTTTGCGATTCACGGAGCTTGGTGCCTCTTTTTTTATTGGTCTGGCTGACGGTCCAGAAGATGGCGTGATTATTCTGTGATGTTCCGATTGAAGCTAAAACCCTCATCATAAACATCATCCTTTTCGTTGTCGGATACTATCAAATATTCCTCCAACAACGTCCTACTTCTCCACGTTTCCAAATGTTCAAAAAAAGAAACATATATTAATAAGCTAAATGTGTGAATTGAAAAAACTGAGCTCGCTATAAAGTTAACATTTTTGTTAGCATCCCGACCCACTTGGAATACCCAAGCAGCAATTTTTAGTTTCAAGTAGGTTTTATAACCAATACGAAACTTTGTTTTTAAAACAGGTTTCAGACACGTTTCAAACACGTTGCTAGGCCTTAGCAGATACTGCTTTTGGCCGTGGTTTTTGATACCATCTCGTTTTATTTTTATTAATGAGGAACCGTTTATAAACAGTTTTTAAAAACTCCAGATTTTTTGAAACGGTTTTAAATGATTTCAAATATTTGTATTAAAACTACTTTTGAGTTTCTTTGAAGCTGTGACAAACCTATTTGTTCTTGGTTTCAAAAACACCGTAACAAAAAACCGAAAAAATCGGATTAACGCGCGCGGCTTATAAAAAACTTAAAATCGCTTTAAAAAATCAAAATCGGGTTTCTTTTAACTGGTTTTGAAAAAACTTAAAATCATTTATAAGTTTCCGATAATATAGTTTAAAATTTTTTTTTAGCCAAAATGGGTTTTCACTTCGAGGTAAGTTTACCAAGTGACTTGACAAATGGCAAATCTTATTATAAGATTCGTCATTCATCATGTTTATCAGACGGTACTGTTCGACTCTAATATTACCTACCACTATATTCTTTGTGCTTATAAACAAAATAAATACATAATGACTTAGCGAATTATTATAAAAATTGGTAAACAATTATAAATTCCAGTGGTAAAAAAAATACCTAAATAGAAGAAAATTATTAGAAACAATAATACGGTATTTTACTCAAAATTAAAAGTTACAAAAGGGTTTTTATAAACCGAATAAAATACGTTGCAATTGTTCGAAAATAAAACCGTTTACGAATAGTTTCAAAATAACCAGTAAATTTTTGGATATTTGGAAACCATTTAAAAACTTTTGCTGGTGTCTAAAGGGTTTCATAAAACTCGTCCAGAGACGTTTCAAAAATACTAGTTACATAAACTCTTAAATGCAACCTCAATTCTGTTTTTTCTGAAACTTTGGTTTCATTTTGCTACTTGGGTATCTTTCTCTCATTTAATGTGTTTGGAGTAATTATTGCGTAGAAGATTCCACTTACTCTTACATTGTTCCGGCGATATTTTCAGACATGTTCCAATGTCCGACCAGGCATTTTCCATCGCTAATTTATTTTTAAATAATTTACAAGTTATACTTACAAGTTAAAAATATATGTTTATTTTAAGAATATATTTTATACCAATATGTCGGTGTAACGCAGAAATTTTGTTTTCAATTTTTTTTGTTGATATCATCGAAAAAATAGGAACCATTTTATAATGCAACTGATTTCATAAGTCTTTTCTTAAGGCAACAGTTTAGAGTTTGCTAACTTTTTTCTTAAGGTAAAAACGATTTGTTTTTTCTCAAGTTTTCTCAACAAACTTATAAGGCAAAAGGAAAAGTTTTTCTATTCTGAGAGCTCTGTAAGAAACATATTTTATTCCTCTACTAAGGGAAAAATTCCGGATGGGCAAATCGATACGAAATTATTCGTTTAGTAGGTAAATAAATAATAGAAAACTTGCATACAAATTTCAAAAAATGATTAAAGTAGCCGGCGAAAAATTTTAATAATATAAAGAATTTCATAGCAAAATGTATTCCGATTGGGGAAATTTGTACCGATTTCAAGGATAGGGCCCCAAACAGACAGTCAATTGTTTAAACCAAAAGCAGGAGCGGAAACATGAACGCCACACGGAAATTTTACACGGTAGTAAAATCTTGTATGAAAAACAATAACAATTTGCAAGCCATAAAAATATAAATTCATTTGTCAGTTTTATAGTAATCGAACGATTTGTAAGGTTTTAAGAAACAATAGAATAAAACCGTGGCGTTCATGATCCCGCCCCAGAGCTGTAATGAACAAAATTTTCACCACACAATAAAATGATAAGCTAAAAAGGTTTTCAAACAAGGAAATATTTTATAATTACACAAGTTCATCGGTCTCAAAATTGCGAAAATTTGTACGAGGGCCTGATTGAATCGTAAACTTGAGATTGCTGAAATAAAATCATATCATCAACATTAAAAAAGCCTTTCCTCTATACCTAATCATGAAAGGATAATCACATCAGTTATAACAAAATTTAATTCGATAAAACTTCACAAATACCCTTATATTTATATGAAGCTGAATGTACCGCGATCAGAAAAATGCGGCTTCACACAAAGTGTTGTGGCCACCATACCTGTATCCTCCAGCCCGTATTGTACAAAATAGGAACTTTAAACTTAGTAATAAAGGTAGGTAACAAATTTGTTTTACAATATTCGTTTCCCTTACATCTTTACAGCCAATTCTTTTCATTGATCGATTTAGCATTGAACGTATAGCTTTATTTCCGATTATTAAATCCAAACAAGGAAGGCTTAATTCACAAACGGGAAAGGGATTGCTTACGATTGACCACTAATCAGATGATGATAAAATTCTGGAAATTCAGCTTTAAATCTTAGGAACTTCAAAATAACTGTTGTGTTTTAAAAATTACAAAATTATTCTTACAGTTCTAATAAATGACCATTAAAAGTATTCTACACGATAGTGTGAATTCCAATTGCGATACCCAGATGAAGTTAATGTTTTTTATATGGCAATATTTCTGTTTTTGTGGGTGCTAGTTGTATCTGAAAAATAACTTTATAACAGTTTTAACATTTTATTATTTTCGAAATATTTTTGAAACAAAATGACCTAAAAGTTGGCTATTATTTTAGTTGCTCGTATACTATACAGAGCGACTCTTAAAGTAAATACAATAAATTCGAGAGGTGATAGAGAGCACTAATGTGAACAAAAAATCGTATGACAGCACATATATCCTATCTGTAACCGTTATAGAGATAATCAAGGCTCTCCTGTAAAATACGTCTTCTCTCACTTTAAATTTTACTCAATAAATTTTATCGCAAATTAATTAGTTAGCCAAACACAAGGCCATTAATAAGGTAAATTGATTTCAAATACCCGAATCAATAAGTACGAATCAATTTTACTGGTTTTGTTCTGATAATATGTAATTGTTACGTAATATGTAATTAGTTCGGCCAATATCTCAACATTACCGTAACTTTTCCAAATATTTTTCTTTTCTTTGATAAACTAGTTAATTTGCGATAAGAAAAGGTTTATTTGAGAAATTTGTAAGTAATAGTTATGAGTTGCATTGAATGCAACTATAATTTGACAGTAGGATTTTGATTATCTCTATAACGGTTACAAATAGGACATTATGCTGTCCTACAATTTTTTATTCAGATTAGTGTCCTCCATTAGCTATCGAATTTATTCTACTTACACAGTTAGAAATTTTGCTGCATTTTTAATGCAACCCTTGCATCAAGGCTTATACGATGCAATCGTGTATCACATTCTAATGCAAAGCATGCATTACAAATAGTTATGATGCAGTTGCGTCAAAAATTACAGCAGTAGTTCGCCGAAAGAAAATTTCTATATAATCTGGGGTTAACTATTTTTTGGCGAATTTATAATAATTCGCTTAGTCATTGTGTATACTTTTAATATAAGCTTAAAATATTTTTCATATATTTGCTGTGTAAAGAGGTCAATTGATTTACGTCAATCGAGTTGGAAGTAAAGAACTGGAATCTGTGGAATTTGCCTGATACTTTTAGTTTTAATACAAAATAATATAAGTGTGAATACAATTATTTGAGAAATGCTAATGAAATGTGCTTTACTGTTGAAAGTACTGGACTATACAATTTCAATGCCACTTACGAAAAAAATGATGTTTCCAAATGGATATTTTGATTATTTTTTTATACAATGTGTTATAAAATTTTAATATAACTTGTATCAATTTTAGCAAAATATTCCATTAAAGTTTAATGTAAACTATACAATAAAATACAATTAGCATTAATATCTGATATAATGCAACTTGTGCATTACATAGGTTATATTTTTTCAACTGTGTGCTTAGGAGTAACCTTGTATAATGTGCAAATTTAAATTTTGTTAATGACAAAAATCGATTGTATTGCAAATATTCGTAAGAATTATTGTATATGTACAAAATTCACCTATTTGTTTTGTAAAAATTAAACTTTAGCTCCAAAATATTCCAAAACCCTATTTTGAACTAGAAAACTTAAACTCACATCATTCAGTAATCCAATGAGAAAACTTATAAAAGCAGTATTCTACATTGTCTACGAATTTTCTACATACTCTACCAGTTTTTGCGACCAGTTTTTGTCGGCGATTGTATCGTTGGCTGTGTGTGCAGTGGCCCCGTCCTGTTGAAACCAAATTTCGGCGAAGTCTTCGTCTTCAATCATAGGGAATAAAAAGTCAGTTAATATGGCACGATTACGGTCGCGCCGTTTCTGTGCATCAAATACGTTAATTTTAGTGTTCACGAAACCACCGAGTTGAAAATGAGCTTCATAGGAAAAAATAACTTTCGATAAAAATTTTAATCTTATTTCGTCCGAGAATTGTCACATTCAGCAAAGTAAAGCGCAATGAATCGTCAACTGCCTTCAATTATTGAAGCAATTGGACTTTGCACGCCTTCATAGACTTGGTTTTTCAACTACCGATTATGTGTTTAAAATAAACGCTAGTTCAAAAACGAACCAAAAGATGCCGCACTCTATAGTTATGACAAATGAAATTCACAAACAAATAAATAAAATCAATATCAGCAGAATAATTTCTTCGTGGAATTTTAGTTGCAATAAACGGAAGTTTTGCGTATGAATCTGATATGTTGAAGTTTTGGAGCAAATCATGTCGATATTAGGCTATCAGTTGAGGCTAGTTCTACAATTATATACGATAAATTAAGGTTTGCGCAAGGAACAAAAAATCATATATTTAGTCTTTCACTGGTTTTAATAAATATTATTATTAATCATTTAAATAATTTCATTACCCAAATTGTGGTGAATGAATCGTTATATTTCTGGTCATTCACATGATCAGTCAATATATATTGTTGCTTCCGCATTTCGATCTACTTTAGGCCCGTTGCGCACTAGAGCTATGTTTTGAGATAACAGCTTCTCAATTTACTTTGCAAAACTTAAATAAGTGAAACCAAATTCACAGAGCCACTCGTAAGTCCCGATTTATTTAATTTCTTTATTTAAACCTATGGGATAGTAACATAGCTCACGTCGCTCATTTTCTGAACAATGTGAGCTAATTATTTATCTTTAAGGCGAAAATAACACAGTTAAATATATTGCTTTACAGAATGGGTAGGCTCTGAGATTTATCTATAATATTTCTCTTATTTGAGTTTTGGAAACCAAAACGGGAAGCTGTAAAATGAAAACATAACTCATATTAGTCAAAAAACAAAGCTCAAGCTGTATACATACGTCGGATGGGAATCCGGGATTTTCACATCTAGCCGTTTTATCCAAACAAACGAAAGAAATAGTACAAAATACACGCCCCCTTTCATTCGAAAAATTTGACAAAAACTCAACTCTGAGAAAAAAATCTTGCAGACAACGAACCTAAAAAAACAAAACTGTAATTTTTGTTCGTTCTTCGGGAAGACATTTGAATTTGTTGTGTTGTAAACCGTTCTACCAATTCGTATTATTTTGAGATTATTGTGTTTATTTTTAGTTTATTACATTTATTTTAGTTAAATAAATAATATTGTTTATAGAGGTGTAATTTAGTTTTATTAATAATTAAAAATTAAAAAGAGCACGAATTTTAAAATTAAAAAGAGCGCGAAACAAAATTTATGGAAAAAAATTAATTTATAAAAACTAAAACACTATGAATTTATTAAAAAATGAAAAACTAAAACGAAAAACGAAAACTAATATGGTTTTATATTTAAAATGCAAACAAAATTATTAAATTACCACAAAAAGTCGAAAATGAGTGGATGAATTAAGCCAAGCAAAACCAAAAATGAAATAAAAAAATTTGACAGTTATGTCACAATTGAAATAGATCAAATACAGAGCAAAAATCCGATATGTTACTAACTTCTCGTTTGAGATGTAAAAAATTCCAGATTTCCATCCGACGTATGTATGTCGGATTTCCATCTGACGTATGTATCAAGTGTGCGGGCCTTATCCAGTGGATCGATCAACTATTACTTTTCATGAGTTATAGATTTTAGCCAAATAGTGCCAGATTGACAGTAAAGCTAAAAAATGTCATGAAATTTTAATATTAAATACAAAAATTATCTTTACCTCGTGGTAATATCATGAAATTTTTGATTTAGCCAAGCCTATAAAGCGAAAACAATATTTTAAAGTTCATAAAGCAAAAATTAACAAAATTGCATTTCCTAGAATAAAGCAAAATCAAGCATACGCACCATTTCCATTATGCATTCGTTTAATTGCTGTCTGCATCTTACTTTACTGGATTTAGGTCCAGGAATTTTTTTGAAATCGATTTTAATAATTTTAATAATGAAAATTTAATTAATTAATTATACAGTGCTGGGAAAAAAAATTGGGCAAACATATTTTATTGCAAATTGGAGTCTTATTTTGCTAAAATTACAAAACTTTTGAACGCAATTGGCTTATTGTTTCATTTTAAATACATGTATGACGTAATTTTTTGAAAAAACAAAAGTTACCTGCAATTTAGGGGCAAAACCCTGAAAAATGCCAAAATATTCAAAATACGTTGATTGGAGTTAAAGTAATGAAATAAATTAAACACTTATTTTTAATTTTTTTTTGTTTTTTATTGCCTTATAGAAGTTTTATCTTTAATATTAATATTTTGTTGGACCGCCTTTTGTTTTCATTACACCGGTACAACCCCGCAACTGATGTGCAAAAAAATTGGTTAAGCAATTATTTTATTTTACGCCTACCGTTCTTGGCCGACATTAGGGTGCAGATGTTTTACTGCCTGTATTTTTTTTAAGTATAAATAGTGTAAAAGCAATATGATGATTTTGGCGCGAGAAAATTTAACCACGCGTGAAATAGAAGAAAGATTAAACATTCCTAAAAGTACTGTAGTGTGGAATATTAAAAAATGCGAGAGATGGGCAGTACACAACGAAAGAAAGGCTCTGGAAGGCCCAGAAGACAACGCCAGTGGAAGATCGTTTCTTAATATTACAATGTCGTCGGAACCGTTTTAAAACTTCATCGGACATAAGACGGGATGTTGAGCGAGCAACGGGAAAAGAAATTTCAGCCAGCTTAGTGAGAAAAAAACTTGTTATAGCTGGTTTAAGAGCACTTAACCATTCTAGAAGCCTGAGTTCACATTACTAGTGAAAAAACAACTTTTGCTATGGGCCTCGGAGCATGTTTCTTGGACTCCAGAGATGTGGAATGATGTGATTTTCCCCGATGAATCAAAATTCAAGCTGTATGTTGGAGATTGAGAATTCAGGTAAGAAGAAAATCGGGCGAGAGGCTCGGCAACGAATGTCTTTTAAGACTTCCACCGAAAAATGAAGGAGTTATGGTCTGTGGATGCTTTTCTGGAAAAAAACCTGTCGATTATGCTTCCTTAGGTTCCAGCATTACATCACCTGTTCATTACAGATGAACAGCTGCTGTAATGGTGGAATCTAAGGAAGCATAATCGACAGGTTTTTCCAGAAAAGCATCCACAGACCATAACTCTTTCATTTTTCGGTGGAAGTCTTAAAAGACATTCGTTGCCGAGCCTCTCGCCCGATTTTCTTCTTACCTGAATTCTTCTTCCTACACAACGAATTTTAGCCTTCTGTGTTAAAGCTTTTTGGCAAGACTTGCAAATTTTTTTTTTAACAGGACAGCGCTCCGTGCCATACCACGAAAGTTGTGAGTTATTAAATTTAAGTTGTAGATAGATTAATTGGCCTTCAGATTAACATAAATAATTTGTTAAAAACTAGTTTTTTTTTTCTTATCTCTTCATTTAAAGGTATAAAGTACTTCGAAGAATGTCGTATCGATGAGTTGAGCTGGCCCCCGCATAGTCCAGACTTAAATCCCATGGAAAATATTTGGTCTATAATGAAGCTAGAAATAGCAAGAAAGCGCCCAGAATCGATTCAAGCTTTAAAAAGTTTGTTGATGACCATTTGGGAATCCATACCTCCTACCACTTTGAAAAATTATCAAACTCAATGAATCGGAGGTGTATCGCTGTAATAAAAGCAAATGGCGGTCCACCAAAATATTAATATTAAAGATAGAACTTCCATAAATCAATAAAAAAAAAAAAAAAAAAAAAAATTCGGTGTTTAATTTATTCCATTACTTTAACTCCAATCAACGTATTTTGAATATTTTGGCATTTTTCAGGGTCTTGCCCCAAAATTGCAGGCAAACTTTTATTATTTTTTTTTTTTTCAAAAAATTACGGCATACATGTATTTGAAATGAAACAATAAGCCAATTGCGTTCAACAGTTTCGTAATTTTAGCAAAATAAGACTCCAATTTGCAATAAAATATGTTTGCCCAATTTTTTTCCTAGCACTGTATGTATCTTTTGTTATCTTGTGCATTGAGTTTTTGTATTTTAATAAATTAGAAGCAAAAAAATAATAATTTTTATTATAGAAAATAATTTTTAAGCGCAAAATACATTGGGGTATTTTTTACCCCATACACAGACAATGTTCGAATGTACCATGCACAGAGAGAAGGTTAAAGGTTTAAGGCCATCTGCAAGCATTCATTATTGAACAAACTTCTACGTATAATAACGAATGCTTACCGCTACGTAATCTACGTGGAATTACAGAACGACCTAAATGTTAAATAGATTGATGAAGTGATCCAGGAATTGTCTTCAAATGTGAAAGAAGAGAACTGCAACATAATTTCACTAGCAATAAAATTTCTTAACATAACACAAGAATTGAAGAGCCTTAAAAGACGTAGACCGCATGAACTAGTCATCTAATAAATGAGGGTTCGTTATTAGGGAAGAATATTGATTTTATAAGCAATCAATAAACCCACACTCGCTCCACTTATTTGTTTCAAATAAGTGCGTTGTCATTTTAAAAATTAATTCAAATTAATTTCGACCTTTAATTTTCTATTCAGATATATTGAGAGCGGTTGCTAAAGTATGTTTCATAATTTTTTTTTTTTTTTATACATTATACAATTTTTCAAAACCGCACACCCCATTTTGAGCATCAAAGCTCATTTATAACAAGGGTGCAGTGTATAGTTTCCTCCAAAAGTTTTATGTGGAATTTGTAAGGTCATTTATAAAATGGATGTAACTCATGTGCTCCATTCACTATCATCTTTAAAAGTTTGTGTTGTTCTGAATTGCACCAGAATCATGCGACATGCATATAGCCATTGTATGATACCCAGGCAAACAGCAATACATACATCGAGTTTATGCCAAAAGCTACGAGGCCAAGCGCAATATTACCTTTCTTCAAATTCATGGTTGGGGTACTTTAACGTTCCACTGGGGGGGGGGGGGGGGGGCAGTGTTTCACTCCAGCAACAAAAACATACAATTTCCGATTTACGATTCCGATTTACAGGAACGACTTCGAATAGAGCTGCTAAAAGGCCAGTCCAAAATATTTGTTTTTTCCATTTTGACCATTGAAATAAAAACTATTAAAAAATATATAATGAGGAAAAAAACAAACGACTCGCTGACGCGAAAGTCAAAGCCACTCCAACAATAATAGGTTGTTTGTAATTTTCAATTTCAATAGTCGAGCAGCTTGTGGACTCCGTAGGGTTTGTTGCAGTTGATCATTTTGACATGAGACCATTTGACTTAATGTTATGTATTACATACAGATGTGGCCAAATTATTATCACATTTAGATATTTGGAAGGTTATTGCTTTAAAAAATTAATTTTTCAAATAAAAGTTAAAAAATTTTATGATAATTATATTTATTAATTCTTGTTGAACATTCCTTTAGCATTTTTTAATAATTTTATCCTACGGGGCATTTCACTTATTGCATTTTTGGCTTTGGTGAGTAGATCGGTGTCATTTTACTAGAGTTCTTCCATCGCTTCGATCAATTCTGATTAGGTTCGCGGGCACTTTTTTGCTACTTTTTCTTTAAGAATATCCCAGATATTTCCGATGGGATTCATATCTGGCCTATTCACTGGCCAATCAATAATTTGGATGCCGTTAGTCCTTAAATATTCGGTGAATTTTTTGCCGTATGATATGGAGCCTTGTCATGCATAAAAACTCCGTCCCCATTGAATTTTTCATTCATAGTCAGTGCCAGTTGTGTTTGCATAACATTTAAATGTTAAATCGAGTTCAATATCCCGTTTACTATACAAAGTGGGAAGAGTCTTTTGATGATATTGCTGGCCAAACCATGACTCTAATGGGTTATTTGATCTGCTGTTAGACAGAGGAAGGTACATATTCTTCTCCTTTTGATCTACGAACGGTCCAAGACATTGCTAGTGTCAGAGTCATCATAGTCTCGTCATTGAATACCACCTAATCAAGAAATAGAAAAAGATAAAGTTGAAAGAAACATTTATTGAAAAGTGTAACTTTAAAATATTATTAAAAGAAGGACTTCTATTGTTTGTACCTTTTCCCAGCCCTCTCGAAACCATGTAAAATGTCCATTTGCCCAAGTTTTTCTGTGTTGTATAATCCTAGCATTTAAACTTTGCTTCTTGCTACGTCGTCTTGCACATAGCCCATATTGACAGTCTCCGTCTCACTGTTCTCTCCAATATTTGCGCACCAACGTTACGCATTGTACCCCTCAGAGACTTACTGGATAACGTTCGATCTTCTTAAGCTTTCCGCATTAGAAATCTGTCCTGCCTGACTATTGTTTTAGGATTGCCACCACATTTTGCTCTTCTTCTGGGACTTGTTGAAGACTGAGAAGTTAATTTTTGTGAAACTTTGGTGACGAATGATCGGCTCACTCCTGTTTTCTAGGCTATTTGCGCATGTGCATACTGGCCTGCTTCCAAATACGTCGAAATTTTGGCTCTGGTTACAGCACTGATGTCCTGAGCTTTACTCATAATGAATATCACTAAATTACAAAAACCACTTTTACTTTCAGTTTTCAAAGTCACAAACGAGATTGAAATTCTCCAGTAAAATACTAATTCTTAAATACTACGTAGTTGTCATAAAATCAAAACAAATTTAAGTACATATTATGGAATACTAATCCGAAAACGAAATATTCCCAAACAACGTATTTATTATCCAAGTGATAATAATCATACGTAAAAACTAAGATAAAAATTCAAAAAAAAAAAATTATTTGGAAATATCTCGCTTTAGAATAATCTAATACTAAATTTAATTATAGTAATACAAGAAAAATTATTTAATAAAAAAAGGTTTAAAATGATTTATATTAAAAATTTATGAAAACCGAAATATTGTTTTTATTATTATTGTTATGACGCGAAATACCTTTATGGAGTTGCGGCCGTTGATACGTAGATACAGTTGAGTCCGGACTTAGCGACAAAGTGTTTTCTTGTTTCTTTTAACACAACGGAATTTTACAACCATTTTACATATACGTAAAGGTTGTTTATAAAAGATTGTCTAGCGTGCTCGTATTTTTGCACCACTTTTCAGCCATTTAAGAATATAAAAATTCCCGAAAGTATTTATGGCTTTATTGATGATTAGGTTTTAACTATTTATTAATTATTTATTAATTATTTATTATTTATTAATCTAAAATATTACTAAATAATTTACTTTTAACACATGGCTTACAACTTAAGAGTAGCACATATTTTGGTATTCACTGTGTATCACAATTTACTTCACGCACGGTAATGTTTATTATGATCATTAATTTACGTTTGGATAGACCAACTCATGCCACTGGATTTCACTATGAAATGTTTACCACGATAAAACTTATAATTATATATATATTTTTAAGTTTTTTGTTCTTTTCTTTTATTTATAATTTTATTTGGCAAAATCCAAAATTTGATTGCCAGTTTATTTACTAAGCATAAGGTTCACACTCACTTAGAATTCACAAATTATATTATCATAAATCATTTTATGAATTAAAACTTCACATTTTAATTATTATTATTTAATATTTATAAAGTAGATGCACGTATAGTCCTATTCAGTGCCCTAATTCTCTAAAAACCAAGACAAATTGTAAAGTGTAAAAGTGATAACTTTTACACACGAAAAAAATTATCGTAGAAGTCTAGATTTATATTGGATATCGTGATGTTTTAGTAATTTCGCATTCGCTAAATTTTTTTCAAGATAAATTGTAAAGTGGCAAGATAAGTTTATGTCAAAAAGTAACACAAGTAATTTATCGCGGAATAACTTTGCTTGAATGTGTAAAACGCTTTATTTGGATATTATTAATGTTAATTGCAATTTTTGATATTTTAGTTTATAGTTTTATTTTAGAATTAAATAAGATCAAGCTCTAATTATTAATTAAACTCTTACTAATTATTATTTAAATTTGTGTACTTATAAAAATGGACCATTATCGTTGGAATTAAAATATTCTTTCAGTAAAGTTAAACATTCGAATATGTCCATCGACCGTCTTCACTATTACCTATACTTTTACTTAGGTTTATATCCAGTCGTTCCACAAATACAACAAAACAAATAAATTTATTATTAATATTTTAATGTTTAAAGTAGGGAATATATAATGTACCTATTTATATAAGAAGAAGAAGACTTAAGGAGTAGAATATCCTAGAACAAGATGGTCTGTGGATTACAGCCAAAGCAATTTTAGTTGCTCAATTTTCAAATATAAATGTCAAGTGTTTCAAGTGTCTGATTTGACAACATCTAAAATGGACCCGCTCTCCACATAGCAAGCAAAGTTTTCAAGTTTGCGTGCACTTGCAATATTTTAGTTGATCATTACACTTGCACAGTTAAAAAATTGACGAGCACAATAAATATATGACGGCCTATAGAAAACCAAAATTAGTCAACAAATTTCAGTTTGTTGTTGTTTAATATTTCATTTAGAGACACTAAGAGCTCTCAACAGTTTATAAGATCTTGCAATGCTTTAACTCTAAACTATTTATTAACTTATGTTTGAGAAAAGTAACAATTAGGACAAATTTCGAAAAATAATGAACGAGAACAGTATTTAATTATATTATGCATTAAAATTATCTTTTAACTAGCACTAAGGCAAACAAGATGTATATTGCATAAAATCGATTTCTAAAGTGCAGGTAATTGATCAAAGTCTCACCTCCTACTCGTTACCGATCCTTAAGATTAACCCAAACATTTTACAAAGATTAAAAATTAACTCATGGTAAAAAAACAAATCGTAACACTAAAACGTCCCTCCATAACTAGACCTACATCAAATACTAGAAATGGGTCCGATTAACAAATTTTCGGTGTTATTGGGGTGGCACTTAAAAAAATTTTGGGTGAGGAACTCGTGGAGTTTGGAAAGCTCGCAGTGACTAACCAAATTTGATGGTTAAATGAGTTTCGTTGCTTAAAACGCATAGCTTTTTGTAGTTTACTCGAAATTCTAAAATTTTAATAAGACAATCTCAGGCTTTCCGACTATTATACTTAGGTATTGGCAAGTCGCATGTGCGGAAAGAACTAAATATGGCATCGGAAAGAGCTAAACATGTCTTCAACAACGAAATGCACTGAAATTATGATCTACTTAAGACAGATTTGATTGAATTTCAAACACATATCGCAAATAATAATTATGTACATAATAATGCGATTTTGTATGTAGTATAAAGAATAACCTTTAAACAGATTAGAATACACAACATTAATCAAAATTCAACTGATCGATCAATTGTAAATAAGACTTATATTATACACGCCTTTACCATACGAAGGAAAGAAATTTTTGGCTGTTGTAATGTTCTTTTCAAACATGTGGTTTGTTTTATAAGTCTATCTAACCGTATCTTGATTTGAATTTCAAATAACTCCCGACTCCGATCATTTTTCAATATGATTTTGGGGGCTATGTGTGATTCTAGATGGCTTTGATGTATATGCAACAATTTACGTTTCTAGAGATTATATTTTTTGAGTTATTAAGGATATAAAATAATTAAAATTTCGTTTTGACGTTTAATGTTATCTTGCTCGCTTGCTGTCAATAGGTTTATCTTGGGTAAAAAAACTGTTTAGAGAATGCGATTTAAAAATGCCAAGATAATATATTGTATAAAATTTTCACTTGTAAAATTAGCCATACCACAACCCGTAACAACTCGAACTATAGATTGTGAACAGATGCTACTTAGAGTAACTTAAATCCATAAGAATAATGTTGAAATTTAAATGGGAAGGGTAGTTATACGCCCTCAAAGTCTAAATATGAACCTACATACATCATAAGAGTGTGTTAAGTTTTGACATTTATTTATCGTAACCGTATTAAATTTTATCTTGGAGTGCAATTACAGAATACAAATATTGTAAAAAGGCAAGATAAATAATCGTTTACACGTTTACAAATTATCTTACTGCTTAGAGAATTAGAGCACAGATCTTAAAAGAAATTTTTTTTTAATTGTTCTGCGCAGCTTTCAGTGATGTAGAAAAAAAAATTATAAAAATTTTGATGGGTCGCAATTATCTTAGATAGTAAACCTAAATAAAATAATAAATAACCATTAAAAAGAATTATATTTCACTTTTAATACACTAAACATTCAAAATGATCATGTATTTATGTTATTACAATGATATTTCAAGTGAAAACTAGTACATCTATAAAAAAATTGCACGCCTTTGGAAACAATGTCAACATTTAATTTTGGTACGAACTAGGGAAAATAAATAACCAAATGTCATTCATATCGAACAAAACCACAACAACATGAAAAAGCAAAATAGGTTTTCAATTTAATGGAATTATGAATTAATTCTTTGCTTATCGTATTAAATATTAATTTCAAAAATGTCAGTGATTCTTACAAAATTAAATTATACAGTTAAGTAATAAAAATACAACATAAAAATGTAAACAATAAACTGGTATACTTAATACATCACTGCGTATCCGCCATATTTTGCCTGTGCGAGAACTGTCAGAATTCCAGCGAGATTTGAATACTACTATACATTAGTATTTAGTTTATGTAATATGGTTATTTTATTTAATTTATTATTATATAGGCGTATTGAGGATTTATAGGATATTAAATTGTTTTAACTTATATTAATTTTATTTGTTTAAGAATAGATATATATATATATATATATATATATATATATATATATATATATATATATATATATATATATATATATATATATATATATATGTGTGTATATATATATATATATATATATATATAATATATTATTGGGTTTCGTCATAAACCATAACTTTAATTTTATTTAATTTTAATTAACACAAAAACTTATAACAGAGTTATTGTTCAAAACTCAAAACCCGCAGTACTACGTGTACTACTCTCGCCAAAATTTAAAATAGAACCCCCGCATGGTTGAAAGTTTGTCTTTTTATACCTACGTAAAATCCCGTTAATTAATCAAATTTCTCTTTCAAAGTAAAAGAGGAACCAATCATACTACAAACAAAATTATTCATTCATAAACAACCTCTAGTCAGTGGAGTTAAACCCAACATAGTATGTTTGACCAGGAGGCGTGATCGAACCGCAAAACTTGTGACGAAGATTCGTTACAAGAGTTGAAATTATTTTCGTTTTAAAATATTAGTTATTCATTTTTGATTGAATTAAAAAATATTTAAGAATATTAAATAACAGACGTCTGCCTGACGCGAAAGTCAAAGCTACTATGTCTCGAAAATACCAAAACCTTACAAAGAAAAAGAACTTTAAAACACCTAGTCGCTTCTTTTGTAGTAATTACCACCGGAAATTGCGCCCGAAACCCCCGAATAACGTTGCATTTTCGTTATTTTCCAAAACCTCCCGGAATAAATTCAACTTCAAACGTTGCTAGTAATGAACATCTTCCGCTGTAATTTGCTCAGTTTACGTGGGTACGTCTTCCTTAAACTGACTAAAAAAATTAAGCAAATATGCTTGATATGACTTGGTAACCGTTATCTCACATCATAATTTAAACTAACTTCAAACGTATTTTGGATCATTTCCGTATCTTTTCTTGAATACAAGAGATGTAACTTTTGAACTTTCTTTGGTATAGAAAAATTAAAAATGTTGGTTTGACAAACGGCTTTGAAAACATTTGATTTTCTCTTTGTAAACATTAGCTTCTTTATTTTGTAGGTTAATTAGTTTGTCATCATACCAGGGGGGGGGGGGGTATCGATTAGATTAAGTGAAGATAAATCAATTCAATTACTTCTGTGAAAAATGTGGGTTTCTCATACATTCCAAAGTATATGTTATTCTGGGTGATAGCCAGATATTATTTTTACATCAAGGCATCAAATTATAAAGTGAATCTCTACATTTTTCTATAGTTGAATTATGTCCTTTGGTCCAGTAACTTTCCACGTTATGAACTCGCTCTTCAGAATTATTTCGATAGACTTGGGATGGATACCCTTAATGGTATCCTTAATAAAGAACGAAATCCATTCCTTCTGTTAAAACAATAAAAACATCCATTTGAAAGAATTTAATCTAGTACAAACAAGACAAATTCCAAATAAATTGGAGTGGAATAATAATTAGATTTGATGCTATAATTTTGCTATAAAGTTCTAAAATTAATGTTGAGGGAAATTTACTTTTATA
This sequence comes from Nephrotoma appendiculata, assembly GCA_947310385.1. NCBI lineage: Eukaryota > Metazoa > Arthropoda > Insecta > Diptera > Tipulidae > Nephrotoma > Nephrotoma appendiculata. The sequence goes on from OX371225.1 coordinate 90,530,851, forward strand.
ATGCTAAAATAAATCTAAGAGTGCTAAATCGAGCTAAGTTGTTAACACTGATTGACATAAACTAAATAAAAATATACTTCGGCATTTACAAAACAAAATGTATATTGGTGTGTTTATGAAACTTTTTCTCTTCTATGAAAGAAAAAACAAAATGCAAAATATCCAAAGTAAAAAATAAATAAAAAGAACAACACATTTACACACATATGATTATAGAAATTTAAATAACAAATTACAACAATGTTGTTGTATGTGAGATATTGATATTAGCCGTGTTTCATGATACCCATTGATCCAGATCCGATCAAATTTTATACGAAAAAATTAATCCAAATTTTGTTTCACATCACAAATTTAGATTTCAAATCTAGTAAGCCTCTTCGTGTTGCTTCACGAAACATGAACTCAGATCAAGCGTCAAGAAACACAGCGATTATGATTTGATTGGTTTAAAAAACTACGTTAGATGGTGTATTAGGACGGGGAATAAAACAAAAAATATGTTTATTAAGGAATAAAAATCTATGATAAATTTATTTGACCATGGTATTACTTATCTTCTTTGCAGAACGTGTTACACAATGATTCCATAAGATTATGTCCAACAAATATTACTTTTCTCTGAAGTACATACATAAATGGATATGACAGCAACCAAAGCCAGATTAACTTGACTTGATTGGAATAAAATTACAACAAAAAATAGATTCACGTGTACGATGTCTATTATAAAATAAGAACAGCAATGTTTATATATGACTACTGGTATATGTAATGGGTGGTTTAAGGTTTTACACCAAATATTAGAAAACTGTATGTCAGTCCTATTTTATTCTAAGCAAAAAACCCCAATTTTTCGAAAATAAAGAAAGGTTCCCTCATCTACGTAGTTACAACCACTTTTTGTATAAAAAAACTGATAATTTTAATGTATTTATTTTACATACACATATATAATGTACGAAATATTAGGGGGTGAATTAGGAGAAAAAGCAGTACCTAGATACTTCATCTACATATTTAGAATAAAGCAAATCTGCAGAATATATTTTTTAATCTTTAAGTATGAGAAGTTTGAAAATTTTCAAAAAATATTTAAATTAGTTATAGAACAGGAGGAAAAGTTTGGTCGATCATCATATATTTATTATATGTGCACACGCCCTAAAAAAGAAAACTAATTGAAGTTTTTTTTTTATAAATTTTATTAATTAGCACATAATTGAATTATCACGTCTTTGCTGTATCTAATTAGTCATCAGAGCAGAAAAAATATATAATGTGTATCCTTAAACAAAAGCTTCAGGAATTTTTTTGAAAATTATGTTTTTAGGCAACAATGAATCTCTATATCCAAATTTTTCAATTGGTGCAATTTATCATGGTCATGGTGTAGTTAATTAATATTCTACATGTGTAGACAATATATGCATATAAACAATTAAAAGAAGGCGTCGACAATATAGAGAATGTAGAAAATATGATGTCGAAAATGATTTTTAGCTTAGCGATCAGCAAATTCTATGATTTTTTAGTTAATAGAACTATTTCAAGATAGAGCTACATTCTTACTCCACATTTGAAAAATTTTAACCCAACAGTTTTTATGAAAATGTATTACTAACTATGCTCGGAAAACAGAATAATCGGAAAATAGTAATTTCTTGTGTGTTTTAACAGTTTCAGGAGAATTTCGAAAAAATTAAAAACGGTGAAAAAATGCTGAATCTCTCAGTCAAATGTATATTTTGAATTGGAAAAAATACACTTGTGTTGTAAAAATTATAAAATTCACAAGAACTGATTTATTTAACATAAATTAATATGAAAAATATAATATATAAAATGGATGCTGATATTTAAAAATCACAACATGTGTACTCTGTCACACAATATTATATTTTACGGTGCTGATCTTAGGCTGTACATCACTTCACAAGCACTCTATAAATATTGGGAAATTTCTGTAGTTAAAGCATAAAGATTACTTTATATTGAGCAAAACCAAATTGGTTGTACACAACTTCCATGTGTTTCCGCTATATCTGTCTAGGGCCCATGCTGACTGGATACAGAATTTGTTTCGAAGATGTATGGCAAACGGCATATTGAGTAGAGAATTTTTAGTCACGATTAACGATGAAACCCATGAAAACACATAACCTACATTTTATTTGGTTTCGTTAAGAAAGTCACTCGATTCTGACCAGAACTGTAATGATTATTTTTAATAGTATCAACGCTTGATGCAGAAAAATTCGTTGACGATGCTCCTATTTCCTGAATTCCACGTCAATAGCTGTTTAGCATCGATACAAATAACGTTTTAGGAAAAGTTACAGGTGCTATAAGTTACATTTCAATTATTATTATTATTTTATTATTATTATAATCTTTATGTCAATAAAATTTGAGACAAAGTAGAGCTCCTTTAGACGTTATGTCTGTAGTAGTAGTATTTATAAAAATTACAATTAACATTTAAAAAAATATAATTAGGTTACAATTTTTGATGAACAAATACTATTTATATACAAGCTCAGTTTTTATTTTAGTTATATTGTAAATTTATTCTCCGGCTCATTAGGATATAGTATAAATGATAAATTTCATTACTAAAAGTATTACTCAATATTATCAATGCTTAGCAGCCAAATCGGAACATCCCTGAAAAATTTGTGTTTCTGCTCCAATGGAAGCATTTTTTCGTGATTCGGTAAAAGATGAAACCAATACGGCGCCATGTATAAATAAAATCTTATAAACTTCTCATTACTACAACGAAGACCAACAAAATTGTTTGGATTTCTCGTATCTTACGCATGATATATTCGACTATGAAAACTATTGCTGCAAACAAAAAACATTTTCAATACTTTAAACACGTCAGAGGCAACAAATTCAGCTCACGAAAAAGCGGAATTGTGGGTGTAACTTTCGGACGGGCGTAAATTAATTTAACAATTCTTTTCCGCGCTATATAAAGATCAACAATATTAGCAAAGTAAATACCTCTCCAACTAGTTATCCCATATATTATGATGGATTCTACAAGAGCATGATATAACCTTCGCAAAACATAAGAAGGACACAAAGGTCGAAGATTATAGAATTTATGCACGGCAGTAATCACAATTTTCCTGATATTATTTAAGTGTTATGCCAGGACGCCTAAAATGCATAACTCTTGACTTATCATTAGCAACAAGTCGGTGAAAGAAAAACCATTTACACAGAATGCATAAGTCACCCTCAATAGAGCGTTGAATTTCAATGTGATCATTCGACGCATATAGGTTAATGCCAAATCGTCCGCGAATGCTGTAGCGGAGCCTGTTAGATTAATTTCAAAAACGGAATTAAAATAAATTAAAAACAACAAGGGTCCCAAAACTGAACCTTGGGGAACACCACATTTAAGATGGCCTGGACGACTATCCACCTTATTAACTCTTACAATTTGTCAACGGTTTCGAAGGTAACTGATAAACTATTCTAACAAATTGCCCTTAATTCCGATACTAGATAATTTTGTAAGTAGTATATCGTGGTTGACAGTATCAAATGCTTTCGAAATGTCATTGAAAACCGCAGAGCATTTGTGAGAGTTGTTAATAGCTAAATATATATTACTAAGGAAATGTAGGAGAGCTTCTTCAGTAGATTTTCCACCTGCAAATCCAAATTGGTGTCCATTTAAAAATTTAATTTTATCAAGATAAGAGACCAACGTTCGTTTTATTAATTTTTCAAATAATTTGGAAAATATACTCAATAAGGAAATTGATCTGTAATTATTCAGTTGTAAAGCGTTATCCTTTTTGAAAACTGGAATAACAACAGCTGTTTTTAGAATGTTTTTAGAACCAGATACCAAATACAATTTTTAATAATCACATTGTCTATACCGTCGAATCCTTTAGAATGTTTGTTTTTTAATTTCTTAATTTCAAGTATAATCTCAAAATAATTGATTTCGTCGAAAAAGCAGGAAGTTCCCGAGTTATCACGGTTTCCGAAAATAAACCGTTTGTACTCTCCACTGTTATAAGTAGAAGTACTATTTTGATTAAGATCAGAAGTTAAATCGGACGAGACATTTTTAAAAAAATTATTTAATTCATCACAAATATGTTGATTATCCGTAAGAACATGCTCAGATTTATTTTTATAAATTTGCGTTAATTGGTTTATGAATGTATTACGTCCCAAAATAATATCAATTTCCTTCTACATAAGCTTAGAATTGTTTCCTACTGATTCGAACTTATCTTTATAATACAATCTTTTGAACCGTTTGACATTGTTATTCACGTATTTAGAAAGTTTTCGAACATAATTTGGATACCTTCTTAATTTTTTAGAAAATTTTTTAAGTTAATTGATTTGACCTAAAAGATAGGAATTCATCCAGGGTTTTAATTTCTTGTTGTTTTGAACAGTAATTGTGTCTTTGCAAAAATCAATATGAGAATTTAAAATTTAAAAATTTTAAATTTTTAAATCAATATGAGAATTTAAAATTTTTAAGAAATTGTTGAATGCTGTGTTACAAACCTTTTCACTATAAACAAAGTCCCAGTTTTCAACTAGTAGGCGATCCCTAAGCTTATCGTAATTTACTTTTGAGATATAATCACTATTTTTTATTACTTGTCTATTCGAAACCACCCAGATATTTAGTGAAATTAAATTATGATCGAAAATTGAATTGGTAAATTATCAATTGTAAAGTTATAAGTATTACTGGATTTAACGAACATATGATCTAAACATGATAAATTCCTGGTTGGGTTATTAGAAATACTCAGGAATCCATATGATGCAAGCAATGTTTGGTAGTTAAAGCTGCTTACGTTGTTTAACAAGTTGATATTGAGATCACGTTGCGAGCAAATTATCCAAATCATCATAAAAAACGTTAGGTCAGTGTTACAAAAACGGTAAATACACAGAAACGTCCAAACATTTTTATCTAGTTGAATGTCAACATAAGAACATCAGCTGAGCTCCAATTGCAATTATAACATGATCCAGTTTTCAGATTTTTATTTATAAATACACCAACACCACCTACACGGTAATTATCGTTACAGCATGCTTTAAAATAATAATTAGGTAAGTCGAATTCGGTACTTTCGTGTGAATAAATCCAAATTTCAGTAACAAAAATTAAATCTGGTTGGGTTTTCAGACTGGCTATAAACGTACTAAAAAAATCAAAATTTGCTTTTAAACTCCGAATGTTTTGATGTAATATAATATACCGATTTAACATTGTGGTTTGCGATAATTAAAAACAATATTGCATACAAATACAATGATAACGATAAAGTGAACCAATATAATATGTATATCCAATTTGAGTAATAATCATAAAAATAGAATGTCAAATACAGTACACTTAATGATAAGAGAGTATATATACACATATAGATTAAAAAATTTAAAGAATTGAGAAAGTTAGAAAATGTGCAACGCACTAAAAAATAACTTCCATCATGATTATTATTCATAGCATTAATAGTCAATGTTACCAACTTTAGAGCAATAAAATGCAAAATAAAAATATGAATAAGATCTGTCAAAAAAATGTAAATAAACAAAGAAGTGTAAATAAACAACACAAAAGGTAAACAAGCAAAAATTAAAACTTGAGCTTTTACAGGTAAATAAATTGCAATACTTAACAAACTATATAATTCCAGATTCACAGGTAGATCAACTAGATGAATTGCCTTCAATAGGATTGTGGATATTTTTAATACGAAAAATATCATTCAACGAATAAATTCGATGAACATCGGACTCCGTCGTTTTCCGTAAGTATATTTGTCCAGCTTTACACCAGAAATAATTATACTTATACAGTGTTTTGATATTTTTAGCTTCCCGGTATAATCTGAACTCGAACGCAGACAATTTATGCATTATGTAGATGCGCTGTGCAGTGTGATTTATTGGTAAAGGGACATCCAAATCTGCTGTTGATAGTGATTTGTGTTTACGAGTTTCTGTCAAAATGTTGTTTTGAGTTGAACAGAACTTAGTTTAATAATAAGGAAATCTGTTTGCAAAAGCTTAGATTTGTTTTAATTTGCTGAAGCCGACGACTTTTCTCGCACGGTCCCCCACATTTTACACCAGGAAATCTTCCTTTAGTGATGTTGGAAGAGCAAGTATTACAAGTTGCAGACATGGTATTACACACGAACTCTTTAAATTGTATTAAATTATTATTATTGTATTAAATTATTATTTGAGGGCAGTTGACAGGTAGCAGTTGGCATTATGATTTTTTTCAAAAAATCAACATTTTAAAAAGTTTTGTTTTGGATATGTTTTCCAAAATAAATGACCACATATCTGAGGCAAAAATTGTAATTTCTCTGGTATGAGATAAAATGTTAGATTTAGTAATGACTTAAACAGATTAAGTGCACGCGGCGAATACAATTTTGTAATACCTTGAACCATTTTAATTACAAATCTCAGCCACTTGGTTTGTAAAAATTAATTAAAAATTCGCAAAACACTGTTTTGGACTGGAAAACAGTAAGAATCTAACATCTTACTGTAAGAACGCAACGGGAAAAACAAAAATAAATATTCTACCTTGTCTACAAATTCTCTGCATACTCCACCAACGCATAAATCAATTGTCTACAATATTTTCGACACCGACATGTCGACAATTGCGAAATATGTACGTGTAGTTGTGCAACACTGATCACGGTATAAAGTATAAATCCACATCTACTACAAATTACTCCTTTATTTAATAATCGCTTAGCGTTCTTAAAATGGTTAGTTATAAAGACTCAATTGAGCGAAACATCAGCTAGGTTAAGGTTTTATAGTAATTTATGTTGCTTCTAGTTTTATTCATTCAACTTAAAAATACACAGTATACGTATACAGTGGAAATAACACACAAAAAAAACGTTTGTTCAAAAAACTTTATTTTTTTAATGCAATAATTAGCTTAAAATTTATATAAAAATGAAAAAGTAGTTTATAACTTTGCGGTGGAAAAACAAAATATACAAAACTAAAACATGTACGTAGTTGCAAAACGGATTAAGTGGTGTTTTAGATATTATATTAGCGGTAATAATTTTTTAAAAGCAATGTATGATAATTGTACTATTTATTTTTAAATTGTTGTTTATAGTTTTCAATTAAATTTTATTTTGTTTGTTTCTTGTTTCACGTACATAAAACATAATGTAAAAAATTAAAATTGGTTTGTTTTCTATTTAGTTTGAATTTTTTACACACATTTGTATGCACTTCAAATTTATTATATTATCCGCAAAGAACTTTTATAATTTTGTTAATTCGTTTAGTATAAAAAGGTTTAATTTCCAAATTTAGTTTTTGCGATTGCAAAAACATCATTTAATATATAACCTAACCAAATTTTTCATTCTCTTACTTTATGTTATTTTTAATTGTTTAACTTTTTGTGTATAAGGCTTAAGGGTGGGTCGGTATAGGAGGTGGTGCTCCCTGCTAATTAAATAACGAGGCTCTGGCGACCGAGAAACAGGTGGTACTCCAACTGCTCAGTTGGTTAATCCACCCTCGAACGAGGCCAGCTCAAAGGATTCTGGATTGGGTCAACTATTGCAGTGCCCAGCCAGCGACGCAGCGGTAAATCGAAAATGTTGAACCACGCAGAAGATTAATAGTTAAATTGGAAACGTGGCATCACAACTTAACAATTAAATAGCAAATTTAAAGCAAGCAAATGAGAAGCAGAAGAAGACCAGGCTCGTAGAAGTTTTGGAAACTCCTCTTAGCTATAACGAAATCAGCAAACTTGCCTGTACTAACGCTGAGTTCAATACAGATGATGACGAACTTGCAAGAGAAACTGACTTTTTTTATTTATTACATACATATTATTATCTCGTGTCTATTATTAATACCACCTTTTCATTTACCACATACCTATACATTCACCTACTCACACAATTACGGTATACCACCTGCACATTGCTGGCAAGCTCCATGTCAACCTGTACACTGACATGGACGGTGGTTCGGCGCTGAATTCTGCACTCCAACAGGGGATTTTAGTAGTGTTTATTAACATTACCGGTCGTAATCGATGATGAAAATATGCTTTTCATCCTGTCACTGGTGAAATTCAGACCCTGTAAATCCCGAAAAGTGTCGAAGGTTTAACCACTGCATCATGTGTCCATTAAAGTGCGGCTTGTATACACAAACAAAAGGAAAGACCAAATAAAAAGGAGGAGCAGAAACCTCCCCAGAAGCTGCGGAGCACTCGCAAGGAAAGTTGATCCAATCAATAATAGGGATCTTAGTATCTCCTCTATTTACTGTCCCCCACGCCATCAGTTAAAAAAAGAAGACTACAGCCGAATTTTTAAATCACTAGAACTAAATTTTCGGTGATTTTATTTCAAAAAATGGGGGATCTAAACTTACAACCTCGAAAGGAAAAGAGCTGTTTAATGCGGCTCGCGAGAACAACTGTGAATTTCATTCTGGCGATAAACCAACATTGGCCAGCTAACATACATAAAATACCAGATCTACGTGACTACTTTGACACAAAAGAAGTTTTAGAGGAATATAGGTGCAGTGCAAATAGTGAAGGACTATCATTTGACCATTCACCTATGATCATGACTCTGAGTACAATGATAAAAAAAGATAACTTGCCTTAATTAACAAACAATATAACCAATTGGGATTAATTCAGGAAATTAGTGGAAGAGCGCGAACCAATTAAAACAGAGATGCAGGTGGAAGATGAACAAGAAACATTCAATAATAATATCCAACAAGCAGCTTGGGAAAGTTCACCTATTCCTCATACCAGAACTAGTTAAAGACACACGGAAAGCTCTTAGAATCTGGCGGTAGACTCGTGCTACGCAACATAAAAATTTCCTCAATTTTCTGTACAACAAATTAATACAATTAATAAAGGACATAAAGAACAAAAGTATAAATAGGCAACTTCGAGGTATTTCTGAACTAAAGGATGACGATTACGCACTTCGGAAAGCGACGAAGCGGTGAAAAGAACCAAAACGCATGTGCCACCTATGAAAAAATATGATGGATCCTGGGCTAAAAGTGACGAACAGAAAGTCTCATTATTTGTTGCCTATTTAGAAGACACTTTTCAACCGTTACCGAGACAAACTGCAAGTAAAAATACAACTGTGGTAAACAAAGTAGATGGTCTTAACATAAGACACGTAACCTTATTGAAAATGAAAACTGAAATCAATAATAACTCAAGAATCAGAAACGCTCCAGGTTATGACCTAAATACTAAGCAAATTGTGAAATCCGAGTAAGGTTTGCGTAATTTAATTCAAATAATTAATGCAGCCTTAAGATTGAATTATGTTCCACGTCAAAGGAATGTAAGTAATTATGATTTCTAAACCACGTAAACCATAGCTTACAGACAGATATTACTACTTCCGGTCATGTCAAAAATATTTGAAAAACTGTTGCTCATGAGTTTAAAACCTATAATAGAAGCGAGATGTATAATTCCGCCACACCAATTTAGGTTTAGAGAAAATCACTCTACAGTGGAACAAGTTCATAGGGTAATGGATGTCATTGAGAATACACTTGAGAATAAAAAAATATGCTCGGGACCCGCTCGACAAAAAGAAACCTGCCTAAGCAATTATCAAATTGTTAAATCGTACATAGCAGATCGATACATTAGAGTCAAACATGAAAACAAGTACTCTGAACTAAAAAGAGTATCAGCTGGTATACGACAAGTTAACGTACTTGGGCCTATTCTATTAATTCTTTATACGAAAGACTTACCGTAGTAGTTTTTAGTAATTAATTAAGCACCCATACAAAATAATAAATTTCCTGAAACAAAACATTTTTATTATGAATTAAATTTTCCATAAACTAAATTACACTGGTTAAAACATTGTGCAACCAAACCTAAGTAATATTCCTGGTTGACCCGGGCGCAATCAGCATCCTAAAAAATTCATAATTATAATTAATAATTTATAATTAATTAAGTAGCAGTAAATTTCCTGAAAAACTGTCATTTTTATGAATTAAATTATACTTGAATAAAATAAACGTAATGTCATGATTAGTATTAACTAAATTAATTTGGCTCTCTAATTTGTTTGTTTGTTTTAACAAACCAAATCAAAACAAAATAAATCGAATCCAGAGATCACCAAATATTGTAGAACTCGTATCAAAGCAGGAAAGGAACGCACGATTTTTTCCATCTCCAACGGATAGAATCATTGTGAATCTGTTGATTTAATGGATTTATTTATAAAAATAGTTAAATAAAAAAGTATAAGTGAAGATCACTTAACCTTGATCATTGACATCCCTAATCTATATATAATACAAATGTTTATTTAAAAAAGAAAAATAAAGTAACTAAATGACATCTGGTTTCAAAAACAGCTAATCTGAAATATGTAAGGTAATATATCAATAATGGATGATTGGTACAGTTTCAGAGCCCCAATTCCTAAACACTAAACCAGAATTAAACTTTAGAATAAAAAATTTAAAGCAATCAGTAATCTGTAAGATAACAGGTTACAGGTTACAGGTTTCAGTGGTTGACACTTAGGCCATTTTTGGCCCATTGTGATACCACGCATTCACGCCACATCATTAACCCATTCACCTACTCACACAACTACAGTATACCACCTGCACATTGCAAGCTCCATGTCAACCTGTACATTGACATGGACGGTGGGTTGGCGCTGAATTCTGCACTCCATCAGAGGGTCATAGTTGTGTTTATTAACATCACTGATTGTAATCGGTGATGAAAATTCGATTTGCATCTAGCCTCTGATGGGATTCGAACCCAGTACCTCCCGGTCCAAGTGCCGAAGCTTTAACCACTGCACCACTTGTCCGGTGTGTAAGATAACAGAATTAATAAAAAGTATAGCTAGCACAATTGTTGAATCCTTGATAACCAAATAACCCAATCAATTATTCAACGTTTGAGTTATAAAATAAATGCTTCAGTAAATATTAAAATAAGACATTCGAAAATATTCTATGTTCGTCAACTGTATTGGCTAAATCATAAAAACAACAATCAGCGATAATTATTTATTTAACCTAGAACAAAATCAAAACCTTCACTAATTTAGTCTCCCAAAACAAACTAGAACATAATTTAATTAAAAAAATGCCATGATCTTTGACAAACTATCTAAGTATGTAAAGGGTTATCCAATTCAAGCTTGATAAAGTAAACTTAAAAAAAACACACAAAATATTCGGAATGTATTGTAATTTTTATTGCATTTTACAGATTGATCCTTGCCATTTTTAGTTAAACAAGATATCATTCAAATGTCCTCCACGGGACTTCTTACAGGCCTTGATTCTTTTGAGGTAATTTTCAATGACTTTTCGGCACATTTCGGGCGGTATCTCGGCCATTACCTTACGAATATTAGTTTTCAATTCGTCAAGAGTTTGAGGATTGTTTGCGTAAACACGATCTTTCGCGTAGCCCCACAAAAAGAAATCCAAAGGCGTTAAATCACAGGATCTTGGAGGCCAATTGACATCAGCCAATCGCGAAATCAAACGTCCAGGAAATTTCTCTTGCAAAAGATCTCGATTTGCTCGTGTAACGTGACTGGTTGCTCCATCCTGCTGGAACCACATATCGTCAAGATCATAATCTTCGATTTTCGTAAAAAATAATCGGTTAACATGCGGCCATAGCGCTCAGAATTGACGGTAACGGTTCGTCCATGGTTGTTCTCAAAAAAATACGGCCCAATCACACCACCAGACCACAATGCGCACCAAACAGTGACTTTTTCCGGGTGTAATGGCTTCTCTACAATCAATTGTGGATTTTCTGAGCCCCAAATTCTACAGTTTTGCTTATTAACGTATCCACCAAGCGAAAAATGAGTTCATCACTGAAGAAAATTTTTTTCGAAAAATCAGCATCAGCAGATTTAATAATTTTAACGCGTTGGTCGATTGTTAAATGCTCCATATTCTTAAATGGCAGAATGTCAACTAAATAAATGACAGCGTACTTGAAGTTTATCTTTGACAGATGTCGGTATACAGATTTCTACTTTATCAACCTCGAATTGGATAACCCTGTACATCAATATTTAACTGCATTTCAAATTTACACTGTAGCTTCCAAGCTATCTGTAATTTCAAAGTCAAATATCGTCTGAAATATAAAATATATTATCAACCCGATAGCCATTATGACTCCTACCCTATCTGCTCCTCCGACCTTCAAATTAAAATTTTATTTTTAATTAGAAAGTTATTACGGCTTCAAAGATCTTCTGTAATAAAAAATAAAAATAAAAAGCTCGATCACTCTAAATTGCAATCCAAATTAAAGCAAATAAATATAATAATTTAATTCTCAAACGCTGAATAAAGTTGGATGCAGGTAAAATTAGTTAGTCCCAAAATCAAATTGTGGAAAGAATCATTCCCACAAATAATCATAGTAAAATTTACCAAGAAAAATATGTAGGTAATGTTTATAAAGGAGTGCTCTATACCCGCTTTTCTAAAGTAAAAACCAAACACACTGCAACCCATAAAGTTATTTACGAATCAAAATACATGGTAACCATGCGATCTCCCGCTAACATCACTAATCAACAACATGTATGCTTTACAAGACCGTAATGAATCCATGACAGATTATAAACGAATCGTGGTAATCCGATAGCTCAAAATTTCATCGTACGACTGATCATCCTAAAACCTCAAAAATGATTCCACTCCCGCGAGATTGACGGCAAACCTCATCAAAAACATCTATAACATTCAGCAGAGCCTAATTGGGACATACAAATCTGAACCTCAGATCTCACCTTTAAACAAACAAAACAATTTAGTCAAAAATTGCTGATAAATATAAGTAACGATAGAACATATTATATAAATACAACCTTCCGTAAGTTAAGAAACATATTGTTCACTATGAACGAAACCAATTCAAAGTACTCAACCACAAATATCAAGGAAAATTTATTGCAATACAGGTCCATCATATCCTCACCGCCCCTATGTAAATTGATCACACAAAATGAAATTAATGAAAAAGTCAAAAATGCGTATTTGAATAGCGCATTCAGTAGGAAAACAAAAATCCACGTTTCAATCATTTTTCATATATAAAAACTTACACACGCAAGCACAAAAAGTAAATACATATATAACAATTATGTAATGATATAAATAAAACAAAATGAAATCAAAACTCCCCTGATCTTGTATTTTGTTCTTTCGTAATCAATAGCTGTGTTCCAATGGAAACAATTTGCTACTCACAAGTACTTGTGAGTAGATAACCAAAGGAACGGGCAAAATTATGACAGCAACATATTTTGTTGTACAAAATCAAATTTGTTTGAATATTTTCAGACAATTTGGTAATACATAATGTCAAAAATTGGAAATACCATGAAGGCAAAGCCTTAATCTGTGCGTACGCTGGCAGGAAAGAGGAGTATTGAGGTTATAATAGTGAAAATGTAAATAAAATTAATTTATATATATTTATTATAAAAATCCACCGAATCAATTCCATCAGTTTAATAATTTTAAATATATATACATATTAGGATATTTATAATTGGATCAATTTAATAATTATAATTAGTAGCTAATTGTAATTAATACAAATTTTATTGCAATTTGATAAGTAATTTTCCACAAAAATCCCTTATTGTCAATCAATCGAATATAAACAAACAAAAAATTGTAATAAATCTGACATTTCAACATAATCAAACCATCACAAAGCCATCTGTTAGATTTTTTGAAACTAATATACCTACCGTCAAATTTATGCGTAACAGCTTTCAACATCTACACCACCATTTGAGCATGGGTAGCTGCGAGTAGTTACAAGTACTTGTGAGTAGTTTGCTTTCTCCAGTGGAACACAGCTAATACATACATACCCAATCATAGTAGCCACAGCCAAAAGCATATAACAAGCTATGTGCATACATCGCAAAACCACATTTTCGGTGATTATTGAAATATATATCCCGCTATACACCTTCAATACTTTATTCATGCAAAATATAATGTACATAAATACGTCACAATAAATGTACAAGTAAATATGTATATAAAAGAAGACGTAGGGAACAAAATTATCATAATCAGTAAAAACGAAAAATAATCGTCGGTCAGCAAACATGCTTACTCGCAAAAACAACAACAAAAATTGCTAACGAGTGTAGCAAAAGAACTGAAAAAAAACCCTTTCTCGCCCAAACAATACTCGAAATAACCAACTACATGAAAATACTAGTATTTTTCACCTTTATGTATTATAAAATACAGTTACTTAGCGTTTATATATTTAAATTTTTGGAATAAAACTTATGTTAAATATGTAATAACAAAATATGTATTAAAACAATGAAAAAACGAAAAACACTTATCTTGATCATCCTTTGGAAGCAAAAAATTTCTATACACATTAGAATATTATACATACAATGCGTATCGGTAACAATTCCCTAGTTGTTCCCTAGTTTCAGTTTCTACTTGTTCCCTAGTTTCAGTTTCACCTCAAACAGGTTTAACGCTTATCAAATCTAGAATTTTGTAATTTTATTTTCATATAAGCTAGAGTAAAATCAAAAAGTTTTTTTGCTTCTCCTGTAAAAAACTGAAAACGTAGATGCACACTATTCCATTATTAACAACGGTATGATACATTAAAACAATGGTATCAAAATACATATAAACGAAATTGTTATATACATATTCTGTGCCATTGCAAGCGCATCACAGACAAATTATTACAATTATTCAATTATTATTTATTATTATAACTTTTCACTTTACTTAAAACACGCAATTTATTATTAATATAATTATTATTTATTTATATATGCACATATATTTTTAATTAATTATTTAATTTAAACACATTTTAAATTATTTACTTATTTATATAGAGGAGAGACAAAAACACGTCTTTCCTCTACGACGTTCAATCGCCGACCACCGCAAGAAAAAAAAGAAGATTTAAACATTAAATATACGAAAATGTACTGGCATTTAGGTAAAAATTCTGAACTCTCAATACACAACAAATTGCTTCTGTTGTGTATTGAGATCTCACAGAGAAGAAGAGGGGTAGAAAACCCAAGAGCCATTACATTTTCTTATATTTGCTGTTTAATGCTTCTTTTTCTTCTTCTTCTCTGGCTGTAGTACCACTACGACTATGCAGCAGCCACTGTGTTACGCGCAAATTTGGTAAATGATAAAAAAATTATCTAACGTAATGAATCGAGAGCAACAGGTAAGAGTGTTACAGGCTATCCATTAAATGCACAACGTACAAATTCAGAGCCACCCCAAATGTTTTTCACTGGACCATCAGGCTTAACGAAACGTTTCGATAAAATTTGTATTAGAAAAATAGAAACATAAGCTCGTTATCAAAAACATAATTTTCTGCGTAACGCTTACCTAACTTTTACAATAACTAGCAGGGTGGCGGTCATAGACGGCACAACAGTGTTTGACGTTTTGTCTGAATATGTCTACTTAAACGACCGTGATAAAAGAACGTCTGATCGGTATAGCGTCAGGCACATGATTAGCGATGGGATTGTAATGATCTATTTCATCCTTATGGACCTGCAGAGAGGATATAACACACTCTCCATTTTTACTGAGTAAAGAAAGTCAAATTATAGATTAATAAATTAAAATTATTTCAACATGTTCTTAGAAAAAAAACGGGAAACTTATGAAAAGTGAGACTAAACTAACGACATCTTGCGAGTTGAAAATTAAACTTTAAATTGAGAACGATTTTTCTCTGAAAAATAAGACTATTCTTAATTAGAACATTTTTAAGTGAATTGTCATTTTCGGTATTCTGCCATTTCACGTGAAATTTCACTTTTGGTAAATCGTTGTTTTCGGTGAATGGTCATTTCATTTGTCATTTTCGGCGAATTATATTTTTCTATGGGTTGTCGTATACTCATCGTTTCTAAAATTAAGTTAGTTTTGCATGGCGAATCAATAGTTTCGATTAATTTTCTAGTTCAGTAAATTGTCATTTACATTGAATTGTGCTTTTGGATGAATAGCCGTTTGGGTTGAGTTGTTTTGGCAATTACCGGTTAATTCGTTTTCAATGAACTGTCGTATTCGATAAATGGACAACTCACTGTCGTTTTCCTCTAATATCGTTTTCAGCGATTTGATGATTTTCAGTTAAATGTAGTCCTAGGTAAATTGCCGTTCTCAGTGAATTTTAGTTTTCAGAGAATTAACGTTTTTATTGCAAATTACAGTTTTTGTTGACCTTTTCTGTTAATTGTCATTTTCAGTGAATTGTCGATTTCTCTAAACTATCGTTTTTAGTAAATTCTCGTTTTCGGTGAAATGTTTTTTGGGTGAATTGTCTTTCTCCTAATTATTTTTAGGTAAATTCTAGTTTTCAGTGAGCTGTAATTTTCGGTGAAATCCCGTTTTGATAATTACCGGTTAATTATCGTTTTAAATGAATTGTCGTATTCGGTAAATTGTCGTTTTCAGTATATTGTCATTTTTGGTTAATTGTCGTTTCAGTAAATTGCAGTTTGCGGTTAACTGTAGTTTTAGATGAATTATTATTTTCAGTGAATTGTCATTTTCAGGAATTATTGTTTTTAGTAAACTTTTGTTTTTGAAGCATGCTCCTTTTCGCTTAATTGTCATGTTAGTGAATTTTCTTTTCCGGTGA
Source organism: Nephrotoma appendiculata (assembly GCA_947310385.1). Taxonomy (NCBI): domain Eukaryota; kingdom Metazoa; phylum Arthropoda; class Insecta; order Diptera; family Tipulidae; genus Nephrotoma; species Nephrotoma appendiculata. The sequence goes on from OX371225.1 coordinate 90,547,643, forward strand.
ACTATCTTTTTCGGTGCATTATTGTTTTCGATGTATGTAATTACCGATAAATTGTCGTTTTCGGCGACCTGTAATTTTATGTTAATCATCGGTTTTTATTGTCGTTTTCAGTGAATTGTCGTATTCGTAGAACTATTTGAAACGTGATTTTTCATTTTCAGTGAAATATCGTTTGCGGTGTAATTTCGTTTTGGATGAATTTCCATTTCCAACTGCATCTTTAGATATATTTTGTACTTTTCGGCAACGTTTAGTTTTCGATTCATCATTGAATCGTTTTTTACAGTAACTTGTCGATTTCGGAGAATTATCTTTTTCGGGTAGTTTCTATTTGAATAATTTTCCTTTCCTTTAATTGTTAATTCAGTGGATTGCTTTTATATTATTATTTTTAAGCAGATAATAAATGTTCTTTTAAGTTTGTTGTAAAATAAAACCGGTAGATACGCTGCGAGGTGGCTTTATGATTGAACAGAAGCCATTGGAGTGTGGCTGTACGATTAGGGTGCATTAGCACGATTAATCCAAATAAGATGTAAGACACAATTTATACAATCAAGACTTTTTGAGTAAGTGCTAAGGATCTCTAAAGGAACTAGCTGCTCGCAGTATCTCTGCGAAAACAAAGCTTTCATATCACCACTGTGTGATATACGGAAGTGCAGTGATAGCATGGTACACTTTAATTGTGCGCCTGTTTGATGTTTTTTGAGTCAAGGGTGAATCATTATTATGATTAACATTTACTATTTTTGGCATTCGAAGGATATTTAATTATTGGCTATAATCAATAATTTTTCGCAAAGCAGCATAAAAATTGATGTGTCTGCTCAAGACAAAATCGATCACAAGATTTTCTCTCCGTAGATGAAATACGTAACAAATTCCAGCCATAATTAAAAATAATACATCGCTTGATTACCAGACTAGATTAGTTAATGATGTATTCAATATAAACCATATATATTTCAATATCTTTATAATTATTTCCGTGCGATTTTCTACAAAACCTATTACATACCTCTTTCTATTTTGAATGACTCTTTTATTTCCAAAACATAAAATAAAAATTTGCTTCAAATTAATTTCCTTTCATAAACTATAAATGAGAGGAAAAACGTCCAAAACAACAAGAAACAACATATGAACTTTTACGGTAAAACAAAATACAAAATAAAAAAGTTTTCCGTGCTTTGCTTATTTTTTAATTTGGTTGTATTTAGTTTATCTCCCAACTTCCATTTTAGTGTTTCTGATAACACTTTTATAATGACTTTCTCTCCTAAAAATATGTATGTATGTATGTGTTTGTAAAATTAAAAGTTCTTTATTAAAAATTCTAAAAAACAAGAAAATCATCGCAAACTTTTTCTGTTTCTCATTCAATTTTATTCCTTTTCGGAACTCACAACTCTACACCCGTATAACTGGGTGGTGTTTGTTGGAAGCTCAACGAAAATGGAAATAAAGGAATAAATGTACTGGATTGTTTGGGTACTTAAATATTATGATTATTACTTTTTTAATGTTCTATTTTTAATTTAAAAGTATTTTTAATGACTTTGAAAGGGATGCCATATTAAAATCAGTTTGATGGTCTTATACATTTGTGTATATTTTACAATCTTAATGAAAAATTATTATTATTATTATTTTTCCTTTTTCATATTTTTGTTTTTCATTTAATATAAGTTTAGTTCTGTTTGGGTTATAAAAACAAAAAAAAAATATTTTATATTCAAAGCACCTTACATATGTTGCGCTGATGGACATAAGCAAAACAAGTTGGTTAAGTCCTTTTATATAACATTTAGCTCGGCACATTGAATTAAAATAATTATTTGAGCATTGTTTGTGTTATTAGTTTTTTGAGAGCGTAGAAATACATTGACAAAAAATAATATATATATATATATATATATATATATATATATATATATATATATATATATATATATATATATATAATATATTATATATATTATGAACTCTAAGCCAATAATGTAGTTATATGTAATATTTAATTTATAGATAACAATAAAAAAATTATTTTTAATATCATAGAAATAATAATAGAAAAAGGGTTTTTAGTAATTTTTAATTCTGTTAACGATAATGGAAATTTAATAACTCAAATAAAAGTTATACTTCACGAAATATAATAAATTTAGTTCGTGTTCTTGTAATGCTTTAGCAGCGTTAATTTTTATAATAATATGCTGTTTATAAAAAACTAAATTTTATATTTTTGAAACAATGTATAGTTTTAGTATTTGATTTGAATTTTGCATTTTAGTTTAATAATAATAACATACAAATTACTCTAATTAGTTTAACGTATTTTTTATAGGATTTCCGTATTTTTTGTTCACAAATTATTATTAGTTTAATTTTAAAAACATATGAATGAATTATTCGCATACAGTGGGTGTATTCGTCACATTTTTAAAATATTGTGTGCAATATACCCACAAGTTAAAATGGCTCAACTCAAATTTATCACATTTTTAGGAAGGCGAACTGAACTTTTGTTCTCAAATGTCATAAAAGTGTTTTACTATTTTGAGGTTCAATCATCTCTGAGTGATTCTTCCGACGGGACCTTTAGTTCTAGTTTTCCAAAGCACTGGATGTATACTGAACTAGAAGACAAAATAACAATTTAACCACTTTGCGTCGACTTAAGCCCATTTTCCAAATTTTATTTTTGATTTATGATGAAAAAAATAAACTCTGATCGGTTTACTCGAATAAGTAAATAAAATTATGAGTAAATTCATTTCTTTTATTGTACAAAAAATAAACAGAAATAATACATAGGGTTTAATATCTAATGCTATTAAGATAATTATTTATTCGAACTATTAGTCTTCTTTGGAACATATGTACTTCATCTTCAGTATTGGCGTTCGTAAGTTCATCGTGTACACCATTTACAGTTGACAAATATTCATAAAAACTGTGTAAATCTAATCGGATCTATTAAAGGAAGCAAATCCAATAAATCACGCTTTTTCTCCGAGCGAGTTTTTTGCTCATCACTATAGCACAGTGTAGGGACTTTAAAGCTAAACTTAAGTTAAGGTCCTAAATGGATCTTCTTTGTTTACTGATGTTTTATACTTGATACTCCCAACCTCTTTTGAGTAACTCAACCATTTCACATCTTTCCATTTGAACCGGTTACCTTCTTTATCTACATGTCGCCAAATAAATTTCTTCTTTACTACAAACGCAAAGTTGAAAAATTCCTCTCTGGTTATGTACAACAAATTTCGTTTTGCTGATGAAACTTCGAATAAACTGAAACCAGTCTCGGGGGTGGTGAATTTTGAAAAATGTATTTCTTTTTTTTGCATTCAATGATCACATGATTCACATCACATTCCATATGCGTCCGGACACACGCTCTAGGAACTTGTGATTGATTACATTTAAGTTTTCGTTGCATATTACTCTAATATGTTATTTCATAGCCACAAAAGCGTTTTTATTTTGTTCTGCGCATGAATCGTAATAAAAACTACATGTTCCGTATTTGCTGATAAGTATTTCAACAGGAGAGTCGGAACGTACTGCTTCAAATCGAATATTCCAACAATCATTTTTTGATTAGTGTCCGCCAACTTTTTATCATTTGTTTTGACATTTGTACGCAAAATCAGCTTTTTTTTTTTTCTAAACATAAGCTACTTTTTTTTGTTTTATTTTTTCGGCTTTTCGGACAAAATATCATTTTTAATGGACACCCATACAATGTTTACGACAATTTTTGTCGCAGAAAACAAAGAGGCCATTTATTAACAATATTTCTACCACAAAAGTAGAAAAAATGCACTCCCCTCCCCCACGTTTTAACCCCAGGGCACTTGTGTACACAAAGATACACAAACCCTTACAAAAATGAGAACTCCCTTAGGTAGCTTCTTGGCAGCTTGGTTTCGTACTGATAAAAAGTTGGTCTACTCATCAGGTTGCAACGACCAAACTGCAAAAATCCAACTCTTGCTTTATACCGACAATATAAAACAAGAACATATTGATTTAGCGAATTATATACCACTAAATCAGAAACCACAGGAAATTCTCATTATGTATGTGTGTAACAAGCCAACACATATTATTAAGAAGAATTATTAAAGTCGTCCGTGAATTTAATTTGTTTTATTTTTTCGGCTTTTCGGACAAAATATCATTTTTAATGGACACCCATGTGTGTACACAAGTGCCCTGGGGTTAAAACGTGGGGGAGGGGAGTGCATTTTTTCTACTTTTGTGGTAGAAATATTGTTAATAAATGGCCTCTTTGTTTTCTGCGACAAAAATTGTCGTAAACATTGTATGGGTGTCCATTAAAAATGATATTTTGTCCGAAAAGCCGAAAAAATAAAACAAATTAAATTCACGGACGACTTTAATAATTCTTCTTAATAAGCTACTTTTATTTATAATGAAAGTAAGTTGATTAATTTGTATGAAATATTCAAACCATGCGCAAATATTGCTTAAAATTTTGTTATTTTCTTTTATTTATTTTTAAATTTGTTAAATTGTATTTATTTACTTTTAATTTTTGATTTATTTTTAATTTTAATTTGTTTCTAATTTGTATATTTTTTATTTTTATTATTTATACATAAGAATCGTGACTCCGTGACATTGTAAAATCAGGAGCTCACTATCTAGTTTTATTTTTTTATGTTGTACTATTATTTTGTGACAATTAATGTATTCCATGTGACTTTATAAAATAAAACTATGAATTTAAAAAAAAAAAAAAAAAAAAATCAGCTTGCTCATGATGTTTTTTTCTGATTAATTAGAATGTCGGTCTTTTCGTTTTCATATGCGTAGTTTCGTTTCGATTTAAACGTGTCACATTTGCCACAGGTGCCCAAATTTTTGGTTTCTTATGCTGTGTGCCTCACGTCGATTTTTTTGCCTAATTTTCCAACTAACTAAATTTATGGTTAGTTCATACCAATCGTTCAAAGATGGCACAAAACAAACCGCATCGCGTGTGTCTAATAAAAATGTGCTATATAAACTTAAATGTAACATTCCACAAAATATTCTTAATCAGTAATTGATAAATTAAAACTAAGTTTGCTGTTTAGAACTCAATTTCGGATAGATTTTGCATTAAAAATATTAGAGACATCTAACAATACCTGGATGAACTAACGATCAATTTAAAGCATTAAATTTAATACCCATGGTAACAAACACATCTCTATTTAGAAATCGAAACTGGATCACTTGTTTTACCACAATATAGCTCAAACATTTTTGTGATGCTTAAATTAATGTGGTTGGAATTTTGAGCAGACCTTTTACGTGAGTAGTGGCTTTCGTAAGCAGGAAATAAATTAATAGGGTCTTCGATTTCTTTGATTTTCTCCTCATTTAATCTGTGTTTTGATGTATGTTTACTCCGATTATCAATAATCTTAGTCGGACCCAAGTACAGCTTTTTGCTTGTAACGGTGTTCAAAAAATGGTTTGTTTCGCCTAAAATTGTGTGGAAGCAATTCTGACATGCCTGTTCTCGATGTTTATTTATCTCCAAATGATACACGGTGGTGTGGGTGGATTCAATTTCTAGGTGAGGTTTGGCTTTTGAGAAGAGTCTTTGTTTCTGTGTTTTTCATTTCCATTAAGCCGGAAACATAGATTAATCTCAAATTATATTCGACAATTTTCAAATAATTTTGTAAAATTTGAGTTTGGTGCTCGATTCGTGTTTTACTGACACACTTTCGGTGGAAATCTTTTGGGGCTGAAAATATTCGTTCCTTAACCAATTGTTGGTTCCCTGTGACGTATGATTGACCGTTGTTGTGCTTTCGTTTTCTTGATGTTCTGGTGTTTTTTCTCTCAGTCGTTGTTTAACACCCTTTCTCCACTATTTGTCGTATTCATGAATTGCATATTATCTGGTCTTCCATATCTAGTGTTATCTTGCCATCCAAAATGCCTTGAAATAAACTATAAAGTTAATTTAAAACTGCCATGAGATTTTCTTGCTTTTCTGTTACTGTTTTGGTAGGTCAACATTAAAATGAAAAACCAAACACACCGTCTCGAGACAGAAAAGGCAAATACATAAAACTGCGACAAAAAAATTGTGAAGACACACTAAAATTAACCCCTTGCAACGGTCCATTTTGCCTTATTAATGCATTACTGGTGAACATTTTTTCTTGTAGTTTTAGCTTCCAACAATTTCTGCATTCGTCGAAAAAATCACGTTACCATTCGTCAATACCGCAACGAAACTAGTTTAAATTATTATATGTCTAAATTTTTCTGGCGAGGTTTAATTATGAATTTTATTTGGTGTATAATCAAGGTATTCCCAAGACTTTGGAAGTTTGATTTCGAACTAATGAAACATTGAATTTTTTATTAAAAAATTCGGTCGTCTCATCAGACTGCAGTGACCAAACTACAAAAATTTTGAAAATACTTTGAACTAATGAAAGTATAATCATAATGCCTTAGCGAATTTTACTGATTCGCTACGCAATTCGCAACCCCTTCGTAACCTCGAATTTTATTGTATTTAACGCATACATGCGAAAAATTCAATGTTTCATTAGTTCGAAACCAAACTTCCAAAGGCTTGGTAACCTCATCTTGATTAAAAAACACTATTTGGCTATTATCCAGAATAACCCAAAATTTCATATTTGGTATACACTGCCCAATGTCGGGGAAAACACGTTCACCAATTTTTTTTTTAGGTTTTACTGAAAATAATCAAATATCGATAAAATTTCTACAATGGTTATTTATATATTCAAATTGCTAAATGATCCTAGATGGATATTGGTCCCATCTCTTTGTTAACCTCGTGTTACACATGAAAGAACATGATTTTCGGGGTGCGTCAATGAAATACGTTCATTTACGATTTAGTTCTGCCTAACAATTTTCCATGATGTTAAGGTCGGGCGACTTGGCTGACCATTGCATATCTTTGATTTTATTTGCTTCAACCAATTTTGTACTAATCCGGATCTATAGGCTGGTGCATTATCCTGTTGACAAATCAAATTTCTTCGACGAAGTTGCTTATAAAATGGTAAAAACTTATTATTTAACAACTCTTTATGTCATTCACCAGTTAGCGATCCCGCAACAAATTCAAATTTCCACTTGCCGAAATAAGATATAACACCCTATACCATAACGCCACCCCCACCATGTTGCCGTCTTATTTGTGTTAATTCAGGAGTTCTAATATCGTGAAAATAGTAGTTATAACAATCCGGTCCATCGAGACAAAACCGTTTTTCATCAGAAAATAAAATATTGTTTCAGTCATTTTTCCAGCTTCTCAGCAATGAATGTTGCCTTTACTTAACGAAGGTTGCATTTTCTTTGTTTGAGGAACGCAGTTTTTTTTAAATACCGCGGTGTACACTTCGTGTCGATGACGTAACATTGGCTGAAGCGGCTGAATCGGCGAATTCGTACAATTTTGCGTTTTCCCCCCTCAGAATGCGCACTTTCGACCTTTATAATTTAGTTTTACTCCATTGGGGTTTTTTACAAGTGTATTGATCACATCTAAGCTACGGTTAACTTGTGATGCAATTTTTCTATCCATTTCAATGCAAAGCAAACACCGTCTGAACTTAGTGATATTCAATTTTTTTCCACGACCCATTTCGTAAGGTTGAATTAATATTATTTAAACCGACCAAACGGCACAGTGGTTAAAGCTTTGGCGTTTGGATCGGGAGGTACCGGGTTCGAATCCCGATAGGGGCAGGATGCAAAAGGGATTTTTCATTATTTGATTACGATCGATGATGGTACTGATGAACACAACTATGACCCCCTGTCGGAGTGCACAACTCATGGGCCGACCCATCTTCCATGTCAGTACTATAGGCTGGCATGGAGCAATGCAATGTGCAGATGGTTCTACGTAAATCGGACCTATAGCCGTACGTCCTCGATTTGGCAAGCAATACGTAAAGTAGGACGGTAAAAGTCAACTGCGAAAGAGTTGGGAGTGCTTCGACCCCAGAACAGATTGCATAGATTAAAACATAAAAAAAAAAAAAAAAAAATTATTTAAAAATTATAATAAAATGAACTTTGTAATAAGAAGATAAATTTCAATAATTAAAATAACAAAAGGTTACCGAACGTATTCTATTGTCGCACACTTTTCGTTAAATATTTCTATTTTTTTGTTTCCTTCCCAATTTCGCTTTCAAATCGAATTTTCGCGGTGAAACACATAATTGTACCGTTATTATATAACGTATAATACCGTTATTATACAGACATACATATGTTTGCTATAGTCACTATCAAATAAACTGGTAATTTAAAATGAACATATCAAATTTGTCGGATTAGGGCTATGTAGTTCTGGGATCGTCTCACTTCGGCCTTACTGTTAGAAAAAAATCGTTCCATGGCAACTTTGTGAGATTAGGCCCTGGACCAGATACATCCATACAACTCGTATGTGAACAAAAATTAAATTTAAACTTCGCACGTCAAAAGTATAAATTTGTCGGATATAGGCTATGTGGTTCTGGGATCGTCACACTCCTGCCTTACTTTTAGAAAAGTAAGAAAAAAATCGTTTGGTGGCAACTTTGTGAAATTGGGTCCTGGGCCGAATATATCCATAAAACTCGTATATGAACAAAGATTAGATTTAAACTTTTCACGTCAAAAGTATAAATTTCTCGGATTAAGGCTAGGTGGTTCTGGGATCGTCACACTCCTGCCTTACTGTTAGGAAACTTAGAAAAAAAACATTCCGTGGCAACTTTGTGATTTATTGTCCTGGGCCGAATATATCCATACAACTCGTATTTGAACAAAAATTTAATTTAAATTTCGCACATCAAAAGTATAGATTTGTCGGATTAAGGCTATGTGATTCTGAGATCGTCACACTCCTGCCTTACTGTTAGAAAAGTTAGAAAAAAATCGTTCCATGTCAACTTTGTGAAATTGGGCCCTGGGCCAGATATATCCATTCAACTCAATTTGTAGTTAGAAAAAAATAGTTCCTTGGCAACTTTGTGAAATTGGCTCCTGAGCCAGATTTATCCATACAACTCGTATTTGAACAAACAAAAATTAAATTTAAACTTCGCACATCAAAAGTATAAATTTGTCGGATTAAGGCTATTTGGTTCTGAGATCGTCACACTCCTGCCTTACTGTTAGAAAAGTTAGAAAAAAAATCATTCTGTGGCAACATTGTGAAATTGGGCCCTGGGCCAGATCGTCACACTTCTGCCTTACTGTTAGAAAAGTAAGAAAAAAATTATTCTGTGACAACATTGTGAAATTGGGCCCTGGGCCAGATATATCCATACAACTCGTATGTGAACAAAAATTAAATTTAAATTTCGCACGTTAAAAGTATAAATTTGTCGGATTAAGGCTGTGTGATTCGGGGATCGTCACAGTCCTGCATTACTTTTAGAAAAGTGAGAAAAAAATCGTTAAATGGCAACTTTGTGAAATTGGGCCATGGGCCAGATATATCCATAAAACTCGTATGTGAACAAAAATTAAATTTAAATTTCGAACGTCAAAAGTATAAATTTGTCGGATTACGGCTATGTGATTCTGAGATCGTCACACTCCTTTTTCTTTTTTTTTTTAGAAAAGTTAGGAAAAAATCGTTCCTTGGCAACTTTGTGAAATTAGGTCCTGGGCCAGATATATCCATACAACTCGTATTTGAACAAAAATTAAATTTAAACTTCGCACGTTAAAAGTAGAAATTTGTCGGATTAAGGCTTCTAACGTCATAGAACCACCATTTTTAATAAATTCTGGGCTGGGCTAACTTCATCAATTACTTTTTATTATGAATCAATTTTAAAAAATTCTGGGCTGGGCTAACTTCACACAAGAGCAAATGGGGTTTTTATTGATTATTGTTGCCTGATGATTTTTTTTTTATTTTCTGGGATAGAATCGTGGCATAACTTCACATACATTTATATAAATGTATCTTTTAAATTCAGTTACAAGTATACACATCCACGATTTCAACCTTACTTGTGAATACGAGTATATTTAGGATCAGCTTACATGTAGATTAGAAATGAGATCTATAAACGGAATACGCCCAAATCGAAAATAATGTAGGAGTGATGCACCCCAATCTATGTCATTATTCGTATCTGTGATAGGATTGGAAGCATTAAAGTCTTAATTAAGTGTAAGTTGTCCAAGTTGAGTGAGAAGTTTGCCTAAAATCCATTTTCAAAAGTTGGATCTTACAGTGGTGTAACAGTGATATGATTCTTATAAAACCCAAATTAAAAGTCTTTGTTCAATCTCTCATTAGAATTAAAGCTTAAACAGAACGAGCACTTCTATAATAATAATAGTGCCCGTTCTGTTTAACCTTTAATTTAGCTACACTCAATAAATTATTATCTATTTTTCTTGTAATATATTTGTTTGCTGTGTGCAGCAACAATTTTTTGTTTTGTTTCTCGTTTTTCCAAAAATTAAATTTATCCATTACTATTAAATAAATTTGAAAAGGTTTAGACGACGTGACCAAGCTAACCAAAAATGTAAATATACATAGAGACCGTTCTCTGGTATTTTAAGAATTATTGGTCTTGGCCCATCCCACACTATTATAGATTCTATCTATCTTCCTCCGATTAAATGGAAGATACCGTTGCATAATGCATACAACATACATTTCTTAATTACAAAAGTTTAGAATGAAGTTATACAACAAGCAAAAAAATGTGTAATTTAAATTTTCAAAACTAAAAACTTATTCCATTTAGTATTATAATAGTAGATACATGGGTATTCGTTGTGAACCATAATGTTCTCATCTTACCAATGAAACATTTTTACTTAACCTTTTTTCTATCTAAATTTCTATTTCGTATCCATATGTATGTATGCACATATAATATAGAAACGAACGATTTCAACTTTTTCTAAATTCTAAAATCATATCTAAAACTGATTTTTTTTTGTTCCCAACATGAACTTTTTTAGGAAAAATAAAAAAGAAATATTGAAAAAAATAATAATGATAAAACTTTTTCTATTTTTAAAATAAATAGAATTTTATTAAATGCATAAAAAAAAATTATAAAATTTAATTTCGAATACAACATAAAAATTCTTTATCTTATTATTTTTATTCTTGTATTTTTTTGCTCTCTATTTAAATATCCTTTTGTTTGAAAAACTATTATATTCTTTTTTCAGCTAGAAACTAGGAAAATATTAAAACCTGAAATAAAAATAAAAAAAAAAATATAAATGTATATGGAAAAGAACTCCCATTCCCTTCCTTGTCGTTCAAAATTTTTCATCTTACCACAAAACATAGTTTTTCCTTTTTTTTATATTATAAAAAATAGTAAATTGAATAAAGTTTATTCTCTCTAACCTTCTCTGCGTACAACTTTTTTTTTTTGTTCTAATGACTGAAGTTCTTACATGTTTTACTGGTTTTGAATACAATTTTTAGAAAATTAGTTTTAGATATCAGCAAAGAGGAAAGAATTATTATTATGTTTTGTTGCTTGGAGAACATTATAATACTCTACAATTTTTTTTTGCAGTTAGGTTTTAAATTTGTTTGTGTTCTCTTGAAGCAAAAGAATATATTTTATTGTTCGAGAACTGAACTCAATGATTGCATTAGTCTTCGAATTTATTTTGTATCTCGTATAGAAATTGTTGTTGATTTGATGTTGGTTAAACGTATTCAGAACATTTGAAATATAAATTATATATTTATTTCGAAGAATTGTAAGCCAGAGAATATAATGAAATAATTTTTTTGGTATATATGGTTAGAAACCAAAGGGGAGAAAAAATTCGTAGCGTATACACAAAATAAAGCAAAAAATGTCGATAAGTCGACTGTTGATTAGTTAGCACAGTTGAAAAAAATACTATTGTAGAAGTGAACTTCTTTTATTTGAATAAAGAAATGATTTTAATCATTTCGATCCAATAAATATATTAGTTTCTAATATTGTAAAAGGAATAATACTTGTTATTGTTTTGAAGAATTTGGAAAAGTGAGTTAATATTATACCACCTGACTAATTTTACCGAAAAATAACAGCTCTGACCTTAGGTGAGCCAAATTAAAAACAGTTTAATAAATCCAATATGACTTGAAAATAAACTGAAACCAATGCTTAAGTGATAAGTGATAACTATAGAACTATAAAGGCATTTTATTGCGCCTTTAGAAATAATCAATAATGTTTGACAGTTTTATTGTTATGAGTTTTAAATAAAAATTTGTTTGTTGAGGAATTTGTTAGAACTGATTCTCGTGACGTAAAATAAATGTTAGTTTTTGTTTTCCTACTGATAATGTTTTAGTTTTCGGAATGGCTCCATCTCTGTAGGAAAAGGTCGCTAGCATATATTTAAAATATTGCACATTTTCATTTCACACTACATACACATTTGTACTATAGCTACCCTTTTATAACCAAACTAAACAAATAGGGAAAATTAGTTTCGATAATTTAATTAGTTTGAGCGGCAAGAAGAGTTAATTTTGGTTAATTTTCTAAAAAATTGATCAGTCAACTTGTCGAGTTTCGAATGATGTTAGTAACGTATTGAAATTAGGAAATAAATTCTGTTTTCAATGATGTGCATGTGCACTATAAATTATGATGCACGCTTAAAATCACTTATATAAGTTTTGCTTTATTTAATATTTAAGAGAGTTGGAAACTTTGTGTTACCTAGAAAAAATCAACCCGATCTGGAAAGAAGGTTCGTGTCAAACTAAGTATGGAACGATTTCGGAAATTTTCTTCTGTGGCAGTTTTCACAGGGATTACCTGATACTTCGGCCACTGCCAAGAAGTAGTGTATGTTATCTGCATTCTGTAAACCAAAAACCGTAGGCAACGATTTTCAACAACAAATTCATATGAAATTTTATTCTATGACGGGTTTCACAGGGATTAGCTGAGGCTATCTGGAATCTAAAAATAGTAGTTCCATTCCATACGTTCAGGAAAGAAGGTGTGGGCCAGACTCAATATGTAACGATTTTCAACAAAAAAATTGCTAAGAAAGTGAATTTTCTACTGTGACGTTTTACAAGGGTTTACCTGCAGTTTCGGCCAATGCCAAATAGTAGTGTAGGCCATCTGGAATCCATAATTAAAGCGCTATTTCTAAACGAGTTGGAAGGAAAGTCCGAGTTAAACTTAGTATGTAATGATTTTCAATAAACAATTAACATACAACTTTTTTCTATGACCTTTCTCACAGAGATTACCAGAGGCTTCGGCCACAGTCACGAAGTATTGTAGACCATTGGGAATCCAGAATGATAGCTGACCGAAACGCCACTGAAGATTTATTGGTGTGCATGGAAGCCACTTGGAGCTAGGTTCGAGCACCATACAAACGTTATAAAACAGTATTTTATTAGGCAATATAATCCCAGGAACTGTTATTTCTGAGAGAATTACTACACCATACTCCATTACAGATAAGGTAAATGGTAGCTGTACAATGGAAACAATTGGGGATTGTCTAAGGTCATATCGCTTGTAGGCAGAGTTTATTTTAAAAATGGCCAATCTTTAATGTTATTGTAACGGATTTTTCGAAAAATTTGTTAGTCAATAAAGTTATATCAGATGTGGTGAACTTATATCTTTTCAGCTCCCTTTTCATCGTGCTATTTCTCTCTCGTCTCATGCTACGGCGGAGGTGTACATAAAAAGTTTGATTCCAGGAAATCTGGAAATGTTTGTCAATTGTACTAAAATCAAAACAAATTACCAGTAAAGTTCAAAATTCATAAGAGAAAATCACGGTAAAAACCTGTACAGTAAATACGTATTACTCGAGAATATCCCAGAATAGTATCAAATTTTAACAAAGAAATTTATTTAAAAACTATATTTTATTTGGAAGACCAAAAATGTAACGGGACGGCCAAACATCTTTTATAATGTGAACTTTATGGAACTTTGCTTAGAAAAATACTTTACGCATTACCCTAATGGAGTGACATCTTGAAAAATGGCGAATGAAAAATTAAAACAAAAATGGTAAACTTCCTACCAAAGGCTGGTTTGGTTGTGTTGTGAGAGAAAATCGTTCACGAAATGCATCAATCAATATAAGATTAATTACTTTGGTTCCTACACAACCTTTAAAAATGTCTAAACTTGGAGATCCGGATTGTAGTGTATATGATACACAAATGAAGGAGTGAACATGGAACTCCTAAAAATAAAAACAATAGTTTTGAATTAAAAACATTAAACAAACTCCATGCATTATCGGACACTGAGAATACTATCATCAAAATCGGACTTCTCGGTCAACTAGAATCCAGTCAGAAGTTCAGAAGATACCGTACCTATTAACCACAAAAAGTTATTTGCAAAACGAAACCAGCTACTGTTCCATTAATAATGAGAGCAACAAAATATGCGTATTTTAAAAACATCTGCTGCCTGTAAAATTACATTTAAATGATGACCTAATAAAATTATTAATTAACTATTTACAAAACAATTGAGAATAAATAAGCTTATCGGGAAACCGTTGTTCTACAATTAAGTTCACGTTTATCAAATTCAAAAATAAATTTTCGTTGGTTATTCCATAAATGTCGATTACAATGTCTATGGAATAACCAACCATTGCTGTACCAAAATATCGGACATAGCCGGTAATGTTTTAATAATTTACCAAGTCTTATAGTGACTTTAAAATGCGCTATATGCATAAAACAACGATCGCTTATGACAATAAATATGTTTAAATTGAATTCTGTTGGTTATCGAAACTACACTAAATTGTAAGAATAAAATGATAGTGGAGTACTGTGAATTTAAGGAGCTCAATTGTATTTATTCCGATCGTACTACGGCAGATCAAATTAATGCCACCACACGTGATGTTGAACCAATAATTTTAGTGAGAGTAAGACTCAGGTAATCCTAGTGAAAACCGTCACAACAGAAAATTTTGTAGTAATTTTTTTAATAAAAATCGTTATTTAGCCTGGAAGGGCTACATTTTTTGGATTCATTTTCATCTTGAGATGGCATGCACAAGTTCGTGACAGTGGCCGAATTCTCAGGTAATTCCTGTGAAAACCTCTACAAAAAAAAATGTCGAAGTAAATTTTTTGGTGAAAATCGTTACATTCTTGTAGTGAGTGTGGCACGAACCTTTTTGCAGCTCGTATTGAAATAGAAATGTATGGGTCCCAAATGGCTAAAAATTCTTCATGTTAGTGTTTGAAGCCTTAACCCTGGTGAAAACTGCCACAGAAGAAAATTACTAGGTACATTTTTTGTTGAAAATCGTTACATACTGAGTCTGACATGAACCTTCTTTCCAGCTCGTAAAGAAAAAGGGCCACATTTTTTAGATTCAAGATGGCCTACACTACTTAGTGATAGTGGTTGAAATCTCAGGTAATCATTATTAAAACCCCCCACAGAAGAACATTTATTGGCAAATTTTTGGTTCGAAATCATTACATTCTCGTACTGAGTCTGACACGAATCTTTTTTCAGCTCGTACAGAGATGGCCTACACTACTTTAAGACTGTGGCTGAAATTTCAAGTAGTCCCTGTGAAAACCGTCAATTTTATATTCTCGTAGTGAGTCTGTAACAAACGGTTGTTCCATTTTGAGCGTACGAGGATCTCGTACATTCCATTTTAGGAGTGAATAATAATCTTGACTGTCAACACGTTAATTATTCTGTAGCATCGTAGCTGACGTCATCCTGAACCATCGTAGCTCACGTCATGTATTTTGCTGTTAGGTTCGATATCGAAAAATAGGTCACCTGATAGTTTTCCCCTCAACAAAAATCATATAAATATGGCGGAAATCGCAGCTGAGAGGGGCAATTTTGTAATTATGATATCTCGTTTATTCGTATTTTAATATTAATATTTCTTTAAAATTAATCAAATAGTTAAATAAATAAAATAAAAATAGACAAAAAAAATTACGAAAAGTAACGCCCGTGTGATTTTTTTAAATTTTAAGTTAAGAAAATGCTATTATTTTGGTGAAGGACCAATCAAGTAAAATAAATGAAACAAAACGAAAAAAAAAATTATTTCAAGTGTATTAATTAACTGTAATCCCGTAAACCAAGTAATGTTCCGCAACATTTATGCGGCATCAAAATAAAATTGTGTGCGAAAGTGTTATCTGTACTCAAAATTTTAATAAACTGTGTTTCAAAATAAATCTGTGTAGAAAGAAACAGATTTTGTTAATCAGAATTCAACAAGTAAATCTAGAATATAATTAGTGGTGAAAAGTTTGTGAGAAAACCTGAAATCAAATAAATATTATCGTGAAGTGTGCTTCCTCATAGTTCATGAAAGAAGCTAAATTTGTATCTACAGTTATTTCGCTTGTACTTCATAAATTCGGATACAACTAAACAAATAAATATATCAACTGTTCAGAGTCAATGACGTAACTCGAGCTGTTAGTCCCCGAATCAGGTCGCTTTACAAACAGTTTTATACATTTTATCAATTGGAGAAATATACCATGTGGGTGGGGCAAAAGTCTCGCGGTGGGGCAAAAGCCCCGCTACCATTTTGATTGCCTATAACTTTGTTCAAAGGAAAGATAAGTGAGTTTGGTTTTCATAAAAAGTTTATTTGGTCTTTACGTTTTTTTTTTTCGTTATGATTGGAAAATTATATCGGCTAAATGGTGACCGAGATTCGCATAACCAAGAATGACGCACAATCAAAATGGTAGCGGGAATTTTGCCTCACCCTTGATAATAATCGTCGATAACAAATTATTTCGGTCAACAGGAACTGCGAATAAATATAACAATATCGCACTCACTATATCTCTTTTCCTGCCTGCCCACACAATTGTGACTGTATGGTTAAAGAATCATGTCAACAATTTATGTTTGTATGTACAGGTAACCCTTGAAATATGCGAGTTTAATTGAGGGAAGTATCGATTTAGTGCGATTTTTTTTTATTTCTGTTTAGTGCGATTCCGATTTTTTTATTATATCCCTTTTCCTGCCATGTCGATAAAAAGTAAATTGCCTTTATATTGGAGGACAAACCGAAAAGCATGGATTACCTCAAACCTGTTTAGAGAATAGTTTTCCGAACAGTTCGTTCCAGAAGTTGCGCAATACCTAAATAGAAAAAATTTAGGTTTCAAGGTTTTGCTTATCATTGAAAATGCTCCTTGCCATCCGCCAGCTCTAAATCATCCTACCTACAACCATTACACCAGGGTATAATAGCCACAGCCAAAAACAATATTTTTACGGGTCATATTTAATTTAATCATAGATAAATTAGATAACCGACCAGATGTAACGTGAAGAAATGAAGAATTGTGTACAATTTATTGCCAATGCCAAAAAGGAATTAAAGCAGAATACATTCCAAGGCTCCTGGAAAAAATTGTGGCCAGCGGAAGTCGAAGGCTCACATACCAGGCTTACGTACCAGAGGTAGAAACTGAATTAAACCAAGTAGTAGCTTTAGCGCATTCGGTCGGAGACTTAACTGAGAAAAATCTTCTGATTTTATATGACGAAAACCACAATTTAATGAAAGAGAATGAAGATGTATTGGAATCCGAAGAGACACGAACATTTAAACCAAACACATTACTTGAGGGAATTGACATAACCCATAAATTAAAATCTTTTTGGCTTTTTGGCTAAAATGTCATCGTTAAGTAGACATAATCATGACACATATTACGAAATTAATTACAAATTTCATAAGTTGCAGTACTACATCTGGTCCTAATGAAAGTTTTTTGAGCGACGAAACTGTTATTATGCCTGCACAACAGCCAAAGCTTATGACCAGTTTTTTCCGAGGAAGCTACTCTACTGATGGCGACGAAATTATGTAATGATATTTTTAAAAAAATTACATTAATTTTTTATGATTTGATACATGGTTATAAATGAATAAATGCAACTGTGATTATATTTTGTTACGAACTAAAATAATAATAAGCGAGAAATGAGTTCTCTAATAAATTTAGAATAAAATGAAATTTTTTATTTAAAAAAATGTTATTTTTTTTTTAACATATTTTTTACCCCCTATTTTCTATTGATTTTAAGTTTTAAATTATGCGAATTTGAATTGTGCGCTGTTTTTGTGGAACCAATTTGCCGCATATTTCAATGGTTACTTGTATATTGAAGCAACATACATATTTGTGCATTCCACTTAAATAATCAATATCTTATATAATTTATAGGTTATCAAATTATAATGTTTTATTCAAAAATAATTCCGATTTAACTAAGATTAAGATTAAAATCCGGAGGACATTACAACCTATCCTTTATCACTCATACATTTGTATAGGTTGGACTTAATTTGAAGGAAAAAAAAAATTTCTCTGGTAGAAAAAGGGATATACACAAATAATATAATAAATGGTGAGAGGCGTACTATCAACTACATATCTCAACGACTTGCGCATGTTGACATTTTCTTTTCTTCACTTCGCTTATTTTTAGTATTTATAGAATTTGTTTCAAATTTTTTTCTGTTTCCGTAATTAATTAAATTATTGTATACATTAATTATATAACAATTAACAAATTTTCTTTTTCTGTATTTTATATTTCTTCTATAAAATTTCATACAAAAAACTGTATAAAAAAGAAATGAATTTTAAGAAAACTAAAGAAATGATTTAATTTCAATATACTCGAGTAATTCAACTCGAGTATATTGAACTTAAATCATTTCTTTAGTTTTCTTAAAATTCAATTCTTTGTTAAACATTTTTTTGTTTAAAATTTTATTTTTTGCTTCCAATTTGTTTTCGTAATTTTAAATTTAAAACAATTAGATACGATTAAATTAAAATTAAACTAGAATATTAAATATCAAACCAATAGTAAATTAAATTAAACTTTATTTATTTGTATTAAATCATTTTTTTTATTCAATTTAAATATTATAAGATTTTTAAGCTAGAATGATCTGTGTCTTTCGCTTTATAACTTTTCTTTCTTTCCAGTTTTTTTGTTGATACCAGCATCTTCAGAATTCCCACGCCAATACCTGGTCCTTAGCCGGCAAAACAAGCAACACATTGAAGCTCTCGATAGTTGATCTAATTCAGAAACGAAAGACATTAAATTTCGCTTTTAGCAACCAACTCATATCATAACCAATATCGTTACAAGTCTGTCACGAATCTTCTTTCCAACTCATATAGAAATGGGGCTTCTTATTTTGGATTCCAGATGGCCTAAACCTCCAAAAACACAAATTTTTGGATTTTTACTTATTTTAATTAACTATTTTGAATGCAAACTATTTTTTTTAAACTTAGTAAATTTGCTTTGCATATACAGTGCTGGGAAAAAAAATTGGGCAAACATATTTTATTGCAAATTGGAGTATTTTTTTTGCAAAAAATTACAAATTTTTGAGCGCAATTGGCTTATTATTTCATTTTAAATACATGTATGACGTAATTTTTTGAAAAAAAAAAATTACCTGCAATTTAGAGAAAAAACCCCAAAAAATGCCAAAATATTCAAAATACTGTGATTGCAGTTAAAGTAATGGAATAAATTAATCACTTATTTTTTTTTTGTTTTTTACTAATTTATAGAAGTTCTGTCTTTAACATTAATATTTTGTTGGACCGCCTTTTATTTTTATTACACCAGTACAACCCCGCAACTGATGTGCAGAAAAATTGGTCAAGCAATTATTTTATTTTAAGCCGACCGTTCTTGGCCGACATTCGAGTGTAGATGTTTTATTGTCTGTAATTTATTTTTTGAGTATAAATAGTGCATATTTTGTAAGATTTAGTTATTCTGTAAGTGATCCTAGTCAAATAAAGAATAAAGTGCAATTTTAGTTAAAAAAAAATGGGAAAAGTTAGTGAGCAGTGTAAAAGCAATATGATGATTTGGGCGCGAGAAAATTTAACCACGCGTAAAATAGCAGAAAGATTAAACATCCCTAAAAGTACCGTCGCGTTGAATATTGTTGAATAAAATAAACTACTTTTAGCGTAACCCAGGAACAACGACGGCTTAAATTTGTTTTCAAATAAATGATATTTTTTGTTTTGGGTTACGCTAAAAGTAGTTTTTTTTTTAATTTAAGAAATACAATTTGTTTAAAACTAATTTCAAGTATTTACATTGAAAACGTGTTAAAACGTCGAGAAATCGAAAAAAATTTAATATCGCCTATTACAGCGCCATCTATCATGAATCGAAAAAAATGTTTCAAGGAAATCCTACGTACTTTTAGCCGCAGAATCCAAATCTAATAAAAAGTAGGGGTTCCTATCTTTGTTTCCAAGTTGCCCCCCCCCCCCTTTACAAACAGGGGCAGGGGGTCCTAATTTTAGCACTAATGTATTTCCCCTCTAGAATGATTTAATTTTGATCATGGTCATTTTTATCGTAGAGGGCTTATTTTCCGAGATATTTGAAAGTTTCAGCTTAAAAAACTCACACGGTATATATACAGGGGTCGGCGCTCTAAGTGTTACCACCTTTACGCTGATGTAGCAACCAAACGGCTAATAACAGCGCGCCTATTGTTTAGCCTATACGAAAGCATATCGTTTTACGTCGCAGTTACAAATAGTTATCGAAATGGAATTCAAACGCAACGTTATTGCTTTGAATTTGGCTGGAAAATCGCAACCGGCCACTGTTAATGAGCTACGACATCTAAATGTGAAGAGAATGTTTGTGTGTCGGACCATTACCCGTTATAATGATAGCATCGAAAAACGCCATGGGGATGGACATCCAAAAACAACAACATCGCCAGAAATGGTTCGAAAGGTGAAGACCAGAATTCAACGTAATCCACGACAAAACACAGTTCAATCTGTGAACATCTGAATGTGTTTGATCGTAGCGTGGTGCGCGTATTGAAAAATGCACCAAAATTGAAGCCCTACAAAATAAAAAAAGTATAAGATTTAACACCTGCACAAAAGGCAGTTCGCCTAGCAAGAGCAAAGGTGTTAAAACACGTGCACGTTAGTGGCGAGCTTGAGAATTTGGTCTTTTCAGATGAATTTTTTTTTTTACTTTTTAGCAATATGTTATCAAATAAAACGATCGAAAGCAAGCGCCTGAATCAGTTATGGTTTGGGTCGTGGTAACTGCCACTAGACGCTCACTGCTTGTTTTCTACCGTGGAAATGTTTAAACGATGCTTTGTGACCTTAAGTACGTAACCAATTAGACGGTAGAAACCATTAGAAGTTTCAACAAGACTCGACACATCCCATAGAGACCGCGAAATCCAACGTTTAATTCACTTGGTGTTGGAAATTGTGTTTCAGTACGGGAAATTCAGTTTCACCTGTATAGTAAATATTTTTCCAACTTTCAGTAGGAAATGTTAATTTCCAATGTCCATGTTAATTTTCAGAATTTTGTCATAGTTCTGGCATGGGCAAATATGACCCCGAAAGGCCCCGAGTTATGATTACAGTATTTTTGCAATTCAAACGATTACTAGTCGAGATTTTACGCAGTTCTCATCAATCCCGTTATGATTTCCAGAAAAATATATCAAATGCCAATGTCCACGTTAATTTTTAGAATTTTGTCATAGTTCTGACATGGGCAAATATGGCCCCGAAACATGTGAGTTATGATTTACATTATTTTTGCCATTCAAACGATTACTAGTCGAGATTTTGCCCGGTTCTCATAGATCCCGTTATGTTTCTCATAAATCCCGTTATGTTTTAAGTGTTTGTTTTTTGTGAATAACACAACTAATCCACACACGCAATTTTTATTTAGGATTTTTTTAGGAATTATTTCACGTCTGTTATATTAGATGTGTAGACCTGTGATTAATCCTCTCAGTTTCCCGAAAGTGAAAAAACTTGATTATTTGATGTAACCACATTTATAACCAATTGAAAAAAACTTACATTTTGATGAATATTAAAATTAATAGTTTAATATTCTACATAATGTTCTTACAACCCAGCATTTCAAAATGTTAACAATTGTAGCGCAAATATGTCTGATATCTTTAAACCTAATAACAAACTCTTGTAAATAACTCAAGCAAGGGTACATTTTTCGAGAAAATCAGAGATAATTACCAACGAAATTTTTAGGGGCACTTTAATGTACGCATTTTGTCTTGTTTTTATCCATACAAGTACTAAAAATGATGGAGAATATGATTTAAAATGTATTAGACTCCACAGTAACTATTCAATCTATAATCAAATTGATAAACTAAGTAGTGCTAAAATAATAAACATTTTCTATCCTATATCGTTTGCATAAACTGTGAAGTAAATTTATCTTTTCGTATATTTACCTAACATCTTTCTAATACCATTCCTCATTCCAAAATATTTTTTTCTTGTACCATATACCGAACAATTTTTAATTATTCTAACTTCTCCAAGGGTGTGGCAACAATATTTTATATTTTCCTTTATGCATAAGAAGCCATTCCTTTCCATATACAGCTTTATACACATTATTCTGTTCCTTTTCTTATGACATTTTAGAACTAAAAATTGTATCCCTTTTTTATATTCAATTTGCCTCAAAATATAAAATTTTTTTGTTGAACAACTATCGTAACAAAAACTATAAAATTTTCAGAAATCGGGGTGGTATGAGAAGTCATTACTAAAGCGAAAACATAGAATTGTTGTTGTATTGAGTACAACAGCCTTTATTTTCAAATTCCTTTAATTTTAAATGTTATGTGTAGAAGAAAAAGGTTAGTTTACGCCCATTTGCTAAAAGGATTTGAAACCTAAAAAATTATCTCATTTTATCTAATATAAAAATATTTCCTTTTTTCTATTTTATTTTTGGACTTAAGGATACAGAGCATTTGTCGAAAAATATCCATTTTCAATTATAATCCCTTCCAAATGAAATAACATGACTACCCTGTTAGAAAAATGACTACTATAAAAATAACGGATTGTGTATGTGTTATATATGTACATAAGTATTTGTGTGTGGAACTGTGTGATAAAAATAGTGAACATAATTATTTTTTAAATGTAGTTTTTTCGAAAAAAGCTTCTACTTTACTCAATTTTTCTCTTATTTTTAATATTTTTTTTTTTTGAAAAAATCGAAATTTTTATAATTTTATCTATTCATCTTGCTCTGCTACATACAATTTCCAAGCTTAGCATAAGACTAAAATACTTTTTCGAGAAGGACAAACAAAAAAAATATTTTTATTTTAATTTTTCACAGTTGGGTTTTTTGGAAAAACTCGAGAAAATTAATGAAAGTTGTAAAATTAAAAATTGCTCTCACATGGACGAAAAAAAATCGATTTTTTCCAAAATGAAAATAAAAACCAAATAGTAATAATATTTTTATTTCATAGTTGTTGCTGTATCTGTACAAATAGTACAAAACCAAACATGCATGCACATTCGTTCAAACTTGTAGAGATATTTTTACTGATGATGCTACGTGTATTTTATTGGGTGGCGATTGTCGAAACGCGTGGTATGATATAACTGACTATTTTATACTTATATACTTTTAGATGTTTGCTTCGGTAAATAAGAATGAAAAGCCATTTGGTTGTCTATATGTTTTTTTTGATACTTAGAAAGTCATCGCATGCGAGATTTGTTCCATTTAACAAAAAACATTTTATAATAGCCGTTAACTTATAAATAGATTTCGTTTAATACCAAACTAGGGTTGCCAGATAAAAAAAAAATTAAAATACGCGTACCTCATGTTGTAATTGATATTTAATCGCGAAGCACTCCGCAAAGCAGCACAACCATGTCAATAATACATAACTTTTATTTTGTCATGGTTCCTTGATATTTTACTTTTCAATTCGTTCGGATTGGAATTCATGGCATACTTGAACGAATCAAACATCCAAAAAACACATTACATAAAAATGTTTTGTGAAATAACAGATTTTTGGAAATCCATTTGAGCCGAATTAAGCAAAGTGTTCCAATGATAATAAAATATTTATCAAAAATTACATTTAAATGGTCGTTTAAGTATACCAAGATTTCTAATAAGAAAAAAAAATTGCACAACAAAATATCGAATGGTTAGTAAATAGCATAGTGTGGAAGGACTTTTAGAAATTCATTCCCTTACTCATTCCCTTCATTTGAATCCAAATTTCTGTTCAATACATTTAATTTATTTTACTTATATTGTTCGTATGTGCAAAATTAAGAAACTAGTTTGTTAATTTTTTGCTTTTTAATAATCTTGTACCGATCATGGACACATTCATTATTTATTAATTTACCATATATGGACATTAAAAAATCATTTAGCGTATCGGTCGATCATAATCGAAATTTTAAATATTTTTGAAATAAATTTTAGAACTTCTACGTTATTTCAAGGTTAATATTGTGATTGCTCGAAAAATATTTACTGTCGGTCGAATAGTGGGCGTATAAAGCCTACTATAGATTTTATTCAGAATTCCTATTACGTTCAATTACAATTTATATTTGACTGCGTATCAATCATAGTAGTTTTGTTTTAATACTGTTTCCGAAAACTTGAATTAAATGTCATTCTAGATCCTATTGAATCCCTCACAACATCAGTTGTGCAATGCTGGTCACGTTTTATGCTTATTTTTTTTTTCTTTAACACTCTATTTTTTAATTTTGATAAACTTATTTTATATTTCGCCTCATTGGCATCTTAAGAAACTGTTATAAAATGGATAAAAATTTATCAAAAATACAAATACAAAAATTGGAGTTAGAAATCATGAAATTTAAAAAAAAATCAATAGGTTAGGTTTCAGTGATTGACATTTAGGCCGTTTTTGTGATCTATTCACCTAATCACACAACTACAGTATACCACCTGCACAATGCAAGATTCATGTCAACTTGTACATTGACATGGACGGTGGGTCGGCCCTGAAACCTGCACCAATTGTAGTAATCGTTGATGAAAAATCGATTTGTATCTAGCCTTTGATAGGATTCGAGAACCCAGTACCTCCCGGTCCAAGTCCCGAAGCCTTAACCACTGCATCACTTGTCCGGTAAAAAAATTAATAAATGAGTAAGCAAAATAATAATAATAATAATTTATTTGGTATTTTGGGGAATTACTAGTTTAATAATTTTATGATGGTCTAAATTGGCGGTTTTTCATGGAGCTACTACTTACGTTATTTGTTACTTTTAATATTTACATAAAAACTAAACTGAATAATTTACAATAATAACTAAATATTAAGTTAAAAACGATCACTCGGTTCGTCAATGATTTAAAATTCATTTTACACGTACAAATTAAAACTTTATACATATATAAATTTTCACATACATATTTCAATATTTTCTTTATTAGATCTTCAATAGTGAATGTAGTACAATTTTTATCTTACGAAATGGTACGAGGATATAATTGTAATAGAGTATGTGCCATGTGGTCATTGTTTACTACTACATTATTATGATATAACAATCGTATTATCCAAGTATAACAATATGGAACTCATTTTGACAGTTCCAAATTTAGTTACATTTTTGAGATATTTCATGGAAAACATGGAACTCGTATAATATGCAGTTCTTTGAATTACGGTTTTTTGTTCCTCAGTACATAATAAAACTTGTAATAAAATGGAACTTGACCGTGGAACTTAGTTCCAACAATTGTTCCATAAAAGTAGAAATAAGTTGGAAGTAGCGATACTTGGGTAACGAGAAAAACGAAAAAATGAACTGAACTAAACACAAACAAAATCTAGTATATTAAAAAGGCATCCAAATGTGTAGCAATACTCACAGAACTGTCAAATGTTGATTTACATCATATTTACTGTTAAATGTGTAATCCATATTTGCTCAGCGATCTAAATGTAGATCAATACAAAAAATCTCTTAAAAAGAGAATTGGGGAAATCATAACGTAATATTTTTACTGCAATGTTCTGTTTAACCCCTGATGTCATTCTAGATCGAAGAAAATGACTTAGCTACAAATCTTTGTAAAATTTTGTTGCTTGTCGCCCTCGTTAGCTTAATAAGTAGAATGCTTGCTCTGTTATTCGGGGGCCCCGGGTTCGATTCCTGGTGGTGACCAGTACAAATGTTGCGAATGGGTGTTTCTAAAGCGTCATAGGTTATTTATGCCTGTTTGTCGTTTTTCAGATTTTCATCCATAGTATTTACGGCTTCGATTTAATATGTATAAAGCCTAAAAATTCTAAAAGTTTTGAATTAAAATGTACTTGAGTTCAACAGCTATTAACGAAAAGTCTCTGACATCTATGTGGTCTTATACTTTGGCAAATATTATTCCTATTCGAATAGGAATGAAATTTGTGCCCAAAGTAACAGCCAAACAATTTTTTATACTTTTATCGGTTGGTATACAAATTTAGTAAAATCAAACTAAGCATGTGATTTACTTTTGTGTCATAACAAATATTTATGAAATTATAAAATGCGTTTTCGACGTAAATATGTTTTATTTTTCAGATTAATTTAGCATCGGAGTTCATTTTTTGTATCGTGATTTATGTCATTTGATTCTTTATCTTTTATGCGATAAAAATACTACATTACTCCCAGAGTGGCAACTCATAAAAATAACATTATTTTATTAATTAACTTTGCGGTGAACATTTGAACTACACGAAGAATGGAATAATTCTATTCCTACTTTTAGGTGGAATGAAATTGTTCATTACGGATTGAAATTTATATGGAATTGTTGTTGTAAAAGTTGGCAGCTTCTTGTTAAAATAAAATATTTTTAAAGCAACGGGATTTCAACTAGAAACCACTTTTATGTAGCACTCCTGCGACAATTGAACAACAAAGTACGTTTTTTATTATTTAATGGCCATAACCAGTTGTTTGTTCATGTTCATACATGTTTCTGACTAATATTTTATTTTTAATACCTGAATATACGAACATCATAAATACGATTATAAAAAATACATACTGTACGTGCTAAATACGTATACATCGGGCAACCTTATAACGAACATACTTTCGGCTAAAAATAAAGTTTGCAGCGTCTGGGTCACAAATGTATAACTAAATTTTTCATCTCATTCTGAAATATTTTTATGGCATCCCAAAAGAGTGGCAAACTAGACCAGGATCCAGGGAAATGAATCAGGAACAGATATTCTGTTTATTGGAAGGCATAAGTTTAAATTTTGACAATTTGTAAATTATCATTTTACAGATAAACTAAATAATAGACCTACAACTTACTAAATTTGTTTAAAAAACTACGGTTTGAGTTTGAGGGCTAATTTTTATTTCTAAATATGGCATCATCGATCACAATCAAATGAGATAGTTTCATTTTCCATCCTGTCAATGGCGGGATTCGATCCCCGTACTTCAAAGTTCAAATACCGAGGCTTACGTATTCATTATTTACACGTTGCCGCACACTTTCAAATGTGTGTTTTGATAACTTTTGTAATTACAATGATATTTCGTTGCGGAAAGGAATGTGTTGTTGAGAATTGAAAAATATGTCGATATTCCTTAAAAAACGAAAAAATTGTATGACTGCTATAGCCGTTATTTGCGCTAATGAGTTAAAAAACGAAAAAGTTGTATGACGGCTATAGCCGTCATTTGCGCGAATGCGTTAAATTTATTGAAATGGTTAAACATTTCTTGGGTGGGGTTTATATAATCTATTCAGAAGAAACTATGTTGACTGATAGAATTAATTAATCTGTTTTTTTATGAGATTTTCTATTATTTTATTATTATGTTTTATTTGTCTTGCATATTTGAGATAGCATATAGATTTATTAATTGCACTGTTCAGCTCAACATATTCCGGGTTACCTGGTAAAAATGTTATGTCTCCGCTCGTTTTGGTGATGGGGAGGATTTGCTCGTCGTGGTATTATTTACTTAACATAATACTGAGTATTCATGATGTTATATATTTTCGACACCTCCCATAAAAAACTTTTGCCTTAGAACAGTTGACAGTCCTTCACTTTTTCTCTGGTCAGGAACGCAAAATATTCTCGGTGAGCATCTACTGCTTAATATATTAATCTGGTACTAACCTAGAGCTGACTGTGTCTTTGTGTTAAATGGTGTGTCAACCTGAATTAAGTCACCACTTCCGGTATGTGTCTTAGCTGATAGCTGTCCCTATAGCTGCTATCGTGTGGTTCGATGTTTATTGTCCTTTAATAATGTTTACTCGTTAACCATAAGGTTTGCGTGGCTATTGATTAAGGTCGTTGTTGGATGAGATTTGGCGGAGGATTATCTTTTCCGAATCTCCTAAACATTTTTCTCTTCCATATGCTATATTTTTATAGGCCTTTGAAGAAATCCATGGTGTTTAAGTTGAGTGATGAGTTAAATTACTGGTCAGAGGGTGAGAAGTTTAAAATTGAGACACGCTACTATTTGGGTTGTCAATACGATGATTCTAAGTAGTGTGACCAGACTAAAATTATTAAAATGGGGTACTCTAAAATTAAGTTCTAATTTGCAAAATGAGAGCATTGTACCCCAAAAATTGGTATGGTGGACTATGAATTACTTTTAATAAGATTCTTCTTCGATTGCCAAAACATGAAACAGATTTCCTTCATAAACGTTGGGCTTTGGTATTGCAAATATAAAGCGCTACATTACTTCTAAAAGTTACGAAATTGATTTGATTGATAGCAAGTAAAATAACTAAGGTAAGTAAATGGTAAGTGATGGTAAGTTAATCAACAAAGTCCCAAAGTATTTTATGTTTTACTGATTCTAGCAATTCGTATTTGTTACTTTTTTATATGGTAAGAGTAAGTCTGGAAATATAAGGGGAGGGGAAGTGGTTTTCGAGGTGGTGCCTATCTATGTGTTCGTCCGTATCTTATCTCTATTCTTGAGATTTTTTCATGGATTGAAAGTAAGGCTGGTCATACTCATTTTACAAAATTTCGGCTGAAGCGTCACTTTAGCAATAAACTGTTTGAATTTTTGACCTATAGATGGCTAATGTGTAAGAATCTCAACAATCAGTTTCGAACAGATGAGACTATTGATTTGAAAAAATCAGTCTTCTCATCAGGTCGCGACAACTGACGTTGTATTATTACATTGAAATATTGTCTTTATTAGGGAGTGCATTACCGTTTACCGATTTACCGTATTTACCGTATGAAATATATTTCCAATTTATCGGTCATTTTTTATAAATACACCGATTTTTTTGGTAAAATTATATTTATGTATAATAAATAAGGCGCATTTAATTGTAAAAAATTTAGAGCATGTTTTAATCGAACGAGAGATTTATTTAAGGTATAGAATTCCATCAGTGCTTATTTTGAAGAAAAATGTAGGTATACTGAAGACTTATGTAATGAATTTTATTTAATGAAATGAAATGAACTTATACAGGGTGTTTGGAGCGTGGACCGAGCATTTTTTGGCAGATTGGTGGGGTGGGGGTCATTTGGAAGCTTTTATCCCATTAAATTGATGTTCTAAGTGGCAACTGAAATATCATAATTTTAATTTTTTTTAAATTATCCAAAATATCGCCTTTAAATTTTCTTAACTTTTTGTTTGTAACGAAATAACTTTTATTGTATTCTGCAATGTAATTTAATTCGAAATAAATCATTATTTAATACAATTTATTTTAGAAAAATGACTAATGGGCTTCTAAATCCTAAAAAATGTGTTGTTTTATGAAAAACGGCACTATCTTGAACTTAGCCTTGCTTTAAAAAATTGTCTATTGCCTGTATACTGCCATGTCATAGAAATCACTCATTTTGTGGTCCAAATAGGAGAGACTATTTTGTTAGAGTTATTTGTTCTAGGGTTCAGAAAATGTTTTTTTAGTTATTGATAGATTTTAAAAAATAAGTAAACTGGGTGATAATTGCCTTGTGCTGTTTAGTCAATATGTCAGCATCTGCTACCGAATGTGCTCGTGTGTTTCACTTTGTTCTTGTTAAATTGTTAGTTATTCCAGGTCTCAAAAAGGGAAGCATTATTACCTTTTCGACCTGGAACAATTAAGAATTTAACAAGAACAAAGTAAAAAACACGGGCACTTTCAGTAGCAGATTGACATATTGACTGAGCAGCACAAGGCAATTATCACCCAGTTTACTTATTTTTTAAAATCTGTTACTGACGGCTGAAGTTTTGTAGACAGATATTGAGGATGATAGCTTTTTGAAAAGGATTTTGTGGACAAAGGAGTCTAACATCAACCGTGAGGGACTTGTGAATTTACACAATCTGCTTCATTGGGGCAGAAAAGGCCAAAATCCACATATGAAAAAGCAGGATTCTTTACAAAGTAAGTTCAGCGTTAATGTTTGGGCTGGTGTTATTGGTCGAAACCTTATCGGCCCATATTATGTGTCAGAACACCCAACCGGAAATAGTTATCTTGAATTTGTTCAGAAGGAGCTACCTGATTTGATTTTACTAGTTTTGGAAGATGTGCTGCTTCTTTTTGAAAATGTCGGCTGTCCGGCACATAACCAATGAACGGTAGGAGAATACTTAGATGATTCATTCCCAAATATTGAAATGGGTTTCCCTATTTATTGGCCCGCGCTTTCCCGAGACCTCACACCCCTGGATTGCTATGTCTGGGTACCTGCTTAGGGATTTGAAATGAAGTTGATTACAAATTTATTAATAGCTCAAAAGGTATTTTCTTAACCCTGGCACAAAGACCCTGACAAAATAATATCTCGTATTTTGACCACGAAATTAGTGATTTCTATGACATGTGAGTATACCATTGGAAAGGGCATAAACTAGAAAAATTTTTGAAACATTGCTTAGGCAGATTACTATGGGATTACTCTGGGAAAGCGATGGTCATTTTCAAAAAATCGTTGAGTCACCAGGTAGGCCTAGCGACTTGTATTTCGGATATGACATAAGTGGATGTCTCCTCTATTCGTATATTAGATTGAAATCTCATCTTTACAACGGTGTGAAGCAGAAACTGCCCGGGTACGACTTGTTGTTGAAGCAGCATGACTTAGCGCAAATTCGTTGATTTTATGAAAATCGGACTACCGATTAAGATTTTTGCATTTTGGCTCACGGTTTTGGTGTAATCGATAATGAGGAAAATTGAGGTATAGCGACTTATATTTCGGATTTGACATATGTGGATGTCTCCTCTATCCGTACATACTTCAAGATCTATCTCGTATTTTGACCACGAAATTAGTGATTTCTATGACATGTGAGTATACCATTGGAAAGAGCATAAACTAGAAAAAAATTTAAAACAAAGCTAATTTCAAAATAACCATTAGTTTTTTTTAAATGAATTTAGATGGTGACATTTTTCGTATTTCTATAAATTTTTTAGGATTTGAAGCCCATAAGTCATTTTTCTTAAAGCAATTGTATTAAATAATGATGTATTTAGAATAAAATCAGATTGCAGAATAGAATAAAATGTATGTCGTGCCTTTACGACTACAAACAAAAAAGTTACGAAAATTTAAAGGCGAAGATTTGTAAGGGTTTTGACATGATTGTGGGCTTCATGAGAGTCAGATGCTTTGAATCTTAAAATTATTTGGTTGCCTTTATATCAGTAGTGTTCAAGTACGCAATTTGTATACGTTCGTGGTGGTAGGAGATCGCTTATTGAGTACAACATACACACCATTACATTTTTTATTAACATTTTATAATATTTCGAACACTCGGAAACTCTTTTAAAATTATCGTACAGAAACGTTTTGACTTGTTGCACATTTTATACTGCTCGTTCATTAGCTAGAAGTAAGATCAGCCTTAAGTCGTATCATTACGAAATAAATTTATGTACCTACTAGGTATTAGTCGCAGATTTCAAAAAAATTATTTAATGCCACAAATCGTTCGGAGTGACCAAGAGAACTGATTGACCATTTTTACATGTTTTGTAAATTTAAATATACAAAAACACAAAAATATAACAGTTGATAGTCTTGGGGTATTTCTATATACCCAATTTCATATTTTTTAATTAGGTTATTTTGCAAATTGCTTATGAGAAAATGGGTATAATACCCCAGAAAGTGGTAGTTGTGTCTACCCTAATTCTAAGAATTGAAATTAAATAGATTTAATCTGTGCTTCTCATATAATGTGCTAAGGTCGCACACTACCTTTTCCAATGGTTGTTTTTACTTGAATAAGATCCAAATACTTGATTTCTCCAAACTAACATAAACAATATTTTGATTTTTGATATAAAGGGTCTATTTTTTCATTCAACCCGAGCAAGCAGGCTTACCCCGGGTAGTGTACACCGAGCAAAGGTTGTACTGGCTAAAATTATCCGGTGCGCATAGAGTAAAAAATTGTTTTTTTACTTTGCACACTCTTCGTACACTGACATTACTATCAGAGTAAACTTTTAAGAACCGAGTAAGCTTTGTGTAAACACAGTCCACAAATAAAAACGCAGTATGCAGAGTAAAATTACCCAGGTTGAATAAAAAAATACAGAGTATTTTTTGTCAGCGCACTGCCTGCTCGGGATGAATTAAAAAATAGACCCAAAGTTACAATAAAATTATAATTCAACATGAAGCTATCTACGTTAAAATTTTACGAAAATCGCCAAACTAACTTTTCATGGAATAATTTATCTGGTTAATTTTGGAGACCAGCGAACATTTTATTTCACAGCAGCTGCGTACTAGCGTATTTGGTATTAGCACCTAAATTTGGGAAAATGAAAAAATAACAGTACATCCTTACAGAATGAAACATAATTAGTGGTATATTAGAATTTTCTATATTCTAAACCCGTTTTATAAAAGTGGATGCCTGCATTCACTAGATGTATCTGCGTAATTTTTTCTACGCGCATTGTTTGCACGTCGAAAAAAAATTAATTTACTTAATTACCCTGTAAAATGGTCACACCGTACATTGCATGTGACTGACAGATCACAAATTATTAAAAACTGATAACATAGAGTTTAAACCAACTTTTGCTTATTATTTATATGCGTACCAATTTGTTTAATACTCATCAAAATACTCATCAAAATTCGAATTGTAATTGAACTAAACAATAAAATCTTTTAGCTACCCTCTCTTATATAATTTCTATTTCCGCGTAAATCGATCAACATTTGTATATCTGTCAACGAATTAGAATTCTTTTATTATGTACCTAAGTTTAAACTTTTCAGTGACACAGCGACATGTTAAATATAAATAAATAAAATATTTTGTTATGTGATTGTAGCATAGAAATAAATTTGATAAAATGAGTAAAATGAGATGGTATAGTAGTTTTGAAATAAAGTAGATAGCTTTTTCTATCTTCAACGTTTTCCATGTAGCATACATTTTTTCGTTTTTACTGAACTAAAATGCAGGACATTTTTTTTATTGCAAAAACGATCAAATGCATTTTCGATGTCACATAGCTGAAATTTAGTCGAATCCAATCTCTAACAAAATATGTGTATTATGTTCATATGTATAAACGTATGCACGATATGTATTGAAAAAGTATGGAGGCATATACGAGGAGATATAGAGAGATACTATTAAACAAAAGCTTTATTTATTTATTTTTTTTTTGTTCTAAAATACGAAAAATTTGAATTTTGTTTTGGGCTTTTTTGGTAGTTTATTTTGCTTGAAGTAAAATTTGCATGACCAGTGAAAGCAGGAGGGTATAAGAGGACATCATAATATGCATGCTCGGCATGTACGAGTCTGTGAAAGGAAAACAAAACGTATGTTTGGAGAAAGTGTGAAAATTATTGCATTTTTCATGATTTGATTGTTGTTTTCTTAAATGTTTTGTGGCACCGTTCCTCGATCTTAATTAATCACTTGCTGAAGATATAGTCAGCCCTCTATTATAAAATTTAATGTCAGAATGACGATTGTAAAATGATGATATTGATGACAAATTTGCATTTTCATGGTATATAGTTCTGTATATTACATACAAATACGTACGGACATGTACACAGCTTTATATCGATTGCCATTTTTACCGTGCCGCTTTTTATATGTACGAGTACATACATTTTTTTGTATTGTGTTGTTTTTACTCAAAATGAAAATTTATGTGATTTTTTTTGGCATATAAAAAATATTATAATTCTGTCTGACATTTTGAAAAATGCATCATCAAAATAATAAAAAAAGATATAGCATCAAAAAAATAAATAAAAATCACCATATACTATATAAGTGTGTATATAGTTTATGTACTGAGTACTCGTATGTGGAGTGTTTTGAAATGACATAAACAAAACAAAAAGGAAAGCTTTTAAATATAAAAATAAAGCAGAAAAATGCATCCCTATGGTCATACGTTAACGGTGAATAATATAATACAACGCATACAAGAGTATATGATTTAATGATAAACATTTTCAGCGATCTTGGTATTTTCCAATAAATTTTAGTATATAGAAGTAATTTTAGTACACAAATTATCTACATACACCCTGAAATGTGTTTGACAGTTGGTTATCGCAGTAAAACAATTTTAATTGAAAAATTTATTAATTATTGTTTTATTCGTTAATTCTATAAAAAAAAATCGAAGTGTATTTAATAAGGTTGGGATTTGATAATTCTTATAAAGAGTTTTTGAAAGGTGGTTACTGCACAATACCTAGATAAGTTCTAGTTAAGAGGTCAATTATGCCAAGCGGAAAAACGAGTCATTATGTTTGATCCGAAATTAAAACTTTTAGTATTTTCTGCCTTTTGTTGTTTTAGTCATACTTCCTTCTAAATATGAATGTATTTAGGTCGTACATCGTAGATTTCTGCACTTTCTCAGCTTAGACTTTAGTGGCTGGGCATTTACAACTTGCCTCCTTGTCTAGATCGTTTGGAACTTATTAACTTACAGACACTCAAAAGGCGGAAATTTGTTCCAGGCATTGCTTTCTTTTTTCAACTTTTATTTGGCGGGGTAGACCGTATTCAGCTCACGTGCGCGAGCCTAGCAAATATTTTGAAATTATTGACTACCACATCAGCAAAATTGCTTTAAAGCTCGTTTTAAATATTTAACATTATCGCTAGTTGACGCCAGGTATCTCTAATACTATTGAAGCAGTCGTGTTGTCAATTTTCATTGTTGACGTATTAACAATCAAAAACGCTTCTAAACAATTATTTTTGTTTAATCATTGTACAATTTTACAATTTTAAATAAAATTGTAAGTATTTTATCGTTTCAGAATCTGCGATTAGTTCATCCATATATTGTAAAAGTCAGATTCTTGAGGTTAGACGTGCGGCGTGACAACCAGCGTTAAAATCGGGCCCTATTATACATAAAACGAGTGATCGGACGACTATCGGAAAATATGATCTATTTTTTGCTACCAATCTAAGTGTTGCGGTAAAAGTCCGAAATCGGTAAATGTCTGAATAAAAGTTGGAAAAACTGTTTTATTGTTTCAAATTCTATGAAATGAGAGTCTTATATTGCCAAAATCATTCACCCTTTACCCCACGAAGTATTTTTTTTGGTAAATTAGTGCAAATTGTAATTTGGAATAGTAGAAGCCAATGGCCTTAAAAATTAAAATTTCGAATTTCAAATCTGCTTGCTCCAAGGAAACCAATGGTCGGTTTCTGGAACCTGATACAAATAGAACCAGCCATCTCATTTTTTAATTATTTTTTTAAATGGATTTTGCTTTCGAAAAATCTTAAATTATTTTTGCAATTTCTCTTCTAATTTTATTTTAGGAGTATGAAAACCTTCTTTATAATTATCGTGAACTATATTCAAATAATAATAATGTTGATTATTATTATTAAATTCTAACAACCGTCAACCTTTTTCTGTTATGTGCAGATTTACCTGAACTGCAAGCATAATGTAATTCGACTTGAAACCAACCTGGTAATCTATTTTTACTTTACAATTACGAAATTTTTGAAGTATTTTAATAGTATAAAAATTTCATGTTGTTGAATCTTTGAAACAATTTTTTGTGGGGCATTCTTCTTCACCCATTTATCCTTTTTGAGCAAGGCCTTTAGTATGTATTCAAATACATAATTTAAGAAAGCAGGATTGGCAACACTTGTTCTTGAAATCTCATCGACAAGTTGAATGAGTTTAAGAAATGGCTTCTTCAAACTTCCTCACATTTTTTTCTATATATAAAAATTTGATAACCATATTTCTGTATAATGTATTTTTGATATTCTATAAAATGTATTGTTTACTTTTATAATTCCCAGATTAATAGGAGCATCGCTCAAAAAAAAAAAGAAAAACTAAGGGTTTGAATAAGTAAGTACGAGGTGTGTTCCAATGGTAATGGGAATTTTCGTATTTTGGAAAGAATTTTATTCATCCGTCTTCACCAATGTTATCCCATTAAAAATAATCCCCATTAGAATTATACGCATATATCATCTCCTGTTCCAGTCCCCGAACTACTTTTGAAACTCGAACTTTGTGATTTCGTTTAGCTCTCTGAACGATGCTCTTTTAATTTCATCTATACTTGTAAAACGACGGGTTTTTAACGTTCTCTTTAGTTTTTGAAAAAAAAAAAATCACGGACAAGTCTGGCGATTATGGGGGCTTGGCATTATTTCAGTTTCGTTTTTGGTATTGAAGTCCAACAATTTTGAAAGAAAACCATGTACCAAAAACATCCGAAAAAATGTTATGATTCGAGCCAATTTATATGCCGACATCGTCAGCAACCTCTCCGATTGTGATTCGGCGATCGTCCATAATCATTTCGTTCACTTTTCATGGGTTGTTGATGCATTGGAGCGTCCAGTATGTTCCCCATCTTAAATAACTGCACGTCCTTCTTGAAAACGCTCATATCATACGTAAACCGTTATTTTACTCAAAACAGACTCACTAAAAGTTATACTTAACATTTTTTTTTCTTTTAACACCTCTACTAGGAAAACCTTTACTAGGCTGGACCAACTTACTCTGTTATGTACTATTGCTTTTATTTCCACCCAAAAATTTCCCTCGTTGTTTCGCGTCTTCCAGCATCTTTCGTTCCACCTTACAGCTGGTCGTTCGACTCTTTTCTTTTGTGGGTTCCATTCCGGAGATCTTCTTGTTATGTCATTTGGTGACTTCGTCAGTGTGTGGAAAATTCACCTTGCATGATCGACACTGATTTCACATACGAATTGAATATTCTTAGCATATCGTGTGAGCTAGGACAGTATACCATAATATTCCTTTAGTTTATACCAGTCTTTGAACATAAACTATAACATAGTTGTATAGACAGGTGTGAAGGAATTTCTGTGTTTAATTAAAATAAAAGTGTTAAACAAAAATCGGCATTTTGAAAAAAAAAATGTATGGAAGCATCTAAACCCAAGGATCCGACGATATTACGAAACTCTGCTCATTCTGTTGTAAAATCCCTATGCAACGGTTGAATCCGATAGGATAAATGGTATCGAATTCAAGTATGTCTAATTTTATTTTCCTAAAATTATTCCCGCCAAAAAACATTAAATAAATGGAATTTTAGAAAAAATTTGAATCGGCGCTCCTAGACCCCGGAATCCAACTCCTTGAAAATAATCGTAAGATTGGTTCTGATCATGCAACAAAATTTATAGACGATTGGTTGAGCGGCTGAAGAGCCCATTTGAAACAAACAAACAAGAATTCATTTGTATATATTTTGATTTAAGCTTTCTTTTAAGTATTAACATTTATTTAAACTTAAGTTATACGCCAACATTTCGAAAGATTAACATTTTTAATTAGTGATTGATCATCCTTCACCAAACAAAATTACGTATATATCCGAAAAACTGCTGCAAATCAATAACATTTTCTTGCGTAATTAAGGCGATGATAAATATATTCAATTCAAAGATATACATGTATAGTACTATTCGGATGTTAAGGCACTTTTACATGACTACTATTTAGTTGAATAATAATTTAAAAAATTACTGAAACCCAAGTGTTTCATTTATTTCTCTAATTGTGCAAGCTTTGATACTTCTGTTAGAATTCTGGGCTAAGATGTTCTAACATAACCATTTTTTCGATAATTTATCGAAGTTTATTTCTTGTTTCTGTAGAATAAAATTTGTCTCTGTTTCATTTGTTATATCATTTACCAGCCTGCTAGATTGCAACATTGTGATGTTTCTACTGCGTTTCTATCGCCAAATAATTTATTTTCGATTCTAGAACGAAAATAAGTGAAATAGATATTGTTCAATTATATTTTAGTAGGCTGTGAAAGCAATAGAGAAGAAATAATTGTTAAACGAAACAGGAGTCAAATTAATTCTAGCAGAAAGAGACGTAAACTTCGATAAAATATTGAAAAATGGTGATGTTAACAGCCCTGATGCTCCAATTTCCGTTTCGCGTTCGTTCTTCTGAGTAAGATGTACTGGCATGTCAGGAGAGGTATACTATAGTTCAATTACATTTTCCATTTTCTAATATTTGTTCTAGTACTTAAAAGTGACCATTTTTTGTGTTTTAAAGGAGAAAACTGATTCCTTCTTTGCCAAATGAAATTCTAAAAGCATTTGAGGTCTGAACTCGTTTTTCAAATGCCGCGGTATTTTAAAATTTTTGTTTATTTAGAACGCGTATAATTAGAGATACGTAGATCATTAAAACGGCTAGACAAAACATTTGAGATTAGATAATTATAAGGCAATACGCCATATATTTACTATAATACATTTAAACATAAAATTTCTATTTGACCCTTATCGTCTCTGTAATAATAAAAATAAAAAAATATTTTTAATCCATAAAGTATACCCTAAAAATAATCGAAATTTTAATTACGAAAAACTATTTTTTTTTTGAAAATTTATAAAAAAAAATTAAAAATGCTTTCTATTTCCTGGATTTTTCAGATATACAGACTTGCGGCAATTTTATTGTTTTTATTTATGATTTTTTTTTCATATGAAATGGTAAAAATACAAAATTTTTCAAAATCAAAATTAAACTATAAAATATAGAAAAAATGGCTGCTTTTTTTAGTTACTACCACATTGACAAATCTCACATAAACACAGCACACACAGTATGTATATATATTTTCATATGTATGTATGCATCTGTGAACATCATAAAAATCCATTTTTAATATCCATTTAACACAAAAAAGGGTTTAATTTTTATCGTTGGCATAGATATACGCATATATACGTACAAATATATCTATATCCATATGTACATGTACCATATAGATTTGAGGAAAGTTTTGTGTTTAGAAAAATTAAATTCTAATTTTTCTATTTTATACTTATACGTACATACATTTATACTCGTACATAATTGTATATTCCCAAAGCAAAACCCTAATGTGTGCTGTTGTGTAAAATATTCAGATTTCATTAAAACTATACAGAAATACCCTGTACCGGACTAATAGAATGTTAAGTTAGAATCAGTTTTTATTTCTAAGCTAAACTTTTTCCAATTTTGAAAATATACAGAAAAAATTCTAACCCTCTTTTTCTTATACTGCTTGTATGGTATATGTGTATGTTTGAATATATTAAATCCTGGCATAGGATTTGTCTATACAGAGGTAGCTGTATAATAAAAATTATAGTAAATAAAGAAAAGAAAATATATATGTATAGTTGAGTTGGTTATGCTAAAAAGGATTTTTAAAATTATTTTAGAAAAGGGTTAATTTTTCTTTTATGGCATATACGTATGTATAAATATACTAAAAAGCAGAAAAGTTTAAGACGGAAAAGGAAAATTATTTACACTCACCATCACTGACTGAAGCTAAATTAGACGATTCATCAAATGTTTTTTTGGTTCTGTTTCTTTCGAGAGTTTGAGGATTTTTTTTTTTGGAAAATGGTTTGATGTTGATGTTTTGTTTCTTCCCTTGAGCAAAGAATACAAATAAATTTAGAAAAGCAAGAACGGCGATATATAAACTATGTACAAGTATATGGTCGGTTATACACATACGTCTAGTGTATATTATTATAGAAGTAGTTGGTAAATATTTTTCATTCTACTTGTGTTTATGGATAAATTTATTATTTTAGATAAATAAGGGTTACATTTTTAATTTGATTCTTTAAATAAATTATATTATACTGGATTTCTAGTTTGGTCTTGAACATTTTTAATCAACTTGTAAATCATCTGTAATTTATTATTGGTAATATTGTTCGAAATTGAAGCTAAAAAAAAAATGGGCATATGCTTTGTTATGAGTTAGATCTTTCCTGGGCCCCAATATTATTAAGTCAGCAACGATGGCGAGGTGTCCAATTTAGTATTTATAAAAATTAACATATGTAAATTGTAAATTTTAAAACAGGAAGTTGGCCCGCCGATACATGGTTAAAAAAACAATTTATTATTTTGGACACTTTAATTGAGCCGCTTATTTTAAAAGGCACAAGACACTTTTTCAAAAAAATCAAGTAACTGATAAAATTAGTTATAATTTAACGGGATCTCTTCAAAAATCAAAAAATGTTGTATGAGATAATTTTTCTTTTGTAATAAATCTTTAATACCTCTTAAATTCGGAGGAAATATGAAGTTAAGCAGTTTACCATAAATTATGATATTTTGGTATTAATTATCGTCAAAAAAAGATTGTTATACGGAAACTTTTTATTTATTAAACATCGAATAAGAAAGAATACTTTCCTGCCATACTGCAACGTGCGCAAGCACGCGATTATAAAAAATCTTGAGTGAAACATGTAAACCTAACAAGGCACTTAATTCAGAGCACGATATTCATCAATTTTCTTAAATCACTGTCCTTTCAAAACATCACTTCAGTAAAATACATCCGACAAAATTAATATAAGTCAGTAGTTTTTCTAAACTATTTATTTTGAAAGTGGTATAATTCTCTTTCCGTAATGGAAAATGATGATTTTTCAATGACTTAACGAAATTATTAAAACCGAGCAAAATATTTATAAGTATCCTGAGATAACAACTATATGTAAATCTTCCAATCCGTTTATGTAAATGGCCGGTATTCTAAATACGCAACATTGTTAGCAAGTTTTCTTAAGGCCTGTGTTATTTTCATTATATATCAATAGTCTTCCAGCATCCATCAAGCTGATGATTTACAAAATTTATTTGGGAAATTCAATTCAAAACTGTTCCGATCTAATTGACAAGGTTCCAAGCAATAATTATTTACAAATATCATATTGAAACTAGGATTCTCCTAAAATAAGCGTTTATAATACGGTTGATATTAAGAGTGCAGCGTGGGCTTCAATAGGATATACAATTATTGTTGGTGTTACTAGAAAACTATCAAGATTTTCGTCATTTACTGCTTCAGAATTTAAGACAACCATGTTCTATAGCTATCTGTTGTTTCTTTTTCTGTATGCATGCGTATTTAAAATTCGAAAATTTGAACATATTTCAGCGTATCTTAACAGGCTATCAGTATTTAATTTTAATGATTTCAAAAATTTAATTGTATTAAAATTGTATTGAACAAACAACGCAAATATTTATTTAATGAAATTAGTAATGGAATTTCTCGAAGGCTTTTGCCTATTGTCAGTTCCACAATAGTATTTTTATCCGTGGCATTCTCAATTTTAACAATACTTATCTTAATATTAAAAAAAATCCATTATCACCGTTACCGTCAAATTCTAAATCACCTAAAAAGTCAAGCGGAGGACCTTCTTGAAATGTACACATTTTAAGGTGATTTAGAATTTGATTTGATGTTAATTGGAGTTCGCCGAACAGAATATTCCAATGTTAAAAAAACGAAATAATTATTTAACTATTGTAAACAACTTACATGACCGCACAAAAAAGATGAATGGTTATCCGTTTTCCATTCATCAAATTTGTTTAATTACAGAAAATACCTCTACTTTATATTAACGATCACTTTAGCACAAAATCTCCAATTTATTTTAGTATTAACCGAAATCTAATATTTACAAGATAATTCTTGAGGTAAGATCAAAACCCTTAATTCAATTTACTCCTTCTATATTAACTTGCTAAACTCGTGGTTCTTTAAAATTCATTGATTATAGAATTTAAAAAGTAAATTTGTTTCAAATCATTTTGTTTTAATAAAAGTAATTTATATTTAATACATTTCTAGTCGGCAGAACTCAAAATAAATTTTAATAGAACAGTCTTGACAATTGAAAAATATAAACAGTACAAAAACATGCCCGTTTAGAAGAAAATATTGAATGAATATGTACATATAGAAAATAATAGGCGCACACTCATTTCTTACAATGCCTAGTTGAGAACAACGATGTCTCAAAGCAACCATAAAATATTAAATTTTGTTTTGGTTTGTCGAATAAATTTGTAATCGTTCACTATGTAGGTATGCCTTAAAACCTAAACTGAAAATTACTAGAACTTTAGAACTTACAATATCAAAAAATAACGAAACAGAACGTTTTTTGATAATTATTTAAATTAACTTTGTTTAATTTTTATAAGGGTGTACTGGTAAATGTGACGAAAATAATGCCGCTAATATTTCGTATACGAAAATATAAACACGTAACTTAATACCAACGCAATGGAGTTTTACAATTCTTAGTATAACATAAAGCGGGATGCAAATTGGATCGCAATATCTTTTCGAAACAAAATCCATGAACAGTATGGTAAACGGCCACCGCGTGCCGAAGTCTCAGCTAAAAATAGGGAAAAATATGGTCTAAAGCAGTGTTTCGAAATGGGGGCAATACGGCGCCCTTAGGGAGGCATACCAAATATCTGAGGAGCCATATGCTAAATTCAAAGATTAAGGGAATTAAACAGGCCATGACAATTTTGCCTTGAAAATTTTATTTATTACTCATAGAAATATGAAATTAGGATGTAAGTATAGGATTGTGAAACACTGGTCTAAAGCATGATAATTATTCGGGCTCTTTATAAAAAATCGAAACAACCCATTTTCAACTGAAAGGAAATCATAAATAAAACCCATGTTTACAGAACAGAATGTATTCAACACTATCATCAATTGACAAAATGGCACAGTGATTAAAGCTGTGGTGTTTAGATCGGGAGGAACCGAGTTCGAATCCCGATAGGGGCAGGATGCAAAGTGGAATTTCATCAACAGATTACGATTTGTGGTGAAATGTAACACCTCTATGACCCCCTGTTGATGTGCAAGACTCAAGGGCCGTCCCATCTTCCATGCCAGTGTAGGCTGGCATGGAACTTGCAATGTGCAGATGGTCTTAAATCGGTCCTATAGCCGTAGGTCCTCGAGTTGGCCAGGAGGCTAACCGCTATCTGACCAGTTTTCCTACAAATACAATTAAAATTATAGAACACATTATTTCCAATTTCCATCGATTGTAGATAGCGTTGGTTTCGAAAAGGTGAGCAAGTTGATAAATTAATTGTTTTAACAGTTTTGGTTCCCTTGCTTCATAGCAATCTGTTATTCGCATTTTGTTCAGCAGATATCAGCTACTCTGTTGAAAATCGCAAATACATACAAAAATGCACCATTTGATGACTGCTACCAAATCTGTTTCAAATTTTTCTAATTTTTTTTATTCAGGGTGTCTGTTCATACATAACAGTCATAAAGTACACAGGTGGCAATTAAATCATGGACAAAACAATGCGTTTTATTAGTGAAAACCTTTTATACAAGTCAATCATCAATTACAACAACATTAAGAAAATTATGTGAAAGTTTCGGAAAGAATATAATGCCTTCAAAGCCTACAACTTAACGGATTACGAATATGCTTATCTACAATGGCAACGATCAAGTTCTTAAGTCTCAAAAAATGATTTAACTACTGTGGCCAATTTTTGGAAATACGTAAAACAGATTTTAAAAACATTTGTTTTGACTAAAGTGGAAAGTAGGCTTTTGTACATAAATTTTAAAACGTAATGCAAAATGATTGTTTTATTGCCACAACACAAAATACTTTGTCGCTCGCACCGGCCACTTTTTTAAAATATGTAATACAGAACTGAATTGATATCATTTTTTATGTAATGTTTATAGAAAGCCGCAGAAAAATATTTTGTTTTCCCGCGTAGTTATTGTTTTCGGTAAGCCTCAGCCAACAAACTCCAAGCTTGAGTACCAAAATAATAGTTTGCGCTCTAGATGCAATTACCACTGCCAGATTCAGTAAGCCTCCGTAAAACTATAAACAACTACAATTTCTATTTATCAAATTCGTATA
This sequence comes from Nephrotoma appendiculata, assembly GCA_947310385.1. Taxonomy (NCBI): domain Eukaryota; kingdom Metazoa; phylum Arthropoda; class Insecta; order Diptera; family Tipulidae; genus Nephrotoma; species Nephrotoma appendiculata. The sequence goes on from OX371225.1 coordinate 90,591,888, forward strand.
AATGGCATCCAAGAGAATTAACCTACAATTAGATTGTTTTATTTCGTTTTACGGTGTGATCCGAAAAAATATTATAAAGTACTTCCTAATACACTTAAATTATTTTTTGATTATCTTAAATTTGGGCATGTACGTCGCAAAATAACTGCCAGAAGCGGTGAGGCAACCAGGACACATGGACTCGGAGCTTGATTTTTTAAAATATTTCTATTTCAGTTAATTTGAGTAACTTTTAAATGAGGAACTTTTTTTTTTTTTATTATTTTTTTTTTTATTTTTATTTTTAGTCCATGCCATCTGTTTTGGGGCCGAAGCACTCCCTGCACTTTCGCGGTTTATTTTTCCGTCTTACTTTACGCATTGTTTGCCAAATCGAAGACGTACGGCTATAGGTCCGATTTTTATAACCATCTGCACATTGCAAGCTCCATGCCAGCCTATACTGGCATGGAAGATTGGTCGGCCCATGAGTTTTGCACTCCGACAGGGGGTCATAGATGTGTTCCATTTCATCACAGATCGTAATCTGTAGATGAAAATTCCCTTTGCATCCTGCCCCTATCGGGATTCGAACCCGGTACCTCCCGATCCAAACGCCAAAGCTTTAACCACTGTGCCATTTGGTCGGTAATGAGGAACTTGTTGAAAAAATCAAAACGATAATTCGTTTTGCTATCGAAGATAGATAAATCGATAAAACATACTTTTATTTTTCCACGAAACGTGGTAGTTCGCATTTCATTCATTAAATGTATAAAATTAATAAGAATTTATACATTGAGTCTGTGTGCCAATCTTAAGATAAAAATCAATTTTAGGTACATTTTTCGATAATTTTAATTATTAATTAATTTTAGGTACATTTTTCGATAACTTATTCAAAACTCTACGCCAATCTGATTGAAAAATCTGTCCTAAAATCGATTTTTACCGTAGTAAACCATTTACCTTAAGTTTGGCACATAGCCTAAGTAACAAACTATAGTAATGTAATCCAGTAAAAAATTTTCTTACGTGTTATAATTTTATTTTTAAATGTTAAATTAAAAGTAAAGTTATTTACGTAAGAAAATATTTGGTCCTGGTAATTGTGGCCCTTTGGCTGTGGGCCAATAGTCGGGTAAAAGTAAATTTTAAGTAAATTTTTCAGTAATTCCATTTAATTTTCAAAAACTCTATGGCGAACTGATCAAATAATCTGTTCTAAATCCGACCATAGTAAATGATTTACCCGACTATTGGCCCGCTGCCTGTGTTTAATAATACGGAAGGAGTAAGCTTAGGTGCTTCCTGGTTAACTAAGTTTATTAGTTTTTTGTAAGGACAAATGCTCTATACCGAGCGTTTAAATGTTCTGACCCAAACAAATAACTCAAAGGGAGTGAGTTTTTATGTATCAATTATATATTCAAGATTGTAAGATTCAAAAATTTAGGGTGATTTGTTTACCATTGGATATCTTGATATTGAACCAAAACATTTTTAATGGCTTTTATGTTTGTGTTAGAAAGTTCCGATTCGTTCAATAAGAAAAAACTGTGTTGAAAAATTACGCAAAATAATATTTTAGTTTAGAGGCAGCGGGGAAAGAAAAGAAGAAATTTTTGGTTGAATCACAATCCGTGTAAACTGGCGGGTTTAAAATAAGAATTTCAACTCAGATGAAAAAAAATACATTTTTAGCTCGAAAATTAATCGCTTATACGAGGGCAAATCAAAAAGTCTTGCAATATCATATGAAAAAAAAGAGTGAGAGAGACAGCAATATTTTTATTTTTCGACATAATCTCCTTTAAGGTTTATACATTTGTCACATCGATCAATTAACTTACCTAAACCCTCTAAAAAAAAAGATTTCTTTTGCTCCATAAAATATTCATTTACAACAGACTGTACTTCATAGTCACTTTAAAATTTCCGGCCCCTTAGTGTTTTTTTCAAATTGGGAAAGAGAAGTAGTCACTGGGTGCCAAGTCTAGACTGTACGGTGGATGCGGAATTTCCACGAAGCCGCAGTCCTTTAATGCAGCTTGAGCAATATTAGCCTTGCGCACTGGTGTATTGTCGTGAAGAAGCAAGATTTTTTTCCTAACTTTCCTTGGCCGTTTTTCCCGGATCGCTTTTTTCAATTTTCGCAAAACCTCTGCGTAATATATGCCTGTGATTGTGGTTTTCGGTGGCATATAATCGATTATCAAAATTCCTTCAGCATCCCAAAAAATTGTTGCCAAAACCTTACCAGCCGACGGTTGAGTTTTGAATTTCTTTGGTGGTGGTTCACTACGTTTAATCCATTGCATCGATTCTTGTTTGGATTCCAGATCCCAGTGATGAAGCCATGTTTCATCGCCTGTTATTATGTTACCCAAGAAATTTTCTGGATCTGCTTTGTACATATCTAAAATCGCCTTTGAAGTTTAAACACGCATTTTTTTTTGTTCAGCATTCAACAAACGGGGAACCCATCGCGCACTTACTTTCGACATGTGAAGGTGGTCATGTAATATAGTATATGTGGTACCGTATGAAAGAGAAAGTCTCCACGCTAACCGCGGAACAGAAATACGCCGGTCCTCCAATACAATAGAATCAGCCAAAATTACGTTTTCATGGCTAATAGCATCTGCTGGCCGACCCGAGCGGTTATCGTCTTATAATGACTCCCAACCACTTTTGAATAATTTTACCCACTTTGTTACTGTGGCATATGATGGTGCAGATTCGCCGTAAACTTTTGATATATAGTTGAATATATAAATTGCATTTCGTCCATCTTTATAGAAAAATTTAGTAACGGCGCGATATTCAATTTCATTCATTTTAAGAAAAATTCAAAACACATGTTACTAAATTGACAAAAACAAACGAACCGTAAAATTTACATCGAAATGTTCTTCTAGAAGTTTCATCGTGACAAAAAATGGTTTTGAAAAATATATTGTTGTCTCACTCACTCGTTTTTTTCATATGATATTGCAAGACTTTTTGATATACCCTCGTAGGTTTACTTTTAACAATAAACATAAAAATTTCCAATTTCCCTCAACATTCACCCTATAATTTAATTCCAAAACTCCAAGGTCTTTACATTTTCAAATTTCAATTTATTTTTGACAAAGAACATCAGAACTTAGCGTTACTTCACATTATTTTTCTAATAATCACAAGTATCAAATTAAGAATTAGAATTATTGAATCGGGATGAAGCAGATTAAGAATTATTCAATCAGGATGAAGCCAATTAAAAAAAGAAGTAAAAACTGGTATCAAAAAAGTGTAGTGTGCTATGAACGAATGGTAAATAAAATTTTCCTAGTAAATTTTAAAGCACAAGGATCTATCTCGATACATTTCATTAAAATATTAATTTACTTAAAAATTGTAAAGAAACTAAAATTTTAAACGAACTTAGAATAATTTAGACTAAGATACCAAAAAATGCATGTCTTAAAAGTTAAATTGACATGAACCCATAATGTGGATGTTTGTAACATAATGTTTTTCTTTTCGTTTTAGGTAAGTGAATTATTCAAGTTTAATATATTTTATGTCCACATATACGCTTCTATAGGGTAAGTCCAAAAAATCAATAAACTTGCAAACACAAAATTACATAAATTGTATGCAACGAATGTAATAAATTAAATTCTAAATATAATTATTAATCAAAACTAATTACCACATTGTTCCTCATATTAGACACAAAATTTCCGTCCGAAAAATTTTCCAGCCTCTAAACAGGTTTCCACTTTATGCAACTTTTTTAACCATTCCCATCAATATTTTAATATATTGATGGATAAGCTGATAGAATTTCACATTCATTACAGTATAATATTTAATATAAATATGAATGCACACAAAAAAATAATAATTATTTATCTCTGTGTAGGTTTTCATTTTAAAATTTGAATAAAAAAATATTTAATATTTTCTCTGTGTTTTATTCTATTAGGTTTTAATTTTTACTTTATACTTTTATTTTGAAATTATTTATTTTTTTAACAACACAAATCAAAATTGATCCCACTTTGAATTTAATACGCGAATGATTTTCACAAGAATAAAACAAATGCAATTTTTGGTACAGTCGAACTCCCTACTATCGATGCATTTCCAATTTTTTAAAATTTTCGATTTATTCAGTTTTCAGGCAAAATAAATTTTCACCTTTAATTAAAATAATATCACAATAAAATATGTATTTTTTATTTAAATAATTAAACAAATGTAGAAATTCACTAAACATACTATAAAACATATGTTCAACTTTAAAAGTTACAAAATTATATAATGTCTAATGTACATTTATTAATTAAAATTATAAACAATGTAACAACATATTTAAACGTTATAATGCAAGGTACTAAGAATACTAAAGAAAATAATGTAATACGAATTTGATAAAAACTCAAATTCCCAAATTTATGTTACCAAATTATCTCACAGGTCTGAAACAGGTTTCATTAGAAGATGTCCAAAAGGTTACCCCTTTTTTACCTTACGAATTTATATTAAAACGACATCATCAACTGGACCAATTCACTTCACCTTAATCAACTTGCTTGATTTAATTTTTAATATTTTAAGAAAATTAAACATTTAGGAGGGACATTGGAATAAATCTCAGGTGCTAAGAAGATGAAACAAGTTTATTGTTTGTAATGATTTTTGCAATTCACATCGTTTTGGTTTTAAGTACAAAATACGTTAAACAAGTATTTTTATGTTTAAAAAAATAATTTGTAGTTTTTTAAGCACATTTTGTTAGGGGCCTCAAAACAGTATTGAAAAACTCCACTTAGTATGCATATATATTTGGGAATTCATTAATTTTTGGTAATGTTATTTGAACTCATACAATTCCTTCTTAGGAGGAGGAAGTTTCTCTTAAATAGTGAAAATAGTACAGAATGAATTACATATCTAAAATTAAAAGAACTACTATTTTTCTTTCAAATTGTTGAAGGATAATGATTTTTTGATTATGCGTTTCTACAAATGTATGTAATGGTGTTTTTTTTTTTAAATTCGGCGCTTTGTTTAGTGATGCTTGCATTGTGTTGATGGCCATATCAAAAAATCTGTTAAAGGCAGACTAAAGAGGTGACATACTCATAATTTTAGTAAACATCTCTCTAAAGGTCTGCCATTGGCCGTTGAATGTCCACTACACATAGTGGAATGGTGCTCTTACAATTCGACACTGGATTTATTGAAGTTACGTCATTACTGTGATGACCATGTCTAATAACCTGTTAAAAGCACACCTATGACATTCCATTCTCAGATTTTGGTAAACATCTCTACAATGGCCTGTCACTGGTCGTTAAGTATTTTCCATTGCAAGTGAGTGATATGAGTATTTTGTTAGTAAAATTGTGTGGATTTATTGTTTAGGTATTTTTGTATTGTAAATTATTGAACACTGCTTTCAAATGTGATATTAGATTTTAGTTGTACACATTTTATGAGTTTTATTTTTTAATAATTTAATATTTTAGTTTTCTAATATATAATATTATTATTTAGTTTACACTTTTTTGCATTTATTAGAGATTTTACCAAAAAATTTCGTCATTTACTCGAACCTCATTCTAGTGCAACATCCTTAATATTGTGATTGGTTCGAAAGTATAGGGATAGTGGAAATATCTCTCGAAGAACAGCAATGCGTTTATTATAACAGCTTCGGTGAATTGTTCGAATTGTAATAAACAGTGCGTTTTTAATATAGTTTTATCCAATGACGATGTCAAAGGTAAACGTCTCATAACGATGAGGGTCTACATTTATATTATTTAGACTATAATTCACAATTGAGGAGTGATTTTTCAAAAGGACGCACATATTTCGATTTTTAATCAGAAGTGATATTATTTCGGATTTCAGTTCAGCAGCTTAGAATTGTTGTGGATATTATTGTGACTTTTGCAGAGATGACATTTACGACATATATTACGTAAATGTCATCTCTGCAAAAGGCACTTCAACATCCACAATAATTTTAGGCCGCTGAACTGAAATCCAAAATAATATTACTTTTGATTAAAATGGAAATAAGTCCTTTTAAAAAATCACTCCTCAATTGTGTTTCATATTGTGCATTATTAAATCGACTAAAGAATTCGGGAGGTATTATTTTAGCTTGATAACAATATTAAAACGACACCATACTTTGGAATGCAGACTTCCGGAGGAAGGAAGGAATTACGAACTACCTGTGATGCTTGCCATGATCTAAAAAATTCCCTTTTAATTCTCAAATCAGCTGTAACTACAGACCACGTTATCTAAAAGAATTTCTCGATTTCCGAAATTTTAAAAATAATATGGTAGTACGAAAAAACTTAAACGCTTCTTCCTATACTACCAGAATGTAACAGGACTAAGAACTAAATCTAGCTTTTCACAGCAATTATAAACTTTCATTTGATACTTCTGCACTCACCGAGAGACTAATTTGAATAGTGATTTCAACAGTAGCGAGTTTTTATCTCGGATTTGAACTTTTTCCGGAAAGATGGTTTGGCAAAGATTCCTAAAAACTAAATCGGACTCTGATTAATCTAGCTATTTAAAGAGTTATAATGATGTCGGTAGTTTGCCTGACGACTTTTATAGGAATTATATCAGGCTCATACAATCCAATCTAATCGCTGATCCTAGAGTTTTTTGAAGTATAAAGATCATTCTTCGAATGGTAGCTACATGAATAATGCTTTCAAAAAACCTTGATTTCCATTCAAATCAATAATAATTCCGTGTAAATTATGTTGTATTCCTACGCTATTTGAAAGTATCGCATAAGATCCTGTACTTTTATTGTAAACCTTTGATTTCTGAAAATCAGCATAGTTTTCTCAAAGCACGATCCACGACCAAAATCGATCTTTACTAAATTAACTTCACAATCATTAAATGGCATAGATACAGCGAATGAGGTGGATGTTATTACACCGATTGTAGTAAAGGGTTTGAAAGGGTTTTTCATGAAGTTATTTGGTTTAGGTTTGACATGAAGATTTACAAATGGATTTCAAACACCACCGACAAAAGCTTATTACGTTCTGGCCTTGATATCTTCTCCACATGGTACGCAAAAACCAACCTTGAGTTGAATGTGAGCAAATGCTAAATAATCAGCGACTCTCGAAAACGTACACAGTTTATTTATCGTGACTATTATATTAACAATGATGCTTTTATCAGAGCCAGTTTTGTTCGGGATTTGGGTGTCATTTGTGATAGCGAATTGAGTTTCAGACATCACATCAATCGTATAATAACGCAAAATGCTCGGTTTCATCAAGCATTGATTGAAAGAATTCGATGATCCTTATGTTGCGAATGCTCTTTACTCAAATTTTGTTCGACCCCTGATTGGGAGGCTAGTCTTGAGAGGTCGCCTTATCATGAGGTTCATATAATTGAAAAAGTTCAACCTGGCCTTTTTAGCATTGCTTTACGCGGGTAAACATATTCAACCTGCCACCATACCAAGACTGTCTCAAATTAATTGACTTACAGCCACTTTGAAAGCCCCGAGCTGTTGCACACATAGTTTTCACTCGCCAATTACTAACTGGCGTTATCGATTCTCCTGTTCTCCTTTCACTTAACTGGTGTGATCTATTATATTTTATTTAACTCATTTTATTTTATTTATTTTAATTTTTATGAAATTTTATCACTTCTTGATTGAAATTTTTTGCAATTTTAATCTGTTTGTACTAAGCAGGCTCAACTTCTGGTTTTTCTACCATCCGCGACGGGTATCGTTTTAGTTAGCTATCAACTAGTTTACTTTTTTATATTCTAATTTGATTTTTAAACAAATAAATATTTTACAGCATTGGTTATTTCAAGATTTTTCTCTAATTTTACTGGTTAAGCAAATATACTTCACATGAATTGTACTCCAAAAAGATAATAATAATACAGATGGAGACTGCCCGCACGCGATTAGGAGGGGTAACAGGTCTTTGGGGATTATTATTAGTTTTATTCACCAATTGGTCCTCCTCAAAAGACTGCACATTATTTTGCAGTAAAAATGTTGGTATGTACTTAGGTTGGTTAAGTTAGGAATTAAAAAGCGCTATGTCTTGATTTCCCTGTGGCCCTATTCTGCCTTTCCCTGGGAATTGGGAAAAATATTTTCATAGCATTTTTGTCTAAATTATACTTTTCTGGCCTACTGAAAGAATAAGTTCAGTGCAAAAATTTTCAAAACAAAGTGATTTGGGAAACTTTTGTTCCACAAAATTTTTGTAGGGAAAAATATTTTCCCATTTAACTTTGTTTCGAAAATATTAACAACAATCATGTTCCCTCAGTAGGCCAGAAAAATAAAATTTAGACAAAAATGCTATGAAAATAATTTTCCTAATTCCCTATTCCCAGGGAAAGCCAGAATAGGGCCACTGGGGGTAGTTTTGGTGGTTGACACTTAGGTCATTTTTGGCCCATTGTGATACGACGCATTTACAACATATCATTAACCCATTCACCTATTCACACAACTACAGTATACCACCTGCACATTGCAAGTTTCACGTCAACCTGTACATTGACATGGACGGTAGGTCGGCGCTGAATTCTGCACTTCACAATGGTCGACGGTGGGTCATTTTAGTTGTGTTTATTATAACATCACAGATTGTAATCGTTGATGAAAATTGGATTTCCATTTAGCCTCTGATGGAATTCGTATCTAGTACCGGGAGGTACGAAATGGGTGCCACTGTATCAAGCATAACTATTTTGTTAAAATTATATTTAATAATCTGAAAACTTGAGTTTTGAGTTTCTTTTCTACTATAATTACTATGGGTGTGATTTCAAAATAAAAACCTTTCTGACTGGATAACTTTGAAACATAATTCATAAATTCTATAAGATTTTACAAACTTTTTTTGAACAATTATTTATTTTTTAGGTTTAACCATTATTCTCTATTAATCAAAATCTTTTATTATCTAAACTTGGCAGCAGCAAATTATATATAAATACACCTAATAACGAGCCATACACCTAATAACGATAACTTTAACATTCGGATTCATCAATCTACGCATTCGATGTCGCATTAATTCGCGACAATCAACCGAGTGACATTCAATTAATTCGATATTTAAGAACCAGCATTTAATAATCGACGCTCAGAAGCAGCATAAATAATAATAAGCAACGTCACATCATTTGATTGATATCTAAAAATTTAGATAGAGCTACGTATAAACGCATTTGTGATAATACAAAAATAATAAGCAAAATTAAGAGGAAAAAGTTTATTAGGCATTGATTTCGTCAAGTTTTTTAACCGATAACACTTTTTAATGCAATTAGTGAATCATACTATCGTCTACTTCCATATACTTTTCCGACCAGGACTTCGAAAGTTTTCGAAGGGATTGCAATCAGGACTACAAGCTGGCCATCCAAAAAGACTTCAAATTAATTCGACTCGTAATGAAGTAGGTGGAAAGCTCTTCTTGATAAGAAAATACTCCCCGTACTATATCACTTCCGCCACCAAAATTTTGCTTCGACCTAATGACCACCTAGATTAATTTTTGTTTTCGTCAGAGAAAATTACTCTTTTTCATTCTGGTGTCCACGACCCGTAATTCCAAGCAGTGAACTGTTAAAGTGTGTGTGATGTGTCGATCCGTAACGGAAAGATCTAATTTTTCTTTATTTGCCTTCATCATTGTCCATTTCGGATAGCTTTTTCTCAAGTTTGGTGATTTTTCGTCGGCATTTTATGGGAGTTTTTATGTCATATTTTTTACCCATTTGAATAAAATTACGAATTTCGCTTTCAAAATGCAAATTTTTTGCTGGTAATTTCTTGATTGGAATATTGTTCCTCCTTATAAATTTTTACAAACAGCTGATCCCCTTCAAATAGTCTTTTACTCTTAGACACAGCTGTAAAAAGCCTTTTAAATTTAAGCCTGTTATAAAATATTACAATTATTCTTTTAAATTTAACAATAGCTAGAAATAATAAATGGTGAAACGGTGTCCATAGCTCAAAGCTCTACGTACGAAATTCGGTGAGTATATCTTTGGAGCTATAAAAACAGTTTCCAATGAACATCAGATACTATGATTTCAACTACAGATGATGATATACGACGGTTTTGGAAAATCGTAGGAATCTGATCAGCGAAACATTTAACGACTGAGCAAGTTAAATGTGAAAAACTTTACCATTTGGCTACAAACGTTTATTCAACGGCGTTTATGAAGTGAAGCTTCCATTAATGTCGCGTACATGACATCGGAAATAAAAAATTTCAGACTCGCTAACGAACTCAAAACCAATCAAATTATTTGAAATGCTCTGTACCACGCCTACTAGTTCAGAACTCGAGTTGAAATTGTTTTGTCTTGTTGTTGTTTCAATACATTAAAGGGACTTTCGATTGACCTGAATTAACAAAATTATCTGAATTAACTGAATCAACTGAAGTGAATTGAGCGTTCGATTCGCACCTCTTCACTTCAGTTAAAAAATTGAGCTACTGAATTAACTGAATTAACTGAAGAGATATTTTGCTCGTGTAGTTAAATCAGCAGGCTGTTTTTTTTGTATTTTTGACAATTATTGGTTTTGCGATCATTCTGCGTTTTTGTTTTATACCATTAATGCTTTATCAACAGCTGTATAATTCGACATGGTAGTATATTATTTATAAAACTATTTTTAACGCTGTTTTATATATTAACATTTATTAACATTCGCACTATAATCAACAAAAGCCAAATCTAAAATGATTTTTGACATTTATCAAAAATGAAGAGGTGCGATTTGAACACCCAATTCACTTCAGTAGCTCAATTAAGTGAATAGTAACTCAATTATCTGAATAGTAACTCAATTGCAATTCTGTTAATTCAGGTCAATCGAAAGTCCCTTAGGTGTGTTTCCATAGTATTTTTTCCGAATTAACTCACGATGTCATGAACGCACTATAAAGGAGAACGTAGGGTTAGATGAGAAACAAATAAAATTTCCATTTAATCCGAAATATAGTGGTCTATGCCCTAGCCTTGTAAGCGCACCTTTCCTAATTTAACATTGTGAAGAAATACTCTTAAGGTAAAAGTTGAAGACAAAAGGGAAAGGCAATTTTTTGTTCTATTGTGAGAGTTCTGTAAGCGTAAATATGGAATCTGTTCAACATACATCTGGTTTGAACCATTCAGCATACATCTAGTTGAATCGTTAGTATTAAAATCCACCGGCAGCACATCTAAGGCCGAACTTAACAACTTATGTATTAGGTTTTCATTAATTCGCGCGTGCGAATTAATGAATACATTATACATAAGTGCTTCCAGAAAATCGATCATTTGAAACGGTCTTTTGGAAAGCGTATTTTAAAGCAGTCTTTTGAAAACGGGCTTTTGTTTGGCATAAAATATTTAGCGCCCTGAATTTTGGTAGCGATTTTTAGCTAGCGAATGCTTTATTCATCTTTAAAAATATTTTTTTTATCATATTTGAAAATATTTTAAGATGAATGCAGTACGATACCAACCAATTTAATTAGAAATTCTGACGAGAGTTTTGCAAGAATGACCTTTCACACAATTATACTCGTACATGTTATTTTACCACTAATAACTATTTAAACCGTAAAAAGATCAAGGATTGCTTGGATTCCAACACCAAAGAAGAGAAAAGACATTTATATCTTATATCGTACTGTCAATTGCACAAAATTTTATAAAAAATGTAAATTAAATTCGGACTAATTAGTGAAGGTTCTCTATCTACTTACGTAGAATGCAACTACGAAAAAATATTCAAATGAAATTAATTTAAATATAAAAAAAATTAATTTCCATAAACTCAATTATAAATTTCTAACCAATTATAATTAATATTTATTTAAAAGTTTTTGTCCTGCTTGTATGTAAAATTAAAATTTCAAATTAGTGTTATATTCTGATTAACAATCTTTAAAGCGAATGCATAGGCATACATACCAAACTGTATCAAAGCTTATAAAAAATGTGTCCTTTCAATTTCTTCTCCGTCTTTTTTTCCTGTTTTATGTTACGTGAGAAAACCCATTTTTATTATTCCGTTTTTTTAGCTCAAACTTATTCACACAAAAATAGTACTCCTCCACCAGATTTTTTTGTTCCCAGGTACCTTTACCGTAAATTAGGATTAATTTTTATACGATGATATTTTAATCATTTTTCTTCCGTTAAAATTTTTTTTTTTTGGTGCCTGGCTAAATTTCTATACGAGTAAAGGGAATTTCTTCTATTTTACATATTTTCTTTAGGAAACGAAACGAAAAATCCCATCGAGAAGTAATTTTGAATAATTTATTTTTGCTCGCTGTACTCTGTTGGTACTCAGATTATTTGCGTATATGTATTCGTACGAGTACGTAATTTTTTTGGGGTATAATATATAATAATTCCAGAGGACATCTATTTTAAATACCAACATTTTTGTGTTGTGAATAAAAAATTAATATTCGTTTATTATTATTATAATAATTATTATTATTAGTGTATTTGAATTTTTTTGGGGGGATACAATTTCTGTAAGTCGGTTGTTCCCTTTTTTAACTTTAATTTATATTTGCTTAGGATTAAAAGGTCAAACAAAAAATTTATCATGGGCTCAAATATTTTTTTTTAAATTCATTCCTTTTCTACAGCTACTTCTACTTTTTTATAATTTTGGTATGTTTTCCGTTTTTGTTTTGTAATTCTAAATACAAAAAAATAAATTCAGTTTCCCGAAAATAATAAGAGACATGTAATTTATTGTTTTATTTTTTAGAAAAGAACGTTGAACAAATGTTATAATTCATCTGGTATGGGTATTTAATTTTAATTATTCTTAATTTAGAGGTTTTAAGGAGATTAAGTTAAGTTGCGGAGTAACACTGAAAAGCTTGGTATTATTTTTTATGAGTTTCCCGGAATTGGATTTATTAGTTTGTGATTTATTTACCAGCCGTTATAATACCTGACAAGCCATTGTGAGTGACCTATTCTATAACTATTTCTAACATTTCGACACCGAATTTGTAATATTTTTAGTTTCGCTATATTTACTATTTTAAATTTGATCGGAAAATCTCGTATTCTTGTCGATGGCAATATTTTTTCTAGAATTTTTGCACTAGAATGAAGTCGAAGACTATCGTTAGACTATTTGGAGCGTTTCTTGTAGCAGGTGTGGTCTTATAAAAGAAAAAAGCTCTCATGCTGTAGATAACTCCTATTTGATTTCGTTTAAGCTTGTTTGAATCCTTACGCTTATACTAATGTGCCATAATATTTAAAATATAGATGCTTTTATATCGAGGGTGCTTTTATTTGTAAAGAGTGCAGCATCTTTTGGTTCGGTTTTGAACAAAGAATTATTTCACCAATCATACCTCTAATGTCATCTGTCAAGTGTCGGAACGATTAGTTACAGAATTTTTAAATTATCGTCGACAAAATTCGAAGCATTTTTTAGTGCCTCGCTCACCTCTAATGATATAAAATTGTCCTGTACATCTGTGGCGCAGCTGTGTCATCCAATCATTTTAAATGTCATTTCTAAATTAAAGTCTATCATTTCAAATACTAACCAATCAAATTTTTGAAGTAATACTAAGACTTTTACTACTAATAATTTTGGCAATAATTTCATCAATAACTTCAATTCAATTTTTTATTTTAACTGCAGTGGCATGCGGTCTTATTCTAAAAATGTTTACCTTGGAATTTTAGAATCCAATTACGATATAATAATTATAAAGGAAACGTGGCTCACAACCGATTTTATTAATGCGGAGTTTTTCCCTTCGGACATTTGCGTTTTTCATCGTGCTCGGTATTGCTTTAGTACTAATCAAATCGTAAAGGTGGCGGTGTGTTTGCTGCAGAGCGTAAATCTTATTGCTGCGAACTTTTATATTCCGACCCAAGCATATAATTTATTGCAATTAAATTAAAACTTAATACATTTCAGTTAATAATAGTTCAACAGTTAACTTCTAACTTAATCCAACTATGGTATTTTGTCACGATTTCCTTGACAGTGTTTCTAGTAATATAATACCATTTATGAATGAGAAGGTTGACTTCATTATTTTCGGCGATTTCAACTTTTACTTCTAGAGTTACTCTGGATGATAGACGACAATGTCTTCATTCCAGCTAATACTAATGATCATTCCGCCTTAGTCTGTCATTTTATGGCAAACATATGCGCTTATCAGATTAATAATATACCAAACAGTTGCGGAACTTATCTGAACTTAATTTTCAACACCAACAATAATCGATCTTATAAACTTGACCCCTGCGATGACTTTGCCTGATCTTCGAGTATTTATCACACTCCAGTTTCAATCCAGGTTTCCAGCGCATGTTTAAATAACATTTGAAAATTTCTTTGCTTGATACTGATTGATATTTCATAAACTCCAATGATACCTATCTCTAATAAACAAAAAATAGTTTTTTCCGATCTTGATGTGTTGCAGGCATTGATGAACATGGACGCGTCAAAGGGTCCGGGGTCTGATGGTTTACCACCGTCTCTGTTGAAGCTTTGTGCAGTTGGTTTTGCCGCCCCTTTATTCTAATTGTTTAACATGAGTCTCAGACAAGGTGTTTTCCCTGATGTTTGGAAAATATCAATCTTTAAATGTGAATCCTGCAGTGATGTGTCTAATTGTCGAGGCATTGCTATTCTGTCCTGCATTCCAAAACTCTTCGAGTCAACAACAATGTAATTTTCTTCTATTCCAAGCAATGTATTAGCACGCGTCAGCATGGATTCTTTCCGGGCCGCTCAACGGTCACTAATTCTGCAGTTTTTCAAAATAAGTTAATCAATTCCATTGCTTCAAAAATTCAGGTCGATGTGGTTTAAACCGACTTCGCTAAAGCTTTCGATAAACCCAATCACCTTAGCGATCTAAACTGCGACAATATTCCTTTAGGCTAATATCCTACTTATCAAATCGTAAAATGTGTGTCAAGTTTGATATTATGTTGGTTAAAGAATTTGATACTGGTTAAAGAATTTGAATTATACTGGTTAAAGAATTTGAATGGAAACGACGTCGCCAAAATTTTCGACTTATGGCACCAATCACCAACCTTTCTGAACATGAACTTAAGTTTCCAAAAAAGCAATCGGATTTTCGGAATTCAATAAACCACAACCAAATAACTTAAAAACTTCCAAAACGAGCAACTCTGCCTGCAACTTCAATGGTAGTTTTAATATACGTACTATGAATGAGGTTGATGAAGTCAATGCTGACTTGAATTTTTCACGCTATGAAAACCTCGTCAAGACAGCGAGAGTTAAAACCATCAAAATGAGAGATGCTGTGTGCGATTCAAATGGAGGCTTATTTCATTTTTCATCTTCAGAAAACTACTCAAAGACTCCAAGACTGGGTAATAAGTGCACATCTAAACACTGCGAAACTCAAACTGATATTGACATCAAATCAACATACAACAAATCAATCATCTCCTCATTTAAATTTAAACTTATGTTAACAAGAAGCATAAGTAACAACCACCAAGAAGATTATATAAACGGATATGAGTTTGTTAAAAATATCCCATCTGAAAAATTCATGCATGCCGAACCACAGATTTCAACCTGGCTAAATGGCAAACACTTAATAAAATCATCTATTTTTATTTGTGTTGCTTTTGAAGAAAAATTGGATAATTGCAATCTTAAAAAATATCTATCCCGAAATGGACTTATACTACATAACTTCTACATTAAATCAGTTAATGAAGTTACAAAAGTTTATAAAATCGGAGGTAACTACGTTATTGTAGTTACTCATCAATCTAAAACTGATTGCAGTGATCTAATCTACGCTTTAGAAACTTTAACATCCTACTTGCAGCATCGAAAAAATGAGCCTTTCATAATTACCTTGGATGTTAGCCATCATGTCTACAAGGTTTTGCCAGTGTTGGATTATGTTACAAACTCTCCATTTAACAACATCAAATGGGTTTTAAATATTCCTTTCAATATGTCACTGCAGTATGAGAGAATGTTATCTTCCCGTTGGATTACAGGTGATCCCTCGAAGTTCTCATATGGAAACTGTACGGATTTTCCATCCACATCTCCGACTTTTCACAAGGTGTTGTCTGCAGAGCCCAGCTATAAGAATTCGATCATAGAAATAATGTTTTACATGAAACACTCAAACAGCCTAATAAAAAGCCACTTAAAGGATCATTACATTAAGAACATAAATCTATTACCTTTCTCCGCTGCTTCCTTACGACAATTAAACATATTTATATTTGACAACGCTACCAAACAATATCTCGAAGAACCGAACACAAAACATCAGTTTGGCTTCGATGGGAATAATCTGGTGCAACTGTGTGAAGACACAAACACATTTATTACCCCAAACAGATACATTTTTTGTTCATCGGGTACGGTAATTATGTTAGATCATCAGACTTACAACTCGTTACACAATATCTATCTTAAAACAAACATAAAGATGCCGGACATTACAAATATTCAAGGTGTACCTGGGTGTGGTAAATCAACATGGATTATAAACAACCATAATCTGGGCACTGATCTTGTTCTATGTGCTACAAAAGAAGGACTTGCAGATATAAAATTAAAGGTAACATCACGTTGCGAGCACAAAAACACTAACTTTAATAACATCAAATTAAACTACAAAACGATTGCCTCATACCTAATAAATGGTAACCGGACCTACGATACAGTTTTTGTTGATGAGTACATGATGGTGCATGCTGGATATATAGGACTTGTGGTTACCAAAAGTAAATGGTCTAAAATATATCTTCTAGGTGACAAAAATCAAATACCATATATTGACAGATTACATCATGTCAATATGAAATTTTCCGATGCAAGTGCTTTTGTAACAAAGACTGAATACTTGAATGTAACGTATCGATGCCCAGCTGATGTTACTTCTGCTCTCAAAGAATACTACCCTAACATCACTAGTATGAACACAGTGGAATGTTCCGCCGAATTTATAAACCTGCCACCAAATCTATCATCATTACCTGTGTTAGAGAACGCTTTCTATCTAACTTTTACCAGAGCTGATAAACAATTAATCTCTCAGCTTAAGATACCAGAAACCAGTAAAGTCTTGACGATCCATGAAGCACAAGGTTTAACCTCACCAAATGTAATATGTATAAGAACCAATTCTCAACCTCTTGAGCTGTTCGATAGTGTACCGCATGCCATAGTTGCAATCTCTAGACACACAAAAGCATTTAAATATTTTTCTCCGGTGGCCAATGATAGACTACACTCACTTTTAATGAAAGCTCGAACTTATACTATTACTCAAAAGGTAAATCAGCCCATAAAGTCCAAAAAAAGATCGGTATATGAGAAATGTGCAATTTACTATCAAAACGTAAACAAAATGGCATCAAAAGCATCTAAATTCTACAAATTCGTTTTAAAATCAAACTACCTTATTTATGTAATTTGTGAAACTTCATTAAAACCAGACATACGGAGCAGCGAATTTGTTGGCCATGACTACGTTGTTTATAGATGTGATCGGTCTCCTGAAACTAGTTCAAAGAAATCGGGTGGTGGCGTACTGATAGCAGTACATTGTAAACTCTGGAATGCTCCAGTAACTTTAGCCCCATCGAGAGTCGAACAGATCGGTGTAAAAATCAAAATCAACCAAACCAATCTAATCATCTACGCAGCATATATACCACCTCAATCAAATAGTGATCATTATGCAACTTGCATCGATGCGATTGATGAAGTTATTAATACAACAAACTCGTCAGATTTAGTTCTTGTGCTTGGTGATTTTAATCTTCCAAATATAACTTGGAACTTGGACCCAGAACTAAACTGTATTTTACCTTGCAATATAACAACAGATGCGGAATCTTTATTTGTGGACGCCATGCTTGGTTATAATTTGAACCAAATAAACACAATTGCTAATAATCGTGATAGATTATTGGATCTTGTCTTCAGCAACGACATTGACACCTTTAAAATTTCTGAATCCCTATTACCTTTTGTCATAAATGATGTTAATCACAAATCTTTGGATATTGTATTTGACTTAACTAAAATGGCGAGATCAGAACACCTACAACCAATGAAATACAACTTTAAAAAAACTAACCGTGTGGGGCTACAAAGTTACCTGGAATCCATCAACTGGCAAATAACTCTCAATTCCAATGATATAAACGAAAATGTGGACAAATTTAATGACATCATGCTTCAAGGCTTCGAAATGTATGTACCTATGTGCTGTAAACCACAAAATGCACACCCTCATTGGTTTGATGATAGACTAGTTAACTTAAAAAATCGGAAGTCGAAAGCGTATGCCAAAATGTTGAAAAGCGGGTTAGAAGCGGACAAAACTACGTTTCTACAACATAGTAATGAATTTGAAATTTATTTCAAATCTAAATACAGGTCGTATCTTAATCAAATTCAAGACAAAATCAAAGTAAATCCAAAACAATTTTGGAAATACTTTAGGAATAAACGCGAAATTGAAGGATACCCTGCTAATATGACGTACAACAATACCTGCTCTTCAAACGCCAAAGATATAGCTAACATGTTCGCGTCGTTTTTTCAATCAGTCTATAGAGCAAACTAGTGGATTGTACGAACAACCCAGCAACAACAACAACAACACATCAATAACTCCTCCTATTATTTTTGAGGACAACATTTTATCGGCTTTAAGGGGGTTTGGAGATGGTTGCGGTCTTGACGATATTCCCTCCTCTATTCTGAAGGAGTACGCTGAAATTTTAACAATTCCATTATGTTATCTATTCAATCATTCCTTAAACACCGGCGTGTTTCCTGAAAAATGGAAAATTTCAAAAATTACTCCAATTTTTAAATCGGGGAAACGTGAGGATATCTCATGCTACAGAGGAATATCAACTACATCATCAATTCCAAAATTATTTGAGTTAGTATTATGCAACAGTTTTAAATCCACAATTGCACGTCATATATCAATAAACCAGCATGGGTTTATGCCTGGCCGATCCACATCGACTAATCTGGTTGAATTCACCAGTAAACTAATTAACGAGATAGAAAAACACCGTCAAGTTGATGTAGCGTACACGGATTTTAGTAAAGCATTTGATTCTATCTGTCATCATAAAGCACTCCAGAGTTTATTCAATTTTGGGTTTTCTCTCGATTACATAAATTGGTTTAAATCATATCTATCAAACCGGTGCCAATTTGTGATAATGGGAAATGAAAAATCAAACTGTATTAAAGTTACATCTGGTGTTCCCCAAGGATCACACCTCGGGCCTTGGATTTTTATTGTTTTCATAGACCGAATAACCGAGATAATCAAAAACTCAGACGTGCTCATATTTGCAGATGGTGTGAACATTTTTCGTACTATTAATGGATTGTTAGATACGGAGAAACTTCAAGAAGACTTAGATAGATTAAGTGAGTGGTGTGATCGGAACTCACTATACTTAAATATTAAGAAATGCAAAATCATGTCTTTCCATCGTAAACGAAATCCAATAATTACTTCATACAAAGTCAACAACGAAGTACTGCAAAGAGTCAATGAGGTTATAGACTTAGGTGTTACATTTGTCGAAAACGCCAGTTTCAATAGGCATATTGAAAATTGTATTGCGAAAGCGAATGCCATGTTCGGATTTGTTAAAAGATGGACAGGTGAATTTAAGGATATCCAAACCTTATGTTCACTCTATTTCGCTTATGTTCGATCTCAACTGGAATACGCTGTAACGGTCTGGAATCCATACTATGCTGTACACATAAAAAGAATTGAAAGCATTCAAAAGAAGTTCCTGATTTTTTTGTTAAAGAAGAGTGACTGGGATTACGACCACAACTTACCATTCCATGAAAATGTGGCTCGCTTACCTCCATACACAACAAGATGCACAGATTACAAAATATGCACGCTTGAAAATCGACGACTTCTCTTGGGAGCAGCTTTTATTGGTAACGTTTTGCTTGGTCACGTAGATTCAGCTTACATCTTGGAAAACATATCAATTCACGTGCCATGCAGAACATTTAGAAACCATAAATTTTTAGCACTTGAACACCATTCCACCAACTATGGAGAAAACAACCCAATTAATAGGATGTCTAAATCTTTCAACTTAATTGACGATGTATTTGACTTCAACTTATCAAAGGACAACTTTAAAAATATCCTTAAAGACTTTTTTCTAAATTTTTAATTGTTTAAACCAAAATTTGGTTTATATTTTTTTTTTTATTCTGTTTTAAAGTTTTTTGTTGTTTTAATATAATTTTAACTATAACTGTAAATAATCTGAAATCATACATGTATATTACAAAATAGATTTCTTTAAATAAATAAATAAATAAATAAATAAATAAATGTAGAGTAATTCATTCCTTCGTCTGGTGTATCTTAAGGTAGCCACATGGGCCCACTGTTCTTTTTATTATTTATTAACGACGTTGTGGACTGTTTCACAAGTAATCAAATATTGTAGATCCAAGTCTCCAATAATCTTTGTTTATTCCTTAACCGACTTTTGAATAGAGTTAATATGATTAACGAATTGGGGGTCATTTATAGATCTGACTTAACGTTTAACTCGCACATCGATGCGATTGTTAATAAAGCCTATTCAATGTTGGTATTTATTAAATGAAATTCTAAAGATTTTCACTACTCACAGACTTTTAGGTCACTGTACACCTCTTTCGTTCGTTCTCAGCTTGAGTAAGCAAGTACCAAATGGTCCCAGTTCTATGACTGTCACTCTAAGAGATTTGAGAGTATACAAAAGCAGTTTCTGTTATTTGTTCTCAAAAAATTACCTCCTTAACAGCGCGACGATTATAGTCTCTCATCTTACCTTGACCGTTGTCGTTTCCTGGGTCACTGCAGCCACCGGCTTCTAGGCGTACATGTGCCAATGCTAGCTTTGCACGTGATATTATTTGTGGTAATGTTGATCGTGCTGACATACTTTCACACTTTAATATTTATGCTCCTCAACGCACCTTACGCCCACGTGAGTTTCTTCGTACTCCAACTGCTGACAGTAACTACAGCTACCATAGTCCTGCAAAGCGTATCCAACGAGATCTCAACACTGTTGCTGAGTATTTTGATTTACACATTTCTTGCAATGCTTTTAAAAGGGCAATCGCTACTCTGGATTTTTGACTTGATGCCACCACTGTATTTTATATTTATTAATTGTTGTTAAAGGTTGGATTTTAGTGCCATTTGTTGTTTTCATTTTGTTAGAACTTTAATTTTTAATTTATATGGCCTATTTTATTTTTTGTAATTTTAATTATTATTTTTGTAAATAACCAGTTGCATTGTACAATAAATGAATAGACAATTAGGAAGCTAATACACCCAAACGAGTAACTATTTGCTATGAAATATGATCCGAAGGTATCATAGGGCAATTTTTCATCGAAAATGAGCAAGGAGCCCCACTTGCAGTCAATGGTGACCTTTATCGTGCCATATTAACTGACTTTTTCCCTACGATTAAGGAGGAAAACTTAACCGATATTGAGGTTCAACAGGACGGTGTCCGTGTCACTACCCAAACAGCCAACGAAACGAATTAAAAATTGTTGCACACTGTGTACTGGTTTCATAAGGTACGCGGATACATATAACACTTTAGAATTGATTGCAAATAATTGTTCGGTTCGAAAAGGAAGGCAGTTCTTGGTTAATCAGCCTCGTTAATATTGAAAAATACTTTTAATTCTCTCTTTAGCTTTCACATCTCATGAAAGCATTTTTCTTCCATTCCATGAATGTTTGGCCATCTCATGAAAGGATTTATTGAATAAGCAGCATAGAGATTCAATACAACTACCACGTGCTCGAGCACCAAAATAAATAGTACAGGCGCAAATGCGTCTCCCTGTCACACACCTAATGTTATCTTGAAACGATCAAACACGCTCCCTTCCACTACAATTCTGCACAGTGAGGCAGATGTTGTTAGCTTAGAGAGAGAAAAACAATATTTTCTGGAATGTCTGCATACTTTCTAGATAGAGCTGGTGAATGATTGTGTTGTTCTCCAAACATGTTTTCCAAAATCCTCCTTAAAGTGAAACACTAGCCAGTGGTTGATTGGTAGAATCGAAACTCTTGTTCTCAGCTGTTCATTCTTGTAGGGAAGTCCTAAGTAAGATTTCTGATATTGGCAAAGCAGTCTCTTCAGTTTCCGTTTTCCGTCTTGGAAGTTCTACTTTTCTGACGTGCATCTTTTCTGGCGCGGTGATACCTTTTGTAACCATTGTTTGTTACAAAACCAACCACAACCCCCCCAGCCAACCATTTTTCGCGCAGCTTCCGTTTATTTTCAATGATTTGACGGCACTGACCGTCGAACCAATCATTCGATGCCCTTGGTTCACAAAGTCATTCAAACAAGTGTATGATCATTGTTCTTGTCGGCGCCTCTATAAGGTCTCAAAACGCTTATGCTGATGAAATGATTTCGAGATCATGACCATCAGTATGGTTTTCCATTCATTCATTATTCTATCGTTATTCGATCGCTACGTTATATCTTTTGGATTTTGTTTTGTTGAAAGGACGTACTTGATATGACTAGGTTACACATTGTAGCCAGTTCCGTGATGTATTGACCTTTGCTGTTACTCAGTTGCAATGCAAGCTGTTTAGACCAACATGTGATGTAGTATCCGCGCTCCTACCGATTTTTGGGTCTCGTTGCCCACGATAATTTTGATATCATGCGGCGGGATGTTTAAAGAATCAAAAGATTTATTCTTTTTTGAGTTTGAAGTTATCATGAGTAACATGATAACTTCAAACTGAAAAAAGAATAAATCTTTGACATTATCTGATTTGTCTTTGATGAACGCATGAGCTCATTGATAATTGTGACATTGAATTTCTTTGTATAGAGCCTAACGGTTCATATCCACATGTTTATCGAACGGACGTCGATAGTATACTGATATACCTGCCGATGCATGAGAAAGCCGTCTCCAAATCTCCTTTATTCTCATGGCCGGTGTAATGGAGTGTGCAACCTTTGGCGGTTTCTTGTATTGCAAGTTCGATCAATGTGTTCTGGAGATTTCCAGGTTTTAAAAAGCTTAGTAAGTTTCCATTTTTATAACGTTGTCCGTATACAATTTTCAAGGTCGTTGATTTGATGAATCCTATAAAATAATCCGAGAGTTTTATGTAGGTTTCAGGGTTGAATTTTTTTACAAATGTTTGATTTAAGTTTATTGGTTTCTAAAACCAATCAATAAATTTATAGCTTACTGAAAAGAAAAATTTAGTTGTGATATTAAATTTAACGAGATTAGTCGATTTTTGTTTTATTTATTGCCAACTGAGATGTATGTGAAGATAGCCCAAATTCCATCCCCGAAAAATGCGATGGCAACACTAATTATTGCTATCATGACATTTTTTTTACTCTCAGCCCAAAAAATCACGACATTTTTACTGTCAGCCCCGAAAATTTACTGTCATGACAGCTAAAACTATCATGACACAAACAATTTTTCTGGGGAAAATTTTTAACTTTTTTATTTTTCCAATATTTTTTTTTATTTTAAATAATATTAATTGCTTCGTCAACCTTGTAGACACAGATCAAAGAGTTTTTATCGCTCTTATCGCTTCTTCTGATAGTGTCACAAATGTTAAAAAAATCAACTATCAGTATATACAAAATATCTTTTAATGTAATTTTAATACGTTGTATACCTTAGAAGATGGGGGCTGCCGCTCCCAAACCCCCGCTTTTTCACAATTTATACAATCCTTCAAATGTCAAACTAAGAAAAAAAGATTAAAACATTTCAAAAATTTTCTGGAATAATTGCCAAATATAGATTTATTGCTATAATTAATAATTAAATGTCGCAATAGTATACATAAAAATGTATAGTATTGCCATAAGCAACTTTTTCGATTTTCGGGGATAGAAATTTGGGCTATCTTCACAGAGGTCCAACTGGGGGGATGAAGTTTACAATGGTAACTGTCTGAGATTATAAAGGGGGGTTTATATGACAGTTGTAATCCAGTGTGAACCTTACCGATTTCTACACTAAGAAAAAAACGAGTAAAAATAAAAAAATATACATTTAAAATCAAAAAAATTTACATATATTTTTTAGGCGAAAAGTCTCGTTTTTAAAATCAAAAGGATATTTTTTTTATTTTCAAAAGAAATTTTTTCGCCAAATTTGTTTATAAAAATAAAAAAATTGTTTTAATGTTCAAAAATACTTTCCTTACTTATGTCAAATAGTTTTCTTAAATTTTAAGAGATTGTTTTTTAAGATTAATATTGATTTCGATTGGTATTTTCCTACTCTAAAAATAGTACCCTCATTTTGTATCAATGGAACAGAAATGAACTACATCGCTTTTAAATGTCTAAACAATATATTTGTTTCTTCTTTTATGTAATGTCATGTCAATGATTGACTATTATTTGTCCCAAAAAATCCTCATCAGAGTAATCTGAGGATAATGATCATGCTTATGTGAAGTAAATGTCATTTAAAATTGCCTCCATAACATAATACTCGAATTAAAATTCCCGATTATTAAACACGTATGTTTTGACAAATATAGAAAAAAATGGCGTATGACTACACCAAAAAATGGATTGCTCGGCCAAAAAACTTCGAGTAGATAAAATTACCCGGGGTGTAGCAAAATATTACCCTTATGGTACTTTTTATTTTTAATCGAACATTTTGACAACAGTTGAAGTACCATTTTTACCCTCAGTGTAAACATTTGTTCTTCAATCGAAATCATTAAAAGAAAGGCTGTTGGCTAGTTTTTAAAAATTGATTTTAATTTTGAAAAGATTATTTTTTAACAAATGTCCCACAATTTTATTAAATTAAACTAGTCCGTAATACAGTATGGACTATAAGATAATGATAAACTCCTGGTCAGTCGTGAATTTAACCACACCCTGCTCCTCTTGGTCTTCGATTATAATGTGTCAGACTCACCTACTTTCCCAATTTTAAACCACCAGGGTCATTGTGTAAAATTACACACAACCCTTAACAATAAAACGAGAACCTCCTCAAGTTCTTTCTTCGCAGTTAGGTTTCGTACTAAAAGTTGGTCTACACTGAGAAAAATTTTGGTTTGTAAAATTAAAAAACGAAGTTTTTAATTTCTCAAAGTTATAAATTTTTTTAAATTTCAAAAGTCAATAAGTTTACTTGGGTAAATAAACTGTTTAAAGAATGCGATTTAAAAAGGCCAGGATAATATATTATATAAAATTTTCACCTGTAAAATTACTCTTACCACAACCCGTAACAACTTGTACTATAGATTGTGAAAAGATGCTATTTAGAATAACTTATATCCTTATATCCAATGTTGAAATTTAAATGGGAACGGTAGTTATAGGCCCTCAAAGTCTAAATATGAACCTACATACATCATAAGAGTGTGTTAAGTTTTGACATTTATTTATCGTAACCGTATTAAATTTTATCATGGAGTGCAATTACAGAATGCAAATATTGTAAAAAGGCAAGATAAATTATCGTTTGCACGTTTACAAATTATCTTACTGCTTAGAGAATTAGGGCACTGAGCTGTATAAAGACTATAAACAAATGTTTACACCACAACCGGATTTTTTTAAAATTACTCCTTATTTAAAATTTGTACAAATCTTGAAGTTGAAAATGTTCATTATTACTATACTTTGTTTTATTTGGTATAGCAAAAAAACTCATTTCATGTTTCTCGCTTGGCAATGTGACTTAACATTGTTTTAAAATTATGAATTGCACCAAGCGCGAAGATGTCTGGGAACGGCGTGTGCAATGAACCAACTATATCTGAATAAATATAACTACATGCTAAGGTACATATGTCATTTCATTGAAAGAAATTGTCTAGAACTATCGGCTATATATTCAATGACAACAACATCAACAGGGAGCGTGGGATAAAGTATCAGATGTTATGTTTCTGGAAAATATGTGATTTACAAAATTTAAGATCCCAATCATCAAAGCAGTGCTCATTAATTGATATCTAGTAGACAGACTAATATAATTTATATCTTACAATTGCCATTTCATAGTTAAATCGACATCAGAGCACTATAACAGACAAACAGTTAATAGAATATGGTTTCTACAATGCAATCTCTTTTTCAGGCCGTGCTCATTAACTGATAACTAGACCAATTTCAAGACTATATACTACTGTGGGCAAAAAAACGTAAGACTTTGTTCATAATTTTAAAATTCTTTATTTATTTCTCCAAATCTATTTTGTCGCCCTTAAAGTGATCCCTCCCAGTCTCAATACACTTGTGCCAACGTTTTTTCTACTCCTCAAAACAGTTGTTAAAGTCAATTTCCGGAATACCCTCCAATGCGCATAGCGATTCACGTTTATTGTCTTCAATTGACTCAAAACGGTTTCCCCGGAGCGGTCGTTGGAGTTTGCTGAACAGCCAGAAGTCACACGGAGCTTAATCAGGCAAATACGGTGGTTGCGGAACGATATGGGTGGAATTTTTGGCTAAAAAATCACGTAAAACCAATGCAGTATGAGAAGGTGCATTATCGTTTTGGCACCACAAAATTGATTCCGCACACAAAATTTAATGGAACTTCTTTGTTGAATAATTTCACTTAGGGAATCCAAGTCGGTCCTACCCGACTTCATGTAGTTGGGCAATTTTTCACCCCCAGAGACACCCGGAAACATCGGGCATCGCCGCAAACAACCGAAACCGACAACCCTCCTATGCATCTCAACGAAAATGAAAAAAACATAAACGTACATATCGTATACGTTGGAGGGAATCCAATTACCCGACTAGGGAATCCAATTACCCGAATTTCGGGTACCCGACTTTCGGTTCCGTGTTTTTACCATTACCCCACCGGTTTCTACAAACATACATTTCTATTTTTTCCATTTTCGTTGAGATGCATAGGAGGGTTGTCGGTTTCGGTTGTTTGCAGCATTTTCCGAAGTCTCTGGGGGGTAAGTAATTGCCCAACTACACGAAGTCGGATAGAACCGACTTGGATTCCCTAATTTCACTCATTGTAAAAATCGCCGAATGCACTTTTTGTATTTCATTTTATTTATTTATTTATTTAGTACAAAATCTAATACTTATGATTTTACTCAAATAAATACATACATGAACAAATTACATAATATGTATAATATAGGTATAATAAACATATAAGATTCTAATAATATACAATAAAAATAAAAATGATTTAACAAAAAAAGATTAATTATAAAATAATTTTAAAATCCATTTTAAAGTAATTTTGGATAACTCAAAGTCGAACTTGATGCTAATTTGGTTTAATTGTTTGGCCATTCGGTTAACTGGTTCATTCTCACCATAGATCGTACGGTGCTTGTCTAATTTAATCAAAATAATCCGCCGAGTAGTTCTTGTCGGGACATGCAAACCGATGTCAGCCAAAATGTTTGGCGAGTCAATGTGTACAAGAAGAACATTTCCTTACATCGAGGCACCAAGTTGATTTCTTCTGTTATCCAAGGTGTTGATTTGATAAGTATTACATCTTTCAATATAAGAAGGTAAGCGAAGAATATTTTGGTCGTATGGCAGATTATGGACATAACACCAACCGTCTTTCTTAGCAACGTACAACAAAAATTTTCTTTGTACGCTTTCAATACGATTGATGTGTATTTGATGGTAAGGTGACCAAACTGGAACCGCAAATTCCAAATGAGCCGGACATGTGCAAAATATAAGTTGAATAAGCACCTTATGTCTGTGAACTCATATTATGTCCATCTTTTTATAAATCCCAACATAGAGTTTGCCCTCGCGATTATTATGTCTATGTGTTTGTTGAATGATGCATTTTCCACAAATGTAACACCTAAATCGCGAATTTCACTTATTCTAGCTAGACGTGACCCATTGATTTGGTACTCGTGATGTAAAAGCTCCTTCTTCCGGTGAAATGTTATAACCTTGCACTTATTTGTGTTTAATCGCAGTTCATGAAGTGTACACCAGCTACTTACTCTGCTTAAATCGTCCTATAATAATTTCACATCTTCCATGGTTTTAATCGGTTTAAATATTTTCATATCGTCAGCATATATTAGTAGATCGGAATTATGGATCACACCAGTGATGCCGTTACTAAAGATTATACAAATCCAAGGTCCTAGATGGGAGCCTTGCGGTACTCCAGAGTGTGCTATTATTGGTTTTGATTTAACACCGCTTATTTCGATATATTGCTCTCTGTTGCTTAAATACGACCATATCCACTTCACAAATGCGCTAGAGCATCCGAAGTTCGACAAGCTTTGTATTGCTTTCAGGTGACAGACTGAATCAAAAGCTTTGCTAAAGTCAGTGTAAATTGTATCCATTTGAGCTGATTGCTCTAGGGTTTTCAGAGTTTTACTTGTAAACTCAACCAGATTTGTTGTAGTCCGTGCTGTGATACTGAAATGCGTTTTGGTACTATTGATTTAAGAGATTTGCAGATGATCATTTAAAAGAGCTTAGGTATTGAAGACCATGATGATATTCCACGGTAACATGAAATGTCGGATCTTTTACCTGCTTTAAATAGAGGTGTTATTTTAGTTATTTTCCATTGTGTTGGGAATACGCCACTTTGTAAAGACTGATTGAAGAGTAGGCACATTGGTTCGACCAGTTTGTTTCCGAACATCTTTAGAACAGCGGATGGTATTTTATCAGGTCCACAACCATCACTAAATGACTGAAGTGCTTGTAATATATCATTGCTGGATATGTTTGGAATGTTTATGTCTAGATTAGATTCACAACCAGCTAGATTAGGCGACGCTGAAACATTTTCTTGATAGACACTTTGAAAAAACTCAGTACACATGTTTGCAATGCATTGGTTGTCAGTTGACTGCTTTTCTTGGTAGTACATGGATACTGGATAACCTTTAGTATTTCGTTTGGTGTTAAAAAAATTCCAGAAATATTTTGGGTCACTTTTAATGCGATTCTGTATATTCGTTAAGTAATTTCAATATTTTGCTTGAAAGTATTCTTCATATATACCATTAATGTCAAGAAACAGTCTTCTATCATTCTCCGAATTGTTAATTTTCATACGTTTGTACGCTTTGTCCTTTTTATTCTTCAGGTTAACTAGTGAAGAATCATACCACGATGGGTAACGCTTTGTGGAAGCTCTTGAAAGCGAGACGTGAGTCTCAAAAGCACGAAGAATTAGGCAGTACTACTTCTCCACATTTCTGTTCACATGCTTTGAAGATAGTTTCATATCCCATTTGATGTCGCTTAGGGATCTTCTTAAATCAATTTGGTTGGCACTTTTAAAATTAAAGGTTTCCGGTTCTACTGGCGGTACACCGGGAGATGCTTCCAACGAATTAAATGAAATTTCCATCGATTTATGATGATCATCATTCGTGATGAATGGTACCAACGACTCTTTCATGTCGAACATGTTAAGATCATTAGAGAGGATAAGGTCAAGGTATCTATTATGTATGTTAGGATATTGGTTAATCTGATTGAAGTTTAAATTGAGAATGGAATCAATGAAGTAGATTTCGGATTCGGATGTAACGTTAAAAGGGATGTTGATGTTAAGATGTGGATCAAGACTCCAAGATATGTGTGGCAAATTAAAGCCGCCAGGGATGAGAAAAATGCCAGTTGGCTCACTTTGCCTTGTAAGCTCGCCGATGATTTCACAAAATCGAAAGTATTTATCCGACGTAGAACTAGTCGGAATGTAAACGCTAACAATGTATAAGTTAACTTTAGGTAAACTTTATTTTACACAGAGTAGTTCCATGGAAGAATGAGTGACATCAACATTTTAGCACGGAATTACTGATTTAACAGCAATAATGACTTCACCACGTGACGTTTTGGAGCTAGTATTTAATGACCGATCACATCGATAAACTATGTAAGAGCCAGGAAAAAACTAGAACCACGAAATATTATCATTAAAAGATGTCTCACAGATAATATACGCTTCAAAATTGGTTTTAAGAACATAGTTATAAAACAGTGAAGCTTTAGATGACATACGATTAACGTTTTGATAATAAAAAGTAAATGAATTCAAAGAAAGGCGGTTTTCTTGACGTGGGAATGGAAGGAGTGGAAAGGGATTTAGGGCAGGAGATAGATATGTAGAATTAGGAGTTATAGGAGTTTTTTGGAATGACTTGCAATACGAAAATTTTGCCGTCGTGGTTTCCATTGGAATTCCTTTACTAGTAATCCGGGCGGCCACATTAGAGAATTTATGGCAACTGTGAACTGTTCCTTAGGTAATCTTATGCGAAAAGACGTACCCATTTTCACGATTTGGTAAGATTTTTACGCAAACCGCTTTATTCAGTTGCATTTTTAACTTCACGAAATTTTCAAATTGAAGGTTAGTTACCGACCCAGCAATTCTACGTACAAAAAGCCATCGTCGCGGCGAGATAGCTTTGATCTCCTTGTGAAGTAGTGTTTCGTCTGGCACTTCAATTATGGTTTTGGATTCATGAACTCCTGCTGTAGTTGTTGATGTTATTAAGCATTTGGTTTCATGCTCTGCCGCTGTTGTATTTAGCGTAGATAAAAATTTGAGATTCGCCAGGTTTCCCATATGGTTCGTCAATGTAGGTGATGGTTCAAGTTTTGACAATTGTTTGGTCATCGTAGTCTTTGATATAGACCGGGTTACTATACGATCCACCACAGTCTTCAATGTCGTATTAACAAGTGGATTAGTGGTTGCTTTTACCACCTCTTGTATATCAGATGATGATATCTCAAATAAAGAAGTTGGCAGAGCACTTGAAGATGATGGTAACTGTTTTTCCCTATTGGTCGTCACTGCAGGTGGTGGTTTACTTATTAACGTTTGTTCCAACATGATTGTAGCACTATGAAAGTTCTCCTCTGCTTTCTCAATCCTTTTAAGAGAACCTTCTATGATGGAATAAAAGTTACTTATTCCGGTCCCACAATCTGGACAAAACCAACGTAATCCAATCAGGCTGTCCATAATAATTTTGATTGATTTTTTGACAAAAAAATCAATCAAAATTATTATGGACAGCGTGAAGAAAGAGACTTCAGAAAGACAAGCGTATACTAAACACTAATGATTGTTTTGATGTGAAATTTGGCACAGATGTCACTGACAGTAATACCAACATAGAAAAAAATTCGACAAATGGTTATCCGCGCGAAATTTAAATTAAAAAGCCTTAGGTTTTTTTGACCGGGCAAGTGGTGCAGTTATTAAAGATTCGGCACTTGGATCGGGAGGTATTAGGTTCGAATTCCATCAGAGGCTAGATGCAAATCAAATTTTCATCATCGATTACAATCGATAAATGAGGTCAGCATAAATTCGTCCTCGTTAATTAATATCAAGACTGGTTTCACTGGTTTCAGTGCTGATATAAAAAAAATGTCGCAACCATGAAATTTATATATCGAGATTATATATTAAAGTTTAGTAAAAGCCAGATAACGTTGGATTTTACGGGATGCCATTGATTGTCAGGATTATTCGATTTTAGTGTTTCCATCTGATTTTATCAAGATTTTTTTCGACTTCAAATCACTGACATTAAAGTTCAGAGGAATGCAACTCAACAATTGACTTTATGTTGCTAGATTCTAGCACAACTGATCAAAGGGTCATCGGATTAGATGTTTTTTCAAAATGAAGTTCGATCTGAATAACCATGTAGAAGATGCTGCAGAATTGAGCGTAATGGAGAGGAGTAACATTATTTTAATTGTTAAACCTACAACTGTCAAGAATAATTTATTATTGCTTGCTATGACTTTCGTGAAATTCCAGCAGGAAGTAGTACCATTACTATTATAGAACATGAGCTCATTGACAAATATTACCAAAAAAGTGATGTTCATTACGACAAAATTGAACGAATTTTCTATATTGTGAACAAGCAATAGAAAGAACATCACCAAACATTGAACAGAAGAAGATTCGCCGCTATGCAGCCATCTTCCAGGCAAGCTGGGTGAATTATCCATTATGTTTGCTCTTAATGATAGTGAATAAGGAACAACTTATACATATAGTGCAATAACGAATCAACTCTGAGCCTCGTTTAACATGCGACATTAAATTTAAATACGCAGAAAGTGAACCAGTCATGCAGCTCGGATAGGTTGCAGATCTAAGACGGAGGATGAGCAATATTGATAATACAGTAAGGAGTAATATCACAATGGCCATCAATAGACAGAAAACTTGAAGATAGTGGACGAATCTCTTCGAGATGCACAGAATTGAAGTAGGAGTAATGTGAGAGGAAGATAGGCATAGAGGCATATCATGCTCACTTCTATTAGTATTCAAATAAACGATAAATAATGTGGTAAGGCGTGGAGTTCAAGTAAAACTCCCGGCTTTACAACATTAAAAATATTTAGATGTACTAAACATTTATATGAGATGAATAAGGTTACTCTCGTTTCGATTTTAGATCATCAAAATTGTCAGGGATGCTTGAATCTATATTCGGAAAAAGTTTCTAATTTTGATCTAAACATTTTTTCTAAATTTATCTGTAAAAAAGTAATGGTCGATGATACAGTTAGTGATTTCTTGAACAAAGGGTAAAAACTCTTTTATAATGGAAGCCATTTCCAGGTTGAAGTGTATTTCCTGAGTGTATTGTCAATGTGTATCGCTATTTTGAGAAGTCTATATAAGTGCTTTCGTGTCAGTTTTCCATTATGCATTGAAAGCATCAACTCTATGTAATACAAATTCCTTTTAATATCGGAAATGAATTTTAAGTTCCTTACAAACAACAACAAATTTGTTATGTACCATTTTTATTAAAATAGCACGAAAAGTCATTATATCCTCAATTTAATGGAAGCAATGTAAATATTCGTAATTGCAAAAATGCATAATAACTAAATTCTAAAAATATAACTAATTTAATCAAAACTGGCTCGCTGCAATTAGCGAATAAAAAATAGTTCAAAGGAACTTTCGTCTTTGTTTATAATATTATATCAATTCAATAGCATTCATTTATGTATTCGTAATCGTACCATCAGCCCGCACTGAAAACAACATCATAATTATATTTTCATTTTTTTTTTATTTTTTTAAATACACAAAATTTGGAAAATCTATATTTACACATAGGCTTTTTGTTTTGCATTTTTCAAAAGCTCTCCAATCGATATATTTCAATCCTCAACACACAATATGTATACATATATAAGCACATAATATATAGCAGTTATGCACATAAACTGAAAGCTATACAAAAATGCATTCGAATTTGTTCAGATGTGAGTGTTTTTACGTATATTTAGTACATAACCATTAGACAACAAGTACATATAGAAAAATTGGTATCCGCAAAACTATGTATAAATGTATGATGACACGCACACACAGAACAGGAGTATATGTATATAACTACAGGAAATATATTTTTTTTTTCATTGAATTTTGATCTACCAGGATCAGTTTGAATTTTCAAAAACTTGCATGTTGCACTCAATGCACAAATACAGTTTTAACCATACAAAACACATCTGTATGTATGTCTCGTATATATATAAATTGTAATAATTTTCATGTAAAAAAGTATTTTTGTGTAGTTTTTCCAGTTGCACAATATACAAAAAAAAAATGTCTGCACTGTAAAAATTGAAAAAATAGAGAGGAATATTCAACTGAAACATAAATATAAAAAGAATCTCATAGCACAAAAAAAAATCGTACACACACACAATTGTACATAATATATGTACACACATATATACATCCTAGAACATGTTGCTCCACAAGTCCACACACAGTTTATAGTTTTTTATAGATGCAATATACGTTTTTGTCCTCCTCGTTGCAATTAAAAATGTTTGATTTTCATCTAAAATAAAAGCGGCTACATTTTGAAAATAGATAAACAAATTTAATTGCGTGCAACGTTGGATAAATATTATTTTAGAATTGCATCTCCATATTCCAGTTCCAGAAATGAATTTTTGGTTTCAACGTTATACGTTTTTTAATGCACATTTTTACAAAAGTGCAACAAATTTTTTTTATTTATATTTTTTGGTCTGATATTTTTGTTCCCGCATATCTGGATTTTAATATACCTACCCATTGCTCATATAATATTCTCAAATAGGTATAGCAGACTGAAAATGAAAACCGAACTATAAAAAAACGACATAATATTTACATTTACGTAGTTTAGAGGTACGACTCGAATGCATGCATATTCTGTTACACATATATAATACACAAATTATATAGCTTCAACATTAAAATATTTAGTTGTAAATTAGATGTGTGATTTTCCATGAAATGTCTCAAACCTGGCGCTCAGCTCTGTATACGTATACACAGTTTCATTTCATACGAAAAACACTAATACACTCAAGCCACAAAAAGCCTATGTACCACTGACATTACATAGTATTATTATAATATACGAAAGCTCTTAAGAATTTAATATCCAATCCATTAAGTAAATCTACCCATCTGTTTATAATATTTAAAAACAAAAACAACAAACAAACCCATCTCTCTGACCTCTGCCATAAATTTCTGTTGTGGAACAACTTGTGCAAAATAATTTTAATAACACTACACCGAAATATAAAAAAGTAACCCTTTTCGCTTCGAATGATACCCTACCCATACACCAACAAAACAAAACAAAAAAAGTTAATGTACTCTCCGTTTTTCTAAAGAAAATTTACATTTTCGTTTTCTTTGGAAACCTAAAATTTTAATTAAAATTTTGATCATAATTTTTTCAGTGAAATCGAAATTTAGGGTACATGCGATAAGAACACAGATATTTACTGAAGATTACAGTTATTTGTATAATGGACAATTTTTCCATTTTCTAATGCTTTACCTTTTTATATTTTGCTATATACTGAACAAATATATTATTATAAAAAAGATTTGGCGTTTAATTATAACCTTGTATTATAAAATGGTAAACCTAGAAAAAAAAAACTTTTTGCTAAGCTCAACAAAAGAATTACCAAAGAATAACCTAGAACTATCAATAATCAAAAATCAGATTGGAAATTGGAATTAGATAAATTTATTCAATGTTTTACAGAGCAGATGTAATTGAGGATAATTATAACCAAATATTATTGTTAAATTCTTTGGCAAAGAAGATTTTTTAGATTTTCCTTGACTACTTTTTATAGTTCTGCGGGTCAATTCGCGTTCCGTGAAATATTGAAAATGAAAAGTTGTTTTCATTGGCAATCTAGTAGTTTGAATTATTCGCACGTAATTTTAAATTTTACTGTGTGAAATCAAAATTTCTTATGGGAATGCAAACCTACTCGATTGCTAATGTAAAAAACTTTTCATTTTCATTATTCCACGGAACGCGAATTGACCCGCTGTCCTATGTTAATTTTGTAATAAAATACTCGTATAACAATAAGATTTATCGAATTTTTTCTATTTTCGAAAAACACTTAATAAATATATTTTATTAAACACTTGTTTTTTATTTCGCAAAAATTAGATTTTTGAATAATTTTGAACAAATTTTTTAATTAAAATAATCAAAAATATAATTTTTGCGAAATTAAAAACAAGTGTTTAATAAAATGTGTTTATTAAGTGTAAGTGTGTTTCGCAAAGTGCCTATGGCAAATAGTGTAAAAAGTATTTTCGAAAAAGTTGACGACCTATTTCTTAAAGAATTAACATTAGCCAGGGACACACTAAAATAATAGCTACAATAGATATTGTGCTATGAAGACCAATCCTGACCGGCATACCCGAGCAAAGGTTGAACTAAGGAAGTGCAGAGCGCCTTTGTAACAAATGGATCAAGGAATTCCTCAGACTAGCGCTTAATAAAGCCAAGCGCGGAGTTTGCTTTGTTAATCATAAATATAATATTACCAATATGTTCCCTAAAGTTAAATACGCTATCCAAGATATCAAGGTGCCGAAGAGACGATGCTCTTTCTATAACAAAATGATTCTTTGTGCACCAGATTACAAAGCGGTTTAGGTCGGCTTGTAAAAGTATGGTGTCATCGTTTGTAAAATTATTTTTATAAATTTTCATATCGGTGGCATAACGTGATCAATTATATGAACAGAAACAGTAACGTTGGTCCCAAATTACTACCGTAGTACTCCGGAGGAAGCAATAAAAGGAGCAGGTGTGGCTGATATGAATGATACGTGTTATCGACGTTTTTTTATGTATAATCATTTACCCAGAGCAGGAACTGTACTGGAAACCCGGTGGCTTTAAGTTTGAGTATAACTGAACAAATTGTGACGACATCAACTTCCATCCGCCCCTCCATTGTGTTAAGAGCGAAAGATGTGAATTCAACTAGGTTTGTTGTGGTGGATCGGCCTCTTAAAAAGCCGTGCTGAAAAAAAAATTTTAAAATGACGGGTTTCTTCTTTAGAATAACAACTTATCAAAATCGTTTTGGGTTCGCTATGAGATCATCGAGTAATTGAAAATCATTTTCGTAATCAATTATTAACATTAGATGAAAATATCAGATCGAGTGCATGTTCAAGCTGTTCTTGATATGTATTACTGATTTGGAATAAACCGGGGTACAACATATTAACCGTAAATAAAACTTCCTTGGATGTAATTGAGTTAGAGAATACGTAATATATTCAATCATTCGAATGTAAGATTCAGAATCCGTTGAAAATAAATGTAAAACGTAACCTGTATGAATCAAACGTCTGCGAATATGTAAAATCGATATGGCGACAAGTCAATTTCGTTTTAAATGAGTTAAATTTGCCCGGATAAACGTAAGTTACCACAATTTGAAATCAAGTTAGCTGACTGTAATCATAAAAATTACAGTTACTTTTTTTTAATACTCCCATTCAAATTTGTTCGGACAATTTTGACACAGTTTAATATGTATAAATTCTGTGAAAGTTGTCAATTTAGTTTTCGTTCTGTAATACTGTCTTTACTATTAAAACTCGATAAAATTTGCGAACAAGTTATAAATATATTCCGTTTAAAAATTTGAAATGAACATTGTAAGTAGATGTTCATTTCAAATTTTCAAAAGAGCAATCAAAAAATAAAATAAATAAGAAATAATACAGCCAGCCATATGTTGAGGTTGTATGGTATTCAATTTGCCACAAACTGTTTTTGAAAAAATCCGTTTGTGAGCAAAAACTGCAATTTTCTCTTATCCTGAAGTATGAATTTTGGATTAATATAAGATTATTGAAAAAATCTGTAACGGTTACGTTTCAAAGTTAAATCGTTTGTTAGAAACTTAAATCGGGTTTCTTAATAGTTTCGTCTAAACTACGAAAAAAATGCGTCTGTATTTTATGATTTACAAAATCTAGGTTCATATTATAGGTACATAATCAAGGTTGGATTTAAAATGATATCTAATGATGTTTTTTGTTTTACGTCGCACTGGTTATACTCGTACATTTCAGTTTGTTTTGTTGGTTCTTGATGGCACATCAGCTGACAATAAATATGTCGAAGATTAGTGGTTGTTTCCTTATGATGACATTCAATCTTTAGTAGCAAAACTAACGAAAATTAAGATTTAAATTTTACCGATACGGTCTAAGTGTGCGATAGCAGCCACGCTAACCTAACCTATTTCAACCTACCGATACGAACAATATAATAAAGCAAAGTGAATTGGATAAAAGTTCAAATTAGTCAAATTTGTTAAAGGTACAAACGAGTGTGAACGCATTATTTAAGGATTTATTTATTTGTATTGAAAAAAGTCTACAAATTTGACTTGAAACATATTAATTTAAGAATATAAAATAAAATAAATCGGCATTGGATTTGAAAATTCGAAATATAAAATCAAAGTAACAAGTAAAAAATTACTGAAAGGCATAAAATTGCCTTAATCTACTTTTAAAATTATCTTTAGTTAAACAAAAATCAAATAAATAGTTAATTCTATTGAAACTTTTACACATCGTCTTCACTGGTTTATTATCGCCATAGTTGGTTCTATGTCTATCTAAGTGGAGGAAGCCATGATCTTTTAGCTGTCTACCAGGAATCTTTATTTTAATTGACTTTAGCACATTCGGTGCGTCGATTAGACCTAGTAGAAGATTATCAATAAATGTAATTTTTAGCAATTCACCCCTATTTTCATGAGTTGACAAGTTGTATGACTTGCACCCGGTTAAATATGGTGGTTGTCGCTGCTTGTTTACGTGGTATGGTAGATCATGGTCATAAACCCATCTGTCTTTCCAGGCCAAGTAGCGTATACACTTCTTTTGAATTTTCCCAATACTCTGGATATGAGCTCCGCTGAACAGACACCACACATTTACAGCATATTCCAGCTGGGATCGAACGTAGGCACAATACAGGATCTTAATTGTTTCCACATCAAAATCATCACCCTTCCAACGTTTGACAAAAGACAAAACCGAGCATGGAGTTTGCGCGAGCGATGCACAGCTCAATGTGTAACGATTGGTTGCCTATGCAATATGTGGTAAAACACTTCTTGAGCTGGGTAACCTCTTCCGATCTGACGGGGTTCAGATTACCACACAGGGATCAAAATCACCAATATAAAGGGTGATTTTTTTGTGGTTAGGATTTTCATGCATTAGTATTTGACAGATCACGCGGGATTTCAGACAAGGTGTCAAAGAGAAAGATGCTCAGTATGCTTTGACATTTCATAATGAATAGACTTACTAACGAGCAACGCTTGCAAATAATTGAATTATATTACAAAAATCAGTGTTCGGTTCGAAAAGTGTTTCGCGATTTACGTCCGATTTATGGTCTACATAATCGACCAAGTGAGCAAACAATTAATGCGATTGTGACCAAGTTTCGCACTCAGTTTACTTTATTGGACATTAAACCAACCACACGAATGCGTACAGTGCGTACAGAAGAGAATATTGCGTCTGTTTCTGAGAGTGTTGCTGAAGACCGTGAAATGTCGATTCGTCGCCGTTCGCAGCAATTGGGTTTGTGTTATTCGACGACATGGAAGATTTTACGCAAAGATCTTGGTGTAAAACCGTATAAAATACAGCTCCTGCAAGAACTGAAGCCGAACGATCTGCCACAACGTCGAATTTTCAGTGAATGGGCCCTAGAAAAGTTGGCAGAAAATCCGCTTTTTTATCGACAAATTTTGTTCAGCGATGAGGCTCATTTCTGGTTGAATGGCTACGTAAATAAGCAAAATTGCCGCATTTGGAGTGAAGAGCAACCAGAAGCCGTTCAAGAACTGCCCATGCATCCCGAAAAATGCACTGTTTGGTGTGGTTTGTACGCTGGTGGAATGATTGGACCGTATTTTTTCAAAGATGCTGTTGGACGCAACGTTACGGTGAATGGCGATCGCTATCGTTCGATGCTAACAAACTTTTTGTTGCCAAAAATGGAAGAACTGAACTTAGTTGACATGTAGTTTCAACAAGATGGCGCTACATGCCACACAGCTCGCGATTCTATGGCCATTTTGAGGGAAAACTTCGGAGAACAATTCATCTCAAGAAATGGCCCGGTAAGTTGGCCACCAAGATCATGCGATTTGACGCCTTTAGACTATTTTTTGTGGGGCTACGTCAAGTCTAAAGTCTACAGAAATAAGCCAGCAACTATTCCAGTTTTGGAAGACAACATTTCCGAAGAAATTCGGGCTATTCCGGCCGAAATGCTCGAAAAAGTTGCCCAAAATTGGACTTTCCGAATGGACCACCTAAGACGCAGCCGCGGTCAACATTTAAATGAAATTATCTTCAAAAAGTAAATGTCATGGACCAATCTAACGTTTCAAATAAAGAACCGATGAGATTTTGCAAATTTTATGCGTTTTTTTTTAAAAAAAAGTTC
This sequence comes from Nephrotoma appendiculata, assembly GCA_947310385.1. Taxonomy (NCBI): domain Eukaryota; kingdom Metazoa; phylum Arthropoda; class Insecta; order Diptera; family Tipulidae; genus Nephrotoma; species Nephrotoma appendiculata. The sequence goes on from OX371225.1 coordinate 90,631,919, forward strand.
TCAAGCTCTTAAAAAATCACCCGTTACAATTAAATAGTGAAGTGTTTCAGTTTAACGTAATAATAACGTAATGGTATCGCGATCGGTACTCTCGGTCAATGAAAATAAAATCAACCGATCATTTCCAGTGCCAAGAATTACGATAACAACAAACAACAAAAAAAATTAAATCTTCACAGAATGATTTAATGGCGTAAATCAAATAATTCGGTTTTGATTTGAAATGAAATAAAAATAAAAGAGAATCCATTCACATAAACATAGGAACAGAAAAAATTATGAATTATCAATATAAATCCCTAATACTAAATTTTAAATTTGGAAAATAATAAACGAATAAAATTAATTAGATACGTCACCAAAACAAAACTTCAGGCTGATTATGATGGTGTCCTTGAGTCCATCTGTGTCATTTCCATATGTAGCATAACCAGGTTAATTAGCAACGTTCGATGTATCCAGTAGTTTCGTATACTTTGTGGTTTGTAAAATTTCCAAATGCCTATAGTATTTTACTCTCGTTGGCAAATTGTTATGCGGAAAGCGATATTTAATCCATTACCTACCGCGATTACACTGCTCATCGTGGTTTGTAAAGTTTCGTCTATGGTGAATTGTTATCCACCATTAGAATTTGTTATGCCCCAAATTTTATGCCGGTCGTATTTTATATATTCTTATATATGTATGTATAAATTATATATGTATATCTTTATGATTTTATATAACTTCAACGCAGAAAAAATAATCTTCATAGAGATACACTTTGCTTAGCGGATTTTATTAAAACACATCATTAACAATAGCACGTATTAATTTTGGGTTTTTTTTATTTTTTTTTTATCTTATTTAAATTCTTATAAAGTTTATTTATTTAATCACTATAATACATAATTTTTTTATGCCAATTTGCAATTTTCACAAAAATATTATCAATAGTTTTACTTTATAATCTCTAATACAAGTTTTAACTTTAAGGCTCATGGATTTTTTTCTATTCTTTTTTTCCATGTGCCCGCGTATCAAATTTAACTGTCCTTCGTTCATGTCGAGAGCTTTTTTTATATCTCTCGTTTTTTTTTGTTTTTGTTGTTAAAATTACATCGAATTATGGTAAAAATATCAACCATAATTAAGTGCATAACTTGACATGATCGACCGGTTGAAAAATAATTATCCCAATACCGAGTGCTCGGTTCTAGTCGTTACAAATGTGCGTAGTAAAGCTCATGTTTTCAACGAAAGTAACCCCTAGGTCTTTAGTCTCAAGTACTACCTGAAGGTGTACACCATTTATCTTGTAGCCTTGTGAAACAGGGCAGGTTTTTCAATATCTTCCTGTAGGTTGCAAATTCTTCCTGTAGTTTATTGGCATCGTCGAATAACTCGATGGTTTTGTAGATTTTGAGGTCATCTGCGAACATTTAAATATCGATACCAGAAATAAATTTATTTCTGAGTACAGGCAAATGCAGCCTTAAAAGAATCGGTACCAATATCTAGTAAAATTGTAGTAGGTCTTTAATTCCACTGTATAGCCGAGCAAATTATTATTCGTAGTGACATGTCGTAATTTAACTTCGTTCCGTTTCGAGGAAAAACATCACATTGGAAAAAACGACTTAAGGTTCAAACAGAATAGCTCCGCTCCGATCCGCTCATTTCGTTTCCGCTCGATTTCCTAAAACATAATACATCCGCTCCGGTTGTCAAAAATAGAATTAATAAAATTTAGTAATTAATACGTATTTTACTGTAAACAATATTTTGAAAAGATAGGTATATTTTGGAAATTTAAATTTGTGTGAGAGATTATTAGAAGAGAACGTTTATATTTTTTTCTGATATGTCAAATACTATGTGATTATGTTGTCCGCAAAAAATTTAAATTTGTGTTTAGTGTCACATCCGTTTTTTCTCCCCCGTTCATTGTGTTTACATATAAATTGGCAGTTCTCATAAAACGGAGCAGGCGGAACGGATACATTCTGTTTGAAGCTCTATGTTATATTTTTTTCAATGAATAACAAATATTCATAGATGACAAACAACACTTTCGGAATTCATTTGCTTGCTTCTCAAACAACCAATCGAGTGTCAATAATTAAATTTATTCATAGAATATATTCATAATCAAATTTACATAATTTAAGAATGAATTGTAGCGGTTTTTTGGGATATAGCTCTATCTCGCGATGTCGTTGAAGCCAGGGATAATTAGGTACAAAATACATATAAACAGATCGGCACAATGTATATGGAAGACAACAAGTAAGTAATTTAAATTGTTTATTTATTTCATAGTCTAATTAAAGGTTTTTTTGTTTATTTTATATTTATTTAATCTTTTCGAAAAAATAAAGAAATGTTTAAATATCGAATTAATGAATTAAAACCACATGTTCCTAAAGGCGATGGGTAAACAAAATCCCATTACAACAAAATTGGTGGCCGTTAATTTTGTTTGGTAGTTGAATCACTAGCCATAATTGACATTATTAAAATTTTAGACAATTCAATATGCCGAAAATTTATAAAATTTCGAGACGATAGGAGAAAACTAAAATAGAAACAAATATTTGACGTGTTTCATGACACTCTTTGATCCGGATCAGTTTAAACTTTGTATGCCAAACCTGATCCAAATTTTGTTTTAGATCACAAATTTTGATTTAAAATCTAGTGAGCGTCTTTTCGTTGTTTCATGAAACATGAACTGAACTGTATCACAGTAGTCATTTTATGGTGGTTATATCACGAATTTATATCACTATTGTGATGATGTGAGAGATTTTTTTTTCTGATGTAGTAGCTAGTTAAAACAAAGTAGTCTATACAAAATGAAGTTTGAGGGGAAATAATGAACTAAAGTTATAAGTTGATGTTTCGTCTTATGAATGTTTTTGTTTTGTTTAGCTATATGAAAGATTTTTTTAAGAAGTGTTTTTTGCCACCACTAATTTTAACACTAAAATAATATAAAAAAATATGTTCTAACCAAATAAAATAATTTCATTAGAAAAAAAAATATTACTATTTTTTATAAATTACAACTTACCATTAATCAAGTCTACAAAGAACGATAGGGAAACGAACATAACCCAGCGTAAGTCATACAATTATTGACACTCGTAAGGAAATGTTGCATAGAATCGCATATTTACACAAGTAATTTCTAGAAATAGGTGTGCTTTGAAGCATATTAGAATAGCCAAGTTAATTGTGGCTAGGTAATTCTATGCAAGATTCACTAAATGTATAACTATTTTTATTAAATCGCCAATTTACGAAACCGTTCTGAAAAAGTACCTTTATTGACACTCTCATATAATTGTTGACACCATAAAAAGTACAATTACTGACACAATTACAGTATTATTGACACTAGAAAAAATCATAGTTATTGACATACCTACCATACCAGCTTTCTTCAAACACTCTAGTTAGTTAGCTACGAGTAGCTTTAAGCTATTCGTAACCTATTAATAATCAATTTAGCTATAGCTTTCGTAAGTTAAATAACTTTATTACATATCCATCATTTATATAAAGCTTTTGAATATGACAATTCAATATCACAACACATTTCAAAACAAAAATAAAATATCTTCAATTCGTTTCATACAATATAAAAATAACATAATTAAAATTAAATTTCAGTCTTATAATTGAAACTAAACAGCTAATATGAATCACTACAGTTATTGTAATGAGACTAGATTAATTCAAACATGCGCCGCATACAAATTTTGGAATGTAAGTGAGTTCCATTTTTGTAATACATGAAATGTGGTATTCTCGTGTACATTTACTGCATCTTATTCCCAATTTTGTTTTAAGTGAAAATGTACATTTATAATACATGGAACCTAACGCAATTGTATTCTCCCCAATGTAATCGAAATTTTCAGCCCCCTGAAAATTTTTTTTGTGTCGTTTTGGCAAGGGTTCGCCGCTCCCTCTCCACTATCGAACTTCTGATGGTCTGTAAGAGTTAGATCAGCTAAAATTAATGTAAACTAAATTGATAGTTAAAGAAGCGATTAACAAGATTACCTATTCCATCCGCCTCAATTTTAGTTTCATCCTCAATATGAGAATCACCAGCGCCTTGAAGGTCTATATTAAATTTAGAATAGTTAAAATTAATGTTAATCAAATAAATAATGTTAAAATTACCATCGACATTGCCGCTTATTTGTTCTTTTTGTATTTTAGTTTGGAGACCAATATGTTGAACATTTGCGAAATTGATTGGCAAGATATTATCTATTTGTGTCAGCGCTAAAAATTATATAACAACCTAGAATTAGTCCACACTTGTATTTTTAAAGTAACCCTTACGTATATGACATGGTTCTCCTACTGTCGTAGCACTGGTAACGGTGGCAGAAGGAATAGAATTCGGTCTCTTTTTATTTATTTTTTTCTTCGTTATCTTCGTTAATCTTGAGTTTCGTGCTTTCTCTATAATTTTTTGCTTTCTGATTTCTAGCTTTTCAGTTTTTTTTTGCTCTGTATCTGTTGGTTCCTTTTTCTTCGCTTCCTTTTTGGTTTGCTCGGTTTTAATCCACAGGGAATCAGTAATCACAAATGGTTTTTTCGGTCTCATCGGCATTATTCCCTGCCGTTCAGGTGTTATCGGCCAATCCAAAAAATCATCAATTACTGATGCTACCTTAAGCGGAGTTATTTGAGGAATAAAGGACTCACCTAGAGTTACTGGCTCAATATTTTCCCACAGTCTCTTCTACAACTATTTCCTCATTAACGAATATAAAATCGTTGATGTCCGATATTTCCATGTACGAACTATCTACTTGATCAAAAGTTAATATGTCGCATTCCAAAATTGTGCTGGTGTTGTCAACATTACACGTTACTTGTGATTTAGTATTTCTGATAGGATATTTCTTTCCTGGACGGAGTATCTGAGCCATCAGTTTGATTGTTAGAGGACTTCCCCAAACATCGAGAAAGGTCAATTGCATGGTAGTTCCAAGGAAAGATTCCACATGCCCGAAAACCATGCTGAATAGTTTGTGGTGTAATGCTGGTTGCAACCACCTCTGCTAGCAACGGTGCAAATGTTTGTTTTGTTAAAAATTCCTTAGGCTAAAACTTTCGAAATGTATTCGTAGAATACTTCCTTGGTCATCCACCCTTTGTCACTAATCCCCAAAGCCCAATCCTTTGGCAACGATTTCCGTATATCGTCATGAATTCTTCTATATGGATAAATCACCATAGGGGGAACCAAAACTCCTGAAGCCAGCAAACGAAAACATAACAGTTATGTTTGTTTTCGCTAATCCTCGATCGATTTCGTATATATTCCTGGCTCCTCTTGCTGCCAATACTGTTTTGGTTTTGGGGCATAATTGGAAGCTGTTTCGTCTCCGTTAAAAACCCTTGAGGAATCGCTTAATATTTCGAAAAATTCGTTCTCCTTCAAATACGTTTCAATAGAAGAAAACCAGGCTTTAATATCACTTGCACCTACTGTGACACTAGCTGCTGTTACTGGGTCTGGTGTTCTTATAGAAATGGTCGGGTGTCTCTTTAAAAAAGCACAAAACCATCCATTACCGGGCAAATTACTAGAACCGAATGGATGTTCTCGCTGTGCGGATTCAATGAATTCTTCAGCAGCATGCATAACGTCTTCTTTTCTCTTGGGAAACCCTTTCTTCTGTGAGGTGATTACCCATTCTTCTAACGTGGTTTCTTCTTCGGTAGTTAGCACCATCGATGGACCCGGTCAAATTTTTCTGAATTTTTCACCCATTCGAAATATTAATGTCGTTCTAGGAACACCATAATATTTTGAAGCTGCTTTTTTTGATATATTTGTCGTTTTAAGAGCATTTTGAACGTCCCCCTCTGAATAATTCTTATTCGTTTTTGGCATGTTCACTCTGCAAATAATTTTCTAAATTAATTATAACTATTGACACCCTTTGAATTACAATTATTGACACTATGTCAATTATTATACTAAAATAGAATATAGTTATTGACACCAAGCGTCAATAATTAGATGTGAATAAAAAACGAATACAATTATTGACTCAATGATTTTCTACTATTCTAATTTAAGATATCGCACTTTCCACTACACATTTAAAAATTTGTATCTTAATATTCAATAATTGTACTAGATTGTTATTTAAATGTACTTATTAAATTAATTTAAAGTACTTACATATTCGAAATCCTTACCAAAATTAGGTACTTTCAACACAAACTCATGGATACTCAAACACGTGACTTTGTTACGCAAAATTTTTTACCAAACTAAATTTCTAAACAACAATAGCAAGGTTAAAGAGAATGAGAATTGACGACTGTTTATGAAAATGCATGATTTGGAGGGGATACGTAAGAGTAATTTATAATAAAGCTTAAGAAATGCAGGTGTGTCAATAATTGTGTTAAATTTTTTGGGTGTCAATAATTGTATCGTTTACGCCATGAATTCAGCTTAATTCATTTGATATAGGTTAGTCTGTCGCCTTCGCTACTTACTAATATATAGACTATTTGAAAATTTTGTGAGTCCATTATCTACAAAAACAAATTTATTTGTTTATGGATCCATATTTACAATAAAATTAAAGACAATTATTTTGAAGTTACACTAATTTTTCCACCAATTTACAATTCACACACATTAGAAGCTGTAATAACAATGTAAATAAAATTTTTAATTATAAAAACGAAAAGTATAAATGACAAATAAACAACTTTGACAACAAACGTTAGATCAATTTTTTTTTATTTGTATAAACGAGATGGAAGATATTGAAGTCTTTTTCATCCGAAATTGATATACGACGTAACATAATTCAACCAAATTCCTCCAAAATTGATGCGAAATACAATATTGTTACCAATTTCGGGCGTCCGATATGGATTCGTACACGGTTTTGCAAATGCAAAACCGTAGACAAATCCATTTTGCACTCGGCGATTTGAATAAATTACAAGCTTTATTTTTTAACACTTTCAATTTCTACAGCTGTTCACTTATTTCACTTGTTTATTGCTCACTAATTTGCTTTTATGTTCACTATCACTGTTCTCTTTTACTGTTCAATACTTTTCGCAATTTTACTTTTCGACTTGCAGTGTTCACTGATTTAATCACAACTGTCCCTGCGTCCCAAATTGCTCGCGCTTATATACTTGTTTATTGCTGTTCGAGATTATTCTTATTCTGGCGATGCTTGTCGTCCTCGATATCTTAGTAAGTAAAATACGGGGGTCCTGGGTTTGATTCCTGGTGGTGACAAGTAAAAAAAAATTTTTTTAACGTGTCATATGTTATTTATATGTTCGTTTTCAGGTTTCGAGCATAGTAGCTACTTCTTTATCCGTAATATTTTAAATTTTAGAGTAGAATTCGTAACAATATGGTCATGGGCGTTTGCTTTGTATTTCGTGTATTCCTTTGTGGTCAATTTGGCATATATTTGAAAATTCTCCCTCTGAAACAGTTTTGAAGCTGAAATAAATCCACGTTCTTTCCTTAGACTAACTCAGACACTTTAGTTTTTAACTTTAAATATAGATACATTTTTTTGATATATTAAATAAAAATAATTTTGAGTTAATCACATCAAACAGTCTTTTAACTTAAATTTAAAGTTTTAAAAAAATTTTAACAGCCAACATATATCTGTATTTCGTAGAAAATAGTTAATCTTGGATTAATACTGCTACAAGTACGAAATAATTACAACGACAGAATTTAGTTGATATCCCAAGTCATTAAATTATCCGTATGTTTCAAAAATAGTAAATTAGAATTGTTCGCGTCCGTCATCAGTTAAATTAGAATACTAGAGCTATTTATTTTCTCATGGAAAAGCTAAACAAGGGAAGGCAAAAAGGAAAAAATTGTGGAAAAACGAAAACTATACATCATCAGCATCAACCATTTTTCTTTGTACATACAATCTAATAATATATATTTTTTTAAATAATTTTTTTAACGTCTGCATGTTTATTACTGCATAAACTGTAAAACTATAGATAAGTTCATTTTGCACTCTAGTCGAGAGACAGATAGGGAGAGAGAGCTAGATTATTTTTCTCAGCTTGACAACAATTACAGAACTATTCCATTTCCTGTTGTTCATATGTCACAACCATTAAAATTAGTCAAATAAAAAAATGATCCTTTCTTTTTATTATAAATTTACATTTTCTATTTTAACTTCCATAAAATCTTCTTATCCAAACTCAATTAAACCTTTTATCCTTTTTATATATTATACGAATATAGTAATATACATATTAAATACAAATAGAACATGTATGTTTGTACGTAAGTATGAATATAGGAGAAGCATATATTTATATTTATTAAGAAAAATATACGTAAATTTACCAATTTTAAAACAACGAGAGGAGCGTTACGTTCCGGATACGTACTTATCCTTCTTGTATATATTTGGTTATGTTAAGGTTATATATTTTTTATCCTTAAAATCCCTTTTCCTTTTTATATACGATAATAATTGTTTGTATAGAATCCTTTTTCAATGTTAGAATCTACAAAAACAAAATCGACCAATCCTTTTCGCCTTCTCTATATAATATCTTGTCTAAAATTAATGAATATCAAACTTATTACGTATGCGGGTACGGTTTTATATCCTTCAAACTATAAATAGATGGATCCCTAGGAAAATAGTACCTACGAAAGAAAAGGATATTCTAGCATGAAAAAATTCTATAAAATTAATTTGATTAAAATAAAATTTTGGATGTAATTTATTTTGGAATTTTTGTCTTTATCATAGAAAAACACCACCAATGATGTTTATAGTAGCAGTTTCTTTTTTGGGACAACAAAATTAAGGATTTCGTCGTTCGAGAGTGTAATTAAAATATTTTTTTAAATTCTTCTCATTTTGTGGTACATATTAGTTGTATCTCGCAAAATTTACTACCGACGAATTTGTTATTAAGTTTGATGAAATTTAGTGGTAGATTGAATTATATTTCGTAAAAAACTAATTGAATAAAAATATCATTAATTTAATGTAGGGTGAATTTTTAAATATAAACAGTCAATTAACTCAAGGGTAACACATATTTGGCACAAAAAAAATTAATGTTTAGTAGCCGTATTAAATGATTCAGGTATCTTATTAGCAACTACGCTGAAAATAAATTATAGATCTTTGTGCAAATGCCCAGCACAAAGTAAAAGCGACCTAGCGAGTTTTTCCAAATTCATTAAAGTTTTTAAACGGTTTCTTAATCAAAATACAATAAACTTCAAAATTACGGTGAATTTAAAATAATTCGCTAGATTAATGTGTGGTTACTGTACAGAGTGTTCCATTTAAAGAAAAACACCTAAAATTCCAAAATATTTATTTTAGAGATTGATTATTTTTGACCTGAATATATAATGATATTCTTGATCGTTTGATATATAATTGGAATAGTATATCAACTCTGCGTACAACGGTATGCTGCCCTCTTCGGAACTGAGCCAACCAATTACTGAGATACGAGACAAAATATTAAAGTAAAACGAGAAAATGATAAAATTATCGACGGATATTCTAAAATAACTAGGGAACAATTTAATAAAGTTCGACGAAACATCGAATAATATTTGTTTTACTGAATGGAAGTTTCAATCCAACTATTTGAACATTTAATGAAGTAATTTCCAATGTTTAGACATAAACTAAAATAATGTTATGGAGAGAGATGCCTTAATAGAAATTAGACAAATAAATCCGCGGTTCTGCCAACAGAATTGGTGTTGTTATTGACTAATCAGAAGCCAGACATAATAGTAAGACGTTTACTCTTGAGAGATGTTTCTTTAATATTATTTTCGTCTATGGCTTAAATTTCGTTTTAATTGGATTTTTCTTGTTTCTCATATGTGTTTGGCCCATTTTCGAAAATCACATACCCTTAAACGCAGAATTAAAATATCCTTTAGAACCCAGTGTCATTTGTAAAATATTGGCCTCACCTCTGGAGTTGATATTCGCGTGGAAATTTAGGAAAATAATTATTTGAGAAGTTATTCAGAGTGTATCATTTTGAGAGTTAGGAAAATAATTATTTGAGAAGTTATTCAGAGTGTATCATTTTGAGAGTGTTTTCATTATGAGATACTCTGTACATTCCTTATTTATTAGATTGTCGATTTTCGTAAAACTTTAACGCATATAGCTTCTTGTTGAATTAATATTTTTATAACTTCATGTCAAAATATTTTTTATGTGAGTTTGTTTAACAACAAATAAAAATAATTGTGAAATGTCAAAAATTTAGCTTACTTTTATAGTACCCGCAGATAAAAACGCATGTGAAAAGAGACGTAGAGTTAAACAGAGACTGAGTCTTCCAGCAAACAAAGCCGGAAAACGGATGTTATGAACTTAAGCATTCAGAGCTAGAATATTATAACGTTTCTTATGTTAGTCGTATAGTTCCTGGGAAAATAATTACTTAACGATTGAAAAAGGTAAAGTAAGGAAACGTCTAATAATGTGCAAGTTAAAAGAGTGCTGTGTTGACTTAAAGATGAAATATAAAGGTGATGATTGATCTAAAAACTAAGTGGAATGAGTGGAACCAGGAAGCAGTGGGATGCTTACAGTTTGCGTTTGTATAGTACCATCAAAATTTCAAATTAATTATTTATGGAACCAAGATGAAGACTGTCATCAATTGAAAAATTTCGCGATACCAGGATTGAAGTTCATACATATTACGTACCGAGAAATGAATAATTAACACGAATATTTTAAAAACGCATTTTTAGACAATGATATCCACGAAGCTGAATTATTCAAACCCGTTAGATGAATTTCGGGATTATTTGAGCCAGTCTCACCAACGAATATGACAGATATAACCCATGCAGAACAATTTTTCATATATGGTTTAACCTTGAAAACTCGGACTAGGACTTTTAAAAAATTATGTTCAGGTCTAGGAAACAGGGAAAAAGGAGTACCGACTATCGTGGTAACGTGTTTCGATGGATAAGAGAGGTTTTCATAAAATGTGACGTCACGTAAGACTTAAGCACTAAAGCTTTAAGAAATTTCTCGAAAAGTGTCAAGACTAGCTCAATTTATATTATAAGAGGATATTACATATGACAATTTGTAAATATATTAGTAGGGCGTACTTAGTAAATATACCTTTTTGCGTTCATGTACATGCCTTATATTTGAATGTATTACATTTTAGTTTTTAGTTTTAAAAATTTTCAAGTATTGAAATTTTTAAATTATAACAACATTGTTCACTATAACAAACAATTCGGTTTTGTGACTAGGAGTGAGACACAGTTAAAACTGAACAAAAATAGCATCATGTAATTTATAGACGATCTTTTACCAATTTTTTTCTTCGTTTTTAAATCTTTAATTAAAAGTAAGCACGATTAGGTGGATCGTAAACAATTAGTTGGAAATTGAAAACACCACATTACAATTTGATTTTATATACAAAACATTGGTAGATCGTCAAACGTGTTTCGCAAAAAAGCAAACAATTTTACACTTATAATTTTTTAGCATGTCCTACAGAATTAAGTGAAGAAAATTAAAAAAAACAAGTAATATTCATTGTAAAAATTGTAATATCTAATATTTTGGGCGCCGTTTTGAAAATGAAAAATGGTCCACTTTTATATTTTTCTTCATAATTCTGATTAATTTATTTTTAATTCTTTCAGTCCACACTCTTAAGCACTCAAGTAAATAAATATATTTTGTTATATGTATATATAGTTAAAAAAACTACAACATCCGCACTTTATATTACTTTCCAAGTACAAAAATAGATGCCTCTGGGTTTTTCTGATTTCCTTTATATGGGACACCTAGACAGAGGTTGTGAATAAATAATGAAAACGTATTTTTTCTGGTTTAATCAGTATTAAAACATTTATTTAATATTTTGGCACACGCCCAGCAGATTTATACATTCTAGAACAAGAATTGTCTGTATTAGCTTTTCTGCCACTACAGAGTGATGGTTCACATCAGAAACATCAATTTGCTGTTGAAATATAGACAAATAAAGCAAAAAGGATGCGTTACATTTGAATTCACCAAATAGGATTAAAATGTGATTTACATAAAGATCTTATACATGCCATGAACAATGAAACGAGATCGTTGGCATCTTTGCATCTTACCACCATCTCTTACAGGCAGCGCATATTACTTGAATCAAAGAGCGTAGGACACAATTACATACGTGCGCACTTATGGTTGGCCTGATCTGTTTTTACGATGACATGCAATGTTAAGTAGAATAACTTCAAGATGAGTATAAAAGTTTATTCACAGATATGATCTTAGAGTATTTCGAGTAAAATTATTAAAACTAATAGGTTTTTTAGGTCAGTTATGGTAACGATGTTAGGATCATGCTCACAGTTTGATTTAGAAAACCAATAAATTCGCAGAGACTTGACAATGCTAGAAAAAGCAAATGATCTAATATACAATGTTCCCATGTAAAACGAGTTTCGGATTCGTTGGGTTGAAAATATGTTCGAGCTAACTAGTACCGTCTCCATGAAACCGAGTTAAGTTAACGGTTATGTTATTTTATTTCGACAGTTTGCCCACTTTCAAGTTTAATTTTAAAATAATTTTACTATAAATTTGTATTTCACTAATTTACTGAGTTTTCATTCTAAAATACACGTAGAAAATAGTGACAGATAGAACTATTCGTTTCCGTAATACGGATTTAACGAAATTCAACTAACATGTAAACGTTGGAAAAAAATGGAAACCATAATCACCAGTATTGACACAGGTTTTAATAGTCTTTCTACTCTCTATTAGAGAAGGTCCTTCTAGCTGTACGTCGACTAGTTCAATCGGATTTACGTTGACAAGCCTGATTTTCACATGGCCGGATTTTTATCTTTTACGTGCATTAATAGAGCAAATACTCAGTTTAACGTTTACGTGTTTTTATAATTATCCTTATTTTTGATCTCGCAAAGTGTTGCTTTCAAACAAGTGACACATACAAATTTATTTTCGCTTTTCTGGTAAATCCTTATTTGAATTTTAAACATGTTCAGCATTTTATGCACTACGTAAGTGAAATTCGTCTTTTTAGTTGGAGACATGTTACGGTTAAAGAGTGAAATCGGTAATTGTGCAAAATAAAAATAGAAAAACCCTGTTTTACTGTTTCGAAATCTATTTCAAGTGGATGTCCTTATTTCCAAAATGATTCACCTTTCATCTTATGGATTATATTTTATGTGCTTCGCTAATATAATCGGTAATAATTGAGACTTCGGAGAAGTATGAAAAATACGGGAATTTAATTTTTTAATTTAAAAAAATATTCACACATGTACCGATTTTTGTATAAAATATCTTCACAACTTTGGAAGCATCCAAAAATCTTTTCAGGTTCTATGTTTTAGCAGTGATAAATTGATTAGAATGTCCACCACCCAAAGAACTTTTGTTTTCGATACGCAATGTACATGATTTATGTCAAATTATTTAAAATACGATGTTAAACTGTACACATTTCACATTCTAAATAACAAATTTTAAAAAAGTTTTCGTTTCGTCTTTCAAATATCTAAATATGTATGTACCTACACATTAAATTAGGGACGAGCAGAATGATAAATTATTGAAGTAATTTATTTATTTTTTTTCAGAATTTAATCCTAAAATGTTATTAATGTCTTCTTCATAGAAAATCTTTTTTTTTGTCGTTGTCGTTACCCAGAACGAAAATGAATAAAAAAAGGAAAGAAAAAGATTATTTAATGTCACCATAAAAAATTCAGTATATAAAAATGTTTATAACTAGAAGAAAAATACTGACAATTTATGTATGTACGTACATTGTACATTATATATCTATATAACATAAGAAAAGTTACATAAACGTATATACATTAGGACACATATATACACAGTACGTACAGTGTGTCATACGAATATAACAAATAATTCTAAATAAAGCAAACCAATAAAAAAAATTCCAATGTGTAACAGCACATAACTTTCTCATTACTTGGCACGTACTATATGTACCTTGCAAATTACATTATCAAATTTCTTTATTATTTTGTATCGGCTTACTCCTAGCTCTAATACACTACACATGTCATGTTACAGTACCTCGGTGGTTCATATTTATCGGTTTATCGGTTGTTCATTTTTAAGGACAAAGTTGATGGTAAAGAAAATGAGATCACAATATGGCCCTATATTTGTTGGAAATAATGAAAATACAGTAAGGAAAAACCATGTTACGATTTTTTTAGAGACGCTATAATTTTTATGGCAAACATTTTTGTTCAAAAAAGAATTTCAATTGTTTGAATAAATTCTATACCGCCAAAATTATTATAATAAAATCATAACAGTATAGTTTCTTAAAATAAAAAAAACTGTGCTAAAGTCAAATATCTCTTTGGTACCTGGTGTTAATGTAGTTCTGCCAAAAAAAAAAACAATATGTCCTAGAAGAGTAGTAAGCTGTTAATCAAGTGTACAACATGGGTACAGTGTACAATCGCAGAAATAGTCCGCTATTTTTAATGGTATTTGTTTTCGATTGTTCGTTGCCGCGTCTTCTGCTCAGTCTAATTTTTCTCTTTTATAAAGAAACAGGAGCAAACCCGATTGAGGTGGTAATTCAAATGGACCAATTAATATTGCATTAACTATTCCCGTCGACATGTCCACTTGAAAGAGATGATGAAAATTAAAATACCGCTCAACTTTTTGAATTACACGAGCCCAATAATGCAAATTGGGTATGTTAAATATATGTCCACCCTTTTAAAGTCTGTTTCATCGTTTCATAATATGTTGTTAAACATAATATTTTTATTTTTGTTTTTTTTTTTGAACAATTTATTGATTTGTTTTAATAATAATTTAACTCTAAACATGAATTCATTCGTGTTTAAATTAGAGAAAAAAAACTCTACCGGCACAAATTATATATTACAAACACAGCACCACTTTGTTACGTCCGCTAATACTGTCTAGAATAAATTAAAAACCATAAAGAAAATTTCTGCTATCAGCCCAAATGTGGGTCGTTACCAACCCAAGTGCATACCTCTGGGATTCTTATGTGGTTTGAGTGTGCCTTAGATAAATATGTTTTGATGTTCACTAGAACCTATTGAACTTGATTTGTTATCATATTATGTTTGTGTACTATCTACAAGTGTGGGTAATGTAATTTATTTATTGTACGCCCAACTTACTTCAGTGCACTCCAGTGGCCCTATTCTGGCTTTGCCTGGGAATAGCGAATTCGGAAAAATATTTTCATAGCATTTTTGTCTAAATTGTATTTTTCTGGCCTACTGAGGGAACATGATTGGTGTTAATATTTTCGAAACAAAGTTAAATGGGAAAATATTTTTTCCTAAAAAATTTTGTGGAACAAAAGTTTGCCAAATCACTTTGTTTTGAAATTTTTTGCACTAAACTTATTCTTTCAGTAGGCCAGAAAAGTATAATTTTAACAAAAATGCTATGAAAATATTTTTCCCAATTCCCTATTCCCAGGGAAAGCCAGAATAGGGCCACAGTTGCGCTAAATACTTTATGTGGCAATTACGGTTCGTTTCTACACTACGTCACGCAATAGCTTTTATTTTTGGTAAGTAGGATCAGTTGTTTTGATTTGACAGAAATTTTGTTTATGCGAATAGTAGCCGTATTTTGTTGAGAATTAAAATATTACAATAGATGCCAGTTTTCGAATAAGCAATGTTTGTATTCTAATTTATCATAGTAAACGAAAATTGTTCATCATAGTTGGCGTATTTATCTGTAGTAAATTAAGGCTAAAGTAGAAATAGATATCGCCCAAATCGGGTAAATGAATATTTTTTGAAGATTTTTCATTGTAGGATTGTTTATCTATGGCTTTTAGGAGGGTCAAGCCAAAAACTATTGAACGTTTTTCACATTTTTCGGGAAAGTTTATACAATTTCAATTTTTTTAATATATAATAATGACAAGTATTTTAGATTTTGATGTTGGAATGGTGAATTTATGGTGAAATCTTCAAATTTTCCACGAATATTTCGAAATTTCCCATAGTGTTTCGAAATATTTTAAAAAGTATAACTTTTGATATTGGGCTATGATTTGATAAAACTCAACATTTGAGCGTCGTTTTGTTAGTCGTCATTTTGTGAGTTAATTTTTCTATAGAAATAAGTATAGGTTTTTCCTTTTCCGAAATTTTCCCGAAATTGAGAGCAGCAGTCTCCATCCTCTAATGTATAACATGAATTAAAATAACGTAAATGTAATTTTTACCTGTTACATGATAGTGTAATTCAAATTTTTATAATCAAAATTAAGATTTGATAAACTAAAACTGCACATTTGTTATTGAAAACTGAAGAGAAACTGAAAGATTTCCTAGGAAATGTGATGATTTTTCCGATATTTTTGGCTTGCACCTCCTAAAAACGATAGATACACAATTTTTCAAAGAAAGGAGATGTATACGTCATCTTCACTTACGCCTAATAAATTCGAGTTTGCTTTATATAAATCAAAAATATTGAAGTTTTATGTAAATCGAATTTGAACGATATAATTACTATTGATAAAGAAGCCTATGTGATAAAAAATTTTCTTTTGCTACAATAAATTCAGATACAAACACTTCTAATTCGAAAACTGACCTCTAATATTTTAATTCTCAGTAAAATACGGCTATTATTAGAAAATTTCGCTCTTTTTGAGGCTGCTGCGGTCTGCAGATTAAAATAAGTAGAATTCAGTGAATGTTATTAAATAAATTTCTCACCCTAGTGGTAAAGGGTGGTTCTTCAATACACGACTTTCCTAATGGTAAATTTCTTTAAATTTTTTATTTTGTTGTTAGCTGGTTTGGTATTTCGTTATATGAACTTATTCGTTTTAGTGCTTGTAGTTTGTGAAGATCAGCGGTTTATGGCATTCTGCCGTTTATCTCGCATACGTATAGCATACGCATAGCTAGAAAACAATGTGCATGGGATTGCATGTATGATTTTGCATAGCTAGAGCGGGTAAAATTTCATTATGAAACTCAATATAATTAAAGGGTTTCATATAGTGTTCTCATTAGGGCCTCGGATGTGGATGATGAGTATTACGATTTTTTTCATTATATTTTGCGCGCTTTTTCTTTCAAAATATATAATATCCAAATAAAATTAAATTTCTTAGCATGTCGCCTAATCCGAGATGAGACGATGAGATGGTGGACCTCAAATTGCATAAACCAACCTGGTTTATCTGCAATTACTATAACTTCAATAAAAGTTGGCGAAATTGATTCACCTTGTTCCAATGGTTTAAAGACTCTGACAATAGTATTATGAAATGTCTAAATGAAAAAACTCTAATTTATTTATTTATTTATTTATTTAGGAATTCCAATTGGGCGACGCACAGACAAAGTCCAATTACGCGTCGCCTCTATCTTACAAACAAAGCTAAGAAATATAATAATAAAAAATATAAATAAACGAAATAATAAGAATAATAATTATAATACTACGATATACAAAATATAAAAAATTAAAAATTAATTTTTACTCGAATACAAATTGAAAGTTTGAAAGTTAGTCAGGAGAAAATGAAGTTAAAATTAAGTTAATAGTGGACCGCTTAAAATACATATATGGAAGTCACTAACCATTTTTGGTTATCTAATATAGATACTTGGTGCGTGTGATTAAAGAAGTTGAATGACGACTTGCGCGGAACACCTATGTCTGTAGGCAATCTAGAAGAGATCATTGATGATAATCATGCTATTGTATCTACTTCGGTCGGAAGCGAACATTATGTTAGTATTCTATCATTTGTCGATAAAGATCAGTTAGAACCAGGATGCTCGGTGTTACTAAATCACAAAGTGCATGCTGTGGTAGGAGTATTAAGTGATGATACTGATCCAATGGTGACAGTGATGAAATTAGAAAAGGCGCCTCAAGAAACTTACGCTGATATTGGTGGTTTAGATAACCAAATTCAAGAAATAAAGGAATCGGTTGAACTTCCTCTAACACATCCCGAATATTATGAGGAGATGGGTATAAAACCCCCAAAAGGTGTTATTCTTAAATGAGAATAAATGAGACGAAACACAAAATAAAAATGTACAACAAACTATTAAACTCAAATTTATAACAGACACAATATATATATATTTTTTAATTAAAAATAATTAACAAACTAATGACACAAAAAAATATGAAACCATTAATATTCTTGGTTGGGTTGGTTTAAATGTCAAATTTTACTATATATAATAATAGACGAGTGGACTGACAATTTAATGAACAGGTACATTAATGTTTCACTTTATGCCCTTGTTGAACGTGAGCTGACAAAATAAGAAGTGTTTATTTTAGGGTTGATCTAAACCAAAGGAAAATGCACTGTAGAACAAACAAAACATTATGAGGAAGCAAACTGAAAGAATTTCAGGTTGAAAAAGAAATATAATCGATCGACGAGTTCTAAAATTATACCTCAGCTTTGTCATAACAACAGTCTTCACTTAGCAATAACAGATATTTGCATTAGAGGATGCAAAAAAAGCTACAAAGAGAAAAAGTCGACACTCTAAATTTGATTGAAAATTTCAATAAATAATCAGAAGCTTTCATCGCACCAGACAACCCAAATCCTAAGAATTGCGATTAAAGGGGGAATCAACAGCCAAAAAAATTGTTCCAGAACTTGATTTGCTAGTTGATATCCATCCCATTGACAATGAGAAGCAATATATCAACTTAGTTGAGTTACATAAAGCCGTTATACAAGCATGGGAGCAATTGCCGAAATAAAATTGCCAGGATTGGTTAATTCCATGCCAAGCAAAATATTTTAATAAAAGTGAGTGTTATACTCATTACATTATTAATTACATGATTATTTGCAAATATTTTTATTTTTATTGAAATTATTTTATTTTAAAATCACTACCTTTAGAATTTCACAGCTCTCGCTAATTGAATTTATTATAACTTAGCAAAAAAACAATACCATTAAAATTATGTTTTCATTTTAAAAAGTATATATTGATATCCCAATTAAAACTAATAATAGATCAAGTTCAAACTTTAAGGCATACTTTCATATCAAAAAAATTAAGGGAGGCTTTAATTCTGTTTCGCGGAGTGTATATTGTCACTGCTTGTAATTGCAGTAAAGGAGCTCAGTAAAATTTCTGCAACACTTTTGAATGCGGAAGGTGTTAAAATTTGTATATGATAAATTAGAGGAATTTGGAATATACATAGTAGATATCATTTAAGATTTGTTAATTCTTCTAATATTTTTAACAGGAAAATACGACGTTCTAATAAATAATTTGAATATTCCACAAAAAGTGCTTGCATTAGCAATGGAAATGTTTCAAATATTAATACGTCTGACGCGAATGACGGGAATAAAATATTCAATTTGAGAATAACTTAGAAGTATGAGTGATGAGAGTGAATTCTCTAGAACATCATACGAAGTTTCACTGCAGCAGCAACTGGCAGAGGCGAATACTTCAATAACATACACTGGTGATGAACAACAAAATTAAGATTTCACAATCGGACATTTAAAGAGTTTTTCTCAGGTTGAGTAAAAGAAGAGGAACAATAATCTTGATATTTTGTTTAATGCGCTGCTAACGATCAAAACAACATCTACAGCAACGGAACGTGTTTTTTTCGGTCCTCACAAGGACTAAAATTAAAACTCAGCTTAATTTCTAAAATTTTGTGGCGATAATATTTTAAACTACATGATTTTAAAGATGAAATAAATGGAAAAATTTCAAGTTCCTATTTATCGAATTTGATTTTTTGTAATGATTGAATTATTTATTATTTTTATTTGAAATATTAGGATATGTATATTAACAATTATGGATTACAAAAATCCAAACATTTTGTATAATTTTTTCAGAATAATTCAAATATTTGGATTATTTGAATATTCTGATTCTTGATATTCGAATAGTTACAAAAGTCAAATATTCGAATACCTTAGGTGCAACTGTTTCCTTTCTAAAATTTGCCCCTATGCGATCACTGAAGTACCGAGGATTCGGTGTCGATCTACACTTCCATGGGTCGAACTTTGTTATGTTGGATCCGATTTTCAATTCAAGCCATATATTTAATAATGTTTCTCCCGTGTTCGATTTTAATTTGTCTAGATACGAATTTAAAAGGGTCATAAAAAATTGTTTACTCAAACTTGAATTATATAAAATTGAATTGATTTTCTAAATATCAGATACAATAATATTGTTGGCTAAATAAATAAATAAATCGAATTGTGTTAAGTAATGGAGAGCTTTTTTGTGCGCTACGACTGGAATATTTAACATGACGTAAGTTATTTATATGTCCATGTTTTGTTATTTTCAACCATAGGTGTTACGACCTTTATTCCTAATATTTTAAACAAATGTATCTTCTTGTTTATCGTTTAAAATTTGTGAATCAAATTTTGACTAAATCCAGAATTCCATTTTTTCAAATCATCCTTGGTGGTATTAACCATCTTGAATTGTAATTGTTTAATTTTTTCAGTTATTATTTTCAAATCGCTTGCCTTCTTTTTTGTTGGTTCGTGGTCATCAAGTTAAAATTACTGCGTTGAATCTATATACTTGTAGCCTTGGAGCTATCTTCTGCAAGAAGATGGTCGTGGCAGCGTCATTTTGTTGATGAACAATTTTATTGATTCACGATTGGAACGTAATATATCACCAATTGTTTTTGTCACTATAGTACTGAAGGGAAATGCAATATCCGGTCTTCTAGCAAAGCTGTTTGTTTATCATTTACCAGTGGTAAAAGGGCAAGCACAATTGACATTTGGGGTTTGCTAAACCAAGTAAAGCACTTTATCAATGAACCACAAAATGTAAAGCTAATTGCTCGTTTCCAAAGTTCCTCGTTTCGATTCTAGCATTAAATGGTCGTTTGAAATTTCGGTTTTGAACAAATACATAATTGAATCTCACTAGCCATCTAGTTCAAACCAATTAAAATGAGTAGAAAATAATAAACACGTTAGATGGCTACTCTTCAAGCTTCTCAATTACCAATTTCGAGGCAACCAAAAAATCCACAAATAGAAAGAACTTCACATCACTCCTTCTCATAGTCGATTCACAATTGATATATATTTTCGACACCATGAGAATCAAAAAATTTAAATTTAAAGCTTAAATTATTGTTTAAAAGTAAAACTAAACTTCTTAAGCCGCTAGAACTGAACCCATTTACAGAAATATGCTTTTTACAGGCAAATAGTTTTATTTTATTCATACCCGTTCCGTTAGGGGTTGGATATGTTCGCTCTCAACTTTTCGTCATTTATTTATATTTAAATCTTCATAGAAATAGCAAAGTACCTTTCATCATTTTTTAACAAACAATTATTTATTGGCAAATTTACCAACTTTTTAGGACCTGATGTTTTTTACACATGCACTTATTTTCATGTGCTCAGTTTTGAAGGCCAACAGAAAGGCATCCCAGACTCAAAATTATGAAACGATAACCAAATCTTGAGATCAATAAAAAACTGAAATGCTTGCACGACTATACACGGCTTTACTTACTTCGTAATTGTAACTTAAAAATTGGTATACATTTATAAGGAAAAATGAATGTAAGGTTTTA
Source organism: Nephrotoma appendiculata (assembly GCA_947310385.1). Taxonomy (NCBI): domain Eukaryota; kingdom Metazoa; phylum Arthropoda; class Insecta; order Diptera; family Tipulidae; genus Nephrotoma; species Nephrotoma appendiculata. The sequence goes on from OX371225.1 coordinate 90,653,647, forward strand.
TTATTTGGTGAAAAAAAAATTAAAATAACAAGAACAAGGGTTAAATTTTCGAATTTAACAAAAAATTTAAATAAAAACTTGTGTATGTATGTGGTCGGGTTTTAAGGAATACTTCATTCATCACAAAACCCTTGTTTTATTTTTTTTCTGTACGGAGGAAAAGAAAATATAGAACACATTATACAGCAACAACGGCAGAGCAAAAAATTCAAAACAAGAAAGATTAGATATGGCAAAGAAGGATATATAATTTTATACATACATACATACGTACATTTTTTCAATCCGATTTTTTCCGAATGGAAGGAGGTGGTTTTCCTTTTTATTTTTTTGAGGAAATTTACTAGAAGTTTTATATTTTGTTTTTATCATTACTAAGAATGGGTGAGAAATTACAGGAATATTAGAGGGTGGAAATATATATTTTAATAACAACATAAACATGTGTGAGTGTGAATAGACGAAACCATCAAGCAATTTATTTTACCAAGTCCGCCATTTTCATATTAAAAATTCCCCATTTTTTTAATTACTGTGTAGTGAGGGTGTTGTTTTAATTTTCTTTTGCTTGTTTTATTTTTTGTTGGGCAGCTGAATATTGTTGGTTTTTAGATTAGAAATGGTAGAATAAAGAAATATCTTCTCATACTTTATGTATATGGTTTTATGTTATTCTGGTTTTGTTGTTGCTTTTATACGAAAATGTTTTAAGGAAAATTTATTTGAATGTTTAGCTTTTTCATATAATTTGCTCAAAATGGTTTTTTTGTACATATTATTTTGAATCCCATGCTTGTGTAGTTAAAGTCTTAGTCCTTAGAGAAATGGGGCTGTCATTAAAACATTAAACCATTATAATAAATATTTTTTTATTGTTTCATGTGAAGGATATAATGTACATGATACTGTTTTAGGCGTGTCTGTCGAGTAAGGAATTATCTTATGAGGATATCGTGTAAATTTATTTGCTAGACATTAGAGCCACTTAGCCATTAGTAGCCACTGGTTGTTTTACTTTGTCACAATTAAGTTCGAATAAATAAATAAATGCAATATTTTATGTTATTTGGCTTTGAGATTTTTTGCTTTTCTGATAAATTAGTTTAAATATTTTGTATAAGTAGGGGCTAATTAAGCATAAGCGGATATATTGTTTGCAGACTTAGTTTTTCATTCCAACACCAATTTTGTTACTGAAAAGTTTTGTTCATTTGTGCGACCGAGATATTTTGTTTTTTCGCTAATTATACGAAATTGTACGAAATTTAAACTTTATTTAAACGTTTCAAATGCATAACCAGAAATGAACACAAAGAAAAACCACAAAACTTACAGCTATGTTATTTTTTTGTTTACCTGCTTACTTGTTTTTCGAGTTTGATTCTGTGCGGTTAATAATATAACTTCCTTTAAACAAAATGATCTGATTTTAATAAAAAAAACCACCTAGCCTAATCATTAATTGCGAATAAGCAATAATTTTGAGGATTATCATATTATGATTATTTTTAATATCATCGAATTTATCCCAAGTTTCTCAAAATTCAATAAAAGGGGATGCTCTGTAGTGTCTAGATTAAGATTATTAGGAAGCAATGATGAAAATCATCCTTTATTTCAAGAGTGTGAAAAAAAGATTCGTAACACCAGACAAAAATCCATTAGCAATATTCTATAATAATATACAAACCATAAACTATCAAATTTTGACCTTATTATTCTATATTAACTATACACCCCTATGTTTATAAGTAACTACCAGAGTTAAAAAGTATCCGCAATTTAGTGGGCGCGTTCAGAACAAACAGTTGGGAACAAACTGAGTGAAATCGCGGCTAAATGATTAGCAATTTTAAATTTTCAAATCAAATTGTTGATGACTTCACTAATCATGATGTGGTACTTGAAGTTACCTAATGAATGAAATAAAATCAAACTAAATTTAATTGTCTGTGAGCAAAGCAATTTCGGGCCGCTGAAGTCATAATAATGACTCACTTATCAGAACATGGGGCTTATTTTGATGAGCGATATGTCTGAGGAGAATCATATATAACAATTCTGAGATAAGTAATACGTGACAAACTTTTTTGCTTTTTACTGTGTTGTCTGAAGTCATATGCTGCTTAACGTCATTGTTGTTGTAGTTGCAATTTCTATTTCTCCTAATCGCGCGAAAATGACAAACATCGAAGGAAGTCGCGTCATTTGAAAAACTAAAGTAACATGTTATAAAATAGTCATACAGTTAATTATACAGGGCGAGTTTTAACATCGAAGATGTTTTTGGTGTCGCATTATATAGAAAAATGCAACGAAAAAATGTGCCAAGAATATGCAACACATACCAATTAGTGAGCGTAATATACAAATAAAAATAAAAAAAATAAAGTAAATAGGAAAGAACCAAAACACGCTGTTGCGCCGAAAATCAATTTTTGGGCTCAAACTTTTTTATTTTCTATTTTTAGGCCTATATAAATACAAGTACTCTAGCCCAAAACAAATCAGTAGGCATTAAGCAAAATTTCAAGCTCCTTAAATTTTTAGCCTTAGGCTCAAACTTTTGATTTTTTCCAAGTTGTAACCCCCTTTCGTTGTAACAACAAATAAGGTCGTGTAATTTTAATTAATTTAACTAGTTTTGATTTTGCATTACAATAATCTGAATAATATTTAATTATAAATCAATAAAAATATTTTTTAGGAAAATATTGTACACTATTGAAGAAGTGTTCGATAGGATGATAGTAAATTGTGAGTTTCGACAAAATAAACGGGAGGTGATTACATTACACGCTGAACGGTATCCAGATCGCCGACACTTTGGAAGTTATATATTCATTCGGTTTAGCAAATCAGACTCGAGATGAAATTGTTGTAGATGTACTAGCTGCAGAATCATAAGATTTTCACATATCAACTCCAAACATTGCACGATATAGAGAAATACCTCAAACAACAGTCACCCGTATTTTTAGAATCAATTTTGTCATTGGACTAGTCAGCGAATTCTGTCATTGGAGTGGGCAAAGTGACGGCAATATGAACACGAATAACTTACTTATTGGAGCGATTTTTTCCCAAAGGATCATCGAATCTAACTTGAATAGACTTTTAATGGGAAAAAGTGAAAGAGCATATTTTGATCGGCCTACCACAGCAGAAAATATCAAACAAAGAATCAATTTTTTTTTTAGATATGTATTTTCAGAAACCGAATTGGGGCAGATCATATAAATTTGAAAGACGATTGTAAAAATGCTTACAAATAGCAAACTTGCCAAAGAAATGGCAAACTTGTTGAACTTATACTAACACAATTTAACGAACCCCCTTTTCGTTTTTATTTTATTTTAGGTGCACCTAAATTAAAAAATTTCTTACTGAATCGAGAAGCCATTGAATTTAATTAATTTTATTTGGTGATAAGCGTGAATTCCACAGTGAAACAATTTTTTTCATTAAAATTAATACGAGATAAAAATATAAATCCTTTACTTGTTAGAAAGAAACAAAAGAAAAATTTCAGTAAAATTTACGCCTTTTGATGGCAACATTTGTTTGTCTTTGTCACTGTAACGTAATTTTAATATTTATACTCTCCTCTTTTCGGTTTCTCAGTATATTTTACTGAAAAAAATTGTTTCACTGTGGAATCCACACATTAGAAAGAAACACAAAAAAAATTTCAGTAAAATTTACTGCGAAAAATGTTGCCAAAATAAATAAAATGTATTTATTTATTTATTTTTAGCAACTTAATCACAACAGTGCATTAAAAATCTAACTTTCATCAATATCTTAAAAAAAATTAATTTCAAGGTCAGTAGAGGTCAATACTAAACGTCCCTCTCGAATCTGAACAATGGTCATTATAAGTGATTTTCTGCTTTTGCACTGTTTCTGAAATCAAAGCCTGGCATTCAGTAAAAACTAACCCTGTAACTATAACTTGACTCACGTTAGTCTTCAGTCGTGGACATGGACGCGCCATTTAAGAAACTGACGTGACTTATCATATATTATTTATTTGACCAAAGTTTAATCATACAGTCAATGGAGAGCGCGTAGCACAAAGAGATAATGCGACAACATCACCATCAACGTAAAGCAATCGTTGCTTAGGTTAATACAAATTTGGGTGACCGTCCATCGGCATGCTGGCATGCCTCATCCAGCAGTAATTCCACCTTCCAGCAGCCCTGTAAAATGGATAGGATTTAATGAACTAAATATCCTCACTAAAATAACCCAGCCAAATAATTCCAGAAAAGCGCCAGAAAAATAAAAATAATAAATTAGTCATATAAGCAAAATCGACAATAATAATTTTCCTGTATGACGTCCATAAAAATAGGATCATGATTAAGGTGTATGTTCGCACATTTCCTACTGCATTGTGACTGAAAATAGACATGTTTCGTAATTTTGGCCAGAGTTATATTTTGACTGAAATTTACAATATATATGTTTTACTCTTAGGCTTGGAATTTTGGGTGTGGAATTTTACTTTTGGAATTTTGGGTTACGGTAATTTTCCCAAAACCAACAAGAAATTAGTTTACAATGGTCACTTCCAGAAATGTTGTTTTTGAGGAATGTGTTAAATATTTTAAACCGTGCATTCTGAAATTTTTAGTTAAAGACTCTGCAATCAATTCAATTAAAATATGTGATCATACTTGGTGAAGTTTTACACCTAAACTCATTTTTAAATCTCAATTCAATCCCAATCTAATTTTATTAAAATTCATTAGAAAATATATTTTAAAAAACAGCAATCTGAGACACCTGGGGGCCAATTGTGGTCGAAAATTGACTCATCGAGTCAAAAATAACCGGAACATATTAGTATTTGTAAATGTATGTGTATGCGAATCACGCCATATTTTATTTTCAACATTTGTTTTGTATTGACATTTAGTTCAATTTGCTCATATATATAGAGTGTTTCATGCGTAAGAATAAAAAAAATTTAAAATTATAATTAAGTTTGTTGAATGTGAAAAGTGTTTTCTTTTATACCATTGAAATACTACGAGCGAAAATTAAAAACAAAGAGGTACAATGAGTACTTGCGCGATACGCTAGATCCGTTTAATATATTCGACCGATGGTAAGTTTAATAAAATTTTCATTGTTTATTACATCAAAATTTAAAAACATGTCAGTTATTCTAATATAAAATAATGTTTTTATCAGTTTTATAGATAATTATCGTCTTCCGAAACAAATTGTGCACGAACTGATACAAAAAATAAAACCATTTGTCAACGAACCGGACAATTCATTAAGAATACCACTTCATTTAGAAGTGCTTTGCACGTTAAATTTTTATGCAAGTGGCAGCCATCAGCGTCGCGTTGGCTTGGATGCTTTTGCCATTATGAGCCAGAGCAAAGTGTTCTTTAGCGTGACGCGGATTAGTCGAATTATAAGCATTAAACTGCCCCGGCAGCATGTGTGTTTCCGTCGAATTTAGCTGCAACAAACATTAAAAAACAAGAATTTCTTGAGAAATTGTGCGTACCTGGTATTATTGGTCTGATCGACTGTACGCATATTCCGATCACCAATATTAACAATAGAACTGAATATGCTTACGTAAATAGGAAAGGATTCCATTCATTGAACGTTCAAGCCGTAAATAGATTTTTTTTATTCTTGTTTACTTGGAGCTATAATTTATAAAACATTTTATTTACAGATTTGTGATTTAAATTTAAAAACCCTTACTGTGAATGCGAGGTACCCTGGATCGACATTAGACTTCCACATATGGGATGGGAGTAAAATAAAAACTGTAATGCAACGGATCAATAGAGAAAACCACAAGTCATGGCTTTTTGGTAATATAATAATAATAATTTAATAAATGTTACTTAGTGGAACATAATTCTATTAAAGAAGACAGTGGGTATGCATTGAAACCCTATATGATGGTTCCATACTGTAGGCCCAACTCCAACGAAGAATGCAAGTTCAATGTAGCTCACACCAAAATTCGCAGTGGTGTAGAGCGTTATTTCGCTGTCCTAAAAAATAGAGTTCGCTGTCTGAAAACTGCTTCAGGACATTTACACTATTTGCACGAGAGAGCGGCTCACATTATATATTCATGTGTAGCACTACACAATATTTTAATTGAAAACAACTATCCCATCGAGGAAACTGATGAGGCAGCCGAAGAAGACTAAGTGCCAGTTAATAATGCAGACGAGGATGATTCTGGAGAAGAAAACCTACATGAAGGTATTAATAAAAATAGAATAAATAAAAATAATTTTAATTTAAGGCCTCCTCTCATTTATTTTTTATTTAAAATTTGCCTCAATAAATCTACCGACTCTTGCTGTAATTGAAGGGACCGGATAACCGAGGCTTCAGCTACATTATCCTATTTAAAAAAAAAATTTAAATCACGTACGAATATAATACTTTTCATAGACAATACTTATATTTCGTGGATCATCTCCTTGCCGTAATGCTCTGGGAGGCAAAACTTCTGCGATTCTTTGGTGCCGTAGTCTTGCTCGTCGAGCTCTAACTGACACGCCTCTATCATTCTGCCTTTGAGGTCCGTTTGCGATGGAACATCCAGGGTGTGATGGCGGTGGTACCGATGTTTCTGTTACAGATAATGTGGAAGAAGAGGATTGGTTTGTATTTTGGTAGGGTTCTATTTCAGATGATGAGGTCTGAGGTGGTGGAAAAAATATAGGAGGGGAGCAATTGAGCACGGAAGAAGTATGTTGTGGTGCTAAAATTAAAGACGATATGGGAATGGGAGAAAATGCAGGGAGAGTGGTCTGTAGTTTTCGGACTCAGGCTATTAAATAAAATAAAAAATAAATTTTATATAGGTACATACATTATAGGCACATTTAATTTACCAATCCAACTTCATTAATATTATAAGCCCCGTCTAAATTCTCCCTCCCACAAATATTACTTAACGCCCTTTTTCAAATCTTGCCATGCCTAAAAATAAAAAATGTATTATTTATTGAGTTTGTAAAAATTTCAGTATATAATTATCTTACCCGTTTCCACTGTTCCACACTTTTAGGATATGTCGATCCATTATTTAATTGAGCGCTTATTTCGCTCCACGGTTCAGCTCTTCGACAATTTCCGTTATCGGTACCAAATCCGAACAGTTCGGTAAAATTTGTTTCGACAAAATCGGTCAAAATCCTTTTTTGTTTTATGGTTATTCTATTCTGTAATTAAATTATTATAATAAAAATTGATTATAAAAATTATAACGTTTAAAAAAATTTAAAACAAAATCCGATACTAGAAAAAGGGACTTCCCCAAAATTCCATTAAAATAGAAATATTTCAATAAAATTTTTGCAAATTAAATAATTTTCTTTAATATGTTTGTCTTTATTATTACTCGTATTATACTCGGCACGTCAACGAACCATAAGTGAAATAAGTTCGTACATGTAACCTATAAAATCAATCAATAACGCTGAAAACAATGAAATGAAACTAAGCGAGTTTTAAAGAAAATTAAAGAAAATAGTTTAAAAAACAAAAAATGGGCATCTAAAGAAAAAAAACTTTACTTGAGAAGAACAGATTTAAAGCCGTAGAACTATTTGTGTTTAATAAAAAAAAACATAATTTTAAGCACTTTAATTTTATTAATTTGTGATGAAGCCTTTTGATTTTAATTAATAAAAAATCTATTTGAAATTTAAAAATTAATTTTTACTTCATCCCGACATCTCTTAGCTTCTGTTGCTCGGTGCTTCCTCATTATCATTCGTTACCATTGTAACCTCTCGTTCTATTTAAGTGTTAATACGCCAATACGCACATTGTATTTGATACACAGACACACTACACACATGATGCAGAAGGCAACAAACATTAACAAAGAAGACTTCATCACAATACGGTGTCTACTTAAACTCTAAATCACCAAATTATGAGAACAGGCTCCGAAACAGAATCATATATTTCAATATTAACAAAATTGATTCTTACAGCCCAATTATCATAGTCGTGTCACTTCATGTGAAGACGAATTATATAGCTGGTGGTGGATTAAGCTTAAAAATACAATATAAAACCATACAAGGATTTCATCCAACAATAAAAATGATATCACATTTAAACTGTGTGCACCGTTATTATTAAAATGATGCTAGTTTTTTACTGGCCTAATTATATTAATATGAGTTCCATCTTTGCCATCGTTCACTCCGGTGAATTCGGTTTTCTAAAAAAGGTCTTTTGTTTGACTGCTCGCCTTCCGATAAATGGAAGTTTATTTATTTCTCATACATAAACGTTTTCAGTATATCAAGTATTTCGGTTATTTCTTCTAAAATTGTAGATTAAGCCATGCCAAATTTAATAATCTTGAGGGCCTGTTGACAAGAGCTTTCTGCTTGAAATCTAAGGGTGCTAACTATACTTTTACTATCCTAGCCAAAACAGAACAATAATTTCAGCCATCTAGAAACCGAGTTCCAACATCTCTGTTTCTAGATGACTGAACTTGCCGTGTTTTGCCTTTAAATAAGTCTAAAGACTAATTAAATAAATCTAAGAAAAAAAATTAAAACAATATGTCGTAAGACAGACATTATTTGATAATACATTTTATTCAGCATGTCTAATGGAGTGGAATTTGATCTCAAACTTTTCCTGAACAAGTCAGCGAGTATTAATCCAACCGCGGAATTCATGTCGTAATTTGATCACTAGACCATTTAAAAACGAAGTTGTGCGCCTGTTAACGGTTTTGTATCTAATCTGTTTTCGCAATCAGGGGCGACATGTTGTACCATCACTATTTTCGACTTAGTTCATGTCTCAATTTTCATGAACCAATTAACATTCTATTTCGGGTAAACAATTATGTGTTTTATATCGCGATTTCAACCTCTTGATATAATTGTGAACTTTCTCTCTTTTCTATACATTTCGATAAACGTATCACGAAAAAATTATTTGATGATAAATAGAGTCTAATAATCTAGTAGTCTTAGAAATCGTAGAACAGAAATAGAGTAACGTTTTACGCGAATAAACTGAGAAGACATTAGAAAAAGCGTATTTTCGAATGAAATAGGCTGCCATTTTACTGAAAAATGAGACATGAACTAAGTCGAAAATAGTGATGGTACAACATGCCGCCCCAGAAAAAACTGTGGAAATATTTAACGATTAGTTAAAAAGTTATTCAATCAAAAGTGGCCATTTAAATATTTATACGCAAGCAACTATTTCCACGGAATAAAATATATTTAGTCAAATTTGCATTGATTTGTTTCTGATTACGAAACCAGATTGCATATAATACATTTAACTGGCGCGCAACTAACAGGCCGTTAGTCATTTTTTTACAACCGGGCATAAGAAATCTAATTATCCACTATAAAACTATTTTCGATATATTTTCTAGTTCATTTTTGTCAAGACAGGAGTAGGCTAGTTTCAGCTCCCAAAATAGGTTACTCCAATACCTATAATTCACCACATGTTTCCCATAAATAAAAGTATTAATCTCGAACTCCTTAAACTGTCATTTCAAGAAAGAGCCTAGCTTAGCGGCAATATTATCATGTTGTTCAAAGCTGATTCATGAGTTATTTATATTCCATCATTATATTTGTCCATATCGTAATTCAAATTATGTAAATGTTCATAACGACGCCAACTTTCTTTGCCTGTGAAAGTTGTTTATGCTTTAATATTTCAAGTGGAAGTGTAAATATCATCAAACGTATTAAATTATACTCTATACTTAACCCTTTATTTATACAACAAGACGTAAATAATTTATTATGTGCGTATTCATATAACCGATATATTAGATAATCCGTAATGGGTCGGGTGATCGGTGTTTCAACGCATCATATCTTAAAATTCATTTTTTCTTACTTTCAATTATGGAATTGCGAAAGTAAGAACTTGGTCTTCAAGAATGTATTGTTCTGCTTAACCAAATTTTTATTTAATCTCATTACACTCCTAAATATAAACAAAACATAATCGATTTACATTATCTCAAAAATGCAATGAACCTCTTCACTTTTAATCTAAACATCGTTTTCGTTTTAATCCTTTGATTATAAATTAACCCTTTCATTAATATCAAACAAAGTAAAATGCAAACCAAACGTATTCGATTTCATTTTGTTTACGTGTCTGAATAGATAATAGGGTATCCCGTATAGGAATACTGAATTTATATTCATTTTTATATATAAAAGGGAAAGGTTAATTGAGAGGTGAAATTAGGTGTATGCGCATCATAATAAAGTAGATATCATTATTACCAAATCTTTTATTTTTAGGGTTCTGCTGCGATTTAGGGTCCCAGTTAAGAATTCTGGTTTTCAACTAAAAATTGAACTCGGCACTTGCTGCCCTAATTTCGACTGTCCTGACGCAACTGTTTCCGAGAGTAGATTCCAATAACATTTAAAACATCGTTTTGAATGAAAATCAACTTTCCCTACATTAAATATTTATTTTAGGTTATTTTCTGTTATACAAATATCGAAAAGAATTCTTTTTAATTTCTGTTATATGGATATTTTGTGTACTTAATAATATTTAAATGAGTTGTTGAATTAGTATTATTATTTGTATGGAATAAGAAAATATTGAATTTCACTTTTTATTTGTTTTAATTTCATCTAATATTCATTCCAATTAATGTGTTCGTAATATTATCTAATCATATTTTCTAAGAGATATTTTTAACTCAAAATTTTGAATGAAAATATCTATAGAACGATGCTAACGTAAAATTTTAGTAACCCTAAAATAAATATTTGAAAAGGTTTAAACTTAAATTTACCCTATTGTAAGACTACAAATAATTCTGAATTGAAAACTGATTATAACTTGTCAACTGCATGATGTTTTGCTTGAATATCTTCCAAAACGATCAAAAAATAATAACCTGCTAGGTATCTTCAAGGGCGACCATTCGAATTACGAGGTTCACGTCCTGTCACTAATTTTTTAAGCTAGCAAATTTAAATATTAGCACCACAAAAAAAAAATCAAAAGAAATATTGTTCACTTCGGGACTTTCAAGGTCAACTGGTGTCGCTTGGTGCGATATCGATACATGGAATGAAAATGATGTCCCCTCGATGTTCTTTATAAATGATTATGCCTGTGGAGAATCGATACGGACAACATCGAACGATCATTCTTGAGTTGTCACACAGTCATTTTTGGAGATCAGGTTCCGAATCCGCCATAAATGTACCATCTTTCAACGCTAAGATATGTAGAAGAAGGGTTCATGGCGTTTGTTCATAAAGGAATTCAGCCAGATAATTTTTCACATCACTGAAATGTTCAGTAATGATGGAGTCTGACAATAAGGCATACGACTATCACGGGAAACTTTTCGATGACTTGATTGTTCAACACTAGTACATAGTCCCTTGTATATTGTTGATACAATTCCACGTTTTAACAATTTATCGATAGATTCAAAAAAAGAAAGTAATTTTGGTTTTGTCCTTGGGTCCCACCCAAGTTATAATTATCATGGTATTTTCGGATAAGTTACAGCGATTGGTGGCAAACTTTCGGTTCCAATATAAAGTAACCATTGGTAGGCTTCATTTTGTCTTTCGCTTCTGATGTCTCTGAATTTAAGTAGCGTTAGAACGATGGACTCAATATTAAACATGTTTCGTTTATGTCGGCATGCCTTCCTCTCGTTTGTTTCTCGTATCGTTCTTCATTAGTTTTCAAAGAAACAAATCAATTCAGCGAATACCATCTTTAGGTAGCATTTGGATTTTATCCATGATAAGCGAATTTACTGTCAATGGGCGCTTGAAGGTCCTTCAACATTTGGAATCGTGGTTAGTGAAATCAGACCCATATACCCACAAAACTTTTTTCATATGGGCCTAACGAACCAGCCGGAGCATAATAAATGTAAATGAATCCGATTATTTTGGCCATTTGTGGTGACATTTACAAAATTAACGCTTCGTCGACACGTTTTTCCCAATCATCATTATAAGAAAGCAAATTGAAATAAAATGCTGCCTTTAGAACTTGCTGCGCTCGATATATGAAGTAGAAGAAGTCGAAGGAAGAAATGTTCTTGATCGTTCAAACCAACGGTGAACATGCAAACTACCAGGCGAACTTCAATTTTACTATCACCTCTCATCGTTAAATTAGAAGAGCAGGGTTCATGTTGTACAGGAGTCGGTAAAATAGCTTGAAGTTCAACGGCGTTAGTAGCATTTGTGATATGATCAGCATGTCGGTGATACAGATCAGAGCGTATAATTGGTCTCTTAAATCCGAATAAAGTTAAAGTTGTTACCCTCAACTCGGCGATATGAGTCATTGATCCAAGAACTCATTCTTTAAATTGCAATATAGTATACTGATATTGTTTCAAATTCGTTGGCGAGTAATATTATATTCATCACATTGCCAATTCAACTACTATCCTTGTTATTCGTAAGGATCGCATAAAAGAGAACTAAGAACCTCAAAATAGCTCAATGCACCACCGCTTAAATTGAACGGGTTTAGAAGCTTCTTTTGCTTTTTGCGGTAGCAGCTGTTGAGCATTCTATCGGCAGCCGATTTCTTTGATTTTCGTGGACCTAATAAATTTAGAAAGCTTCATGGTATAGTCTTAAAACTTAATGCCACGGCGGTATTCCTGCCGCCCCAGTGGTAAAGTGGTCAGCATGCTTGCTCCAACGATCGGAGGTCCCGGATTTGATTCCCGGTGGTGAAGAGGAAACAATTTTCACGGCTGGTTTAGCATCAATGAATTAATCACTCATTATCCGAAATTAAAATATGATTATAAAACCTCACTTGAGGCGGCCAAATCCCTTGATGGGATATAGTACCAGAGAGAGCGAGAGGTATTCCGAAGGACAGAACCACAAAAAAATTCTTATAAGTGTTATAACACGGCCTAAGTGCGCAACTCTAAAATTATCAAATAGTTTATCCTAATCTAACTTCTTAGTAATTTAGTCTTGTGTAATTTTTTTGAACAGTTTTTCTTAAGTCAACGAAATTCTTTAAAGATTAATTAAATTTAACCTTCGGGAAAAATGTCGGCTATTAAACCGATAGGTTAAGTTAGGTTGTACTGGCTACTTATGCATAAATAGGCTGATGGTTTCTTGAGATTGCACAATACTGTACTCTTTTATACATTTATAGAAACCATTCTGAGTTATTTATGTATAGTGCAAATTGTCTCGCACTATACTGTTTTGGAGATCCAACTGGTCATTCGTATAGGCATCTGCCTACAGAAAATATCGATTGGGGCAAGGTGGAATATAACTTTATATAGGTGTCGTTCTTAGTAGCCGCAGCTAATACCCTTGCATGCAGTTATTTGCCGTTAATCCACATCCACATCCACATCTGCTGGCACATTTTGTGGCGATTAAAAGGGAATTTTGCATTACCTTACCTATTTAATCTTGTCTAATATTTTCGATAAGACAGCTATCGCCCACATAGCATTCCACTCCATCTTTACAGTTATTTATTAATAACCATATTCCAGATAAAGAAAGGTATAGCAGTGGCCCTGTAGTAATCCGGCTTACTCATATGATTGATTAATCTGCTTATAGAGGATAGTCCGAGTGCGAGTATACACGTCTAATCCTGTTTTAAGTGTTTTGAAAAGAAGGACGAGACAGTTAAAGGTCAGGCCGTTAGAGTAACACTTTGAATTACTTCAACTTTCTAGGAATATATGTTAGTTCTAAACAAACCATATGAAGATTATGTCTAGCCGAAGGAGATTAACCTTTCGAATTGCCCCACATTTCCATTGAAATGAACCGGTCTGGGCCGAATGATTTAAATAGCCTGAAGCCGTTTATCACCAAGAGGATTCGTTTTTTGCCAACATGTCTACACTAACATATGCCTATGATGCATTAGTATAGAAAATGTTCCTAATGTGAAAAGTATCGGAGATTTTTTCATTTTATCGCAGAACAGCCTCTTACACTTCCGTTAAGGTTCTTCTTGTAGGAGTTCCAAGGTAGAACTAATATCTTGATTTAAGTTTGCACCTGAACTTTACTAGAGGGTAGGGGAACGATTGCAGGTCTTGACGATAGTATTCATTATGCAGTCCAGTTCCCTTATTATCTTCGGGAGCTTAGGTACTCGTACCGATAAGATTTTTTCTAGCATTTCCCTATACTTACCGTTACCAGTTCACCCGGTCAAATAATTCAGATGACCTCCTGTGGTTAAAGCTATATCCAATATTTAAAGTTAAAATAAATAAAATGCTACCAACCACGATATGAAATTGGAAACTTACGTTTTCTTCTAAACCAAATACCAATTGGTACTCGTTGTACGAACATATTACCTATATGAATTAGTTCAAAAGTTTCGAAAATAGTTCTATCCTTTAGTGGGTTTTGCAAATTGACGTGAATGTGAAACATATCCACAGTTGAATGTCAAAACAGTCCTAGCGTTATAACAAGTCGAAAATCGACAAGTTAAAAAGATATTCACGATTAGTTCTGCATTTCTGAGAAGCTTCAGAGAAGTTCAATGCTTCGACCTGTTGATCTCCTGTTATTCGAGGTACCTACCTGTTATCAAAAAGGTATTGAGCTCACTCCATAGATTATTGTTTTCAGTATGATAAATAGAAGAGATTCATTATAGTTATTTCGTCAAATGTGTCTATTTGTACTTTTCAAATTTGACGATACGCCCAAAGAAGTCTCCGAATTATTCATAGTCTAATAGTTAAACCATAGAAAAATCAGTTTACCATAGATTTCTCATTTTTATAAATCAAGAAACAAAAATGAGTTGAGTAAAAAAGTTCTGATAATTCCAATGTCATTATTGTATTTGTGACTTGCAATGTAATGTCACAAATACAATGATGACATTGGAATTGTTAGAACTTTTTTACTCAATTCATTTTTATCGTTCGATTTATCAAAATGAGAAATCTATGGTAAACTTATTTTTCTATGGTTAAACTGTTTGGCTTCAGTATGCAACTATAAGAAAAATAGTTGTAATTATTTTGGTGTCTGCTTTTTCAAACATTTCCATCTAGCTCAAATAAATATACTCCTTAAAAAATAAAGATCGCAGTGACGATGGTGACTCTGAGTAATAATGTAAAAGCAAATCGACCTTTATCATTTCGTTTAGATAAAGTTCTCTTTGCATTAAGTAAACCCAACTGTTGGATTCGATTGTTTCTTCAGAAAATTTAAAGGCACTTCATCTGATTAAAATTTTGTTCCTACGAAGAAAACATTACCAACCATTTCTTCCCGTCAAAATTGTGGTTCTGGTTGTTATAGTTCACCATTTAAAACGAGACGCAAAAGTTACCAAAGTTAACACAGCTATGTTCAATTGCTTGCTTATAACATAAAACATGTATGATATCGAATGTGGACAAACTTTTAAAGCATCACTAATTGTTGTTCAGATGCTTGTGCTAAACTGTAGGTAAATACTTTTAGGCGAATACAAAAATTTTAAAATCATAACTAATTAAAAAACTGTTTAGCTCTTAGCTGTACTTAAAAACAAAGGTACGATGAAACACACAACATCCATAATATGGTTATCCATTCTCATGCTGCATACATTGTTTTTGTTTCATCCCTATATACTACTAATTTTATTCTTTCAAAAAAAGTTTTAATTTTTTTTTTTTTTTTGGAAAATTTACCTTTCCTAAAAAAAATCAAATTAAAATCTAAAATGAATGTGTCTAAAAACCAATTTAATTAAAGTAGTTTTCAAACTCCAAGAACTACACAAAATCGCCCAAAGTATATAAAATTTTCCAATTTTTTTTTTTTTTTTTTTTTTTGAAAATTATAAAGCTTTTCACAAATTTTCATTTTTGTTTTATTTTCTAAATTAAATAAAAATTTTCCTAATTATAAAAACAAAGTTTCCATTTTGTACACTACTTCTACCACTTTGGTTTCGAGAACAAAAAAACCAAATTTAAGATAGTATTATGAAAATTTATAAAAAAATTCACCTTCAACCTTTTTCGTGAAACAAAAACAAATAAATTTTCTTCTTTTACTTTGAGTGCTCTTCTTTGCGTATTTTATAAGAGATACCTTTTTCCACATTTTAATTTTTAATTATTTATGTAGAGCTGGCAATAAATCATAGCAAAGGGATACACATCGTATCCAAAATGGAAAATGGTTTTCGTTTTTTAATTTTGGTAAATGTATATGAACACATTGTTCATACACATACATAATAACAAACTTAAACTGCAAGGTGGTCAAAAAATTCTCAACTAGTTGTTAAAAGTATTTTGATTTAAATACGTTTTTGTTATAATTTGGAAACCTGTTTCATTTCTCAAGAATTATTACAAGACATTCCGAGCCGGTTTCCAATGTGTAATCTTATATATATGTATATAAATTAACCCTTTAATTTAGAAATATAAATTTTAAAAGGTGAAAGTTGAACTGGAACCGTGAGATATTTTTTGTGTCTCCTTGTTGTGAGAAAACATAAATTAGAATACCATTACACCTTTAAGTTAATCCATATTCAAATAAATTCAATTATGTTCAGTTCATTTATTTAAAAAAAAAAGTTATTGATTTAATGATCTTTGACACCAAACCGCATTTAACCCTTCAAATTTTTTAGCTCGCTTCATATTCCGATTTGGGACCCTAAATTCTTAAACGGGGTGAAACGTATCATGTTAACACAATAAAAGGGGTGATCACATTGAATTTTGTGATTTACATAAATTCTGACACGGGACCAACACGATAACATGTCAAATGTTAAATTACTATGTGTCATTGTCGACATTAATACTAAATTATGTGTAATTGTTGCTATAATGCGATCAATATTTAAAGTGTTTTAAAGTAGGAAATGCTATTTTGCATAAAACTAATTTAATAAATATGAAATTAATAAACATATTTCAAATTATATATGTACATACCTATGTACGTATGTATGTCTAATATAAGAGAATATTAGTTTTTGAAAAACTATATATTTACATATTTTATAAAATTGACTAGAGTATTTGTGTGTGTAAGCAAAGTACATAAATGTTACATACGAAATAATATTTGTGAATTAATTTTTGGTATTGGTTTTTCATTCATGATTAGAGTAAATAATATTAATTTACATTCATACATATTTTGATACGTCATATTATATACCTACTATTGTGGAATATATTATATGGTAATAATATATAGCACAGACAAGTGAACAGAATTTTACTTTACCTCTTTATGTCATTTAATATAATTTAAATAAATTAAATAACAATTTGTTCAAATAGTGATACTACATACTCGTACGTAAATTCAATATGAAAAATCGATTTAGAAATATTTTAAATATTATTTTACTTTAGCTATCACATCATGTATTTTTACCTGTTACATAAATGTTTTAAGATTTTTAATATTTTAATTTTTAGCTGCGTACTTCGACTGAAAACAATTCTAAACGGTTGGAACAATTTTTTAGCGGCCAATAAACTTTATATCGAACAAATCATTTATAAAAAGAAGAAATATTTTTGGCCCAATAATGGGTATATGACGGATTCCACAATTTACATAAGAGTTCGAATTGAACATTTAGTTACATAAGAGTTCGAATTGAACATTATTCAACTGCACAAATTTTCGCCTATTAGTAAGACAGTTGTCGATAGCACTCACTGTGCCTCCTTTGATTCTAACTCTCCGAAGGCAAACCGTGCGCCATTTTGACATTTAACCAAATCGAAGGGTAGTATGGGAGAGTTAGTTATGACAGATTTGGCCGGGTTACAGACACCTAATAAAGCAAATAGTTAGTACTTATAAACATGATATGGCACAATTTAGTTTCAATTTACTTATAACCAAAACTAAAACTTTTTGTACAATAATATTTATATAAATAAAGATAAATGAATAAAAACAGCCAATCTTGAAATAAATAGACAGCCTCTCAGAAATCTGGAAATTAATAAATCTAAAATTTGAAGTAATACACCATTAAAATTATCCTTAATACCCAAATATTTATTTAATAAATATTTAAGTCAACCTGTTAATTTAACTCATTTAACCATGTACCCCTAACAATAACAAGTTAAAATTAAAATTAATCAATGATAACAATGATATTGTTTCCATTTACAGCAATAATAATAAATTATAAGTCTTATTAATTAAAATTATTATTATTAGAATTATTTCACTCATCTAGAGAAAATACCATCGTTTGCATGTCTATTTATTTATTTTGCTGGTGCTACATCCCATAGAGAGATATTGCCGCCCATTGTTAAGGTTTCATAATAGGTTTTTATACTCAGACTATTGGTTGGCATGCCGGGTAGGTGTTTCCATTTTATTCCGTTATGCGTATTACGTATTCTTCATTGCGTTTCCATGCGGTTACCCAAATTTGTTCTAACGACTCTGTACTCCTTGTCACCACCGGGAATCAAACCCGGGACCTTCGGAGCAAGCATGCAGACCACTTTGCCGCCGGCTAAATTATTACGTACTCGTAAAAAGTTGTAGACATACGTTAAATATCTATAAATTTAAATTATCTGCCACGAGTCGGTTCGATCAATCCTTTTTTAAAATATAAGTGTAAATTCCAGGCCCTCCTCAAACCATGAACAAGTTTGCAAAAAATTTGCTGATTATGGGACAATATACCATACTATTCAAAAAAACCAACCATTCAGAAAAAAATTTTGTTTTATTTTTTAAATTTTGTGTTATCGAGCTTGAAAAGCTGAATCTAAATCTCTGTAAATCCAAATTACCTGTCACACACCTAAGTAGTTTAATATAGTCATGCTATGGTTTTCCCTCTATCTATAACAGTAATCAGTAAGTCTGTTCATGATATTTTAAATATAAGCTGAGATACGGTATTTCTCGTTAAGTGACACTCCAAAATCGAAGAGTACTCATTTGGACGAAAATGGTAATTTGTATGACGCCTATTTTTCGATTTTGGAGCATCATTTGACGAGAAAAATCTATCTTTAAAAATACTGCAACTGTCATGAATGAACATGAGTTCTCAGAAAATATTTTTAATTACAAAATTCAGCATCTATTATATTAATACGCTTAATTTTTTCAAACTCAACCCTAAAATTATGCTTTTAACGTCCTTACTTTACGCCGTCGCCAGCCAACTCGAGGACGTACGGTTATAGGACCGATTTAAGCCCATCTGCACATTGCAAGCTCCATGCCAGCCTATACTGGCATGGAAGATGGGTCGGCCCATGGATTTTGCACACCGACAGGGGGTCATACATGTGTTACATTTCATCACAGATTGTAATCTGTTGATGAAATTTCACTTTGCATCATCCTGCCCCTATCGGGATTCGAACCCGGTACTTCCCGATCCAAACGCCAAAGCTTTGACCACCGTGCCATTTGGTCGGAAGTTTGGCTTTATAGATATTTAGATTCAGCTTTTCAAGCTCGATAACATAAAATTAAAAAAAAAATTTACTCCGGGCGGAATGTTATGGTATATTGTTCCATAATCAGCTAATTGTTGGCAAACTGGTTCAGGTTTTGACTTTTTTTTCGTTTTTTGTCACTCATCGAGTTTCGTAATGGGATTTGACATCAAACGTAATCACGAATCTTTTAAATGATTTTCCCGATGGAATGGTATCAGACAATTCCTTAATTACAATCGCTTGGCCCCTCCCTAGGATTCCAGAATGTTCCACCTTATGTCAATAATCCGCTTCAAAAGCTACTGGATCTCGAGGAAACCTCTTTGAGGCCCGAAAAAAGTGCAAAAACGAATTGTACTAAAATACAATTGATCGTAACTCTTCATAAAGATCCTCCCCCTCCCCTCTGTTGGCCGGGGTTGTAATAATCGGGGAGAATGACGGTAGGAAAATAACTGGGGCTTAACTCCCTTTAATATCGGGAGAAAAGGGCTGGGGGGTTGGGGGAATGGCTGGGGCAACAATATCACATTCCGCCTTCCTTCGCCCGTAAATTATCTTTTTTCCTCAAGAGCATCACTTAATTTAATCAATTGGGCCTGGTAACGTTTAACTGTAAGAGTTTGGCCAGGTTTCAGAAGCTCGTAGTAAATGATTCCTTTTCAATCCCACCAGACACATAGTAACACAATATTGGCATGAATATTCAATTTTACATCTGATGTTACCCGTAATGGTTTTGTGCAAACAATTCTTTTTTTTGTACCGAGAAAACAAATTCATGCGGATCTCAACTCTTCGGTTTTTATTTTCTTCATTCAGTTTATGAGGAACCTATTTTCCTTCCTTCTGAATTTTCCCATTGCATGCCATCGAAGTGATATTGCTTGGTGAGTAACTCCTAACTGTTCTGCGAGCTTGCTTTGAGTTTTACACAGATTTCCATCCAGCAAAACTTTAATTTCTTAAATGTATCACGAAATCTTACAAACCACTTTTCAATGTTTGTTAATGACTCACAGACTGTTCCCTCAAAGTCGAATTATTCAATTTCATAGATTGAGCATCTCTTAAAATTGATGCACACGGAAAGACAGCTTGTAGGTGACTGAATCTTATGTCACAAAAACAGCAAGCTACATCCAAAATGGCAGGCGATTTTTTTCATGTGTCCAAGTACATCTTAATGCAACCAACTTCAGAGCCGAGTTTTTACTTGCACACCTATTAATAGCTTAAAAATACAGTATTATAAATTTAAATAAAAACTAAATTTTAACTGAAGTTAAATTAGACAGTTATGGGTTATGGGCACATTGATATAGAAATAAGTTTTACGTGAAATACTTTCTGTTAATTCTTAACGATTATAAAAGTTAGAAAAGCGCCGCTATAGGATCATGTTGTAACTATCTTATGTACAAAGAATGGCGGATGTTTTTTATTATAAACATTACATACTATATGTCACAAAATCACTAATTATATAAAACTTTTGTGTTTCTGAACAATAATTTTATAATGGTTGGTATATAATGACAATTCTAGATAAAATTAAATTATTGTGAATGATGCTCAAATGGCAAAATTTGTAGTTATCTTAGTTTATTGAAAATCCGCCAGATGGAACCTGTGATACTCCAATCGTCAATATTTAGTTAACAAATTGTTCCCAATTATTGATCTGTGTGTTTTTATCTGTGATAGTGTGATATAGGAAGTATTTAAGAAAAGGCAACTAGATAAAATTTCAAAAAATTAAAATAAAATGATTGAGTTACTTGTTAGTACTGAAAAATGTATACAAATACAATTGAAGAAACATAAGTGTGCATCGTGTATTTTATCAGAGCCATCTATGATTTTGATAAGCCGTAATATTAAAAAGAGAGCTTTCAGTAGAGGGGAAGCTTTTTTTGAATTACTATAAAAAACCGTGGTAATTGGAAAATTTTTGAACATGAATTTATGAATAAAAAATTAAACAAATCATCTAAATTTTAATTTTATATTTTTAATAAACTATTCAAAGAACACATATTTGAAAATCAGCCATCATAATGTAGTATTTATTTGGTAAATTTAAACTAAAGCGGAGCATAAATTTATTAATTTTCCATAAAAATGAGCTTTCCGTTTAGTTGTGTAGGTTTATAAAGTAAGATAATAAAGGGTGGTGCCGCGGATTCCTCTTATACCCAATTTAAAATTTAGTTTTATAAAAATGTAACTTATTTGGTAAATTGTGGCCACATGCACCTTAGAATTTTTGAGATGAACGATGCACTTAATTGCAATCTAAACATTCTCCATTTATAACAAAATTGAAGAGAAATCGTGAGCTGAAACGAAATTTTATGAATCACCATGTAGAAACAATAATATTATTCATATAATAAAATTTTTACATCAAAATCTATTATTATTTTTGTATACAAAAAATCAACGATGTCATGGTTTTCTTAATTAAATATTATTACAAAACAGAACAAAACGTAAAAAACTTCAATTTTATTCGATTGCAAAACCGAGCTTTCTGTAATTTGAAAATCCGTTTACAGATGTCTCTGTAATAAATTTACTTGAAATTACAGAAAAGTGTAAAATAATTAAATAACTATTTACGAAAATAAACCATTATTATTGTAAGTTAAGTGCGAAATCTTTAATACAATAATTTAACATAATTAATAAAACTCAAAACAATTATAAGTTTTATTTATTATTCGGTTGGCGTAAATAAAACTTTTCGTCGTAAAATATTCACCATCATAGTTGCTGCGCGCTGTAAAACAATAATAGAAAAATGTCACAATTTTTCCAAATTTTTGTTTTTTTTTTATTTCGGTCCAATCCAGGCGGGAATTCTTACAATGTACACGAATTTGTTAATACAAGGATTTATTGAGGATTTTTGATGCTAAAGGCCCTCGGCTAAGGTGTATGACAGACAGTTCGTATACATTGTAGTAATTCCCGGCTGGTTCAATAAATTATGCAGATCTACTGGTCTTCAAAGGCTATGCATGTTTCATGTTTCATTTTTATAGCTGCGTTCGTGTACGTTTTCTGGGATCGTTGTTGTGTGGAATTCAATAAAATAACCCAAGGTTGTATTTTTGTATACTGTTAATAACTTAATGGTTTTTGTGAGTATATAAATGGCCCGTGGCTCTACCCATTTTTTGCATGGTTGGCTCATATACGGATACAAAATCTTAAAGCACAAGTCGTACTTTGAACTCGTTTATACAACGAGCTGCCTGCTATAAGACACGCCCGTTGCAACCGTTCTAACCTGGAGACCCCCTTTCAATTTGTATAACAATTTCTATACGGGTAATTTGAATTAATTTATTAATTTTAATGCGACATCTTTTAACAGGTTTAGTAATTGAGAAAAGCTTTATCAAATTATAATATTTTTATTTGGTGAAGCTCTGTTTTGTTTATACTACAGGATGAAACAATATAGGCTACGAATTTGTTGCGATGAAAAATCAAATTTTTAACAAGTAACGAAAAAACAGTTTTCGAAGTCTGTCATCAACAATGTTGAAATAGAACCCAAAACACAATAATCCCCATATTACATTGCTACTCCAAAAGCATTTTTTAACGAACGTTTATTTTGGAAAAATAATGCTGACTTTTTTATGGAACACTCTATACTAATTTCTAATTTTCTGTACATACACATAAACAAATTCTTGTTTCTACAAAACAAAAAAAAATTGTTAAACTAATTTAAATGTTTTTGCGTTAACTCAACATAATATGACTCAATATTAAAATATGCTTATTGAATATTGAATTAACCATTCACATTGAAAATTCAAACAAAGAATTTATGTTTTTATATACAAAAAAGCTTCTAAAAAATACTAAAATACACTGGTTGGTATGAAAAAGTACAAAAAGCTTCCCCTCTATGGAAAGCACATGAAAAAAAATGGCGGAATCTTACGGCTGTTATATTAAGGAGGCTCTGATTTTATACAATAATCGTGTTTAATAGGATTATATTCAACGAGTATATACTCAAGATTGTTGTTAATGTAATTTCTGTCGTAAGGTTCATCTTAGTGAATCACCGCCATTTTATTTAGTAGGCTGTTCTTAAAAACTACGTAGGTACAGAAAAAAAAAATGCAATGATCGATTCATTTGTAACATATTTTATTTAATTTTCAAGTATGCGGGAGTTTTTGATGTTTCCTTCACTTTTATAAACACATTCACAATTTCATATTAGACAATACAATGTACAATTTTTGAAAAGATCAGAAAAATTTAAAATAACCCTGAAGTTTAAAATTTTTGAATGTTATCCTTAGTAGTGTTGCTTTCGCTAATCCGCTTACCTTAGCTAAGAAATGTGAAAGCAACAACTTTTGGCTGTAATTTTTTAATGCGTTTTAATTTTTCTGTGTTGGTTCATTTTCTTAATATTTATTTTAGTTTTTTTTATTTTATGAAATAGAACAAATTAAATTCGGTATTTTGCTATCAAATAATAAATGCTAAATTATTCTACAAGATAAATTCTTCGAGAAAAATAGAAAAAATAACGCCTTGCGGTAAACACCATAACCATAAAATGATTTTATTTCCCCTAATCCTAAAAATTGTTTCTTAACATTCTAAGACAATCGGCTTGAATACAATGCAATTGTTGTTGTAATCTTTTGAAAGCAACACAGCTCTTAACACATTATATATTTTGTTTAAGTACATATTACATATTTCGCTTCCACTTTCATTTTTCGTTTTACGAAAACTGTGAGGCAAATATGTATACACCTAAAAATTTTAAATCAGTTTATTGTGTTTAAACTTTTAGCAGCTGATAAAACGCCATTGTTACCATCAATTTTGAGTGATATTTTCAAATCGCTCTACTGATAAATAAAAATTTTGGATTGTGTCACTCTTGCAGCAAACGAGCGAAATGTAAATATAAATTTGTATCGAGTAGAATTTTTTATTTTTGTCTTTCAAGGGCATTTAAAAATAAGCGTGGTTCTCTTAAAACTTTTTTTTATATAAATTTATTTTCTTTAAAAGAAAATTTAACAAAAAATTTAGTTTTTAAAATAAATCAAATAATTTTATACTTTTTTATATAATAACTATCATCTTCTCCATTCATTAATTGTATACACATATGCTCGTACTTGCTCAGGTTATCTTTAAAATTTAAAATTAATAATATAATTAACTTTAAAATTAATATGTAATTGCTGCCACAGCCACACATTGCGTATCACATAAATTTCACCAAGTAATGAAATATTTCAGTACCGCTAGTTAAAATTATTTCAATGACTTATCTAAATTGTCGAAATCAGCTTATGTCTAGGCCTAGTAAAAATAATGGTGTTTAAGTTAGGTTCGGAAAAAATATACAACAGAAAAAAAAGCGAAATCAACATTTCATTTGCCAGACCTCAATTTTATAAAACTTTTCAATGAATAAGCTGTTCTATCCATAAGTGAAACAGAATTAAATTCTACTCAGAACTTTAGTTAGTGTCATTCGATTTCGGAGCGAGTAGATAATAACGTTTTATTTTTCAAAGCAAAATTTGTACCAGAATTGGTAGTAGAATACGCATCAAGCGATCAAAATAAAAAATTATCGCTTGTGCTTAGAAATTGCCACCGGAGGACGAAAACCAACGGCAATAATTGACCAGGAGCAATAATCCACGATTACTCCCCAGTTACATACGACATTTTCTCTACGACTGCATTTTTATGAAAACCATATTTTTTGCCATTGTCAATTCATTATTGTAAATATATTTTTTCCTATATAAAATATGCCGACGAATTTTTTTTATATTTAATGTCAAGTTTTCATTTAGAATTCGTTTAAGAATTTTTGTCTTAATAAGATGAATTATTTGCATTTGTTTTTTCATTTTAGTTTATATATTACAAAATATTTGGAAATATGAAAAGAAAGAGATAGTAATTCATGGTAAGATCTACTTAGTAATCCATCTAATTTAGGGGCAAAGGAGTAAAATACGTCTTTATTAAATAACAGTGTAGCAATGCTACAATGATGCAATTTTCTTTCAATTTTCGTATAATTAAGGTTGCTTTACATATGCGACGTGCGACGTGTGACGGGAGCTTCTAGCCAACCAGAGACGAATATTTTGACATTCGTCACACGGCACACGCCACACGTCGAGAGATGTTTTAATTTTATCTTCACGGTCGCACAAACTCATACAAATGTTTATGTAACGATGTAGTTTTTGACGTTAAGAGCGTGTTTCAATTGGTTTAAATACCGCATAAAAAGTTAAAAAGTTAAAAATTGTGGTGCATAAAAATGTCAAACTTTTATCTGCTTCAAGAGCTGATAAAATTTTTATGTGGAAAACATTTGGCTGACAAAAATATTTGATTGTAAACAGAAATTTGTCATGTACAAATTTTGAGAAAAATCGTAACGATTTAGATGTAAACTAACCATAATTAATTAATATATATATTTAAATAGTATTTATTTTACATATTTTCTTATTTAAATTTGCTATATACGTTCATAATTACACATAACATAAGCAACACAATGTTATTTTCAAAATTTTAACCAATTGAAACAGATAAAAAGTTAAAAATTATTTACCACGAATAAATTTTTAACTTTTTAACTTTTTATGCGGCATTTAAACCAATTGAAACACGACCTAAATTTCTTTTTGGTACATTTTGTTTTGTTTAAATTTTATAAAGTATGCGTGGTGGAACTAGTCACAAGTGTAAATTGTAGTCAAGAAAACGTCGCGTTTATTTCCACTAGTCACACGTCGCATTTCGCATATGCAAGTCAACCTTAAAAGTACTGTTTTTTTCTAAAGTAAATAACCATATCCATCATCCATTTCCACTTGCATAGAAAAAATTATAATTTTTTACTCAGGCCCACCAACTACTTGGTTACAGGTTTTATCAATAACAAATTCATCTTTTCATTTATTTCACCGATAAAAATGAAAAACCTTTTTATAATTTGAAGTCTGTTAAGCTAGATTACGTTTCAAATGAAATACGACATTTTGTTTTTCGACGGGATTTAAGAAGGATTAAAAAGCTCATATTTTGTAATAGGCAAATAGTCAAACGTGGCGATGAATTAAAATTGCTTACTAAGATATAATATTTAGCATAAATCTGTCGAAATTGTTCGTGATTTTAATTTCCAACTAACACAAGATTTTCGAAATATGCGATTTTAAAGTAGTAAATAATTGAAAATTCTGAAAACATGTTTGTAAATAAAATAAAATTTCAATATAAAGTTTTATCATTTCTTTTCGTAAGTGGAACATTTTTTTATACTCACAAATTGTGAATTTTAAACTTCCCAAAAAAACCAACACAAGCAAACTCCAATCAGACGTACGTAAATATTTATATGTGTATATGTATTTAAAAATTGCATTAAAGTGCATCGCAAAAACTGATTTTCGGGATGATGCCTAGGGGATGGGATTTTGGTATTCACAGTACACGTACGTATAAAGTTGCATACAAAAAAATCTAGAAAATAATAAATGGAATTTTTATATGTGAGAGTTGTATTTTGAGTTTTTCCAATAACAAAAAGCATATAACCAAAAATATATAGATGGATATAGAAAAAGTAAAACATGAAAAATGCATCACCACCCACTTTCCTCTATATATATTTTGTGTAAAATTTATACAAAAAAAGCTGGAAAACTGCAGGTTGAAATACTGTGCGTAAAACTTTTTTCATTTCATGTTGTTTGTGCTGTTCATATAATGCAAAAAAATGCTTTTTAATATGCCCGTACATATATAAATTTTTTTTGAAAAGTGAATCGATAATTGATTTTGTCATACAAAATATCATATACATATCTTTTTATTTTTGTAAATTATTATTTATGCGTTTTCATATTTCGTATCCGACGTTATTATTATACTCGCATAACAAAAATAAAATTCGTAAACTCATCCATCTATCCAGAGCTATGTATTATATTCCTTTCAGTGTAAATATTTAATACACAAACGTCAAATAAATTTTCATATTTATTGTTATAAGATGATGAAATTTTTTTGGATGGTCAAAATAAATCTCTCGCTGTTTAAATCCCTATCCCTACCTAACTAGGTAGTACATTTAGCGTACACACAAAATGCATTTTAATTCCTCTATTTTATATATAAATAATACATGCAGTAGTGGTAAATTTCTGAGTATTTATCTACATTATTATGATATATGTAAATGTTTGTACGCGTTTCATTATTAAGCTAATTTGTCGGTATAACTCATATCGATATCGCTGTATGGGGTTCTTAATGTAACTTACCATTAACGGTGCATAATTGCCTAATGGTTTTCAACAAGTTGGATAAAAAGTATTATAAATCAACGGTAGCAATCACAACAACGAAACAGAAACCACTATCGGTTTCCGGTTACTTCTAAATATATCTAATAATGTTGCGATGATAATAAATTGGTTATAATTTATAAATTTAAATTTATAAAATATTGTATCGTTTTTGAGCGGTTTAATAATAGTTTTCCAAATATTCTTAAAACGTGAGTATTTATTAAGGTCTATTCACCCATGTCCTTAAAAACCGAAGATAATGCTTTTGCAGGCGCCGTTTCGATCTATGGTCAGCTATTGTAGTAATTTGGAATAAGAATTTTGTTTATTTTCAAATTATTTAAAAATACTTTCGCGACCGACTTGCTGACCGAATACTTTCGTGACCGTGTCACTTGTATGATTTTTCTATCAGATATTTGAAAGTTTATCTATAAAGCTGTTGCACCTAACTTTAAATGGTTATACTTTTATTTCCAATTGTTTTGTTACACAAATTCAAGATTTTAGCTCAATTGCGTTCAATATAAAATGTTTATTAATGAGCGATTTTGGCTTACATTTATTTATTAAAAATTTATCTACAGCTCCAAAAATTTTGGAGTATATTTTAACAATTTCTAGTGTACATGGCAACGCCAAAAAAATTTAAATTAGTATTAATCGAGAAATACGAAAAATTAATATTTAAAATGAATTATAAATGGAGGTTTAGAGTTAGAAGGAAAATTGTATTAAATTTAAACAATTATATTATTTATCTAATATATATTACTATATAAATATCTTTATTAATTTTTAAAAAAGATTTTTTTTAATTTTAAGATTTTTATGTTGGCACTAATACTTAGCAATATTAAACTGCTAATTTTAATATTTAATTTGTACAAAAAAATGGTACTAAATTTTGTTAAAATAAAATAAAAAATGTCTTTAGGTTTAATTTATTTATTCAACGTATAATTTCATTTGGTAACAATATAAATAATAATAATGAAAATATTTAAAACTTTAATTAAATGTTCATTTGCTATTTTTGTGCCGTCTTTATTTCTCAAAGTATATAAATTGCACTTTTCGGTAGGCGGTAACAGTAGTATAACCTTGATTGACACATGACATAACGATGATAGTTAAGGTTTATTAGTAGCATGAAAATCGATCCGGTTACAGACACCTGACTGAACAATTAGTTAAAAAAGTTGTTAGTAAAAACTATGTAAGCCGATTAAAATTTATTTAATTTATAATCCCGATTTTGAAAATTAATGGTCCGATTCTGAAATATAAAATAATATAGCTCTAACTTTACAGAAATTGCTTGGCACTCGAATATTGACATAACACAGCGTTATAAATAAAATTTTCTGCAGAGAAAATCAAGCGACTACAATAATTCCATATAGAATTTTCTGAAAATTGTTTATAAAAACTAACTATTGTTACTCAAAACTTAAACAAGTATGGCGGTATATGTTAATGTGAAGGGAGGTTCAAACGAATATATTCATATAATTCCAGATAGAATTTTTTTGAAAATATGTTAGTTTGTAGTAATAGTTGCAAAAAATTGGGCGATAAATGTCGAGATCTAAACGACTACATCCAGATAATTCCAAATATAATTTTCTGGAAATCTGTCAATTTTTAGTACAAACCTCAAGGAATCCGGACAGCAAGTTCCCGTGAATATCATGTGAAGCAAGAATCAGAACACTATAATCAGATAAATCCAGAGAGGGGCATGTATTAGTGCCCGTAAATCACCTGTGAGACGATTTTCAAACCAAACAATTTCATAGAGAATTACTATTATCCAGACAATTCAAATTTGTAAACAAACTTCAACGAATCGGTCAGTATATGTCAAGTGCTCCTGAATCGCCATGGAGGCGAGATAAAAACGACTATATTCAGATAATTCCAGATAGAATTTTTCTGAAAATATTGCATTTTTTATTCAAAACTTCAACCAATACAAATCTTTTAACAACTACAGTATGGAGAAAAAAATAATATGCAAGAATTTCAGCTTTAAATCCGAGATATTAAAGGATGTCAATGTAACTGTTGCATTTTTATATTAAACTATGCGGTATTACTTACTTTTCAAAAATATTGTTTTAACACGTATTGTTGAAAAAAAGTGAAGAGACATTGCGTGTTATTTTAACTTGAAATACTTTTTAAATTAATATTTTTTATTTTCAATAATTGTGAGATTATTTAGTATTAATTGACAATTAAAGTTTAATAATTACTGTGTATAATCTTCCTGAAAGTAGAAAATTGAATTTATTTTGAAAATGAGGCAAAAATTTATGTAAGGTCGGAAATTCATAATAAATGATACTAAGAATAGAATCACATAACAAACAATTTGCTGCAAAATACCAGATTTCGTTGGGGAGTATATCTAAAATTGTGCCACAGTTTAATTTTAATACAATCGGAACTGTTGAGTAAAAAAAAAAGGTGGTGGTCGAATTAAAAATCTACCGGTTTCAAGTCGATCGATTGTGATAGAACTTAATTTGAATGTATCAAGATTTACAGTAAGGAACAGGTATATATTGGGTTATATAGCTGTTTTAGGATGAATAAACCCTAGAATGTCTTTACATCTTCGCGAAGCAAATAAAACGAAACGATTGGATTTCCCAAAAAACTTGTTAATATGCCGATATCTTATTAGAAAAGTGTGATATGGTCAGATGAAATAAAAATGAATTAAAAAACCCAAAGATAAACGTTTAAATTTGAAATATACTCAATCGACAGTTAAACATGGAGCTGGATCAGTGATAGTGTGTGGGTTTTTTACTTGGCATGGTGTGGCTACTTAGTCAAAATTAACGGGAAAATGACGGGGGATTCTTACTTTCAGATTCTAAAAGATTCTAAAAACCTTGTTGAATCCGCTAGGAAAATGAAGTTAAATCGTTTCGTGTTTCAACAAAACAACAACCCGAAACATACGTGTCGCAAAACAACATTTTGTTCGAAAAAGATTAAAAATATTAGAGTGGCCACCACAGTCACCCGAATGAACACTTTTGGATGATTTTGGATGGTAAAATTCCGATCCATACGAGATCAAACTTACCGGAATCATGGGCGAGTGTGATCTTCCATTTCAACAACTTAACTCTCATATCTTATCGACAGATCGTCATTGATAATAAAGAAGGGCACCTTATACTATTGAATAATAATTTTTATGAATTTGCTTACTTTTTTTGCAACTTAAAAAACCAACCATTGAAGCTTATTTTTGGAATTTGTTCTGCAATTACTAGTAATTGCACTTACTGTACTGGAATTAATAGTAATTGTTTTTCAAAGTTCCTGAGATAATTATTTCAAATCAAAATATAATATATTTCGAATTTAATAGTTTTTGTTATTTAACCCTCTGAGTGCTAAGGAGCATGATCACGCTCCTCAATAGACTGGCCGAAAATATCAGGAGCACGGTCGCGTTTTCGCTCTCGCATGAACAAATATGATCTCTATTTCATACTCGTCGATTCTTGTTTTTGGAATTGTATCTGTTAAGATATCCAAAAATGCATAAAAATAATTTTAAAATTTCAGGCTAAATGTTATTTTATGATAGGGTATCACGACACTGTTTACTGTCGCGATAGTTACATTTTTTCGTGCTGGAGTAGGAGACTGTCACGACAAGGAAAGTTCAATGTTTTACCGCGTTTCTTCGAGCTGAGTATCGAGCTAGCTTCTTATTCATCGATTGTCATATCACATATTAGTACAACTGGCGGCGTTTGTTTTAAATCTTAAAAAAAAATTCGTGTAAACTGTTTCGACTGTACGTATAGTTTTCATTTAGGTATAAACACATTTAGGCGTAAACAAATAAATTTTGTCAAAAACTACAATTGGTGCTTCACCTTCAACTTTTGTTAGTATAGAAATGCAATACGTGAAAACCGCTTCAGAAAATTAAATTTTTTTCAAGTTATACTCAACTCTCAAAATCTTGATAATATGTAAATTGGTGCTGTATAGTTATATTTAGAACGAAATTTACGTTTGACTCTAGTCAAGGAGCATTTTGTGAACATAATTTTCATCAAACATGGAAAAAGCGAACAATTATCAAATTATAGTATTCCAAATTTTTGAAATTCATATTGACTTTCAAAATCATACTGACTTAATCTTAACCAATCTAAATTTATAAATTTATGACATTTTGTACGGCTTCATCTGACTTGATAAATTGTTCTATCGCTTGTTACAGGCTGGCTACTGCCAACCTGCAGATTTTCACTAAGCACCTGCAGAGGCCTCCACGGTGATATTTTGCCGGCTACGTTCTCAGGGAGAAGTGCTAAGGTCGTGGGGTTTGAGGCTTGCAGGGCTCCTGGCTTACACCGTGATAATTACAGAAAGTTGGGGGGAAACGCAAATAATAATAATACCGAGTTCCGCCGAAACTCGTCGGCCGGAACTTGAGGAACGAACAACTCAGAAATTATAAATGGGAGAGAGGTGCCTTGGTGCGCGCATCCATCCGAATTCAAACGGGGCCGAGCCCTGGTTACGGAATTGGATGCGGGCACCAAGGGACCGCAATCACTAAGCCGACACAGAGGGAGTCTCCGCTCCCATCATACCGACCGAAAAAAAAATTTAATATTTCATTTTATGATCAATTTTCTTTTTTTTTTTTTTAAAAAAAAAGGAAACACAAAGAAAACAACTTCCCAACAAAAGAAATGGAGGGAACGAGTGAGAGAGCGAGAGAGAGAACAGCAATGCGGATCAAGCGTGCACCCGCTGTGCGGCGCTCGATCACATAAATTGAGAATTATAATACCAAATTAAATTTAAAATATATAGAAAGGAGTAAAATAAGAAAATTAAAATAAAAATAAAAATTGTACCTTAATATTTATATAAAAACAAATGTTGCGGCCTTGGTGCCGTTACCGCTGCGGCAGACCACCGATAAATAAAACAACAGCCGGTTGGCTACCCCGTTGCATTGTACGGCACCGGTTTATAATGCGGTACTCGTCTAAAAATGCGGCACCTGTTGAAAATGTGGCACCCGTTATATTGTTCGGCACCCGTAAATAATGCGGCACCCGTAAGTAATGCGGCACCCGTTGGAAAATGTGGCACCCGTTGATAAATGTGGCACCCGTTATATTATGCGGTGCCCTTAAATAATGCGGCACCCGTTGAAAAATGTGGCACCCGCTGATAAATGTGGCACCCGTTATATTGTACGGCACCCGTAAGTAATGCGGCGCCCTTAAATAATGCGGCACCCGTTGAAAAATGTGGCACCCGTTGATAAATGTGGCACCCGTTATATTATGCGGTGCCCTTAAATAATGCGGTACCCGTTGAACCGCACACACGAAACTCGGTTATCTTTATAACACTACGGTTTTTGATATTGACTTGTGTAATGATTCCAATCACCTTCCGGTACTATACCCCCTTTTCCCAAAAAAATTCTCTTGTTTAATCGACAGCTATGCGCGTGGCATACAAACTTTACTTTATTACAATCCCAAATTATGTTTCACATAACTAGTAGCATAACTATTTCCAATTATAATTATTACACTTATATTTTTATATAAAAAAAATTTAATAACTTTTATAATTGTATATATATTTAACCAACAAAAATATATCAGAAAAAAAATATCCAAAATGGATTCAACTGAGTCTATACAATCAGATTCTTACTTTTTCCAAATCTCTAACAACACTTTTTTGTCAAAAACCAAAACTCGACTGTCCTCATACAAAAAAAAATCGAGCCCCGCACAACTCATAAAACGTTTTAGAAGAAATGAATCTCTCTTCTCTGTCTCTCCTTTATACCAAATTTTCGTTGGTACAAAAGAGAGACATATAAGAAAAAAACATTTTTTCGAAAACGTTTTACTTTGCACACACTCGATGCGCATTGTTCTCTCTCTCTCGCCCATTTTCGTTCCGTTGCCAACATAACAGAAGAAAACACACAAGAATCCATCCACCAAGAAACCACGTTTAGTCAACAAAAACCCGGACGCAAGAAACCGTGAAGAATAGAAACAAATTTACAAAAATGTCTTGTTAAGACAACACAGTCGTAACACGCTTCAAAAAATACTAAATTTGTGTCTCGTAAAACAATATATTATTTTTGTGTCAAAGCATACGAAAATAGTTTCAAAGGCCATTTTGTCTAAGTATGCAATAAATTAATTTGTTTGTCAAGAATTATTGAAACGTAAGGGCTAAAACTCCCAAAAATAATTTGAACCTCAGTACGAATTTTGGCAACCTGGAAAAACTAAGAAAAATGTAGTAACATTGCAAGATTCCACTTAAAATTATTCTTTGCAAAACGACATTATGTTGATGAGTTTTCGCATTTCCGCAAATATAATCCGGGTTGGTGTAAATGAGTTATTTCATCTAAATTATCAAATTACAGAAAGCTTAAACCAATAAAATTTTATATAACAAAATCCCACATGATATATGGATATGATGTTGTGCTTTGCAACTTTTTATTGTGCTTTGTATTTCGTGGATAAGGTTTTTATTACAAAAATCAACATTAAAATTTATATCGTTTAAGGTTTATATGGTTTACGTACAAATTATCCATTTTCCGAGCAAGTGTGACACATACACGATGTAATCAAGTTAGAAAAGTTCCTGGCTAGTAAGTCCAGCTTTCAAGTTTTGAAATCCACATCTAGGAAATTCTGTCTATGTACTTTCAACATTGTGTTGTACACATAAAGTGAACATCATTTTAAACACTGAATCCTCATTTGAAGATAACGAGCAGCTGTTACACAGTTATCAGATGATTTTCAGCCACAGACAAACTCAATGCTGTTATATTTTTAAAATATTTGATTCAGTCACCATAGTTTTAATGTACACATTTATTTATTGTATCACTTAGAATTTTTAAGACCTTATTTATGTAGGAATAAGTAATACGTAAAGAATTTTACCTAAATTTAAATAAAAATAGCGCATTGAATTGCAATAATCCTATCTTGATCAAGCATACTCACACTATATTCTATATTTATGAAAAACTATCGCTTGTAAACGCCATCCTGCTGATTGGTTAGGTCCGAACCATTCTAATCATGGCTTATTTTCGATTTTACTCCACTTCATCTAAAGATACATATTAGTCTTCAATGTACTGATGTATCATATACTTATAGATCAAGTTTTGATTTTTCAAAAAAAAAAAAACAAAAATCTTAAAAACAATAAAGAAATTTTTTACAAAAAAGTGGTTAAGTAATTAAAGCTTCGACATTTGGTCCAGGAAATGCGTGGTTCAAATCCCACCAGAGGTAAGATGCTAAGTGGAATTTTCTCATTTGAATATGGTGGATAATGTTAATAGACACAACTGTGGATTTGTTCTCTAAATCTCAGCGTCAATCCATATTCCTAGTAAAATTATACAGGCTGACATAGAGCTTACAACGTAGAAATGGTATACTGTACATGTTTCATTAGGTGAGTCAAAACTATGTTCAACGAGCATAAGTGTTTTTTATGTATAAAAATAAAACTATGATTGAGAGATCTAAATGCAAAAACCGATATAATCCAATTTTCCAAATTTAGGGAGTAAAAAAGACTAATAAATGCCACTTCAAGTTGCCATAAAGAGTTTCGTTTAATTTTATCGTTTATGTAAAAACGTAGATTATTAAAATTTCGCCATTCATCACCATAATGAGCTTTCAGTAGAGCCTCGACATCTGAAAATATCTCGGGTTTGACATATAGTTGCCTAAAGGTATAACTCATGGCTTTATTGAAGACAGTTAAAGTTAACCATATAGTTAAATACCCCCTGACGAGAATGGTACCAGGTTTGTCATCTCTGCCCAATGTCATTTTTTTTACAACGTTAAAATTAAAATTCCGTCGGCAATAAGCCTAACTAGATTTACACGTGGTAGAAAAGTAGTCTTATTAAGTCTGTGAAAGACGACCGATGCAATTTCATTTGAA
The DNA here is from genome assembly GCA_947310385.1 of Nephrotoma appendiculata. Lineage (NCBI taxonomy): Eukaryota > Metazoa > Arthropoda > Insecta > Diptera > Tipulidae > Nephrotoma > Nephrotoma appendiculata. The sequence goes on from OX371225.1 coordinate 90,689,593, forward strand.
CTTTTAGGTCACATATACAATTGTCGCGAGTAATACCATGTTTGGTCTGGTATTTTAGGCATCGACAAATTTTGTCCACAATCAAATGAGAATATCATGACATCTGGTGCTTGTTGTTTAAGCATTCTAAAGAAAGCCAAAGCCTTTAGAAGGTTGACTTTCTTCTCCGTTAATAATGCAATTTTGTGATCTGGATCTGTGACGAACCTTAGCCGCTCTTTGAATTTTTAAGCAGGTGGAACATGCATCAGTTAAAAGTGAACTAAATTCAATATTATACTCTTTATTGAATAGTGAACGGAAAAAATATTCCTTTACACTACCCGGCTCATTCAATTCGTTGTACATCCTATCCTCCACAATTTTTTGTATAGACAACTCGCACGAAATGTATTTTCGTTGTGTTTGCGAACTGCAACAGTGACTTTTAGTGCATTGTAACGATTCAATAAAATGTTTCACCAATATTTATTTTACTTACCTGCTTGTGGGATGTATGGTCACTTCCTTGTCTTTTCCTAGATAGAGACAAATTTTTATGGAACTTCTTGACAATGTTACAAACGCGATCTTTCCGAAGGCCTAATATTTCTAAGAAAGCCTTATGGCAAATCCTTTTTTTCTGTGTCTTGACAAACAATAAAATATTTCAAACTAACGGAACGATTCTTTTGCGAATCTTCAAAAGTCGCATTTCGGACTGTATATGTTGTATTTTGTTTGTGCATTTTTTTAAAATCACCCATGAATCCTTTGTGGTGAGACTGCGACAAAACAGTTTTAATGACCCGGCTGCATGTTTACATGTTGGGAACTCCGATAAGATTTAGGTTTATACCTAACATAGTAACAATAGAAAGATTAAACAAACTTCATATAATCATAATTTAAAAATAATATAAACTTTACCATTATAGTAATTAATTACCTTTCCCGGTTTTGTTGATTACGATTGGAATCGAAAGAATGTATGATTTTCTTAGAACATTTCCTGCGATCGCAGGATATATATAAAACTTAAAATTAATTAAAATAATACAGGTATTTAATAAAACTTAAAATTAATTAAAATAATACACACAATTTTGATACTTCACTACAAAAACTTAAGCCGTTTCAAAAAACGACACCAGTCATCACTCAACGAACGTTGACAATACTATGAAAATAAATCAATTTCCCATTAAAAATTATTTAAAAAAAAATGTCATGTGAACAAAAACAACCTGAATAAATTGGCAATTGCAGATATCGGTTTTTGCGTTTTATTTCGGTCTGAAAATATTGTGTTTGCATTTTTTCCTAAAATTACAATGCAATAAAGACTGTAGATTAAACCCCTCAATTATGTAATTACTTCATATCAGTGACCACTAATGCATATCTGTGACCACCAAACCGTGAGGATTGCTAATAATTTCATTATTATTCGTGATTTGTGTAACCACACTAATTGATCGGATTGAGTGTGCGTGTGCCGGCGTCCAAACTTAAGCGAAAAATGTCGCAACGATATTTGTGATCATGTATCTATTGCAAGCTGAGAAGAAACGTATATTTCATGTAATATTTAGTATTTTCACGTTTAATTTAATTTTTAGGCCTTTACTTAAAACCGAATAGTCAGATGAAAAATAAGATAAAATAGGTTTATTTGGCCTCGACGCTCCATGTCCATTACCTTGAATGAAAAAATGTGCGGAAATGTATAGGGAGTTTAGAAGCAATCCCCATAAATGTTTTAACCTGTAAATAATAAAATATGATTTAGTAAAACAATATTAGGCCACCTTTCTATTAAAAAGTTCCTCTCTAATGAGCTCTAAGGTATATGGTTTTAGCTTTCATGTGTGCGCTATTTTGAATCCGTCGTTTCTATCCGTGTCTACCAATCCATCAATTGAAGTTGTACGATCGTTTAAAATTTGCGTTACTACCTAATAGTGCTAGCAGATTGCAAATATATTCTAATTAATATGGTGTGAGAATAGTAAAGCTTAGGCAGCTGTAAATGGCAACTAGAAAATCACTGCTCTTCTCTCGCTTTACCTTACAATATGGTTTAAAGAAAATTTGTTGGAATTTTCATGATCGACATACAAATCTAAGCTTAATAAATGAATATCAATTTATAAAATGAAGTCAATGACGGAATTACAATAAAAATCTAATTTAATTCACTATTTTTAAAGCAAAAATTAAATAAATAAATTATAAAGAGTGACACTGAGCCCGGTATCACATCGAAGTCACACAGTTTAAAATTCTGGAATCTGACCCGTAAATCTGAAACGAGTTAAATGGCTCTGCTCACACAATCCAAAGATTGGTAAGTAGAGTGCTATAGTTTCAGATAAGCGCCAATGGAAACAATACTACATTCTTCTAATGGTGGAACCATTTATTTTCATGTTTGTGCCATGTAAACACAAATATTTCTTTCTTTTTCTTTTTTCGATTATATTTATTACGTAGTCTAATCACAAATTTATTTTAATAATTAGTTCAAATATACTATAAATTAATTTAAAAAAAAAAAATAATTGATTTGAGGATAAAGCAGATTTGCGACTGTATTCTTATAAAAATCAATGAGAAATGAAAAATGAAATACCAATCAATTATAGTTTTCCCTACTCAACGCTAGATAGCACTATATAGAAGATAAAATATTCCGCTTACAATCTTATTTAGTTGTAAGGGGAATGAGTAGAAAATAAAAAATACACATATTACCACCAACTTTTCTTTTGAATAATATCCCCCACCATAATTTTTCCAGTTTTTATTAAAAAGGGGTGATGTATAATGGAGGGGGTTTTTAGCGCTTTTTATAAATTCGATGTCGAATATTGCGGTTTTCATTTGTTTTTTATGAATATACTCGTCGTAGATTCAGCTTAGCACATTTTCATTTATCCATTCCTCGGGCAATGACATATAATTTATTTGTGAATTTGACTATTACAACGCTGCTGTGTCATAATTTAGGAATATTACGCATTTTCTCAAATTTGTTATTTTCTTTGGAGAATTTTTCCGCTTCTGATTTATTTTATTATTAGTTAGAGGTTAGTTTATATAGTAATGACCCGTTAATTAAGATACAAATTTAAGAAAGGGCACAAAATTTTGTTTTTAAATCTTTATATCAACAGACTTTTATTGTTAAGTAGATAAGTCAATAGTTCGGAAGTTATGTAAGGATTGACGCAATGGTTAAAAAAATTATTTCGTGTTCGTGGATATCAACCATTAAAAAGTTGAAAAATAAGTGCACTGTCTTTATCTGAGGCCGCGCCAAACGGTAAATAGGAATTCCGTAGTCGTTTATACCTGCAAACTATTGCCAAAGTTATGAAATGTCGTAATCTCACAAATATTAAATTGCCGATTTAAATACGTTATCGTTTGCTTTGGATTGAAAAAATATTATAGCAGCGTTCAATGGTTTTTTAAACTAGAACACAACCTGTTGATTTTTATCACTCAATTTGTCTGCAGTATTTTAGAATTTTTAAACAAGGAAAAGTTTCTGCCAGTATTTAAGAAAATCGGTGATGTTGAACATAATTGTATTGGTTGAGAATTCGTAACTGTATGGGCAATTTAATGAGTTCATTGATGGAATTTAAACGTAAACTTGCATCGACTCTAGCGCGAAACCGTTAGTAAGATTTGATAATTTCGAATAATTAAAATTCAGTTTCAAAAGTCCTATTAAATATTGGTTTTTGCTACACGAGGTATAACATATTAAACTTCATCCCAAACCAACGTATTTAACTGAATTCATTTGTTTTATGATACAAGATCAACATGTTATTTTGCACTAATATTTCAATACATTCAGACGGGCAAGGTAAGCAGCTTATTTTAAGTATAAATTAAAAAGGAAATCAAGGAAACCATTGAACCAATTTAAGTAGTTGTTATATCTACTGCAAGTGCTTTAGAAGTCATTTTATCCACAACAAATAAATTTTAAACATTGGACTAGAAAAGTTAGTTCAAACAATTTAATTAACGATTGGTTGTTCTTGCATGCCCCATATAAAAAATTCTCGTTTCCATAGTAAAAATATTTGGTATATGCATTAAGAGTGTACAGAAAACAAATCCGAAAACAACCAAAATGTGTATGCCGTATAGTAATTTTTCGTTGTTTTCGTAAAAAGGTTATCGATATTTATATTTTTAAACTTTTTCTTATTATTAATATTTTGAATCGAAATTAATATATTTAATAAGCTAAATTGATTTTATTATACAGGGTGACCGAGAATTGGACGATCAAACGAAGCATGGTGAGAGGGGAGCTCATTTTCAAATAATTTTTTTTCGAATTGTGGTTGGTGCAAAAGTTATTCCACTTTTGGTCACTTGGAATATTTCTTTGATTTTGTGCTGGATGTGGTCACACGGTTTTAGTCAATTTAATGTTGAATTAATTAAACTTATTATATTCCAATGTCGAGTGCACAAATGTTTATTAATAATTCACAAAATCTTGATATATTTTGATAAACCAGAGATTGAAATGATTTTCTAGCCTTGACACGGCGTTTAGATTCTAAATTAACTTTTGATTCTGGTTTTGCATTTGATTTTCAATATTCACAATTTATAGTTTAGTTCAGAGCTAAATGTTATTTTTTTAATTAAAATATAAAAAAAACAATACAATTTTTATAGTTACAGTGTGGTGTCTCAATAAAACTTTTTCTAATATACATATTTTGTTTTAAGCTTGCGCACACTTGAAAAAACACAAATAGATTAAAAAAAAAACTAAAACTATTTGTAAACATGAAAAGCCTAAATTAACGTTTTTTAGTGAAATCGCATGCGCACCCACCAAAAAATTAATTCACAAAAAAAAACAAGAATTCTATTGGGTAGCTATCTTTTTTAATACGGCCAAGAAGAGTGCACCTTTATCAAAAAATCATTTTTATAAGCTGTATTATCTTCTGTCAAATAAAAACAATGGTTTTGTAAAGTTTTTCTTTCTGATTTTTTTGTTGTTGGTGTTTAAGTGACGTCAGAGGGAAAACAATGTACTACAGAAAGTTGACTCACTATCAGAAAAACATGTGTAGTATTACACACCGAGCTATTCATCACAGAATGTTTTTTTATCAATTTTTTTCACAAAGTAAGCCATGTTTATTAAAAAATGCACTTAACAAAATTTCGAATTCTAAACTAAAAACTTTGTCAGAAATAAAACAAAATGATGAACACAATATTAAACAAAAGTATACCAATTTTTTAAGCAAATCTAGCAGCCCGAATTAAACCAAATTTAGCAAATCTAGTAGCCCGAATTGTGGTATAAAAAGAAAAACATTTTAGAATTCATATTAGTAGTTCCATACATTCTCGAACTTCAATAGTTAAAATGTTAATAGGCCATGTGGCTTATTCCACTGCAAAAATGCAGAAATGCATTTCATTTATGGTTTATGTAATGGCAACGTCCGAACTGCAGTAAGAGAATACCAGAGACGGCATCCAAACCGGGAATGCTTACCCGATTTCAGAACATATCAAAACGTACATCAAATGTACAGTACAGGCGAAGCCCTTGGTCATCCGGGAAGAGATGGAACAGCCGGTCAACTTGATAAAGACGAAGGTAGAGTAACTGGAATGGCGACAGAATACCCATCTATAAATGTTCATTGTTTATAAAGACGTTTCGGAGTACCACGGTCCACGTTGCATCATATTTTAAAAAGAAATCAGTTACACCGTTACACGTGGAACGTGTACTAGACATTTACCCTGCTGGCCATGAAAAAATTATGCAATTTTACGAAATGTGTTTTAAAAGGGAGAGAATATTCAATATCTATAATTTGCACTATTAAGCTCTTGTTTCAACATTAATTTGGAGTGACGAAGTGTACACACTTCTGGACACACACGTGGAAATATGTGGCAACAGCATGTTGGAGCTGCCCCTCACTATGCACTAGTGTAGTGAGACAATGCCTTAACGTAAATTATCCAAGCCACTGGATTGGAAGGGAAGGGTTCATTGCATAGCCACCGCGGTTTCCTGATCCCTTTAGACTTTTTTCTATATGGGGTTATTATAAAGAGCTGGTTTATGAAAGATTGAACCAGACCAAGTAGGAGATGCAGCACGAACACTTATTATAATATTTAAAATTAATAAAAAAAAATTATTTTGTTCCTTTTGTTTTATTTCTGACAAAGCTTCTAGAACTTTAAATTTTATTAAGTGAATTTTTTAATAAACACGACTTACTTTGTGAAAAAATTGATAAAAAGCATTCTGTTGTCATTTTAAAATCTGCATTAGTGTCGCATCTTTTTCTGATAGTGGGTCAACTTTCTGTAGTACGTTGTTTTCCCGCTGGCGCATCTTAAACATCAACAAAAATTGTTGGGAAACAAAAATACGTTATAAAACCATTGTCTTTATTTGACAGAACATAATACAGCTGAAACAACTGATTTTATTGGAGAGGCACACTTTTCTAGATCGTATTATAAAAGAAAGTTAAACTTAAAGAACTCTTGATTTTTTAAATTAATTTTTTGGTGGGTGAGCGATTTCACTAAAGAACACTAAAAGAGGAATAACTTTTGCACCATCACCAATTTGAAAAAACTTTACTTGGCTTTTTTTGTGTTGGAAATGAGCTCCCAAACACCATGCTTTGTTTGATCGTCCACTGTTGGGACACCCTGTATATATATTTTTAATGGTTGTTTGTTTTTTTTTTTAAATACAATTACGATACATCATTATTTTCTTTAATTAACAAGCAACCTATTTTTTTTTTTTTGTTTTTTTTGACAAGTTATACAAAACAATAAACAGAAAACTAAAAATGGATGACGTTATAGAGTTGTCAGTTGAATAATTAAATGATCCGTTTGAATACGATCTTAACGAGATTGGTTGTTGCTGCCAGTAGAAAGTGTTTGTGACGTGCTGATCGTGTTCTGAATCATCAAACAAAAAAAAAGTGAATTAAAAAACTCCGCGATTTCCAATTGGGCGTTGCCGAAAAGGACGCATTTGATGAAGCATTGTTAAATGTGATGTTTGAGAGACCTGCCTTATTCAATTATTGCTTACCCGTTGAAGAAAGAAATTTGAAAATTTTGAATAGGATGTGGACCGAAATAGTTAAGGAATTAAGTTCAAGGTTTATAGTACCCTCACTATTAACATAGTGCAGGATTCCTTTAAAAACCACAAGGACCAAGACACGACATACAACAGCAGTAAGACTAAAGTCCCAAGCGGCTCTGGCGCAGTGCTGAGAAATACGCCAAAGCATGTAAATATATTACGGCAACTAGATAGCATGATGGCTAAAAGAAAGTATATGTACATTTATTAGGGTTTGTTATTTAAATGTTAATTTTGTAAACAAATTACAAACCTAGAGAGGAAGGAGATAATAAGTCCTCTCACGGTTTTGGTGATACATAGTTGCTGAAATAAATGAGCGAATTTAATTATACTACATAGTATTTTTCTTTCATATTAAAATACAATCCACCTCAAAAAAGAAACAGACCTTGATCCAGTTTGTCCAATAGTAGACCAAATTCTGGTTTATCGGAAGGCAAATCCACCTCAAGTGTTAGTGGATCGATCGACAAGCTAGTAGAAGCTGTCCAAACAAGTGCTGTCCTATATTGTGTCATCATTCATGCGAGGGTTAAGTAATGTCGAATTCTTGGAGGTTTCCATATTTATAAGTAAATATTTTCATGGCAAGATGAATTTTTACATTCTACACAGTTCTACACAGGAGTGTATTGAATTGTCAGTTAACCAACCAAATCAAATGAGTAAAACCTTGCTTATAAATTTATAATATTTAGAAATAATTTTATATGTCCCTTTCTGGTAAAATTTCTCTAATAAATAAGGTAAAAACAAACTAACATAATATTTAAATTCAAAATCTACAATGTCCATTAACAGACAGACTCATACCCACACAGACTTACGGTTTCATAGGAACCAGCCTCTTTACTTAGATTAGCACTTTTATGTAATATTAATGTGCCTTTTGGCTATTCTCATTTTCAAATCAGTAAGAACCAATCTGATTATTTTAGAATTTTATATGAATCAAAATTTCGCTAGAACGTATAATATTTTGGGTAAATTGGACTAGTGGATATCACATGAGCGAGGGTTTCATCTTGCAACAATAAATATCAAGCTTGAAGAAGAAACTATAAACTTTGACATTCTCATAATGAAAAGTTGTAAAACACCGGCCAAATGGAAAATCTGTCTGTGCTAAATAAACTTTCATTTATCGCACGGTTATTGAAATATAGGACCCCCTAACATTTTGAATTTAAATTGTTAATATAGTTGTTACCGTTCTTGTTTACTTACAGGTTCGAGTATTTCCGAAATTATTGAAAATTATTTGGTGTTGGTCTCTTAATCTCACCCAATCTAAATATGCAAACGAACTTAACGAATTATTTTTTTATCATTTAGCCAATAAATTTCGTGCGTAACACTCATACAATTTACAATAATTGATTTGTCCTTTCCAATGGGTTTCCGCCACATCTAGAAGTACAAATATCACAAAAAAATAAAAATTCGCGTTCCTAAAACATTCACCCCATATTTGATTGTATTATACCGAGCCAGCACCTAGTCTCACCCCAACCATTTATTAAAATCTAATTTTTTTCACATAAACATTTTTATTGCTACGAGTATCTCTCAATTTTCCTGGGTTAAACAATATTCGCTGCTTTAATGTAATAAAAGCGTCTTCTAATATCATAAAAAATGTCCTTTTCTGTGGGTTTTAAAGTCTATTTAAAATAAAAAATTATGTACAAATTAAAATATGTATGATAAATAATAAATTATATTTTTGATTTATTTTTAAATTTTCCATTCAATATTTTTATTTATTGTAATAATAATTTGACCAACGGAAATTAAAAGGGCTTATTATTATATGAACAATAAACGCTATTTATATCTTAATGGTATTTTAAAATTGGCGATTTAATAAAACCAGCGATATAAAGGTGTACAAAGAATGATATGGTGTAATGCCCACAACAGTATAATGATGTTATATTATTTTCTTACAAAACGTTACATTTACGGTATGTGATTGCAGAACACTTTTGGTATTATGATTCTGCAGTTTTTAACTTGTTTTAATATGTTTGTCATTCAAGCTTTTAGCAATTTAAATAATGTCCAAAATTTTTAACGACATTAATTTCCTTATTCCCCTTCTAACTTTATTAGAAAAAATTTATAATATAAAAGTTAAGTTGTTTGTGATGATGGAAGTTACATTGAGGGGCAGAAGAACCCCAGTGTTCGAGATCATCTCATCAAATAAAAATTATATTTTTCACTTTATTATGTTGTTAATAAATTAAATTTAACCGGAAAGAAGCAATTGTGTAATGTAACAGTTAACGTTTGGTTATATATATCTGTCTTGAATGCACGAATTTCATACAATTTTCTTGTTTTAAGAATACTTGTAACGTTTTTCTCACAGACCAATAAAAACCTTAGCACGTCATCATATCACAATGACATTGGTGTCGATTCCTGTACATCTTCGAATTTCTTTTTGTTTTCTTTTCTCAAAGGCAACTCGATAAAAGTGAAAACATTTTCATGAAATAAATAAACTTTCTTGTGTATTCTTACATCTAGTTCTCATAGTAAAAAAGAGCAGAATAGAAGAAAAGGATTGAGCTTAAATTTTTTTGTCGAATTCATAATTCCCATCTAACAATTAATAGTAACACCGGCATTCCCAATAGAAAACTTATGATATATGATTTACACCTTTTGTCTTACGTAGGGCATACCAAATTAATGGTAAAACTTAAAGCAAAGCTAGCTTCATTTTCCAAATCATTTTTTGTTTACTTGTCAAAATTTTAAATGTCAAAATTAAATTTTTAAACGATAAATTGCTAAACGTTCAGTGTGTAACTTTTATATATTAAAATTAATAAATAAAATAGTTTTGTTTTTAAAGTGAAACATATGTGTTCTAGGGACCATAAATTTGATTTGGCGCCTTTGTCAATATTAACTGTGGCATATATAAAGCTAAGAAAGCAGGAGAGGCGATATTGGGTTCATTCACTTTTGAAACAGAAGCCTCAATTTGGTTCTTTTGAAACTGTGAAACTCTATCCCGAAAAATTTATAAATTATTGCCGATTGACAATAAAAGAATAGGAGAAGCTGTTAACATTGGTATTTTCTAATAAAAATAGCTGAAGAAAAAGTATATCACCAGGCCTCAGATTAATGCTGGTTTTGAGGACGCAATATTGAATAATTCAATTCAAATTTTTCTTGTTTTTTAGCTAATTTATTTTGAAATTTTATTTCACATACCTCGCATCTGAAAACTGTATGATAACCACGTCATACGAGTACCGAGGAGGAACCACGCGAAGCTTTTTAGACGGCTCTTAAACATAATTATCTAAAGCCACCAACTGGGTCTGAGTGACACACAATTATACAAGATTTTTATAATATGTGGGACTTTCCAAATTATTTGGGGTGTATTGATGGTAAACATATCATCATTAAATGCCCTAACGAAACAGAAACACTGCTTTACAATTATAAAAAAACTTTTAGTATTTTTTTAATAACAGTATGTGATGCAAATCTCAAATTCCTGTTAGTTGACATTGGAGCGTATGAATCAAACCATTTAAACAGTCGCAGCTTCTGGCAAACAATTTTTAAAAATAAATTAAATTTCCCAGCTGATCAACCGTTTCTAAAAGGTAAGGATGGCTACGAATTCCCGTTTTTTTTTTAAATGGGGAAGCTGCATTTCCGTTGAATAGAAATATGATAAATCCTTACGATGAAACAGGACTATCCACACCAAAAAAATGATTAAATTACCGATTAGCAAGAGCCCGAAACTATGTATAAAACGAGCTTTTGGAGTGTTGGTTTCCCGGTTTCTACATTTTATTTTCACGGATTCGCTTATCGCCATAAACTATCGACAGAATTATAAAAGCCACTGTATTCGTTCTTAATTTTATTATAACCAAGCGGCCGAAGAAATCATTAACAAAACAAGCAGGCGGTAAATGTTTACTTGTACTAGATAAATGCAGAAGACTGAGTAAAAAGAGTACAATAAATTTAAAATCACGAAATTTAACGCAATATACTGATCATGCAATAAGGGAGTCTTATAGTACGAGTCGTCCAAAACCCGACATTTTTGCATACTAAATACATTTGTTACTAAGCAGAAATCTAGTCAGAAGCCAATTTCTTGAAATACCAGTGCTTTAAATATTGTCAATAGCTGACAAAATCTTCAAAAATCGATCGTAAAAGTTTAAAACAGAGCACAATTGCTAATGAAGTGGGACGAGTTCATGAAATCTGGGTGGGGAAATCAATTGCGCCAATTTTATTCCTATGGACAAACACAAAAAAGTTCGAGAAATGATCAGATTTGGCCTAGAAATTACGTATGAAACCACCTATAAATGAGAGTTAAAATAATTTTATTCGTTTCCTTTTCTATTATCGAGCAAATTTTAGCGGAAATGTATTACCAATAAAAATTGAATTTCGGAAATCTTTTAGAAACGTAAGGATATTACTCTCAACATATTTTACAAATTGTATTTATGGCTCACTCCATAATCACTAAGGCTAAATATACTAGATGTAACTTTGAAAATACACATATTTAAATGAACTTCGCGAGGACCTCCCATATAATGAAAAATGTTGAAGCAGTTTTAATCCGAAAACTCAATCCGCATAGACTGTAGAGATACCGTATTTTGGTGAAACTACGTTTTTTATCACAATTCATTTCCGGTAAAACGTAAATCTGAAGTTTACTAACATCAGTATGAAATCTATCGAAAACTACCAGCAGATTGACCCTATTTGCGTTGACTATCGCAAGGCGTTTGATTCCATTGGTCACAATCGGAGAGTATCGAATTTTGATGGCTTTGGGTTCCCCTCAAATTGGACGAGAAAATCGAAATCCATCCTGGTAACATCTGGAATTTTTCTGGCTTTCTATGTTGATGTAACAACTTTAATTCGACAATCGTCTGTACCTGTTTTGCAACATTACCGATGCGGAAATCTTCAAGAAAACTTAAACGCAATTTGCAAATAGTGTAATACTAATTAGGTCCCACTAAATATTAATAAATGTAAGATAATGTCTTTCCATAGAAAAACATTGCCAGTTATCTGTAACTAAAACATCATAGGAATCCTCTCAAAACAGAACACAGAAATTAAAGACCTTGGAATCCCCTTTGGCCGTAATATGTATTTCTCTAGACATATTGTCTTACGTATATCTAAAGCAAGATATAGTTGGTATAGTTGGCGTCCGCATCCATCGATATCAAGTGCCAGAATACACTTTTTATACTTTATTTTGCTTTTATAAGACACCAGTTGGAGTAAGCCGGACCAGTTTTGTGTGCCATACCAGGCCATTCATATTAACAGAATTGAAAGTACACTGAGCTAAATAGCTATAAAAACACCTATAATTTTGAGATAAATTCATTTATATTTTATTGAAATACAACAGTTTATTGACATTTTTTATTAAGAGTATAATTAACTTATAATTAACTAACTTACATATTATACATATAGTGCATTTCAGGCTTAAATCTTCATTTAGGCCTCTTTTTTGTATTTTGTAGTACGAAATAGCTATAAAAACAGCTGTAACATTTTGTTAAAATATTTAACTAAAAATTATATAACATAAATCTAATAATGTGTATGACTGCCATTGTTCTGAATTACTTCAAATAATCTATCTGGCATTGAGTTAATCAATGTTTAAAGTGTTGATGTTGGAATTTGAGTCCGGGCCTGTTGAATCTGTCATTTTAGTTCAGATGTACTAGAAAATTGATGTCCATTTTCATATACCCTGCGAGCTAATAAGCTCCATACGTTCTCTATAGGATTTAAGTCAGGACTAATAGCAGGCCGATGCAAAATTTTTATGTTTTTGGAAGTAAACCAATCTTTTGTTAACCTGGCAGTGTGTATCGCAGCATTATCGTGCTGAAAAATCCAATTTTCCGATTCATAATGATCTCCATATTCAAGTAGGACTTCTTCAAGGAGCTCTGTATATTTAGCAGCATTCATTTTCGTTGAAATAAAGCTTATTGGAGAGGCTCCGTAATAACCGATGGCAGCCCATACCATAACAGTTCCTCCACCAAAATTACGACTACACATTGTCTCGCAAAGAAATTGCTAAGATCATGCAAGAATATTTGTAACCATCAGGGCCATTCAGGTAAAAAGAATTTTCGTCGCTAAATATAACATTTCTTCATTCGGTTGTCCATGACATGTCGTGATTATGCGCAAATTTTAAGCGAGCATTTTTATGGTGTTGTTTCATCATAGGTTTTGGTTTGCGTTTATTCCATTTCACCGCTTTACTACCATTTAAAATTTCTTATATACGACGTGTAGTTATAGATGGCTTGGCTTTTATATTTGATGAAATAAAAAAAAACCGAAGTTTAAAAAATAAACATCAAAAAGTTCACTGTTTTTATATCTGTTTCGCTCTGAGATAGCAGTACAACTGACTAAAATGTAAAAAATAAGAGATACTTAATTGTATCAGTGTGAACTATACTTGCAAAATATTGTGAAATCACAGTGGATTATTTATGCGTAGTTGGAATTTTCCGTTTCATATATTTATGTATGAACTTAGTTATAATCTAACTGTTTTTATAGCTATTTCGCGCAGTGTATTCAAAAACGGGCTGTATATTAGGTTTCAGAGGTTGACACTTAGGCCATTTTTGGTCCATTGTGATACCACGCATCCACGCCACATCATTATCCCTTTCACCTATTCCCTTACTCACACAACTACAATATACCACCTGCACATTGCAACCTCCATGTCAACCTGTATATTGACAATATATGTTCAAAACCATTTTTTGTTGCGATGAAACTTCAGAAGAACATTTCGATGTAAATTTTACAGTTCGTTTGTTTTGTCAATTTCACGCGTTTTGAATTTTTCTTAAAATGAATGAAATTGAATATCGCACCGTTATTAAATTTTTCTGTAAAGATGGACGAAATGCAATTTATATACTCAACTATACATCAAAAGTTTACGGCGAATATGCACCATCATATGTCACAGTAACAAGGTGGGTAAAATTGGGAGTCATTAGAAAACGACAACCGCTCGGGTCGGCTAGCAGATGCTATTAGCCATGAAAACGTAATTTTGGCCGAATCTATTGTATTGGAGGACCGGCGTATTTCTGTTCCGCGGTTAGCGTGGAGACTTTCTCTTTCATACGGTACCACATATACTATATTACATGACCACCTTCACATGTCGAAAGTAAGTGCGCGATGGGTTCCCCGTTTGTTGAATGCAGAACAAAAAAAAATGCGTGTTCAAACTTCAAAGGCGATTTTAGATATGTACAGAGAAGATCCAGAAAATTTCTTGGATAACATAATAACAGGCGATGAAACATGACTTCATCACTGGGATCCGGAATCCAAACAAGAATCGATGCAATGGATTAAAAGTAGTGAACCACCACCAAAGAAATTCAAAACTCAACCGTCTGCTGGTAAGGTTTTGGCAACAATTTGTTGGGATGCTGAAGGAATTTTGATAATCTATTATATGCCACCGAAAACCACAATCACAGACATATATTACGCAATCTGGAAAAAACGGCCAAGGAAAGTTAGGAAAAAAAATCTGGCTTCTTCACGACAATGGACCAGTGCACAAGGCTAATATTGCTCAAGCTGCACTAAAGGACTGCGGCTTCGTGGAAATTCCGCATCCACCGTACAGTCCAGACTTGGCACCCAGTGACTACTTTCTGTTTCTCAATTTGAAAAAAACACTAAGGGGCCGGAAATTTTCCAGTGACTATGAAGTATAGTCTGTTGCAAATGAATATTTTATGGAGCAAAAGAAATCTTTTTTTTTAGAGGGTTTAGGCAAGTTAATTGATCGATGTGACAAATGTATAAACCTTAAACGAGATTATGTCGAAAAATAAAAATATTGCTGGTTCACTCAATCTTTTTTTTCATATGATATTGCAAGACTTTTTGATTTGCCCTCGTAAATCGTAGGTTTGTAGTTATAATTTTTATAATTGTTAGCTTTATTGGTAACGTGCTGCTTCATCACATCGATTATTCCATTTATTCTTGAAATTTCCAGGATTAACGTACCTAGCAGAAACCTTAGACAACGTATTTTCCTGAAATGTCTCTCATTATGTCCCTCATCCTTTTTCTGCCTTGTCGTATCCCAGCACACCTCTCTCTCAACTCCAATGCGTGCCATCTTTTCACGACTTTCCGTCGCAGCCTTCTAGATCGCTCTTTCTTCAGCAATCAACTCCACCACCAAACTCACCCTTCATTTGATAAACCGAATTGGCTCTCTTTTTCTCTGGCCGCAAACACTCTTTTTGCAGACTTGCACTATCCGAGCTAGAACGAAGCGATTGGCTCTGGTCTTGGTTGTTTCTTGAACCTCTATTGTTTTATTTATTCCCGGCGTCTGTCCCTTTCGGTTGCTTCCTGCATCTGAAGCATCTTTAGGATTTTTGATGTCACCAGTCTCAACACTTGACCGTTGTAATTTATGTGGCCCCAATAACATTGTGTTACTCAAACTCCTCTATTATTATTATTTTATTGTGTGATATTCTCGGGATCCAGCTTGTGCAACTTTACCGTTGTCAGTGGCTAAACGTAGTTCTGCTGCCGCATATTCCAAGTCAATGACAACACAGGATTAATATTGAGTTTACTTCTAGTACTGATTTTTACCTGAAAATTCAGATGTTCGTCGTTTGCAGCACGAGTATAATCGAGTCCACTGTTAGTCCGTTCAACACAGTTCCACAGGTGCATTATCGTAAGCTTGATACGCCTATTTAGTAAGCTCTCTTTCTAGATTTTGCAAGTTTTCCTGCCCGTATCTTAGTTCAAACTGAGTCATGATCCACTCATAGCTCCTTACTGTTGCAGATACAGTTTCCAAGGCATCTGCAGTTGTTCCATGAAGAGCCAAAATGAATGCGTTGAACTGTTTCTTGACGGCCCAACGTATGCTTTAAAATTCCGGTTTAGCTACCGCCACCATTTTATTTAGCTTTTTCGCATTTTGCTCTTTACATAACTCAGGAAATTGTCCACCTTCCTCCTCTCATAAACACTGCTCGTCAAAAAAACCCGGACACTTGAATTTCTTCGTAAATCTTCAATTTCTAGAGCAATTACGCTATTTTAAAGGCACTGTCATATTAAATAATATATAACCGAAAAATAGGCGTAACAGAAACCGTATATTTTTTATTTAAAATCCAATCACAGCAACAAAGTGTAATAAATGAAAAATATTCAAAATTTCGATTGTTACGTTTCTGAATAAATGGGCATCTATCAATTGTTTTGACTTTTGAAACATTTAAAGTACATTTATTGTTAGTATTATTATTACAGTTAACGTTAACAGTGCTTAGTTATTATTATTAGCAAATATTATAATTATGAAACCAGAAAATATCGCAAAAGTAATCGCTTTGAGTGAGGATGGGCCCAGTGTTGTGCAATTGTATGTAAAAAACTGTTTTATACATTTTTTACGTAAAAAATGGCAATATACTTAAATTACTGTATAAAACGTATAATATTGTATAAAATCAAACGCGTATTTAAAAACCTTAGTAAAGTCGCAAACCTTAGTATACGAAACGTAAATTTGTATCATATTAATCATAAAAGAAGAAATATCCGTCGATTTATATTACAGAGTTTTCAAGTTTTCAAGTTATAGGTTTGCACGAATTTCTTTAAGACAGCTATCGTAGTTAATCCCTAAGAGTCTGTTTGATAAAAAATTTCGACTAGGGAGGGACAAGTTTCGAATGTGATCAAAGATTTAATAATTTCAGTGCAAAGTTGGATAAGTTTGGGTGGCTTATCGCTGCGTGCTCCAAAAATCTTGTGGATTTCTTATTTATTTTGAGTATAAAGTATGGGATATTCCACTTTCGTTTCTGTAAATGAGCCAATCCTCATTTCCTTGGCCATTTAAATTTGTTAAAACTGATTGATTTTATCCATTTGACTATCAATTAAAAGGTCGTTATCGTAATAAAGATGCACATAATAAGCTGGCGTTTTTCGAAAAATATTTGTAGTTTATCTCTAAATCTTACCTGCACGTTAAATGATAGCCACATATAACCAGCATTCGCTAAAGTAGTTTTTCCATGTTGGAAAGGGTATATCAGACTACATATGGGATCAAACAATTCTTCTGAGTTTTGTACGCTTTCGATAAAATCTTTATCAAAAATAAATTTTGATATATTTGCCATAACTATTTTGGTGTCTGACAAATTTAATTGGCTACGGAAATTTGAGGATTGAGGATTGGCACATTTACAAAAACAAAGTGGAATTTTCCAAACTTTATACTCAAAAGAATTCAGACATGTTTTGGAGCACTGCAGCGAAGCCACCCAAACGTATCCAACTTAGCACTGAAATCATTAAACCTTCCAGCATCGATAGAGCAGATTGAGCGGATATTTTCAAATCGGGGTCAAATTTCTTGCCTAATTCGAAATAGCCTGACATTTAATAGGTCTAAAAAATGAATTCATATTTATTAATATTATTCTTTAAATAATAAAGAAATTCTAATTCGATTTGTTGATAGTGATGATAATGAAGATTTGCAATAAACAAAATTTCATTAATGTTACTTTTAAAAGTAAAACTGAATTTATAATAAATAAATAAACAATTTTTTTTGAAATACAACATATTTGTTTTTTATTAATAATTATTATAAGCATAAGTAAACAAAATATTTATTTTTCAGTCAAAATTCGACTTAGTTAAGAAAATTAAAATATTCGGATCAAGGAGCCATTGGTATAGTTTCATTTGATTTGTAATTTAATAAATAATAGAAAACTCACTCGAAAACGGTTAGTAAAATTTTAATATCTCGGGCCAAATTTTGATTTGCCGTATTCTTATAGTTAAGGCTAAGATGAGCGATACATCGAACAAGCATAGTTTTGAACTTCAACTCATTCATACGAAATATCGTTCTCAAGCAAATTTGCACTATCCTTGATTCATTGATCCTCCGTAATAAAATCCTCTAGTATTGGAGCTGGTGTATTTGGAGGTGGTGGATATAATTATATTATTTTGATATAATATAATATTTAAATTTTTATATACCTGATTTTATTTTTCGATTTTTATTTTTGTTTTTTTGTGTTGACATTTGACAATAACAAAATAATGACACCTAAATTTTTTGATTTTTTCTCCGCACGTCACATAGCGCAACAATTTTTTTATTTCGTTTTGCTACAATATTAGAGCAGTATGAAGTTGTTTATTTTAAGCAATGTAATTCTTATTTTAAGCAATAATCGATAGAGAACAAATTGCACTACAGATGTCTCTGTCTGTGTCAAGTTAAATAATCTTGTCGAAAGATGGTAATGATTTCTTGTAATCATCTAAACAATTTTTGTAACCGATAAAATTAAAATGTTATAGCATTAATATTGAATGAGTTCGACGATTAATCGTTTTACACTTCAATCCCATAGTGTTGTGGATTTTGTTTTTCTATTCTAAAAAATAAGTTACTAAGAAACAAACCAAATTTTCTTTGAAAAAAAAATAATTTTATTTATATTTTTCTACAAATATTTTACTTTTAATTATAAATAATAAATTAGAAGAATTATAAATAAATTCAATTCAATTCAATTATTTAAAGTTCAATTCTCATTTTACATCATACCTATATGCAATTTTCTTTATATAGATACGTAAGAATTGAAATTATGAACTATAAGTAATTTTGAATTAGTTACGAATAGTTTTTGTATTTTACATTTTGTAAAAAATTGTTATGTGTAAAATACGTATTTTACATGTAAAAAACCGAGTATATTACGTAACGTAAAAAACAGGCACAACACTGAGGATGGCCGTAGCGTGCGTTTATTGCTGCCCACCTAAATTTCCCGAGAAGTACAGTTCAAGACGCTATTAAACGATATCGTGAAACTGGTCAGTATGAGCGAACGGTTGGATCAGCATCAGGTCGTAAAAGAGCAACAAACGAGCGGGACGATAGGTTTATGGTATCAATGGTACTGCGAGATCGTATCCAAACAGCTAGAATCGTTGCTGGTCGATTGGCACGGGGATGTGGTGTCAATATTTCAGTTAGCACAGCATCGCGAAGATTAAATGAACATGGATTACAGTCCAGAAGGGCTGCTACAGGGCCAGAGCTTCTCTCAGCTCATCGAAGAAACCGTTTGATTTTTGCTCGTAACCACGTCAGTTGGACTACGGACGACTGTAAGTCCGTGTTGTTCACTGATGAATCAAGGTTCAGTCTGCGATCACCGGATGGACGGGAAGAGTATGGTGGAGATCCGGAGAGCGATATTCAGAATGTGCCATATTCCCAAGAGTGCCATTTCATGGCCGCTCACTAATGGTGTGGGCAAGCATTTATATAGTAGCCCGTACGGACCTTGTATTTCTACGCGGCGGCACTATAACTGCCCAAAGATATATCGTGGAATGTCTAGAAGAATTTGTGGTTCCATAAGCCCCATTTATTGGAGAGCAATTTAAACTAATGCACGATAACGCCAGGCCCCACGGTGGAAATTGATCGAATTGTTTGGCCCGCTCGCAGCCCTGATCTTAGTCCCATTGAGCACACGTGGGATATGCTAGGGCGTCGTTTAAGGTAAAGGGAAGTCGTTCTAGAAACCTTGGATCATCTTCAATCAGCTCTGCAGGAGCAGTGTAGTTCTGCCAATTGTGTACTTTGTTCTTTGCATAGTTCGGCAAATTGATCACTTTGCTCCATTCGTAGTTCTGTCAATTATGCACTTTGGTGTGAAGTTGATGTAATTTGGCGCTTAACTCTGCTTGCATTTTCTTTAAATGCAGTAGCATCCCACCCCACTACATATATCCCATATCTAAGGATAGTTTTTGTTGTTCAGGAGTAGGCAGCTGTACCAAAATTGTTGCCTCTGTTTGACCCATCGCCAATTCTCTCTTTTTTAAATTCTTCTTCGCAACGGTGGACTTTCTGCTCATCACTTTCTGCGACACCTCTCCGATTTGTAATAAAATATATGTTAACACTAAACCTACCGACATTTCATGTATACCTAATCCTACCATGAGCGATCAAATGACCGCTTTGGTCAAAAAAACATGTATTTTAGTAAAGTAGACTAGATATAATATAATTTGTTTTCGGAAATTAAACAATAAAAAAAGTTGTAAACATTGTAAAATAGATTGTTTGTATATTTAAAAGGTAATAAGCCACATGATGATAAAGTAACGTTGTATGCGAGAAATTTTAAACGAAATTTTTAAAACGGTCATTTGACCGCGCATGGTAGGTTTAGTGTTAAAATCACGTTGTTTAGCTACTTGAAGAATTTAGTTTGAAACAGATACTTACTTGCTAGGATAACATTTTTCAAATTACCACCCTTATTAAGGGGTGATATCATCATCATGTACGCTTTATTGATAAATTTAGGAATCGTATAACATCTTTAAACATAATATTATATAAAATAAATTTTTGGGGGAAATAAACTCATAATAGGTGAATGCATTTAATCTACTGTGAAAGCACATGAAATAAAGTAACAAACAATGTTTACATAAAATACCGGCAAATTAATTTTACATATTTAAAAACACTGGATAATTGTTCAAAGGTTTTTTTTGAGTTGGTGGTGTTGTGTGATAATGTTAAGTTATGTATTTTCATATGATGTTTCTTTTGAATTTACGAAAAAATTTTGTAATATTTTGGTATACATTCTTCAACGCGCTTTGTCTACCCATTATCAAAACTAAATTAAATGTAAGCATAAGGACATATACTATTTGGAATAACAACAGGCTGTTGCGTTTTTTGGTGATGAATATTATAATTAGGGATAAACCCAACCAAAGAACGCACTGAGAATGAGAAAATATACTAGAATTAAATATTTAAGAATGAAACCCATCAGAAAAGCTATAGGGGAAAGACCATACATGGTCATACCACATAAAGTGGGCGGAGTAGTCTAGTCTAACGTACCACTCACTTATTGGTCTGACAAAGAGTTTGTGTAGCTTATTTCTTAAATCTAGTCCACTTCTGCACCAGATGAAGAGTTATAGAATATCAGTCGCAGCAGCCGAACGATCTTCCAATTCATTGAATTGGACAAGAAGAGACGGGCCGCTGTGGGTTAATTGTTATAAATGCTTTAGCGTTAAGTATGAATTGGCATAGCTTGAAAACCATTAATATCTAAAAAAAAAGAAGCAGTCTAAAAGTAGCTACGAGATTTTTTAACAACACATCAGAACAGACACAACAGACTATATAGTATTTTACGGAATTTATGGTAAACTAACCTGATTTTTGTGGATTCGATACCGAACGAACACTTATCTCGAATGACATATGGTCTGTTGACTCCAATAATTGATTTTATGTTCGTCTTTTAAAAGTTAAGTTGGATATTCTGAAGATATATTGAAGGCAACTTTGAAATTGGGCGTCTGTAACTTCATTGTGTACTCTACTGACAAATATAAACCTTCCTAGGTTTGACTGAATAACATTCTAAAAGACACTCTAGCCATCGACAATAACACATTCAAAAGATTACTCACAGACCGCAACTCCAGCTCTGATGAGCGAAAAGTGGGCATGATACTACGTAAACAGGAATGTTCGATCAAACACCATCGGACATTCTGCATATAATAAAAACATAGACGGCCAGAAATTTCATCGTCAACGTTATCACAAAACTATAGAGCTTCCAACTATGGGTTTACATACAAGCATCCTTCTCCCCACTGCAGGACAATCCTGAAAAGGAGCACTCTACAATCGTCGACAAATTAAACAAGATAATTGGCCCGAGGACTCACGGCTTGCGTTAGGTAAAAAATACAAAATGAATATACTGGGTTAATTAAAAAAATATTTCTTTTTTAAAAAAATACAACAATTTTCGTACAATGGTACAATGGTTTCGTACAGCACAGCAACTTTCTCTAAGGCCGAGGTTCAATTAGAGACCGTTTTTGTGGAGAGTGACTTTTTTGAAAATCTACAATAAATCTACGGGCTAATAGGCTTTTCGTAGACTTGGTTTACTTTTGTGGGAGAGTTCCACCCAAACTTATATTGAATGACTTAATAAACCAAACAAATCGGTCTGCACAAAATATGTCTGGAAATGGGTCGCAGTCCGGTTTTAAGAATTACACGATACTGTTTATAATTAATATCGATATAAAATAAATAAAAAAAAATTAGACACCATTAAGTAATTCTCATTCTTCTTATTTAAGAATAAAATAAATATAATACGTTGTCACAAAATATGTACTGTAATGCTGATCAATTTTTGTTAACTTTACTAAAAATTTTGTATGAACAAAAATATTTTATTTATTTTTAACTGCTTACTGCTAACGCTTTACTGAAATCCAACGTTATTCTAAATAGCACTAAACGTCCCCCTCGATAATGAACAATTTTCATTAAATGTTATTTTTGTCTCATTTTGCACCGTTTCCGAGATAAGAAGCCTGTCATTTATAAAAAACGTCACCCTGTGTATAGTTAATTGACAATTTTCTAAGTATGTCTCACTTATGACAAAATTATAGAATTTATAAAAGCTTATTTAAATATTAGATTCAATTGTGTGCGGTTTTTAAAAACTCGAAATTAAATACTATTCAAATCTGTTTGTGATTGTGTGATGACTGGAATGTCAAAAGGAAGAAGGACAATTGGTTTCGCCAAAATTCTTAGTTTTTCTTAAAAATTTTGATTGGTTCTTTATTTATTAAAACAGAACAATTTAATAAACGAACTTGAAATCAAAAACGTTTAACGAAACATTTTTTTAAAATTAATTAAATTTAACTAAAATTTAAAAATAATTCTAGTGTAACTTTAATTTTTTTAGTGAGTGTAGTTTCAAATAAGCACAAGGTCAAAAATACAATTCTAATTGGAATGTAATTTTAGTACACACATGACACAATACTATTCATTTAGGGGAATTTTAATAAAGGTGTACAGATTTACAAGCATTAAGTTGCAGACAGTACAAAATTAGGGGAATGATGAAACCAAAACAAGGTTTTCATTAAAAAAAAAAATTATACACAACATTTTGGAGTCGATAAAATTGGTCATATTAAATAAGCCTAAAGTGTCGATTTTATATTATAATTTTTATCTTACAGGGAGTAATAACGATTTTCCATCACTTTTCGTATAATCGTGTAATAAAATATTTATTTTCTTTACCGTTAAGCCATCATGATAATATTTTTCCTATAATACACCGTTTTCTTGTTGTTTTCAAAGCTGACTACCGCCATAAAGTGTTATTCCTTGTGGTGTTAACGTTTTCTTTTCAATAATAAAAATTTCTTTTGATTATGATGTATGTTTATATTCCCCACTTGATATTTCTATTCTTGCCGTTATGGCTGTTGTTAATGTTGTGATGAGTTATCACTTTATCTTATGTATAAATGGATGCATAAACTTGTCTAGCGATGTATTCATCATTTATTGTCGGTTTTTGTGGTTGAAATGTTATTTGATTGTGTGGCATGTACTAAATCATACAACCTACACTTACACATATACTTTTATAGTGAGGTGAATGTTCACTGTTTCAGTATTAAATTGTTATGTTCGATTTTATCTTAAAACGTTACGTTCTTTTAAAAGTTCGAACAGATGTTACTCTTTATGTTAAAACATTTTGATTTGATTAAGTTTTCCTTTACAAAACGCTACAAATACAAATATTATGATGATTATATTTACTTGTCTTTGATATTAAAGTTGTATGTTTATTGTTATCTGGTAATTCTGAAACAAATTTCACAAAGTGTCATTTTGCTTTCTTCTGTAAAACACATCCAAGTTTTCAAGACACATAAATACGCAAAAATAAATTCTTGGAAAGTTTTAATTTATCACGTTCCACAATTTTAACTTTTCCAAATAATTTTACACTTTTTGTGTTGTTTCCCGGTATGCTTAATTTTCTTTTTTTGTTACCTAAAACCAATTTCAAGAAAGCATATAAACCAGAAACAAATTTATTTGTTTAAATGTGAGATTTTCCAAATCGCCGGGAAAATAAAACAACACATTAAAAGAATACTAAATAAAATATGATTTTTCTTCTTTTCATTTGATTTTCTTATTTATTTGTGTGTACCATTAAAATGAAAACAAATAAAATGGTCTTTGTTTCAAATAAAAATAAATTAACAAAATTTTATTTTATATTCAAAAATTGCGGTGGGATTTTCTATATCTGTAATATTATGGTAGGACATAACACATTTAAGTATATCGTTTTAAAAATATAATCAACGATGGATAAGTTTAATTTTTATCGGAAAACATTTTATATTGGAATGTGTGCTTTTCTGAAATAAAAATAAATTTGAGAGGAAACCGTATACCTACAAAAATCATTGTTCAACCTTATTTGGTAAATTTTAATTTATTAGCATGACTATACGAGTATATTTAACCATGCCTTTTTAGAGCCAGCAGGGAACGAGAGAAATACTTTGACAGAGATTCGAAAAAAATACTTTCTGTATATTTAGAAAATCTGTAATATTTTACAGATACAGTAGTGTAAAATAATTTGAGCGTCTGTTTACGCAAAACTTCGCCTGGCGACGTCCTGCCGCATTCAGAATTATAGTGAATGCTGTGTGCCTCATACCGTTTATTTTTACTATTTTAATGACTTTTCATATCAAAACTATGTTTAACCATTAGTCGCTAAAGGCGGCTAACAGAAAGTTTCGTTGCGAGCTCTCCCACGGTAAAGATAAGTCATTAATAACGAGCGAATCACTTTCATGCAGGGACTAATTTTCATGTGAGTTTGTGATATGAATCGTAAATTACATGTATAGGATGGATTGTCTGTGAAAGTGGTATTACACCTCATAAACGGTTCTTAGATGAGATAAATCATATATGACGTGTAAGCTAAAATTATGCGTATGGACAATGCAATCAAACTTTTTATTTTATTACAAATAATTTTATTAATTTATAAAAATAAATAAGTAATGAGAATAATATTAAATTCTCAGTAATCAAAAATTTTTGAATATTAATCTACGAGTAATAATAAAAAATAAAATATTTATTGTAAACTCGACCGATGTTTTATTAAAATATACGTGATCAAGTAAATTTTCTTATACAATTTTGCTTTCGTTAGACTTCGGAAGCCGCAATAATCGAATATTTTTACATAGATATTGGTCAGTTTAAGCAGAGAAAATTTACGGATTAGAATTTTCACTATAATTTTTTGTTTTTCTACGGTCACATAAGTTCTTTTCTGGCCAATATCTCAAAAACTCTCACTAGTAACCAATGTTTTCGTTTGTTTTTCTTCTAGTTATGGTCATACAGCGGAAAACAGAAGCTAAGGTCATACAGAGGATGGACAATTTGAGGAAAATTTATGGGTTGGAATTTTTTCTATAATTTTTTAATTTTCTGCGGTAATATAAGTCTTGGCTGCAGAAAATCAAAAAATTATAGAAACAAATTTTAATACATAAATTTTCCTCAAGTTTTCCATGTAATATCAGTATGACCTTAGCCATTAGAAAAACAACCCAAATATTGGTTACTAGTGGATGATTTTGAGATATTGACCAGAATCTGAAATTTCTAATCAATAAATTTTGTACGAATTACCCCTGTATTTGTATACGATGCTAATTTTACAATTATTAGTTATAAAAAAGCCGAATTCTCTCCAGCTCAAAATCCATTTTAATCGTGTAGAATATACAGATATCATATTTTAGACGAAAATTTATATTTCAATCAAATAGATAGTTTTTCGATTGAAACCAAATTTTATAAGGATTGGTTCATGGCCAAATTTGAGCAGATCCTAGAATTTTGTCCAAAACTCACTTTAAAAACTCTAACCAATTCTACTATTTAAATTTCATCGTAATTCGTTAAGAAATGGGGGGAAGAACGGTAAATTGGAAAAATTCAGGAATTCATATACCGAGTTCTTTTGTTTCGGAGATCAATCAATTTGTCATTTTAAGCATCACTTTAAATATTTTATACTTTTTACTTTTCAGAACGATTAATTTTAATATCATTCACTTGATTGGCTCTTAACATTAACACTTGTGTTTCTATTTAGCAAAAAATTTGATTTTTTGAATATTTTAATTAAAAAATTTGTTTAAAAGGTTTAAAAAATCACTCGATCGGTTTCGACTTGTTAGGTCGTCATAAAGAGTATGTATCTACTGACTGATTTGTAAAAATAAAAATTTAGTTATATAAAGATAGTAGAAAGAAGCCAAAAAAGAAATAAAAGAAGGAGCGATAAAAAATAGGCAATTAAAATTAATCTATTGAGGGTCCCAACCACCTGTTGTTTATACGTAAAAATTATTAATAAAAAAGGAGAGGGAGAAAGCAGGTCAGCGATAAGTCATCGGATGAGCTACAAAATTCAAGGTATATTGAACTATATTTAATTGCCCGACGAATTAGTCATACTATTACGAACTTGAGAATTGAACATGGCGGGATCCGTAATTAGTGATAAAAGGATTTCTCTCTGTTCGTTAAGGATATTTTCCATAAGGAATATTGGATATTTCGATTTTCGTAAAATTTCAAGATATCTAAACGTCTGCTTTTGGGTTGTATATGTAATATGTCTAAATTGTTTAAGCTAGTATAGCAGCTGTAGAATCAAAAATGATCTAATCCACTTTTCGTGTTTTCAAGTAAAATGGAAAAAAAATTTATTTTAAATTTATTCAAAAAAATGTTTGTGTTTTTGTTTGATTATTTTTTTATGATTTAATAATTACTTTATTTTATTATTTTATCCATATATTTCGATCTGTTGGTCATCATCAGTGGAGAATACGTACAAAATAACTAAAAATAAATTACATCAAAATTACTAAATAATATAAAAACTATAGCCATGTTCCTTGACGTTTGATCTGATCCAGTTCAGTTCATGTTTCATGCAACAACACAAATGCGCTTGCTAGATTTAAAATCTAAATTTGTGATCTAAAACAAAATTTGGATCATGTGTTCCATATAAAATTTGAACTGATCCGGATCAATGAGCGTCAAGAAACACGGCATATGTAGAATATAAAGAGCACCAACTAATGCATGATTAAATACCTTCGACAAAAGAAACGCGATCATATGAGGTCATGCATTGAAAACATCAGCTTCCAAGCGGAAGTAGGAAATTCAAGGGACTGTTTTGCTAATGCCAGGAATCTCACTAAAGACTTCCACCCAAGAAGTAAAGTCATAAAAGACGGGAATGGAGAATTGAGAACAAACGTGGCTGATGTTCTTTCAGTATGGCAAACCTACTTTCAAAGTCTGCTAAACCGGAAGGACGAAGTGACCCCCATTAGAGCAATAGCTCCGCCAGGTGAAGAGGTCTTTGTCGAATATCTCACAGTGGAGGAAGTAGACGCAGCTATTAGTCGATTGAAAAACGGTAAGGCACCCGGTCTCGATGGAATCCGCGCAGAATTGATCAAACTTGGAGGCGCTACACTTGCAACAAGTCTATACGATCTCATCGTATGTATTTGGGACCAAGAAGAGTTGCCGGAGAATAGGAAGACCGCGCTCATATGTCCGTTGCATAAAAAAGGTGATCGTCTTAAATGTGAAAACTTTCGTGGCATAGCTCTATTGAACACTGCTTACAAAGTGTTGGCTAATGTTATACTTGCCAGACTCATCCCTTTCGCCGAAAACATCATTGGCGACTATCAGTATGGCTTTTGTACGAACCGATCGACCACTGACCAGTGTTTTACCATGAGGATGATCTTGGAAAAATGTTGGGAGTATAACATGACCATTCATCAACTAGATATAGACGTCCGGCAGGCATATGACAGTATAAACCGCGACAACTTTTGGGCCGCGCTCATATGCCTAGGTATTCCAGAGAAACTTGTTTCTCTGTTTAAATTAACAAAGTCTGGATCTGCATGTAGAATAGTAATTGAAGGAACTGTTCGACAGGGAGATGCACTCGCGTCTGTGCTGTTCAATTTGGCGCTTGAGTACGTAGTGAGGAAAAGCAAAATAGAAACTTCGCGCTAGCGGCATCAAGGACAGTTTCATACCGCTCAATCGCTGCGCAAGAAGACTTGGTTTGGAGGTAAACAGTACCAAAACGAAATTCTTAACAACACCCAGGAACATCTCCATGGCAAATCTCGAAATTGGCGACCACAACTTTGATAGCGTCGAAAATTTTAAATGCCTCGGGTCACTTATAACATCCTTGAATGATATGCAGGAATAAATAAAAGCCCAAATCGCTGCCGGACAACGAGTTTTCTACGCCCAATCAAAATTATTGCGATCTAAACACCTGTCGCAGTCGTGCAAGCTCGCACTTTATAAAGCACTTATAAGACCTGTGCTGACTTTCAGAAGCGAGAGCTGGACCATGACCTCTAACGACTGTAGATTATTATCTACCTTCGAAAGAAAGGTCATCCGTTCAATTTTTGGTCCTATTAAAGTTGCGAACAATGAATATCGGATTCGCGAAATAAAACAACTTCTCAGAGGTGTTGTAATTTATTTTTAGTTATTATGTACAAATTCTCCACTGATGATGATGTTTGAAACATATGGATAAAATAATAAAATAAAGTAATTATTAAATCATAAAAAAATATTTGTCTATAAAAAGCTAGCGGCATACATCAGAAGATAAAAGACAAATTACGGAAATTATTTACTATATTTTTTTTCAGGTAATTTCAACCTTGTTGTTCTAAGTGTGTAATAGCTGTGTTTCTTGACTTTTGATCTGATCCAGTTCAGTTTATGTTTCATGAAACAACTGAAAGGCGCTTGCTAGATTTAAAATCAAAATTTGTAATCTAAAATAAAATTTGGATCATGTTTTCCATATAAAATTTGAACTTGTCTGGATCAATGAGCGTCAAGAAACACGGCAAATATAGTAAGTTATCAACTTTAGCTGATATTTTGGAAATACATTTTGAATAGAGTTATTTTGAAAGCTACAATAAGGAATAGATTAGTTTTGAAACTTATTGCTATTGGAATAGGTAGGTTTTAAAATTTATTTCTTGGGATAGAATAGATTTTATTGACTGTTTAAATTATGTAAATTTTCATTTCAGGGATTTAAAATGCAGCATTTTGACTAATGCATTATAAAAACAAACAATTTGCTATCTTAAATAATTCTTTTTCATTTTATAAAATCCTTCTCACCGTACTTGAATGATACTACATGTAAATTTGGTTAATATAAACAGTTGCTTTCTTGCAATTTAAAGGGCCAAGTATATGGCGGTTTAATAACTCTTCCAGCTTCAGATTTAAAATCAAGTACAACACATTCATCGCTATCCAAATTTATGAGAGTTCCATGTTCTTTATATACGGGTGTATGGGACGCGTAGACCGACAACATTTTTTGGCAGATGGGGGGCGGGATCTTTTGGAAGCTTTCATCCTTTGGAACTGATGTGTCACACGGTAACTGAGCTATGATATCTCGCCTTTAAATGGTCATAACTTTTTTGTTTGTAGTCATAAGGGCACGAAGTAACTTTTATTGTATTCTGCAATGTGATTTTATTCTAAATAAACCATTATTTGGTACAATTGGTTTAAGAAAAATGCCTTACGAGTTTCAATATCCTAAAAAATATGGGAAAGTAAGAAAAATGTCTAACCTTCTAAATTCATAAGAAAATAGTAGAAAATATATAACTAAATTTTTACTTTTACAATTCAGTAGATACCCCTGATGATGATTTTTTAAACTTTTTGAACAAATCTTTTAATTAAAATATTCAAAAATCTAATTTTTCACGGAATAGAAAAGCAAGTGTTTAATAAAATGTGTTTATTAAGTGTAAGTGTGTTTCGCCAAGTTTCTGATAATAAATAAAAAAAGTCTCTAATAATAAGTATTAACACCACTAAATGATTATGTTTTAATTTGTAATTTAAAAAGAATTTTAAAAAATAATATGGTATTTTACCATTTTTCGCAACTTCTTGTTTTATGGAGTTAATCGATTTGGCAAATGAAGCATTCATAGAACAAAGAATTCTCTTTTGTGATAGTGATGCCAGCATACAGCACTGCGTATTTCTCTCTTTGTAATACCAATATACAAGTTTCGTCGTTCATGGTGCACTGACGATCTTATTTTAACTGTTTCAAGTATAAATGTTACTGTTGTATTTAGTTTGATGCAGCAAGCTCTACATATTGATATTGGGGAATCATGCCACGTTGAAAGAAATCTCTGCGTCAATCAATATCAAACTGCCTGGTAATTTCCACTCCCCGCCTAAATGTGGTGGACCTAAGTGTTCCTTAAGTCCCCTTGGGAGCACGATTACCAAAACCAGCTCTAAACTAACAAAAAAACTTCACCATAAGTTTAAATCCCAGAAAACGATTGCAATATTTTGATAATGCCATTCTTAAATCACGCTTAAAGGCGCTTACCTTTAAAGAGAATTGGTGCTTTTCTAACCTGGTGAAACTAGTTCTAGCTCTAGTGGGATATCAAAACCTTCTATTCGTTGCATTCTAATAAATCTACAGGACCTCTTTACTCTTTTTCAGTAGCGATTCTTAGCATAATCAACATCGGAAATTAATAAATTTTGCTTTGTAATAAAAATAAAAATAATAAGTTATATTTTAAACTTATTGGTTTAGTTATAAACAAAAGTATTTAACCGTTGTCGATATGCAATCACTGAAGTAGAAACGTAAAGCCCCGAGTATCATCGCTTGTAAGAATATGAATGTAATAGAAACAAACAAAAAACTTTAATATTGCCTGACAACTGTCTGGCTATACAAAAGGTATCACCCCATCCCCAAAATTATAAGAAATACGCAATCTAAATTTTATGATAAGATAACTTTAATTTTCCATTAAAAAAACGCAAATGTATTTGATAATTTTGCGTTTTTTTCTATTTAAAGTGATTACCAAAGTTTTATTTTGCTATAAAGTGGATATCACCACCTTCCCGCGCTCTTTTACTTTTTTTTATATGTTTGTTTAAGCATTGTGACATATGATGAAGTTTATTAGTTGTGAGACGTCGTTTGTTTATTGTGATAATATAAAGATAAACGTATCACTAAATAACATATGGCCTAATATCAGCTTTATTAGACAAGTGCAAAGTATACTTTTTTGTGTTTGAAATGTTCAAAGATAAACAATATTTTCGTCAACACGTCATATCGGAAAACACTTGTTCGGGTTGACGGCAGCAATTTTTTTTTTGGTATCTTTACATGTTAAATGTTAAGTAATAATAATATGCAGACCTTTGATTCCAAAATAAGAAATCTTACCTGTTCCTATTTAGACATGCATAAACGTATATAAATATCTGTATACCAACAAACCCAAAATTTTCTTCAGATTTACTTTTAATTCCTGTAATTTATTTAGTATACACAAATTTTGCTATAAGGTTCTCGTATTTTACAGAGATGTGACTGAAGAACAAAAACTTTTTACCCTTATTTTAATCCTTTCGTACAAGTTTTCTGGTAGTAGTATAACAAAAAGGAAATATTAAAGATTACAATAAATTTAATTTTCTTTTTTAATTTTTACATTTTTCTGTATATTGCAAGGATCTTTTCCAATTCATAAATTTATTTTTATAGATTTTCCTTTGTATCCTTGATTTATTTTTGAAGTTAAAAAAAACAAAGCTCTACTGTAATCACAGTAGATTAATTGAATTGACCAACACCAAAAAATTATTTTATCCATTTGATTTAAATTATATTCAGTTGAATTAGTGATTATTTGCTGTTCTGTGTATAATTTAGGATTTCTTGAAGATTATAAGAAGGGTCCAGAGTTTATTCGTATTTACATTAAAACGTAATTTTGTGATATTAGTTTTTATTGTATCGATTTAACCTAATAATTGTACACTTATTATGTCCTAAAATCACCAACATTTAATAGGTTAATAGGATATTTGAGGATATAAGTAAATATTGTAAACATAAATTCGTCCCCCTATAGTGAAAGATATTTTTACACAAATCGTTTGTATATTTTTATCGTAAGATTTCCTTTTAACACAACTTTGTTTGGTTTCTTTTCTTTTTGTGGTCGCAGCATGACATTCTTTAGAACAACGGATTGTACTTAAATACTTTACGGTTTTTGTGCTTTTGCTGTTTTGCAATAATAAGAATTAATCATAAACATCTTAAAGTATGCAAGAGAAACAAACAGAATATTAAATTAATAATCGTCTTAACTTGGCCATTTAATACTGTTTGCAGGAAAATCGTACAACGTATTTCTAAAGGTACTAAGAATAAATTCATTTGTTGCTGTTTATTTTATTTCTACAAAACATAAATTAAATTGGTTGATAAGATAATATTTTATTGATTTATTATAGTAAAATATTTTTTTTATTGATTTGAAGATAAGAACACTAATCTAACCACATTTCTAATATCAAAAGAATAAGGGATGGTAGATAAGCGATTATGATGTATCGATAAAAAAAAATCAATGTGGAATAAGTATCGATGTTTATTCCTTTGAATTAATTATATCGTTTGAGTGGATATTATATGGTGTGTGGGTGAGCATATGGATTGATAATTTTTCCAAAGAATGAATTAAAATGTTAAAATTTATTATTTTTTTATGTAATGTTTACAAGTGATTGTAGCATGCTTTGCTTATTCAAAATAGTTTACCAGTAAACATACGTATAAAAGAAGGTTGAGTGAGAAGTATGTTTATGTATAGATAATAATATTTAAAACCTTGTTTAATGTTTGTTTATTGTTGTCAAGCGGATCTTTCATCAAAAAAAAATATTATGTCAACTTTATGGTGTTTATGACGTAGGCAACAATGATTGCATTTGACGCTGAGGCAGTAAAGAAGACTTCACACGTGCCTCCGTAACTTGGACATTTTTAAGCGAAATCTAATTCTTTTCATTTTTATTTATGTATTTTGTACGTAAAGTAGACGTCCAGAATTATTTTCGAGATTCGAGGATATTGTTTGTATTTTTTACTTTGGTTTTTCGATTGTAATGGTGTTGTTGTAATTGTTCCGTATATTGTTCTATTTTCAGTACTCTCGAATTCTGAAAATAGACCAATATACGGAACTGAAAATAGATCAATATACGGAACAATCACAATAACACCATTAGGTACAATCGAAAAACCAAAGTAAAATTATATAAAAATTCTTAAATACGAAAAGTTAGTTGTGAAGTAATCCACTAGTAGTACAACTACATGGTATTGTTCTATATATTATATAGACAATATTTCAATATAACCCCTTTTCAACCAAGAAAATAAAAAAAATGGCTCAATTTTAGTTCAATCCACACAAATGTGTGAGTAACAAACCATAGTATGTAATGGCGTTGTTGATAAAAAATTACGCTTGATTTGAAGTAAAACCAACACAATTGTGTGTATAGATAAAGTGTTTTTTTTTTCGGACGAAAATAAGTTAAAAAGGAATTCACAAATGTGTAAGTTGGTTTAAAAAACATATAAAACTAAATTATTGACATGGTACTTTTGCCCTACCCGCACAATTGTGTTAGTAAATCACAAAAGGGATAAATAATACAACATCAGTCGTCACGACTTGATGAGAAGGCTGATTTTTCAAATCAATAATATCATCCGTTCAAAACTATTTGTTGTTATTCTTACACATTTGCCATATGTAAGTCAACAAAAAATTCAAACTGTTTGTTGCTTAACAGATAATAGCTGTAAAGTAAGAACTTGAAAATCAAAAAATTTTCTATAATTTTTAAAATAATCTGTTCCTATAAAATTTTGTTTGTAATGTATTTGTATGATTAAACCTTTATCAAGTTGATCGAATGTCTAAGTTGAATGGTAGCACATCTTTTCAAAAAATTGAGATTCGTGTCATGTTAAAATGTTTTTTTGTAATACTTGTTCATATTGCTTGCTTCAATATTCTATCTATTTTGCTTATTTTTACGGGTTAGAAATGGTTTTACCATTTCAAGACTTCCTTGGATTTGAAATATGATTTTCTTAGGTACATTTCAAAAATGTGTATTTTAGGATTTAAAAAACGCGTATTGTTTTTTTCAGCATTTCATACAAAATGTATGGGCGAATATGTTGTGGCCAATGGTATAGGACATAAAATGTATATAGATTTCGAATACACCTCACTTAATTTCTAAAGCGTATTATTAAACCTAGTGGAGTTTTATAAAAATTGTCTTATATAATCAAACATCATTATTCCCGCAAAAAAACCAACAATATGTCGAAACTTGTTGAAAATTTTTTTTTTTTTTTTTTTTAGATATTTTATTTATTTTCCAAAAAGAGTTACAAATACTATATAGGAAAATATAAATTTCTATTGGAATACTTATTTACAAATGCGAATTATTAAATTAAATAAAGCAAAAAAAAAAAAATTAAATTAAACTAAGGTAACTTTAATATAATGTATCAAAAACAAGTATGTATAGTAGTATTCAAATCTCGCTGGAATTCTGACAGGTTCTCGCGCAGGCAAAATATGGCGGATACGCAGTGATGTATTAAGTATACCAGTTTATTGTTTACATTTTTATGTTGTAATTTTATTACTTAACTGTATAATTTAACTTTGTAAGAATCACTGACACTTTTGAAATTAATATTTAATTCGATAAGCAACGAATTAATTCATAATTCCATTAAATTGAAAACCTATTTTGCTTTTTTCTGTTGTTGTGGTTTTGTTCGATATGAATGACATTTGGTTATTTATTTTCCCTAGTTCGTACCAAAATTAAATGTTGACATTGTTTCCAAAGGCGTGCAATTTTTTTATAGATGTATTAATTTTCACTTGAAATATCATTGTAATAACATAAATACATGATCATTTTGAATGTTTTGTGTATTAAAACTGAAATATAATTCTTTCTAATGGTTATTTATTATTTTATTTAGGTTTAGTATCTAAGATAAATGCGACCCATCAAAATATTTATAATTTTTTTTTCTACATCACTGAAAGCTGCGCAGAACAATTAAACAATTTTTTTTTTAAGATCTGAATTGGACTATACATATGTATATACAGATGTGGCCAAATTATTATCATATTTAGATATTTGGAAGATTATTGCTTTAAAAAATTAATATTTCAAATGAAAGTTAAAATTTTTTATGATAAGTATATTTATTAATACTTGTTGAACATTTCGTTACCATTTTTTAATAATTTTATCCTACGGGGCATTTCACTTATTGCATTTTTGGCTTTGGTGAGTAGATCGGCGTCATTTTCCTAGACTTTCGTCGCTTCGATCAATTCTAATTGGGTGCGCGGGATGCTGTAAAAGATAGCAGAAAATTTCCAGCAAAAAATGGGCTTTGCTATTCACCGCTAGAGGCATCACTATCACAAAAATGAATTTTGTCTGCTGATATTTTTTTACACCAGCAGAAAATTTTTGATAGTGTTATGCAAATTAAAAATTCTCAGCGGAAAGTTTTATGAAAAATCAGAGAATTTATGAAAAAGAAGAGAAAATGTATGTTTAAACGTTTTGAAGCGATGAAAGTTAATTTCTTTCTCTAAAAAACGATTTCCGAATGTATAGTGTTAAGCACTCTCAAAACATAATAAAATTATCATAATCATCATTATGAAAACACAGGGCAACATCAAAAAATTGGCCACTGTAGAAAGCACTCCATACATTTTTGAAGTCATTTTAATGTGAAATGTTTTCAGTTTTTTAACAAAAGTGTTAGAAAACCCCCCTGTAACTACCCTGGGTGTATGTTTTTATGGTAGCTAAGATCAAATACTATATATATGAGCAACATAAGATTCACACCTGGCGTCAGTAGCCTTCCATACATTTTTGAAGTCATTTTAATGTGAAATGTTTTCAGTTTTTTAACAAAAGTGTTAGAAAAACCCCCCTGTAACTACCCTGGGTGTATGTTTTTATGGTAGCTGAGATCGTATTCTATATACATGAGCAACATAAGATTCACACCTGACGTCAGTAGCCTTCCATACATTTTTGAAGTCATTTTAATGTGAAAAATGTTCAGTTTTTTTAACAAAAGTGTTAGAAAAACCCCCCTGTAACTACCCTGAGTGTATGTTTTTATAGTAGCTGAGATCATGATCTATATACATAAGCAACATGAGATTCACACCTGGCGTCAGTAGCCTTCCACATATTTTTGAAGTCATTTTAATGGGAAATGTTTTCAGTTTTTTAACAAAAGTGTTAGAAAAACCCTCCTGTAACTACCCTGGGTGTATGTTTTTATGGTAGCTGAGATCATATTCTATATACATGAGCAACATAAGATTCAAGGTAGTTACAAGAGGGTTTTTCTAACACTTTTGTTAAAAAACTGAAAACATTTCACATTAAAATGAATTCACAAATGTGTTGAAGGCTCTCTGATTTTTCATAAAAGTTTCTGCTGAGAATTTTTAATTTGCATAAAAATATCAAAAATTTTCTGCTGGTGTTTAAAAATATCAGCAGAAAAAATTTCATTTTTGTGATAGTGATGCCTCTAATGGTGAATAGCAAAACACATTTTTTCTGCTGGAAATTTTCTGCTTCCTATTAGTTTGCTACCGAACCGGTTTCAAATAAATTTTGTATCATTTAGTATTTCATTCAATGTCCAATCAGGCTACAGATCTAATCACAATTATACAACTGCTTTATTAAATGTTAGTGATAATATTCGCAGGGTTATCGATAACAAACAGGCGTGTGCACTGGTGCTCTTGGATTTTAGCAAGACATTCGATAAGATTGATCATAAATTGCTAATAAAAAAGCTGAGCGATTAGTTGTTATTTTCATTGCCTGCATCACATCTAATCGTATCGTATCTTAACGATCATCGCCATTTAGTACATACAGGACAACCACAGGAGTCCCACAAGGCTCTGTTCTTGGACCATTCTTCTTTATGACGTTTATCAACGATATAACAAGTCTAATAGAGAAATGTAAATACTATATCACTTGTTCGCTGACGAGCTGCAAATATATAAATTTTGTGGTGTAAACGACATCCCGAATTGCGTTGAGATGCTGAATCAAGACATCGAGAGTGTAACGAATCGCTTGGTTCGTTCCCAATTTTACTAACTAAATTAATCTAGATTGTCATGCTTAATGCCCATAAAATATTTGAAATTTAAGTAAAATAAATTTGGAACTCGCACTCTTAATAGATATGCGGACGCGATTGGCACAAAGTGTGCGTAGTTCTGGAAATATATATGTTTTATGTTGTTTATTTCGAATATTACCAAAAATATGTACACCAAATGGTACAGATGGGTGTGTAAAACGCATTAGAGGTTGTGGTTAATTAGTGGATAATTAGTATGTGTACTTGCTTTATATAAATTCTAGTTTTACGGGATAATTTTTGTTTTGAAAATAAAAATACAATTGTTGGAGAGGTTTAGCGAAAAAAAAAAGATCGATGTAAATAGGCAGTCATGTCTGGATGCTAAAACCTAAAACGTAAAAAAATAATAAAAAAAATAAAAAGTTAAAAATATTAAAAAAATTGTTGCCTTAGACATTAAGTTATAAGTTATACAAAAAATTAACTTGAAATAAGTGTTCTTATTATAAAACTTAAATAATAAAACAAAATTATAAAACTTAAATAAGTGATAAAATAAAAGTTAATCTTAAATTTAATAAAATTACCGTTGTAAAATGGTTTATGTGCGAATTGGGAAAAATCGGCACTTGGTGAAAGTGTTACGAACGGTTAAAGCGTCTAGTGGTGATGACGAAAACATTGTGAATTGCCACGAAATAATGTGGAGACAGATCAAGTGCTAAGTTACTATAATTTAATTTAAAAAATTACATAAACTATCAATGTAAGTGGAGTTTTCTGATCACACCTATATGTACGTGAAAATTAAAAAAAAAAATGTCTGTGCAATGTGTGTAAGTTATCATTTATTGCCAAATTTGATAACGTAGGAATGTGTAGCACGAATAACAACACCAGAACTCCTTATTACTCGTAATGGAGATTACAGTTACGATTATGAATCGTAACTGTAATCTCCATTACGAGTAATAAGGAGTTCTGGTGTTGTCATTCGTGCTACACATTCGTACGTTATCAAATTTGGCAATAAATAATAACTTACACTCATTACACTAATCATAAATAAATAAGTGGAAAATACTGCACATTAGTAAATAAAATAATAATATTGTAATAATAATAATAAATAATTAATATCTGAAAAACTAATTCAAAGCCTCATAATACGTTGTGATAATAATTCCGAAAAACAAAAAAAAACTATAGTTTTCTTCGCATGATGTTGGCGTACAACCAAATAGTCATTTTACGTCGTTCTTCGATCAATGGCGCCCAACGAGGTACATTTCTTTTTAATAGATGTAAGTTTGTAATTTAAATATTGCTAATTTTTTTTTTAAATTAATTTTTTTTTGAAATATCTTACACATTTCCGCGTGTGTCTAATTTGCTTAACCTATTTAATAATAAATTATGATATTACGAGTATCATATATAGTAAATATTAAATCCTTAAAATTTCTTTTACATAACGTAATATGTATTTTTTTAATTTTAGAATTAAATTTTTTTTTATTGATTATATATGTATTACAAATCTGTATAGACTTTTCCTTGTAAGATATGTAAAAGTGAGATCATTTTTTGGTTTTCAATAATTATGTGTAATCAAGCAAAATTTGTGGTCCTTTTTATTTTTATTATTATTATTATTATGAAAATGAGAGTATAAACCTATGGTATGTGGAGATGTGACGGTGGTAAGTGACTCGAAGGTGATGGTATTCATGATGATATAAAGTTCACGGTTGTTTTGGTTTTTTTTCTTTCTCTTGTTAATTAATTTAGTTTACAGATCCCTTTGAATATTTTATGGCGGTCTAGCAAGATCGGAGTAGTAATTTGAAAAACCCCACGGCCACTTTTCCTGAGCATAGCCGGCCAGAGACGACCGCCTGAATTGCAACCCGATAAAACAAATTTTCAGTACCCATGCAAAATTGGTTACAAGAGCATTGTTCAATGGTCAACAAATAATAAATTGGATCTTAATAGAAATAAAACACAATGTATATTGATGGCTTCATCAGATCGCAATACTGATTATCTTCCCAATATTTTTGTGAGCGCCAGTGATTAGTTTTTCTAGTACTGTGAATAACCTTGGTGTGTATTTTGATAAAACCCGATATTGGAGTCATCACGATGAAATCGTTTGCAAAAGAATAACCTTCCTTCTAATACTACCGGGGACTACTACTAAACATTTAAATTCTACAGTTCGCCTTCAACTAGTTAAGACGAATATCTTACCGTATTTTCTGTATGGAGACATTGTCATAGTCGAACTTCAGAAGCAATATTTCTTACTTAAGTTAAAGAAGCCTTCGGTTTTTGTGAGGGGATCAGTTTGTAGAATCCTTTGTCGGTTGGTTGACTGTAAGAATTGTAACATAACAGCATCATTTCGGAAAAAATACTTTGATTAATGCCAAATACAAAGCAGAGACTACACCTATCATATTATTTGTATTGTTATTATTACAATTATTGTCAAATTACTATTATAAATATATTTTTAATTTAAGCTATCCGTTTTTGTAAGATAAGCTAAATTTAAATACGCTGCGCCAAAAACAAATCGGAACAGAATTTTATTTTCGAAAAAATACCCAGATTCCAAGCGTTTATTGAGTATTGTACACCTAGCACAGGTTGTGCAGTGCCAAATTATCCAGTGTGCATAGAGTAATAATTTATTTTTTTACTTTGCATACTCTTCGTACACCGGCATTATTTTCACAGTAAAATTTAAGGAACCGAGTATGCTCGGTGTAAGCACAGTTCACAATTAAAAACACAGCGTGCAGAGTAAAATTAATCAGGTTGAATAAAAAAACACAGAGTATTTTTTGACTGTGCACTGCTTGCTCAGGTTGAATTAAAAAATAGGCCCTGTATTATATCTTGGTGAAATAACACTTTTCAAAAAAATAATTTGGCATTTAATTGAAGAAATTTTTTTCTTCTTTTCGATACTGGAATCCGTTTTATTTTATTTTGTTTTTTTATGAGATTAGAGTGCTTAGTTTGCAAGATAAAAAAATGTACTTGTAAACGGTAATAACCTTCAATAAATCGACAAGGAGTCGTCATACAAGAGTTTTCCAGCATCATTTTTAAGGTTTCTAAATTCTCTATAAAACGGCCAATTTGGATTTGGGAGTGAAATATCGAGCAAGTTCGCTTACGGTCTCAACGACAAAATTTCCTTCAAATAGAAACAAAATTATTTTTTAAAAACTGTTATTTCATCAAGATACAAACGTTCAAATCTGGGTATTTTGTCGAAAAAAAAATCTGTTCTGATTTTTTTTTGGCGCAGTATATTTATTATAGAAAATCGATTGTATTCTTATGTAATAAGTTGGTAACAACTTCAACCATTTATATAAATAAATAAATAAAATAATAGCAATAACATAAAACGAATGGTTTTTAAAATCAATCTAACAAGTAAAAGAAAATCTATAAAAATTAAAAATAACACAACTTGAGCAAATTCACGCCTTCACGTCCTTCTAAAAGTGTTTGTAATTTTATCGAATTTATAAAAAATTGTTTTAAACCCTGGACTCTACTGGGGAGTATTCCGCCGTAGAACTCAGGCGTAGAAATTATGGAATTTTTATAAAGCCTAGTGTGGGTGGTAACAACAAATTGCATTTACATTTCCTAATGTCTTAGAGAAAACTGTAAAAAAACTCTACGAAATAATCATTTGTACAAACACGCGCCCACGGTGTTGATTTCCATTCTAAAAAACGATCGTGTTTTAGAATCACTGGTATACAAACTTTATTCAGATGTATAAATGTACATATAAAATGAATGTAAATCATTTTTAATTTATGAGCACTCGTTATATTACATATGTCTTAAAAATTTATTAAAAGTAATGAAATTAATCATTCTTTAATGTTTACATATTTTTGAAATTGAAAATATAACACATTCAAATTAAATAACATTTATCCATAAATAAACAAAGCAATTAACCTTTTATAGATTTTATACTATTAGGAAAATTGTTATAAATTATGTAAACTTTGTGTACTATCAACTACATACCATTATCTCTTAAGTAACATAGTATGACAAAATATGCACAAATAAAATTATATGTTCGTATATATGTAGTAATAAGAGTATAACATACTTAAATTGTAGTTCTGAACAATTATCGTAAGAAAATCTAAATTGCACACAATCAGTATAAATAATTTTCTTCTATTTTAATACAGAGAAAATATTATAATAGAGTTTTCTTATATATTTTATTATATGTAAATTTATAATAAACATGTACAGATTTTTAAACTATTACTATTCATATAAGTTTATTTTTCATGTAAATGGCAAATTTTAATTTAAATAATTATTTTCGTGTATATCTTATATGAATCGAAAGCTGTTGAAAGTAAATTAATAAGATTTATTTCATTTAAATTGATTTGTTATGGAGAAGATTAAAAACATTACAACTTTAGTAATCTTGACCAATTTTTAAGGTGTGGGGCTTTATCACAAGTCAATTAAATACTATATGATGATTTTCCTTGACATCAATAAACTTTAAAAAATGTTGTACAAACCAAAGGCGGAACCTACGTTTTATAGCCCGTAGTGCTATACTCCTTGACCACTTGACCATCAAGTAACATATCGCTGTGCGAGTGATGATAATTTGGTGCATATTGTGACGAATATCACTCCATTTCAACTGCACGAACAATGCAAGAGTTAGTGATCAACTTCTTTACCTTGAAGTGTCATTAAGCTATAGATCGCCTGTTTGATGCTAATCAAAGAATAAATATTATTCTTTAAAGCTAACGAAATCGCCTGGCAAGTTCAATAAATATTCATTCGGAATTAAATCTAGCAATAACATTTCATTCGGAGAAAGGAACATTTGTATAACAAAACCAATTGTAAGCCGCAGTATTAGTCATCGACCATGAAGAAAAATACTGAAATAACGAACAGAATTGACAACAGTAGTGTTAAGCATCAAGGATTTATCCGTTGAACTATGAAATTTGCACTCAATAGTAGAATTTCTGAATATTCAATACAAAACCAAAATTCGAATATTGCCTACTCAAAATAAATATTTGGGTTTCCAAACCAACGTTGAAAATTTATTATTTTTTAGGCTTAGACAGATGATTGAAATTTTAATATTAGTACAGCTTGTACCATATTATCAGTAATATATGTTCTCCAATCACTGTTAATTAACACCAAACATACCATAACCGGTCAAAAGACCGGTTATGAATTTTTATATAATAAATGCGCATATCATCTTATCGCTTTTAAATATTTTTTTTTTATGTTTTAATCTATGCAATCTGTTCTGGGGCCGAAGCACTCCCAACTCTTTCGCAGTTCACTTTCATCGTCCTACTTTACGCATTGCTTGCCAAATCGAGGACGTACGGCTATAGGTCCGATTTACGTAGAACCATCTGCACATTTCATTGCTCCATGCCAGCCTATAGTACTGACATGGAAGATGGGTCGGCCCATGAGTTGTGCACTCCGACAGGGGGTCATAGTTGTGTTCATTACCATCATCGATCGTAATCAAATGATGAAAAATCCCTTTTGAATCCTGCCCCTATCGGGATTCGAACCCGGTACCTCCCGATCCAAACGCCAAAGCTTTAACCACTGTGCCATTTGGTCGGTTTTTATATATTTGACTGCAAGACTTGTTCTATTACTTATATAGAATTACTTATATACTTTGTCTATTTCCTCCCTAACAGCCATACTTCATCGTACCGCATCCACATTTCATTCCGTCCAAAGGCCGATCATTTGACCGGCTTTGGTAGAAATAGGTATGTATGTATTAGTGTTGGTATGTCTAGTGTTAATGACGTGTTTACGCCCCGTGCAAGCTCATATTAACATGGCCTTCGACTTTTGTTAATATACAAATATGCAAAAAAAAGATACAGAAAGGTATTCCATTAACAAAAATCGGGAAGCCAGGCTGCTACATAATAAACTTTATCAGAGAAAACATTAATTGGGTGAATAAAACCGGCTTGGTGACTAATAATTTGTTAAAATCAAAGGCCACTAGCTACTGTTTTATATTTTTGATAATTTTTATCAAAATTAGAACTTGATTCAATTTACACATTGATCTACAGAACAACGACTAGAGAAAAAACAGCTATTTGTTGAGCAAGACGGCTGCTATAAAAAAATATAATTTCCTTTTTTTGTAAAAAAATTTTTTTTTTGTGTTTTACTACATTGGCCATGCATCTTTTATGATGCAGTGGCGCACATGGTGCGGTAAACATCACCAGCATGTCCACTTTCGTCTTCTTCCGCGAATCATGCAATTCGTGATTCAGTGACCCTCGTGGTGCAGTGAACGGCACAACCCTGACAACTATCGCTTTCCTCTGGCATTACCATGTAACTCCTATGATATTTGAGTTACGAAAAAACCAAACCACCTCCACATTGACTCCGACCTCTACATCAAAAGCAGTACTCGGAACTTCACGATTATCTGGTTCAATGAGTCTCACTTTTAACTAGTCGTCTACACAACTTCAAAAGCAGTATTCGAAACTTCAGGATTACATGGTTTCATAAGTCTCACTAGTCTCACTCCTCTGGAAACTAAGCTTTTGAGCAAACTAACCTTTCCCTACACCAGTTTCTTGTCTCGCACAATCTTGCGGTAATTCATGATCGACTGGTTATAGAACAACTAATACCAAGAAATTAAATATCCAAAGCGACGGATATTCCTCGGAACATAAAAATTAGCCACAATCGACACTTACACATTGAAACAATCAAACTGCGGAACAATCACTTGTATTCGGATCATATAGGAAGCAATT
This sequence comes from Nephrotoma appendiculata, assembly GCA_947310385.1. Taxonomy (NCBI): domain Eukaryota; kingdom Metazoa; phylum Arthropoda; class Insecta; order Diptera; family Tipulidae; genus Nephrotoma; species Nephrotoma appendiculata. Next base: position 90,733,992 of record OX371225.1, read on the forward strand.
TTGGACTAACTTTACATAATTAATTACAACTCTACCGGCAAATTCTAATATGTGGATTTCCGGTATTCAGCTCCGAGGCTGTACAAAGAAAACCAATGTCAATATCATTCGGTCAGTAAGACTACAGAACTCCAAATAAGAATATAAATTATGAAACATAAATTACTAGATGATTTGTATAACAGTTGTAATAAATAAACGGAAATAAAAAGACCAAAAATACTTCTTAAGCTCGCATTGTGTCTGAACTACTGCCTAATACCTACAAGCAACTCACTATCGAAAGATTGAATGTCTCAAAGAACAGATATTATTCGGTATCGCAATGAATCAGTTAACCTATCGCGCAACCAATCATCAATTAATACGCAATGCATACAACCCTGTATGTGCCCTGAGGATAATTGTGAATAAACAATTGAAACGTCGGCTCCGTAAAAGAGTATTTTATTGTAGGCTTGAGTTCCAGTAAAAATATTAAAATATACAAACTACAACAGCGAAATACAAGGAGATGATGGGCTTACTACGATATATGGTATACCACCGGAGCACCACGATTTCTTCAAATCCCTCCCGCTTACACAAAATGTAGTTGGGAAGTACATTGTTATATAATTTATATATTGTAGGTATGAATTTAGAAAATTTTCATAAATGGTGTTTAATGCTGTGTGCCTCACGCTGATTTTTTCGTCTAAATTTCCGACTAACTAAATTGATCGTTAGTTCACCCAGGTATTGTTAGATGTCTCTAATATCTATAAACCAAAATCTACCCGATATTTAGTTATAAACTGCAAACTTAGACTGTGTGCCTGAGAGCGATTTTTTCGACTAAATTGCCGACTAAACTAAATTGATGAGTAGTTATGCTATTACCCACCAGTTTTTACCATCTAGACTCCTGCTGAAGTTGCTTACTATTTAGTTGTCATTTTCATTTTTTGTTTTTATTCTTTTTTTATCGAATACATACCAAAATGTCTAAAAGGAAATATACTATCATTCTTAAATTTCGATTGTAATTTATAATCACATTCATGAATAATGCGATTCTCATATCCAATTAGTTAGTTTAGTTTAAATTGAGTTTACAATCGAAGGCACAGCATATTTAAAAGATACTAGTGCCTCCTTTGAATGAATGATATGAATCATTCATAGATGTAGCTTACTCGGCAATTTAGTCGAAAAAATCGCGCTAAGGCACACAGTCTTACTTTCGATTTATCAATTACCGATTAGAAATGTTTTGTAGAACGTTAAATTTAAGTTTATATAGCAGATTTAATTTAAACGTGCCATGTTTGAACGATTAGTATGAACTAACCATCGATTTAGTTAGTTGAAAATTTAGACAAAATAATCAACGTGAGGCACACAGCATAAGTATTGCAATGAAATATGAAATTATTTGAATATTGTTTTTTTAATTTGAAGTATTTTAAATTATACCGAATGGACTTGAGCTGTTTTCAATTCTATAGCAAAACTAGTTATTAATTTTAGAAGTGGCTCTAGTCTAAGACACTAAAGGAATGTGACATACATTGGTACCCTATACGTATATTTTTAATTTCATTGAAACGCAAACTTTTAAATATCTCAATTTAAACAAAAATGGACTACTTTCTAATTAAGCGGCTCATAAATAGAGTGTGGGAATATTAGTACAAGGGGTCATGTGTCCCTAACAGTATCCCAAAATCCTTTAAAACGGAAATTATCTATCAGCATGATCGTATTCGGTACAATTCATAGACTCGAAAGATTTTTTTATTTACAATAAAAAATTTGTAGGAACCACACACCCCTATATGAGCTTTAAGCTCATTTATAAAAAGGTGTGTAAAAAGCACAAAATGACGTTTTCTGTAAAGTTGTAAATTCGATATTCTTTTGAGTTTTGGTATTATTAACGCACATCCCTAATAGAAAAACTACATTTTTTATTGTAAGATACTTGTTTCTATTGGTTTCAGCGGTTTACAAAATAAAGGCCTTTTCAATTTTCCTATTGAAATGGATAGCACTCCCGATCGCGGCTCCCGATAAATAGGTAGAGTAAAATATTTTCATTCGATCTTTAACTAAATAGTTGAATGAAAAATCTTAGTTTAGAGTTAAATAAATTAATTATGTGCAAAAATGGCGCGCTAAATATAAGTTTTGACATAGAACTAGTAGAAGCGGACAATTGAAATTGTCCGACAAGCGCTCGATAACATAGGAAAAATGCAACAGACGGACGGACAGAGGTGTAAAACCTCTGAAACAACTAAGGTGCTAATACAACAAATTAGCCCAATAGACAAAAAATGAATAGAAAGCAAATCACTTAATCTTAAGCAAATCAAAAAAAAAAATTACAGAAACTAGTTTTGCAATAACACTCGTTTTATTATAGATAAAAGTATGCCTAGAATAATAATTGAAAATTTTTTAAAAAAAAGTAGACAGCCGCGTCTGTGTGACCTATATTTTTAGAAAAAGTTGAATATCTCAAAAACGACTTGACCTAGAGTTCCCAAATTTTAAATGTGACCATTTTAGAGTAGTATCTATCTGTGTATAAATTTTGAGCTCTCTGGTGTGTATAGTTTTTGCTGTGATAGTGCCAACAGACAGACGGCCTAAGTCTTTGTATAAGCTTGCTCGCAAGAGCGAGCGCTAAAATTGGGTGCTCCGAATAAATCTATGAGCGCTAATAAAAAAACACGGCTATAGTATTTTTGTTGGGGATGCGCTGCTACTTGGTATAATATAATGAAGAACACATCTGTTGGGTTGGGTATATCAAAGAAACTGATTTGCGATCGTATTGTACATTAATAAATAGATATACGTTCATATACCACCCGTTAGACTGCGCTTACCCAAATTTGCGAGTTACGATGCCCAGTTTTACAGTGGCTCTAAAACTTAAATTCATTATATGTAAAATAACCAATGGACCGATATACCAAAGTAAAATTAATTTAAAATAAAATATAAATAAAAATCCGAGGACACAAAAACAGTCAATTTTTATTCGATTGGAAAGTCAAAGCTATTAATAGCTAGTCAACTCACTATTTTGCCCACTATCATATAGAGCGCAAATTAAAGTAAAAGAGTTTTCCACTGATTTCGGCACAATTGCTTAATTAAGAACACCCACGGTAACAACGGGAGAATTATTGGAAAATACTGTTATTTCCAGAAAAATACAAGGACAGTTATATAGAAATCATTGAAGATGAGGGGCTAAACCTTAAATAGCAATCTTACATAAATTGAATTATTACAAATAAGAGTTCTAAATTTGAAATTCTTAAACGACTCGTGTTAGATAAGTCTATAAACATAAAACTATGCACATAAGTTTTGAATATCCCCACAAAAAAATTGATTTTGTTTAAGGCAAATGAATAGCCTAAGTTGAAAACTTAAAAATATAATATTTTGACCATTATCTTCAGCATCAATACTGTAAAAGTTGCAAATAAAAAATGTATTTAATATTTTACAACAACCTACAAAATAACCTGAAAATAAAAAGAAAGTTTATGTTTTCTTTTTTGACTTAAGCAAAAATGTTAACCAAAACTTTTAGCTAGCATATGAGAATCTCGAAGAAAGCGTACATGTAATGTAGAACTTTCAATACATGTAGTAAATTTTCTTGCTTATTAAACTTTTAAACTTTATGCAAAAACTAATCAAAAACTTTTAAATTTTTTGCGTATTCACCAAAATATAATAAGTTTTATTTTATTGAGGTGAGGTAAATATCGTTAAACAAAATATTTTATAATGCCCAGTCCAATATCCGTTGGTTTGGTACATACCCGCATTATATTTTGTGGTCATGTAGATCTGCACTATGTCTTGTACTTTAATTGTGAAGAAATAAATTATCTCGTTATCTCAAGGACGGCTATAAATTAAATTGACCACATCATAAAAATTAAATTAAAATGAAAGAAAAGAACCAATAATCATATAATTTTATTTATAGAGCTATATAATTCTCAAATGTAATTAAACTATTCATCTCCTTAGAAGAAAATTAGTTCTTACTCATTTTTATTATAATTGTTTTTAACAATTTAATTTTATTGTTTAAGTATAAACAAAATCATTATGAGTCTATCAAATTTCATTATTTAATTTCTTTATAAAACTATTTCACATAAAATTAAACTAGTATTACGCTAAACTATATCTACATAATGTACATAGTACATGTATTATATATTGTATATATGCGTAATAGAGTGAGAAGTCGAAAATAGTAAATAGCAAAAGAAATAAAATTAAATAACGAAACTAATAAACTTAATATAAATCTTCATTTTATACCCAAAATTAAAGTAAAGCCAATAGACTTAAATTAAATTACGACCATAAAAATGTAGGAAAAATAAAGAAAATGGAAAATCTCACACTCAATTTTATGTATATTTTATTTTATTTATAGTCAAGTTTAATATCTGTTAAAACTAAAATCATTTGGAGAAGTCAATTATCAAATAAACACTTATTGTTTCTCATTGGGAAAATTGACACGAGATAATAAATGAATAATTGACACAATACATATTTGTTTATTGAACTTTAAATTTTACAAGAAATGTAATCAGAATGGACAATGATTGTCAATAATTTAAACAAAAAAATATTAAGTATTTCGTATTAATTATCGAACAAGCAAGGTAAAAGTTAAAACTTTGTCATATAATTTGAAAGATTCCGTTCAGAAAATAAAAATCTTGCCCGTTTTCAAGCCTAACGTGCGGCCACATACAATCAGTGGATGATCAGTTGTCAGAAAAGAATATCAGCCCTCATTTCCTTCCATTAATTAGCACAGTTTTGTCACAGTTATTTTTTATCGCTTTTTTTATTTTCTGTTTCATTTCAGTCGAAATATTAATAAAACGAAATAAAAAAGTTTAGGTTGTTGTTGGTTTTAAAGATATTAGGAGGTTCATAAATACACCATTGGTCACCAAAATCTTATGAAATTCGACGTACGCGTACGACTAATTTTTTCGTAAAGCTCATTAGATGCTCCTAGTCCTAACGTTATGTCTCGTTCTTGGTCCAGCAATAGCCGGATGAACTTGCTGCCACCCATGCCTCGTAACCGAAGCACACAGGTTTATTGCGAAGAACCTGTTTACATGGGTGTCTGTCAAAGTATCGATTGATCCAAACAGGTACACATTTTGAGAACATCTCGTTCAAGTGATTGAAGCAAGGACGTATTTTTGCAAACCTATTGTTTGTATTGACGATTTTATCTACATCACAAAAATGTATATTACCAAATATTTGCTGAACACATTCCGGCGCATCCATTTAGCCACAAACAATCTCGTTCAAAGTATCCGCATCTTTTGACCAGTATAAATGACTTCATGGGACCATAATATATCTGGATATAATCAACACCCCTACGAATGCGTATAAGTCATTGGTATCAATTTGTATTGTTTTATTGCGTTTTGTTGCAGCATAATTAATTGTGTGATTTATCACAAATGGTATTGGGAAAAACAATTAAAAAAAATTCTATATTATTGCTAGTCGCACTAAAGCTTAATGGGTAGTTTTTCTTGCCTTCCCAATTTACAGTAATGGAAGGCTATCTTCATTCCTCATCGGCCACATTTGAGTGAATCCCGTTTGTGGTAAACTTGCTGCGGGTTCAATTTTATCGACATCCTCATCATGATGATTAAGTTGAAATTCTACTGTTGTCAGTAGCTGATTCTCATTGATGAGGCAATTTGGACCATTGGCATCCTGATCGTCCGAATCTTCATCCGTTTCACTATTATAATCAGGAGGTTCCAAAAATATTTCAAGTGGCACAGGGGTATCATCATCGGAAATATTTTCCAATTCCTCCATAATCTCTGCGAGACTTAATGGTTTTTTCCTAAAAAAAAATGTTCGATCAAAATAGGTTCTAAAAATGGTCATCAATGTTTTTATTTTTTATGATTACGATACATTTGTTAGAATATTTATCAGTTAAAATAACCACATATATACAAATGACACGGTAATATTTGAACTTACCAATATCTTCTGGTATCAGGATCCATATTTCACAAATATTAATTATATACTACCAATTCAAGACGAATATAACGGTAATTTATTCTCATTTTAAATTCCCGGAAAAATAACGTGTGGATTTAGTAAAAAGAAAGTAACAGATATTTATTGGTGCACAATCACAAATGAACCGATTTTCAATAATAGGAGACGATTACTTCAGTTAAACATACATAATAAAGCACAGTGAATGTATCGTAATGATCGAACTGGTGACTTTATCGTTATATTTGTTATGTAGCTTTGTTGTTCACCACTCTTGATCATGGCTTTAGAACTTCTCTCTCGATATGTGTGAAAAGTTAGTTAATAATTGTTTGATAATACAAATGGGTCATTAACAGCAGTTAGTCAGTCAAGGAAATCCAAGAATTTTATTATGAAGAGTTATGAATTATCTTCGCACTCTCGTCTCAAAAATCAAACATCCATCTTCTTTATCAGAGTAATCGCAGAGCCAAACTTATTTGCCAACACAAAATAGAAACAGTTACTCGTGAAAATTCTACATATATTTGCAATATATATGCTGTCTACGACGCCCATGGTATCGGAGCTCACCATTGGTAGTTCCTCAAAGAAACCAACAGCAATCCTCCACTTTTAGTTGGACAACAATATCGACACTACACTCCACTAATTTTGTGCACGAACATATTTGAACATCATATAGCTATTCACATGGCAGTCAAAAAAAAATTGCCTCGTTAGGTTAGTGGTTGCCTTATGGAAAAAGTTATCAATAACATTTGCCTTACGAAAAATACAATGAAGTAAACCGCGTTTTGAATTTGATGCCAATTGTTATTATGATTCAAACGGAACGATATCCAAATCAATACGTCATCTGGGTATGTATCATAAACTCTGACAAGCAACACCTTTTTATTGCGTAATATAATTTTGTAAAACTATATGTATTTGAATATATTATGTATTTGAGATTTATGCTTGGTTCACGTATGCGATCAAAAAATGATTCGCGAATGAAACCAATCTTTGAGCGTAATTATTTCGCATTGTTACTCGTAATTTGTTATTTTTTTTTTTATTATGTTGGATGCTTCCGATCAAAATTTTCCCAAAGTTAAAATTATTTCATCTCGGGCGGGGAAATTTATATATGTTTTCAATGATTTAATTTTCCTTTGATCCGCGAATCATTTTTTGATCGCATACATGAACCAAGCATTAAAGGAATTGGTGTTAAAATAAATCATTTTTGGAAAGCTTGGAAGGTCAAAAATTAATATCTCAAAATTTTGTATACAAAGAAATAATAATGAAGTAAAAGGCAAAATTTATAAAATACATTATCATCTGAAAGCGAAAAAAGTAGTGGTAAAAATCTCCCGGTTAAGTGTATAAAAACGGATAAGAGGGTCTTGCAACATTTTCAAAGCAACCCTAATTTTTCAGTTAATGATGTAGCAAGAAATAGTTAAAATGTCGTCGTGATATGTTCAGAAAGTAAATTAAAACAGTTCTGGGTTGCACCAAATATAGTTACACACATATAAAGTACAAAAAACATTAAACCGTAACGATGAACTGAACGAACGTTAAACACGCGCATGCAAGCTACATGAACAGATGTTAACAAAGTTTGATTGTGAGGTGCGACGGACGACGAAACTTATGTTGTTGAAGATTTCAAACAGTTGTCGAGACAGGAATATTTTACTACAAACAAACAAAGTTGTATAAGTATAATATATGTACAGATGTGGCCAAATTATTATCACATTTAGATATTTGGAAGATTATTGTTTTTAAAAATTAATTTTTCAAATAAAAGTTAAAAAATTTTATGATACCTATATTTATTAATACTTGTTGAACATTCCTTTAGCATTTTTTAATAATTTTATCCTATGTGACATTTCACTTATTGCATTTTTGGCTTTGGTGAGTAGATTGGCGTCATTTTCCTAGACTTGTTTCATCGCTTCGATTAATTCTGATTGGGTGCCAGTTGGTAGGGGTGCCGGTTATTTGATCTGCTGTTGGATATAGAAAGGTAACTATTCTTCTCCTTTTGATCTACGAACGGTCCAGGACATTGCTAGTGTCAAAGCCATCTAAGTCTCGTCACTGAATCAACAACCTAATCAAGAAATAGAAAAAGATAAAGTTGAAAGAAACATTTATTAAAAAGTGTAACTTTAAAATATTATTAAAAGAAGGACTTTTATTGTTTGTACCTTTTCCCAGCCCTCTCGAAACCATGTAAAATGTCCATTTGCCCATGTTTTTCTTTGTTGTATAATCCTAGCATTTAACCTTTGCTTCTTGCTAGATCGTCTTGCACATAGCCCATATTGACAAAGACTCCATCTCACTTTCTCTCCAATATTTCCGCACCAACGTTACGCATTGTACCCCTCAGAGACGTACTGGATAACGTTCGATCTTTGTTAGCTTTCCGCATTAAAAATCGGTCCTGCCTGACTGTTGGTTTAGGATTGCCACCACATTTTCCTCTTCTTCTGGGACTTGTTGAAGACTGAGATGTTAATGTTTGCGAAAATTTGCTGACGAATGATCGGCTCACTCCTGTTTCCTGGACTATTTGCGCATGCGTATACTAGCTTACTTCCAAATACGTCGAAATTTTGGCTCTGGTTATAGCACTGATGTCCTTTGCTTTACCCATAGTGAATTTCATTAATATTACAAAAACCACTTTCACTTTTCAAAGTCACAAACGAGACTGAAATTCTTTAGTAAAATACTACTTCTTAAATACTACTTAGTTGTCATAAAATCAAAACAATTCGGAGGTCAAACTAATTAACAGGACAATATATACTGGGAATTCATATTTTGGCGAAAAGGTTTCACAGGTATTAATGACTCATAAAAGGCGTATTTTCTGGGTATATTAAATTTTTGTTGCACGAATTACTTGGATTGGTCGATACCTACCATAATGACGTATCAACTATACAATAGGTGGCAGTTCGGCTTTTGAAAATCACATTACCATGAATGATATGAGATGATAATAATTTGGCCACATCTGTATAATATAAAAACCATGAAATTCCCCGCGTATTCACTATATTTTGGCTGAATTTTGCATAATGTCATTACCCGAAAGATGCGATGAAATGGTACACTTTAAATACCATGCCCACCAAATAGTCCGGAGCCTCGAACTGTGAGTCATATTGGGTTGTGGTTAGAAAACAACTGAAACGGACCCGAGAGGAAGCAAAAACGCTTAATAATTTCAAGAAAAATGGAAAAAGGCCACCAATTATGTAACTAATACCACTGTAAAAAGCATGATGAGCAGTATTAAGAGAAAAGTCCGAACATTTAAACCATCAACAAAAAAACTAATATTAAAATGATTGTTAACTCTGTAATTAATATATTAATAATATTAATGCAAAACGAAAATTGATTAAAAAAATATTTTTATCCCGATTTTATCGAGCAAAGCCTTTATATCCCTTTTGAGATGTACTAATTGTGCGGGCAGGGCAAAAGTACCATGTCAAAAATTTAGTTTTATATGTTTTTTGAACCAACTTACACATTTGTGAATTCTTTTATAACTTATTTTCGTCCGAAAAAAAAACACTATATCTATACACACAATTGTGTTGGTTTTACTTCAAATCAAGCGAAATTTTTTATCAACAACGCCATTACATACTATGGTTTTTCTCACACATTTGTGTGGGTTGGACTAAAATTGTGTCAATTTTTTTATTTTCTTGGTTGAAAAAGGGATATAGATTTGTTTAAGGTATCGATAATTTATAGTTTCGCTTTATTTTCTTAATTTACTCTTTACTCGACTTTAACTCTGTTACGCGAATTCGTAATTCGTGTTTCGTGTGAATACCGGCTAATTGAAAAACATGAGAAAATGCTGTTTCTGAACAAATTAAAACGATGATATGCATAAAAAATTGGCAAATTGGTTGAGGTTTTCGGAATAAATTTAAGGCAGATTAAAAATGCAACTCTTTCAGCTCTTTAATTTTTGCTACAACAAATGTGTAAAATAAAATTTTCGATTGAATACATAGTACCTTCAGGAAAAATTCAAATTCTACGTCTGCATCACATCGAATCTATATACCAATAGCACCAAGTTCAAGTTTTCATGAATGCTTCCAGTTCTTAAACAATTATGTACGACGAAATGAGAAGAAATAAATTCAGTTACAGCCCAGATGAGCGACTGTTGTGAGTGGAACTGTTACGAATGCACTGTCGCTGCTTAGCTAAACAAATGTTTAAGAACGATATGCGTAACAATAAACCAAATTGTACAAATAAATACGTATAAAGGCAACGGCAACGGCAAATTCAAAAATTGTATAGTTCAATTCATTGCTCTTAAAATCTCATTATGATAACAAAAAATCGTTATTATTGTAGGGAATTCTGGTTTACTTGTTATTGTATCTACATATTTTTAATTTACTCTTATTATAAGCTTCAGTATTATTTGTTAATTTCATAAAACAAAACAAAAAAAAAATTTCAATTTATAACAAAAAAGTAACAAAAATCAAAATTTCTAGGTAGAAACATATGTCACATCTAAAATGATGCAGTTTTAAAAATTCTATAAAAAAAATGTTCATATGGTTGTAACTAATATTATCACATTGTATAATTAATTTATTAATATTTTTTAGGATTTTCATTTTGTTTTAGAACCGCTTTGGGTCTTTTTGGCACGAGTTTTCTTGTGTACTCTGGAGTTATTTTACTCCACTCTTCTAACAATGCCTTTTTTAAGTCTGCTACATTATTAATTTCATGTTTTCTGATTTCGCTTTCAAGTTTGAACCATAAGTTTTCAATAACATTGATATCCGGTGATTGGGCAGATATTTTCAGGACATGAGGAGTATTCCAAATGAGCCAACTTTGAACAATTCGACATTTTTGTTTCGGATCATTGTCCTGGTAGAACCGAAAATGATCTTTAATATTTAATTATTCAGTACTTTTCTCCAAATTTCTTTTTAGTATGTCTAAATGTTTAATTTTGTTTAAATTGCCTTCGATAAACTCTAAATTTCCAACACCGGAAGGTGCCATGCAAGCCCATAACATAACATGACCTCCATCGTGTTTAACAGTGCTTCGTAAATTTTTATCTGCTAGCCCATAACATAACATGACCTCCATCGTGTTTAACAGTGCTTCGTAAATTTTTATCTGCTAGCTCCGTATTAGCACAGACAATTAAATTAGATTTTTCATTTGAACTAAAAATGAAAACAAAACAAACTTCTGATAATTCCAATGTCATCGTTGTATCTTTGATTTTTCGGTAAAGTGCGTATGGTTTTCGGTAAACTGCGTTGATTGTATGCGGCTATTTACAGAAAATCAAGTCGCAGTTAAAATTTTTACGTTTACATAGGATGAAATATCTCTTTTAGGTTGTCTCTGGTATTAGTCTTTACGTAATTTACGTCCATTCGTAGTTTCTTCCGTCTGACCCAAAAAGGTTAAATTTGCTTTCATCAGTAAATCGTGTTACAGAATGTTTCATCTTTGTTTTTATGGTCTTTGGCAAATTTAGTTCTAGCCTTACAATTAACTTCACTGATGTATGGCTTTTCCACATTGCTCTAACATAAAATTTTGGTTCTCCTAATACTCTGCGTATTGTTTCTGGATGAGATTTTTTATGTAAATATTTATCAGCTTCCTCGGCCCACTTTGGAGCACTTAATTTGACGTTTTATTTTATTTTTTCGAACAATCCGTCGTCAATCTTTTACGGAAAATATTTTAAAGCACGCTTTTCTAGGCTTATTTTCAACACTGTGTTGATAAATAAAGCGTCTAATAGTATGCTGAACAGTAGAGGAACTTGTTTTCACCATTTCTGCAATCTTTCTCTACGTTTTGCCATCTTTAAAGTGTTTAATAACTAATTCATGCATTTGAATACTTGTGTGGCTACCCATATTTTCACAAATAATACAACATTTCACTTATTTGTCTATATTGACACACTATATTGACTATAATCGCACAAAAGGTTGTTTAAAACTGATTTTCAAAATTGTTTTACATTGAAAATTTAGTTTTGTGTAGAAAAAGTACCGCTATTTTCAAGACAGAGTGAGTGCATCATTTTAGATAGATGTTTTTACTTAGTTTGTTTTTTGTTACTTTTTTTGTCATAAATTGAAATTTTTTATTTGTTTTGTTTTATGAAATTAACAATTAATACTGAAGCTTATAATAAGAGTAAATTAAAAATTGATATTTATAATTGTTTTTTGGATATTTACTTTAAAATAAATATAAATTTTTTGCATCATTTTGGCTGTGACCCACTGTACATAAATTATACCTTGCTTACAAATATAATACAGAACAACGTTTGGATGGCACAATATTTAACTTTGATATTATTGGTTCAATTAATCCGTTCTTTAGCTATTTAGTTTGTGTGATAAATTCACCCAAGGAGTTCGTATGACAAAAGTTTATTCTCGGCTTGTGACGGGAATATTGTTAAGTCTTTAGCTTACCATGATTAGTGTGCAACATATTTATTTTCATTTGGAAAAGCCAATCTGAATATTTCATACCCAAATTATAATTTAGAAATTCAATTTAAAAGTTTATTTAGTATGCAACGAAAGTGGCACAAGTTGTATTTAGATTAGAAGATATTTTGGAATTAGATTTTTCTAATATGCGATTGAGTTGTTAGTGATTGTGTTTTATGTGGATAGGCATAAGCTATCATGTGAACATATACTAACCAACTAGTTATTAGGCTTGCTTATTCGCCCTTACTTTTACGCCAGTGTCAGCCATTTCGAGGACGTACGGCTATAGGACATCTGCACATTGCAAGCTAAGCCTATACTGACATGGAGGATGCGTCCTCTGCAGGTCAAAACATTTAGCTACATTCATTTCACTAGAACTCTTAAAATAACCGTACTTTCATAAAGTTATTTAATGAATAAATGAATGCCATCTAAGGTTTTTCTAAAATGATCTACTTTTAACGATACCTTCAGTAGAAGCGGAAATACATCAGTTCAATTTAAACTCCAAAATTTTTTTTATTGAAAATGGGAAAAACCGACCAATTTCCTTACCGTATAACGGGATAACTGAAGGTCACAAAACTTAACAAAAACACACGTGTTTGCTTTTTTGCGCAAGCAACACGATAAAAGCAAAAACATTGAAATCGGTGGGGTGAAAATGTATATGATGCTGGAATATAATGGAACTAATAAATTGACCCATATATTTAAAAAAATTATAGTTTAAAAAAATCAATTCAAATTATTATATAGTTTTTAAGATAAAAAGTTTCAAGTTTAGTTTAGATATTTAAGTATCTGTATTTTGCTGATTTAAAAAAAAACAATAACAACACGTATAAGAATTGGGAGGTCAATTCTTAAATTTCAGTACGCTTTCGAAATAAATTATTTGATGAGTGGTTAAACTTCATTACTATAATCGGCGATAATTCTTATATCTTTTTTCCTTATTAAATTGAATTATTTATTTCAATTAAAATTATAAATGTAAAATTATAAATAATTCTACAATTAATTTCGCTTCAAATATTAAAATATGAAAATTTTTAATTCAGTTTTGACCTAAATTATATAATCTAATTAATTAAGTAATTCGTGTTTTTTATTGGTGATGTGGATGAAAAATTGTCGTTGTGTGGATCATTTCTGATGATACACGAATACGGTTTGTTCTTCCGTGTAACTTAGTGACGAAGAACCCCCCATCCGTTGAACCTACTCGACACATGAAAAGATAAAAGATTCTAAATTAAATGTGTAACAATATCGGTCCACATTAGTTTTTATACGATTTTTGACAAAAAAAATAGATTTTCAACAAAAAATCGACATCTGGACAGCCTAGACGGATTCATTCCTTTGGATAAAATGTTATACTTCAACTTTTTCATAATTTGGGATATCTAAGTGGAGATTGCCGAAAACGAAAGGAGTATTTTTCGAGTTCTGCAAATATAGAGAAATGTATATAGCAATTACAAAAACCGATCATTAAATTTAATGAATAAATTATCCAGAAGGGTTATCATCGTAGTTTACTGAAATTTAAGCAAGGAACGAAGATTTTCGATAAACAAAAACAGTTTTTACCAAAATCCTGGTACGTTTGATTTTTCGATTTAGAAATGTGGTGTATTTAAGATGGATGTACATTTGTTATAAAAGGAAGGTAGTTGTTGACCACAACAATCGTACTGATCCATGTTTTCTCTCTCTCTCTCTCTCTCTAGCTTCACATCCCATGAAGGGATTTTGCCGCCCGCACTATGGTCCTCCAGCCGTCTCGGTCCATCGCTCTCGTCCTCCAGTTTCGACATCCTAGTGCATGTAGATCTTGTTCGACGTCGTCACGCCAGCGCAGTCGGGGTCTTCCTCTACGACGCACACCGGCTGGTTGTTGATGGAACACTTTATTGGTCATCCGTTGTTGTGGGGACCTTGTAACGTGGCCGAGCCATCTAACTCGATTGGATTTGATGAATCCGATAATATCGCAACCTCCAAGAATTTGCTTTATCCCGTGATTCATGCGAATCCGATACTCATTGTTCGCGACTTTAATTGGACCAAAGATTGAACGAATGACCTTCCTTTCGAAAGTTGATAACAATCTACAATCGTTAGTGGTCATGGTCCAGCTCTCGCTTCCGAAAGCCAGCACAGGTCTTATGAGTGCTTTATAAAGTGCGAGCTTGCACGACTGCGATAGATGTCTAGATCGCAATAATTTTGATTGGGCGTAGAAAACTCGATGTGCGGCAGCGATTCGGGCTTTTATATCTGCCTGCATGTCATTTGATGATGTTATAACTGACCCGAGGTATTTGAAGTTTTCAACGCGATCAAAGTTATTGTCGCCAATTCCGAGATTTATCATGGAGATGTTCCTGGGTGTTGATACAAATTTGGTTTTGCTACTGTTCACCTTCAAACCAAGTCTTCTTGCGCAGCGATCGAGCGGCACGAAACTGTCTTTGATATCGCTAGGTCTTCGGCCAAGAAGAACGATATCATCTGCATATCCAAGAATTTGGCCTGATTTATTAAATATACAGCGCGAAGTTTCGATGTTGCTTTTCCTTACAACGTACTCAAGCTCCAAATTGAACAGCACAGGCGCGAGTGCATCTCCCTGTCGAACACCAGATGTTATTTCAAAGGAGTCTGACACAGTTCCTTCGATTACAATTCTACATACATACCCAGACGTTGTTAATTTGCACAGAGAAACGAGTTTCTCTGGAATTCCCAGGCATATGAGCGCGGCCCAAAGGTTATCGCGGTTTATACTGTCATATGCCTGACGGAAGTCTATATATAATTGATGTATGGTTATGTTGTACTCCCAATATTTTTCCTAGATCATCCTCATGGTGAAACACTGGTGAGTGGTCGATCGGTTGGGACGAAAACCACACTGATAGTCGCCAATGATGTTTTCGGCGAAAGGGATGAGTCTGGCAAGTACAACATTAGCCAACACTTTGTAAGCAGTGTTCAATAGAGCTATACCACGATAGTTTTAACATTTAAGACGGTCGCCTTTTTATGCAACGGACATATGAGCGCGGTCTTCCAGTTCTCCGGCAACTCTTCTTGGTCCCAAATACAAACGACAAGATCGTATAGACTTGTTGCAAGAGTAGCGCCTCCATGTTTGATTAATTCTGCGGGGATTCCATCGAGACCGGGTGCCTTGCCGTTTTTCAGTCAATTAATAGCTGCGTCTACTTCCTCTGCTGTGGGACATTCGACGAAGACCTCATCACCTGGCGGAGCTATTGCTCTAATGGGGGTCACGTCGTCATTCCGATTTAGTAGATTTTGAAAGTAGGTTTGCCATACTGAGAGAACATCAGCCACGTTTGTTCTCAATTCTCCATTCCCGTCTTTTATGGCTGTACTTCTTGGGTGGAATCTTTAGTGAGATTCCTGGCATTAGAAAAACAGTCCCTTGAATTTCCTACTTCCGCTTGGAAGCTGATGTTTTCGATGCATAATCTCATATGTTCGCGTTTCTTTTGACGAAGATATTTAGTCGTGGCTTTCCTGGTGCGGAGATATTCTGCATATGTGCTTCTAGTGCTGCGAGCCAACCATTTTTCACGAAGCTTTTGTTTATTTGCGACGATCAGGCAACATTGATCATCGAACCAATCATTGCGGGGTCTCGGAGGTCTTCTTCCGATAGTGTTTTGTGCCGCGGTGGTAATAGCTGACTGTATTATGTGCCACTGCTCCTGGATGTTAGAAGGAGCTCCTTCGTTGTTGCTGGGCCGCTCTAGATAGTTAGTGACAGCTGATTGGTAACTCTGCAGCTGTTGAACGTAGATGACAGTTTGCACTTATATTTAAATACGACAAGCATATGATCGCTGTCCATGTCTGCACCCCTGTAGGATCTAACGTCAGATATACTAGTCGAGTGTCTCTTAGACACCATGACGTGATCAATTGGGTTTTGCGTTCTTCCATCATTCGATCTCCACGTTACTTTGTGGATTCTCTTATGTGGGAAAAACGTACTTGATACAACTATGTTGTACATTAATGCCAGGTCGGTGACGCGTTGGCCGTTGTTATTACTAGTTAGATGCAGACTGTTAGGACCGATGTATTTTCTGCACTCCTACCGATTTTTGCATTAAAGTCGCCCACGATGATTTTAATGTCGTGGTGCGGTATGTTATTGATGACTTCCTCCAACTCGATAAAGAATAAATCTTTGATGTCATCCGATTTATCTTCGGTGGGTGCATGCACATTAACGATCGTGATGTTAAATTTCTTAGTGCGAAATCTGACCGTGCACATCCGCATGTTGATAGGGCGGAAATCGATGATATGATACTTCACGCGCCGATGGATTAGGAAGCCCACTCCAAATTCTCCTCCATTCTGATGGCCGCTGTAATGAAGAGTGTAACCATTGGTGGTGTCATGGATCCCACTCCCAGACCATCTAAGCTCTTGTAATGCGAGTACGTCTAATGTGTAACTCTTTGCTTGGTTCGAAAGGTTCTGGAGATCTCCAGGTCTTAAGAGGCTAAGCACGTTCCATGTTCCCATTTTTAAAGCGATGTCCGTGTACAATTTCCGAGGTCGAGTTTGAAATGAATCCGATATGGTAATCCGAGGCCTTTATTCAGGGTTCATAACTTAAATGTTTTTATGAGGGAAGGTTGTTAGCCTGCCGCTCAACCCGCTTGTTACGTGTGTGGGTCACGTACTGGTGAGAATCTTAAGGCATCCAGTCCTACCTTGAAACACATTTATATAGCGAGCCGCTTGATACAAGACAGACGCCCGCTTCAGCCGCTCCTAACCTGGAGCACAAACGCTGGTTTGGTATTGGTTTTAGGGCGCCAATAACCCGCCCTCACATGTAGTGTCCATGACTATAAATAGGATTTAGTCTGCTCGTCTCCACTACACCGCCTGATTCATTTAGCGTTATCCAGGGAGAACCGGCGAGGAGGTATGAATCTCGGACTTCGCCCCCCGATCCATGTTTTGCTACGATTCAATCTATTGAAAAGATAAAAGACGGAAAATTTATTAAATGAATTCGAAAATATGAAAACTAAGACTTATTTATTGTATCTATTTTAAAATATTTTAATCGGTTCTATGCCTTGCTTCAAAACGAAACTGTTTTCATACATACTGTTTTTAATACATTTCTCGTACTTACAAACTGTAGGTACGAGAAATGTATTAGTTATTATGGTGATAATTATTTTAAAACCGGAGCCCGTTTAACTGATCGCGCCCTGAAAAACATTAGACTTACATCTAATACGCTTGAATTCAAATGAAAAAAAAAATGAATTTGTTTAGTTAATGCCATTAAACGAAAATTTATCAAACAATTAACTCACATATCAAGTTACGTCGAACGTGACGAGTTTCAACTAGATGTATAAAGTGATATCACCATTAATTGTCCGTAACACAAAATTTAATTTGATTAGGTGTTTAAGAATTCCGAATTCCAAAAAATGGAGGGGTGAATATGTTGTGGCCAACACAAAATAAGCTCCCGGACTTGTGGTAAAGCTATCTGCATAATCGCCTTTCCAAATTTCAGAAAACCAATAAAGGTATAAAACACTTGTTGGTTGAAAATTGTATCTTTAAATGTATTTAACTCTTTATGCGCGTGAACATTTCCATAAACATACCGAAAAACAAAAACAAAAAATTAGGAATAAGCGAAATATTTCACAAGCCTATATAGTAAAAAAGTTTTTTCCTAAAACTGAAAAATGTCTAAGTATTAGTAAATATGCTACACAAAAATAGATCAACTGTACGATCAAATAATTGATTCAATATTGATCAACAAATCGTAATCAACGCAATTTCTTGTCTATATCTTTTTAATTTATTTTTATATCTAATTTATTAATATGAGCACCATATCCAAACAATTTTTCAATGTTTGAATTATCAGTTTCGAAAACTACTCGAACGATGTTCATGGAAATTGTTTAAAGTGGGTCATCGAGCGTTTTTTTATTAACTTAAGTGCGATCAATATACTTCGTTTTCTTGAATCTTATCCCACCACGGGTCATGCATATAGCTAATATTCTTAGGAAGGTGTGGGTAGGCCTATAATCTTTAGTCAAAGTATGAAAATATTCAATAAATAAACGTTTAATCTATGATTTTTCTCGTCATATTTTATCGTTCAAATTTGTCGTCAATAATAAAAAATTTCATACTTTAGCTAAGGATTAAATGGACCTAAACTTTTTACAAACTATAAGCCAAATTCAGGACCCTTATTTGAATAACATGACCCTTGCTGAAATAATTTTTTAAGCATTTTTGTTTAAAAAAAATGCTATATGGTTTCGGTTTGCCGTCTGTCCGACTGTGTCCACGATAACTTGAGAACGGATGAAGATATCAACTTAACTTTTTCACTAAAAGTTCAAGCAATTTATGGGAAAGAGCCTTATTGATTTGGACATTTCTGCGATTAGGGTGTTCGGAGATATGTAGGGTTTTGTTGACCCCCTCCTTAAAATTTTTGGAATTTTTTTTATTTTCTACTCTATTTTGGTGTCATAGAGCATGTGAATATGGAATAAAATTATATCTTGTGGGGGTGGTAGGAGTAATGGTATGGGAGGTGGAGGGGGTGACTGAGGTGTTTTGGATTTGGTGTGGGGATTTGAAATTTGGGGGATGAGGGTTTTTGTGGATAGTGTGTATTGGGAGTGAGTATGGAGGTGTTAAAGGATGATGGGTGGTGCGGTATAATGTGATGTGGGTGGTGAGATGGGTTCTGGGGGTTTTAATTGGATAGTGGGTGGGGGTAATAAAAATGTTTATGTGTGGTGGTTTGCTGTTGATTGGGGACAGTTGGGCTAGGTGTAAATGGGGTTAGGTGGGTGTTGGTGTGGGTGGATGTGAGTGGGTGGATGTGGGATAAGAGTTATATTTGAAATACGCAAAGTACACTGCATAGAACCCTTTATAGGCAACAATAATGCTTGTAGAGTTCGGCTCCGAAACTTTCCCGTCTTTTCATATTTTATGCATGCGAATAAATAAATCAAATTTTAATAATTAAACTACTATAACTTATTTTACTACCTAAAAGACAGTAAAAGAGAAATTAAAGATCGTATTAGTACATTATTCATAATTAGTGAAAAAATTGCAATGAAGTCATTGGTTTTTGATTTTATAAATATCCTCTAGATTTGAATAGCATATTATTTTGACAGTTTTTTTAGATACCTATACCAGATACATGCATTTCCTGAAAATAAGTAACGGTTTTTTCTAATCGTTTATGGATTTTGAAGCTGCGTGAATGTTTACTGATGGAATCATAATTACAAATATACCGATTAGCAATTGCCTTTAAACTGTTTATAATGTGTTGTTGTGCGTAGATCTAAACAAATAACTAAAGATGCGTAATAGTGGTGAAATAATAAATAAATTTGTCGTTCGGAAATTATATTTTAAACAATTCCGATTATTTATCGTTATCTATCTGTAATAATATGGCTATAAATGTACAATGCTTTACTTACAAAGTTGCACCTAATTGTATACAGTATGTATACTACATAAAAAATGAAAATATATTTCATTTCTTCAAGGTGCCGAATAGTTTCGTTCTTTCAACCCTATTAATTTATTTTTATGTTATTTCTGAAATAAAACTGCAACTTGCACTAACTAAAAACAAAATTAATATTAATTGCAGTGAGGGAGAAAACATGGATAATTTTACGTTTTGAAATTTAATCTATTTTATATGTTACTTGTTTATTGTTCGTATCTACATATATTATTACTTGGATTTTTTGTTGTAATGCAGTTCAAGAAAATGCATCCCTCAACCAAAAAAAAATTTTTTTTTAAAGTTAAAAAATTTAAAAGTTTTTTTTATTCAAAACTTTTTATTGCATAGCTATCATCCTATTAAAACATGCAATTTTTTGTTAAGTTTTTTTTTATACACAACACATATGTACGTAGTACGAGTACATAACATTAATAGATATAGACAACAAAATAAAAGGATTTATACTTGGAAATAAATTTTTATATTATTATTTTGAATGTGCTGAGAAAGTAATCACATGAACGATTCTAATTTCTTTTTTGCGTACATATGTTCATGTCTTAAAATTATATTTGAAATGAAAATAACAAAAAAAAATAATAATAAAAGATGGTATATACTCGTCTGAAATTGCAGAGTATGTAGTACGTACGTATAAATAAATTGTTCATCAAAATAATAAACAAAAATACTTATTATGTTATTGTTATTATTATGAAGTATTCGTTATTGCTATTTTAATGTTTGTTGAATGGTTAACAAGAAGAATACGAATATTGATTCTCTAATAAAAAAAAATTGTTACAACGAAATTACATTTTCAATGGATTACATATATGTACACACTGTACTCGTCGTATAGAGTGTAATCACTTTTTAAGTTTTCGATTATCTTGCGAATAATTTATTACGATATAAAGATTTTTTGTTTCTATTTCTGCTTGTTTCTAGATTTAATCTAACGTATAAGCAATTTGTTTAACAATACTAACCAACGTATAAACATATAATATGTTCAATCATTAAACGTATGTACCATATATGACGTTATACTAGTACATAAATACTCGTATATATGCTGAGCTAAAATATTTTCTGTGCTACGAGTATTGGAAAGTTTAAGTCAATAAAAAGTTTAATATGTGCAATTCTTGCTTATATAGATTGATTTGCCATATGAACTGTATATGCGGTGTTTAATTTTAAGTTTAATCGCGAGCAATTTGCATTTATAAAAAATCAACGTAATTGTAACAACTTAAAGAAAATTATTGGAAAATAAAATCAAAAAATGTATGCTATCTTTTAAATGTAAAGATTTTGATTTTACGTAGTTTGTTTGACTTTAGCTTGTTCCAAGGAATTTATAAATTTATTATGTTTTTAATTGATCCCTGATAATTTCATTGGTTCTGTTTTTATCCGTTGTGTTCAGATCCAATTGAATGAAAAAAATTAGTTATTCAAAACCAAAATAGTGGAATTTTGACGCATCGTCAAAAACATATTATAAATTACAATTTTTAAAATTAAACATTAAAATTTAACAAACTACTAGTACATAAAAATTTTACGTGTGACAAAAAAAAACAAATTCAGTGTAACACAGTAATTAATTACACAACTGTATACCAAATCTGTTCAGATTTGGTATACAGTAATTATTTAAATAAGTGATGGTAAAGCCCCGGGCCATCAAAATTGGATGACGAAGCCAATGGCCTATGGACACAATTGCAGCTAATACCGAATTACCATCTTTAAAAGAGTTCTTTTTCTTGTGTCAGCGAATAGATGTTTAAGACCAGTTCATAGTTTAAATCGGTATATGTGCCACAATATTTAATTGTAAATTATAATTTGGATGCAGGCTTTGTGGCAGAAAGTGTCATACGCTACTTCACGAAAAACAGAAGATAACTCCAGCAATTCAATACCGTTGACCCAAGCTACAACACCCAAGTCCTGAATGAAGATCCAACAATTATCAGCCATTCAACATAAATTGGAAATTCGATATTACCTACGGCTTTGGTAAATGTGAATGATGGATTTAATATTAAGCACACGTATCGCATATTATTTTGAATTTAGGCTCTCAGTGTTCCTTCATTACAGAATGCTGGGTCCAAAGATTGCAATTAAAGGGAGAGGACACAAAATTAATTGTTTCTGGAATTGGAGGATGCAAAACAGGCTACACTAAAGGGTCTGTTTCACCACCATACCACCAAGAAGGAAGGTCAAACCAGCCATACTACTTGAAGCTTTAATTCGCTAGAATTTACCACTCATTCACTTGTTATGTCACAATCTAGATAAGCCATCAATATGAATTGCTATAGTAAATTAGAGTTATCTGATCCATTATTTCACTTGAATGCAGTTATAGACATCCTAACTGATTCTGATTGGTTTTTTTATCTACTAAAAGAAGGCAAAGTTCAAACTAATAGCCATTTAGCACACTGTTCTGGGTTGGATAGCAGAAAAGCTCATCATTAAACTGAACAACCGCTAACAATTAGGCCAATATCAGAAGGAGAATAAAATTCGAATGAATATTATTTACCACCAGGGTACCGGGAGGTACTGGGTTCGAATCCCATCAGAGGCTAGATGCAAATCGAATTTTCATCATCGATTACGATCGGTGATGTTAATAAACACAACTAAGACCCTCTGATGGAGTGCAGAATTCAGCGCCGACCCACCGTCCATGTCAATGTACAGGTTGACATGGAGCTTGCAATGTGCAGGTGGTAATACTGTAGTTGTGTGAGTAGGTGAATAGGTGAATGGGTTAATGATGTAGGATGAATGCGTGGTATCACAATGGGCCAAAAATGGCCTAAGTGTCAACCACTGAAACCTAACCTATTTACCACCAAATATAGTCTTCGAAGGATCTGTTAAAACCACTTCAGGGCAATTATTAAACCACGGCTTAGCCGTCGGTCCAACAAGAATTATCTGGCGCAAAAGCCCGAAGCAGCCGTTTCAACATAAGTGCAACTTTCTTAGCAAAGAGAGTACTTAATCAAACTGCATCACCAAAAACATTTATGTACTCGTAGATGATCTAAAGACTATTGCCAATAATATACAAGGAGCGACAACCTTGAAGTAGCAAATAACGTACATCTTAGCAATATCAGGTTTTACACTGCAAAAATGGTTAGCCAGCGAAGCAAGTTCACTCTCACACACTGATCATGCTTTAAATGATGCCTCAAACCTCGAAATAGAAGAATTTGAACCAGTAAAGGTACTCGGATTGTGTTGGAGTCCAGTATAGATTTTTGGAATTTTTTTTATTTTCTACTCTATTTTGGTGTCATAGAGCATGTGAATATGGAATAAAATTATATCTTGTGGGGGTGGTAGGAGTAATGGTATGGGAGGTGGAGGGGGTGACTGAGGTGTTTTGGATTTGGTGTGGGGATTTGAAATTTGGGGGATGAGGGTTTTTGTGGATAGTGTGTATTGGGAGTGAGTATGGAGGTGTTAAAGGATGATGGGTGGTGCGGTATAATGTGATGTGGGTGGTGAGATGGGTTCTGGGGGTTTTAATTGGATAGTGGGTGGGGGTAATAAAAATGTTTATGTGTGGTGGTTTGCTGTTGATTGGGGACAGTTGGGCTAGGTGTAAATGGGGTTAGGTGGGTGTTGGTGTGGGTGGATGTGAGTGGGTGGATGTGGGATAAGAGTTATATTTGAAATACGCAAAGTACACTGCATAGAACCCTTTATAGGCAACAATAATGCTTGTAGAGTTCGGCTCCGAAACTTTCCCGTCTTTTCATATTTTATGCATGCGAATAAATAAATCAAATTTTAATAATTAAACTACTATAACTTATTTTACTACCTAAAAGACAGTAAAAGAGAAATTAAAGATCGTATTAGTACATTATTCATAATTAGTGAAAAAATTGCAATGAAGTCATTGGTTTTTGATTTTATAAATATCCTCTAGATTTGAATAGCATATTATTTTGACAGTTTTTTTAGATACCTATACCAGATACATGCATTTCCTGAAAATAAGTAACGGTTTTTTCTAATCGTTTATGGATTTTGAAGCTGCGTGAATGTTTACTGATGGAATCATAATTACAAATATACCGATTAGCAATTGCCTTTAAACTGTTTATAATGTGTTGTTGTGCGTAGATCTAAACAAATAACTAAAGATGCGTAATAGTGGTGAAATAATAAATAAATTTGTCGTTCGGAAATTATATTTTAAACAATTCCGATTATTTATCGTTATCTATCTGTAATAATATGGCTATAAATGTACAATGCTTTACTTACAAAGTTGCACCTAATTGTATACAGTATGTATACTACATAAAAAATGAAAATATATTTCATTTCTTCAAGGTGCCGAATAGTTTCGTTCTTTCAACCCTATTAATTTATTTTTATGTTATTTCTGAAATAAAACTGCAACTTGCACTAACTAAAAACAAAATTAATATTAATTGCAGTGAGGGAGAAAACATGGATAATTTTACGTTTTGAAATTTAATCTATTTTATATGTTACTTGTTTATTGTTCGTATCTACATATATTATTACTTGGATTTTTTGTTGTAATGCAGTTCAAGAAAATGCATCCCTCAACCAAAAAAAAATTTTTTTTTAAAGTTAAAAAATTTAAAAGTTTTTTTTATTCAAAACTTTTTATTGCATAGCTATCATCCTATTAAAACATGCAATTTTTTGTTAAGTTTTTTTTTATACACAACACATATGTACGTAGTACGAGTACATAACATTAATAGATATAGACAACAAAATAAAAGGATTTATACTTGGAAATAAATTTTTATATTATTATTTTGAATGTGCTGAGAAAGTAATCACATGAACGATTCTAATTTCTTTTTTGCGTACATATGTTCATGTCTTAAAATTATATTTGAAATGAAAATAACAAAAAAAAATAATAATAAAAGATGGTATATACTCGTCTGAAATTGCAGAGTATGTAGTACGTACGTATAAATAAATTGTTCATCAAAATAATAAACAAAAATACTTATTATGTTATTGTTATTATTATGAAGTATTCGTTATTGCTATTTTAATGTTTGTTGAATGGTTAACAAGAAGAATACGAATATTGATTCTCTAATAAAAAAAAATTGTTACAACGAAATTACATTTTCAATGGATTACATATATGTACACACTGTACTCGTCGTATAGAGTGTAATCACTTTTTAAGTTTTCGATTATCTTGCGAATAATTTATTACGATATAAAGATTTTTTGTTTCTATTTCTGCTTGTTTCTAGATTTAATCTAACGTATAAGCAATTTGTTTAACAATACTAACCAACGTATAAACATATAATATGTTCAATCATTAAACGTATGTACCATATATGACGTTATACTAGTACATAAATACTCGTATATATGCTGAGCTAAAATATTTTCTGTGCTACGAGTATTGGAAAGTTTAAGTCAATAAAAAGTTTAATATGTGCAATTCTTGCTTATATAGATTGATTTGCCATATGAACTGTATATGCGGTGTTTAATTTTAAGTTTAATCGCGAGCAATTTGCATTTATAAAAAATCAACGTAATTGTAACAACTTAAAGAAAATTATTGGAAAATAAAATCAAAAAATGTATGCTATCTTTTAAATGTAAAGATTTTGATTTTACGTAGTTTGTTTGACTTTAGCTTGTTCCAAGGAATTTATAAATTTATTATGTTTTTAATTGATCCCTGATAATTTCATTGGTTCTGTTTTTATCCGTTGTGTTCAGATCCAATTGAATGAAAAAAATTAGTTATTCAAAACCAAAATAGTGGAATTTTGACGCATCGTCAAAAACATATTATAAATTACAATTTTTAAAATTAAACATTAAAATTTAACAAACTACTAGTACATAAAAATTTTACGTGTGACAAAAAAAAACAAATTCAGTGTAACACAGTAATTAATTACACAACTGTATACCAAATCTGTTCAGATTTGGTATACAGTAATTATTTAAATAAGTGATGGTAAAGCCCCGGGCCATCAAAATTGGATGACGAAGCCAATGGCCTATGGACACAATTGCAGCTAATACCGAATTACCATCTTTAAAAGAGTTCTTTTTCTTGTGTCAGCGAATAGATGTTTAAGACCAGTTCATAGTTTAAATCGGTATATGTGCCACAATATTTAATTGTAAATTATAATTTGGATGCAGGCTTTGTGGCAGAAAGTGTCATACGCTACTTCACGAAAAACAGAAGATAACTCCAGCAATTCAATACCGTTGACCCAAGCTACAACACCCAAGTCCTGAATGAAGATCCAACAATTATCAGCCATTCAACATAAATTGGAAATTCGATATTACCTACGGCTTTGGTAAATGTGAATGATGGATTTAATATTAAGCACACGTATCGCATATTATTTTGAATTTAGGCTCTCAGTGTTCCTTCATTACAGAATGCTGGGTCCAAAGATTGCAATTAAAGGGAGAGGACACAAAATTAATTGTTTCTGGAATTGGAGGATGCAAAACAGGCTACACTAAAGGGTCTGTTTCACCACCATACCACCAAGAAGGAAGGTCAAACCAGCCATACTACTTGAAGCTTTAATTCGCTAGAATTTACCACTCATTCACTTGTTATGTCACAATCTAGATAAGCCATCAATATGAATTGCTATAGTAAATTAGAGTTATCTGATCCATTATTTCACTTGAATGCAGTTATAGACATCCTAACTGATTCTGATTGGTTTTTTTATCTACTAAAAGAAGGCAAAGTTCAAACTAATAGCCATTTAGCACACTGTTCTGGGTTGGATAGCAGAAAAGCTCATCATTAAACTGAACAACCGCTAACAATTAGGCCAATATCAGAAGGAGAATAAAATTCGAATGAATATTATTTACCACCAGGGTACCGGGAGGTACTGGGTTCGAATCCCATCAGAGGCTAGATGCAAATCGAATTTTCATCATCGATTACGATCGGTGATGTTAATAAACACAACTAAGACCCTCTGATGGAGTGCAGAATTCAGCGCCGACCCACCGTCCATGTCAATGTACAGGTTGACATGGAGCTTGCAATGTGCAGGTGGTAATACTGTAGTTGTGTGAGTAGGTGAATAGGTGAATGGGTTAATGATGTAGGATGAATGCGTGGTATCACAATGGGCCAAAAATGGCCTAAGTGTCAACCACTGAAACCTAACCTATTTACCACCAAATATAGTCTTCGAAGGATCTGTTAAAACCACTTCAGGGCAATTATTAAACCACGGCTTAGCCGTCGGTCCAACAAGAATTATCTGGCGCAAAAGCCCGAAGCAGCCGTTTCAACATAAGTGCAACTTTCTTAGCAAAGAGAGTACTTAATCAAACTGCATCACCAAAAACATTTATGTACTCGTAGATGATCTAAAGACTATTGCCAATAATATACAAGGAGCGACAACCTTGAAGTAGCAAATAACGTACATCTTAGCAATATCAGGTTTTACACTGCAAAAATGGTTAGCCAGCGAAGCAAGTTCACTCTCACACACTGATCATGCTTTAAATGATGCCTCAAACCTCGAAATAGAAGAATTTGAACCAGTAAAGGTACTCGGATTGTGTTGGAGTCCAGTATAGAACACATTTCAATTTCGCATACAATTAAGCAACCAACTAGTTCAAACGATGCATCTTATCTGAGACAAGCCATTTTTTGATCTGTTAGCAAATTACCGTTTTCTCAACGTCAAAAAATTCCAGATGCCTACACGGTAAATATAAAATCTGGTAAATGACCACTAGATGGTCTGGTATTACTATTTCCAGTTAAAATCCAGTAAAATTCTAGTAAATAAAAAAGGAAATTTTGTTTTCTAGTTAAATTTTAAAGTGAATATACTAGATTTTCCGTCAAAATAAAATTAAAACCAGAATTTTAATAAGTTCTAGTTAATTTCTAGTTCTAGTGTTTATTATACTGGGACTCTAGTGGTTATCTAGTAAAAAAAATACTAGAAAATTACTAGATCATTTCTGTTCGGTTCTATAATGGAGTGTCTAGTTAATTTCACTAGAAATCATGTTAATTTTGTTACTAGAATTCCATTAAAAGTTTAATTTACATGGATTCTTGCAAAATTCTAGCAAAATCCAATTCCGCCATATTATTTTGAATTTACATATGATTTCTATTACATTTTACGGGAGTTCTATTAAATATATCTCCATAAAAAATTAACAAATAGCGATAACATTTTACATTACCAGAATCCCAGTAAAAATCTAGTAAAATTCGAATATTTTATTATTTATATGCTCTGCAGTAAAGTTTATAATTCAAAATGTTCTCACTTTATAACTATGCATCTCATACTACCTCTCTTACAAGAATAATATTTACCTGAATTCTAGTACTATTCCAGTAAAATTTAATCGTTTACTAGAATTTTAAGAGAATTCTAGTGAATGTAAACGGTTTTTATCTTTTTTTTACATCGATATTGTTAATTTTACCTGAAATCCCGTTAATTCTAGTAAAGTTACTGAAATATTGCTTGAATCTGGTAAAATTAACAGTTATTCGAGTTTTTTTCTGTTTTTTTTTGGTATATATTTTCAAATTATCGTAGGAATTCTTCAGTATTAAGCAAAATTTCAATAAGTGACATCAAAATAAAAAAATGATCTTCGTAATTATTATTTGAGTTGTTAAGAAAAGTTATTTGTTGTTTGTATTAAAATTAAAATGGATATAATAGAATTATGTAAGCAATTTTCTAAAAGAAAATGAAATTCCAGAAGTTGTGATTTCAATTTTATCAGGTAAGCCTTTAGAATTTGTATTACTTTAGTGATTATTTTCCCGATCTCACCGAAATACTCATGGAGGCTCGCAAACTTCTTTGAATTTAATTATGGTATAATGGTACGTTTATTTTAATGATTACTCGGATACGTACTCCTACCGGAATATTTTTTTAAATAATGTTTAGGTGTTATTGTATGTTTTGTATTGTAAGGAATTGTAATGAAATTTTTGTAAATGCTGAGTGTATACAATTTCCGATTAAGTTTTAACAGCGCTTTTAATTATAATTCAATAAAATTTTAACGTTACTTTAAACATACATATCAATTAAATAAATTAAAAAATTTTAAGCAAATACTATAATACAAAATTGAATACATCGAGTTGGTCACCAATGCCATTCAGGCTTTCTCTGGGAATATGAAATTGGGAAAAATATGTTCATAACATTTTTGTCTAAATTATGTTTTTCTGGCCTACTGTTGGAATTAGCTGAGTGCAAATATTTCCGAAATAAAGTTTATTGGGGATTTTTTGTTCTGGGGTTTTATTGTTCTATAACAATAAAATATAAAACATCAGTCGGTGGCAGCTCCAAATTAATTCCTGCGGACGCGGAGTCTCAAGAATTTATTTTAAATCGCATGTCCAGCATATGCATTTGGCCTAAGGTAATAATAATTGTTATTAGTTTAGTAAAAACATCGGGTTTAAAGACTTTTATGTAAACCACATTTTTAGGTCTATATGTACCGGATATGTATCACGTCAATTATTTTAACTTTTTATTTGTGATTTTGACATAAAAGTTTAATTTATTCTTTCATTTTTATTTATGATACAGTTTGAAGAAAGCACCTCCGAAATAATAAAAAATACACGACAATCGCAGCCATATCTAATATATTTTGCCGATGAAGGATTACTGCACCAGGGAATAATTTGGATAATAATCGACGGACAAACTATTAATATTGGGCAGACCATCTTTATTAATGCAATGGACCTACTGTTCAAGGTTGTTTATGTATTCGAAATGAAATATCCGAAAAATGCTATTTATATTTAACAATTTCATCGAGGTGTATTTTTATAAAATAAAAGGAGCAACACCAACACTAAGGGTATCAAAATTGTATACTCAATTGTATAACAAAAGCATAATTTAATAACTAGTTAGTATGTTATATATCGATCGTTAATAAGTATAAGATATTTGTTAGTTCTGGATACATTTTTTTAATATAATGAATTTTAATAAATATAATTTATTGTTCTTAAAATTACAATGTTTAAAGCAAATTTTAGTTTTTTATTTTAATTTTCCATATATTTAGAATTGTTTTCGATTTGTTCCTATTGGTACAGGGTTTTGCTTGGAACAAGCATGGCGTTCCTCTTTGTGTTTTATAGTAATGATATAACTTATCGGTAAACATCTGGTAATCTATTACGTACATTAATTTCCACCACTTTGGGTTTACTCGAATATTTTTCTAACTTTACTTCACGTCAATATAAATGGGTGCTTAAATGAAAATTTATCGTTGAATGTACAACATACTCTCGATTTTCCAGTAATAAAACAATTAGGTTCCAATTAAAATCTTTAGGCTGAATTAGTTTTAAAATTGGTATTGTCTAGCAATATTAATAGAATATCAATTAGAAACATAATAGAAATCATGTGATTTTACTAGAAAATTGGTAAAATTCTTTAAATTTTACAAGACAATCAACATCAAATACTACTTGATATCGGGTTAAAAAATTTATTTATTTATTAATTTTAATAGAATTTCTGTCGGAAAAATATTGATTTTACTAGAATATAAAAAAATGTCTCTTACTTTTACTGGAATATCAATAAGATGCACAACCTTAACTTACCAGAAATCAGTTTTAAAAGCGGGAAGTACAGTAATATTACTAAAAGTTCAGTTAAAAAAATAACTGAAAATCTAGTGATTTTACTAGAAAAACAGGATATTTCATAATTATACAAGAATTCCGGTTGAGAAATTCAACAATATATTATACTAGAATTCCGGTTTTACTACATTATTATACTAGTAAAATTTACTTGAATTATGAACTACCAGAAATCGAGTAACATACATTTTACTTGATTCAACTAGATCATCTAGTTTGCTCACATCTAGTGAATTTTTGATTACCGTGTAGACATATTAAAATCGAACGCAACACCATACTAGAGCTTCACAGGTTTTAGATGCCTCCAATGATGCTTATGCAGCGGAATTACACCGGCCAGTTACAAATACCAACAGAGTGACATTGATAAAACTATTGTCAGCAAAAACGAAGGTTTCACCTGTTAAACTACTCACCATTCCACGACTTGAATTGTGCGGCGCGATGCTTGTAAAAAAACTGCAATTCATCATTAAAACAATCGTTAAAGAATGAAGTATTTCGAATCGACTGATTCAACGATAGTCCTAGATTGGTTTTCGACTACTTCGGAAGTAAGACGTCTTTGTTTGGCCAGCTAGAACAAAACTAACTATGGCACAAGTAGCACAATACATTGTTCATCATTATGCACTTTCTGATTTTTTTCAGCTTGAACCAATATTAAACCAGATGGAAAGCGAGCCAGAATCAAAGTTTATAAGCCGGAAACGTTGGTAGTTTGTACAATAATCACATATGTAATTAAATGGTTGTGAAATATATAAGTTTTTGACCGAAACCATAACAAGTTCAGCCGAAACTACTACAATAGCAGCCGGAACCATATAAAGCCAGCCGAAAGCATACCCTCTACAACCAAACCATGGCACAATGTATTTTGAATGATAATGCAACATAATATGAAGCTTCCAGAACGATGA
The DNA here is from genome assembly GCA_947310385.1 of Nephrotoma appendiculata. Classification (NCBI taxonomy): domain Eukaryota; kingdom Metazoa; phylum Arthropoda; class Insecta; order Diptera; family Tipulidae; genus Nephrotoma; species Nephrotoma appendiculata. Next base: position 90,765,951 of record OX371225.1, read on the forward strand.
AAACCTTATCACCAGAACTGCTAGGCCAGCCGAAACAATTTTGCAGTTGCAATAAGAAAGTTTTGCTTCTTCGTTTTTGTATTTCCAACATGCTTTGTGTGTAGCTGTTTTTGTTTAGCTCCTTCTAATTTTTGTCCAACCAATTCTCTTTGATTTCGATGGCCGTATATGGTTCGATTGGCGATACTTCTGGTTCATTGATATCCCACCGCAATGATAACTTATTTGTATTATATCTTCCGCTTCTTGGGAAGCAAGCATCATTTTTTGAAAAACACATCCACACGTAAGTTTTTGAACAAGTCTAAACAAAGAATAATTAATTAAGTGTATTGTTTATACTATTTTAAAAAAAGTACAATATTGAAGGCGGCAGGGGTAGAATCAGGATAGGATTCAGAATATGTTAGTGACGGAGAAAAATTAAATTAAATTTTTAGATTTCAATAAAATATTTATTTTTATTTTATATCAATTCCAATTTTAAGAATGCTTACGTGATAAAGATTTAAAAATTTTGAAGGTGTGCTCAACTCCGGTTGATGTCGGAGCATAACTAGTGTGCCCAAAAGTTTTCCTCATTAAATTCCCTAACAATTTCTGGTCAGATATGTGAAAGTGTGCTGCATATAAACATACAACTGTGGGCAAAAAATAGTAAGACTTCCGGCTAGTTCCGGCTAAAAAATCATATAGTGCACAATGATGAACAATCCATTGTGCTTCATGTGCATAATTATAGTCTGGCTGAAGAAGTTATGGTTCCGGCTGGCTTTATAAGTTTCCAGCTGTTTCTTTTGTCATAGTTGGTTTGGCTGTAGTATGATTCCGGCTGGCTTTATTAGGTTTAGGCTGGAACTATATAAGGTTCCGCCTGAAAAATCTTATAATGCACAATGATGCAAAATTCATTATGATTTTTGTGCTTTTTGGTTTGGTTGTAGAGTATGGTTCCGGTTGGATTTATAGGGTTCTGGCTGAAAAATCAAATAGTGCATAATGTAGCAAAATGCATCGCACTACTTGTGCCATAGTTGGTTTGGTTTCAGCTGATATGGTTCCGGCTGATGTGACGAAGACGATTATTTAATATTTTTGGTTGATCCAACGGCTATCACGAAATAACTTCAAACACTGTTTCTTCTTGATCCAAGCAGTTTTCCTTGGTTTGTTTTGTTTTGATTCATTGTGAATTAACTCATTTGTTTATAGATTGATGTCGCCTTCAAACATGTTTCATTTGTCAAATTTGAGTAAAATCAAGTTTGCTTTATTGTGTGTGTAAAGTCCTAGAAAGCACAATACAATGTTAGCGGTTCTATGTTTTTTTGGAACAACGTAAAATTATTTTGTTTGATTCAAAAATATTACGCGCCGCTATATAATCGTATGTATTTCATCTTGAAGGCTTTGTCCGAAACATGTAGTAAATTTTTTCTTGTTGTAATTATTGACATATTTTCTGAAATTTCTCCTATACAGTAGTTTTAAAATTTTGCTACCCGAATGCCGTCGTAGTTTTGTATATGCATTTCCCCGTCAAACAAGTTTTTTCTTATATGAGGTTTTAAATGTTCTTGTCGTAATTGAACTAAGCTGTTCCATAGTCCGTATCGTATGATATGTATTTTGTTGTGTCTGTCAATAATTTTTTCAGAAAAGGGCTATAGTAAATCGCGGTGAGTAAGGTCATTACTCGTATGTAGACTAAATTTGCTCTAATCTTGACATGGTATTTACAACATATGTATTTGGAAGCCTGGAAATATACTTACATCATGTAACATGGAAATTCCTCTATTTAGTGAGGAAACATAGCTATGTATCACAAAAATCAATGATCAAACACACTATGTACGAAGTAACCATTTTAAGCTTTTATATCATTTTACGTGTTATAAAAACTACACCAATCCAGTCATAATGTCCAACTACTGCGCTAAAACCCTAATCAAAATTTTATTATCCTTGTAATACTACATAAATAATGTGAACGATTTTATTCCATAAATCATTTATTATTCATCATTCACGTTATTTAATGACAATTGCACAGCAAAGGAATTTTCCCCACACCTAGTAATTATATCTGTAAGCAACACAACAAAAAATTAAGTTCTATACATGTTTTTATTTTAAAATAAATTTTTTCTAGTTTTTCCAGGCAAAAGTAATAATTTAAACTTGAATTACTTAAATACAATTTTTTTTAATTTGTTTTATAGTAAATACAACTTCGTGCTCAAAATTGGCCTCAACATATCACACGGAACATCGCTAAAATATCGTACGTATATTAGGTATAAGTTATTTTTTCTTATCTATTTAAATTATTATATTCCATACATAAAATATATTCTAATTCTAAGCATATGCATGCCGTATGTATATTATTAACGTATTACACGTATTTTATAGATATACGCTTTAAACGAAATATAATAAAATAATAAAACAAAATGTTATAAAGAAAATTGTCACAACGATATAAGTAGAATATTTTTGTACTAATTTATAGATTAGATAATTTTGTAATTAAACCAAAAGATATATAACGCGTTTATAACTCCATAATATAATATATGGCACCACCAAGCAATAAAATAATTTGCATATGTTACTAGTTACTACTCGTTTTACATAATGCCTAGTGTATATGGTATAAAGTATTTAATAACCATAAGGTGTGAAAGTTTTATTTGGTGCTTTTAATACGTTTTCTTCTAATATAATTAGAAAACTATTTTTAGTTCAATGACATTTTTGTGAATGTATTAGAAGCCTTCATTTATAATATATATTACCTCCATAAAAAATAAAGAACCCCATATAGACATCAAAAACAATTACTTGATTTCGTGATAGAGATAAAACCTCTAATGTGTAAACTTGGACATACAAATTTTAGTTCATTTTTTATTCAAATTTTCTTTCTATACAAACTTTATTTTGTCTTTTTTATATTTTCAAATGATCGCGTTTCCACAAAAAATAACATCACATTTTCGTTCGTTCTTGTTGTTTATTATTATTTCTGTACATTAAATTTTAATAATTTCCATTATTCTAATTTTTAATATCTTTTATCAGTATTCATTACAGGTTTAAAGTATTAAAATTAGCTGAATTAAAACCTTATTTAATTTTTATTATAAGCATATACTATGTATTAAGTATTAACTTACCGACCAAATATGACCATCATATGCCCAGCTGGCGGAGAGCTCATTTCCGTCTGAGACTGAGTTCCACGTATAATTGAAAATAATAATTAGTTTATGTTAATCGGTTTAGATCTGTACGGAATAAGTGGCACAGAAGCTAAGTGGTGGTTATTAGTTCGGGAGGTATTGGGTTTGGATTTCACCACTAAACAGAGGATTGTCTCCCTGGTGGTATGCGGCCGATAAATCGTTACAGGTACAGGTTGTCATAGAGTGAGCAAGATGCATGTGGTATAATAGTGTGAGCTATTGAATAGGGGGTAAGTATTGATTGGCTATTCAATACTTTCCTTAAAAAAATAATAGAAAACTTTGCGAGCCAAAGAATGAAAAGAACGTTGTCTAACGAAAATTATTCGAATCTAATATTCGAGTAAATTTAAAAAGAAAAACGAATACGCACACAGCGAAAATTACAATAAAATTTGTGAAAATACGTCGGACATCAGAACACGAATGCCTTACAAAATTACCAGAAAACATATAAACCAAACTGAATAAACCGGCCAATAGCAAAAAAAAACTAAATGATCCGTAATCCAACGAATTTTATTCGGTCTACATTCATTCATTTTAAGGGCCAACTAGTCAAGAATAAAAACTTAAATTTTTTTTTTAGCTATACCTATTTTCTTTTGTATTTTGATTCATTTTATTATAACAAACATTTAATAATAGAAAAGCCACAACTAATAATAAATATTAACATTTATAAATAATGTGCACAATTCAATCTTTAGGTTAGGTTTCAAAATTCATAATTTTTATCATATTTTTTTTTTTTTTCTTTTTAATTTTTTATTTATTTATTTATTTATTATTAATAATAATCATAAAAGTGTAAATGACAACTAATGGATTTAATGTCCTTTAAAAGCTCGTCATTCGCACTTATGAATGGTACAAAACATATATACAGCATATAGTGTCATAGTGACTAAAATTACATTACGCATAATAAACAATAAAATACAAATATATAACAATAACAATATGATTAAATTTAATTAATTAATGATGATTGGTTTTATTAATCACAAATAATCTTTAACTGATGATAGCAGATGAGATTTTATCATTCGTTTAAACATAAAAATATGTACAGCATTCCTAATATTTTCAGGTAATTTATTATAAATATATGGCCCAATAAATGTTAATGATTTTCTGTCATATTCCGTTTTAATTTGGGGGCACTTCAACTGACAGGAACCTCTGGTTGAATAGCCATGACCTCGAAATTCGAATTGTATAGACGCAAGTAAAGATGGGATGTGCAGACACTTAAACATGTAGATCGACACATACATCTCAAAAATTGCTTTAATTGGAAGAATGCCTATAGCAACAGTTCGATAGAGCTCTACAGTAGGAAACAGGTGAGGTAGTTTAAACATTGCTTTACAGCACCTGTTTTGTAAAATCTGCAATTTATACAGTTTTTCTTTAACGGCTGAGCCAAAAGTAGAAGAGGCGTATGAGAATCGAGTATGAATAAATGAGAAATAAATTGATTTTAACACATGTTGTGGAACAAAATCAGCCAGTTTTCTAATCAAGCAAATAAAAGGGCAAACTTTAATACAAATAGAATTAATATGGTCATCCCACGTCATATGCTTGTCGAGTGTTACGCCAAGGTACTTGAATTTGTCTACTCGCTCTATGGTGCAATTTGCAACTTGAAGTGGTGGTAAATCAATGTGCCGTAGGCGTGGGGAGTGAAAAATTATATATTTCGTTTTGTTAAAATTTACTGATATTTTGTTCAGATTCAGAAAATCTAAAAGTAAAATAATATCATCCCTCATTTGTGACATTGCTACCTGACAATCCCTGGATTCATAAAAGAGGGCCGTATCGTCAGCAAACATTCTAATATCACCCGTGAGCGGTAATTTGGCCATATCATTTACGTAGATTAAGAATAGCAAAGGACCAAGTACACTCCCTTGAGGAACACCACAGTTCACACCTAAAGTGGAGCTTTTAACACCATTTAAAATCACAAACTGCTTTCGATTACTAAGGTAACTTTCTAAAAGTTTGTGTGATAGGCCACGGAAGCCATAAATTTGTAATTTCAGTAGAAGTAAACTGTGATCTATACAATCAAAAGCTTTACGAAGATCAAGAAATAAGCCAGATATATAGTTTTGCCTGTCAAAATTACGATAGATCAAATCAGTAATGACTGTTAGGGCCAAATCTGTACCAGAACCTTGTCGAAAACCATACTGACGAGAATAGAAAAAAATTGATTTATTTAGAAAATCGATCATCCGATTAGCAATAATTTTTTCTAAAATTTTGTCAAATACAGACAAAACTGAAATTGGACGATAATTATTAACTATTTTGGAGTTTCCAGACTTAAAGATTGGTGTCACTTTAGCAATTTTAAGACAATCAGGGTAAACACCGGTTTCCAAAACTACATTAAATAGATCAGATAGTAATTGTGAAAAGATTGACGAATAATTCTTTAGAACCACATTACGAATGCTATCGTAACCACCACCCTTTGTATTACTGAGAGTTGAAATTAAATTCGATATTTCGCTGCTGGAAGTGGGCGAAAAGAAACATGAATTAATACTAGGCTCCATAGTGTGAAATTTATTTAAATCATCTGAGTCTGGGCCAGAACTATTTGCTGGTACAGAAGAATCAACAAAGTTAACAAAACTGCGATTAAATATATTAACAATAGCAACAAGATCATGATACTCAACATCATTAGAAATAACGGAGTCGATCCTATCATTAGAGTTATTTTCCATGAAATGATTTAACTGTTTCCAGATTTCTTTTTGGCTCAAATTATTAAATAAATTGTTAAAATAACGCTTCTTTGCAAAATATTTTCCATTTTTGATCTTCCTATTTAGCAAATCTAATTCATGTTTCAGTGCTAAATTAGTACTGTTCCTTTTAAAACGTTTCAATGTACGGTTTTTAAGTTTAATTAAATCCCAGAGATCAAGAGTCATCCAAGGACAAACCTTTGCATTTTTAATTTTTACATTTAATTCCTTCAATACGGAAAACTGTAGAACAAGTTTATTATACATATCAAATATCCGTTCAAGAGTAGATTCAGGATTTCTGATGTCAAATACGGTAATCATTAAAAAATATTTAAAGGACTGATTAACCTTTTTGTAATTAACGTGTCTTTTCGTTAGTGTCCGAGTAAAATATTTAGGCTTGAAGCGAAATTTAGAGAGTACAAAACTATGATCACTTATGTCGGCTTCAATGGTAAAATTCCGAACTTGCTCAATATTATGAAAGCTACTTACAGAGTGGTCTAAAATATTACGGCTCACAGGTCTAGTAAAGAAAGTATTTGTAACAATCATTCCATGAGCGAGCAAAGTTGTGTTATATTCTGAGATTAAGGTAAAATTTTTATTAACAGGTATGTTAATGTCACCAACTAAAATAAAATCGTGAGTAGATTTATAGTTTCGGAGAAATTGTTCTAGAAAATCAAGAAACGACGCACTATCTGAATTCGGAGGCCTATATATTCCGCATATCTTCGTTAGATTATGCTGCAAAAGTTGAATGCATATATATTGGAATGTTAAAGAACCGTCATCTATACTTGTCATGGTGTATGGAATGTCATTCCTAATGAACATAGCAATGCCACCACCAGTTCTATCATCCCTACAAGAGAAAATACTTACGTAGTCTCTAATGTTATAAGAAAATTTATTAGAACTTTGAACAAATGTTTCCGAAACAACTACAATATGTATATCAGTTTTAAGACTCTCTATAAAAAGTAATAACTTATCGAACTTAGCTAGATCGTTCATACCTCAAATATTGATTTGAAGTATATTTAGATTAACATAATTTGAACATGATACATCAATATTTGCCGAATAATCATTAACATTTTCTAAGTAAAGGTTGTGGCACTTAGATTTTAATGATTTAAAGCTCATAACCACAATAATAAACATTTAAACTTGCAACCATAAGACAAGTAAAAGTAAAAGGTATTAACAAGAAAGTAATGATAAAAAAACAGAACCATTATCAGAAGATTAATACCAATAAAACCATTACACAAATAATTATTAACAGGAAAAAAATGCATCTTAAAGGAATAATGTAATAATATAATGATAACTACTGTACAATAACTTACTGCGCAGAAGAAATTAATATTATATATCAATATACGGTGAATAATACAAAGCAATAAAATGATGTAGTGTGTTATGCACTTTAAAGTATGCTGAATTCTTATTAAGCGTTTACCACTACAAAATAATGAAAATGAATAAAAAATAAACAAAAACTGTATAGTATGATTAAGGTTGATTACAACTAGGGCTAAAAATAGGTAATAAAAAGTAAATAAGCGTTTACAGCTAGACCCGTAAGAGAATGAAAAACATATTAAGTGGAAGATGCATGTAAAATTATTCAAATAATTTTATATATTAATTTAGTAATTAATTATACAATTAAAATAATTTCCGCCTTTATATTTAATAAAAAATCAGATTTTCAATAACTTTTTTAAATTTTTGGGTGAGAAAAAGCACACACTATTTTTTTTTTTAAGTGACAGCTAAATTTAACGAAAGTTTCGTTGGGTTTCTGAAGAAAAAATTTAGTTTTGCTGGGGAATAATGGCTAAACCAGCGAATCAGTAACACAACTTGTCAAACCTTTACGGAAAACAACGAAAGTTGTTTTTTACGGAAAATTTAAGTAGTTCTAGTGCGGTTGTAACACAACTTGTCAAATGCTCTACGCACACAAATGGTCGGCAAATTTTTGGTTGTTTAATTTTCATTGCGTGAACGAATTTTTACTGGATAGATATAATATACATCATTAAATAACCTTGTGATTTTAAAACCGTGATCGTTTAAAAATAGAGGGCGCTTTTAATTGGTATTTGACGTTTCCTTCAGTTTGCATGCAATTTTGGGTTCTGTTAAGTGACACACATATTTTAACGAAACTGAACCAAAAGACGTAAAAGTTTCGCTGGCCAGTAACCAACAAACCCTATTTATCGCAATTTTACGTTAAGTTATTACTGATTCGCTGGTTAAGCCATAACACTGACATGCCATTTATCGCATTCTTATTTTTGTATTAAGTTAAGCTTATTTATTCCCGACTGGTTCCAGTTTTAACCATATCACAGCGTGTATATATTTGAATTCCAAATGTTGTTCCATTTAATTTTGTGGTACTGTGACAATAAACTGACGGCAACTATCTTCTATCTTAATTCTATAATTTTTGTAGTTTTGTGTTTTTTCTAACTATAATATTACTAAATAGCGCCCGCCTTCTAATTTTTCCATTTCAGATATATAGACAAGCTATCATGGTGGAAAATATAATTAAAAATTTGGGTCCCTAAGTTATGGGAGTAATATGATCTGACGCCGATTGTGTTGACCATATTAAAAAGTGTTTTATTTTTTTTCGTAAATTCGCCAAAAAATGCTCCTTAAGCCTCCCAGCTATTTTCGGACAATTAGTTCAACTTAAAATACCCCAAAAGTGATATTAATATTTCTTTTTATTTCTTTCTACAATTTTGCTGGTCTAGTACCCCCTTAACGTGTTCCAAAAATCAGTTTATTTGTTGTACTTAGCAAAAGCAAAGTCTTCCAACAAACCTAATCGATGCCTCAGCCCCACATAGGTATGATCACAGATAATATAACAAACAGATACGAAAATAAGAACAAATTATTTTCATTTTTCCTGTCTGATTTAATTTCCATTTCCATCTATAGTTCAATTTGTAACTAAACATAACTCTTTATTTCAAAAGCTTAAAGCTTATAAGGTTGAGATCTTCGATTAATTATTATAATTTTTTTTATAAGTATGTTTTGTAACGTTGCTGTTTTATATGTAGAAGTACACAAATACATACGTGTAGTATATTTAGATTATAAAATACTCAAAACAAAATAAAATCGTTTTTGATATATTTTGGTAAAAAATATAAATAAAATTAACTTTAACTTAAATTTTCTTTATTAATGCCCTATTCGAGAGCAACTCAGTGTTGGATGAAAATTTTGTTCAAACATATTTCCTGCACTAACGAGAAAAAATATAATAGCTATGTATTTTTTGTCATTTGTTAATTTTTTTATTAAAAAATTAACAAATGACAACCAACCGACCAAATGGCACAGTGGTTAAAGCTTTGGCGTTTGGATCGGGAGGTACCGGGTTTGAATCCTGATAGGAGCAGGATGCAAAATGAAATTTCATCAACAGATTTCGATCTGTGGTGAAATGTAACACATCTATGACCCCCTGTCGGTGTGCAAAACCCATGGGCCGACCCATCTTCCATGCCAGTATAGGCTGGCATGGAGCTTGCAATGTGCAGATGGTCTTAAATCGGTCCTATAGCCGTACGTCCTCGAGTTGGCCGGTAGGCGTAAAGTAAGGACGTAAAAAGCATAACCGCGGTGAGCCTTGAGCCCCAAAACAGATCGCATAGTTACCAATAAAATAAAAAAAATAAAAAAAAATAAAAAAAAAAAAATGACAACCAGTATTCCAATGTGCTATCGGTTATTTTTCGAAAATAATTATTTTTTTACCATTGCAGAAAGAATGTGATAAATCATAATACTACAATATGTTTACAAAACAATAAAACACATACTTATATAGATACTTTTTTCATTTGTTACAAATAACAGCCTGTATTGAAATACGCCATCGGTAAATATCTGAAAATAATTATTTTTATACCATTGCAGAAAACGTGATAAATAAAAATAAACTATGTACACGTAACTAAAAATCACGAAGATAGATGGAGCTGAATGTCTAAAATAGTTTTTTACGAAATATGGATGAACAATGATTTTTGTTCTATGGATGAACAATGATTTATGGATGAACAATGATTTTTGTTGCCTATAAAGTAAAAACTTGTTTATGTTGAAACAGTCAAATTTTTTCCTGTAAACCAATTATTTTTCTATTTTTAAACTGTAGCACATCGTCAATGTCTAGCCTAGATGCCTAAAATGCGGTATTTTTTCTTGACTCGTAATATCCGGAATATACCCGAGTCTTTTGCTCGAAAAGTTTATTTGACAGACTTAGTCTCATTTAGTTCAATCCGCCATGTTTTGGTCAAATTATTTATTTGACTACCAGCTTATTATAGTTTCCATGTGGATGAGTTTCTGCAATAGCTAAGATGGCTGTATTATGATTAGCAAAAGTCGCTGAAACAATACTTTATTTTCTGATGCGAGGACCCCATTGGTCGTAAAGATGGTATAAAGCTGCCTTCAGATAAGTTTATTAATCGCCTAATTTATCTGAAGTAACTCCTTTGCATTCTAATAGCCTATTAAATTCCATTAGTAGGAGAGAGAGAGTTGTTAACTTATCATTAAGTTACTTGTGCAAACCTTTGAAAAACCTGAGAAACGTGGAAAAATAACGCTGAGCGGACTTTTTCCATAATACAAGATAAATATAGACGAATGATAAGCAATTTAAATTCTCTCTTAAACAATATCGGACTCCAACCCTTCCAACTAAAACGGGTTCTAGTTTTAGAACAGTTAGCAGAACCCATATCAAAAAATGATATAGAACCAATTCGAAAATGAAAGGCTTATTAAATGTCCCATTAAAATTCTTTTTGGCCCGCTTATTTCGTGCTATTCCATTTCAAATCTAGCAGAAATCAAATCGAGAGCCGAGTAAAAACCAAAATTAATTGAAAGCTCAATCATATGGCTCGTTAAGAAATTTTGGTCTCTACTCATTCTTGACCAAGCGGTAGGTTATTTCATTTAAATTTGCTTAACCCAAGTCAAGAGCGAACCAAACCCAAAATTAGAGCGGAAACAAGATCTATTGGAGAATTTTATACTCGATACGGTCTAATCAAATACCCCCTTAACAAATTTCGGCCTACTCATTCTTGACGAAGCTTAAGGTCATATAATTTAAAGCTAGCAGAACATAATTCCAAAATCGAACTATAATCCAAATTAGAACGCAAAAATATCTATTGACATACAAATAATTTTAGGCTCATTATACTGTGCTTGACCTAGTTTTAAGTTATTTCATTTAAAGCTAGTTCATTCAAATCAAAAATCGGGCCAAACCCGAATTTAGAATGCAAAATTAGACCAATTAACATACAAATAATTTGAGGTGCATTATGGCTTAATCCAATGGCTCGTTAAAAAATTTAAGGGTCCACTTGTTCTTGACGAAGCTTTAGATTTTTTTCATTTAAATCAAGCAGAAACTAAATCAAAAATCGGACCAATACTGTAATTAGAAGGATAATCAAGATATATTGACATACAAATGATTAAAGGCTCAGTATGACCTAATCAAATGCTCCATTAAAAAATGTTGAGCTCTACTGGTCACGAAGCTTTAGGTTTTTTCATATAGAGCTAGCAGAAACCAATTTGAAAATCATCCCAAAACATCCCAAAGCAACATCTGCTGATATACAAAAAAGTTTAGGCATATTTATGGCCTAATCAAATGGCTCATTTAAAATTTTATGGCTCACTTCATATTTACCAAGCTTTAAATTAGCTTTAAATTAATAATCATATATTAAAGCGTGGTCAAAAATAGGTGGAGCTTAACATTGTTACTGTGGTACTTGATTAGGACATAATGAACTAACACTATTTGTATGTTAATAAACTTGTTTTGCCTCCTAATTTCGGTTTAAGTCCGATTTTCGATTTAGATTCTGTAATAAAGAAACCAAAAACTTGGTCAAGAGCAAGTGAAGCCCAACATCTTTTAATTAGCCATTTCATTTCGCTATAAGCAGCCTAAAATTATTTGTATAACAATAAATCTTGTTTTGCGTTCTAATTTCGGTTTTGGTTCGATTTTAAAGTTGGATTCTGCCCGCTTGGAACGAAATAACTTAAGGCTTGGTCAAGAACGAGTGAAGCCTATTTTTTTTTATTGGCAGTTGGGTTAGGCCATAATGAGCCTTATTTATTTGTATGTCAATGGAACTTTTTTTGTGTTCTAATTTCAGTTTTGGTCCGATTTATATCTTCCGATCTTATATTTGAGTTCGACTAGATTTGAATGAAATAACCTTGGTTGGCACGAGTGAAAACTGAAAATATTTAATGAACCTTTTAATTGGGTCACGATTAGCCTATAATTATTTGTTAAACATATTTTATGCCAATAGATCTTATTTTATGTTGAGATCCGGTTTCGGTTCTGATCCGATTTTCGATTTGGGTTCTGCTACCTTTAAACGAAATGCCATAAAACTTCGTCAAGAACGAATGAAGGTCAACATTTTTTAATGGAGAATTTGATTATGCCACAATGAGACTAAAAGTATTTGTATGTCATTGCATCTTATTTTGTGTTCTAATTCTGGTTCTTATTCGATTTTATAGTTGAGTTGTGTTGCTTGTAATGAAATAAAATAAAACTCGGTCAAGGACGAGGGGATTGTATGTCATAAGATTTTGCTTTGCTGTCTAATTTCACTTTATCTAAAACGAGCGGACCGAATAAATGTTTATGAGGCATTTAATTAGACTAAAATTAGCCTTTAATTTTTCAATTAGTATTTTATTTTGTAGTATGGGTTTTTACACTTTTCTAAATTTGCAGAACCCATCGAATTTTAGTTTGAAGGGATGGAGCCCTAAATTTTTTAAGATATCATTTATTATTAGCCTATAATTATTCTCAGTATCTTTAATGTTCTACTGGATGGGTTGTATATTCCAGCAAAGGAGTTGGATGGTTTGGGAGACCGCGTAAGAATTTCATTTTACTCGAACTGCATACTAAGCTTAAAATGAAAATGTTCCTCTTTTAGTCGGCGGAAATTTCAACCCTAAAATAAACATGGCAAGCTGCTTGTGCTTTAAAAACAAAAATGTGTTAGAACAAATATTGCGGCGATCAAGTGACAGAAACAATTTTATAGGATGAAAACATGTTATGTGGAACACAATTCAGTTTCATAGAGATAGGAAAATTTTTTTAGTTTATATAGTGTGCGGGTATATATTAGATTCCCGTTTTCAAGAGCGTTCCACAATTTCTGAGCTTTTGTGTTTTAAAATAGTTACGTTTTGTCTTTCTACCCAGTTGGAACTTCCTCATTTTCTAGTATCTGTAAACAATTTAAAAATTTCGGATATGCAGTTTTACTATATCGTAAATTCCTTAAAGTTTACCAATCCAAAAACGTCAAAATCATACGATGAAATCAAAATACAAAAACAACCACCCATTTTTGAATTTACTTTTAGGTAAAAACTACATAGTCAGTTTCATAGGCTGTCATGGAGCTATGCAAGTATGCAATGCGCAGATGGTCTACGTAAATATTATATAACAGTACTTTTTCCACTGAATACCATGGAATTCTAGTACTTATATTACTGTTTTCTTATATGTATAAGATACTAGTTTTATGCAAATGTATATCTAGTGAAATAAAGCAATTGCATATGTTTAATAGCGAACTCTAACTAGTTAATTTCTAATACATTATTGATTAGCATTAATTCTGATTAAAGTAAATATTACGTAAAAGAAATAATAAGAAAATATATTTATAGTCTTTGTTTTGTACGTGCTTTATGTTATGTGGTCATTAAATTGTCATTATGTCTACATAAAAATGTGTGACACATATACCTACCTACCTCGTTATAATAAATATTCTAACTAACGTTTAGGTATATTCTATAATTTATTTCGCTGCTGATAATATCTCAATTCCTTAAGGAAATACAAGGCACATCATTTTTTATTTTACTTTCCATAAATTTTCTTTACTTAATTATCTTTTATTCAAATATCTACATGTAAATGTAAATATGAAAATTATAACTATTTTCATGGTTGTGGTGCGTCGCTTTTTGTCGATCAAATTAGTTTAGTTATTAAAATCTTCTTTACTATCAAATCTAACTCTCTATGCTTTGTACATAGTAAACTGAGCATCATGTTTCTCATAAAATAGAAAGTTAGCATATGCTGTGTGTCCGATAATACTCGTATGTAACTCTTACATTTTGTTCACCAATTATGGTGAACTTCAGTTTTGACAGTTATTGCAAATATACTTTAAATATTATTAATTTACAACCCTACCATATTTCTAAAATAGAACAAAACCGAGTTGATTTGTTGGTGGATTAAAATGATTATTGCGATTTCATCAGCGTGTTACAATCTATATTTTTATCATCTTGTTATGTAATCTAATTTTTATGATTTCATTTCGACCTTCTCTGGCCAAGAGGTACTGCGCGTGAAATGGAAGACCGCACTCATATGTCCGCTGCATAAAAAACGTAATCGTTACAAATACGAAAATTAATAAAATGGTATGTGTTCATCCTACCCAATCAATCACTTACCAAATTAAATTTGTTATTGAACCTAACCTACTAAAAATTAAATTTCAATGTGATTTATAGATTTTTTTTTATCATTCAAACCTACCTACCCCGGCCCTCAATCGGCATTTTTCTGAGTTAGTTTTCACATTTTTTTGTTTGGAAATTGTGGATAATCTGTTTTTATTTCCATTTTATAAATAATAATAATAATTTGTAGAGGTGGGTCCACATTTACAAAAAATTGTGCCGAATGCATTTGGCAAAAATATTTTCGCCACAAAATTTTAAACCGACAAGTTTAAACTGACAAGTTTAAGCTGTATCGCATACCACTTGTTTGTACGGCACAACACAATACAATTCTAATAAACTATGAGAAAGGATAAAAGTTTAACGGCCGCTAATGTTATTTGTCTTCATCATTTGCTTCTTTAAATCAGTATAGCATAAGGAAAAAATATTATTTCATATGCATCTGCAGATTTCTTAAAATTTAATTTTCAGCTTTTCGGCTTCCTAAACATTATAAAAAAATGTATTAAATCTTTCTCGAACTACTGAAATTAAATCAAATTAAGGAAATGCTTATGGTACTTAAACTTGCAAACATATGTACCATATGTAGTTCCAATTCAGAGGTATTTCAATGAGCCTGAAATCAGAGGTATTTCAATGAGATTAAATAATACCCCGACGATTATCATTTAAAGAATGCAGGAATTGAATTTTTTAGTTAATTAACTAAGAATTCCAAGGTAAGCTGTAATATAATTGTGATAATTAGCACATTTACCTGTTTCTAACAATAAAAAATTAATTAAATTTCAAACAAAATTAATTAGTATTGATAAAAAAAAAAACTTTATTTCACCAAAATTCGACAGATTTACAGACCAGGCGGATTAAATATTCGGAATAAAATTTCACACTATAACTTTTTTCATAAATTAGGAGAGCTATGCAAAATGTGGTGGACGTCGGCGGCCTTCCAATT
This sequence comes from Nephrotoma appendiculata, assembly GCA_947310385.1. Lineage (NCBI taxonomy): Eukaryota > Metazoa > Arthropoda > Insecta > Diptera > Tipulidae > Nephrotoma > Nephrotoma appendiculata. The sequence continues at coordinate 90,781,586 of OX371225.1, forward strand.
CTTCGCACCAGAAGTTGCAAATTTGGGAGCTTTTACAATTTTTAGCCAAATAAAAATGGTAAATAGTCATAATTATTATTTCTTTTTTAAAAGAGAATGTTATCAGCTTTTAATGAAATTAATACTTGTAAAATAAAAATGGTTATTTCTCAAGATATTGAAATTTCTTTAATACAAGGTGCTATGTTGGAAGGCTTTAACGTGCAAAGTGATAGAAGTAATCTAATCTTATTTTTGATCAAGAAATCCAACGGTAAAATTCGTGTCAGCTGTTTTAGGGACACACTGTATAATCTAATTTTAAATTTTTTACTAAAGGTAGGGTGCCATTCATGAAAGGAGACTTGTGTTGTCATTGTGCTACTAACTATCGGTTATACCTATAGGTGTCTGTAACTAGCAGCGTACGACGAGGTAGATTACGCAATGTAATCTATGCTATTGTCGGCAACAAACCGAACCCTAAGACAACCTAAGAAATAGCCGACCAGATAATGTTTCTGTCTTGCTATTCTAATAACATTACACTGCTCTCTCACTCTCTCACTACTCTCTCATTATAGACTTACACTTTTATTAGACTTACACAACACATTTTATTAAACACTTGTTTATCTATTTCGCAAAAAATTTGAATATTTTAATTAAAAAATTTGTTCAAAAAGTTTAAAAAATCACTCGATCGATTTTAACTTGTTAGGTCATCTATCAGGAGTATATACTCTAGACTATCATTCGATGACTTAACAAGTCGAAATGGATCGAATGATTTCTTAAACTTTTTGAACAAATTTTTTAATTAAAATATTAAAAAATCTAATTTTTTGCGAAATAGAAAAACAAGTGTTTAATAAAATGTGTTTATTATTAAATGTATGTGTGTTTTGCGCCAAGTGCCTACGGCAAATAGTGTAAAAAGTATTATAAACTTAGTTGCGCGTTATAGTACTTGTAATTTACATTAATAATTACTTAAAATAATTTTTACAAGTAATTTTAAAATTAAAAACTTTAAATAACTTATCGATAGTCAACCTTATCGAACCTTATAGACACAGATGCTGCGCTTACTCGCAAACCGTGCACAAAATGAATCGTCCCTTTTGGCATTTTCCATTATGGATTCGTCATAGTGAAATGAACCAGTGATACTTCAGTTTTACCATGTTTGCTCTGCGTACTTATACTAATGTCAATCTGGATTACCAAGGTAAAGTTCCTTCGTTTGTGTAAATGAGCATACAATTGTCGATTTCACAATTCCGGTATTGATTGCAAAAATAAGTTAGTTAAACAAGCGGGCTTAAAAATTGATTTATAAGACGAATCTGTAAATGTATGTAACACCATTTAAATATTATTAAGAGTTTCGTCATATTGTGTTTACCGGTTGAAAATAATCCGCATGCGCTAAGACGACGGTCATCAATTGTTCCGGACATCAAAATAAATTCTGAATGGATATACTATGTGTTGCATTAATATTTGTGCTCATGAAAAAATTATTTTAGTTATGTTTCCTAGATTATAAAACTCATGTAATTTTTTTTTTTTTAAATTTTTTATCACAATGTAATTAATTATTAAATTACGTTTCATTTGGCATACAATTTATAAATAATTATCAGGATTTACGTATAAAAAACCGAATTTACTCTGTTGCAAAAGTAATTGTGTTACAAATTATTGTTGCAAAAGTATTTGTGTTGGGACAGTTTTAATAAAAAACGTTACTAATTTATATTATGTTGTTGATTTTATTTAAATATAATATTTAGTCTGCCCACCGTTATATAATATGACCTCATTTAGTCTTCTGGGTATGCTGTCAAATAATTTGGAAATAAATTCTAGAGGTATTTTACTCCACACCTCAACAATCTCATCCCATAACTCCTGCTTGCTTCGTCCAACTCTATATGGTATATTTCGTTTTACATAAGCCCAAACATTTTCTATAATATTTAAATCCGGGCTTTGCGGTGGCCAATTTATGCGTTGTTGGTCTAAATCATTTAAAAACTTGGTCACAATAAATGCTTTATGGGCAGGGCTCAAGCCCAATTATTTTTGAACCAGCTATCAATGCTACATCATTCAGCAGTTCCAAATAGGTCATTTGGTTCATTTTCCCAGACACCATTGCTAGTGGTCCTACTCCGAGGTTGGTTAAACAACCCCAAACCATAAGACTTCCTCCACCGCCTTGACGTTGTGTAGCATAAACACGACGTTTGTTTACCTTTTCTGGCTCCGAATAATAAAATTTGCCCCAAGATCCGTCTAACGATACCGAAGATTCGTCAGTAAGCAAAACGTTTCTCCAAAATTCGGGGGGCTTGTTCATATGCTGCTTTGCGAACAACAGCCGTTTTATTTTATTTTGTTTAGAAATATAAAACTTTTTGGTGCAGGTATAGGCCTGTACCCCAGCTTCTTTTAAACGAGAAATTGTGGAATGTTGTATTTGGAGTTCTTTGTTATACTTTAAAGTTTTAGCGAGACCTCGTTGACTTAAATGTGCATTTGTAAGCATACATCGAGTGATGTAAGCATTTTCTCTGGCATTAGTTATTCTTGGTCGTTGGCGTACTCCGGTATTTTGCACCGTTCCGCAAATATTTTGCTTCCGAACTTGATACCAAATGGTATTTTCATGGCACTTGTACTTTTTCGCCAGTTCTTCGGCTGAGATTCCCAAATTATATTCTGCCGCAATTGCAGATCGGGTTTCAATACTCAGTTCGCGGGTTTTTGGCATATTGTCACGATTTTTAATGCTCACAATTCAATGAAACTTGCAAAACTATTTGAAAACGTGTATTTTTGAAAAACAAATGCTGAAACAGTTATTTCAATGCACCATTTGTTGATTTTTTTTTAGAATTTTGCTAACACAAATACTTTTGCAACAGTAATTTGTATCACAATTACTTTTGCAACAGAGTAAATTCGTTTTTTTATACGTAAATCCTGATAATTTTTTTATAAATTATATGCCAAATGAAACGTAATTTAATAATTAATTACATTGTGATAAAAAATTTAAAAAAAAAAAAATTACATGAGTTTTATAATCTAGGAAACATAACTAAAATAATTTTTTCATGAGCACAAATATTAATGCATCACATAGTATACTAAAAGAACTCATTTTTGTTTATGCCTAAATTAAGGCAACTTATAGATATTTTTTTTTCTCTGTGAATGGGTTGTCATTTAACTGTACTGCTAAATCAATTCATGTATGCATGAAAGTAATATTTATTTAATATGTAAATTTACAATTTGCTCAATAAACACATTTTTATTAATCATATGTTTTTTGTTTCGCAAAATTATTTTGAATTATTAAGTTGGCAGATTTGGCTATCCTCGCCGTAATTCAAAATAATTTTGCGAAACAAAAAACAAGTGATTAATAAAAATGTGTTTATTAAGTTATAGGCGACTCGTGAACTGGAGAGTAGAGGAAGCTGCGTTAAAAAATGGAGTTTTAATTTTCTTGGAATTTAGAATAAAAAGTATTGTTGAGCCAAATTATCAGGCAAATTGATGAAATAATCTCATTTTTTTATACTTACATCAAAATATAAAAAATAGACCTAAATACACAATAACTAGGAAAATTAAATTAAGCCTTATTTTTATTGACAACATAAAAATGTGTTATTTATAGGGTGATACTTTATTCAATGAACTTATTAAATCATTGTCTTTAGAAATTCAAACATCTCTAATATTGATTTGTCCAAAAAGTTCTCATCGCTATACACAACAATTAATTCACTTCTCAATTTTGCAAAATCGAATCGTTTGCCATAAAAATCTTGGAGATTTTTAAATTGTTGCTCCGGAAAATTCAATTTAAATTTAGAAATTTTTTTTGAATTTATAAGTTCCAACAACGTGAACTCAGCAATATTTTGAAATCTAGTACTTAATTCTGTTGAAATATGATCAATTATTTCAAAAAATAATTGTCTATAAGAAGTTTTTAAATCTTTGATGATTTCGAGTGTGATTCTCACTCGCACCACTCGAGTGAGAATCGCGTTTCATCAATTTCCACGACAGCTTTAGTTTTTCCTAAAAACTCTAAAATGTATACCTAATCACATCTTTATTACCTTTTTTAATAAATTTTTCAATAAACCGATCACTTGTCGCTTCACGAGAACATGAGAAGTTAATTTGTGCAAAATTGAAAACAAATAATTCATTTCAGTATTTTCTTAATAAGCTGCTAAAGTTGCAGCGTATTCTGAGAGTAACAAGTGAGAGTATAAACAAATCTATGAATAGATAAAACACATATACATCGAAAATTAATTTTGTTTATAATATCACGGTGAAGGGAAATAAGGTAAAGCTAAAGTAAAAGCAGCTTCCATCAGAGAGAATATTTTTTGTTATTCTGTTTTGTTGCATTGGATGCAACACGCATGCTATAAATCAACGAGAGTATTCGTATTTATTTTGGTTCTATGTATGCATAATATGCAATACCCTACTGGAAGAGAATTGATGAACTCAGAGTTCATCATGAATCATTCAATGATGTCTCAAATGAACTTTATTCTAAGCCCGGGAGTAAAGTCATTTATATATTTAATGAAGTTTTACATGATCTAATGAAGGATGTTCATAAGTAGTTTGCTATATAACGCATCAATGAATTCATCGACGATTTTTGTAAAGAAGTCATTGAGATAGTAATAAGGTCGTTCTTACAGAAATTCATGTAAGTAGTGTGCTATAATCTATCAAGGTGCATTTTGAATGATTCTTTATGATTTGTGATTAATAGTAACACAGCTTTATGTTTTAACTATAAAATAAAACACGTCTTCACTTTGTAAGTCACTTTTAGTTCAGGTACACATACTGAATTACTATTAATTTCTTATGTTATTAAAATAACATCCCATAATTAAACTAAAGAATTGCCAAAAGTAAATTAAAATTGTGTGTTTAATCATTTCTACAATTTTTACTAGCGTAACATGTTTATACAAGTTAAAAAATTAAATGGTTTCTCTGAGTGCAACTGGATTTTACCGTTAGAAAAGTAATAATAGCCTCTCCACTAATGACTTTTATTAACAAGTTCATTAGTTAGTTCAGTAGAACGCCCAACACATAATTTTAACTTTCTCACGGAGAGAAAAATAATAGCAACATAATCTTTGGACCAGAATTTCATCGAGAAGTTCACTTATGTTGTCATCAATTGCTTGACTTACAAAAAATTCAGTCACATACAATCAAATAAAATTTGAAGATTTTTCAATACTAAATCAAAAATTTATGTAATTCGTATGATTGTGAGAGTTTTTGCGTTACTGTGTTTGAGGCTTGATGAACATTTTCCGGTAGGGTATGAAGGTGGATGATGTATATAAATTATAATGAGAAATCAAAGTAGGAAAAAAATATACAAAATATTTTTAAAGTTAATTGCATTAAACTAGATATCTATATGTGCAGACCTGTAAGGCATATTAGTGCATATTATTATGAAAAAAATATTTTTAATGAAACGTGTTATACATAAAATAAATCAAATTTGAAATTTTATTTTAGCGATAGTGATTTTTGAAAGGGATGCAGTGCTTCCCTAGCTTCTATGGACCCTTCGCCCCAGCGAATGCGTGTTCACAAATTGGCATAATGCAAAGGTACAAGAAATTGATTTATCAGTTGAAAATTTTCCATTTTAACCAACAAAAAAACTATATTAGGGTGATATAGCTTCATTAACATTTTATTTCTCTATAAAGCAATTTAAACCTAATTAAAATATAAAAAAATTACCGAAATTTCTGAAATAAAAATTTCACCATAATTTATTCCTTCTCGTTGCTATCAACATGAATATTGTAAGTGACATATACTTACCGAGCTGTACTTGATTATGTTATGTGGACGGGATGGTTACAATTAGACACCACCTCCAACGCTCATTAGGAGTTCAACGATTGACTCACCCAAATTAATTTTATTATTTTGTAAGAAAGTTATAACACAACATTCATATTACACATCTCTTAATTTGTTGAAATGGTGACCCAATACTTTTTTAATGTCTTAAAATTTACCCAGCTTTATATGCGCTGATATTAATCGTATAATCGATTTAATGAAAGGACTGTAAGACACAATCTTAAATAATTTACGCATCAATATTGGCAATATTTATTTAATTTATTAATATTTAATTTGTTTAACTTAAATCTATGGGGTTAATTTTTTTCAACATACATAGATATTTTCAGCGACCAATTACAAATATTTTATCATTTTAAAATGAATAGAAAATGTAAATACCAAATTAACGTTTAAAAGCTCGAATACTGAGTGTACTATACTAATTTTTTCGACTAAACTAATGACTAAACAATCTTAATGTTAGTTCGTATCGGTTATTAATAGATGACATATGTAAGTCACAATACACTAAAATGTTATTTTAAGTCGCAAATTCAATTTATGTTTAATTGACGAGTTGCCAACTTCGTGCAACATTTATATTATTTTCTGAATTCATAATAATTCTGATATACCACATTTTTTAATGAAGCTTTGTTTACATTATAGCTTCCAAAAATTCTACCTAGTACCTAGTGCTTAAAACCTACTTTTCTAATAATCAAATATCGAAGTGTTTATTATCGATGCTGGATAATTAACAATTTAGGATTAAATATTAGGCACAGTACGTTTTATACATACACTGACAATACTATCAAGCACTTGTTCCAGCATACGGCAATTTAGTTTTATCAGCAATTTAGTCGAAAAAAATCGGTTTCAGGCACATACTAGATACATTTTATATTCTAAGTCGCTTAGAAATATTTTTTATAGAAACAATAATTTGCATTAAATAAAATCTCTTTAAACAGAATTCAAATTATGTATAAATCATTAATTACTTAATCATTAATTATTACTACGAGTTGTAAACTTTGTCGATGCAAAATTGACGTTGTCGATACGATCACGTAAAAACTAGTAGATGACTCGTAAATGTTCATGTCTGGTAGCCGGGACGATTCTGTCCCATCTAATTATAACCTATCCAATCGTGATGTGTAAAAAGAGTGTACGGCGTAAAACGGGAGATCCTGTATAAAAACTTGGTGGTACATTTAGAATCAGTCAAACCCGTAAAGAGAAATCTTTTAAATATGGAAAAATAATAAACTTTGTGTGCCATCGGAAGTTTTGAAAAATCATGCAAAATAATTTTCGCTCTGTTATGTTCAATGTTTATTAATTTTTAATCAATTAAAAGTGAATTTAAAAAAATTAAATTAGGTAATAAACCACTTTGTTTCATAGAAAGAGGTAACGTAAAATTCTATGAAGGTTTTCTACAACAACAGCAACAAAAAGCGCCAAGCAAATATATAACAACGGAAAGTATGTATTATCTATCATTAAAATGGTATGAGGAAAAACCATTTGGTTTGTGTTTTTATTTGTTGAAAATAATTTTTTTTTGAAGAGTGTATACGGTGGTTAAAGTAATTTCTTATCTTATCATCTAATCTTATATTATTGATCGATGTACACATATATGAACATACAACGAAAAAAAACGTATTTTACATTACAATATGGAAAGCTATTTGATTATAACATTTACGTAGAAATAAAAAAGAAAACAACAACCAACGTTGAACTAAAACAAAGTAAAAATCCCATTGAAAGGCAATATTAAAAACTATGTACTATATATACATAGTACACGATAAAGTATTAATAATAATGTAGAGGAGAAGATAATAATATTCCTAGTGCATTAAAAATTTATTAGAAAAGAAAATTGTCCGTGAGTGTTCTATAAGTATTGTTTGTGTTATACTACTCACTTTTATCCAACTATTATAAATATTTAAAATAAACTGTATTATTAAAACATAAATTTATTGTAACCGAAGTGCAATTGAGAGGATCTGGATAACAAAAAAAGACAACAACAGAATGTTGCTACGTAACCGTAAGTTTTCTTTGACATTTTTTATCACCACCTTATGTTATTTACTTAAGCTGTGTTTATAATTGGTATGCATATATTTGTATTAAGTAATAGTTTTCACGGTTGCTGTTTTTGTTTTAACATTTAGTTGTATAGAGGCCCAAAAACACTGAATAAAATGTTTACTATAAAATAACCACCGACATCGTCAAAATATTTTAATAACGACTGATTAAAAGGCCAATTGGGATGTGATCTATATCGTCAATAAAAATATCACCGATCCAATCACCAAACTTGAAAATAGATAAAAAATTTCAGGAGTCTCCGGCGATCAACACCACCGAGCAAATAAAGGTGTGATGCAATTGTAACAGAGGCCTCGGCTGCTCTTTATGAACCTTTCAAACAAGATGGTTTAAGAAAAACCAGACTAGAATTAAAGAAATTATTCCAATTCGCTGGCAAACGGCGTAAAAGTAGGACGGAAAAAACAAACTACGAAAGAGTTTCGAGTGCCTAGGCCCCAGAACATATTTAAAGATAAATTTAAAAAAAGTGAAACATTCGCCTGTTTTTTTCCTAAATTCATGAAAAATTAAAATTAATAACTTTTTTGTAATTGAGATGTACAGAGTCATACAAATATTTGTAATTTACATTTTGTACTGACAGATTTTAAATAGAAGAAAGTACTCTACGGCGGGGCATATTCATTATTGTTATCTATATTATCTCATAATGTTATGTTAGAAGGCGCAACTGAATAGTGGCGCATTCCACTTGCCCACCTCTCCAATAACACATCATTTATATACCTATTTTTATTTAATATACCAAAATACAATCTAATCTCTTTGTTTTAAAATAATGAAACACATAAAATTTCTTATGGTTTCCGAAAGGTGTTTCGGAATTTTGTGTTTAATAAGTACAAACCTTAATATTCAAAAATTTCGAGCTTTCGTTGGTTTAAAACGTAACTGTTAAATCTACCCTATTTATCGGTGACTAATGTACGATATTATAGGCCGGTTTAGCATTGTTTGTTTGTAGATCTACCATATCAAAAAGAATTTATTCAACACGAGCGCATTATTTATCGGTATCAAATTGGTTAATTTATAAGTAATGGTAATTCTAAAGGCGCTGCCACATTACAATTTCTACGAACGTTTTCTAAAAACTTTTTTTCATTTAAAATAAATTATTCCATATATTTTATTTAAATCAATGAAATATAACGTAAAATAACTTTATTTATTAGCCAAAATAATAAATTTACAATTATTGAACAACTTTAATTGAAAAATAGTCATTTTTCTATTTGCCGTTCCTAGAAACGTTTTTTTTTCTGAACAGTATAATTTTCCCCGTACTATTCTTTGAAACGGATTCCGAACTCACCCAAAAGTCTTGAACGATTTTTTTCTACGTTCTAAATCTAACCTCACTTCGTTGATTTTTGACAATACAAACAATTTTCAATTATCGGTCAATCGGTTTTTGTTTTTGTCTTTAATTTTTGTGGCTGTTCATTTTTTAATAAATTAACTTTTTTATTAAAATTTCATTATGAATATGGTCATGAATAAGAATATCAGTCAAAACAAAAACACAAAACTGTTGTTGTAAAATTAGTACGAATTTTTTTTTGAATGTGGCGCGGCAAAGCAAATTTACGCACGAATCGCACGTAGTTAGATGTAATGTAGCATCGCTTTAACTCGCTTTATATAAATCTTATTTTTTATTTAAAAGCCAACTCGATTCTTTCTTCCTGACAAATATAATGAACAATTAATAATTGCTACAGGAAATTCAAAAACGAATAAAGCTAAACCAAAAACTGACCTCTAACACTTTACCTGTGTTGTTTTGAAAAATAAAATATTGGAGGTTACTTTTGGTTTAAGCATTGTTTGTTTGTGTATTTGCAGAAGCGACAGATAATTATCATAGTTGGCGTATTCGTAAGTAGAAATTAAAGTAGAATAGGTTTTACATATGAAATGTAAAAATTAAGATTTACATAAAACGTGTTCGGATTCAATACTAATTGTATTATTATTGACAAAAAGGCAACTTTGATAAATAATTTTTTCTCCCAACGTCTCAAAAGCCTCTTGTTTTAACCCTTAGCGGCTATTTGAGTCATATATGGTACATTTATATTTCACTCCAAAATTTGTTGTTTCCGATCGAAATCGCGGATTTCGATTAATTGACACCGAGAATAATAATAATTTTGATTTTCTTTGCATATTTTGTTGAATGCGTTTTCTGTCATAACCTTTACATTATTTGGTTATAAAAATCGAAGTCACATTACATGTGTTCGCAGCTTTTAACACAAAATATTATATTCCCACAACTAATTGATTATTATATTTTTCGTAATTAATATCAGGATTGAAGGTTAGTATCGCAATAAACCTAGTGATTTATTAAATACATCTTAAATTATCCGAAATCGGTAAGTAAACTTTGTGTTTCATATATGGTACAAAAATGGTTTGCCCAATTTTTACATTATGTGTCATATATGTATGCTCAGTTTTAAATTTGAATATTCCAAAAATATCTTTAGTTTGTTTGCTTATAATTTTACTTAATTATAGTTTTGTTTAGATACTTATTTCGTTAATAGGTAATCTAATAGGTATAGGTAATTAATTAACCCTTCAATGCATGATTTTTTCTATTTTGTTGAAAAAATTCCACATTATAGTTTCTGCAATCCTTATTTATAATATCAAAATAAGAAATTCTAATTATTTGTAGTTTCCTTGGAAAATTGATTTTCGTGGTTGTATCATATATGATACGGCATGCATTTACGACTAAAAAACAAACATATTTTTTTTTTTTTTCAATTTTAAATTTAAATAACTAAAAATGTTACATAGTTTTTCACAGCCTAATTTAACAAAACTATTTAATAATAAAAATTAAAATAATAAAGGACATAACACAATTTCTGTCTTTGTTGCAACAAAGATGTATGTTGCATTTTTCACACATTATAAAAGTGAGTTTGGAACTTCCGGGTAACTTACACCGCTGTTTTTCAGATGCAGTTGAGAAAATGAGATACATTGGCCGACGTCTATTGCAGCTGTGTAACTTGCGTTGGACTTTTTTCGTTTACGTTTGACTCTGCACAAACTTTCAGCAACTTGAATTCTAAAATTCATTAGAGCGAGATGTTCCTATCCTAAATCAGCAGCGATTCTTTTAGAAAGTAACCATGAATTTACCACCGTAGATATTTCTTAAGATGGCAAATATTCGTATGCACCATTTCTTGGAGCGTTTTTGTGGTGAACTATATATTCTTTAGAGCACGTTCGGTTGGTAACTTGCTTGAAGGTAGTCTGTCATGACGTACTGTGCCAATTGATTGAACACCAACTTTATTTAGTTCGATGATCGATGGTAAGCTCGTGTAATAATAATCGAAGTAATCGTGGTGGTTCACATTTCTTGGTACATTTTGTAGTAGTCGAATGACCAAATTTGATGAACTCCCCAAATCTTTTTCTGATAAAATACGTTTATCATTTTCTTGCCCCGAAAATTGTTCAAAATTGTACGTAAATTTTCACTGAGAAGAAAAATGTGTAGCTCTATTTATGCGGCTTCATTTGCTTGTACTGTTTCAAGTAACTTCCACCTTTAGTAAAGCACATCTGTTCATCAATAGATATATTTCGTCGATTGGAATCTTCTGAAAGTTTTTAATGAGAGCATCTATTACGAGTCGTATTTTGAACGGGCGATCGTGATTTGGATTTGTGTGCGACATATTGTTCTCATTGCGATTGAAATGAGGAAACTGACGAATATTTTCAAATTGCTTTTTCGTATTATATTGTTCCACTTCATGGGACCAGTATAAGCGCAAACTTGTTAGTTGGTACATGGACGTAAAAATATACACCCCGAGAAATTTTTCCAAATCCTTCCCGTTTATTGAAAACGTATTTTTGATGTTAGTTTCCATTGCGTAGTTATTTTATTCTCTAACGATATCATCATTTTAATTAGAATAGAAAATTTCAAGAGGCGTTTGTAGTTCGAGAAGTTCTTGTGGTGATTCATCACCGTTAAATTTATAATTATCTGATGAAACATTCAAATGTTTTACTTTCCAAATAGTATTATATAAAAGTTATTACTTTTATTTTTCATTAATTTATTGATTTATAATTTAATTTTAATTTATTTATTATTTAATTTAAATTACTGAATTTATTAAATTAATTTAATTAAATTTTATATTTAATTTCCAATGAAATTACCACCATATGCAATGGTGGTGTGGTGTGATGTGCGGCATGGTGTGGACAAGCGCAAGTGTTGTGCACTTGTTGCTGCGGCGATATTGTGAGACGAACTGAGTGATTACCAAAAATTTATTTTGTTCGTTCTGCTTTGGTTTCGTCTTCGTCATGTTGCTTTTGCTATCGTTTGGAATGCTCGTCGTGTTGTTTCCGTCTTGCATGTATATGTGCATCTGTTGATGCATTTACTCTGTTTAAACGTACAGAGTCATGATGAGTTAGCGATGAGTTTGCGAGGGGTTAAGTTTGCAATATGTGCGATTAGAATATTGGTTTGCAATATTGTAACCGCTACAATTACTATACAACTTTTTTAATTCCTTGACCTCCCTTGTTTCACTTGTCACCTCAATTGCGTTGCCAATATCAGAATCTTGTAATTCAATCACATTTTTATCACTTAGTAGTATCACAGGTATATTTTGAATGTCTAGTAATGGTACATCGTCATGCATTTCAGATGGTGGTTCGATTCGGAAGTGGCACTTTGTTGGATTTTAATTATAAAAATCATCGCCCCCACTGTCTTCTTTCTCATCAATGTCAATAGAATTACATATTAATAAACTCCTCGATTTCCATAGCATTTAAAAACTAGCGTTGATCAGTCATTTTTAACTACCAAGAATGTTGAATAAAATTTATTATTAAAGAAGAGTTCCACCTTTTCTTCAATTTATACGGTTGTATCATATTTGATACAACCAAGAATTGTGCCGTAATTGCATGATGTATCATATATGATACAACCCATGATTTTCAATATTTACAATTACAATATAGACATATATATGTCAAAATGGTTGAAACATAATATAATAACATATATTTAATAAAATATTTTTATTATGTGAAATAGTTTATAAATACCCTAGAAAAAGACGACCAAAAACCTACGTTGGTTGCGAAAAAATAATCACCACAGCAAGCGACAATCAACCGGCATTATTCTATAAAATTACGCGGGAAAAATAAATTATGTGTTAGTATAGGTTTTCAAAATGTGTATAAGAAGATTCTTTTATGAAGCAAATAAGAAATGTTTATGTATACATGTACTTTTTTGTAATATGAAATGGTTGTATCTTATATGATACAATATGCATGGAAGGGTTAAAATGCTTAGATCAAAATATTTGTCTCTGGAGGAAATAGAAAAAATCATAGAAGAATGACCTGATAGTAGTGAGGACGATATGGATGATGGATGAGGGTGATGAAATAAATAATAATGATTGGGATGTTAACATCGAGGAGCCGAGAGAAATAATTGTGGAAGACTTGATATTGAAAATATCCCAGATGTCTTAGCCGGTGATCTGAACATACCGGGTACAGACATATTTGAAAATATGGATGTTGAGGGAGAGGCACAAACTGATATTAGCAAACAAGGTATTAGTAATGAAGAAACAGAAATCAAACAAACATATCAGAAACTAATCTGGGAAAAAGGCCTATTCATTCAAAATCCATTGAAATTGAAATTTAATGCAAATACACTATTTCCACAACAAATAATGAATCGCGACACCCCATTGGCGACTTTTAATATATTGTTCAATGATGAAGTTTTGGATTTAATAGTAGAGCAATCAAATTTATATTCTACGCAAAAGAATGTTTCAAATCCATTTATTCTGGCAAAACCCGAGCTTAAAAATTCCTCGGAATTTGTATCTTTTCTATGGTACACCAAGTACCTAACACTAAGCTATATTGGGATCCCATTGTGGGAATTAAACTTATTCAAGAAACTATGTCATTGAAATTGTTCAAAAAAATTAAAAGCAACCTGCACTTTGTAGACAACGAAATGGCATTACCAAAATCTCATCACCAGCATGACTGCTTATTTAAACTCCATCCATTTTTAAACCTGTTGCAACAAAATTTCTTGCAAATATCGTTAGAGGAGCATTTATCTCTGGACGAACAGATATGCGCTACAAAAATTAGGAGCTACATGAAGCATTTCGTGCCTTCCAAGCCTCACAAATGGGGTTTAAAATGTTTGCTTTGACAGGAGGACCATCAGGAATACTACTATTGCACTTAAGTTTATGGCCTAAACAAATATTTTGTTTTATTTTAGGTTTGTATAATTTTGAAATTTACACAGGACAAGGAAATAATTATAGAAACGAAGGTGAGGAAAATCTTGTAACATCAGCCAATTTAGTTGACATAAAGTGTTTTGTGTAAACTATTTTACCACAATACCCCTTGTTCTGTTTCTTGAACAACAATTTAAGGAATTCTTTGCATAGGGACGATAAGACGTAATCGCATCCCAAACTCTAAACTGATAGAGAGATTGGTAAACTTCCGCGACGATCTTATGATGAATATACGGCGTCTTTTGGAAGTACTGACTTAGGCTTAGTGCAATGGAAAGACAACAAGTCAGTTACGCTGGTATCGTCTTATGTTAGAGCAAACCCATAGTGTCACTGATAAATATATGGAACAGCAAAATACGAGTACGTGCTGAAGTAGCTATTAAATTCTCGGAAATTATAAAACATTATAATCGACATATGGGCGGTATTGATTTACACGATAGTTGTATAGGTCGGAGCTACATAAAATATAAATCGTCGAAAAGGTATCACAGGATATTTTTCCACATGGTTGACGTTACAACAGGCCCTGATGCTTGTAAATTATAGGAAAAATTTAGGACAGGCACTGTGTATAGTTGGTTCTGGAAGACAGGCTCGTAATAATTCAGCAACATCCCGTCAGTTAACCAAAGTATTAACAAATAAGTCCCGTAAGAAATCGGCTAAAAATATCCCTATAAAGGTTATTCGTCTCGATAACACTAACCGTTTTCCAGTTTAGGGAGAGCGAACTAGATGTGAAATGCCTAAGTTGAAAAGCCAGTCCTTTATAAAATGTTTAAAATGTTACGTAAGTTTATGCATCAATAAGGCTCGAAACTGCTTCTTATGTTTTCATAATTAATTTGTTATTATATACTAACTAGTTACTAACAAATTAAATCCACTTATTTAATTTTATTGTGTGATTTTTTTTATATTATTTTTATTTTTACAATGTGATTAAGCTCCGAAGTACTTTTATTAATTTGAATATTTTTTTATTGACATTCGTTTTATGTATGTTTTTATTTACATAAATATAATTAAAATGAGACCCTAAAACACATTTAACTGGAATAAAACCTTTCGAAATATTTAAGTCGTAGTTTTTGTCATACTGGATTTTTTACCATATCTGATACATAAAATAAATTACATTTTCCGGAAAAACAAATAAATTCCAAGAAAAACTTCGGAAGAAATTTTTCCAAACACACCGAGTTCTATAAAGTAGCAAATTTTGGTTCCAATAGGTGAAAAAGCACCACAAAGGGTTAATACTGTTTTTGCGTATTAAACTAGGCCTTTTTATACTATTTTAAAAAATATGTGTGTTGCTAAGCTATACTTTTAATCATTGGTATAAAAGTAGGTACTTTTAATTATAGGAGAAAAATATTTTAGTGAAGACCCAACGATATTATAATGTACATGAAATAAATATTTTTATTTTTTTTCGGAAAACCTTTTTTTATTCATTAACTTAATATTTACATACTTATTTAAATAAATTATTTGTTCTGGATATTAATGTTAAAAGTAGAGTATGAGCAACTTAAATAAAAATTAAGCCAACATTATTATCGTTTGTAACCACATTGACAACAATATTGGTACCTATTGGACAGGTACTGGGATCTTCGAGACCTAATATTTCTGCATCAATGGTTTCCTCGTTTTCTAAAGTATCATGTGCGGTTGTATTTTCATGATTAGTACTGTAGCTGGTACTAGTACTGTAGCTGGTACTAAGTTCATCGGGTCGTAATATTTTTAGAGCAATGTTTGTTTTATTTATTGTGGATTCTTCTAAGTATCCTTCAGCTACAGTATTAGATTTCCAACCACCATGCCTTTTAAGATAAGTGAGGTCACCGCCAGAATCTACAAGGAGTGTAGTTGAAGTCCGACGCAAGCAATGGCCGGTATATTCACTTGCATTTTTTAAATTTAAATACAATACCACTTCTTTTGCAACGCTACTAATTTTGTGAAAGCCAACTACTACCCGATAACATACTCAACCTTGGTATTTTATAAAAAGACGTCGTACCTCGAAATTTGGTGGAGAAGAGCAAAGTATTTTCTGCCAAAACCGTTAAGAGTCGCCATTTGTTTGTTTTAAACTTAAAATTTTTTACCAACAAAGCTGATTTAACGTCTTCAATATCACTAAATAGACATCTATCATTAAATGGACTAGTTCGTCGCAAGGACATGCACCCGCTACGCCCAGTATTAAAACAACCTGCAAGAAAAATACCAAAAAATTAGTATATATATTATCTTTAAGTTTTAAAGCTTTCCGTCATCATTAAATATGTCTTATCGGGAGAAAAATTTAAAAACAAGTCGATTTGTGCTTTAGCGGGAACCCTGAATTGTTTTGCTGTGTAGCCAATATTCTATTTTTTTTAAATGCTCGCATTTTGGAATATTTTTTGATTTCTACGCCATTTTTATAATTCAATATGGCCTTAACATTGAATACTCCGCCCAAAGAGAGTTTTCATCTTCGTCGACAAATTGGCAAAATATGCCAATAAAACACTTTCTGAATATAATCCAGATTGTACATTTTTTTTCAGTACACCACTGTAAAAACCGCGCACTCATAAATCTTACGTGATTTTGATGGCAATACGTTTAACGCAATTTCTTTTGCTGTTTGAATCCGGTGGTAAATTTGATAAATCTTCTGATGCAAACATTTTGTTCACAAGAAAGAAAATATTGTAATTATAGCTTTCCAGTTAGCGAAATTGAATTAAAAAACTAAAAAGTTTTAACTACTGTGACCAATTTTTGAAAATAATTCAAAACATAATTTTGAACACAAATTTTACTTTCGTTTACGAAATAAAATAATGTACAGTAATCATGAAAATTACAGATTTATCATACACTATATCGCCGAAGTCACAAATGTATTTTTATAAAATCTCGGATTTAGTCAGATTGATTGATCTGTGACTGATCTGGATGAAACGTCATATTTAGGCTCTTCGAAAAGAAAGGCTGATTGAAATCGGTCCACCGGAAGCGGTGACTTCGTAAGAAAAATATGGTTTACACACAATATCAACCTTTCTAGTGATATGTCGAGGAAATATGGTACCCGAAGTGGCAGATCTTATTTTAAAAAATACTCTCAATTAAATTGGTTACGAATTTTCTTTAAAATTTAAACGGAAATGAAATTTATTAAAGTCAGTGTACTGGAAGTCACAGATTTCGTTCAAGGGTTTTCAATTCTTGCAGTGTTGTTGAAAAGCATATAGCGTTTACGAAAACCGACCAAGAATTAGACGCTTCTAATCTCTTCTTCTCTTCTAATATATTTAGTAGACAGTATAGTTTTGATCCCTAATTTGTAAGTTTTGTATTGAAGTCTCTTCCAACAATGAATTTTTCTCCTAAAATTTTAAGAAACTTTATAAAATCATCTATCTTTAGGTTATATCGTGGTGGGCAATAAACTGCAGAAACGGTTAGTGAATACGTTTTGGTCTTTATGTTGTTGTGGGTTGATTGTATTTCGTTTGTTGCATATTTTTGCGCCTCGTAATGATAAATATTATTTTTAACTGATTAGTGCTTAAAGTGCTTATGTGGTATCGTTCCTACTAAATAAGAACAAAAAGACTGTAAATTAAACTTCAAACAAAATTTATTCTAATCATTTTTTCATAATTTATCGGAAATGACGAGTTTTAATAAAATAAAGACTGTAGTTCGCTAAACTTCGGCATTTCTAGAATCCAGATGGTTTAACTTTTCGGAATCAAACTTCATGCATAATCTTTTAGATTAACTATAGATCTTTTCGAAATTTGGTGAAAATCTGTGTACCGAGTGTAGCAGCTTTAATAGGAGATTTTTCAATTTTTGTTATGATGTTAAAAAGTTTAACATTCAAAAACGACAAAGAATTAATTTTTTTAAATAAATTTGAGTTTTTAGTGTTTTTTTATTTAACTGATTTTATAATTTACTAGTAAATATATTACTGACAAAACAATTTCGTAAATTGTTGTACTAGTTAGTAAATTTTGTATTTTAATATTGCAAGATATCAACTGTTGAAAACGTTTGAAAGTATGAATGTTAGATGTACGTAAGGTTATTGCACAGTTTAGTTTGAGTTACTTATTTTTAAAACAAGGCTCGTACGTTTATTTCAATTTTTCAACAAACTATTTATTTTGGCGTGAATCTTAATGTTGAAAAAGTTACATCATTTAAAAAGAGAAATTTAATCTGATAACCGATACGTCGGCCATTTTACCTCTTAAGTTTTTAGGGCTAATTTTATTTTTGAAACGTATTTTCGTAAAATTCTACACATTTTTGAAAAATTAATGATTACTTTTAACACTATTTGCCGTAGGCACTTGACGAAATACACTAATACTTAATAAACACATTTGCGAAATAGAAAAACAAGTGTTAAGTGAAATGTGTTTATTAAGAATTAATAAATAATTGAGTTTTTCGCCAGTTTGAAAATTCTAATATTAAACTTAACACACGGATTGCTTTCATTCTTCATGGAAATGTAACTGAATAGAATACAGTAGGGCACTTGATCCTGCATATCAGTTATCATCACCTTCGATGATAACAAAATCTCTGTTGTTGTTGTTTATATATGGGCGTCCATAAATATGCAAAGCCTCATGGTTTTCACCGAGCATATAATTATAACCGATTGGAAAATGTCCCATGTTCTATAGGCTATAGGCCTGGGTCGACATATCCCCGGCCAGACACACTTCAGACTACTTGATAGAAATAATGAAGAAATCTTTCCTACAGCTTTCCGTAGACAGAAACACAAATGCCGTTTTAACAGACAATGCTGCCAATATGTATCCCGTCGTTAAAGCTGGTTATCAACACTCTCAATGTTTTGCCCACACAATCAATTTAGTGGTACAAGAAGGGGCGAAAGAAATATAGGAAATCCAAAACAAGGTCAAGTCAATCGCCGAGTTCTCTCATAGAAGTTCGTTGGCAACGGACACACTAAAAATCGTGAAAACCCAAATGACTAAGACAACCACACCATTAAATTTAATAAACGACGTTATAACCCAATCGAGTTCTTCGTTCCATATGATTGAAGGGTATAAAAAAAGTAAAATTATTCTTGAAACTAATAACTAAATTATACATTAATTTATATATGTTATTTAAAAAATATATTTCAGATATTACCTACTACAAGAATCAGTGGAAGCTGCCGTAGCACTACTACACGCCCCTGTATAAAAATGCTTTCAACTATCTACTTCATCTACTTCAAATGGTGTAATCGCGGAACTAAGTGCTAAAAATTCAGTCAGTTTTCAAAAAAAAATAATAACAATGGAAGGTCTAAAGCGCAACCTTTAAGTAGTGAAATTTCTAAAACTACTCCCAAATTGGTGGATCTTTTGTTGGCCAGTATAGAAAGTAGTTTCCAAAACGTTAAGATAAACTATATTTTGCAAAAAGCCACATACCTGAACCCAAGATTTAAAGCCCTAACATTTCCCGAAACACCAAAAAACCAAGCCATAGATCGCTAATTAAGATTAATGAATGACATCATTTAAAAAGAACAGAACACTGTAAATTATTTGCAAGTAAAAATTCACCGGTTATTCCAATGTATGTAAATCAAACCTGACATCAGTAAAATTAGATCGCGTACAAGTTTTCCTCGGTAATACGAGTAACTACGTGCTTGTGTACTATAGTATAAAACGGTTGTGCCATTATTGTACCGTACAAGGTTCAACTCAATTTTCTTCTCTTCCACTCGACTAGTGTCATGAATAGTTTTGTATGTATGTATATCAATATTTCGTTTCACTTGACTTGCTTTTCATATTGTAAACGACCAAGCTTGGAAAAATAATCAATAATACAAAATTACTTACCGACCTAATGAACAATAATAATAATTGCAGATATAAATTTCTTAATTAAGATATTTTCAAAAATTACTAAGACTTTACATACACACATACCTCTTAGTGTCTTCTGTTAAAAAGGATATACATATATACAAAATTGCTATAATCAAATTACTGAACTATTTAAAATTTTATTCATTTTAATACTCTCAACAGTAGATAATAATCTCAATATATGTACTATATAAACTGATTTTCTTTTAAACCCATGTGTGTGTCATATAGGTACCAACCTATACGTATATATCAAGCCAATATCACTGTTTTTCTAAACCATAAAATATTATCAGCGTTTAAATCTTAAAAGTAAGGTAATATAGTATATGTAATTCTATTGAGAAAATTTTATATAATTTTAATATTAAAAACGTGTCTTTTGTAAAATTAATTTTAGTCTTATAATATAGGTTTTTGTTTTAATTTCTAAAACGAAAATAAGTAAAATTTATATTTATATCTTTATCAGATATGATAATCTTAAGTAACCAAATTAAAATCTTTATTTTTTTTTTGCTCTTCCATATAACAAAGAAACATAAAATTTATTAGTGTATTACACACACATAGCTATACGCAAACAGAGTGAGGTCAGATAAACGGATAACATTGATATGGTAAATTTTTGTAAATACATCTTATACGACACCTTGTACCCACCCGTTTTTATTATACACTATTACGACAAGAAAAAGGACTTTTCATCCTTTAAATATTAACATTAAAGTGAAATCAAAAAGAATTATCTAAAAGTAACTAAAAAAAAACTATTGTTTAGTTTTTCTTTTCATATACATATGAATTACATATTTATATGCTCAACACCTTGTGTGCTTTTTTGCTATTGAATGGAAAATAACATTATACATGTAGAGGAAAAAACTACGTACACTTAAATACACTAAAAGAATAGTATAGTTAAAATATACAGTATACATAAAAAATAAACTAGAAAAAATTGCTTAAGAATAATAATAAAGAGGATGGTTGAAGATTAAAAGTAAATATAAGAATCACTTCTATTGTAATACATTTATGTAACCTTGTAATCTTTCAATTAAGATAAACAGAAAAATTATTCTTTGAAAATTACACTACACTACTTTCGTGGAGAGCTTTCAAGTTTTATACGTAAACCACATCTCTTAAATTATTACAAGTACTACAATTAAAAAGAGTACAGTAATATTAAGTGCATTCGTGTGGTAATATTTAACTGCAGCTATGTAATTAAATTTGGAAGTTTGACACCTTCTACCAGTAGCATAATGACTATCTATGGGAGGCACTGATTGGTAAATTGTCAAAATCACCTTTATATTTTTATTTTATAACAGCGTTCCATCATATATTTGATATTAAAATATCGGACTGTACAAATTTCAAAAATCATTACAGTTCTTCTGTATCAAAGGTTTGTGCTTTTTATTAAACAAGGCTTGTCTCGGAAATCGGGGGAACTCTTCGAAGTCTGCTACTAGTTATTAATCGAGTCATCTAAAAAGTTGGAAAGCTCAAATTTGGTTTGGCCGTACAAGTCATATCACAATAAAAATAAACCATTCATACAAGTTAAGTTGTTCCTTTGTGTTTGAATATGTGTTAAATCTCAATATTATTAGTAAATATTCAAAAGCCAATCAAAACAAAAGAAAGAAACTTGTCGATCCTACTGCAAACTTTTTATGCTCCTTTCAAATTAAGTATTTAAATTAAGGAATTTAACAAATGAACAAAATATATATAGTATACGAGTATAGTGTTTTAGAAAGGTCAGAAGCAAAAGGCATTATTTTATGATTTAAAAAAATTGTATATCGATTTGCACTTCCATTGGTTTCAAGTGGTGTCAAAAGCAGTTTTACCATGTTTACTTTTATTCATTCCGAAGATTCCAAAAATGACATAAATCGTTCTTTTATTCATCATTTAAATTCAATTCCGTCTGTTCTCTTTTCTTTTATTTATCTGAAACATTTTGAACGCCTTCCGTTTGTGCTATACCAACAGGTAGAATAATAGAATATTGTTTTAAACGTCAAACTCATTTTCGTATGCGTAAAAATTGTGATTGCAATTATTTTTCGCCTTTTTTAATCAGTTACCTAATTAAATAATGCAAATTATTGAAGCAAATGTTAAAGGTAAACATTTATTATTTATTTGTGCTAAAATCAATATTAATTTTTTACTAAGTATTAATATAACTATAAGACAATTTCCAATGTAGTCTGAGGAATGTTGTAGTAATTTACTTTCGGAAAACTCAACACAATTTGACAGGTACCCCAAACAAAGTTTGGAACGACATCATCGGTAAATTATCTACTCGCCTAAAGACACAATGCTTTGTCGTTTCGTAAAGGCACAACGCATTTTTAATTAAACATTAGTTTTATTTTTAGATACTCTATCTGCCACACGGCAACAAAAAATAAGTATTGCACAATGTGGTAGCAACTGGAAACGCCTGAAGCAAATGTATAAAAAATTAAAGACCATAATAATCGTAGTGGTAATTCCCATAGAAATTGGGAATACTTTGATCTCATGGAATAAACCCGCCCGCAACCTGCTCTACTCATGAGAACGTAGTAGGAATAAATGAGTCATCGACAAGCTCCAACAATTAGGACATCATGATATAATTGAGGAAACATCTTTAGTTTCTCATTTAGCCGAAAGCGAACGATAGCGAAGTCGATAAAAATAAGCGACATGCTGTGAAGATGACAGATAAATTTATATCGCTCTTCGAAAAGCTATTAGATAAAATTTAGCCAAATACATTATGTACAAATAAATATGCTAATTTTAGAATTTATCGTCAAAATGAAATTTAGTGAGATTTTTTCGTGAAAGTGAGTTATTTAAAATTCGCAGAATTACATTTCTTCTATTACTCCAGATATCTCGTTACTTCAAATGGCTGGATTGCCATTTCCATAATTAATCGAAATGGCAATGGCATTTAAAACATCCCCACTGCTAAAACAAACTTTATGTAAAATGTACGACGCAATTATTATTAAAGGAATGAGATCTGACCTTCTTGTGGTGAGCCCATTTAGTCGTTGAAATCGGCCTTTAACCAGCCCAAATGCGCATTCCATCTTGACTTGCTGACCATTTAAATCCTTTGTACTTTTCAACAAAGTTAACAAATATGACTTCAAGCCATACCCAAGGTCAGGTCGCCCAACATATGGTGGTTTTCAGAAATTACTATATCACCTGTAATAAAATAACAAAATTAATGTAATTACTCAATGTGGAATACTCAATGTGAAATGCTACCGTTTTAATTTTCATTGAACAAATCCGACGCCTGAACATGCAAGAATCGTGAATCGAACCCACCTCACGAGCATAGCAATCTATGAATGCCTTATTTTCATGCTGCATCGCTTTCTATACTCTATGAAGTCGTTATTTCTCTTCGAACTGGCAGTAACCGCTTAAGAACCAAAAAATTATCATTTTACTGGGTTTTTTCGTAACTGCTGTACTTTTCAAAGTATTTACAATAGACGGAAAAGTTCTTATAAAATTTTTTTTATCAAATTTTGTTATTCCTGCATAAATTTTTGGAAAATGACCTGGTCCTGTTTTGTTGCTAATTTAATTTAGAATCGATTTATTAAACAGATTTTTTAAATGTTATACTTTTAATATTAGCAAGAAACGAAAAAATTCTAAGGAAGCTGCCACTGCCGAAACACCGGTTTCCCCCAAAATTCTTTGGAATCTCGAAAAAGTTCCTATGGAATTTTTCCGCCAAATTTCACTTAATCCACCAAATTTATGAAAAAGGTGGCGGAATTAGTTTAAGTATATATTTCTTTCAAATCAATAAATCCGTCTGGGCTGTAGAGAGGACACAGAGAGACCGACACCCCCTCGGAAACCAATTTTGCAAACTTCGGCAGGGTAAGGTAAATCTTCAAAAATATCGAGGACGATTACTATGCTTAATTTTAATTTGTAAAAGAAATTAATAATTACGCTTTACTTTATTAAGCAGTGGCTTAGTTATATTCAATTTAAAGAACCCGCAGTTTTATTTCAATCAAATTCGATATTTCATATACCAACGGGGTTCGTTACTATCCGTTTAAGAAAGGCCTTCGTTCCATCTAATTTACACATTTTTCAAAATCACATCCGAAACTCGTTTTGGAATCCTATCCTACGTTTACATATAAAGAGTGTTGAATCTAAATCGGTTAAAAATGGCGTAGGTTCATTTAAATTGACAATTGTTTAGAGCCAAGTACAAAATTTATTTATTTTCTTATTTTCATCATTATTTTGAGTTGCATCCAATACTATTGAGAAATGGCATAGTACTTTTATGGAGCCAGACGAAAAATAAGGGCTTAATCGGAGCACATCTCAACAAGCTACAAAAATCATGATCCATTGCAGTCGTTACCGGATACGCGAATATATCATTTGTCAAATTTTTGGTCAAAACCGGTCGAGCCGATTTTTATTAAATAGGGATCCTGATCTAATTTGAGAACCTCTACATCCCCTAGTGCAACATGATACACATGACGCAATATGGTGCAACATCCCACAACATGATGTTAAATTCTGCAACATGACGCAAAGTGTTGTAACATCCCATAACATAGTATATCAAAGTCCCACAACATTTTTCCCACAACATCGTGCAATATTACGCTGGATTGTGAAGCGGGACAACCTATATACTGTGGAGGTCTCCTTAATATAATTATTCAGAAATCCGAACTCTTTGTAACCGTTTCCTTATGCATTCGAAAATAATGTCCAGCCAAATTTTATCACAAACGTTCAAGCCAAATATAATATTAATAGAGGGATTAAAATCACGCAACATATTGCATCATCCCACGATATGGTGCAACATAACACATCATCGTTGAACATCACGCAACATGACACAACATGGAGCACCACCACGCAACGTTGTGCAATATGGTGACAACACATACCTTCTGTTCTAAATGAATTATCCAGAAATCAGAACTTGTAATCGATCCTGGCACTCGAAAACCCGCCTTATTAGGAAATTAGTGTTGGAGCTGCTTTTTGGCGATGTTTATATGTCACAAGCTTTCAATCTCTCAATATAGTTGAATTTTCTCCAAATTTTCACCGATTATTGTTTGTGACATTTCAGCACTGGTGGTTATACAATAAAGTCACATTGCATAATTTTGATATCATTTCGGTGAGAGTTATCTTAACTGTTTTTTCCATCTGACAACACATCAGCTAGTAGTCTAGTATTTCAATATATTTCCACTTCTGCTTTACTCTTTCTAAATTTGTGGTATTTTGGATATTTGCGTTAGAGTTCTGGTGATCAAATTTGTATC
Source organism: Nephrotoma appendiculata (assembly GCA_947310385.1). NCBI lineage: Eukaryota > Metazoa > Arthropoda > Insecta > Diptera > Tipulidae > Nephrotoma > Nephrotoma appendiculata. Next base: position 90,807,356 of record OX371225.1, read on the forward strand.
CGGGTAAGTAAGCCAATTGTATATGCAATTTTTTGTTTAGGCACTCATTTCTATAATAATTTAGTTTCGGATGAATGTATCCAAAGAAATGTAACCTATTCGTCCCATCTTCGGCAAACTTTTCACAATATACCTAAATATTTCAAAAAGTGGTCGGCTTACCTTGAACATCTATATAGTTTGATGACTATAAAACTAAAATATTGGGCAATTTATACGAAAATATGGGTGATGACTTGCGGACATCTCTATAAGTTCGGTAGTATAAAAACGGTTTATTAAAAAGAGCAAGAATCATCAGAATCGAGTAACGTTTACCACAGTTTCAATGTACTAGTCGGGCTGTCGGGAACCATAGGACAGATCTCGTGGACATCTCCAGGAATTTGGAAAATAATCGAAATTCGAAAAGTCGTATAACCATTAAGACATACTAGTGGTCTCCAGAAATTTTCTGATGCATCACATTTAAAGGAGTCGGCCTCAGGTATCTGAAGGTATAATAGCGGTCAGCGTTAAATAGAAATTTCTAAGCTCTAGCCACTTATACCACTATTTGCTTAAAGCTCTATGTTACTCAACTTGTCATAAATGATGTGTACTAGAAATCAGTGTTTGGCATAAAAATATACCAATTGACCTAATTCTTCCTTTAGGATGAAGTTAAATATCTAATTGATAACTGATTATCGAATGAAATGTTTAGTTTGCCCATGGTTAGGTTTCAAAGTTTCAAAGTTGATCGTTTTTCAGAAACGTAAAAATCAATGTTCTTAATATTTTTCCTTTCCACCGCGAAAAATTTTTGCATCAGGTTTTAAGGGAGCATAATACATAAGTATTAATACACGAATGTCAATAATGGAATTGGAATAACATCGAAATTGGATAATTTAGTTTATCAATATTTAAAATTCCGAACGATCAAAAAATTTTGATCGATAGAAAAATTACGTCGAACAATAAGCTTTTTGTTTTTACGCCGCAATGGCGATTAAATATGAATATTTTTTATTGTCGCTAGATGGCAAATTAATAAATATTTTTGCAAATAAGAACAATATTAGGGTATTCAAATTTAGTAAAAATTTAGTCCAGTTTGGACACATAACTTGAGCATTCAAATATCGATGACAAAAAGAAATTTGTCTTGTGGGTACCATACAGCATTAACCATTTCAAAATAGTAGTTGGATTACCTACGACATCTATAGTTTTCCAGAAACTTAAACAAATCCAGTAAACTATCAATTTAAAATCCAATTGGAAAAATTGCTAAAACCCTGTAGAACGAAATAATATTAGTGCTACGAATTCTACTCTACACGAAGACATATCGTTTGATGGTTAGGTGTTTAAGGTGTACACCACCAAGTGTTATCAACCCAAAGATCGTGAGTTCGAACCTAGTTAGTTGGGGACTATAATTTTATTAAGCGATACTTATTCTTAACATCATGGATGTTGCTGTATCATGTATTCCTCCAACTCTGATTGGGAATTGAATTTTAGTATGGCATTCGAAGTTATTATTTATTATTATTTATTTATTTATTCAAAAAAATATAACGAATTTTGTGCCGAAAAAACGGCAGAAGCAAATTCGCGTAATACATAAAAATACAACATAATCCTAATATTTACAAAATTAAATGATTAAAATGAGAATAAAATGTGATAAAAGCTTACAATAAAATGACTAAGATACTAATACTATTACTACCATTACCATTACTACTACTTTTACTACTAAATTTCAACTTCATAATATGTGACTAAATACATCAAGTTTTATGTAATAACCCTGAATAAATAGGAGATATCAACAGTTTCAAATAGCCATTGTTTAACTCTAGGTAAAAAGGACTTCAAATGAATGTCCTTCCTAATGTAAATTGGTAGCGCATTAAAAAAGGTTGGTGCAGCGACCAGAATAGAGCGTCGGAAGTGGTCATTGAAGAATCTTGGGATGTTACAAAGAAATTGATGGTTACCGCGAAAATTGTAACGAAAATCGCTTCTCATTATTTGTTGACCACTTCGATTAAAAAAAACTCTCAATACCTTATAAACATACAAATGTTTCAACGGCAAAATATTCGTCGTAAAGAATAAATTCCATGATGGTTCAGTTCTTGGTTTCTTTAGATATATTCTCAAAATCATTTTCTGTAGAACATATAAAGGATACGAAGTTGCAGCATAACAACCACCCCAGCACGACAATCCATATTCCAATTTAGCCATAACTAGCGCACGGTAAGCTATTTTTAGAACCGACGGAGGACAATAATCACGAAGAAGGTAGAAAATTCTAGCAGTTGATGACAGATACTGGTGGACTGAATTAACATGCGTTTTCCAATTAAGGCAAGTATCCAAGTGAACACCAAGATATTTAAACGAGTCAACTTGTTCGATATCAAAGCACTCAGAGTGGCAACCACTAGACACACAATCATACCTGCTGTGATTAGTCACCCGCGGCAAAATAGACGTATTAAAGCTACCAGACAATTTAAACAACATGAATTTAGTTTTCCGGCTTAAGATCAGGCGATGTTTGTCGAACCATGAGAGTAAAACTTTTAAATCAGAATTGATCATCGAAATAACGTTGCTGGGAGAATTCCCACAGTAAGCCAGAGCAATGTCATCAGCAAACCCGGTTGAATAACCATGAAGATTCAATTTAAATACGGAGTTTGTATAAATGAGAAACAGCAGAGGGCCTAATACTGAACCCTGGGGAACACCAACGTCAATAAATTTCGGATCGCTTAAATTATCATTTATCTTAACTCTCACCGATCTACCATCTAAATACGATGCTAACCACTTATTTGCCACTCCTCTAAACCCTATATCATACATAATAGATAGCAGAAGCTTGTGATCAACCATATCAAAGGCTTTAGCTGTATCAATAAATAAAGCACCGCAGCTATTACCTTTATTTAAACCAGTGTTGATTGTATTTAGAAAATCTAACAAGGCCGATTCGGTACTCATACCATGACGAAAACCATGTTGATGGATACTCAGCACACCCGTTTTATCTAAAAAATTGGAAACCCTATTTTTAACTACCTTTTCAAGAACTTTTAGGATTACTGGCTGCAAGGCAATAGGTCTATAATTACCTTTATCAAGGCGATTACCATTCTTGAAAAGGGGAATTATAGTTGCTGTTTTCAGTCGATCGGGTACAACTCCCAACTCAAAGGAAAGGTTAAAAATGTGTGCAAGAACGGGACTAATATGCCCAGCAATGACTTTTAATATATAATTACTCAGGCCAACATTATCAATTGAGTATTTAGGTTCTAAAGCACAAATGATTGAAAAAACTTCATAACTAGATACTGGGGTCATAAAAAACGTTGTCGGACCGAAATCAAAAGGCAAATTGAAACTAGATGACGTGTTGACAGAGTCAAATTTAGCACCTAAATCTTTAGCAACACTAGAAAAATAACAATTAAACTCATTAGCAATTTCTAGATCACTCGTAAGAAGTTCTCCGTTCTGTGCTAAAATAGATTTGACTAGTGAAGTTTTAGGTTTACGAGTCAGAATCTCGTTCACTAAAATCCAGTTTTTTTTTATATCACCGCGGTTAGCAGAAAAACGCTTAGAATAATAGGTTTCCTTTTCATTTTTGATATCTACATTAATTATGGTGCACATTCTGTTATAGCTATCACGAAGTACTGCATTATCAGGACGCTTATTTAACTTGGACCGCAGTTTATTCCTTTTATTAATACGTCGCGCAAGGTCAAAGGAGATCCAAGGCTGCAGGCGTTTAATTTTAGACGAGCAATAAGTGTAGCAGCGTTCCAAGATAATAAAAATATTATCCAAAAATACCTCAAGAGCTAGAGATGGATTGTCGATGTTAAAAATGAACCCCCAGTCCATATGATTCAACCTTTCATATAACAACAACAGATTGAGTTTCTTTCTACTTCTCGTGGAATTTTGGTTCAAATTAGACCTTGGTAACAGTATCTGAGAAGGCTTAAACCGTATCTCAATCAAGTGGTGGTCAGAAATTTTTAAGTCCACAGCCGATGTTCTTATACCTGAAAGATCATTAGACCTAAGTCTAGCAAAAAAGTGGTCAATACACGTTGAAGAAGAAGCAGTAACCCGCGTGGGAGTACAAATCAATGACTCAAGCCCAAAACATGACATAAGGTTTAGATAATCAATGCTGTTGCTTGGAAACCCAAGAATATCAATGTTAATGTCTCCAAAAACAAACAGATTTTTTGACCTAATACTGCCCAAAATCTCGGCCACTTCCCGAACATAGACACTCACAGCTGTAGATTGAAGTCGATAGATGCATAAAAAGACATATAAATCAGAAGAAAATCTCCACTCAACCTTTATGATATCGGCTGATGGTAAGTTATGGGCACTAACTGAGCAATCTAAATTTGAGTCAAAAAAGACGGCAACACCACCTGCTCTATACGAATCATTGCACGCACCGAACAACGTATAACCATTTAAATTATATGAAGACAATTCATTAGTGTGAATCCAAATTTCACTTAAAAATATAAACGAGGGCCTTGTGTTATATGCATTAATATTGGCAACCAGTACGTCAAAATTCCTTCGAAGACTTCGAACATTTTGATGTACAATTAAAAAATCCGCAAAATCACTATTATCCATAAAAACTGAAAAGGTTATTGAATCGCGAGAAATGTACTGAAAAATAAATTACAAATACAATCAATACGTCTAAATAAGCAGATAATTGTAACAAATAAAGATCAGACAGCCAATTAATTTGCAAAGTTAACGTTATATTCATCTGTTGATATATCGAATTCAAAGCTATTACATCACACGAAGGTAATGCAGATATTCCAAAATGAATACACGGAAGTATCATACAAAAAGAACAGTCTGAATTAACTAATAGAATATTAGATGCGCCTAAAAGTCCTAAAAGTGTAAACAAAAAAAGACTTAAAATTACTGAGTTATGAAGTAGAAATGTAATATTTATGAAAATAAGAAATAGTTTATGAAACAATAATAATAATAATAGCATTAATAATAATGGTAGTAAGAACAATAAAAAATATTTAAAATTAGGTCGATATAAAATAAAATAGCAAGGATTCAAACTAATATTGTAGAACTTAAGGTGAATAAAATAACATTTGTAGGGTTTTAAAGTAATTTTACAATGAAAATGTATATGAAATGTAAGATTAACATAAAATTCGAAATGAAATCTGATATAATAAAATTTGACAGTGACCAAAAATAAAAATGAAAACATTAATAAAAACAGATGTGTCACTAATTTAAGATTAAAAACTATATAAGTGTTAATAATAAATTGTGATAAATTGTGGAAAGTACAATGAAATGAAACTGTGGTGATTAAAAACAAAAGAGTGGTGAATAAAAAGAAGAAAATGTAGTTTGTTGTGAAAAATTGTGGGCTTAAACTAGTATTATAATTATGCGAGACTAGAGAATGGAAGTTAACAGGTCTTAATAAATAATATAGAGTTATACTTATTTGTGCTACATAATTAATTTCAGGAATCCAGGGCCTGCTCACTGTTCTGGTGTAATGTTTCAAGTTTACGGATATCGGCTTTTGACTGGATCCTGTTGATGGTAGCTCCTTCAGATTTACGGATGAGTATATTGCCCTCAGAAATCCACAGGTATTTATATTTTGATAACTTTTTGAGTTTAAGTGCTTCGCGAAATAATGAGTGACGTAAAGATGTGAGATGGTCGCGAAAATATAACTGAATATTTTGTTCCGATTTAAATCCAATTTCGTTGGCATATAGTGTAGGTTTTAAACGCTTTTTTTGTTGCATCGCCTTAGTTTTGGAAACTTGATCTTTAAATTTCATGATTAATTTGACATCACCAAATTTACTTTTATGTGAATTTTGTCTATTAAATTTGTTGGACGACATGTATTCGCAACTCGATATATTGAATACTAATTCCTGGCATTGTAAGTGGTTCAATAACTCCTCAGCTACAGCCTTGGATCTCTCGAATTGTCCGGAAGACCAGCAACAATCACATTGGAATTCAATTCGCGTTGCTGAAAACCATCACATTTAAACTCCAGTTCGCAGATACGGATGTCTTGTTTTTTATACTCGTTTTCAAGGCGATGATATTTGTTTGTTAAAATTTCATTCTCCCTGGTTAGCTTCTCAATTGAAATTTTTACGTCATCCAGTGCTTTGCAGCAGAAACTTACTGAGGCTTCAAGCGCGTCTAACTGGTTTTTCATTGCTTGCAGGATAATAACCACATCGCTTAAAGCTGGGGTATCGTTGTTGAGTAAATTTGGATTGTGACTGGCATCGCCAATATCATCCAAGATGGAACTGTTGGATTTGCTGCGACAATCAGGGCACAGCCACGAAGTAGAACCACAATTAAGTTCTCTGAACACCTCGTCAGATATGCCGGCACATTTAATATGAAATAGACTCGCACAAACTCCACATTTAACACCAGGAAACCGCGCTTTGGATATTCCCTTGAGACACTTCTCACAATTAGAGCTCATGTTGAATTCGCGCCAAAAAATACGTCAACAAAAATAAACTTAAATTTCTATTAATTATTAAATTTATTATTAATTATTATTATTATTGTAGTTTAAACTTTTTCTTTTAGAATAAATGATATTAATTAAACTAATCACTCAAATTTTATGTTTTCTTTATATGGATTTAATTTTAATTTATTTAATTTAGAATATTATGACACAGAACGATGTTGCTAGTAAGAATGTATCATTTTGACTTTCGTCATATAGTGTTGAGGAGTGGAGGGGAATATGAAAATTACAAATCAATTGTAAACAGCGACGATAGACATCATAGAGAATATTGTAATTATCAACGGCGTAAATCATCAAGATAGTGTAATTGATAATGTGGTATATTCGCGAATACAACTACGTGAAAGTGGTTTACAATTGCAATATGCATACAAGCGATAGACAAGTAAGTGATAGTGCAAGTTAAAAAACTGAAAAGTAAACGGTGCGAAAAGTAGTAACCAGAAATAATATTGCACCATTAAAGTGAACAGTAAAAGTGAATAAGTTGAGCAAATAAAGCTTGTAACTTAAATCGCGTAATGGTTTATTTGCAAAACCTTGTACGAATTCATATTGAACGCCCGAAATTCGTATCAAAATTTTTTGTTAAATCACGTATCTTTAAATTTTCAAAATCATTGTTATTGTGACCATTGAAATCTATGAAAATGGCAGTACAAATGAAAACAAAAATACTATTATTGACCTATGTCTATATTTCATTGAATCGGAAACAAATCACTATAAGGATCGAATATTATATGTAATCTATTCGAACATGTAGTTGAGAACCTGAAGTTGAACCTGAACTGTACTAAAAAATATAAAATTTTATCAACAATAACTATAGTTTTATTAGAACCGAGTAACGTTAACCACACTTTAAATGTACTGGTCATGCTACCGGAAGCCATAGACCATTTCCAGGATTGACGGTACAAAATTCCGTATACTATTTCAAATCGTCAAGTAAATAGCAAAGCTCATTAGAAATTATTTTGATCTATCTAAAAATATAAATGTGTTGCCGTGGATGTCTCTAAGATCGTCAGTAAAGAAATTATTTACAATATAATAATTATGAAACCGTGTATAAAAGTAATTATGAAAGACGTTCAGGTTACCGTATTTATGACCAAATGTGTAGTGGTTGTTCTTATATATTTGTTAACAACGGCCGGGGCCCGTATATATATTTAGCTCGGCCGTTACAAAAATTGAAATATTCATCAAAATTGTGAAGTTTCTATATAACATTTATAAAACATAGCAAAATATATCACAATTATATCCCATTCGCTAAAGACCGAGTAGATTAGATGATTTGTTTGTAAAAGGTGGTTGAGACGCCTGGACATTTTTAGGATTAAATTCTCAATTTTTAAATAATTTATAATAGAATGAGGCCCACATATTTTACTCATGCTTTATCTTCCCAAAAATTTCAGCTACGATCTGTAGGTATTTTATATTCGACGGCACATGATTAAGAAGCGTTACAAATTTTATAATTTTCTTTTGAAAATAAGATTTAATTGGAAAAATAACAGTTTTAACAGTATAATTTTTTAATATTTTTCACCTCAAAATTCATTATCATGGACGTAGTTTGATCTTGAATATTTCTGGATGATTGCTTGCCTCTCGGATGAGCACTCATTAAATTTATCGAACTTGCAATCATTAACGGTCAGTAGATTCCGTATGCAAATGCTAAATATCTAGGGATGACTGTAGATACCAGGCTCAGATGGAAAGAGCACGTTAAAAAGAAAAAAGATGAACTTAATATCAAATATCGAAAAATGTATTGGCTGCTCGGGAAAAAATCGGAATTGTCAACCGAAAATAAATTGCTATTATATCAACAGAAGCTAAAGTCTGTATGGACTTACGGAATATAACTCTGATGCTGTACAAAAAGAACCAACAACAATATAATTCAAACTTGTCAAAACAAAGTGCTACATGGTATAGTTAACGCTTCGTGGTACATAAGGATTGATGACTTTCATAGTTACCTAAATATCCCGACGATTCAACAAGAAATAAAAAAAACTTCCTGTAATCCATGGACAACGTATTTATCAACATGATGGCCCGCTAGAGACCTAAAATTGATAACACGCTGCTGCAAAATGCGACTCGCATTTTCTCGCGAACACATCAATTGGAGCATCGAGCAATATGGAAGTCCGTTCTGTTCATTGACGAGTGCAGAATATGGCTCCATGGTAGCGATAGGACAGGCCGGATCTGCCGGCGTCCAGGTGAGCGATTTTAGCAGTTCTGTTTTGATGAAACAGTTTCGTACGGTGGCGGTTCGTGCATGGTGCGGACTGGCATATCGCTTGAGGGAAAAACAAATCTTGTTCTCGGACCTGGTAGAGGTTGTAAAGGACGTCTGACCGCGGAAAGATGTGTCGAGGGCATTTTATTGAATCATGTAGTGCCCTATGCAGGATGTATAAGGGACGATTTCATATTGAAGCACCCGGCTGTCCGTGGATGAGGTTGGACTCGAGACGATGAAGTGGCCAACCCTCGGATATAAATTCAATTGAGCATTTATGGGACGAACTAAACCAGAGGATCCAAGTCAGAAATCCGGTACCAACTATCTTCAGTGATCACCTCAATATTGCGTTGGATGAAGAGTGGAGTGCGATCCACCAAGTCTTTGTCGAAACCTTAATAAGGTAAATGGGGAACCACATGCGAACCTTTGTAGCCACAAGGGGAGGGGAGGAAGGCAATACTAAGTGGTGTCAATCCCTCATGTCAAACAATATCAAAGGCCTGGGATACATCCAAAAATACGGCGGGACAATATTTCTTTTCTTCTAACGCTTGCTCTATTACCGCAGTTATTCGATGGACTTGATCTATTGTGGAGTGGTTATACCTGAATCCATATTGAAAATCAGGAACGTTTACCATTGGGTTTTAGACGTTTTAGTAGTAATTTCTCGAACAGCTTTGATAAGGTCGGAAGCAGTGAGATTGGTCTGTATGACGTTACTTCTTCATCTGGTTTACCTGGTTTATTTAGCATAATTATTTGGACCATTTTGAAGCATTTTGAAGCATTTCGGTACATACTTCAATCTCATACAGGCATTAAACAAGTATGTGATCAAGATGATTGCTTTACGTGGAAGTTCCTTGAATAGACCCGGTGATATTTCATCAATTCCTGGTGCTTTTTTATGATTAAGATTTTTGTCGATTTCTTCAGCAATTTCCATTGGCGTGACCCTCTTAAAGTCCTGATTTGGTTGATAAACAGGTGTTACATCTATGTTGGATTGAATATCATGGGGTTGGTTGGAATACTGCTGCTAGATGTTGAGCAAACAGTTCCGCTTTTTCTTTCTCTTGTCGAACCCAACTGCCTTGAGCATTCTTTAAAGATGGTACTCGAACTACAGGTCGCTTAAATCTTCTGGTTGCTTTCCATAACGAGTAGTCCTTATCCATTTCTGGACCTAGCCCGCTTAAGTAGTTATCGAGGCAATTCTGTTTGAAATTTTTGATTAGCCTATTGACTTTGTTACTTATTCGATTAAAAATTGTCTTGTCAGTGGGATTTCTGGTGAGATGCCATATTCTCCTCGCCCTTCTTCTTGCCTTAATTTGTTCCCTGATTTTAGCCGGGTATTTGACTTCAATCTCCGCTTTTTCTTTTAATTCAGGAGTAGCTAATCTTGCAGCCATTCGAATGTATTCAATGAAATTGTTTGTTTGTTGTTCCAATTCTTCGTTGCTTTTAATACTAACTTTTAATTCAACTAGCTCTTCCAATTTTTCTCTGAAGATGTCCCAATCCGTGAATCTATTAGTAAGGTTTGCTTTTTCTGTTTCTTTATTACTATAGTGCTTATTGACAACAGTACAGGAATGTGGTCAGATGTTAGGTCGTTAATTCCTTCGACTCTAGTGTAACTTAGAGGAATACCTTTTATGATGAAGAAATCCAGTAGATCTTATATTTTTCCTGTATCCGTTGGCCAATACGTTGGCCCCCCTGGGGCAGATATTCACATTTGTTTTCATGAATGGCATTGAACGAGGTGTTTCCTTTCCCAGGAGAAATAAGCCTGGAACCTCAAGCTGTATGTTTTATATTGTAGTCCCCACCAATAATAAATCTTGGACCGAGCTTATTGAAGACGTTATTAAATTGTAACTTCGTTGGTGTATGCCGTGGAGGACAGTACGCTGCTGCAATATTCAGATCTGGGCCATTATATTGGATTGAGATAACAGTTGCTTGCAAATAGTTTTCACGAATATCCTCTTGTTGATTATGTTTGATATTATTTTTAATTAGTACAGCTGAACCACCTCTGGCTCTTTCACTAGGATGGGTTGTCCAGTAGGAATTAAAACCCCTTATTCTGATAAAGCTTTTGTTGGAGAAGTGCGTCTCTGAAATCAGCGCAATATCAATGTTGTTTGTATGGAGAAATATTTCCAGTTCTTGGGCTCGTTGGTTGAGCCCATTAGCGTGCCAAGCTACAATGCGTAGGAACGAGTTAATCATTTGTGAGTATATTGACTTTTTCGCTTGGTGGATAGATATAGATTTCCAGTTTTGCCACCCTCTCTGCTAACTGACCAAGTGACTGTTGAATTTGGCTAAGCATTTTAATAATTTCAATGTTATTATACTCTTTGGTGATTTGCGCATAGGATAATCCAACTGTGGATGGTGTGATTGTTGTTTGTGGTTTAGCAACTTTGGTTCTGTTGACTTTTAATTTTGTTCTGATATACTCTGCATCCTTTATAATTTGCAGTATGCCCTTGTTGTTGACAAAGAGCACAAGAAGGTGCGATATCTGGTGTTTTCTTGCATGTTGTCGTGTGGTGATTTTCCGCGCATTTAACGCATTTGGTTTGACGATAGCAAAAGGTATGTCCAAGTTGTTGACAATTCGTACATTGTGGAATTCCCCTTGTCTTGTTAGGTGGCTCAATTTTAACTATACAATACGCGAGTTTCTTGATATTGTATACTTCTTTATTGTTGTCTTTTTGTTTTAAGTCAATGTAAAACAATGGAAAGTGTTTCCTAACTTTTACACCATCAATTGTGACCATTTTGTATATGTTGGTAATACCTGCGACTTCATGTCCCATTTTTTCTAAGTCTGCTTTAATTTCATCGTGACTAATAGAAGAAGGTAAACCTCTGATAACCACTCTATAGGCCTTTTCACTCTTCAGCTGGTAGGTGTGATATTGGATATTTTCTAGTTGGTTGCTAGATTCATTTTTTAATTCTTCCAGTAATTTATTGACATTTCTGTAATCATTTTCATTTTGAAAGGTAATTCTAATGTCACTATTTGAGAGCGCCTTAAAATTAGTTGAATCACTAGTGTTTTTTATTATTTTTTGTCGAAAAAGTTCGAAATTGTTGATATTTCTCACATATAGGGTGAGCTAAGGCAATGGTATTTTTGGGTTTTTCTGTTCAGTGTTACTGTTCACACTTTGTGTATTATTTTTTGGTAGAGTTTTCGTTTTTCTACGCCAACGTTTCTTAGGATTCCTGTTATTAGCTCTGGAAACTTCTTCTTCCAGTTCTTCCTCATCTGTGAAATAATCCTCTATACTCAGAGCATTAAATCTATTTTGTTGAGAGACTGGAAATTGCTGCAGAAGCCAGTTGGAATTATTTGAATGATGTTGGCTGGTTGATGGCTGAATATGGTTGACAGGCAGGTTGTTAGCTCGTGCTGAAACCTCAGCTTTACTATTTTTAACCTGTTTTTTATTTTTTAGCGTAGAGTTTTCTCTCTTCAGTTCAGCAACTTCATTACTCAGCTGCGCGATTAGTTTCTCCATTTTCTGAAACTTGGTTAACAGATCCTCGCTGTTTATAATGTTTGTTGATGCACTCGGCATTTGTAATGAAGTTCCTTTTTCAGTGGAGACTGCGTCTTTTGCAGTTACTGTGGATGCAGTCGCTGTTGGCACAATTGTCTCTAATTGTAGTGTACGTCTACTTACATGTGGAGGTGGTGATCTCAACATTTTCATGTTCTTAGGAAAGTTGTTCCCTTTATTTGCCAAGGATTGGTTCCCCCCAGAACCTATGGTACTAGCATCCGAAGAAGATATGGAGCGGCTCGGTTGATTTGATGCTTTAATAGACGCATCCGCCTCGTTTCCTATTATTATTAGGCTATTATTTTCATCATTATTTTACATCTTAAATTTTTATTTTATTCCCACGAGTAGCACGAGAAATTAACAGTCGCTTATGACAGAGCTCTGCGTTATCATAGGAAGGCTAAGGGTTTAAACCGAATGACGCCAAATTCGGAGTTCACATACTAACGACTAAGCACCCTCTTAGCCACGCAGCCATCGGCGTATATAGTACCACCTTAGCTTTGGTGTGCTAGTTTTTGGTCCGCCCCGAGTATTTAATTTCCCCGGTACCTACCATATCTGGCAAGCATTCCCCTATCCGCCACCCGGGAAGGCGCCTGATGAGGGTACTAGCAAACCCCACACAGGTTCCAAAAAAATAATGTCTTGTGAAAGCCGTTTTAAAAAATCGTCTTTCTGTGAGCGCTGAAAGTTTCAGTCGATTTAGTTGCTCGTGAGTCAGTGAGTGTATAATTAATCGAACAGAAATTATATAATATCAAGGAGATTTGATATATACTAATTTTGCACTTTAGGATAAAACTATTATTTTACAAAATTAAACAAAAATACTACATTTATTTGTATTTATCATTTTTTTTTGTTAAAACTCATTCCAGACTAGGTCAAATGACCTAAGTTTTTATAAAAATTTTGCTTTGGCATTTAAACCAAAACCGAATACAACAAAAAGCAATAACTTATATTCCAGTTTTTATATACACTCATATTTCGAGATATCCCGTTCTACAGGTTATGTTAAAATGTGTCATCAAAACATTAGCCATGCTTATACGAAAGACAATACGTTGTATATGTTATTCCCTTACAGCTGAAACATACATGAATTTTCACTCAACATTTGGATATGTTTAGTATAATATGTCCTTAATGACGTACTGTCACGCCAACTAATATTCTTAATTATTTCAACAAAACAATTCCTTTTAGGTTTTTATAATTTTCTTTGAATTATCTTAGATCAAATCTCTTAATGGTGTTTTATGACTTGAAATATTGTTGTCTTACATGTAGTCGTGTGTGGACAACTAAATTTTCCACCAAAATATATTCATGAATTGGTAATTCTATAACAAATATACGTACATACATATATACGATAAAATGCTGTAACAACATTACTAATTTCTTTTGTGGTGTTTTGTCATATCATCAATGTTTATGTTGCGTGTACTATATTTGATGGCTTTTTAGTTTTATTATTATTTAGTTTTTTTTATAATTATTCATTTTATTGTTATTATTTTACACACAGAAAGGGACGAGAAGGTGTCATAATTACAAAAACACAGTAATAAATATTAAAATTCATTTTGCGCGAATTTAAAAGCTTCTCTGGTCTTAAATCACTATTAAAAGCCTTAAACTATAATCTAATGAAATGAAATGTAAGATACGGAATAAAGAAAATGACAAGTATTTTCCATGTACGAATTAATAAGAAAAGATTTTTGATTAGAAAATTTAGTTTAGGGAGTGTTAAAACTGTACGTTCAAAGAATTATTGAAAAAAAAATGTGAAAATGTATAAAGTAATATGTCCAACCCATCTGGGATGTAAGTTTTTAGGTGTGCCAAAATCCTTAGGGAGTCTTAATCATTCTCACTACCATTTAAATAATTTAGTCATGTTATGATGACTGACTTAAAAATTGTAATTTTTTTTGGTCGAAACGTAAAAAGAAAATTCACTACAATACCACACTCCTTCCAAATATGTGTACAACAAATGTATTATGTTTAATATTGTTGTGTGATAGTTTATTTTTTAAATATCAGCTCTTGGGGTCAAGAAACATAAAAATGAATTTATAATTAGAAATTGTATACAGCATATTAAATTGAATACGTCAAACAACATTGAGGTGTGGACTATGGCGTTTCGTATATGTCTTATTATCATAATTCTTTGAAGATATAATAATCAGGTTGTGTGCCTGTTTTGTTAATTTTTACCGGTTGCTTTCATTTAAATTAGCACGTTATACTCTTCCTTCATATTCATCTGTTGAATAAAATGTTATAATATAAAATATATTTTGCTACTGTTTTCGCTTTATATAGTATGCCTAAATTAAAATCTAATAGAAGATAGCTCTGACAGATTTTGGGTGAATTTGGTAAATATATGGCAGTTCGATTCGAGTTGCTGCGAACCTTTAAATGATAATATCATGTATTAATTCCACTAGGCCTAGGTCTCCTCTTAGCTAATTAAGTAATATTTGTTATGATGGTGGTGCTTCGAAATTAGTCAGAGATCACTAACTATATAAGCTATATAACTATAAAAGCACAGATGATAGAATGGATATAAAACAAATATTTTACTACAATATTTATAATTACGTTTTTTGTTGTAAAACACAAACCGCCAATTCAAATATTTTCCAAATTATGGAATGTTCATTAAAGTAATGACGCGTCGAATACGTAATGACAGACATCTCGCTAAAACCGATGGATTCACTCTACAGACCTTGAAACGTAGAGATATGTCCAAATTCCTAATTCGCGAAATCGGACCCATTACCTGTCTGTGAGTTACAAAGAATTTCATTTGCAGCGAACAACACTGATCTAATTATTAATTTATAATTAATACTATAGCGGGCCCAACAGACCTGCCCGAACGTTGGCTTGCCTGCTATAAGCGAGTATATCCCATCAGAGGGATCTGGCCGCCTCGAATAAGGTTTCACAATCATATTTTCATTTCGGATAATGAGTGATTAATTCATTGATCCTAAACCAGCCGTGAAATTTTTTCCTTGTCATCACCACCAGGAATCGCACCCGAGACCTCCGGTCGCTGGAGCAAGCATGCAGACCACTTTGCCACCGGGGCGGCCGGGCTTTTACCGAATTTTCTGTTGCCCAAAGTAACTAGTAGAAGCGGACAATTGAAATTGTCCGACAAGCGCTCGATAAAATAGGAAAAATGCAACAGACGGACGGACAGAGGTGTAAAACCTCTGAAATGACTAAGGTGCTAATACAACAAATTAGCCCAATGATTGAATGCTAGAAGCGAGCGCTAAAAATATATCTTTCCGTTGTTTTTTTGAAACGAAAAGCTCATGATTCCAGTATGTTGTATTTGTTGCTAAGCAACAAGTAATAATTGTACAAGAATATTTTTCTAGCCTAGAATAATAATTGAAAATTTTAAAAAAAAAGTAGACAGCCGCATCTGTGTGACTTCTATTTTTAGAAAAAAAATGAATATCTCGAAAACTACTTGACCTAGAGTTCCCAAATTTTAAATGTGACCTTTTTAGAGTAGTATCTATCTGTGTGCAAATTTTGAGCTTTCTGGTATGTATAGTTTTTGCTGTGATAGTGCCAACAGACAGACGGCCTAAGTCTTTGTAAAGGGTGATTTTTTAAGAGCTTGAGAACTTTTTTTTAAAAAAAAACGCATAAAATTTGCAAAATCTCATCGGTTCTTTATTTGAAACGTTAGATTGGTCCATGACATTTACTTTTTGAAGATAATTTCATTTAAATGTTGACCGCGGCTGCGTCTTAGGTGGTCCATTCGGAAAGTCCAATTTTGGGCAACTTTTTCGAGCATTTCGGCCGGAATAGCCCGAATTTCTTCGGAAATGTTGTCTTCCAAAACTGGAATAGTTGCTGGCTTATTTCTGTAGACTTTAGACTTGACGTAGCCCCACAAAAAATAGTCTAAAGGCGTCAAATCGCATGATCTTGGTGGCCAACTTACCGGGCCATTTCTTGAGATGAATTGTTCTCCGAAGTTTTCCCTCAAAATGGCCATAGAATCGCGAGCTGTGTGGCATGTAGCGCCATCTTGTTGAAACCACATGTCAACTAAGTTCAGTTCTTCCATTTTTGGCAACAAAAAGTTTGTTAGCATCGAACGATAGCGA
Organism: Nephrotoma appendiculata; assembly: GCA_947310385.1. Lineage (NCBI taxonomy): Eukaryota > Metazoa > Arthropoda > Insecta > Diptera > Tipulidae > Nephrotoma > Nephrotoma appendiculata. The sequence goes on from OX371225.1 coordinate 90,824,057, forward strand.
TCGCCATTCACCGTAACGTTGCGTCCAACAGCATCTTTGAAAAAATACGGTCCAATGATTCCACCAGCGTACAAACCACACCAAACAGTGCATTTTTCGGGATGCATGGGCAGTTCTTGAACGGCTTCTGGTTGCTCTTCACTCCAAATGCGGCAATTTTGCTTATTTACGTAGCCATTCAACCAGAAATGAGCCTCATCGCTGAACAAAATTTGTCGATAAAAAAGCGGATTTTCTGCCAACTTTTCTAGGGCCCATTCACTGAAAATTCGACGTTGTGGCAGATCGTTCGGCTTCAGTTCTTGCAGGAGCTGTATTTTATACGGTTTTACACCAAGATCTTTGCGTAAAATCTTCCATGTCGTCGAATAACACAAACCCAATTGCTGCGAACGGCGACGAATCGACATTTCACGGTCTTCAGCAACACTCTCAGAAACAGACGCAATATTCTCTTCTGTACGCACTGTACGCATTCGTGTGGTTGGTTTAATGTCCAATAAAGTAAACTGAGTGCGAAACTTGGTCACAATCGCATTAATTGTTTGCTCACTTGGTCGATTATGTAGACCATAAATCGGACGTAAATCGCGAAACACTTTTCGAACCGAACACTGATTTTTGTAATATAATTCAATTATTTGCAAGCGTTGCTCGTTAGTAAGTCTATTCATTATGAAATGTCAAAGCATACTGAGCATCTTTCTCTTTGACACCTTGTCTGAAATCCCGCGTGATCTGTCAAATACTAATGCATGAAAATCCTAACCACAAAAAAATCACCCTTTATAAGCTTGCTCGCAAGAGCCAGCGCTAAAATAAAAATAGAGTGCAATTTCTCATTATTCTGCGCGACGATATTTGGTGCTTGTCATTGGCACAGTTGGCAAAAGAGAGGCTACTTTTCGTGAGATTGATGTTGTTGCAAAAAGATATTGCTATTGTTACATGTCTGTAAATGTCTGACAGTTGTGTTTTTCATATGTATTGGCTGTGTGGAGAAGACTATGTAAATCTCAGTTGGTCGGTGAAGTCATAATGGAACTACAAAAGTCTGAAGATGTGGCGACTCATGAAAATGAACACTTCTATGCTGTCAATCCCCTGATCGATATGTACACATATGTACAAATTTGGACGATTTTCATTTTGATTAAATAGCAAACAAAAAAAACTCAAATCATTTCTATGACAGTTATATTCTTATTAATGTAAAAAAAGTAAAATATTGAAATAAATGTTGAATCTTAAAACTAAAAGAAATAATGTTTGTTTTGTTTTTATCTTAATGCGAGTTGAACAATGAACGGTTTAAATTGATATTTTTTGCAGCCGAAATAGCTCGTTCACGTTGCGCATCTCCGGGAATATGCTTTCAATAAAATCATCAATTGTAGCTACCATGTTGCAAAAATTGTCTGGCAATTTGGTGTATTGTGTACATATTTCCATGAAATCGAATTTTTCCATAACCAATGTTGGGGAAGAAGGAAAACGACAGTGCCGATGGATCGTTTTTCACTTGGACATGCATATTTAAAATAAGGTGTAATGTATTAACATTTCACAATAGATTTGATTGTTTCAAACATATGTTAAATTCGCCCACATACGTAACGCGTAGAGTGACCGGCAATGTCTGTCTGAAGTCCCCGGACAGGACAGCAACAGTAGAGAGCCACCAAAAAGTCTGGTATTATCATTGAGATCATATAGGTCATTCAACCCAGATAATAATTTTGCATTTTTGCAAAACTTTTGCCATTCCGAAAAGCTTCTTTATGTGATACATTGCGTCTGGATTTGTGTGAACAACCAATGGCAACTTGAGTGCTGAAAGTACAGTCCTTCCACCATCAAGCAAATGCCAGATGAAGCGATTGCCAATGCAATATATTTTGTGATCGAATGTGCGCAAGAATTAGTGAGATGAGGAATGTTTTGTCAGTATCGCCTAGTGCGTCCAAACAAAAGAATTCGCTTTTTGTTCAGCAATGAGCACTTTTTCGTTATTTGGCATTTGCAACAAAAGAGGCCACATCAAACTGTTGTTCATGGTGAACATCGCTGTAAATGATGCATGCTGCTGAAAGGTTACGCTATGGCATATCAAAATGAATGAGTGGCATATTCGAAATGAGAATGCAAATATCTTCAATCTTTATTAATTCCTTGTTATATTTTTATAAAAATTGATATTGGGATCTTGATCTGTGGTCCAAATGCAATGCAGAAGAGTAGGTTTGATTGATTGTCATTGAACGCACATGTATATAATTGAAATTTAGTGATTATATGTTCTGATATACAAAAAATCTTAAAAAAATAAAATAAAATATTTCGTCAAAAACAAAAAAAAATTTCATAGAACCCGATTGCAGTGCCACCTACCGGGTCCAATTGTGAATCTAAACCATCCAAGGGCCTACTCAAACACACACCCAAAATTTCATTATCGCTCCAGTCGTTTAAGAGGAGTTCAATTACAAACACACGTACTGAAAATTTTGGAGTGGTGGGGGTGGTGTGAAATTTTGGGGTTATATGTGTTAATATGCAAAAAAAATTAAAAGAAACAAAAAAATTAAATTTTGTCAAAAAATAAAAAAAAATCCTAGAACGCGATTGCAGTGCCATCTACCGGGTCCAATTGTGAATCTAAACCATCCAGAAATCCACTCAAAAACACACACAAATTTTGGTTATCGGTTCAGCCGTTTAGGAGGAGTTGAATCACATACACACGTACAGAAGAATTATATTTGTAAAGATAAATAAATGTTTGCACAATAACGGTCAAGCATGGAATGGTAAGAACGAGAATTTTCTAAGAAAGGTGTTTTTTCGTCCAATCATAGCTACAGTAAATGTTTATATAGCAAATTATGTTCTTCAATCTAAACAAGTTCACTCGAAACAGTTTTACGAAAATATTGGTAAGTTTAATTTTTCACGTTAGAAATCAAGAGTGCTGTATTCGAGATCTATGTACATTCGTGCAGGTAACAGATAGTTCGGTGTTGTTCACATATTCACCTTTCCATTTGTTTTATATTGATGGAAGCTTGATTTAAAACATAAAATTTAGTTTAGTTCTTTATCCAGTATTACAGCCGCATCTACGAGTATATAGTCATTAAGTGACCATTCCTGAAGATGATTGGTCATTGCCCTGTTTCACGAAATATAACTGTGGGTAGCCTCAATATTATGCTGGTACACCCTCGTCTTTAAAATTTGTTTGATTTATCTAACATATTCTTCTCCACGAGAACATTTTAATTTGGTAAATATGATCATCATGTCTAAATTTGTAATTGGTTTGCGAACGAGTATCAACGCATATCATAATTTTGTTACATACTCGTAACTAAAAAGTGTTCCAATAAGACCACTCATAATAACCCAAAATTTCATATTTAAATCTTGTGTTTTGTGATTTTTTACAAATATTTTTTTTTTAATTTCGACTAGACTCATTATACAATGATTTAGAAAAGTTTTTAAAGCTGTGTTTCTTATTTAAATCCGTAGATCGAGCATATTTTGAAATCTGAAATTAGATCGATCTGAAATAAGAAACAGGTTTCAGATTTGGTAGATCAAAAAAATGATCAACTGTCATCGAACTGTCAAAAAAATACACGATTAAAACAAATAAATTCTTATTACTTATTATTTGGATTCAAATTACGAACACGAAAAAATATTACGAACGACCGAATACGAACACGAAGGGAATATTAACGTGTTAAATTACTCTGAGCAAATTGTACCACGAATGTGAAATTGTACCACTTCTTGCAAATATGGCTGTATAAAATAATTATTTCATTATTTAGTAAAATCAATATAAAATAATAATTCAAATTTCTTTCTGTTTCCATTTTAATAACGTTTGCAAAAACAAACAAAAGTGATGCGAATGACAATCCATATAGATTTAAATTACGTGAAATTAAAACTAATCTGAGAAATCGGAATATTTTTTCAAATCAAAAAATCGATCTAATCAATCTGAAGAAAAATTAAAAACAACAACAAAATTATTCAGATCGATCTGAGCTGAAATAAGAAACAAGTATTTAGTACTCAGATCCTTCAGATCGATTAAACCAGAAATAAGAAACACAGCATAAACCAGTTTTTTTTTTTATTTTCAGCCAAGTCTGATATTTTTCTAATATAGTACCTTTAAGAACTTTACATACATGATGTATTAATCATTTTAAATTTATTGGTCAAAAACTACCCTAGGTAATTTTAAAAAAAATTCTTTTCAGAAATTGCACGGTAAATTATAGCTAATAGTAACGTAAAACAATGAAAAACTATTTCTTGAAATCCGTATATCCCAATTACTATCAATTCATAGAACAAAATAGACAATCTAACAAGTTACATGAAGAAAACTTTTCTTAAAATATTGTTCCTGTAATTTGCATACATTACATATTAAAATAAAAAGGGTATCCTGCAACTGACCAACGCTTATAAATAATTTATGGAGATAATTTGACTTAATCAATAAAATTCAATCTTTTTTTCTTCGAGACTTGCACACGTCTTTAATAATACACATGACATATACATAATACCCATTAAATTTATGTTGTTTATGTAATACTCATACATATGTGTGATATATGTATACAAGATATTGGTTTCCCCCTAGAGATTTTCTTAAATCGTATACCGAAAATTAGTTCAACTTTAAACAACTTTCTTCACAATGAAAAACTGAGGGATGAATGAAACGCAAAATTGTAAAATAATTTTATATGATACATAAGACATGTAAATTTTCATAATTAAGATTACGATATGACATTTGAATTACTTCCGAAATAGCCCCAGGTCAAATAAAAGAAAATAAACCATAATATTAAGATAAAAGCAGCAACAACTGTAAGCAGAGCATATACTTAATTTTTTTTTACATTGACTTATCGATATGTACATATGTAGGTATGTATCCCTTAATCATAAAAAAGGGTTGCAGTATTTCCTTCTGTTTTAAACATTTTTTGTGATGATTTTTTTAAATTATTTAGAGCCACATTTCACTATATATAGTACATGTACACGATTTCAAATTTCGCTGAACTTTCCTATAATACAGCTTCGTATACGTAATGTATTAATTATTGGATAAAATCATTCAACAAACGTCATGAATGAATTAAATAAAACAAAATATTCATTAAAAAATGGGGGAACATTTTTTTATTGTTATTTGTAAATTAGGGTGACATTAATTAAAATAGCAAAATATTAACTCAAAAAAATAAAAAACAATCAAAAAAAAACAAAAAAAAAATTATAAAAAGTTTTCCTGAAGTTTAAGAAGAGTAATTATTTTAACATTTCTCAGCCAAACCTTTATAAACATAAAAATTAAATACTGAAAAAGGAAAATTGAAAAAAATAATAAACTTTAAATTCACCTTTTAATTGTGGTCAAGACTTTTAATGCTGTAAACAGACAACAAAAAAATATTTTTCTTTTATTTATTAAAGAAATAAATGTTAAGTTATCTTTCTTGATCATTTATTTTTAATTTGAATACAAAAATTCAAAAAAGTGCAAAAGTTTCCTTTTCATCAATCTTACGGTGTGCTTATCTACACAGAATACATAAAAAAAGTTTGAATTACTAAAGTTTTAATAAAAATTCTTAAGGAAATTTTTTGTTACTTACATCATTTTCTTCTATGTATTCGGATAATTTCCTATTTTATCTTGCAATACTCTTCCACTCAGTCCATTTTTGTTACCTATTTAAGAAAATACAAAAAAAAAGGATTCCTGTACATTTCTGTCTCCTTCCCTACATTTACTTGAACATAGAAAGAGGTAAAAAATTATGCAAATAAAATTTAATAATTTCCTTTTTTTGTATTCCATTCAAAAATCTTGATTATTTTGACCAAAAAAGGACATTATGACTTTTCTTTACAAATTTTTTCATCTTATGTATTTTTTTTGGAAATTTATCTTACATGAAATTTATTTGTTGACATTAACTACTATAATCTAATTGATTTTTTAGTCACCTTAAAGGAACGATAAATATGCCAATATATTTGAAATATGTTATGTTAAGTATTGATGGGCCATACAATTAAATTATCTTGAACGCAAACAAATACCAAACACCATTTATTCATGTAAACCATGAATAAATGGTCGATTTCTTATGCAATGAAAGGGAGTAGTGTTTAAATACCCTCTCGGACTGATATACAGATTGCAGAATTCTTAATGGAAAAAATGTATCCTTTTAAATTTATAGTTGTTGTAGACATTGGAAGATTTGGTAAGTCGCACACAAATATACGAAAAGGTATTTAAGCTGGTGGGGCAGTTACAACCGATCTTAACACCAATCACATCACAGGTACTTGGTCAGTCATTTTCTGATTCGTAGCCTCTTTGAGGTTTGCAATTCATACCTTTGTTCCAGAGGGATTTCTTCGGTGTTTTTTGTTTTTATTTTATAATTATTGCATTGTAGTTATTATTAAAACAAAATTAAATAAAATCACTTACTCGTATTATGAAATATATAATTGTATTAAATAAATGGTAGTCCCCCAGAAGTACTCGACTTGAAGTGTTAAAAAAAGAACAGTTTGGTCGAAAATACCAACTTCAAGTTTGACCACTACGTTGGTTAATATGATGTTTGACAGCCATCATTAGTGAACGCTCTCAGTGAACTTGTATATTTGAAAATTGGAAATGTGACACAATACTTTTAATTGTTAAGTCTCAGTCCAACCAATATCAAAGTCTAATTCTACTCTTGGATAGTTCGCTCCATCGTTTTCAACAATGTAAACTGAAGATGCCTGGTGAAGAAAATCTACAAAATATAGAACTGTCTGACTTAAAGTTTTGACATGAGATAGTGTGCGCCGTAATTTCTCACAATAGACCAACAACAGCGTCTTGAGGTTTAAATCTAGTGTTTAGCGCTGTTCCACAGCAATAAAGCCAAGGTTTTACAACATTTATAAAAATTGCTAAAAAATGGGTTTATTACTTCACACTTTAGACAAAAGAACTGTCAAAACACTGGAAAGGAAACGGAGAATCAGCTCCAAAGGATTTTCGTGGATTATATTGAAAAAGGAAATGCAATCATCAATCAACAAATTAATTATGCGATGTTATTGCATTGTTTGAATGATGAAATCAAGATGAAATGCTTACATTTGACGAAAAATAAAAAGCTGTTTCATAAGACAATGCACCTATTCACCAGATTTGACCCCACGATTTATTTTCTCTTTCCAAACATGAAGAAAAGACTTGGTGACACATATTTACCACAGCGAAGAGGTTTTTGGTTCATGGCTATTTTAAGAAGTTCGTCGGTCCTCACTATAAACAGGATATCGCAACTCAGAAATAAAGGTATTTTTTACAAAATTGTGTTGTTTCGTTGTAAGGTTTGGAACTTCTAACTTAAGTTAAAAAAATGTACTAGTTTAAAGGATAAGAGGAGCTTCTAAATTCGGATAAATTTGTTGGCCGAACTGGATAATGGCTTACGTTTTTTGATAGAGGCCAATTTAAAGTGAGTTTTGTATGGTTACAGAATTTTTCAGAGACTAATGGTAGGCCAAGTTTACATTTTCAAAATTACTTTTGTTTTCCTTTTTACATGAAGCAGCAAGCAATTACGTTTTTCAGTTAACTAATAGAACCTGAGTTAGAACGACGAAATCTCAATTCAAAACCAAAGAGTAATTCAATCAAAATCATAGAAACTGAAAAGCCCTGAAAAGAAAGTCCGATCTTTGAATAGTTTCTGAGGTCAAGGAACTATAGTGATGGTAGCGGGTTTTTATTAAATTATTGCATTCACTACTTCTATTATAATGAACTATTTGTTTATTATCTAGACTGGTCAATTTTAATATTACTAGTGTCAAATGATAACACATTTATATTTTTATCAGAAACCACCTAGGTCTACTGCAAAACAATCAATTAAATTTCTCAAAAATGCTTAACCAAGAGTGCATGTTGTTTGAAATTCAACGCAACGATCGGCTTTTGTACCATTGCATATCAATTATTTATAAACGCAACCACTAGTTCTTGTTAATGTATTCTAAAGAAAACACCTAATATAAGATCCATTGTAATATGGCACCTTTTCAAGAACTGGATGCGGTAAAAATCGTCACATTATATCAGGGAGATTATACTCAAGTACAAATTGCACGAAAATTAGGAATGAACCAATCTTCGGTTTCACGAGTACTTAAGTGATATGGAGAGACCGGAGAATGTAAAAGAAAGAACGGATAAGGACGTAAAAGGTGCACAACCGAGCATTATAGTTATGTGTTATTTTTTGGACGAAAACAAATTAAGTCGAATGCGCAAATGTGTATGTTGGTTCAAAATACATACAAAAATAATTTGTTGACATGATTCTTTTGCGTTATCCACACAATTGTGATGGCAGGCGAGAAAAGTGGTATGTGGGCTTCATAGGTTATGTCAGTTTGGTCTTAACGCTCCAATACGCTCCAATAGCTGCAATGGTACAGCAATATTTTTAAGACATCGGCATTCGTGCACTTAACAGGCCACCATTGAGCCCGGATATAAATCCGATCGAATACGTATGGGACATTCTAAAACGCCATATTAGAGCAGAAATCCTACACCAGATTCGATAGCAGAGCTAAATGTTGCAAATTAATTAAAATTGAAATAAAGCTAATTTTAATGTTTGTAAACCGCTTTTGAAAATTAAACAAAAAATTAGTTCGATACATTTTAACATTTTGCAATGAAAAATAGCCACTATAATTCCATAACGCCACATATGAGCCTCTATTGAGAAAAATATAAATTTAAGTTCATTTGATACCAGTTCCACTGAAATAGGCCAGCGGCCGATTATCAAAAAAAAATTGCTTTAATTTTATCCAGTAAATATTTACCATTAAATGGATGCTTCATTTGCTAAAACGATTAACTCTACAAAACAAAAAATTGAGAAAAATGAGACAATACAAAAATTGTGTTTTTTTAAATTCCTGGTAAATTGCACCTTTAGTTACTTTTCATTTTGTCATTTAGTGGTGATAACACTTATTATTACAGAAATTTGTTTTGAATATATAAAGTTAGGAGCCAATCAAGTGCTTTGAAATTAAAATTTAAATAAATTAAAAAAATGGACTTAATCGGTTTGGCTTGTGAACCATCCAAATATAATTTTTCACTATAAACTATTAATTTAATATTAGTTTATAAAAACTTGTTAAGCGTGAGCGATTGTTCGCAGCAATTCATTTTACGGACTGTGTCTCTTTCACTTACATGCTCGACTGTTTATGATTTTGAGTTCTTTTAAATTTCGATTTACTGTGGTTGAATTCTCGATATTCGATAAATATCGAGAATCGAGAATGTAGGTGGCAAAATAGTTATATTCAGCAGAACAATCAATGCCTCGTAATTAAGCGGCGCGGTGTAAAAATATTTTTTGCTACGAAGAATGCCAAGAAAAAAAAATTTTATTTTAAGTTTTAACCACAGCAGGACTATATTTCAACCCATCACAGAAAAGTTCTAAAAAATTTTCAAATGAGAATTACTTTAAATCGTTCTTTATCAAAATACGTGTGCTACTAGTGTGACCAACGAATATGTCGTGAGTTGGAGAGACTACATCTTAACCTCACAGACAAACTCTTTAAAATCACAAGAGAATTACTTTAAATCATCTTCTTAGTGTACTGAACGGCACGAATCGCTTCTTAACACTTAACGGACAGGTCGAATCTGCTCCACAAAGTTATTTATTAACATGTCTATAAAATTTTTTATTGTACCATGAAAAAATAACACAATGTTCAAAGCAAAATTCAAGCAAAACCGTAAATCTACGTGGCCCGTTTTAGGAAGTCACAATATGGGAAAACATAAATTTACGTGGCCCGTCTGTTAAATGTTAAAGTCAGCAACCCAAATAAAACATTGATATTGTGTTGATATTGTTCAGTGCAATAATTAATACAAGCGTTGACTTGTAACTCGTAACAATTTCAATAAAAGTGAATTGGAAAGCACATCTAACACATTGAAGACGGTATATGTGATGAAAGCATATAGCATAAAAACTTATCCGTCTTCAATGTAATAATTAACGAAATTTATATATAAGTTACTTTATCCATGTAAATTACCCATTTTTCGTAAAGCTAAGGAGAATTATTTCTCATCATATGCTGTTCTATAAATTAATGCTCGGCTAAATAAAAAATTCGACATAAAATATCTTAATTGAAGAAGAATATTCATAAAAAAATTAAACAATAAAAAATTATAATATGAGAAAGGTAACTCAGCAGGATTGATTTGTTTTGTTGCTTCCTGGCACTTATTAACCAAATAACCGAAACATATACAAAAGAAATGGTTAAGAAACATAATAACCGAAACAATAAAATTATGAAGAAATCAATTAGATTTTTCGACCATCTGACTTATTTTTATTTTCTTGAGTGAATTTTATGATCTGTAACCGTTTTTTTCTGTTGAATACTTCCTTAATATATCCTTATTTGTTTTTACTTCTTTGATACCTGTCATTAATCGATTAGTTGTCATAAATTGTTGATGAAATAATTATTTAGGGTTGATTATATATAATTGAGATCGTTGGCGTTATGTTCGAATAGTTCAGGTTAATTTGATACATTATTTTGTAAATTTTAAGTTTTTACCCATATAATGATATTTCACAACCAAAATGCAAATTATTCCGAAAAATGTTCACTGGCCTTTTAACCACACAAGCATTCTTTATAAATAATACTTTAGATGTTCGGGGGTTTATTTTCTTGGTTAGTCGAAATCGTGACTTTTTAAAATATGGATCAATTTACTAAAATTCATGTTTTGGCATATTGTGTGCTTGTATTTTTTATTAAAGATCTTTGATTTTCTTATTGTCTTATTTATAAACTACACACGCTGGATGCGATTATTCGCTGGCAAACTTAAACTATAACCAGCGAGTCTGTAAGAGTAACGAAAGATTACAGCATTTAACGAGAACGTTTTATTACAGAATATTTGACAGTTTGACCAGCGAATCTGTAACACGATTATTATTGTCAATTGAATTTTAAAATGTCAATCTGCAAAATCACAAATTAACCATACCACGTTTTTCGTCAAAAATGAATCTATTTAAGAAAATTGAACAGCTTCTTACGCTATTTAAAGGACGAGGGGCAAACATAAAAAAACGGTATTGTGTGGTACGAAAAATAAATCGCACAAGAGACAGATTCGAATATTACAAAGTATATACTATAACTAAATACAATAAATGTAACTACGAGTATTTAGAGGTATATGTACATAATTTATTTTAGGTAACGATTTTAGAAATTAAGAATTGTCAAATGCAATTTTCAAACCACACTCGCATGACATGTGAGGTTTTCAACATGCTAATAGACCTTGTGCGGCCACAAATGTTGGTGAACAATCGGAATTTATTGAGCTGAAAAAAGCTGATGAAAAATGTACATAAAATATTATTTAAATTATTAAAATATAAATAAATACATATGTGTACACATAAATTATAAAAATGTAACACACACCAACATACCGTCATTTCAATTTTGACATTTTTTTCAATTTGGTGGATAATTTTCGCTCTTGTTACAGATTGCTAAGCTATAAGTGACAATTCAAATTTAACGAAATTGAACGAAAAGTACTTTGAGTTTGGCTCGTCATCAATGTCAATATATATATACATACATTTTCCAGATGTCGCTTTGTTACTTAAATTTCTTACAGACTCGCTGGTTATAGCTTTATATAATGACAAAACTGTAGAACACCGTTGCAAGAATATATGCTAGATAGCTAATTTGTCCTACAAACCGAATTGGACATAGTCGATTAAAAACTAAACGAGTTTCATGGAGTACAAAAATTACAGATGCCCGATAAAAGTTATGAATTATGAAGTTCGTTCAACATGGTCTAGTTCCAGAACTTCATCCAAAATATGTGTTAGAATACCAATCTCAGATTAAAAATAGAATTCGACCTTAATCGGCTACAAGTTTCAATCAGGAATTTTAATTTTAGAATTTCGTCCAAATTTCATTCCAAAATCCCAAATCTATCCTAAAACTACAAGTTCGTTTACAACTGTATTCAAAGTTCATTTTAAACTCCAATCACATCCTCAAACCAAATTTGATCAAATACCAAACTCCAGCTACAACTCATGTTATAATACCAAGCCTGCTCTGGGCACAAATTATTTGAGGAAACTTGTTTAAGAAATAGGATGCCGAAAATCAACCATAAGGTGGTGTAGCAATTACAAAGTTCTATTTGGAATATGGCCATACTGAATGGAACTTTGCAACTTATACAACTCTTTATGGTCGATTTTTATGTGGAATTTGAATTAAATTCTTCTTAGTCGGGATCCTATTTCTTCAACTTAAACCAAAATTCATATTATAATTCCAATGCTGTCATTCACAACGAATTTGGCCATAACTGTTAATAACAAATAATCGAATTTTATTAAGCATGACCAAATTAAAATGCGAGCTTAGCTTGACAATCAGTTCAGAAACAGTCGAGTTTCTGTTAGAAAAATCAATTTTAACACCTTCGTTCACAATTAATTTTTAAATCCCAATCCGATTCTAAAAATTTAAATAATTAAAACAGAAGTATGCACGTTCTTACCCGATTTATAGTCAGGTTTAGGTGGATTTTAATATTGCTTAAGAAATCGGTACATCACAAACGAGCAATTATGAATGGAATATATTACCCACAGAAACTAAATTTAAAAAAATCTTCTAGCAAATTAGTCATTGCGCTTAAAATAAAATAGAAATTGTATTTATGCAATCCCCCAATCTACTAGAGCATGTTTGAAAATATTTGTTAATTAGGCTAAATTTTCTGCTCGTATTTCATGATGCCCGCTCGTCATTTAGTACCACGCCTTAGTTTTTTTTTTGTTGAAATAATTAAACTCAGAGATTTTGATTACCGGAATTTGGAATTTATCCTCACCACCGGAATTCAATATAGTCGTTTGAGAACACAATTCAAATTTTTTTTAATATAAATCCAAGCGTTAAACTCACATTGTACATTGTACACATCTGCTTGCTTATGGTCTTTTACCATAATTTTGAAAATTCTAAGTCAAATGAACTGAATCATAATTCAGTCGACGGTCTTGGGGCTGTACAAAATGTATCAAGAGCCCAAAAAGCGTTTTTAAATAGGCAATAATGAGCCTTTAATTATCTTGAACATATATAATCGTGTTTCCGATTTTTTTTAGATTTTTGATTTGGGTTAGACTACGTTTTATGTTATACCCCTGTGTTTTATTGAAAACGAGTGGAGCCAAAACAAATTTTAATGGAGAATTTATTTTCATAATAACCATTAACTGTATCATTCTAGGTTTTTTATGAGAATATACCACAGTTTTTTTAAGTGCATTTAATTAGCCTACATAACACGCTAGGGTTTTTGATGATTCTACCGAGCCCATTCGGTAACTTTAGAGGTATTAACTTTAGAGACGTGAAATTTCATACACGAACTTCAGTAATAATTTGTAAACCGCATTTAGATGTCTCGTGCGGCACGGGACACCTAAATGCCCAATCGAAGCAGGTCTTTTTTTTAACAAATTTTCCCTCCGAAGTAATTCAATAGCATTCTGCTCGAATAATTAATTCAACCCGATTTTGATAAAGACATGCTTTGGAAGAATTTATTAAATCTTACTAAATTTTTCTTGTTGATGATAACGAGGTTAGTAGATTATTGCAATAAATTCAAATTTGAAATAACAAAATAATAAAAAACGTCAAATCAATAGATATTATAATTTAAACAAATAAATAACTACGACTAACGATTCAACCCAGCATGAACCTTTCGTTCCACTCGGCATGGTTTCAACCATGGAAACCTCGGATTTTTCTTTATGCATGTTTACTCCTTTTCGATATCTGTTTATTCATTTGCAATATCTACACCTATTATTCTCAATAAATTTCGCCAGATTGATTCAGGAATTTTTTGTTACATTGGCTACAGTCTAATAGAACCAAATTGTTTAAAAGCATACCAAACATGATTATATTTTATTTTAAGCTTAATCTATATACATATGCAATATTTTTTGATATGTAGATCTATTATTTTGACAAATAAATTCTTCAAACGAATCGGACCACAATTATTACCATCTTTTTCAACTGGCAAACTATATAGTTGGCTGCTGCTTTAAATGTTATTTCTGGAAGCCCCAAAATTTAAGAAGCTGTCAAAGCTGAAATCATTAGTTTGTATTGATTTTTTTGTCACTTCAATTATCTATCACCATTATACAGTGATTTTCGTCTTTTAAGTAAGGAATATATATTCGATCCCTGCCTTGCCACAACTGGCTTTTAGTTGGAGGATTAGTATTTTCAATAATATAATCTGGTGTTTGGTTAAAAATTGAAAACCTTAGCAATTGATCTAAGCAAACGTCATTTTTTTCAATCAAAACCACACAACATGCTACATACAATCCGTTTGTCGTAAACGATTCTTTGTTGTCTAATGAGGAAAAACAAATATTACTCATAGTGACCGTTTGCAATGGGTAAAATTCAAATTTGAACAGCAGCTTGTGTTTTTTTCATTTTGATAAAACCAAATTGATTTCGGTTTCTTATTTTATTAATTGTAAATAACCCCTCTAGCTTTAAATAGAGTACGGATTCGAAAACATTCGCGAAGCTAGATACCACTGAGAGAAACCTATAGTTTGAAGCCACGTTTCTTATAAATTAACTGCCCTATTCCTAAAGTCGTTTCACTTCATGTGAAGTGGAAATAGTCATGTCGTACGTCGCATGAACATTGTTATTCTTGAAGTTGTTTCAAGTGACGCAGGTTAAATGACTTAAAAATACAAAATAATACTATATTTGGGCACAATTTCATTCAATAAAAAAATGTTATTTACTTTGATCGATTCGGTAAAACATATTCTTGTCACTTGAATAATTAGATGGGAGAACGTCACATGAAGTGACTATAGACGTCCCGGATAACAATTTGAAAATTTGGTATTGCAAAATAACCAATATGGGTCTGAAGGACCGTACGGTTTTCTATCAGACAATTTATTCCTCAAATACAACCAATAAACGGTGTTATGGAAAACGTTAGGCGGTCCTACTAATCGGAACACGAAGGGATAAAATATATTATTACAGTCCACTTGCTGATAAAGAGTAAGTAAATATACCGAACAGTTTATCGTAAACGTAATTACAATTGACCAACCGAAGTTGTGGAATAATAAGGATTTTGACAGGTCTCATTTTGTTTAAAACTATATTGAGAAACCGTACTTGGGAATGTGTATGGTATTTATAAATAACCGACATGGCGCTGAAATATCCCCACCGCTTAACCAAACAGTTTCTGTTGAGAAGTCATATCAATGAACCGCATTTTGGGTATGCCTTAGGTACCATACCAATAAATGACCGTCGTGACACGGAATAGTTCAGACAATTAGGAGTATCATTTGTCGTATGAAGTTACGTAATAGTTTCATATTTTTGAATGCCTTATGTATTGATGAATAACCGACGAAAGTCAGTCAGTAGAAGTTACAAAATTAAGTTTGCTATATAAATAAAGGGTGTTGTGCAATACCTTAGGTATTGATTAAGTATACAGACGTAAGTCTACTAAGCGTATTATTGGAAGACCTGAGCACGTACTTTTGAATAGAATTCCACCTAGAAATTCTCTTTGTGCATATCTGTTAAAATTTCATACACATTGAAAATTTACCCGCAAAAAATAGTTAAAGTATAAATTTTTCTTTAATATCGTGACCGCCTTCCTCCAAAAATTTGTTTTCCAGCAAGATACTATTTCCAGACTAGGTATAGAATATACGGAAAAAAAATTTACTGTATCACTGTACCACCAATCTACCTTTGACTACGAATGATCAATGCGGTTTCAAGTCACCTACAGTTTAATTTTTCGTAAAGTGGTAATCGGTTCGATATTACTGGTCTATTCGTTTTTTGTATTATCCCAGTTGTACGATTGAGCGCTTTGATAGCGCTACTTAATCGATCACGGTGATCGCTCCATTTTACCTCACCGTGAGCATCATTTTACACCATATTTCGCGTAAACTTTACGAATAAAAGCCGATATTATGGTGAATTGGTATGATACTCACACAAATAGATAACCGAATACATTTGTTGTATACTTATAAGTATACGTATACGGTCTATTTCATCGTTTTTATGTATTTTCAAATAAAATTCGTCGGTCGCTCATGCAAAGTACAACTAATACTTAAATATTTGAACCGACGTTTTACGGTCTCGAAACCATAGAGTATGTTGCGGTTGCAAATTGTTGATCAGGGTAAGATGCTACTATGATAATAAGAAAATGTAGACGACGTGAGTGTAGTCACATGAAGTGGCGTGATACGACTATCGGAATTGAGGTACAACGAATTGCTATTATTTAGTAGTTAAAATTCTATTAAGCAATTGATTTGATTTTTTTTTTGTTGATATTTTATTATTTGAAATTTGAAATAAATTATCAAGATGTGGAGTGCAGTCTTATAATTACCTTTACGCAGTGAACCCCGGGCAACGATTTTTTCACCTTAAAGTATGATACACCTAATTATTAAGATTAATGAAAACACAACAACTCAAAAAAAAACATATCGGGACTAATATATAATAATTTCTGTTAGCACGTATGTTTGTTAAAGCCAATTTTGCGGACTTAATAATCGAATAAGGCTGATATTTGGAATAATTGCTTGAACATTTGTAACCAGCAGATTTATCGAAAGTCGCAACCTAAATTTATAATAAAATAATAGTAATTTAGCAAGCGGAATATCATTTAAAAGCTCGGTATCGGATTTAAAATTCGAAAGATATACGTGCGGATATTATTGACCTTGAGAGTAACGAGTTGGAGATTTTGGCTGTTAAACTTGCTTTCAATGGAAAGCTGGTGTTGATAGTTGCTGTTTTCTATACCATACGGATCCTCCGTTAATATATATGGTGAGCTGTCTTTATTTTTCCCAAACCAACTAGCAGTTGCAGCTTCTGAGTTTGATGCTGTGATGATTTTGGGAGATTTTAACTTACCAAAAATAAAATGGCTTACTGTTGATGATGAACTTATGCCATCCAATGGTGATCTATCTTCCGATCTGGTGATGGACTCAATCTGTTCACTCGGGCTAAGACAGATTAATAACATCGAGAACCAGTATAGCAATATCCTCGATCTGGTGTTCATTCCAGTAGAAGTACATGGTACAATCATTGCTTGTAATGATCTCGGCGGTTCTTCAAGTATTTTTCACATACCATATCCAATTAATGTTTGAAAATTGTGTTAATTTTAACGTTAGTGTTAATTCTAGTGAATCTTTCAACTTTAAAAAGGGAAACTATAATGCTTTAAATGAGTTTCTGGACAATATTAATTGGGATCAATATATAACGGGTAGTTTAGACTCTTATATTGATCAGTTTTATAAAATAATGAACTTGGCAATAGAACAATTTATTTCCCGTTTACCTGTAGTATCGTCGATGCGCGAGCCATGGTTTAATAGTCGCCTCTCAGGATTAAAAAATCGGAAATCTAAAGCTCATAAAAAATATAAATTAAACCCATCCGTCATAAATTATGAAATATTTAGCGCTCTCAGATCTCGAATTTAAAATTTTAAATCGTTTCATGTATAATTTATATATTGTCGAGATCGATCGAATATTAGAAACAACCCTAAATGTTTCTACAGTTATGTTGATTTGAAACGGAATTGTAGAGGTATACCCTCGCAAATGTCTTTCAATTCTTTGACTGCTAGTGATCCACAAAGTATCACTGACATGTGTGCAGCATTTTTGAAAATGTGTATCCGACTTCAAGAGGGAATGACGAACTTGTTTTTAGTAATAATTCAAACATTCTATTTCAGTTTACTACCGATGACGTTCTGCACGTGGCGCGGACAAAATTCACCCGCTTCTGTTCAAAAAATGTGCTTCGGTCTTGGCTCAGCCGCTGACGCACATCTTCAATTTGAGTTTGAAGAGTGGAGTTTTTCCTTCAATTTGGAAATTCAGTTTCATTAAACATTAAATTTTCAAGAGTGGACGGAGAACGGATATCGAAAATTACTGCGGTATTGCTATCTTAATGGCTATTCCTAAATTATTTGAATCGATGGTCAATGACCGCATCTTTTTCTTAACTAAAAATTCCATCTCAGTAAACCAGCATGGGTTTTACCCCGGACGGCCAACTATGACAAATTTAGATTTGTTTACAAATTTTTTGACGTTAGCATTAGAAGGTTGTGATGGTGTTGAGGAAGTGGTTACTGATTTCAGCAAAGCTTTCGATAAAATTGATCATGTTTTATTGGTAAAGAAACTGGGACAGCTGAACAAGTGTGATGCCCTTCCTATAAAGTGGATCTTTTCATATTTGACGAACAGAACTCAAAAAGTTTTTGTAAATAATATTTTATCGAGAGACATAAATGTTTTATCTGGCGTCCCACATGTAGCCACATTAAACCTCTATTATTTATTGTATTCATAGATGATGTGAAGCTGTGCTTTAAACATTGTAGGTTTCTGATTTACGCTGATGATGTAAAAATCTTTTGAAAGATTAGAAATAATCGCGATCTGCTAAATCTACAACAGAAATTAAACGTTTTCTGCGACTGGTGTTAGTAGCTTGAGTAAGATTTGCCTGAACGTTTCTAAATGTAAAGTTATGAACTTTTCTAGAAGACGTTATGGACCTGATAATAGTTTATTCTTAAATGGCCTTATGATAGAGCGAGTTCATTTTTTTCTAGATTTAGGGGTTTTGTTTTCACGAGATTTATCATTTAAGGACCATATTGACAGATGTATTAATAAGGCTAATTCAATGTTAATGTTTTTAATCCGTTTCTCCAAAGATTTTCATGATTCATATACTCTAAAAGTCCTCTTCGCTTCATTTGTTCGATCGCACTTGGAGTATGCGTCAATTGTCTGGAATCCGTACTATAACAATTCCTCTAACCGTTTAGAATCAATCCAGAAGCAATTTATTTTGTTTGCCTTAAGCCGACTTCCTCGAGAGGTAAACGTTCCTAAGTATATACTTTCGCCGTATCTAGGTTTGTTACTGAATATTAAACCATTGTTCGTCCGAAGACAAATTTCTTGCGCAATGTGTGTGCGCGACGTTAAAATGGGCCGAATTGATTGTTCACATCTACTGTCCTTGTTTTCAATACGTGCCCCATTGAGATCACTCAGACACCGAGGCTTAGTGATTGATCTGCACTTCCATGGTTCTAATTTTGGTATGTCGGACTCGGTTTGAAATTCTAGCCGTGTATTTAATAATGTATCTACCGTGTTCGATTTTAATCTGTCCAGAGATGAATTTAAAAGAGTTCTAAAAACTCTATGCAAATTCTATTCAAAACTTTACTCAAATTTGATTTATATTAATAAACCTAATTTTAAATACCTGATGTAAATTAATACTGTTGGTTAAAATAAATAAATAAATAAATGAAAATTTACCATCCCTCTCATCAACATTGGGAGAGCTAATAGTTTTTAGTAGTTTAGTAAACGACTAAATAGTTCAAGTCTAAACAATTTGAACGTCAATCAAAACCACTTAACGGGTAGTTCAGTTGGTCATTCATCTCAACAAAAATAATAAGTTTTTAGTAGTTTAGCAAGTGATTAAATAGTTTAAGTTAAATAGTTCGTTAAACGGTTCAATTAACGGCACAATCAATCTCCAAAAAAATTAATAAAATTTAATAAATCGCCTATATTACGCGATTGAAGTTTTTACTAAAACAATACTAAATAAAAATGACGTCACAGTCTTAGCAAAATTTAGTAAAATGTTCATTACCATAATAAAAACAACATTACAAGGTAGAACTAAATATTTTTATCGTCCCATATAAGTTATGCTGAGCAAATTTGGATAAGAACCTGAACATCGAATCTGGTCAACAAATGCGTGAGTCCGCGGTAAACGGTTTTATAAAGTTACTCAAATTAATCAACGTAACGATATAGAAGGAAATCTTTAATTTATTTTCGATTTTTTCAACAAAAATAAAATTATTTTACCAATCAAAATTGTGTTTAAACTCGCGTGTATCTGTGTATTGCATTTAGTCATCTAAAATAATTATAAATTTATGTCATCCATATGATTTGCGAAATTTATTAATACCAAGGGCAACATTTTCTTGTACAAAATCATAAATCTTTTATTTGGATATTTTAACATTCCCAAATTGCATAATACGTTATGTGCAATACAATAGAATGCACCACGTGCCATAAAATCAAAAGTGTTTTTTTTTTGTGAATACACAACCATCTCGACTACCAGTTTTATTTTATTTGTGTATGTGTTCTCTATTCTCTAATTACTAATATCACAAGAATATTTTTGTTTGTTTCCTTTTTTATTAACGGTAACAAAAATTGTGGTATAGAGACGAAAAAGAAAAAATCATACTTAACGAATTTACGATAGAGAATCAGTTTATCAAGTGAATTGGTAAGAAAACGATTAGTTGTGTGAGCATAGTGGATTTTTATTAAATAAAATTGCAAATACGTAGTGTTAGTGATTTGAATTGGATTAGAGGACTCAAAAACACGTTTCGTTAGGTAAGTGAATTTTCTTACAACATTTAGTAGTGTCGCATGCTCATAAATTTATTTTGTATGGAATTATGTATATTGAATTCCGAAATAATTATTAAATTACCGTTATATAAAATTGTTCGCAAACTAATTTTATTAGATAGATAATTAATCTTACATAATTAAGACATAGTTTGTTTTTACATTAATTGTAATTTAACGGGATACCAATTATGGCTTTGAAATAAATAGTAAAACGTTTTAAACCAAGCCAACAATGTATTTATAACTCATAGACGTTTGTTGAATCGTAACGGAAATATAAGATTTTGACATTTTCTCATTTGTATATTATCGAATAGGAAAGAGAGAGAGAGAGAGAGATTTTGAATATTAAATTAAATTAATTTTAAATTGAAAATAATAAATTTTGTCGTTCGATAGGGTTAATGCTTAATGACTAGTTTCTATCAGGATGAAATGATAGTGACGATCAGAGTTTTGTAAATTAAGTTTAGGTATGTAAATAAATAGACGAGATTATAATAATTATAAAATAATAATCGAGATTTCTGATGTTGTAACTGATTCACGTGAGATGTGACTTAAATACAGTTGGTTATTGGTTTTATAATCGCTTTGCTGACATTTAGTTTGGTTAGCGAGATATTTGACAAAACGCGAATATTTAATATTTGAAGATAGAGAAATTGCGATAAAATGTTCGATAACTGGCGGCACGTGGCGATCCTAAATATTTTATGGCTTTTACTGTATATACTTTTACTCTAGCCTTAATTATCACCTTGATGAACATAGGTGTTTTATGACATTTCTATAGTTTTATCTTCTACTTGAAAGTTTGGTCGGTTTTTGTTTAATATATGTATATCCATAATCACATGGTCACCTTTTTATGCTGTAAACGAAGAGATACTACATATCATTACCATTTTCAAGCATTACACGTCCTGTTGTTTTTGTTGTTTAATACGGAGCTAGTCTAAGCTTCTGATATTTGAACCCCTCACAGTTTTCGGGTCATTTGACACCTTTCCTCACAGAATTGTAGTCGTTGTACACTTCCAATATTTCACGCCGGCTTATTGGAATGATACATTTGTTTCCTCTAATGATTTACATCAGGTATTATTCTTCATCCTTAATAATGATAGCAATAATGTTGTGTTGTTATTATTTGAAAATGTGTTATCCTATCCCTCGTTTGCTATCCCAATTATAGTCTTAACGGTGATAGTGTTATACCACTTAAACATTAAATTATACCATGTGCAGTCCAATAATGTTATAATCATCATCTCATTGATATTCTGGCCAAAACTATGGTTTTAAATTGGACTTAATCCAACATTGTCAGTATTTTGTTGGGTACATTCTAAATTTTGTAGATTGTATTCTTGCTTAGGAACTTTGAATAATTAACATTCCCAACATAATGATATCAAATAAATTTTGAACATATTTATACTTTACTGATTCACTTTTGCTTCTTCTGGTGGTCATTAGTCATTACAAATAAAATGGAGCAGAACCATCGTTGTTGTTGAATAAAATTTCGTTCCGAAATTTTTGATTTTTTAACTAGGTTACTGTATTCTTTTTGAATATATTTATTAAGGGATTGTATAACATGTAAGTTATATCTCAAAAGCCATTTTTAAAATTGTTTTTACCATCTACAAAACATTTCTGGACACTATAAGTTTCTTTGAAAATTTTAATTTTTATGTACGTAGTTGTGTGAAAGAGTAAAAAATGAGGACAAGAGTACACACACAATTACATGATATTCCACTGATGCTCTACCGGGGTCAGGCAGTGACCAGTTTTCAAAAATTCCTTATAGGATTTCCTCATTATTGGTTCGTGTATTTTGCAACTGGCTAGAGTCGGTATTGACTCCGTGTATTGTTTTGTTATCTTTGGTACTCGATGCACGTCTTTTAGATATGAGGATGTAATCAATTTACCACGGTGGAACCACGATGTATTTTGCTAGCAATGCCAATTTGAGCATTAACGTCATTCAAAATGATTTTGACATCTTGGTGAGGTATTTCACTTAGAACGATGCCAACCAAGGTGATCATAGAAAACATGTTTTGTTGGTTCGGAAGAATCCCCAGTGAGAGTGTGAATGTTTACGAAGGAAATGATAAAATGACGCCGTGAACCAAAGTATAAAGAGACCCTACTGTTATGACAGCTTTAAAATCAGTCACTATTAGATAACCAACTAAGGAAATAAAATTGTCGAAATTGCTAACTTTGCCCAAGCAAGTACAATCGTGATATTCTATTGATTCTGATAATATTATTGCTATAAACAGCGTTTTTCTAGTTGCTGTTATTCAGAAACTGAATACTGCACTTCAAATTTACCGCTCTCTCTCTCTATTGTTGTTATTATTTATTCCATTGTTCTCGATATATACTACACATGGTTCTCTCTATGATGCTGGCGTGCTTAAACATCTTTTTGGATATACCAATTGTCTAAAATTTACCTTCACTCAATAAAAAATGATAATTCTAAAAAAAAAATATTCTTTATTTACGTACCAAAACAAACGTAAATAAAAAATTAAATCTATAATCTATGATTCATATCTAGGATTTTAAAAACTCCTTTTCATTTAATATTCAGTTAGCACGGTTTACCGAGATTATTTCAATATATTAAGGCTACTTTTCAGTGAGAGGATTTACATCAGGATTTCTAACCCTGAACATGCTGTTTCATAAAACGGGTCGTGCGTGTCAATAAAATTTTGAAATACGAATCAAAATCAAACAATACTGTTCAGAAGCTTTTCTAAAATTGGCTAATTAATTCAGTTCTGTAAGTTCCACAGTAAAGGAAAAAATACCTTAGGTCAATAGTTTATATAAATGAGTATGTGGTATTTTATAAAATAGGATTTGTAGTTTTGTACATGCCAGAAAAAAGAAGATAGATGCCTAGAAGCGCTTTTAAACAATTTTCTTTCAATATTTTTTGTATTTCGGACATTTTTTAGCATGTTTCTTTTACTTAATATTTATTATAAACAAAATAGAATAACAAAATAAATGCGGAAACGAACACCCTCCGCCCATACATATCTCGTGTTTGCACTTGATCCGGAGCCAAGTCCTCTTCGTTTCTTGTAACTTAGTATTAATGCATTTGCGCCACCTATTTTTATACGCTTCCGGTTGTGAGTCTTGTGAATTCCACTAAAAAAATCATCTTCACAAAATCATCTTCTTCTATCTTAACGTGTGGCCAACCCGTTGCCATTTTCTGGGAAGCATTTCAATGAAAATTGTCCGCTACCGTGTAAGTATCATCAAGTTTGAGTTTGCTAATCTAGTTCGGCTCAAAGATTTTCATAATTCGTCTCAGACATTTATTGATGGAGATGTAAAGTTTACTGTTTACTAACAATTGTTCAGGAACTCTCTAAGACTCGCTTCCATACAAGAAACCTACATTTACGCTTGTGAAAAGAGGAATAAGTGATGGTTCGAGATGTTTGATGTCCGCCAAACTTTCCAGAATGAGCTATAGGCCTGGCGGGCCTTGCTTTTGTGGATTAGGGCGTCCACCTCTTGCTTACCCACCATACCCTTGGTCGTGACTACCTAATTATTAGAAATTATCTATATATCTTCAATATTCAGTTTACCCATGCTAAATAATAAGTGCATATGTGTGTGTGTGTAATATGAAACGCATATATTAATGGCATAGTCTAAATCGCTGCACTTTGCAGATGTCGTAAACGCAGCATAAAATTCACGGATTGGAGCTTCAAATGGCATCTAGCAAGGTCTTATCAAATACTCTTTCGAACTAGATAAAAAAGAGGTTTAGTGGCAAATTACATTATAAAGACTGTTCTACTACACTGAAAAAAATAATCGGTGATATTCACAAAAAAGCGGAGTAATATTTACTGAAAACTGATTAAAAATTCAGCCACACGAGCGCTTTGTATTTACTGCTATGTTAGCAAATCAATTATTACAACTTGCTGAGTAAATTTTATTATTTTTATTTCACGGTGGATAAGCAATATTTACTATTGCTTTGATTTATTTACTCCGCAGTTTGTAAAATAATTTAGAAATTTTTTACAGAGCGCATGGTAAATAACGACAGCAAAGTGGATAATGGTTTACAATGCATTTTAACATTTGCGGGTTGAGAAAATTGCAGCGCCTTAATATTTACTCTGCACAGAAGCAAACACTCGAAACTTCTAGATGGGAGGAGACAGAATTTAATATTTAACATATTAAAAAGCAATTTTAATGAAACACATTCTTTGTAATTAATCTTTTTTATTCACTTTTCACAAAAGGCCAACGATTTTTCTTAAAATAAAGATGATAATTAATTACATCTCCGGATCGACAATAAACTTACGTCTGAATTTTAATCAAACATATTTTTCCTTTATGCAGCCTTAAAAGATATGGAATTGTTGTAATGTTGCTAATAATTAAATTCTCCTCATGTGATGAACCATTTAATGTTCAGGGAACTGAGTTGGTCCGGTCCTCTAAAGATGCTTCATAAAATCCTGAAATTAAAAGAAGAAAGCAACAAATGTAAGTCAAGCCACATAAAGTATTGTAAATTAAATTTGGGTTTACCATATATAATTTCAGCACTTCTATGGTTTAATAGTGAAGGTTTAGCGGTCATTTCTTGCGACGCGAAGTAAGGTTACAAAAAAACTGCAAATGAAGGATAAAAATAAATATAATTTAAATTTTATTTTATTTTTAAATAATTACCATTTTTCGCAACAAATCTGGAAACTAGACGAACTGGCATTTTTGTGGCAATTTGTGTACTGCTTTAAATTCACTTCAAGACTAATTTTTGTTTGAAATTTTTTAATAAAATTTGGAGAACAAAATGCAAAGTCGGGTAGAATAAATGATTTGATTGGTTATAATCTCCCCGCAAAAATTGTTTTACAAAGTGCAAAGTAAATTTTGAAAAGTATTTGAATATTTTAAAAACACTTTGTAATTTATTCTCAACGAAAAAAACAATTTTTTTTCATTTTTAATATGTTTGCATTGAAAATGATATATTCAAATTGCGCAGCTCAAATTTTGCTTAGCAGCATTGCAATATCATTAATTTAATTTGTCATCAGACGGTGCTCAGCAATAATTTTAATATTTAAAAATGCACTGTAAATATTGCACTGCAAATTTTACAAGGCTCGTACTTAATTAAGACATTATTGGTAATAATTGCAAATTTGAGTTAACACAGCAAAATGTGTAAATATCTCCGCGCTATTTTTTTCAGTGTACAAAGCGGCTAGTGATGGTGTGGTCGGTCGAAGAACAATTCGCCCTGTAACCAGCTTGCTCACCTCTCAGCAGCTTTTCTAAAGTTTATATTACTCCAGTTCTTTGCTACAAAGGTAATGATACCTCGGATCGTAATGACAATGCTGTCCCTCCAATTGTTTGAATTTTGTAGTTTAACCTCATACTTCTATACCTGGTCGTGTCTGTCAGATCCCTACAAAATCTTACCTGTGAGTTCGGCATAATTATATACATTTAGAGACGTTTATCAACTGATGTTCGGGCTGGCGCCAGATCGGTTTAGAACCGCCTTGCTTTTTTTCTGCACTATAAATGAACGATGTTAGGTCAAGTATCCTTTCTACATAGCAGTTAACGAGAGGTCGGAGTTGTCGCATTCTAGTCTGACATTAAAACTACCGAAGATCGAATTGAATAATAGTTACGCCAAGCTGCCTAAAAATACATCTTCCGTTTTATGGTTATCAGGCTAAGTTTATTTCCATCAGAGATTTTTTATATGTGATTAATGTTGTTGCCGCAATACATATACGCTATAGTGTTCGATTGTGTTTGAAAGTCGTCCTGTCCCAACAAAACTCAGCAAGCCCGTGTAAACTCCGGCAGATCTGATATAGCTCGAACATTCCGTAATTTTTCCAGGCGGGTTATTACCATACACTCAGCATGCCTGTGGAAAACGTACTGATGATGTATAATCTTCGTGCATCCTGTTCACCCTTTGTACACGTAGCGAAAAATCCAATCTAAATAATGCATCTATTATTGTGGTATTCCAATGGAAGTTTTACATACTTTAGAAAAGGATAAAACTAAAGGAAAAGAAAAAATCAATGGGCCTTTTTCTATCACTTCCGCAAATAACCAATTAAAAAGCCTTATGCCATCTCTATCGTTTTCATTTTACTAACGGTCAACGTGAAACACGAAAATCTCATTGATATCATCGATGATATTAACAGGGCTATACCACAGTAAAGAGTGGCAGGAGTGGCTCCTCCGTGTTTTAATAATTCTGCAGGGATTCCGTTGAGACCGGGTGCTTTCTCGTTTTTTGTTTTACTAATAGATGCGTCTACTTAATCTGCTGGTTGGTACGGAAGAAATACTCCATACGTGTTTTTGTTGAATGTGGGCGAATATTGAATGGACGTCTTTAGAACAATTTCTGGCGTTTGTAAAATAACTCTCGAGTTTCCGTTTTCCGGTTGCAAGCTGGTGTGTTCAGATGTTCTGTCTGACATCTGATAGATATCCCGTCTGAGAAGAATTTTTCGCGCAGCTTTTAATTATTTTCGACGAGTCGTAATCTTTATGGTCTTACAATTGTATTTTCCGCATTTATTGTTGATTGTATAGCTTACCACTGCTCCTGGATTTCGCTCGTGGTTTTCATTGTACTGGTCTAAATTTTCAGTGACAGCTCAATTGTACCTCTGCTTGAAGTCCTCATTTTGAGTGCATTGATATTTCAGTGCCCTTGAAAGAACATACTCGATACGATTTAGATATGCATTATAGCAAGTTCGGCGACGCGATAGTCGTTGTTGGTACCGAGCTGATGCAAGCTGTGCAAACCTATATGAGACATGCTTTTTGCGCCAACCGATTTTTGCATTAAACTCACACACAATAATTTTGATACCGCATGGTTCGGGATGTTACTGATGATATCTTCTAGCTCAATAAGAATACATCTTTCACATGTGAACAAGAAATCCGACTCCAAATTCTCTTCTATTCTGATGCCATGTGTAGTAGAGGGTGTAACCATTAGTGGAAGTATGGACTGCACTACCAAACCATCTAAGCGCAATTGTAGTGCAAGCGTTCCAGGTTTCAATGTTTATAGCGTTATCCGTTTACATTTTCCAACGTCTTTGTTGTAATGAATCCGATAAATTAATCCGTGGTCTTTATATAGGGTTCATAACTTGATGGTTTTTGTGAAAGTAGATATAGTTGGCCCATCGCTCAATACACGTTTAGCGTGTTGGGTTATTTACTGGTGAGGCATCTTAGAGTCACCCAGTCATATCTTCATCATATTTTTACAGCGAGTATAGTTTGCTATAACAAACGCTCGGTGCAGCCGTCCCTAACCAGGATAACAGACGCTGATTTGGTATTGGTTTTATGGCGCCAATGACTCTTCGTAGCATGTAGTGTCAATGACTATAAACAGGATTTTCCCTACTCGCCTCCGCTAGACCACTTAATTCATTTAGCGTTGCCCAGGAGGCATCTCGGGGAGGTATGAATCTAGTAATTTGACCACAAAAGGAGTAATCAAACGCCACTTTAAAAATTTTGGCAGGTTTATGGTTGCGTTCGTTTGTTCGGTCATTTGTTCGTCAATCATCTCTTGTAGAAAAATCCAAAAGAAAAAAAAAATCACTTTTTTGAGCAATATAATTGGCGGGAAAAATTGTCAGAACAAACGAACGAACGCATTCAAAAAGGCGACATAATGTATTGAAAAGTGAATAAAATGTTGATTCAAACTTAGGCATCTATCGAAAATTTAGTTGTTTTTTTGCAAATTGACTTTGTGATTTTTTAATCGTCATAGCGAACGCCAAACGGACGGGGAACTGAATGCACTTGTATTCGAACGGAATGTCAGTTGGAATCAGGGGAATTCTGGGAATTAGAACATCCTCTCCTTTGAATTTACCCTTGATGATCGTCGCTTGAATCACGTGATTCATCAGTTCCTTCACAGCTAATCGCGTTCCGTTACAAAATATCGGATGGTTCAGATTGCGCAACATGATCATCACAGATCCGACCTAGATCATCAAGTTATGCGGTGGTATTCCCGACAAATCAAGAGTATTCAAAAACTCGGTCGGATAGTTATTTGCCTCGTCTTGATTGGTCACACAGTCGACGGATTTGTAACAATGCATTTCCCCACAGATTTGGTTTTGAATCAAGTAATTCAGACATGTCTTCCTTGTTCTTCGCTTCCAAAATCGCACGTTTGCTGAGCCAATCGTGATCCATATAATTTCGTCCGTAAACGCTTTCGTGATAAGCTCTTCCTTCGACGTCGTGAACATGCAAAAATTCGAGGGAAACCAAATCAATCCGGTCGAAACATCAACACGAATTTGACAAAGCGCCAACAGTTGTTTGGAAAAATCGAGTCGTTCTGTAACGTGACTTTCATGTTCGTGGTCAACTGCTAGTTCCTCACATAGCGTCACAGACTTGACGATTTCAGTCATGCGTTGAGTTCATCTGCAGTTCTCGATCTCGGAATGGCAAGTAGCGTTTGACGAAAATCGGCGGCCAGCAGAATCATCGCTCACCAAAACGTCTTAAGTCACTTCGTAAATCCTTCATCGTTCGATTGAATGCTTCTAATAAACGTTGATGTGCCTTTGAGCACTCGTCCCTGATTATGATTTTGCATTCTTGCAATACCTTGGCCATCGCCGAGTTCTTGGCAATTAAGCACACTGCTTGTCAATCGTGTAGATATTCATTGGCAACTTCAAAGCAGGTTGTGTCGTCCGACTACCGTCCAGCAATGTGGCTGCAATTCCCGATGATGTAACAGCTAACGTTATTTGAGATCTCGAGCGAATTGTGGCCAAAAGCAATGAAATCAGAAAGGTTTTGCCTGTTCCACCAGAAGCATCGAGGAAGAATATTCCGCCGTTTCCTTCGTCAACTGCTTTCATAAATGCGTCGTACACGTTCCTTTGCTCTGCATTCAAAAACGGAACATTCGTTCGTACTATTTGGCTCATTGAATTTCGATCGTACAATGGCTCTCGTTGCAATTCACGATTAAACCGTCGTGTATCGAACGAATTGGTGCTGGCATACACAATTTCGACCAATATAGCTGCCGCACATAAGCACGCTTATGTCTTCGATCATGATCATAGCTTCGTTGAGTATCTCGTCGTTCATTTCAAGCTCATAATTGGATGTAGCAGTGCGAACTTGATGCAAAATGTCGTCAGCCATCTCGTCTTTGTATTTCTTCTACAATTCCAATGCGTTCGATGGATCGACACATGGCATCAGCGAATGTTGAGTCCCAATGTCAGTTCAGTGTTTTTAGCAAATTCAGACGTTGGCAAGCCTCTCGAATAGTTGCGCACAACACACCATCTATAGTACGAAGCGATTAGAACGAAGTAGAACCACAAACATGGAACAAAAGCAAACGAAGATAGAAGAATTCGTCTTGTCATGGATGAACGATGTGTACACGGCAAAGCGCATCAGTCGAATACACATCGACGTATTCTGCAACAGGTTGACCTTTTATTCGTCGTTGAAACTTCTTCGTCGAATGGTTTCAAGTATAATAGCGTGACATTTTCCAGTAAAGCAATATTCGTGCGAACGGATCACTTTGGCAATGTTCGAAGAAATTCGTGACTGTTGTAGTTGGTGATCGGTGTGCTCGTTGTACTGCATTAGCTTCCGTGAAATAGACACGCTTTCCATTCTCCAATGCCGAATACAGCCAGGTCACTACCTAGCCGCTGGGAAAATGGTAAATTGGCCAACTTTGGTTGCATCTCCTTCGAGGATAATAAGTATAAAAATGCATGGAATTGACCTTTTTATTCGTTTCTTCACCTGAAAGTACAATTGACAGCCCAATAATTAACCGGTCAGCGGATTGACCATCTTTATCTGGAAGTGGTAGCCATCCTCTCCTTGACAAAACATCGATGGATATTGAAGTGCATCATAAGATCGATGTTTTTCGTACACGCGCTGCACTGGTCCGACCTCGCGCCGTTTTATCAAAATATCACGCGAATCCAATTTCCACCAACGATCACAACCGCGACTTTGTCGATAGTGGGAGCATTATACTGACGTACATGGCCTCCGGTTGGATTTTTGTCTGCTCTGGTGATTATTTGGTGATCATCGCAAGTCATTGTCTCCAAAGTAGTTTTAAACAAACGAACAAGCACATTGTTCTCGTTTTGACGCATTGAAACACGCAATACGATATCTATTCGGAATTTCCAACGAAATAAATTTGAAAGAACTTATAATAAAATAAATTTCTGGAAAAAATTATCGAAATCGTAAAAATCACACCGAACTTCATATGATTGTAATAATGGTACCGTTTATAGATGCAATGCACAAATTTCAAAGACCATAAAACAAATTCCTATACAAAACACAATTTACGATTTTCCGATTTTTTTTTTTGATTTTTCGGTTTTCCTTTGAGTTTTGGCGAATTTTCTTCGATTTTCCAATTTGTTCGAGTTTCCGGATTTTACTTTGGGTTTTTCCTAGTTTTCTTTTTGGCTCCTTTTGTTTTTTTCCTAAGCCGCCACTGTATCGGATCCCGAGATGCACCCATTAGTGAAAGGACCGTGCGTCGACGAATCAAGGAATCAAATTTGACTTTAATCTTAAAACCGTGTTTGGTGCATTCAGTCACAGTGCCCCAATCGATTATAGAAAGAAAATAAATTATTATTTACAGTTAATTTGTATTGAAACAACATTACTATGAAAGTCATACATTGTTACTTTAGCGTTTTGGAAATAAGACATATTCTCTTGATTGTTGTAGTATTTGGTAAACACTTGTAAAGGAAATTTCTAGCATAACCGTGCTATGGGGCATACAGTGCCCCTAATTTTTTCCCATATATTTTGCACTATTTTCTCTGAAAACGGTACTAAACCAAAAAATAAATTTGTTTTTTCCATCGTTTATAACGGATTTCGATATTCATATATAAAAATTTGTACATTATTCAGTATTTAGTTTTGTAGTTTATTTTATATGATAGTTTACATGGTTGATTTTGTAAGTAAATTAAACGAGTAGTGCCGTAAAATGGAAAACCAAAACAGTATCAATGAGATTATAAAATTATTGAACCTGCAAATGAGAAGAAAACTTTCTGCAGAGAAAGAAGAAGAACTAACCAATTTATTGGCCGTTGATGAAAACGTTAGTAACGGCCGAGAGAATATCGGCGACACTGCAGTAAGCGATAGTGATTCTGATAGTAACGATGAAGATTTTGGCCAAGTAAATGGTGATTCGGATATGGTTGATCCAGCAACGGTAGGACATTCCCTTATAGGCCCACGAATCCTGGATTTAGCCGAAGGTTTACAAGAGGCAGCGCGCAATGAGGAGGAAGTAGTGGTAGCGGACAATAATTTGACATCGGCTCAGATGTTTGGACCAATAAAAAGGTATGTGGCACAAAACAAAAATAATCCTCATGTGTGGTGGGCATTACCAAGTGAATCTGAAGAGCAGCGTACTACTGCAGCAGAACAGAAACGCAAGCAACACAGCCTTCCAATTGTAAAGCAAACGTTCGGTTCGAAAGCTAATACATTTAAATGCTTACTAACACCAAATATTATTTCGAACGTGGTGATTGAAACAAATCGCAAGGCGTTCTACCAATCATGTACCACTCCGAACGCA
The DNA here is from genome assembly GCA_947310385.1 of Nephrotoma appendiculata. Lineage (NCBI taxonomy): Eukaryota > Metazoa > Arthropoda > Insecta > Diptera > Tipulidae > Nephrotoma > Nephrotoma appendiculata. Next base: position 90,856,704 of record OX371225.1, read on the forward strand.
AGAAAGTGGCATGACACAAATGATAAAAGGTATATGCTTACATTGCTGTTCTTCTTTATGCCGGTTCTGAAAAAGCATCAACGGGTACCACCAAAAGACTTATTTCATAAAATAAATATGCCGTTCTATCGTGCTGTAATGTCGTTAGACCGATTTGAACAGCTGACTCGTTTCCTTAGATTTTATGACTCACGCACAAGACCCATGCGTCTGAAAGACGACAAATTAGCTGCATTCCGGTACGTATGGAAATTGTTCTTAGATAACTTGCAAGGATTGTATAAACCATCTTTAGTACAAACTATTGATGAACAACTAGTTGCTACTAGGGGCCGGCCGCTGCTCCTTTCGCCAATATATCCCAAGTAAACCAGGCAAATATAGATTAAAAAAATTTGGCTGGTTGACGCGTGCACCAACTGTCCATTAACTGGTAAAATTTATGTTCGAACGCAACCGTCTCAGAATCGAACTAGACACGTAACAACTGGGCCTGGTCTTGCGTTTGTCGGATAATTATTTGAATGGCGGATATAATATAACAATGGGATATTTTTTCACGTCCATTCAGCTAGCCGAGGAACTTTTTTAAAAAAATACTACTATTTTACAGTTTCACTATAGTGGAAACAGTAAGATCAAACAAACCGGAACTGCCACATGATTTTGCAACGCAGATGTAGCAAAAAAACGACCCATTTAGCTCAATATTTTGCTTTTCAGGCCCAACTTGCCTTGTTAGCTACACAAGTAACACAAAAAAGAATGTATTACTGCTATCAACGGCGCATGTCACACGAGAAATTGATGAAACCAAACGTAAACCTAAACTAATTCTGGACTATTACAAAAATAAAGGCGGCATCGATACATTCGATAAGATGGTGAAATCAGCTGCTTTAGCAGCATATCGTTTATTTAATTTGACAAATCCGTCATGGTCTTAGACTAGATCGAGTAGACGAAAGATTTTCCTTAAGGCCTTAGCGGTGGTACTTGCTAATTGCCATATTAAAAATTGTATAGAACAAGGTAACCTTAAAGATTCTGCAATGACAGCCATAAGATTGTGTGGTTATACTCTCGGAACGTTAAATATTTCTCCACCAATTCAAGAAAATAATAAAACATCAAAACGGTGTGAAGATTGTAAAGTAAATCGCAAAGGCACGAAGGGAAATACAAAAGAACTGCAGTGTGGGATGTTTGCATCAAGCTGACCTGTTCACAACATTATATTCGGGTTTGCCAAGATGCTATTAGGCAAATGCAGAGGCAGTAGCCATCGACGAGGAAGTAGAAGAACTAATCAGTGTGGTGCCTCATCAACGTCATCTGATTTACCTCCGACCAAACGGCAAAGAACACATTCTCCAGTATAATAATTTTTGTAACTTTTTAAATTAGATCGTAATTATTATAGTTTTTTTAATTTTTATTTTAAATAATTTATTTTGGAGTCTTTAATTAATATAATTTGCAATGAATTTACACATTTGAATGAGTTCCTAATGGAAATAGTATGAAATACATATAGGGGTACTGAATGCCCCCAAACACGGTCATATGCTTTTTTGAATGTTCACGGATCTAAGGTCTTCTTACCAGCCTTATGTCTAGAGTTATTTACAGCACATCGTACAGCTCGTTTAACATTTGCTCTCAAACATGAAAACTGGGCAATGAATGGGCCAATGTTTTGTTCTCCGACGAATCTAGATTTTGCCTTGGATCATCAGACCGTCGGATGACAGTTTGTCGTCGGATGAGAGTTTGTCGTCGGCCACGTGAGCGTTGGTTTGGTATATATATATATATATATATATATATATATATATATATATATATATATATATATATTTGGTATATATATATATATATATATTTCGTTGAGAATTCCCCTTATAAATGAAGCAGAAAGAATTATGCGTTTTTTAGTCCATAAGTATATATAGATTAGCTAGCCTATAATTTTCCACAAGTTCTTGCTGGATATGTTGTGCTAACTTGAGAGAGTTAGATATTCTGTTCATGTAAACGCTTAAGCGCTCTTAAATCGAACATCTGCATTTTTATTGGATGAAAAGGAACTATTTTACGGTTTAACATTTGACATTTAACTCTAAATATTCTTACCAAAAATAACAATTAATTTACTATATTGAAATAAATATAAAAATTTCATACAAAATTTGTGTCCTACGAGTGTACACATAATGACAATTATATTTTTAGGATGTATGTACATAATATAAATGTACTTTTATATATAAAAACTAGTTTCTACATGTTTGCATGTTATTCACACATCTACGAGCACAGTACTAATAACATATCGATTTTCCACAGTAAATCGTGTGCAACAAGTGTTTTAAATTACTTTAAAATTAAAAATACATAAATGCATATGTATACTCGTAATTTCAATGCTGTCTTTTTAATTCAATATTATTTTATTGTCATGCATATCAATATTTTATTATTAGTTATTTATTTGATTAGGTATTTAGGTATTTTAAAAATATTAAATGAAATTTGTATGAAACGTCTTTACATATTATATTATAATCATGTACTACTACTGCACATATGTACATAACATGTATATCGGCATTTGACACTAACACGGATTTGTATATAATGTCGAATACCTATATCGCTTTTAATTGGTTAAGCTTAATAATGCTGTGCTCCGTGTGTGATCAACAATAAAACTAATGAATTAATTAATTTTGTTTCAGTTTTGAAATAACTCTATTTTTAAATTTCAAATATAGATTTATCTTATCAATTGGTCAAGAATTAGTGAAAATATTAGTTTAATTTTCCCAAATTAAGGGTATTTTAACCCTTCTTCCCGTAAATATTTATTTTCATTTTCTACTCGTATATACGGTATGAAATCTTTTGTTTATTGCTAAAATGGTTAAGGAATTAGTGTCGACGATATTCTTTCTCACATTCATATTGGAATCAGTTAATCCTTTCAATGCTATATATTTGAAAATCTAAACTTTTATTTTGACTTTTTAAATCTTTTAATTTTAAAATGGAAATCTTATAGATATATATATATATATATTCAGACTATATTGAAATGTAATTAAGTTAATTTATCTCAAATTAATTAAATACTGTATATGTGAATCGGTATTATTTGGGGATAAAACAATCTAGTGTGATAGTGTTGTCATTTTAGTATTTAAACTAATTTGAAAAATAAGGATTAGTTGATTGTTGTTTAAAGATCTTCATTTTCGTAACATTCTAGTGTTAAGGTCTAGAATATTCACATATAAATAAATCAACTATAATAATTCCAAAGTCCTGAACTTGTATCCCGATCATTCAAAAATGTTATAGGGTTTCCGTTTGAATGTCGTAGCTCGTGGTTAGGATGTTACAGAAATATACTTTTTTTATAGAGATGAAACAACCATAAGTCAGAAGAGTGAACCAATGTCTGTGATTGTTTGTAGCTTGTTTGATTTTATTGAATTTAAATTGGTAAATTCAATTATCTGTAATTTTTATTTTAAACTGTAAATAAATAAATGGAAAATAGCTACGTGCATCGATAAATATAACAACCGAACTTCATCCAGTGGTACTTTCGCCACCAATTAGCTTACGCATCTTGTTGTTATAATCGAATCGCTGTAACTACCCTGCTTTTTAACATTTGATCTATTTTTGTGTATTGCACATTTGATCTATTTTTTTATCAATGTGCCTGCGTGATTGCCTCTGGTCATTAAATGTCTCTTCTATATCCAGAAAGTTATCATGGGGTATTCTTTATGTTGTGCGGAGAATTATTGTGAGCTTCTAAATCTTTTTCTAAAATATTGGTAAAGAGGAGGCTAAACTTATAGTTCTAAGGTGTTTGGGACTGCAATGAAAGATTTTTCCCGCCTTAGGTCTAAATATTATATTTACTACAGGCTATTTACTAGGGATGTGACAGAATTCTAGACTGCCCTTGAAAATAACTTCCAGCCAGGGTAAGGTTGTCATCTGTTTTTGGATATCCGCCGGTATATTGCCATTGAGTCCTGCCGACTTAAAAGGGTTAAAGCTATAACCTGGCTTACAGCAGATTCGGGGCTACCTTTATAGTGAGTTTCCCGTAGAAACTTCGATGTTTCTGTACTAGTTACGGTCCGAGAACCATCAGGTCGCTGGAGAAAAGTTACAGTGGTCGGTGGGACTTAGAGATAGTAAGTACTTTATGCAGCCTGGATGTGTCAGAGGACTCGTGTATTTTACTATAGTGCCTCAAGGCATTTGTTTAATTTCAGAATTTGTATTTGTATGTTTTGATAACTTCCATGCAGCAGTCCCTGTCCTTAACAGCTTTAGTTTTCTTGGCTCTACTAAAGAGCCTCCTGCATTTTGTACAGGTGTTTTGAAGTCCTTTCGAGCACCACTATGGTCGAGGTTTACCCAGAGGTCTACTAGGCGGAAACGCACCTAATATGGATTTAATAAAGGCGTCGGATAGCTGGTCCAATAAGACATCAAGCTCTTATGTTGAATCGCAGGGGGTTTGGAGTCGATACCGGAAATGAATAACTTAGAGTAGTTCAATCGGTTTTCCTTCTGTTTCTATATCTAGGTTTTTGATGGGTTTTATTTCCAGTTCAAATAGGAGAAAACAATGATCAGAAAATGAATGATCCTCCGACATCATCCAATTTACTAAACATCCATAATGGTATCAGACAAGAGTAATCTTGTCTGTTTTTAGTCATATACGTTGGGTCTCAGCCAATATTGGATATACATAGGTTAGTAGTATACTAAAAATAAAATCAAGGAGTAACTCACCTGGTTCATTTGTGTCAGTGCCTCCCCAAATTTTGTGATGTGAATTTTCTTCTCTTCTCAGGATGGCACCAACATTATGTTTTTGATCGTCCTTTAATGTACTTTTTAAAATGACAGGTGGGATATATTTCCCATCTTGTGGAAGGTAACCTGATATTAGCCAGTGTTTGAGAATGAGCGCAGCCGCAGCTGCCTTGGAGTGATGGAGGTTAATCGCAGGAACCTCAACATTAGGTTTGCTCCTTTATTTCAACCTCCACCAAAGTAATCCTATTGAAGTGGACGTCTTCGTGTCTGTAAGAGTGTTTCTACATCCGTACCAATTTTCATGATGTTCAGGTTGTCAGTCAGGGCCTTTACTAGTATCGGCATCCCTTAAGATGTCACCCTCATCTTTTTTATAAATCACGAGTATGACTGCGCTGAAATCATAGTTAATTAAACTGATAATTCTCACCAGCTCACAACTCTCTATTTAATATGATAATATCTGACCTGGAATAAACCTTTAGTTTTTCCGACTTGCACATTCTCCAGTCGGCGGTTCAGGATTGGTAATTCGTAGCATTTACAGAATTTCTTTCGGGCCGGTGGGTTTCGCTGGGATCCAACCTCCCGCTCTAGGTTTGCGGGGATATCCTCTCTGGCCACTACTTCTAGTCTAGCACCAGACCAAACTTCACTTAGGCTCTCTACCGGTTGATATATATATATATATATATATATATATATATATATATATAGATATATATATATATATATATATATATATATATATATATATATATATATATATATAGATATATATATATATATATATATATATATATATATATATATATATATATATATATATATATATATATCGATCTTTGTGGGTTCTGTTAATGACAGCCTCTGAGTGCTCCTTTAACACCTCATTGAAAGGGCTATTAACAGTTTCCTACATTTTATTAATCTTTGCATGCTTCAGCAATTCCTTCTTCTATCTCTGCGTTCTTGGCAGAAAGCCTTCAGACGAAACCCCTGGTTTATTTCAGTAATCTGTTAGCCCATGAGAGTTTCCATATCTCTGTTTGTTCTCTCCGGCAACATAATTTTAATGAGTTTTGCTAGAGCTGTTCAGGGTCTTTTCCTGATTTTGTAAGTTGATATGAGGGGAACATACTTGCTTGTGCTCATGTTTATTCGGTACGTCTTAAGTGTCAAACCAAATGGCCAAAGTCCTATGATTTTTTCGTGCTAATGATCAAAGTTCCACGTTGGTTACCTATACCTTGGTAACCAGCGTCTATATAGTCCTACTAGCATTATTTTCCAGGAAAAAGCGCCAGTAGGGTTTGCAAAAAACTAAATATTCGATTAACAATTTTATTTTCATATGCAATTGTGGTATTCTTCGACGAGTACGTTAAGTTGGCGTCAGATTGTAAAATTGTTCCACTTTGTGTAGATAGGAAAGAAGAGTAATTAAACGCATGTGCTGATTTCAATGCTAAGTGCTGTTTATGTTCCTATAATTTTTATATAAAAACATAAACACTCCTTCCACGTTTAAAATATTACATTCTTCTTTGTTGAGTTCCTTTACAATCAATTCTAAGGTTTTAAAAGTTGAATTATACTATAGAAAGTACATTAAAATTTTCTTCTGTGTATTTTAATTTTTCCTTCATTTCAAAATCTTCCACCGCTTCCACAGCGTTTTCATGGTATCAGCTTCAAAAACCGTTCAATCATTGGAATTAGAGAATTCCACCTCGTTTGACAGTCTAAAATTAGTTGTAATTCTTTAAATTCTTGTTGAAAGACGTATTTTTGAAGAACATTGTTCCGTACGGATGATCTTTTGAAAAAGTTTAGGATGCTTCGAGTTTCGAACAGTATTTTATTTATGTCCGCTCGAAAATTTTAATTATCTTCTAAACAATTTTCATCTATAAAAGGTATGTTACTGTCCAAAGAAGAAAAAATACTTTTATATTCATTGGGATCGTCATCTATTTCACTTTAAACATCATTTTCTGCATCATCATTGCTGTTCTGGTCTGCTTCATTATGATGTACATAAATACTTGACTGGTCTGTTATTGATTTGTAGACCACATCCAAAACCGCGTGGTGGATGGCATGATTATAACAAAGTTGACTTTGCAGTTGGTGTAAGCTGTCCATATTTCTTCATAACGACGGCACCATCATGTGTTGATCCTACAATATCGTCATACATGTTTAGTATAAAATTGTTTAACTTTTGTTTTACTAATGATTGTGTATTAGTGGGATCACAAAAACCTTCAATTTGTACTAATCCTTTTTTTTATGAGCAATTTTTTCCATGCAGTGTAACGTTTAAGTAGCGCCTCACATTTATGTCGGTCCACTCATCAACAGTTATGCTAAATTTCTTTCCTGTAGTCTTCTGGTTAATCAATCTCTGTTTTAGTTCAAATTCAAGAAAAAAATTTAAAATTTGTTTCATAACCGTTGTCTCGCTGTCTGGCATTTCGTATCTACGTTTCTCAATAAATTCTCTTATAACCCTTGATCTGTTTTTTCACAAATCGAGAAACCATCCTTTACTGCACACTGTGCGGGCAACTCGCCCAATGCTTGTCTTTTAACGAAATTCAAAATAGATTTTTGTTCAAATTTAGCATACTTGCTTGTTGATGACGTATCACCTAAAAAAAAAATAAAAAAACCAACTTCTCTATACGAAAATCAAAGCCTACTTAACCTTCTACAACCTATTAAAATTCATATGGGGTGAAGTCGGAAAAGTGAATAAAAAAAAGTAAATACTTTTTTCAACTAAATACTACCGAGTTAGTGAATAAAACTTACTAGCAAAGTTTAAAGCAAGTACTTACTAGTTTCATCAAAAATTTCCCAGCATTTACTTAAATTTATGTGAATAAAGACTAACTTTTACTTGTTCATAACATTTCAACACTTGAAAAATACAAGTAAAGTAGAAAGCAACTTTTAATTGTAAAAAATGAGTTATTTTTTAAGAGTTAAAATCAATTTAAGGAAAAAAAAAATTATCGTCCGCGTAAAGATAATTGTTTAGGTTTAGACAATTATAAAAGTATTTATCGGTTTACAAATGAAAATGTTCAAAAGTTATGTGATATATTTTTAAATCGAGATAAAAATGAAACGCGAGGTGGTAAAATAAATAAAAAACAAAAAATGGAAATATTTTGACGCTGCTTGAGTGCTCCGGGTTTTCAAGAAGGAATAGAAGAAGAGGAGGGGTGCATGATAAAGTGCTAGATAAAGTGATTGAAAAATCACATGAATTTATAGTATTCCCCAAAACTGATAGAGAAATGATTACTGCAAAAGATTTTTGATTGAAAACGTTTAAGATACCAAACGTTATTGGGGCACTCGATTGCACGCACGTTAAGATTTTGAAGCCATGCGCTTGCTGATGAATATGTAAACAGGAAAGGTTTTTTTAGTCAACTTACAAGCTAGGAGTCCATAGTGGATGTTCGTTGGCCTGGCTCGGTGTAAGATAGCAGAATTTGGACACTGTCGGAAGTTTATAGTTTTAAGAAAACAAACACAAACTACATGCTACTAGCAGATAAGGGATACGGGATATCACCATGGCTTCTAACACCATCTAAAGCTCCTGATGCCGGAATAAATGAGAATTTTAATAAACTTCACTCTAAAGAACGAATTGTAATAGAAAGATGTTTTGGACAATTAAAACGATGATTTTCAATTTTAGAGTACCAAGTTCGTACAGAATGAACAGTATTGCATAATTTAGACAAAATATTGAACGATTCAAATGATTGGTTCACTGATACCAATTATCCAGATCACGATAACAATTTATGTATAAATACCAAAACTGATGATTCGACCATTCTTTTGAGGGGGAAACAGAACAGAGAAAACATAAAAAGTATTTACTAGATAACAATATAAAAAACGTACATTTCATTTTATAATTAAAGTTTTTCATAATTTAAAAAATAAAAATTTTAATTAACAAAATATCACAATTTCATATTCAGTCTAAAGATTACTAAACCAAAGATTAATAGCAACATATAAATCAATTATGCCCATTATCGATTCCTTCAGTTACATTATGTCCTTCTACATATTCGTAAAGAAATACGGGGCTCTTTGGGCGTTCATATTGCATTTTTAAGTGCTCGATTTCTAATTTATATTTTTCATGCTGAAGCTTTAACACCTGTAATTGTTTCAAAAGCACTAGCCTTGCCAATTTCTCGTCCGCTAGATTTATGGTCAATCAGTCTCATCTGGCAAATCATTCGAAATTTTGTTTCGTTTAACCTTCTTGGCAGGGGTCAAATTTTCGTCCATTTGGTTTCCGTTTGATAATTCATTTTATTATCGAATGTTAGTTGTTGTTGATGTTGAGGCATTCCTATTGAAAGTACACGTGAAATATAAAATAAAATTATTATACATCAACTTTAACGGGCACACAACATTAATATATATTATGTAGTCATTATACTTATAAACGCACATCACAACCAACCTTCCGTTGGTTTGTACGTCGGATTTGAATCATAATGCAACAACTCCAAGAACTTCGATTTCCATTTTTTCAGAATACTTTTTCTGTTTCTCGTTTCCTTTATGTCAGCTTTTTTTAATATCCGTTTTAAGATTGTTTAACTTTTTTTTCAGTTGGTCACCCGTTAATTTAATCATTGTTTTCCTATAATAATCATCGATCATTTTCCCCATTGCCTCTTCCTTTTCCTTTTTTATGTTTGGAAGTTGTGATTTGCTTAGCAAAATTTGATAATTTTTTAATATGGCTACAAACTCCATTTGGACGCATTTCTCTTCTACATTTTTCACTGCATCAGTATCCATATTTACACATAAACAAATTGTTATCAATTTATTTATAATATTTAGAAATAAATCAAATTAAATTTATTTTTGAACATCACTTCAATCACACAATATTTTTGAGATAGAATTTTTCAAATAATACTAGAATATTTTTAAGTATTAAAATGTCAAAAAAGTAAATACTTTGAACATTTTCCAGTTCATACTTTAAAGTAAAAGTAAAATGTTATTCACACAAATCTGATCTTTTACTTTTACTTAAAAGTAGAGACTTTGAAGTAAAAATTTTTTTTTATTCACTTCGCCCAGTGGCAACTATTAATTTTCTATAATCTTCCTGATGTCGTATAGTTTCATAATTTAAATTTAAAATTTTAGTGTTCTAAAGAAATTCTCACAGTTCAGTCGTCGAGGCCATGGGCGTACGCAGGGGGGGGGGGGGTTACTGGGGGGTTTAACCCCCCATGATCCAACAATAGAAAAAATTAAATTAATAAATGTATCAAGTTATTAAACATATAAAGAAATTTTCCAATATAGATGTATATATGTATATATTAAATATTTATAATGAACAAAATTTTTCATCGGAGCACGAAAAATCTGCAAAAATCCTTTTGGAAAAATATAAAAGTATTACGAACTGCAGCATAGTTGAGGGCATTGGTGAACTGAAGCTATGGTGGCGCCATGCTATAAATTCTTCGAATACACCAAAAAATGCTCATATTGCATTTTTATCATGCGACGAATCAATTTTCTCAACTGTTCGAAAATTACTTCAAGTATTTGTAACACTACCGGTTACAACATCAAACAGTGAATGATCTTTTTCAACAATGAGACGACCCAAAACGTATTTACGCAACACAACGAATGAAGATATGCTAAATGGATTAGCGTTACTTAATATTCATCGTAATGTCGCGGTTTCTGTTGATGCAGTTCTAGATGAACTAGCAAAAAGTTCACGTTAATTAGAAATTCGCTTGTAGTAGGTAATTATGAAAAGAAAAAATGTTTTTATAGTGAAATAAAATAAAATATAATATATATTAGGTAGTTCTATTACGTGAAAAAAAAAATATATAAAATATGTTTTTTGCAACCCCTTCCATTGCTTCATCCTGCGTACGCGCCTGGTCGAGGCAATGGTACTCCTAAATCTTGAAAAGTAAAAATATTGATTATTCTCCAAGTTTCATCGGCAACATAAGGATAATACAAAGGAAAGCTGTCATAGTATTTTTATGAATTTATTACAATTTGACAATTAACTTCTGAAATTTAAAGAATGTAAAAAATTTCAGAACAATCCCCTGACGCTGCTACCCTAACGCCTTCAATAATTGAAATGTTGATTTTTCACAACGATAAATATTCTTATAAATTAAAATAACAGAACAGTTTTCAGCATTCATCCATGTGGATAACCAACATTTTTACTTTTCAAAGTCCATAAAACTTGTAGATTCAAAGGATTGTCTTGAAAATACACTTATTGTGTAAATATTCTAATTTTAAACTACTTCATCAGTAAAACCTCGCTTAACGAGCATAATTCGTTCCAGAATCTTTCTCGTAAAGCGAAACACTCGTTAAGCGAAACAAAATTTCCTATATAAATTAATGTAAAATACGATAATGCATTCCATGCTGAAAAAATAGTCAACAAATGTTGTGTACATACTATTTTGTTTATTCAAAGAAAATTACATTATATACATATATGTACACATTGTTAAGCAGCGTGAATCATCTTCATCTTTTCATCAACCTGGAATACGAATTCGATTTACAGAAAACAAAAAGCATTATCATTGAAAAAACTTGTAGCGCGCGTACTCACTGCCTGATTAGGGTGATGCTTCTCAATGAACGAAGCAACCAATTCCCATGCTTTCAGCATTTTTTGTATTGCGCCAGAAGATTGTTGTTTTGTTGTTACCTCCTCCTCCGTATCTGGCAAACTCTCCATCACTTCTTGCTGTGAAACACAATGCAACTCCATAAGCTCTTCGGTGGTCAGGTCTTGGCTGTGCTCTTCCACAAGCTCATCGTAATCATTGCTATCCACCTCCAGTCCCATTATAGTGGCCAAAGAGACAATTTCGTTGACAACAGGATCCACACGTACTGTCTCAAACTTCTCAAAGTTACATTCGGCAACACACTCTGGCCAAAGCTTCTTCCAAGTAGAAGTGAGGGTTCTCTTGGTAACTGCTTCCCACGCCGATTCGATCATCTTGAGGCAGGCAACGATGTGGAAGTGGTCTTTCCAAAACTCTCTTTGAGTGAGATTGGTCTCTTCAGTCACTTTAAAACATTGCTCGAAGAGTGCCTTAGTATATAGATTCTTAAAGTTACAAATAACCTGCTGGTCTATAGGCTGGAATAACGCAGTGGTGTTGGGAGGCAGAAACTCAATCTTGATGAATTTAAATTCTTCAGGGAGGTTATCTTGTACGCCTGGAGGATGAGCAGGAGCGTCGTCCATTACAAGCAAGACATGGAGTGAGAAATTCAACTCAAATAAATATTTATTCACAGAAGGACCAAACACATCATTGATCCATTCAGTAAAAAGGTCACGTGTCACCCAAGCCTTTTTGTTGGACCTCCACATCACATTTAGTCTGTTTTTCTCGACTCGACACTGCTTGAAGGCTCGTAGAGTTTCTGAATGGTAGACTAGCAGCGGCTTAATTTTTAAATCACCGCTCGCGTTGGCACAAAATAGCAGCGTGAGACGGTCTTTTATTGGCTTGTGTCCGGGCAATACATTCTCCTCTGCTGTTATATAGGTTTGCTTTGGCATCTTTTTCCAAAAAAGACCAGCCTCGTCATAATTAAAAACTTTTGCGGTTAGAAACCCTCAGAATCTATGAGCTTCTTGAAGTCGCGGATGAATTTCTCCGCTGCCTTTGTGTCAGAGCATGTTGCTTCACCATGTCTCACAACGCTATGAATGCCGGTTCTTTTATTAAATTTCTCGAACCGCCCAAGGCTAGCCTTATACACTTCTTCTTCGGCCGTTGATGTTCCTGGCTTCTGCTTTACGAGGTGAGGGAAAATCATTTTCGCCTTCTCACAAATGATGTTCTCGTTAATTGTGTCGCCTTGGAATTGCTTTTCGTTTATCCATATGAGAAGCAACCTTTCAACATCGTCGAGAACACGTAACCATTGCGTAGATATTCTCGTAACTCCCTTTGAAGCATCGATCTCCAAAATCTTGTCCTTGTTCTTGAGGATAGTACAAATCGTTGATGTAGACCGATTGTATGTGCGTGCTAGATCAGCTACGCTTCCACCACGTTCTCGGTTTTCAATGATTTTACGTTTCATTTCCATAGTTATTGTAATTCTCTTATGGCTGTCTCCTTGTAGTTTTTTCGGCGGTGGCATTTTTGCCAAAAAAATCACAAATATGTATGTTGTAATTATTAAACTATTCACAAAAAAAAAATCAAATATAATATGTATGTCTAAACACAACGAGTAGTAAACACAGAATGATGCAGCAACAGAATATGCTACAATTATTTTTTTTTTTCATTTTCAATTCTCTTTCATAACCCTTTCCTGACCCGCATACACAATTGTGTATGTAAATTTCGATTACAACAAACGAAGATGTCAAACATAGAATTAGGTGGTAATTGAAGACCAGTGTACACATTTGTGTAAACCAATTAATTTTGTTTTCGTCCGAAAATTAACAGTAACTATAATAATGATAAAATAATTAATATGTTATCAGGAACAAATAAATTATATGTTATGTAATTAATTTGTTAAAAAATTATTATGCTTTTTTCAAAAGAATTCCGATTTAACTAAGATCCGTTAGAATACGGAAGACATTACAACCTGTCATTATATACATACACATTTGTGTATGGTGAACGTAAATTGTGCCAAAAAAAATTTTTTTTGAACTCGAAAGGGATAATATTTTTTACAATTCGGTACTTTTCCTCGTTATGCGAAACGTCGCTCGTTAAGCGAGTCGTTTTTTTACAATTTTTTTTTGCTCGTAATGCGAATTATGAGAGGTGCTCGTTAAGCGAGGTTCTACATTAAATATTTTGAAATAATTTATTAATTAATTCAGTTGTAAATTTCGGAAAAATAATTTAAGAAATAAATTGAAAATGACATTTTTTTTAAATTCTGATTTTCTCCTGATGATAGGCAAGAGTAGCAAGTTGTAAAAGCGATCTCGACTATAAAAATTGTTTTGTTCCGCTCTTTACCTTGTTTTTATTGAAAACATAAATTAAGTCACCTATGAGCAATCAAAAATGTAAAGGATTAATGAAACGAAGATATGCTCCGCTATTACACTTTTTAAATCTCACCGTCAATCGCTTTACGAATTTTACTCAAATGCTGTACTGTAAAACATAATGGGTATATTATTATTTGCTACGGTTTACCTTCGTGCACTTAAAAAATGTGTTCTACTTCATCATATATTAAACGAAAAACAAAATTTCAACGCATATTTAAACTAATATATTCAGCACATAAAAATGTAAGCATGAAAATTACTTAAAAAAATATATCACTTCTGTTCTAGTAAAATCCAAGTATTTTTTTTTTAAATTATTATAAACAAAATTTGTAATAAAAATTATAATTAATTCTGACACTTTCGTTTTAGAATACAATAAACTTTCCATTACTTTTATAATATAAACAACATTAGGCAGTAGAATAACCACAAAATATGTGTATAATTTTTATTCAAATTAACAATTATTTGGGTTAGTCCACGCCATAGCAAAGCATAGAATCGTATAAATTTTAAAGACTAGAATTAGAAAATTATTGTAATTTTTTTCAAGAAACATGGAGTGTGGTAAATGCAATTAAATGAATTAAAATAATAATTAATACTTTATGAGGTGAATTAAATTAACTTAAAAGCTGTCATTGCGTGATACAAATTAATTTAAAACTATATTAAATAATTATTTTATATTGAAAATATTTTAAGTCCTTTGAAAGATTTTTTCTTTTCAAAATTACAATACATAAAATGTTTTTGTTTGTTTTATTTATTTTCATCAAGCTAAAGTTATCTACATATTACATTTATAGTATATGTATATACTCGTATATACATCCCAGAATTGTGCTGTATTGTGAAATAGATAATCTTGTGTATTTGGTTCTCACTTTTTTTATTATATCAAACATATTAAATTTTTGCAAAAAAAAATCATCAAACATATTTTTTTACCATTGAACTACATTTTCAATCAAACGCTGCGTATCAACCCTTAATGTATGAATTACAAGCATAAGTAGAAATTTCGTAAATTTTACTTACAATTTAATATAAACTAACACTAAATTTACCAGGCAAAATATAATTAAGACATTTACTATTTAGTGAAAACAAAGACGTTCAGTGCTGGGCATAGTAAATTTTTAATTTATTACTATAAATCGTCTTACATTCTCCTAAAGGGTAATTATATCTTTCTTATGCAAACCACGTTGAATAAATAAAGTAATAATTGTTTCTCTAATATGAAAAAATCAGGTTAACGTTCCTAATAAATAGATGAGGTATTTATATGATGTGAGAGAGAACTAATGCAAACACAAGATCATCTCCCCCCGCTTATGCCATTATGCCTCATCTAGCAGCTCGGGTACCTGGCTAGAATTCATGAAACCAATTACACATAATTTCGAAGCTAACAGATTATCAAACCTCAAATATGAGATGGTTAAATTCTTTATTTTTACTGGTGCCAGTAAAATAAAAATGAATAAAATAGTAGCAGAAAAAAAAAATCATTGTGTAGAACAAATTCTTTAATAAAATTAAATGTAGAATAAGTCAAATTTGTACCATCAAAAAATTTGTAAATAATATACTAAAGTGAAGTTTCCGACAAACTAAATATGACAAAAATATTTACAGTAAATTTACACTTCAAAAAAATGCAAAACGAAATAAATTTAAAAAAAAAACAAGTTCAGAATGACAATGTAATTAAGGCATAACCATGCGCCATAACCTTTCTTTGTCGAGCAGTCATAGATTTTTTAAATTATAATAGTTCGTTATAAAGAGAGAACTTATACATTTCCCATCTACCGAAAAAGCAATCATTAGTAGAGACCCTGCTAATCGCGCACCTTTGACCAGGATGTTTTACTTGAAACGGTTCCTAGCAAATTAAAGAAAAAAGCAACATTTTTACTTCATAGGATTCCGAATTAAATTTCCATTAATCCTTACTGTGTAATATCTTCACCACAAATAGTTATATACTCCCGTTGAAGGCTTAACCGGAAGAGGAGTTTTTGTTGTGTATAATTACCTTGACAGTTCAGCTCTCCAACACCGATAACATGCAAGAAATTTTTTTATTCTCTGGTCCTACATTCGCACCACGTCAATTTGGCACCGACCAGCTTATAATGGGGCCTGTTGATTTATTTGTGTTTAATATTATGAATACTGAGAGGCCACCGCCCATCACATACTATGAACGCACAAATTATAAAGAAAACTTAGTCCACTGATAATAGAGTTCAGATTTATTTCAGATGAGCTACTTTCAAAATAACTAAGAAAAAGAGTTTAATTTTGTATTTTCCCCAAACGCTGTGAACATTGGTGTTACAGGAGCTAATCTACACTCATCCTTATCTTATTTTGAAAAAATCAATAATCTATTGGCTAACATTGATTTCACTGCCATTCTAAATAAAAATAATGACAATGAAATTTAGACTGGTTGGTTTTACTCAGCAATTTTCTTGAATTTCAAACAATCAGTATTTTACACTTTCAAAACATCATATTTCCAAGTCCTCCGGGGTGCAATAGAGATCAATGAAAAAAGCGCAACCTCTAGGGTGGTTAATAGACGTTGCAAGCATTTATCTCAGGAACACTATAATAATTACATCATACAAATGCAATCAGACATTATCTAAATATATGTACGTTTTCAAGGTTCTAAGAATATTTTTTATTAAAAGTGGGTTGTTACTCAATAATCTCAGATCGCACCTTTTTAAAACATATTCCAAATTTTAGTTTTGATCTACAGAAAAACTTTTTTATTATCGTTGCACCAATAAATTTTAAAAAATTTACCGTTGGACGTTCGAAGGTGCAGCAACTTTTCTAATTTTTCAAAAACCTTAAAAAATCTTCAAACTAAAAATATCGACCATCTTTTTCATTCATTAGTTTAAAATAATTGGATTTGATTTTTTGGTATTAGCATAAAAAAAATTATCTATATGTAGTATTTTAGAAGGTTTTAATAAATTCAGAATATGTATTTAAAATTATTTTGTGACATTATTCTATTAATTTTAATTGAAAATTAAATTGTATTTAATTTTTAAAATAGAAGTTAAATATTTTATGTTATTTTGGAATCACGGAACCAGTCACGTGATCTATTTGATCCAATGGTTCACTTATCTTACCATCTGCATCTTGTTATTTTTCAGAACGTTGTACTAGTTTTTTATTTATAATAATAAAGTTGATAATGAAAAAAAGTTGTCACTTCCGGTACACATATTTCTACTCGATTTCGTAAGAAACTCCCAAATAATGAAAAAATTCAAGTATGAAGTTTTGAAAATTGATCCCATCCGGTGGATCTCCCAATTTATGGAAAATGCTTAACTATTATTTCATATTTATTTTTCGCAAAAATAATATTCTTTTAAAATATTTGCAAAAAAACGAAAAAGTCCCTATGGAAGCTGTCATTTCCAGTGGACCGATTTCAGGCAAACATCACTCCATATTTGTAGTAAAAGCTAAAAAATATTTTTTTACTTTCTTTTACTTAGTAAAATAAAGTTAATAATCATGAAAAATTTCGACCTCCAGATTTTTACAGATTTACCATTCACTATATCGCCGAAGTAAAAAAATGGGTTTTAAAAAAGCTCTGTGTGGTGGTGCGTGCATACTTGCATGGTGCCGTTTCTACTAAATGTTTTAGTTTCTCTACAGCCAAGACGAATTGACTACTGATCGGGATGAAACTTCATACTTATGCCTTTTATAAGTTATTAGATCCCAGAAGTAGATTTTGAAGGAGATCGCCAAAAAGAAACTTAATGTTTATTCATATATAAACAATATCCGCATACACACGAGCCAAACACCTTTACTACCTTCTATACTTAACAATAATTGTGCAAAAGAATAATGGACTAGATTATGGGAATCTTTTTATTTTTTTAATCATTTTTCGTAAATGCCTTGAACTTCTGAAATATTTGCAAACACCAGAAAAGCTCCAATGGATTCTGCCACGTCCGGTGAACATTTCAACACGATAAGTCAATCCATCTGGACTGTAGAAAAGCTATAGATATTAAATATGCACGAAACCACATACAAACGCACTGATATTGTTTTAAACACGTTTTTTTGACTGCATCGAAATAGTGAATGGAAAATCTGCAAAAATCTCGAGGTCAAGATTTTCGTAATAACTAATAACTGGTGTGAAGTTCCTAAAAGATTTGTTAGATTTTCTAGCAGATTTAAAATTTACGAAAGTGTGCGTTCAATTATTAGCAGTGTAAATAAACAATGAATGGAATTATTAATAAATCTAATAAAACAACTAGTCAAATTTTAGATATGTGGAGGCATTACCACTAGTATATAAAGGCAGCTGGCACACTTTCCTATCTTAATTGGTAAATGTTATTACAATTAAAAGGTCAAGGTTAGGTTACCAAGCCATTTGGAAGTTTAGTAATACGGAATAATACTATACGATTTCTTGAATGTCCTCAGACGGACCTTGATTGAAAATAAAGGTCTTGCTATTACCGAGAATCAAAAATTTGACTTAATAATTTGTAGTTCTGAGGATTCGATTTCTTCAGGCAGCAATTACAAGCCTCCATTATTCTCGTTGGTGGTAAATACCTTAACAAAATACAACAATTTTTTGTCGCCATAATAAAGTTAATTTCATAATCTCATGCCTAGTTTTATTTGTTTTTAAATTTTTTGATTTTGATTTTACAAAAAAAGTAAATCAAAATGGATTACCCATAATTTCTAAAAAATATTATGAAAACTAACTCAGAGAATTGGTTACCTATTGGTAAAGGAAAAGAAACGAAAATAGAAACGGACTTTATGACATCCCGTGTGGTTGTATGGATTAGGTAGGTTCGAATGGTTAAGAAACATGGTACAAATATACACAATGAAATTTTTAGGTTAGGTTCACCAACAAGTTTAATTTAGTAAAGAACCCTATTAAGTGGGTTAGGATCCCAGTTAATAGAGTTCTTCACTAAATTAAACTTGTAGGTGAATACTCTCTTATACTACGATTACTGTAGGTTTGAATTGAGCCCAATTAGTGTGCTGGTTCGTTAAGAAGGTACTTGAGTTAGTGAATGTCCAGATGATAGTTCGTAGCATGTTTCGATCATAACATCTTTGTTGCATAGATCCCTTTTGAGTTTTGACGTTTTAATTATGAACAATCAATAAACTGAGAATGTCGAAAAACTCAGGAAGAGTCATGTCCGGTTGGAAAATATGTAATAGCTTTATTGAGCTTCATACGGATTAACAAAGCTTTGTAATTAACGAACGTCATTATTAAAATTGACCATATCTTCTAAGTGAAGCATATATAAACTAAAAATTGGTCCAACAAATATTAGTAACACCACCAGTTGCTTATTCAAATATCCATTTTATAGTGATCACATATTTATGTAAATACAAACATGTATCGAGAAAATCTATAAAATACTAAAGAATTTTATCGTAATATGTACCTATAAGTGTGTTTGATTTTGTAGCAATCATTTGAAAATTCGTCACATACATTTTAATTCAAAATTACGTCACACATCTTTATAATTAGGGAAATGTGATAAGCAAACACTCGGTTGTTTCTTCCTGTGATTTCCCGTCATATTTATTTGTGTACAATAAATTAAAATTTTCAATCTATATGCTATTTAAAATATAATGCGGCCATGCTACGTACAATATAGATAGTCGAAGGGTAATGAAATAAAATGAAAATGAGAGGGAAAACACAACAAAAACAATAGTTCCAAAATAAAATGTGATATTTAGATGGCACCACCTTACGGACACCAAAATGTTTTTATTTTTGGAAAATTTTGTACGTGGATATGCTGATATCAATTTTGTGATTAACTCATAATATTTATTAGATTAGAATTCTTAAAGAGTTATTTTTCGATTGTTTTTTAAAATGATTATTCGACAATTAGTAATATTCCGATACAAAAAATGAACGGCAGTTTTTATCAATAAAAATGTATTACATTAGTGATGATTGCATATATACATAGTTCCAGAATGTCCGTTTTATTTAGTATTCTAAATAAAAGACACGACAAACAAATCTATCAAAATCTAGATAAAAAATTAAAGGCGGAGCGAATTCAGCGGAAAAAAGCTTTTAATGTCATTTTTTTTAGACGCAAGCGCTTTTCTATAATAGACACTCCCCAACCAAATTAAACAACTACTACTAAATTTTTAAAAATAAAAAATGCACTAAAATATCCAAAAAAATATAAATTATACTAACATTTTTTACTTGACTACAAAAAAAAATTCCTATTCTCAATTTTTTTTTGTATGTGCTTTTTCAAAATTTTCGCATATATGTAAATTTTCCCGTATTTTATTTCTTTTGCCGGCGCATTGTGTCCGCTTAATTCGAAATAAAATAAAAACAAAAATAAAAAAAACAATTTTTATTTATTATTTATTATTTTTGTTTTTTTTTTTTTTATTTCCCGATTTTTAGTCACGCTGTTTCAGCGTCGTTGTCAATACGCGTAATCGCCGTCCAACGCGCGATGCCAAAATAACGGCGTCAAATTTTTTTCCTTAATTGAAGTTTTTGTTTCTAAAAAAATTTTTTTTTTTATTTATTTAATTTTTTTTAAGACGAATAAAAAAATTAAATATATTACATATTTTAATAAACAAAAGTAGTGAATATTTTTTTTTGTTAATTAAATTAAATGTTGTTCCTTAGTCAATTTCTAAATTAATAAAAAATTATAAACTTTATCTTAATATTACAAATAAAATATTTTGTGAAAAAAAATTTAAAAAAAATATTTTTAAAAATTTTTTGTGAAAAACTGTAAAAAAAGAAATATATATTTAAAATAAATTGTGAATATTTTTAATTTAAATCATATACTTGTAGAAAAAATAATAATATTTTGGTGAGAAAACTAAATTAAGAACATTTTCCAAAATTATTTTAGTTAAAAAAAAATATTTTTTTGTTCTAACATGTCTCAGTGTAATAGACACAACAACGAATTTTTTAATTTAAAATATAAAAAATTAAAAAAAAAAATTATTTATAAATACGTTTGCAAATAACGAAAAATGTTTATTTAAAATTTCTAAAAATTTTAAAACATTTTTATTTTACCGTATAATTTTGGATTTTTTTGTTTGTATCCTGGATTACGTATACAAAATTTTGATTTTTCTGAAACGAATTATTTATATAACAAACAACGGTATATACACAAACATATGTCAACCATCTCAGAAATCAAAAATTTGGGTAAGATAATTTTTATTTATTAATTTATGAGTTTTAAATGAATCAATTAGAACTTAAAATTCAGATTGAATATGTCGAATAAATCGGATGGCATGCGCTTTTATTATTGACCATCAAAAATCGATCTAAAAAATTAAAATTTTCATTTTCATAAATTAACATAAATATGAAAATTTGGAAGTAGAATTAAAATGAAAAGATTTATACATCGAGCTTTTTTCTAAAAGTTGTCTTGCTGTCCGAATTTTCCTCAAGGAAAAAGGAGGGAACCGATACTGACAAAGCATCCAATTTCTCTGTCCCACCACTTTAAAAGTCATTAAATGTTCTTATACTTTCTCCCAGAAAGTTATATACACACTCAGAAATAAATTTTATTAGTTTTTGTCCAAAGCATTCAATTTTCATGTACCAAAGTAAAATTTATGTATATAGACGAAAAAAGGAAAGTGGGAGATGAAAAACTGAAAAAATTTAGAAGATGGTTACAAAGTGGGAGAAATTTACTTTATATATAACAAAAATAAAGGGTGGTGGTCATTTCCATATATACAATACACATAAACCTATTCCCACATACACAATACAAACAAATGCAGAGAAAATACTTGAAAAGATGAAGAAAATCATTTGTAGATATGGTGAAAGGATGTATAAGTATGCACGAGAAAGTAAAGGGTATTGAGTAGAGCGGGTGTCCGTTATGAATATTTTTTCAAGTTAATTTTCACTGCTTCCTTTTAAATATAATATTTCCTACGTAACCGAAAAGGACGAAAAAGTCCAAACGCAACTTTTACTATTTCAAAAATATTTAGAAATTATGCGCATGTCCTTACCCCTTTCATTTGTGTGTGTACTTACACAGCATACAAAAAAAAATTTCATGATTTTTCTATCTATCTAAAACCAGTTGGGTCCGCGGAGGATGAGTAAAATTTTGTCGGTGGTTGTATTTTTTGATCATGAAAAAGGGGTGGTGGATGTTTTGATAATATTTGTTGTTGGCTTTTCCGTATTCTGACTAGTGTGTATAGAAAAATAAAGAAGAACAATTTTTATAACCCATCATTATCGTAGCCGTCGCTCCCCATCGCACAATATTTTTTTTAATATACAAAGTACAAAAAAAAATTCACTTTTTCTCAAGTTTTTCTCTTCAGTCGTTAGCTAAAAGTCGAACGAGATTGCTGCAGCATCCTTACAAAAAATAGTAAATTTTATAAAAAGGAAAAAGGAAAATTGTTACATCGGTCAAATTAGAAATTTATATTTACAACAACAACAACAAAAATAATTTATATATTTATATATATAATAATGTTATTAATAATAAAAAAATGAAACACGCGCGCGTATAATACAAAAGTGTTTTTTTTATTATTATTTATTTTTAATTTTGTATATTATAATTAAAAATAATAATAAAAATAAAATAATAATAATAAATATTGTGATAGTGTAATTGTAGTGTAAATGTGTGGCTAACAAAGGAAAATAAGAAAATATCATTGACCGACTTCAAATTTACTATTATTATTATTATTATTATTATTAAAATCAACACCACCAACATCACATCACCATCTTCATCATCGTCTCAAGTCGTTTTTACCCCGTTACGAAAATTTCCTTATCTTTTCTTTTTCTATATACATATACATAATATGTATATGTAAAGTAACCATGAGCCACCACCCCCTTATTTTGTGAGGAGGTTTTTGGTACGGTGTCTCTTTTAAAATAAAAAGGAAAATAGCTTCAACAAAAATGATAATTACACAACTACGATAATAAGAGAAAACCCCACACCAAAAATTATAAAAAAAAAATTTCTTGTGTTTAAAAAAATTGACTTTTGAATATAATCAAAAGGAATTATTCTTATATAGTGTCGCTTCAGGAAGTCGTACCACATCTAAACGAACTCTCTTACGGTACAGAACTCTTCTTAATATTTTTTCTAAATAATTTTTTTAAGAAAATTATTTAAATATTTTAATAATATAATTTATTTTATTTTAATTTTTTTATTTATTATTATTTTAAAAATATTAATTTTGTTTTTGTTTAAATAATGTTTATTTATTTAAACATTCAACAATATAATTTTCCAAGGATTTTAAGGATATTTTAAGTGCAATACTAATACATACATATAATATTTATTTGTACTTTTAGTGGATATTATTTATATTTTTAAAAAGTGGTTTCTTCAAAATAAATTTAAAAAAAATATTAACCAAATTATAACAATTTATTTAATTTTCTGTGAGAAAAGAAAATTATTTTAAACAAAAGTAAAAAAAATTCAAAAACAAAATGAAAAATTATAATAAAAGAAAAAATTTAATAATTAAAAAAAATTTCAAAAAAATTAATAAAACTTCTAGTGAAATGACATAAAACAATTTTTTTTTATAATTATGATTTTAAATTAATATTAATATTTTTATCAACAATGTATAATTTTTGGTGGATAAACGGTGTGTAACAAAAGACCTAAGTGATTTGAGGATTATAAACTAAAAACTTATTTATTTTTATTATTATTTCTAAAAAAATATCGTTATATCAAAAAAAAAATATTTATAAATAATGGTAAATAATTTTATCATTTGGTGAATCATTTTATTTATTTTTAAGTTATATAAAAATAATAAGTATAAATAAATAATTTAAAAAATGTTAAGTGCGAATATAAGAAAACTAACATCTGCTGAACAAGTTTTGCTGCAGCAATATCTCGTTAAAATTTTTTAATATGTATAAAAAATTGAATTCGATTAACGTATGTATATAAACCAAAAAAGCTTCAATCATTTAAAATATAATTATAAAAAATTATTCGACTCCTAAATGATGTCTAACTATTAAAAATGCTATTATTTTTTTGGATTTTGATATAAAGCTCTTAACCATATAGTTCAACTATTGTCATACAGATGACACTGTATGATCTTAATTTCAAATTTATGTTGTATATTGTTCTATATGAACATGATAATGTGTGTATCTAATTTACATTAAGTGTAATGTGTGAAATTTACTCTTTTTATCTGCTCGATATAACTTCAAAAAATCATTAATCAAAAACAAAAAAAATATTTTATTTTTATCAATAAACAATTAATTAGATTTGTAGCAAAACACATGCAACAACATATTTATATACTTCTTAAAATAATTATTTCAATTATCAATTTAACCAAACATTATCTTAAAGAAAATTCACTTGGGACTGATTTTTAAAATTTTTGTTTCGTATGATACAATAATAAGAAATTAGGGGCGTATTGAAAAAATAACGTATATGCTTTTAAAAAGATCAAAACCTTTTGTGGTATACTAAAAACATATTTTACTTTCACACCTAAAGTGTTTAATTAATCTGTGCCACTCTATACATATAAAATTATGTAGTTATAATCAAATTCAGCCACAAGCTGTCGCGTGTTTTATATAATTTTTTTTAAGATTAAACGCGTAAAATGTACAATTGTTCTAGGTTTTTAAAAAAAAGTTTGTTTTCTAATACGCTACAGATATGAATCAAAAAAATATAAAAAATTAAATGTAAATACTTACTATTACGATTAACTCGTGGCAAGTTACGCGATTTTATACATAAAAAACGCACATAATATCTTAATATTTTAGCCGACGGTATTTTGTTTTTGGACATCTTAATATAAACATAATAACTCATTATTTAACAAACAAGTAAAAATATTTGGATTAATTGGGAATTTTCTTTTCCAATTATAGGTACCATCAACAAATCAAATTCAAAACGTCAACAAAATAAAAACAAAACAAATATTTTAAATTAACAAAACAAAATATATTAAATTGAAAAATATAATAAGGTGAGTTTTTAAAATGTTTTCTAATTCTATTAAATTACAAACCGACGGCTAAGATTAACTAACTCGCGGCAAATAAAAGAACGTTCGGCATTTTATTGTTAGTTAAATTTAACCTAGTGTATATATTTTTAATATTTGTTTTTATTATGAGCAATACTTAAAAAATTTCACTTATATAAAAAAATATAGTTCAACTTATTTAACCAAGGCTATCTTAAAATTTAAAATTGGTAAAATATATTCTACAAATTATTAAATTTCCACAAACCAAAATTGTAACAAACGTTTGACAATTCTGAGTATTAAACTGCTACAAGTTAAAAATTATAATTTGGAAAAGTCAATGACACTAAATATTTGCATTAATACTAAATATTGCTTATCAAAATAAAATTTTAAATAATAACTAGAGGAAACTTTCAATTATTAAGAATTTAGATAAA
Source organism: Nephrotoma appendiculata (assembly GCA_947310385.1). Taxonomy (NCBI): domain Eukaryota; kingdom Metazoa; phylum Arthropoda; class Insecta; order Diptera; family Tipulidae; genus Nephrotoma; species Nephrotoma appendiculata. Next base: position 90,882,330 of record OX371225.1, read on the forward strand.
TATAAGAATTTTAAAATGTTTCACATTAAACAAATTAAAATCTGTTGTTCCTCTAAATTAAATCAAATCAAAAATATCATAAAGTTATAAACAAGGATTGATTTGACAAAATCAACAAGTTTTTAAAATTTTATTTTATCAGGCGTATAGTGTAAACATTTAATTATTTTACTTAAACGATGAAAACTGTTTCCATCTTGTGAAAACAAGATTTCCCGCACTAAATTCGAAAATAACTAGTATTGCTAAAGTCACTAATTTAAACTAGATTTTTAATCAAGTTAAGAAAAATACAACAGTTTATTTATTAAAAATTATAATATTCATTTCTTAAATAGAATTTGCCACAAGTTTTTTGACCGACGGTTTAACTTAGGAGGCATTTAAACTGTTTTTAAATAATTGTTTTAAACAACTTTTAGAACAAACATGAGTTTGTACTAAATTATGTAATATTACAATGATTCATTTCTTTTTAGAACTCCTTCATTTCATTTTAGTCCTCAAAAATCGTTTAAAGTACATTAATATTTGTAATGTGGTTTTAGAGCAATGTTAAAATTCTTTTTTTGTATTAAAACTATTATTCGATTGTTTATTAAAAGGAGCAACATTTTAATTTACAAAAAAAAATATGATCCTTTACATTTGTACTAGGAAGTGTATTAATTTTGGATTATTGGATTCATAATTACATACTTTATATGATAATTTATTTACATTTGCTAAATACTACAACATTTTTATCGTGATTTAATTTTATTTAACAGTTTTTTGGTATTAACATAATTTAATAATGCAATTGTATTGTGAATTAACATTGGAGTATTTAAAAATAATTTTATTAGTTTTGATGATTTTGTAAGAAAGAGGCCAATAAAGAAAATATCAATAACGAGTAGCAATTTAAAGTACCAGCCACGTTTGTTTTTGTAAATTTTAAAAAATATTTGAAGTTTATGCAATAGAAAAATACAACATTTTTAAAGTCGTTCATTCATTTATTAACTTTAATTTTTTATTTAAACTTTTTCGAATTTTTTTCCAATTTTACTGATAATATTTTTTAAAATTTTGCTGTCGACACTCATCTTACATTATAAACAGCTTAAGTAGTACTACATTTATAATACTATTGACTAGCTATAAGCTGTAATGTATTCGTTCAGCTGAGTGTATTGAAATATATTTATAGTATACGCACTTGAAATATATTTGAACGCGACGCGTATGGCTAACATTCTAAAATTCTAAAGTGCGTTATCAAGATAATTTTATGTACGAGACTTTTTACGCAACAACTTTTGTTGGTCTCTCAAAATTATTTCCTACATCTAAATATCATAAAGAATTATAAGATTATATTTCTTAAAACAAAGTATAATTTCCGTAAAAAAAATAATGTTTTCTTTAAAACTATAAATAAAAACAAGAATTTTTATAAATTCTCTATGTTATCGTTAAACTACATTTTTTTATTATTTTATTAAAAATTCTGTCTAATCACTTTTTGCCACGAGCCCTCGGCGGAAATAAAACAGGATGAATCACAAAAAAAAGAACAATCTGGAAAAAAATTCAAAATGATTATAACAACTCAAAAAATAGTTTTTTTTACAGAACGCTATAAAAAAATTAATTAAATAAATAGAAAAAATATTAAATTAATTAGTTATTTAAAACAAAATAGTGATAACTTTAGAATTTTTTTGTTTTTATTTTGTTCTATCATTTTACTGGAATTTGTTTTAAAATATTTAAACATGAGTTTGGGGTTGTATAACACTTGAAATTTATATAAATGCATTTTCAATTTATAAATGTTCTATATAGAAAGTCAAAATGTCGAAATGCAAGAAAAATTTAAATTAAGTGTTAGAACATTTTTGATAGCTTGAAGGTATACAATTGTTTTCCTAACGTGATTGTTAGTCACGCGATATTTTCTTATAAATTGCTTTAATAGGAGGAACGAGACGATATAGAAAATTCCTCGATGCGTTGGGGAAAATGCATAATCTGTGGAAAATACATTTTTTGAGCCAAGCGGTTTTTTGCAGCTTGATGCGATAAGAAATAATATTTAACTTTGGAATATTTACAATGATGCTACTTTCACAAAACCGATTAAAAACAACATGGATGGTTCTGAACAAAATTCTTTCGAGATTTTTTATTCCAGGAAATTTTAGTGGTAAACAAAAAAAAATATTACATTTTTCATTCGATATTAAAACTGTGGGGCAAGACTTAGATAACGGCAATTTAATTGGCCAATCAGCAGTGACCGCAATGGACAATCAAGTTTAAACAGAATTAAGATAAAACAATATTTGTGCGATTAGTTTTATTTTATTGTTGGTTTATACGTGTGTTTATAAAAAGTAAATTTATCTTAAACAATTTTGTATACACAGTTCACGTTCAATAATATCAAGCATGGGGATGTTGATTGAACCGCAATAAAATGTTTGAGTTTTTATGCAAATGAATATGATACGCCCAGAATGTACATAGTTTCGCGTTTCTACTCCTATAATCGTATTTTTTCGGATTAGTCAGATATAATTCTTAATTTTCAATGCAAAACTACTTCATTGAACAATTTTTCGACAGTATCACTACTTCCATTTAAATAATAAGATGGCATAACTGACTTACCTATTGAGGGTTCAACTTGCATATGCTCAAAAATGTTTATCTTTTTGAATTTTAATTTAAAATATTTTTGAATTCTATAAACTTCTTTATTTTGAGTTCATTATTACTAACACATAGACCAATCACAATAATGGTCTATATTTGTACTTAAATTATAATTGTACTTATAATAATTGTACGTATATAATTGTACTTATTATTATTGTACTTATATTATAATATATATTCTAATAATTTTAGTTTTACAACTAGTTAATCAAAACATAATGACAATCAGCTACAAAGTACAGAGAAGTATAAGAGTAAATGTTATTTTGTTCGAAAGTGCCCTTTTCAATTATTTTGTTGTGCAGTATCATTATATTGTAAATTTTCAAATTATATTGTAAATGTTCATGTATATGACGGATAAGATCGCGGTTATGTTCCATCTAATATTTTAATGGTCGGTTTTTGTATATTCTCAAACTGGGCACAATTTGATTATCTCCTCCTCATTATTTCTTACATACTGCTAATATCTCTCACTTTCGAGACCTGACCTTGTCTTTATCGGGATAAATCCTGAAAATTTTGTAAAGAGGGCGAAAGTTGATATTACTAGTGTATTATTAACTATTTCGTATAGATAAAATAAAACGGTAAACGAACACACTGAGATTCTGAACTGAATATTCCAACGGAACCCAATGAATCTCAAATGGAAATTTTTCCCCATTTCATTTATATTTCAATTACAGTTTTTCAACCGCATAAGTTTTACAATCGGATCGAAATCGAGTTAAATTGAACATGGTTAATATTAACCATTTTCCAGAATTGAAAACTAAATTCATTTTGGAACTTTATTTCCATTATTTATCCGAGTTTTTTCTGTCCTTCTATACATCCGTTTATAGTTTCAACATACCGGCCTGATTTGGTACGAGCTCGTTAAGAAATCGGTAGACCATTTCTAAAATTCTAAAAAAATGGGCCCAACTGCATACAAGATTCACTTTAGAATTTCTATTCCATAACCAATTTGACCGAAATCAGATATGAAATAAGCCTGATCTGATGTCTGATTAACAAACGGTTTTTGTTCAGTAGAGTAGAAAAATTCCAATGTGTTCCCCAACATTTTTACTGAATAATATTGCTTCTTCTTCTGAGAAATTATAAAGCAAGCAATTAACTCGAAAGCCAAAACTATTAATCGATTGAAACTAAAGTTAATTTTCAGCCTTTATCTACGTACTTTAATTGGTTAAGAACTAAAAAACTTTTAATAAAGAGAAGCTTAACGTTTACCGTAACAGAATTTCTATGAGGTCCTCGATTGAATAAAATATTCGTCAATTTGTTTAAACTGAAACCTAACTTAAGTTTGTTGCCCAATCTACCCTCGTAATTATGTATCTTTTGTCAAAAACTATAATAATTTTAACTGTCCCGATATGAATTGGGACATTTTTATGAACTTAAGCAACTGAAGCGCCAGCATTGAAGCGCCATTAATCTTCGCTTAAAATAATTAATCTCAACTGAGAATACAATTGTTAGTACATTGCTATGTTACGAATTGTGTCAAATTATATAATCAAACACACAATGGTTCTTAAAGAAGTGTAGTTCTTCATTTGATAATTAGGAATTAGTAAAAGATAATCTAAATTTAGAATGGAAAGATTGAAATTATTTTATTTAGCGCCACATATCTTTAATTTAGGGGTTTGTGCCTACTCGTCCAGTACATTCCTCCAATTTTATATTTTCAGAAATACTGATTTTAAGATTCAATAAATTTTGTGATATTTAATAAATTAATAAATCAGTGTTTAATAATAAATAACAAATCGATAATTAATTAAACCTGTTTCATTGATGTCTAAAATTGTATATTAATATTTTAAACTTCTTTATACAAGTTTCAAAATCTTTATTATGAACCGCTAGAGTATTATGTAAGTCAGTGTCTATTATATGTATTTCCTCAATTCTAAATGATAATTAAAGATTTTTGCTAGAACGGAAAAAGCCCAAGACGAAAAACAAAAACAAAACTTTTTTGAGCGAGATACTACTAGTGTTAATGCCCGCGGCATTGATATCGCTCTACAAAGTCATGTTATAGGAATATTACGTTTATTTGTTAAGTAAACTTTTCGGCTAAATTCGAAGCAACAAAACAAAAGTTACTTAAATTATTTAAATTTAAATATTTAAATGTATTTTACATTCGTTTTAACGTAACTCGAAAATTAACAATAGTGGTATCGATTCAATTCAAATCAAATATTAGAAGTAATAACGGAATATAAAAAAGAAACATATAAGATTTACGCAGAATCGATGGCATAATTAAAATTAAATAACAGAATCCTCCAAATTAAAATTGAAAAGTGAATTTTCATTATTTTTCGGCCGTTTTTACTTAAATATAACGAAAATTTCCCAGAGATGGTGATTCGGGTTTGGTTGATGCTGGGCTTAGATCATTACATTAACTTTTAGAAACACTAAACAAATTGATAGGATAGACGTGCTAAGGCAAAAGCAGATGTACAAGGGGCATTTAATAAGTTCGATAAATGTATATGAAAAAAAGATGTTAGAATTTTTTAATTTTGTTCCTCTATTTATTCTACCGACAAAACAAAATCATGAAAATCAATTGTTTCATTTAATTTCTGTGAGCGATTTAATGAACATGTTTTTTGAAAATTTTAAAATGGAAAATAAATTAATATACTAGGTAATCATTGCTGATGAAACGTGGATTCATCAGTATGATCCAGAGTCGAAACAGAAATCCATGCAATGAATAGCGCATGGAAATCTATGATGATGAAATTTAAAATCACAATAATAAGGGCGTATTATGTGGACTTTGCTTACATTGAAAAATGTTATCAGTGAAAAACGACGAGGTTAAATCAAATATTGATTTTACACGACATCGCACCGGCACATAAGGCAAATGTTTCACAACTAGCAGTACTAGATTACGGGTTCAATGAAATATCGCATCCACCTTACAATTAAGATCTTTCCCCAAGGGATTATTTCCATTTTACATATTTGAAAAAAAAAAAAATTAAGAGAGTTAAGATCTTCAAACGACACTGATTCTGCCCACTGTAGAATATGATTTTCAACAGTTTTTACAAATTAATTTACAGATGTAATAAGTGATTAAGGTGGATGGAGATTATGTTCCAAAATAAAAATAATTTTGAATTTAATTTGCCGTTATTTCATATAAATTTACCGAACTTATTGAACCCCTCGTAAGTGTTCGAAATACGTCGAGCACGGTTTTTTCAGCCCAGACAAAGCTCAAAAATTGTTGAACGATACAAAATACACCTAATTCGGTTTTTACACGGTAAATATGTATCAATAAAACACCGTGTAAAAAAAACCGTGTAAAAAAATACACAGAATATATGAAAAATGGAAGATTGGTTCAATAGCTTTAAGAATCGTAAAATAACATTTTAAAATAAAAGATTTTGTTTTTATGTAATTTATAATCTTGTAGGTATCTTTACCTAAGTCAAGCATAAGGTATTTATTTCATTAATTTATATATATGTACACTTAAAATCTTAAATAATAAAACTATTCAGTCTCAAATAATATTAAACATATCTCAAATTCAGGTAAACAAAATCAAATAGGTCAGACGAATTTCAATCACTGTCTGTTTCTGTCAACAAATGGCTACGTTTCCTTTCATTAGGCTCAATAAAACTTTCATCGCTGGAAATATCAACTGTACACAGTGAAGAAGAGGGCATTGTTGTTTATCTTTTTCTTGAGGCTTAATTACAAAATTACAAATTCGGTTATTAACCTTTAAGATCCAATTTTCTCAAGTTCTTTGTAGCATTCTTTAGAACAGGCCATGCAAGAATTTAAATCCCGTTGAAACTGTATAGCACGTTCAGCATTGTGATCTTTCGGCGGTTGAACGCTTTCAAGGATGTCCTCTGCGCTTAATAATACGGTTTCCTCATCATCACTGCTCTCGTTTGGATCTGTAGTCTCTAATGCCACCTCTAAAATTTCCCCCTCGCTAAGGACTCTGTCTGCTGTCAATTCCGCAATCTCTTCTACTTGCAAATCAGCTAAACCTTCACCCCCAATCAAATAAGCTATAGTAGCAATGTGTGCATGTATTTCAGCTGGATTTGGTGATTGCTGATTTTCATTTTTTACGCATGCGGGCCAAAGTGTTTTCCAACAAGCATTAAGCGTTGATTGCCTCACTTCAATAACTGCCATAGTAGCGTGCTTTATACAATCCATTATGCTGAATTTTTTTCCATGTTTCAGTTAATGTAAGCGTCTTATCATTTTCATTGCATCTAGAATATGCTGAAACGTACGTTTAACGTAGTAGGACTTCAAAGTCGCTATGATACCCTGATCAAGTGGTTGTATTAAACAGGTTGTATTCAGATTTAAAAACACAACTTTAACATTTGGATGCGTCAAATCTGGTGGGTATCCCGGTGCGTTATCAATAATCAATAGGACTTTAAACGTTAGCCCTTTATTATTCAAATATCTTTTTACTTCAGGAATAAACAGATTATGAAACCATTCCGCAAACATTCCTGCTGTCATCCACGCCTTTTTATTAAATTTCCAATGCACTGGCAATTTATTTAAATCAATACCTTTCATTGCACGTGGACGCTGAGCTCTATTTATTACTAATGGCTTCATCACATGAACTCCTAAAGCGTTGGTACACAGCAAAACTGTAATACGGTCTTTCGCTGCTTTGAATCCACCGGCAGTTTTTTCAGATTGCGATACACAGGTGCGGCTAGGCATTTTTTTCCAGAAAAGACCAGTCTCATCAGCATTGAAAACTTGGTCTGATGTGTATCCCCCTTCATTGATGATTTCTTCTATTTCTGGAAGAAATTCTCTAGCGCTCGTGGTATCCGCAGATGCAATTTCGCCTTTAATTTTTATGTTGTGCAACAAGTGTCTTGCTAAGAACCCTGTAAGCCAACCTGTACTTGCCGAAAATTGAATCGTGCCATCTTGACTGGATGTGCTAGGCTGTTGCTCTTTAATTTGGTTGTAGATTCGAATGGCCTTCTCTTTAATGGCATTACCGTCTATTGGTACTCTATTTTGGTTGTGATCCTCTATCCATAATATAAGCCCTTTTTTAATTTTTTCTTTGGTTACGTCTCTAGTGTAGGATGTTGTCTTTGCACTCGTTTTTGTTCCGGAAGCTACCGACGGCCTAATTGTAGTTTCATTTCGTTTCATTGTTCTTATTGTTGCTTCATTGTAATCATAAATTTTATCTACAAAGGTAGACCCTTCACCTTTTGCTAAACGGTCTAAAATCTCAATTTTTGTTTCCAAAGAAATCCCTTTCCTTTTATGTTCTTGGTTTTGTTTTCTTAACATTTTCTGACACACATTTTTATTGTATAAATAACAAATAATTACAACAAAACACTTACTACAATTTTACTTTCGCAATAAACTTTACACAACACGTCATAACACATTGATTTACTAAGACAGAATGAGAGATATAATCGAAAAAGGAAATTGTGTTAACATTAAAAGGGGAATTCCCTAATAATCTAAACTTGTAAGGTTATTTTTCTTTTATTTATATTCATTCAGTGTATGTATTGAGTATAAAAAAAACCGTGTTAAATCGAAACAGACCGTGTGTAAAAACAGAAAATAGAAAATATATTCGAACCGTGCTATATCGAAACCGTGCAAAATAAAATCGTGTAAAAACAGAATTAGGTGAAAAAACTATAATTATCATCTAAGTCAGAAGAAAAGTTTTTGATGAGGACGTTTTTTAATTAGGTTACGAGGTGTGGCGTGGAACGTGAATGATTACTAATTACATGTTGTACAACTCAACGAAAATAGAAATTGAAAATTTGGATGGCTTTTAACAATTAAAATTACAAAGAATCCACCTAACGATTTTAATTTCGAATAAATATTGTGTCGGGTCGCAACACGCTCAGAATAATTTCCACATAATTTTAGGGTGTTATTGCCTGTCTTCTTGTTTCATGTGATAAATTATTTGCTTCATCTGTTTCTTTATTTATAATTACTGTTTTATAGCAAATAATTGATCTATAAAGTTGTCATTTTTTCTGCTTTCAGGGGAAATTCAATATTTACTGACACACACATTTCTTAAGGCATTAGAAAGTTGCAACTTTAGTCACCTAGTTTATAAAATTATTCAATATCCATAAAAACAACTTGAAAAGTTTATTTCTAACGCCTTTCAAATCTAAGAAATCATATTCAGAACAAGTTTTAGTAGACCATCTCGAATCATTTTCACACAAAATGGTTTTAAGTGCGCCTAGAGCAGAACGTTACGTTAAATATGAACGAAAAGCCATAATTTCACTCTGCGTTACTAAATTGAACAAATATCAAAATCTAAAGGCTCAGAATACGGAAAATGATTTGTAAACTTCTTAGTCAGTTAGCTAATATTATTTTGTGGTTCAATTAGTATGTTGCGAAACCAAAACGAGTTTCATTTTATACGCTAAAAAGGAATAATAGATACAATTCAGATCATATAACAGTAGTTCATGTTCTCATGTAATAATAAAAAAAAACTATGTCGCGCCATTTTCAAACTAAATTAATATTATATTTCATGATGCTTGAATTACAAAAGCCAGCAAAAAAAATGTGATCAAAGTACATGCAAAACTGTTTTCTCCAAACATCTCATTAAATAAAATTAATATCACTTTAAATCATTGGATCAAAGTAATCTATTTCCGGTGTTAAAGTGAACTGAAGCGAAACTTAATTTTTGTATGCAAAAAAATGTTCTGTATTATAATAAAACAAATAAGGTGGATATGATTATAGTGCGATCAAAATCATCATCAAAATGTTTTAAAGTTTTCTATCCTATCCATGTAAAATCAATTTTTTTTTACATAAAATATAATTTATAATTTCCGGATGAAACGCAAAAACTTTTTCAACTTCTGTGAACCATAATAGTTCCGTTCTTGATTTTTCGATTTTTATTTTAGAAAATTTCCATTTAAACGTTCATTAAATTTATTCTAAATTTTAATAAAAAAAAGAACAAAAACCTCTTTATAATATTTTTTATATAAATAAATAGGAGATTCGTCACTAAAATTACTAATTTACTTGTTGTAGTTTGTATTTATTTATTTTTTACGAAAAGGTGTAGAAATAACCGGATCTACTGTCCAAAGATCACCAATCTAAATAGAAAATAGCTCTCATGCACAATAAAGTCCACAATACAAACGTACGTAAATAACACAAAGTTCGCAAAAGAATAATCGAGATTTACGTATTATGAGTAACAAGTCACAATTAACCGGATGTGAGGAAGTATTATTTTCGATTACTTATTATTTATATAAAAAAAAACTGATTTTTAATTTTATCAAAATTGTATCTCACAAAATTATATTTTGCTTTATGGTTCAAATAAAACGGAACACACAATAATAAAATACAGAACAAAGATTTTACATGCCACTCGTATTGAGATCGTTATTTATAAATACAACATTAGGTAATTTTCTATTTGTTGCGGTAAAAAAATTGTATAATAATTAAATAATTACAATTAGATTCTCTTATTTTATAATTTATTTATTCGCAAGATAAATCATTATATAAATTTGACTACGGGCATTATTATAGGATATTGATTTTATCTTTATTTTGTGTTATTCGAAATCTGTTCGTATGCACTAGACTATAATAATAATTAAGAATTTAATTGTAATCAAGATGACTTCGATAATGTTACAATGTTAAATTTGATCATCTAAATTTGCTTGGTCTAAAATTTTGCAAAATACGCGATAATTATGTACAACATTTAAAAATGGATGTATAAATACCAATTTATTCCCCAATTGTTAATTTAAATCCTAAATAAAAAGTAAAATCGACATTTTTTCTAAAAGCCTAATCAGAAACAACAAACATACGAATCGTTAACTCATTAAACAAATATTTGATACATTTACAAAATTTACCTGGATTACACTTACTAAAATTTAAATTTGTTGACTTTACCATTATCAAAAGTTAATAAGTTTTTCGTGGTCCAGATATCTGTTTAAATGAGTCCTTCGCCTTAATTTTTCCATCTTTAGTTTTGTAAATTAGCAAGGAAAAAGTTAAATAAAGTATTAAACTCTGGTAAATCGAAAAATGTATCCGCCCATTTGATACATACTTGCATAATATAATTGTACATATACTTAGTCTATAAGGGATTGACACAAACAATAAAATCTATAGTGAATTAAATCTATCATTATCATTGATTTTTCTCATTTCTGCTATTTGTCGATAGATGGCAGTATTTAACTTAGAAATTGTTTTGATTTGAAAAAAATAGTTCACCTTTTATTTTGTGGTGATGTTGTTTGTTTAAATCGCTTTATAACTGTTAAATATACATATTAAGTCAAGTCAAGTAATTTATGTAATATTTACGAGAGTAGGCTGATTTGAAACAATTTAATTGTTTTAAGTTATCAGTTTAACTAAATTTTTAGCAATTGTTAAAAATAAATTCCTAGTGAATAAATAGCGAAAACCATAACGTGAACGAAAGTTTATTTAAACTAAGTACTTTTCTCAACTCAAACAAAAATTTGTATAACAGTAATTTATTTGTTTATCTACTTTCATTATTCACTACTCGAATTTAATTCGTTTTCACACATGTTTCATTTTTTGCATTTATTGTTTCCATTTAATTTCACTGTACATATTTCCTATTGTTTCAAATTTTTTGTTTAGACATGAAATTTCATATTTCTCAAATTCCTTTATTTCATTATTTATGGTTAATTGTGGAGTTAATTTCATTCATCTGGTGAAATATTTAATCATCTCATTTTGTTTACATATTTTATTTTATTCATTTATGTTATTTATGTAGACCATTTATTTCATTTAATTAATTTATTTATTTGACTTATTTAATTTTTTCATTAATTTCACTTATCTTAATTATTTCATTAATAATTTAATAATTTTATTAATTACATTTGATTAAATTACTTCATCTATTCCAATTATTTCATTTGCTTAAGTTATTTCATTTTTCTCTTTTATTTCAATTCCTCCTGTGTTTCATTTATTTAATTTACTTAATTTTTTCGATAATTTTAATAATTTCGTTATTTTATTAATTTCATTTACATATTTCATTTCTTTCGTTCGTTTCATTCTCTTATTCATTTGTTTCATCTGGTTTATTTATTTCATTTCTTATTTATTTTATTTATTTAATTTTTAATTGTTTACTTATATTATGTCATTTATTTCAATATTTCAATTATATCATTCATTTCATTGTGTTTTTAGTTAGTCTTTCAATTATTTTGTATTTTATTTGATATATTTCAATCATTTACAATGATTTTCATTGACCTTCAATTTATTTATCTAATTTATATCATTTTTCGAAATTATTTCGTTTATTTATGTAAGTTCAAATATATCAAATATATTTAAAATAATTATAATATATTTGATTATTTAATTTATTTAATATACATATTTAATTTATTTGATATATTTAATTCATTCTTAATTTATTTGTTTAATAAATTTAATTTATTTAGTTTATTTAATTCATTTAATTTATTTATTTTATTTAACTTATTTAATTTGTTTAATTTAACTAATCTATTTAATTTATTTAATGTATTTAACTCATTTTTTTATTTCATTTATTTAGTTCGCTTTAAATTAACTAAGTAAAACAAATGAATTACGATAAAAATTATAAATTTATTAAATTAAAATATATTTTGTATAGTATCACAGCAGTGACCGATATAAAAAGCCATAAGTTGTTCAACGGAATACGGTTACAAAACTATGAAGCTGAAAACGTTAAACTTCAATTGTAACTGTTAAAGATCAAATAACTGAGTTGGTTCACTATCGAGTTTGGTAACAGAATAAAATGATGAAGACATTATCATAACAGATTTAATAAATTAAAACTTTACATTAAATGCCAAAACTCCACCGTTGCCCATTATTAACTTCCTGCTAAAGAACTTTCAATGTACAAACACTTTTGTGCTATGTGGTTTTTAAATTGGTTAGTATTTTTGTATTTGAGCTTGGAATACTGTGTTTCCACCTGTATTTATTGTGTATGGTAACGCCGATTTAAAGGGTATTGTCAGTTTTGAATGACTTAATTGACCAATGTAGTGACAAATAAAACAAAATGATACCGACATACCAAACTTATATAAATCGTATTAAGTTCGTTATGTATTCCAAAGCCTGATGGGCTAGTCAGATGCTGCTCCCTTATTTGGAGAGGATATCAAATTAGTCAGTTACATTTTAACTACAAATTTATTAAACTGTTAAGAATATTTACTTTATTAAATTCGGAGATCTAATTTTCCCACCTGAAATGATCTTGGGTAAGAGGAATAGTTAGTATATTGTAAAAAACCTGAGGAAACCGGAAGGTTTCAATAAGAATATGAAAATTCAGCTAGAGCTAAGCGAATGCTTCATTCACATGACTATTGAACAAATAGGGTTTCACACAAATTTTTCACTTCATTTTTTATGATGATCTCGTAAAAATCTGCTGTATCAAATCTCGCTTGTGAAATGTGCACTGTACGGAACATAAACTAATTTCTAAAAATTCAAGTGTTCGTTGAAATTAATGGTGCATTCAAGAAATTTGACAATCAATTATATAGAAATCGTTGAGTGCTTTTATTACGCCAACACAACATTACTTTTTCTTTACATAGTTGTTTTCCAATCGCATATTTTAGGCACTGCTTAATGCTGCGTACATGACATCGTGAGTTAGTTCGGAAAAAATACTACGGTATCACACAAAATGTATTAAAACAACAACAAAGTTAAAACAATTTCAACTCGAGTTCGGAATTAGTAGGCGTGGTATTAAGCATTCCACGTAATTTGGTTGGTTTTGAGTTCGTTAGCGAGTATAGACCTATTTATTTTACACGATTTAAATGTACATATGCACTTACGAGCAAGTTGATTGGAATACCAAAAAAACGGTTGCTATGTATTTCATACTAATTTTACAAAACTAAAGGATAGACAGAAGTGCTTGGAAGTATGTACTTAAAATGAGAGATTTGAAAACTACTAGTATCGAGATTGACGAAAAAAAAACAAATTTTCTTTTTTGTTAAAATCAAAACATTCTTTGATAATTTTACTGTTTAATGCACGATTTACATGTTCCAATTTTTTTTTTCCAACAAATTTTTTACTGAAAAATTGAGCTGCACGCAAATAATAAAAAGTTACTAGTAAAAAAGAGTCAGCCATATGTAACCAACATTTGCTCTTTTATTTTGCTGGAATTTGTTTCGTGCTCCTCTCGCAAACGAAAATCGTAATATACTTAACCCTTCATTTTTTACTGGAAAAAAAAATTTGAACATGTCAATCGTACATAAATCGTTGAAATAAACAACTGATAACGCATTTGAATTTGTCAACGATTTCTATTTACAGTCAAATTTATTGATTGAATTACGATTTCTAAAATTGCAATGAAAACGTGATCTATGACTATTGAGGCTGTTAAAGTTAGGAATGTATCTAGCTCATTAAAAATAAGCTGATTGAGTCTTTTTTTACATAAAATTTTAGCACGGCATACTTTATGAAAATAAAAATTAACATACCAAAATATACCCAATAAGTTTAATTGTTCTGCCGTCAGTGGCCCTATTCTGTCTTTCCCTGGGAATAGGGAATTGGGAAAAATATGTTCATAGCATTTTTGTCTAAATTGTATTTTTCTGGCCTACTGAAAGAATAAGTTTAGTGCAAAAATTTTCAAAACAAAGTGAATTGGTAAACTTTTGTTCCACAAAATTTTTATAGGGAAAAATATTTTCCCATTTAACTTTGTTTCAAAATTATTAACACCAAACATGTACATCCCTCAGTAGGCCAGAAAAATACAATTTAGACAAAAATGCTATGAAAATATTTTTCCCAATTCCCTATTCCCAGGGAAAGACAGAATAGGGCCACAGATCTACAAACAATTCTCTATTGACGACTGTTAAAGTTGGGAATGTGACATCTAGCGCATTAAAAGTAAGCTCATTAAGTCTTTTTTCCATGAAATTTTAGCATAGCATACTTTATGGAAATAAAAATTAACAAACCAAAATATACCCAATAAGTTTAATTTGTTAGCCATCAGATCCACTTGTAGTTGTCTATGTTTTGTATTATTGAGAGAGAATTTCATCGACTTGATGCAGTAGGCTCTTACTGTAGGTGGATTCCGGTTGCGTGAAATTGCTAGTGGAACGGAATTTTGTAATAAAACAGAATAAAAAAATTGAAAATTCAAGTAAGCTAGAAAGAGAAATATAAAAAATAATCTCGTTCCAATCGTTCTCCCCAAACCGGAATCTATGCACAGATAATCGTTAAAAAAATAACGTATTTAAATTGTGTGAAATCTTCTAATTGTAATATTCATGTGAATATATCCCTTGCTTCACT
This sequence comes from Nephrotoma appendiculata, assembly GCA_947310385.1. Classification (NCBI taxonomy): domain Eukaryota; kingdom Metazoa; phylum Arthropoda; class Insecta; order Diptera; family Tipulidae; genus Nephrotoma; species Nephrotoma appendiculata. The sequence goes on from OX371225.1 coordinate 90,897,579, forward strand.
GTGGTTACAACTTCCAGATTCATATAGCAATCTTCCTCTTGCATCACTTTGTTTTACAATTATACTACATCATTCATTATTCTAACTATTCATTTAAATAGTTAGTTGCTCTTCTATTTTTTATTTATTCGTATTGAAACCCAACGGGACCTCAGTTTAAGTCGTTTCAAACATTTATGAACAACGATTTGTTCGTATTCAGTTGGTTGGTATATGATTTCCATATTAGCAAAGAAGTAAATCTCCTAGAGTATAGGTAGTTGTCTTGTTTATAATGTTGTTGGTAAATATTTTTTAGATTGTCATATATTTTACTGTAGTATCAACTGATAATGGCAATAGGTAAATTGCCGAAATTAATCTTGTAATAAAAAAATTTTATTTTATTTTATTTAAATATTTATAAAAATTGTGTAAATAAAAATTTTAAGTTTCACGTTAATAAAGCTGTTTTACTATATATTTAAAAAAAAGAAACATTTGAATAATAAATTAGTTTTTATTGTTTAATACATAAGTGAAATTTTTTGTTTCATGAATCTTTGGGAAAGAAGTCGCAATTTAATTATACCCGTACCAAAAAACCCCTGACAAGCAACAGAAACCTACAAAAAATGATGGTTCGTAACTATAATAGTTTCTCTATTTAAGCCTATGTCCAGTACAAAACGCTGTCTCAGCTCTCTAAACTCGTATTCTTAAGTTCCACCTCAAATTTTACATGTAGATATATGGCAATATTATCAGAGCTTCAACCTCAAAGTGCTCCCTATTTTGTACAACGCAAAGTAAATCTATATGGCTGTTTATGATTAACTTGGTTTACAAAACAAATTTTTAATAAGGAATAAGGGTTTCCTGGAATACTGTGTTTTATTAACAAGGTACCAGGTAGTATTAGGTTGAGAGGAATCGTCCTTCATGCTCTCTCTATGATTTAATTTTTCAGAAATTTTGATTTAATGCAGTTCCAGTGTTTTAACAAGTAACCTTCAGGTGAAAATGACGAAAACTAAACCTGGTCCAAATCCACTATGCTTGACATTTTGAAGGCCCTTCATCCCAAAAATGAAAAAATGTCTGTCCGAATTTTGTGACCTACAAAGGAACTTTCAAAAAGCCTTCGAAATTAAAAAACATTGTCCGTCAGGATGTCCAAATGTATGCACCGATTATATCTCAAGACTAGCTTGTTCTGAGAATTCGAAGAATTAAAAAGCGTTTGAGATGTCTATCCCAAAGGCTTCGGGTACCTGCCATAGAAAATAACCCCCAAAAACACCCAATACCATACCACGATATTAACTTTGTGCCCATATACTCTTGCAATATAATATTCGAAATGTCTTGGATCAGACAACAATTTTGACGACATTGATTTAGTTCATAAATAAACCATTTTTGCGCTAGCAGCTAATTTTTCGTTTAAGGTAGAACTTATACTTTACATATATCGTTGAAAAGATGTTGAAGAATGCCAAAATTATGCTGAAGAAAGCGCTGGGAGCAGTTAAAATTTTACTCATTCTGATTTTATCAAATGGCATATCATTTAAAAGGTCTTGAACAAAAAATTAATTTTGTGATTAATCATTTAGTTCACAAATCCATCGTTCGGCACTGATTGCAAATTACTCAATTATTATCGTATATACTTGTTGCATATTATTGAAAAGGAATGCCACCAATTTAGGCGATGCAACATAGTGTTCGAATAAAATCGTTCGTTGTCGCATAAAATTATGTTGAATTCCCATGTTACATATCGTTGAGAAAGTTATATCATTGAAAAGTCTTTAAAAATGTCTCAAATTTAGCTAAAGCGCCCTAGTGGTTCATATTATGTTTGTGATTGTGTCTCTGATAACATACATTTTTTCTCCATTGTGATGCTGATAAAAGAATTTTTTTTTCTTTCTAATATGCATATGTTGCATATCGTTTTAATGGTTTTGGACTAATCAAAAGTTTTGTTATCAGCAATTTATTTCACAAAACACCCATTTTGGCAGTGGTGGTAAATTATTACGTTGGTATAGAATACATACATGTCCAATATTATTGAAAAGGTTTTGACGAATGTCACAAATTTAGTAGTACTCAAAACTACCAGTGTGGTGCTAAAGGCAAAAGCAATTCCATTTTCCTCATTTTTTTTACATGTCGTTCATTTTTTGGCAACGCTTTATTTAATAAATCCGTTGTTTTAGGGGTGTCACCTAATTATTACTTTATTACAGAATATTAAGTGCTTATTATTGATTATGTCTTGAACAATCGTTTTAACTGAAGCGGCTTAGTACTCAAAACTACCGCTATAGTGATGGAGGAAGATACTTTCTTGCCATTCAGACATTATCATGTGGCTTGTAAAGGGTGTTACAAAATTCACGCAAAAAAAGATAACGAGTCAGTTGACAGCTCATTGATTTTTAATATTATTAGAGCGCTACACGAAAGAACAACGCGTTTTCATTGTTGATCAATATTTAAAAAATAAGGTTTGGTATCTACAATGAGGCTCTTTTTCTTCTTGGTGGCTTCGTTTATTGTTTCGCATTTGGGGTTCAGAAAATCAACGAGTGATTATTGAAAAACAAATGCAACATAACTAATGCATCTGCTCAGGGATATTAAAACTTTAGATCGGTAGTTTATATCACCTAAAGTACGTTTTCATATATGTACAAACCACACAATAAATATGTAATCGAATTCTGTAAAAACACAATTAAAAGTTGTACTTCTTTAACAACACTTTTCGGTTATTTAAATATATAGTACACAAATTTTACGAAGACCGCGCGATGTTTTTATTATTTTGGTGCAAACTGAAATACCGTAGGATCTCGAATTCGAACTGATTGGTAAATTAGAAATCGATTTTATTATTTGAAATTGGAATTTCGAATGTGTAAAATCACCAAGTTATGTATATATCGAAATTATTTAAAAGTTTATACGTTGTAATTTGTGAGTATTGGTCACATACAAGCTTCGCAAGTTTTAATTTTACTTCATTCATACTTTAAAAATATTGTTTAAGTTTGAACTCGAGTTCGAAACTCGTTTGAAACCATATAGATACGTCATCGCTTTTTGATTTGAATTTTTATCAACAATATAATTCGTAAATCAACATGTTTCAATTCAGCACTTGTTCGACTAATTGTTATTTGAGTAAGATAAAAAAGGGTTAACAACTTCAATGTCAGAAAAATAATAAAAAGGATAAATTCTTACATACAAACCAAAAAAATCAAATCTTTAATCTGACAAAGAAAATTTTATGAAAAAAATAATTTTTTTTTTTTGAATGAAGGGAGGGTTTACAACTTGTTGAATTTTCTTTTCTTACCATTTTTGGTTGCGTATTTTTTTTACCCTACTTTCGTGTGTAAGAAACCCGTAAAACTTCCTGAATAAATTTTCTTAAATTGTTTTCTCTATAAAAAAAACAAAATTATTGAGGGTGAAAGTGTAAGTAAATTTCTTAGACATAAACATCTTTTTTCTCAAGCTCAATTATCTTTTATTATGTTTCTGTGATCTGCTTGTTTGTGTTTTACACACAGTTATTCCCTAAGAGGGTGATAAATTCTTATAAATTCCTTAAGGGTTTTATGATTTGCTTGCTTTTTCTAAGTAAACACAAAGTGTGTGAAATAAACACCTCTGTGTAAAGTGCTCACGGAGTAAATATTTCGATAATAAGAATGTAGCGATTATTTTTATTAATCGAGGGTGATTCAATTAAATTAACGTGAACTGCAAAAGTGTTTAACTATAAATGTGATAAATTTATATTTTTCATTCGATTTATCAAATTAAATTTACCACTTTTAACGGCGATAACAAAGTCTATTTTTACATTACATATTAAGTTAACAATCGATACTGCTGATACAAACACGAAGCCGTAGTTTTTTTAAATTAAAATTTACAATATTTTTATTTTCGGTTGATAATTATTAGTAACTAGTTAATTTACTATCTCGGTTTTATAAAGTATCAAAATATTTTTATATTCTACTTACACCACCCACTTCCTCGCAAAATCTAAATAAAAGATTCATAATATTATACCTAAGCCCAATTGGTTGGCTACTATTTTATACTGTATGATTTTATATATAGAGGTGGAGAAATCTTTTGCTAAAGCCAATCCGTGATATGTGAGAATTCAACCGTTAATACTTAATAGTTTTTACTAAAGTAGTAGTGAATACAAAAAATGTACAACAATATATATAACTTTTTTACTAAAAAGATTTCGGTTACTCACAGTCCATATAATAAAATAATAGTATCAGACGGAAATTAAACTTGTGCTTATAAAATACATCTCGTCGTTTACGTACGAACTCGTATATATGTAGTTGTTTCAGCGCTATGTTAAAAGAGAGCCATTGTTTTTAGTGTATAGTTAGAAAATCTAAAATGTACATACACAGCGAAAATATTTTTATAAAAAGAATAAAACCTCATTCTACACAAAAAAATATAAGCATAAAACTACAAACACTATTTACAAGTTTCTACTTCCACTAACTTTAATCCATGAACAAAACAAAAATAAAAATTTCCAATTGACAAATCATAAAGATACAAGTTTTTTTGTTCGTATATTGTTTTCCACCTAATTATTTTCTTAATTATATCCACGTGCTTATGTTATCTTTTTTTTTAAATATATAGGTGTAATATTCTTATATACATATAATTATGATACAGGAAGGATTTACTGTCCAACGAATTGATGAAGAATTTTTTGAATCGTGTTTCCGGAAAACCATAAACGTAACATTTTACGTGGCGCATGGAGAAATTACACACTCGCATATAACACGGTTGTTAATAAATAAATTATATAAACTATACAAAATTAACTATCATCATCGTTCTTTTTATTTGTGTAATCAAAGAGAACATTACAAACATTGAATTTTTAGTTTATTTCCTTCTAATTGTGCATCAATAGACGAGTTTACCAATATATAAAAAAATATCCAGGTGTCTTGTACCTTATCATTGTACTATAGAAATCATTTATATTCAAGGGGTGAGGTATTTTGTTTAAAGTTGGTTTCAGATAATTAAAACTGCATTACGCTAGTCCTAAAACTTATAATATTCTTATTGCGATAATCCGATTTATCCCGAAATTTACAAAATTGAAAGCTAAATCCTTTTCACGGTTCCAATAGAATCTTAATACCATTTTCTCGTATTTTGTTATATTCTAAATTCTAATCTGAATTGAGTCGCATTGAATTCACGCAATTGTGTGTAATAATATTAATTATATATTCTCAGAAATTCTTCAAATAAGAATTAAAATCAATTGTTATTAATTTCTATACTCGTATAAGAATCTTAAAGTATCCTATTCATGTACGATTAAATTCTTGACTACCTGAGATTATGTCCTTTTGTATCCTTTATGTAAGGATACATCAATCATTTTGTTGCTAAACAAACAATTAATAAATTTGCATGTCACACTTTAAAAATTATGTAATTACTTTTGTATAAGATCATCAATCACCTTTCCTTGCAGTGGGCTGTTTATATATTATAGTGTCTTGTCTGATATGCTCTTAATTAAAACTATTTTAGGTTTAAGAATGCGGGTGGTGAATGAAAGAAAATTTATGTTTACCATAAAAGAAAAAATGTCAATCACAATTTGATTTTTGGTTGAATACTCATAGATGCGTACTACATCAATATTGTTTGTAGGTTTTAGTTTATATGTATGTGAGAGACACATACAACTTAAAAGGGGTCGCATGCAAACGACTTTTTTAAGGAACAATATAATAATTGAACATCTGCAATAGAGTTTATTAAAATTATTGTGGTGGTTGACGTTAAAATATTTTCAGGGTTGCACGAAAATTATAAGTTAATTGAAGCGATGAAATATAGTGAAGTGGTTTTCAGGGACAGTCAACTATGTATAAATAATTTTTTATATAAAATTTCTGATAAAATTCTAAGAAATTTTGTTCACATTTTACTAGTCCGTTATTTCACGATAACTAGAAAAGTTGTCTCATTCTATTGAAAATTCGGTATAACTAATTCCTGTGAATTAGGTGTTGTTTGTTGTCAATTCTTTTAAAAAAATTATCGTTTTTTATGTATAATGTAATGTTATTAAAGTAACCTTATTTAACTATTTTAAAATTTAACAGGAATTGAATCAATATTAGAGATAATTCTTCTTTCTATAAAATTGGCCACACAACAGTTAAATGTAATTGAAATATTAAATATTTTTGTGCCTAAAATGTAGATTAATTTTCAAATCATTTTAATGTAATTTTTAGTCCTACGTGTTGCTCGTTCTAAGCTACCTAGAATCATTATCGCCAAACTTCACCTGCATATATGTGAAATTACTGGACTGTTGTGAATCACAAAAAAAATACTGCATTGATTGACTAAATCACAATATTGTGAGAAATGCGATTCAATGAATACTTGTCTTACTACTGGCAGTGAAACATTTAGGGTTATAATTTAGAAAATTGTTCATCTCGTTCGAGAAGTTGATTTTATCTCAACGTGTAAACATGCTCTGATAAAAGTTTATTTAAAATTTAATTTTACCGGTTTTGTAGGGGCAGAGTAAATAACAGTTCACCTACAATTTTATATAAACCTATTGATAGGAGAAGGACTTTACTGAAAACTAGAATATTATTAATGGATCGCAATTTTTAAGTTAATTCACAGAACCTTTTGAACGTATTCTAAAAGTAAGTTAAACATTATTTTGAGAAGTTTGTTTCACATTTCGCAAAATTTCAATATTTGATAACAAAAAAGCGATATATAAAATAAATGTTTTAATTAAAATTGTATACAGTATGTTCTCCACGAGCCGACGGCAATAAGACTAATAAGAATTATTGAATGACTTATTAACACTTACTGTTAAAAGTGATTTTGTACTATTTACAGATTTGGTATCGTTTGCTCATAATTAAATTCCCTCTGTCTTTGATGGTTTATCAATGTTTTAAAACGGGTTTTTGTGAAGGGGTTTCTGAAGGTGTATAGATTAACCACAGACTACGCTAACATAATTGTAATCAACCAAATTTCACCATGGTTGAAGCTATAGTATTTGGATCGAATGGCTTAAACACCGCTGGATCTACCCACGCAGAACCGAATCTCAACAGACTTGGCAGTGCTTGGGGTCCAAAACTGATTGCAAGGATTAAACTTACCCATTGCCATTTACAATAAAGGACTTAATGTTAAATTCCGTTGAACACGTTCTATACAAATATTTGTAGGAGTATACGAATTATTTCATAATTTTCTCGATGTAAACACGAAATGAGTAATTAGTTCCGATTTTCTAAATCAAGCTAACTCAAAAATTAGGAATAAACTATTTAGATGAAGTTGCAAAAATAGTTTTGTTGTAGGATGAAACGATAACAGAAGACAATTAAGCCTGTTATTGAAGCTAATCGTAATAAACCTTTCATTAATTAAATGATTTTCAGTTTATTACAAATTTTTCAGTTTCTGCCGTTAATAAATTGCGTTTCTGCCTTTAATTTATTTTAAGCTCCACGAGAGCGGTATTACTCTTTCGGTTCTAAAAAAAACGGTTTCCGGTTTTCCTTAAAACAAGAAGCACTAATCTCTAAATATAGCTCACGTCGCTTAAAAACATAGCTCTGATGTGAACCTCTTGTTTTTCTTCAAAACATTTTCTTTGACCCTGTATTTTTTGCTACTCCCAGGGACAAAATTTTGATCGAAAATAGGAATAAAAGTTAGGAGTTTTACTGGTGATTTATATACCTACTAGATGTGCAACATTAAATCATAATATCATCATAAAACCGGACACATTTGAGTTTACGTCGAAAACTATGTGAAACAAAAGGTAAAGGTCCTAGCTTTTTTTCATTTTTCGATCGAATCTCATTCCGTTCGTTCCTCATTAGGTTTGTTAAACATCGCGAAAATACTCTATCAGTCAAGATTTCGGTCGGAATAAGATTTTTTTAATTGTGATTTCTTCTGTTCTGACATTTTTACTATGAAAACTATGAGCAAAATACGCGAACAAGTTAAATATTTCAAATCAAATTCTAAATCAATTCTAGTTATTCCTTAGAAATAATAGAAGAATAAAAGAAAAGCAAAGCAGGATATAATTTTTGACAGCAAAATTTTTAGTCACTTAAGTATTAAGGACCCTTAACCAGACGAAACAGCACAGTGGTTAAAGCTTTGGCGTTTGGATCGGGAGAGAATGCAAAAAGAATCAAAATCATCACAAGTTCGACCCCCTGTCGAAGTACAGAACTCCGGCCTCTGAGTTCCATCTTCCTTGTCAGTACTATAGGCTGGCATGGATCTGCATACGTGCAGATGGTTATTCAAAAAAAATCGGACCTATAGCCGTACGTCCTCGATTTCACAGGCGACTGCGTAATGTAAGGACGTGAAAAACGAACTGCGAAAGAGTTTGGAGTGCTTTGGCCCCAGAACAGATTGCAAAGATTAAATTAAAAAAAAAAAGAAGTATAAAGGGTAATGCCGGTTGTATAGAATATTTGAAAATCTTTACGAATAATTAAATGTATTTAATAACACGAAACTAATTTTTATAATTGATTTGTATTAACCTGAGTTTATTTAGTAGTTAGTACAAAAGCGTTTATTAAACTGGGTACAACATTTGCATTATTTAAATGCACAGTAAAAAAAATTGAATTTTCAACGCAACTTTTACCAACTTTGTCTCACAAATTTAAATTTTGGCCGTAATAATGCACAATACTATGATTATTACGTGTATTTTCTCTCTATTTTGAATATTTCTGTATTTTTCAACTGGAATTTAAAATTACATGAAATGTATCGTACAATTACAAACTAATTCAACCAATTTTAGTTTCTTCTTTAAATTTGAGAGAAATAATATCTAACGCGCACCGAAAACATAAGTTATTACATAACTCTACTAGCAAATTTACGGTATAAACCATTTAATTTTCAATAAAAACTTATTTTTCAAGTCACATGAAAATTCATGCATTTTTTTTACTGTGGTGGAGGGTAATTGTTAATTAGATTAGTTTGAAATAATTCCATAATATATTTGTTGACATTTTATTTGTTTTCCTCACCCAAATGTATGTTAAGTGCATAAAAATTGTACCGAATATCCGCATTTTGAACGGAATTTAACTGAAATTTATTTTCTTAATTCCTTTGATTCAAAACTTTTATTGTGAATTGGAATTCCTGGATGAAAATTTGACTCGAAATAAACATGTTTTCCAAGGGGAACAAACAAAATATAACGAAAAAGTTTACGAAATAAAATGTTCTACTAAGTGTTTTTACCACAGCCATCTTCAACTATGGCCAGTGATAGCAATGAGTTTTTTGCTAATGATGTCACTTTATGTCGACGCCTTCTCTTTTACTATTTTTTAATACAACACAAATAACTCATTGATTTTATTTGTTAAAAATTGAGCACATTAAAATAAAAGACAAAAAAAATCCACATCTAAAGCAAATTACGATTAAAGTGAACGTACTCTCACTTCAATCGATTAAGAGAGATTGATTTTTTAATTCGTCGACTTAGCGGGGTACGTCATTGTTTTAGCTGGTAGGCCCGTAGTAAAGATAAGTTTGGATTTACTCTCTTCTTATGCAGTAAAATTTGACGCAGGTTCATATAAAGTTAACTCTATAAAAATTGTGAGGTTGATGAGAAAAAGAGAAAAATAAAATATGTATGTTTAGCAAGAATCGGTCCCAATATTTGGAAAATGTTCAAATGTTTTAAATTAGCTTTTGTGTGGTTTTGGTGATTCTTCCATATTATTTACTTTTACGTGGTAAAACACAGAATAGTAATAATTAATATTTTTTCCCACGAGATTTATGGAAATTTTTTAAGTCAAAAAAATAGATTTTAAAAAATCTGTAGTGTGTGTGTGTATCTGTGTGTATGCGAGGTGTCGTGCAGACAAGATGTTGTTTGTTCTCAACAGCTCAGGCGGATTGACTGATCGAGGTGGAACTTCATACTTAAACTTTTTCCATAAATTGGGAGATCTCGGTAATTATTGTCCGAAATTGGTCCACCGAAAGTGGCAGTCTCCATTGCTTTTCCGTTTTTAGCAGAAGTTTTGAAAAGTAGATAACATTTACAAAACAACCAATAAAAAACAAAAAGATTGTAAATAATTTGCCAAACAAAATAAGTTTATCATTTTTTAAATTTGACCGGAAATGACGAGTTTTGATAAAAAAAAATACGGCAACTCCTCAGTCCAGGCGGAATAACTATTTGGAATAAAATTTGATACCTAAACTTTTTCCATTTGCGAAAACCCTTGTTAAATTTGTTGGAAAATTGTGTACCGGAAGTGCTAGCCTCAATGAGGCCTTTTTAAATATTTGCAATGATGTTGAAAGTTTAGCATTTACGAAAAACTACAAAAAATTAAAAGATTAAATGTTCATTCAACCAAGAAGGGTTGACCGTGTTGGTTTTCTGAAATTTTAGCAGGGATAATGGTTTTTAATTATACAAGGCAGTTTTTCCAAAAGTTCGGTAAGTTTAATTTTTCGGGGTCGGCTGTTCGCCACAACATACATTTTTTCAAGCACACCTCTTCAAAAAATGCGCAATAAAGGATGAGAATACTTTTTCAAATTGCCTCTTACAGTTCTGTAGGACTTACGATAACTATCAACTTAAAAAACCCATCATTTATATTGTATTAGGTGTATACTTCTTGAACTTCGAAGTCAAAGCAGTTTATGTAACTTAGTTCTTAGTAGCTATTTGAAAAGTTCCGTTATTCAATTAGCGTTAAAGATGGTTACATCATCCCTCTTGTGAAGGCAAATTTTGGTTTTCGTGGCCTTATAATAAAAATGTATATAAAAAGAACAATATTTCTACGGTAGCAGTTGGTGCATGCCTCATGACTGTTCAACGTCGATATAAGATTGTTTGCTATCAGACAGCTCAGCAATGGTGAAAGAACACGAGTTCTTTCAAGTTCGCAAGTTTTAGCGAAAGCACTTTCGATACGAATAAAAACTCCGAGCGCATTCTCCTTATACACAAATAGTCATTTTCAATTTGTTCCCCAGTGTTGTTACCACAGGTTGATAGCCCACCTAATCGTCGCAGAAGCTGTATATTGGCGCAAAGCTGCTAGTCGTAAAAAATCTCCCTCGAAAATTGGTGAATCCTGTATAAGAATCGAGTATTTAGCAAATATAGATTAGGACATAACCATTGTAATTGGTTTTTACTTTGTTACAGAATTTATTGGCAGGTTTTAGCAAATTTGATGTTTCACCATCAGAGAATTTCCTAGTATTGCACCCCGTAGGGCGAAGAAATATGAAGAGTTCGCCCATAGCTCTATTATCTTAGTAAGACGGACCCTTTTGATCGAGTCAAACATTAAAACCCCTAAATTTAGATTAGCACTAAGAAACTGGTCATCTTAAGAGCAATTGGTATGTCTACACTTATAATAAATAGGATTTCCAGGTTTTCACTGTACGACACGGCCCCCTCGAAGAATGGTATTTAGGCTGATTATATTAATTCATAAGAGATGTCATAAGCCTAAATTTATCGGTATTAAAGAACCGACCAAAAGTTCTGTTCCTTCTTAAAAGAACTAAAGGGGTTTCCAATCAGAGAGTTTATTTTGAATAGCCTGCTATTTGGGCAGCTGCCAATTTTGAAGCTGTCATCTTTTGACATTTGACATTTGAGTAAAAACTACGACATTACTAAAAATGGTACGATACACGCTTCAAAATGGTGAAAATTTTGCAGTCACAGTTCGCAAAACAAAAACACTTTTGGGTCGACGTGAAGCATTTTCTCGGGGGGCAATAGTGAGACTGGTGGAAAAATTTCGGCTGTTGGGACAAGTTAGTGATGTGAAGAATCGAAACCGTGTGCGTCGTTCAAGAACACTGAGAATATTGCTGCTGTAGCCCGTAGTGTTGACGAAAACCCAGGTTTGTCGATTCCTTGTCGATCTTTAGAATTAGACATTCCACAAACGACACATTATGGCCGGAGTTGCAAGATATTGATGTGGACGACGTTTATTTTTAGCAAGACGGCGCTACGTGCCACACAAGCAACGCAACAATCCGGAATTTTGCAAGAAAAGTTTCCTGAGCTTGTTATTTCTCGAAGAGGTGATCACAATTGGCCACCGAGATCTTGTTAGACTTTTTTCTTTAGAGCCACGTGAAAGATAAGGTCTATGCCAATGCTCCACAATCGATTCAAGACCTTAAAGATGGAATTCGTGAAGTTATCGACGATATACAGCCGCAAATGTGCGAATTGGTCATGGAAAATTTCATGAAAAGGATATGGTGCTGCAAGCGTAGCCGCCACGGCCATTTGGCTGATATCGTTTTCAAATGTTAACAGCATACCTTCCTCTTTACAATAAAATAAACATTCATTGATTTCATTGATTGAAAAATACTTGTTTTTTTAATATCAAAATGAAACCTCTTATTGGAAAACCATTACATATCTTACACTTTCCGTTTTATTATTGTATTTTTGTTAAAGCTTGTTTTCAATCCTTTTTCTTCTATTTTTAAAAAATATATCTTTCTTCATTGTCACAATTAAGAAAGTATCACGTTATCTAATAAAAAATAATAAAAGGAAATATGCAACTCTTAAGCAACCCTTAATGTATACCTACAATCTCGGAAAAATAGTTGTATACAAAAAAAGGAGGAAATCAAATCTCGCGCGATTTAATTAATTGATCGAAATCATTCTGTATATGATATAGAGAGAAAAGTGTGTGATTAGGGGAACGCAACAACCAATATAACAATAACAATAATATTTAAACTATTTATTAGGGTTTTAGATCAACAAGTTGAATAAATTAAAAATTGGAGCGCCCCAGATTATAATAAAAACATAAATTAAAAATCTATAAATATAAAATATAAAATAATTAAATTTTTGTCACTATTTACATATTTTTTTTATTAGGTATGCCTAAACATACACGACCAAGGTATTATATACTATATGGGAATATTTTATAAAATTGGCTTTATATACAACTTTTATATAAACACGCGATTCCTTCATAAATATAAAATAAACAGAAGATATATTTTCATGAAAAAATACTCATGAAAAGAAAATGAATTAATTATATTTATTTGCCGGATATGATATTACACGTTGGCAACTACTTAACTATTTCCTTTTATTGGGTGGGTACAATATCCGGAATTTTTTTTGTTTTGTGAATTATTTACCACTTTTTATTCACGTATAAACGTATTTCAAACTATTTTATATTTGACTTGGGTGTATCATTTGATGCGGTTGAGCTATTTAGGTTTTTCTTTCGCACCGCACACACGGTATAGCTATGATGAGGTGATCCTTCAGCATGCGACATAGTCATAGAGGCTTGATGTTAAATATTATTCTGTAAATCCTTGGCAAAAAAACGCTTAAATAAACAAAAACTGTGTGTTTACTTAAAACAAATGTGCAATATTTTTCCGCGGCAACAATATAGAAAATATAATAAATGAAAAAAAAAAGTTTTTATTTTATTGCAATTTCAAACGGCTCAAAATACTCAAACCTTCCAAACTTAAAGTTATTTTTTTTTTGTTTTTTTTTTCGTAACGTTTTCATATACTATATTATAGAATGGCATATACGTGCAGCTTAATTGTGAATTTTCTCATATACAATAATAACAATAATAATATAGTATGTAATATAACAAAAAAAATAGTTGACGAGATTCGGGATATATGTAAATTACGTATGTGTACTGTAATGTGTACGAACACAAAGGTATCTAAATAAAAAAAAAATTACATACGCAAAATCTTGTTTTTTTTATCCACCATGTAGGCACATACGCGGAAGCAAAAAGTTCATATGCTTTTTCTGCATTTTTCTACGTAAAACACTCATACAATTCGTCTGAATAAGCTGTAAACAAAATGAGCTGGAAAATTTCTGGTTTATAACTTTAATATGTATGCGGAATAAAAAAAAAAGTTAATTATTATTTAAAGCATATTTTGCACTCAAATTTATATGTTATGTACGTACTTCTTCTTTTTAAATGGAAATACATATTTTTTGAAAAAAACAAAATAAAAAAAAAAAAATAATATTTGTTGATGTTTCGAAACCATATCCATATATTATGTTTATTATATAACATACTTTGTATATCCCTATAAATACTTTTACATACTTTTTTTTAATCGAAAAGTTTTTTAATAAATTTTTTTTTGAAAGTTACCTTTAAGGTTTTTTGAGAGCCCTATTTCGAATCGATGGATGAACTATCAAACTTTCGAAAAGAAGTTTTTCATAATTATATACGGTTCACATATATTTATAAAGTTAAATTATATAAAATATATTTGTCTAATAAAAGTGTATTTTTTATCGCTAGTAAACTTAGTAACTAAATTATTAAGTAATAAATAGATTGAAAAGTCAAGTGACTTGATTTATTAATAATCATAACTTAAAAGTGAACAAAATTATAACGATTAAAGTTACGTGTTTTATTTATTAAGAATATTATATAATAACGTGAGGGATTTGTACACACTTCACTTCACCGAGACTGGTAAAGATATGAAATTATTATAAATTACAACCTATAAATTAAGGATAAATAATTTCACACAGTGTCATTTTTATACTCCTCCGTCTTATAAATATTGTGTTCTGCTTGTGACAAGCCTTTCTTACCAATCGGTGATGCAATTGGATCCCGAGTTCGTTTTCAGTTGAAGTAACCAGAGAAAATTTAACGAATAAGTGTTTTAATATGCCATGTGTTGAAGTATATTTCCCATTCTCATAATCTTAATCTATAGTTGTTGCTTGTCGTGTTTTCTCTAAAACAATAAAATAAACCTTTTATTAGAAAATGTTCTTCCCCAAGGAGAATCTGACTCAAATATTCTTGAAGACAACATATAATCGATAATCGATTATAATCGATTTTTTTAAGGCGGTTTGGTACTGAAAAAATAAATTTCTTTGTATCGATATTTAAATGCCCCTATATTGTATGCAAACGGGGTTGTTTCTTTAATAAATTTGAGTACCAAAATTTTGTAAATTTACTTGCAAAATTTTGTAAATTTGCTTGCAAAATTTTGTAAAAGCAAGAAACTTATCGTTGACGTAATTTTAAATATGTTTAAACTAAATTTTATATTTGTTTGTCATTTCAAGACTAATTTTGATAATCATAAATTAATACCTTGATTTTATGTTTCTTAACGACTGATGCAACATATTTTCGCTCGTTTCAAAAAATAATAAACTTTGAAACCTAACCATAGACAAACTGAAATTTTAATTCGATAATTACGTATTAATACCTCAGGTCAACTGGTAATTTTTTATGTTCAAAATTTGATTTTTAGTGCACATCCTTTTTGACAATTTGAATACCATACAGCCTTAAATACGGTTATTATCTAAAACCGTAATTTTTTCTAAAATTCTGTAAAAATGATAACCACCAATTTTGTAGCAAATAATATATTTTCTTAATTTTTGTTATAAATGCTATAGTTTAAAAAATATTTTAAAGAAACGATTCGAAAATGTAAGAAATGATGAAAGAACCGGTTACTACTGATGATTGTAAAAGTTCGAAATGCGCCGCTGGTGAATCAGATTGAAACTAACTTAACTACAAAAAATGGCATGCCGAGAAAATCAAGGATATGCATAGATTCATGTGTTTTATATTACATATGCCACAAAATCACTAATTATATGAAACCTATAACATTTTTAATTTATATATGTAATTAAAAAAAATTAAACTAAGCCAAGCTAGCACAGTAAAACGAATAAATTATGACTAGTGTCGCTGATTGTTTATTTTATTTATGCATATGATATAAATGTCAAAAATTATAATTATCATAGTTCAAAAAAATTCCGCTACGTGGAATCCGTGATGCTCCAATCGACAATAAACGCTACCTCCTTCGGTGGACCAATCTAGATCAAAATCGATGAGGAATAGACCCAACTTTTAGACAAAGGTTTTGAAGTTTCAACTTGACCAATAATAGTAAAGACGCCACAGAAACACTGTCTGCCTACAGAAACACACACACACACACACACACACTCACCCACACACATATCAATATTTTCGAAGGTTTAACACAATTTTGAAATTCTGTTATTAATTTTACACATTTGCGAAATATACGAGTATATATTTAAGGTGTTGGCTTAAGAACCTTGATTATGGCTACATGCTTTGAGATTTTTTAGCATCGAGGCGCTAGGATTAAAGTTTTACAAACACAGCCGTTCTACCCTTTAAATAGTGATGTAGGTGTTAATCTACTTTGTTAAGAGTTGAACTCATTGCAATGCTGAGGCTTTATGTATCAGTATCTTCACTCACATTCGATTCAATCGTATTTAATTTGTTGTTGTTTCATCTAGCGAAAACATTTTTCGTGATACGAACTTTTATAGCATTCTATGTTTCTTGTTATTTACTTTCGTAACCCGTATCCAAGTCCATAAATGTTGTTGTGCAGCTGGTATTAAAGTGCAATACAAAGTATTTCGCTATAATTTGGACATAAAACGGAATCGAAAAACACCAATTATTTTACAACGGAAGTTTATGGTCTCCACTTGCTATGTTTGTTTCTGGATATTGTTTTATAAACTTTAACTCTAGCAAGGACAATAATCTTCAAACATTTAGGAACAATCTGATATACCTGCCATTCTCTCTAATTACTCCTGCTAGCGTAATCCTGCCAATTAATGCTTGTCAAACATTTTAGACCTCGAGTTATTTATAATCAAATTTATGTCTATTCTTACATTTATTCATATGTACTCAACTACCTTCTAATGCAGTACTAAATTGTTCCAAGTAAATTGTTTTTGGGGTCATTATTTGAATTCTGAGACATCAGAATGCCACAAAAAGTTTAAATCGGTTATCAAAATTATTGCAGTTTGTCTTGTGCAGTAACTAATTGAAATAGTTGAAATTTTCTATAAATATACAAGTTTTGTAAATAGTCAGCCTAACTAACATCTAAGCAACCAGTGACATTTTTATAATTTTACCTTTCATTTCTAAATACAACAGATCGATTTGTAGGTAACTTCACGATTTTTTAGTATTAAGGAGAACAAAGAAAACGTCAAAGAGAATTTAGTTTTAGTTTATTTTACTAAAACTCATTTTTGAATAAATATTACAATAATTAACATATAACTCTGGTATAAAGCCTATATTCTTATTTAATTATTTATTGATATATGCCGACGTTTCGAGTATCAGTTATACTCATTTTCAAAAAAAAAAAATTAAAACGAGTATGAAATGATACTCGAAACGTCGGCATATATTATTAAATAATTAAATAACAATATAGGCTTTATACCAGAGTTATATGTTAATTACAACAATAAGCCTAATAACCATATTAATAAATATTACAATATTAAATAAAATAGTAAATTGATTTGAAATGTGTTTTTGTATGTCTGAAAATACCGGCTACAAATGTTCGAATTTATTTAGCACGGAAATACGGCTATCATTGCTATCAACTGTTGGCTATAACAGACATAATCTCTAAATAAACTCCGGACAATACAAATAAATAATAAAAAATAGTTTCCTACTATTAAAAATATTTATTATTATGTATTTATTATAAAATTTCTCCAAATTTCTTTCTATTTGGATGTCAAAAAATCTATAGGAAAAATTATTATCACAAACAATCGTACAATTGAATACATCACAGCTAATTTGTACTTCATATGGTCCACATTTGCTTTTACTAAAACCGGTGCTTAGTTGTGATTTATTAACTTATTGGCCTCGGAATTTTTTATTTGTGGTCTTCTCTAACATTTAACAATTTTTGAAAATCTTTAGATAAATTACAAATAATTCCATTAAATATCATTTTAAAAACTTGAAAATTCAAATGTCAGGTACAAAGTTAAGATCAAATAGGACAACATATATTGAACATTTGCAAGAACTTTCCGGATAGCAATTAGAACGAAAAAACGCAACCTTGATATTAACATTTTCCCACTTAAAGGTATGAGTAATTATTCGGTAATATACAAGCCATTATCAAAATGCACAATGTTTCTGGCACTATATAGGCAGCAACGGAATGTTAATGAATTATTAGTTGACGAACTTTCTCTGTTTGTAAACAAGTGTTTATACACAACATATCAAATAAACTAATCGCAAAGTCGATTTATTTAATTTTGATTTGGAAAACCTTGTCACTATGTTTATCAAACCTATGATTTTATCACGAAACCTTACTCCACTCAAAAAATCAAATCAGTTTCTGTAACCGCCGGACTTCACTTGCCTATTTTTTTAAAGAGATACTTAAAAGAGAAGTATTCCTGTGGCAGTATTCTGACTTTCAATGGGAATAGGGAACTGGGAAAAATATTTTAATAGCATTCTTGTCTGTATTGTATGCTTGTTGGCCTCCCGAGAGAATTCGTTTCATGTAAAAATTTTAGAAACAAAGTTGAATGGAAAACTTTTGTTGTACAAAGGGAAAATTGTACAAAGTGTACAAAGCGAAAATGTTTACGCCAAGCGAATTCCATCAATGGCATAATTCTGATTATTCCCTGAGAATAGGGAATTGGGGAAAGATTTTATATGTAATGTCTATTTAAATATTTTTTTCCCTGGCATACTGAGGTAAAAAGCTTAACATTAATTTTTTTGAAAACAAAATTAAATTAGGAGTAATTTTCCCTGCCAATAGATGTGGAAAGATTATTCCCAATTTATAAATATTTACATAAAACTTTTCTCTTCAGTAACCCGAAAAAAAATATTTCAACTGAAATTACATATAAATTCTTTGCCCAATTCCCTATTCCCGGGAATTACCACAATAGTGCCGCAGTAGGCCAAAAATCACAATTCAAACAAAAATGCTATGAGAATATTTTGCCTAATTCCCTATTCCCAGGGTAGGCCAGAATAGTGCCACTAGAGGTGTCATTCACTTTAGTATAAAAAGCATAATTGAAATACCCGTAGAAATGTTGATAAGGATTACTTTGTAGATGCTATTTTACATCAACCGCTAGAGAAATAGCTTAGTTTCCATGACCTAAAGTAACTTCACATATGAATATGGTAGAGATTTTTGCGTAACTTATAAAAATTTCAAATTAACGGAAAATAATCTTAAAGAAAACAACATAATCGCATTTGATTAAGTCGATTCTTAATTGAATATTATGGGTGTCAATCGATTTAAATCGCGAGATTAAAAAATGGTGGTTACCAGATAATCGTGTATCAGTGAATGTGTGAAAGCTAACCTTCGTCTAAAAATATATACTGAAAAAAATATAATATAATATAATATAAATAGTGGTTCGAGCAGGAATTTTTTTTTTAATTTTAGATCTGGACTGGATTGCAATCACTTCCGAGTACTTGAAACCCCCGCGGATTTTCTTTTAAACAAATATTCCGAAAACAGGGCTTTTTCAGCTTTTTAGCAATCGAGAAGAAGGTTTAAATAAATTACCTGGAGTCAACGGGAGGCCTGGCCCCTAATATTTAAAATAGTATCAGACGCTTGATGTTTTGCATACCTGTTTTGTTTACTCATACGAACTAACATCTATTTAATTTAGTCAGTAATTCAATCAAAACAATCTATCAGATCAAGTTTAATCATCTTTAGTCAATTGTTGAGATAGAGTTTCTTTGAAATTTCGATATGTATAGTTGAAACAAACCGATGCGAAACTGTTTTATCTGGGAGCCTCTGATCGAGAAGAAATGATGATCCTTGCACTCTATTCTAACATTAGTGTTAACTAACATTCGCCTTTCCTCCTGATTTTTTATTTACTCTGTCATTATCAGCTGTAAGAAGCCAACAAAATTTCTTATTTACTATTCGGGCTTTTGAACGTCACCAAAAATGAAACAAACACTAACAAATTTGTTCAATAAGTAATATTATGATAAATTAAGTTATTAAATATCTTAACAAGCTTAATCTGACTAAAAGGATAAATTTTCATATAAAAATATCAACAGACAATACCCCATCCAATGTGTCTGGGTTCTTTCCTTTTTTCCTATCGCTCACTGTAAACTTTTCGAAACATTGAAATGTTTGATCAAGTTTAATACGATTTTCGAATGACCACTTCGCCAGTGTAAAAATATTTATTCCTTTTTCAACTTTTATTCAGATTACACATATATGTAGCAGTCAGAGCCTAGGCAAACAGGCCCAAATACCTAAATTCTTAACAAATAACTCACATTACAAAAGCTAGAAGGAACTAGTATATTTTAGCACCATTTTTTCTTGAGAAATGTGTTTGAAGTTATGTGTTTGAAGTTACAATGTCTGCAGACATAATAATTAATCCCTCCCTATATTATGTCAGCAAATATTGTAGCGCTTATGTTTTAGGGCAATTAATAAAAGCTGTCCTGAAAAACAAAATCTTACTTTTAAAGGAGAATCAATGAAAAGTCAAAAGTCGTAATTTTGAAATTTGTAGCTATTTTTGACAAAATTATTTTTTTATTTGGTTTTCGTTATCTCATTTTATTTTGCAAAAGTTTGGAAGTTTAGTTTTCCCATGATTTTTCCAGAGAATTTTATATTGTGTATTTTTATGTTTTATAAATCGTTAAATGCTATAAATTTACATTTATAAATAAATTATTACTTACATGGTTCTAGGTTAGTACATGTTTTAGGTTATAAAAATCAAGATAAACATGCGACTTTTCAAAAAAATTTTAACTTAAGTAACCTAGTAACCTAAATAAAAGTAGGATAGTGGTAAGTCAATACACTCGTATTTAATGTTTTGAGGCCGTATTGTTGCAAATTTGTTTTCAAATTCACTAATATTTTGTCTCCCTACTAAGCGAATAATGTCGAATCGATTTACCCAGTCGGAATTTTTCCCTTAGTAGGGGGAAAAAATGATGTTTCTTAATTTAAAAAAAGAAAAGAAATGTAAAAAAGATTAAAGTAGCCGGCGAAACATTCGAATAATATAGAGAATTTCAAATCAAATTGTATTCCGATTGGAAAAATTTCCACCGACTTCTAAAATACGGCCCCTGATTACTATTTTGTTTCCTCTGCATACTTTATTAGTATTGGAGAGATAAGAATGCATATTTTGATGGTCATGGATCGTGAAAAATTAGGATGAACGTTTGATAATATTTCTCAAATCATTTTTAGATAAAAGCTACTATTTTCAGGCATTGTAACTATTACTTACTAACTAACATTGTCTGTTTCGTATTAACAGCTTACATAGGTAGGATAGTTTGATACTATAAAAAGAGTACCTTTAACTTCCAAGACGAGTGAGCGTGCTGAAGTTAGTAATACGATATCTAAATGTTGAAAACTAAGCTAATTGTTGTCATGTAAACGCTCATAAAATGTAAACGTTTATAAATCGATTTTACCATTTCATGAAGAAATGAGCTCAGATAGTTTCGTGATTGAGTGGTTTAATATGACGAATTGCTTTTACTAAAGGAAAATTTGTTCATTCAATTAGTTGCTGAGATTACGTATATTAATGATATTCTGTGTAGTAAAAGGATAAGCATAAAATTATAGTGTCAACCACTTGGATTAGAATCAGGGTACTATAACTGTTTTGTTGGCATTGTCGATTTAATATGTCAGTGAAAACTGAAAAATAGAAGCGTTGATGGTAAACATGCACGGAAAACATCTGTTATTTTGTTTAATTCTGAACACACTGAAGACACCCAAAAGAAAGGGTGGCTCCATCTAAAGTGTGTAAATCGTACTTTAGCATTGCTCAACGTACAATTTTAACCATGAACAATTGAACACCAAGGTGGTTGTAGTTTAGTAGGGTTTTAATTTTATCATTTGTTTTTTTTTTGTAAGGAAATTAAATAAACCTCGCCATCATTTGAATCACATGAAAAATAATTTAAAGTTTATTTGAAATTTATTTATGTTTAAGCTTCTAAAGAACCTTTTCATTCAGAACTATGGGGTTTTACACAATTCTATTTAATTTGGTTACATTTATTGGCATCAGTAAACTTTATTGTCACTGGCGATCTTTGATGTATTTTAGGCATTGTTTAATTATTTTCTTTAACTCACATAACACGTACAGTTACGTTTGGAATCTTCCTTAATCATTTCACGCGATCTTTACAAAAACTTCTATACTTAAACTCATGTTCTTTTACGGTATTATATAACCGTATGCATTGTTTTCGTGAAAGATACGTCACAACCGAGTAACAGACCGTTTTGTATTTCTAGTATCTGAAACAAACTAAAACATTATTGCCACATAATTAAAACTAAACCTTATATGCCAAATGTTGCAATCATATTTTTGTTTAATCACCGTGATTATCAATTTTTTGTAGCTCGCGATCTAAATTAATCATTAAACATCAACATACCATATTGTTACGCACTTCTACAAAACCACTAACCAAATATATATTACCTATACCTATTACCGTACTCTTTAAATCATCCAAGAATAAATCCGTAAAATTAATAAAAGTAAAAAACGCTAATGTAACTATAATTGTAAATAATCGTAATACTTGCTTGTATTTATAGAGGAAGGAAATATGTTACATTTTTAGTTTTACCCAAATTTCTTGGTTTTTAAAAATTCTCATTTCCTTCGCGTATTATAGTGGCGTATGCTATTTTATAGTTTGTGATTTTATGTTATTGTACATCAAAAATGCTCAAGATGTGTGTGCAACATACTCGTTTATATAAAACACACATATAATATTTTATTATTGTTGTATTTATGTAATCGAGGTTGAAGCGCATGTGCTAAGCACGCGACCCTTCTTTTCTTTGTTCGAAAAAGAAATGCAAGCGGCTTAAAAAATAAACATTTTATAATATAATTTATATGAGGGTTACTATAAAAAAAACGTTCTACTGTAATTTTATAATTTTCGATTTCAAGTTTAAGATAACCAAAAATCACGTAACAATTATTTTGATTTTTTTAGTCCCTACCGGTTAACTATTATTTTAACGAATATTGTCACTACCGATTATATCTTGCAAATTTTACTTGATCAAATTCGATCGGCAAAATGTTTTTACCCGACCCTACTTATTTATATATTTTCGATTTTAAATTATAGATGGTATTGTTCACCCAATTCAAATTATATGCGAAAAACGTATAGGATTCTTATTGTGCCCCTTGTCTTAAAGGGCAGATGTGTTTCTCTAGCTTGATATTTATACAGACACAAGCTCATAATGTGACAATAGAACTATATTCCAAAAAAAAAAAACTCGTTAGGTTTAAATATGTGTATTCTATTCTTTTCTTTTTAAATTCCCCTTACCTTTACGTCATTATTGCAGCTGCTATTCTCTTACTTCATCAATGTGTGTACATATATTTACGTAGACGAAGTTTTTAAAAATATTGGGGTGAGTAAACCAAGTAGTTAAAATTATTGAGGTCTTATATGTAGTAAGGGTCTTTCCTACATGTATGGAAAGAAAACGAACCTATATTGGTATGTTGTGGCTCCGTGCTGTACTATGTGCTTTTGCAAACACAGTGCTGTTGCTTGTGTTATATGTAAAATTCATAAAAGCGTAAAGTTTGGGGTGAATTTTTATTGTAGTTTCAGTTTAATAAAACTACTTTTTTTTATCTTTTGAACATTATCGTTTTTATAAACTTAACAATTTTCCAAATGTCACGTGTAACAATTTCAACGATATTAAAACACACCATTTGCTTCAAAACTGATAAAACTTAATGTACTTTTACGTACTTATTTACACAATATACCCGCGCGATCAATTATAATTTCATCTGCCATTTATATTTATTTTTTACCTTTCTGTGTTTGTTATGTATTCGCGATATACCTTTCTTGTTTTGATTTTTTTTATTAACTGAATGTTTCTTAAAATAAAATTTAAAAAATCCCCTGCACATAAGAAAATATCAACAAAACAAAATAAACATAAGAATAAGACACACCTTCCAAGACTGGTATATAATACAAGGTCGTTTTACTTCCTTTGTATTTTGTACGTTCTTATATACAATTTCTTACGTCACTATTTCTTAGTTATATGTGTATTGAATTTCTTTTTATAACTTGGGGAAATCTTATATTGTTCGATTTATTTTGTTGTATTTGTACAAATACTATAAGAAGTTGGGAATTTCTTTACGTCATATTTTTTGGTTTTAGTGTTAGTGTATATTTCTTATTTATCTTTTGCTGTATATGTATATACAAGATTTATACTTGGTTTGGTATTTAAACATGACACTTGATTATGATTTAAAATGTAAATAAATATGATTAGATTGTATGGTTTCACATAATTATACCAATTAAAATTGTATGTACACTACTTACTAGAAAATGTGTAGCTTTGTACAATTTTTAATCTATTTTTGGTAAATAAAATGGATTAGTTGCAGCACGTGAATTATTGTAAACTGATAAAATTTTTGGAAATTTTTTATTGTGTAACAAAATGAATATTACACAATAAGGATATTATCCTTTCTGAGGATCTAAAGATGTTTAGTACAAATATATTATAGGTACCTCATTCATTCTTCCTATATCCGGTGCTCTTTTTCTAAAGTCAAGACAAAACAAAGACATACATTTATAATATAAATCGGAACTCTCATTATGCCTACTTTACAATACATAATAGACAAATAGGCGTTTTGTGTTTAAAGAAAACACTTTCGACATAAATTAAAATCCGAAATACATACCCCCAATCGATAGGATTTCAAGGTGTCTGTTTGTTTGGTGAATAGAAATTATGCCGAACATAGCATGCTCACTGCTGAGTCATTGAAAATAAAATTGTACTATTACTAGACGCTATTAATGACCAAATTACACATTTCTTAAACAATACCCCGTCTTTTGTAAAAGGTGTTAAAAATTTATCAATGAAACAAACTTAACAAATTTAACGGATGGTTAAATGCATTTTATCTTTCCCGAAAACATACCATACTAGTCCAGACGACCTACGTCAACAACTAACTCGTCTCCTTTTCATATATGAATGCAAAAATTACGATCAAAATACGTTATAAAAAAAATTGCGACCATATGCCACACATCTTTCATTTTTATTGAACAAAAGGTTGGATTACAATTTATACGGCGTTTAATATAGATCGTTAGTCTTAATGAGTTTCGTGCGTTATTTTATATATACATCATCTTGAAACTAGGAAATACTTCTTCAAATTATATTATATATCCTTCTTGTGTATCAATAAACTATATTTAAAAAAAATCTCTAATATTATTTCTCAGACACGATTTTTTTTATATAGAGACGAGGAAAAATAATCTTCTTTCTATTGTTTAGTTTACCTTTTTTGTTGTTGGTAGTTTAAGCATGCGTCTTATAATTGTATACCACCGCATAACATTGTAGATTATGAAAATCCGCCCGCATGTTTCGTGGCTGTTGCACTTTTTTTGTCTATTTAATAAAATATATGGAATTAAGGTAATTTGTTCATTTTTAATTTACATTATTTAGAAAGTCTTGTTTTTTGTATTCATTTAAAAAAAGGTCAATTTATACAGAAAAGTTTAAGAGTTGTGTAAGTTGGATGTGTATATTGTAAATTATGCTGGCAGATGATTATAGAAATTTTATTTTAATGGCACGATTTTATGCCTTGGATGGCTAAATACTCATGCCTTATTGGAGAAATATTCTATCAATTTGCACCCCATTGTACTTCTAATTATATTCATATTGGCATTACAGTATCGGCGCATCCTCGATAGCAATAAAATCTCACTAGTTCAATTTTTCAAGCAGATATTGATCCGGTTTCAAATTACACGCTGCATTCTTTATTACCTCAATTGTAAATGCTACATGCGGTGGTCAATAACAAAACATTCCCAACTTAATTTAAACTAAATCACGAAATATGCAGCATCGAAAAATATTTTCAATAGTAATGATCTCCGAGCCCAAATAATTACGGAATAGTTTTATCACATTTTTGAAAAGTACGTTGCTTGGTAAAAGTACGTAACCAAATTATGTTTGTTGCTAAGCAACATGTAGCGAAAATTATCTTGAATTATTTTACACATATTCTTATTTTGATCGGTTAATTTCTAAGTGACTACAAATTATAAATTAATATAAAAACATTATTAATATAAATACAAAAAGATTTTCTTTAAAATGTCCATCGTTGTAAAATCCTAAAATGAACAATTAAACTTTTAAGATTTACTATAAGTTTTTATATAAAAATGTGTAAATGGATATTTTATATAATATATTTGTTAGTTAATAATTTATGTAAAACTATAACTTATATGTAACTTAAATAATTTATTTTGCACTTCTGTGATAGAAATTTTTATTTTTTATGTGTCATAAATGATAATAAAATACTGAATTAAATGTATATTGATTGGTTTAATTTCTTTTACATTAAACACCATTGATCCTAAACAAATATTAAATAAAACATTAAAAAAAAAATTTTGATCGACAAAAGATTTTTTTTGTCAATTTAAAAGATTTTATAAAAAAATATATTTAAAAAAAACTTTTTAAAAAACCACGCTTATATTTAAAGGCTCTAAAAACTAGATTATAAAAGGCTTTGAAAAGTAGAAAATAAAATTTTTC
The DNA here is from genome assembly GCA_947310385.1 of Nephrotoma appendiculata. Classification (NCBI taxonomy): domain Eukaryota; kingdom Metazoa; phylum Arthropoda; class Insecta; order Diptera; family Tipulidae; genus Nephrotoma; species Nephrotoma appendiculata. The sequence goes on from OX371225.1 coordinate 90,924,438, forward strand.
TTCCTTACTCCTATCAAGGTATATTTATAACAAGTAGAAATTTAAAATTAATATGACTAAAAATATAAGCGTGGGGCGCTCCTTTACGGCATTAGTAATTTAAGATTACTAGACACATGAAGTAAAGTCTTTTAGTAACACTAATGCAACAGTCTATTCTGATGTATCCTAAGAATAGATTTTTTGCTGGAGCATTTCAGTATTAACGTAAAAATGATATATTGAGCGATAGTATATACATTCAGAAGGACCCCACACTTATATTTTTAGTCATATTAATTTTAAATTTCTACTTGTTATAAATATACCTTGATAGGAGCAAGGAAGACAAATTTTATTTTCTACTTTTTAAAGCCTCTTTTCAGAGCCTGATAGGAGTAAGGAAGAAAAATTTTATTTTCTACTTTTCACAGCCTTTTATAATCTACTTTTTAGAGCCTTTAAATATAAGCGTGTTTTTTATAAAGTTTTTTTAAATTTATTTTATTTTACAGTCTTGTAGCAGCATAATAGTAGTGTAAAATCCAAACATCCAAACATTTTTACATGCAAATTACAACAACGTAAACTTCTAGGTCATATTTTTTATATGAAGAGAAACAGTAACACCGCGATAACTAAATCTTCATACAAACTGTATACGTATATGTATAAATTTATTAAAAATTGATCGTTCAACTGTAATTGAAAAGTGTTCATACTTTTTAGTTAGATGGCAGCACTTTGAAAAAGAGTATCGGTTTTTATGTATGATAAACTTTTTATAACTTTTCAAATTTGGTTTGTGTCGTCACTACTTACAGTTTAAATATCAATAAATATACTATACCAGAGCATATTTAATGTCCAAAAATGTTAGAATCTTGTATTGTCATCGGAGTTAAGCCTGCATGCAAAATCATGCAAATTTAACTCCGATGACAATACAATCAGCTCAATTGGACTATCGCAGTGGTTGAAAATTGATAACAAAATTTGACGATACAAACAGACACACAGAGTGAGCGTGGTAAAAATAAACTGGCAGCACTCGGGAACTGACTTTCTTGTTGTCTTTGAAGGATTTGGCGCTATTATTGGTTATTTACCAACTTAACATCGAATTAATGAATAATTTGAACAGTAAATCCTAGCCAGGTTCCAGAGCTGCTGAAAGATACATTTCAGCTGCGCTGAATGAGGCTTATTGGCAAATTGGGGGGATGATGTCTTTTCCCGTTTTTACAATTACTTTTATACTTTTATCCCGTTTCCATGCAGTCACCAAAATTTGTACTAACGCAAGCAACTGTTGTTAGTGAAGTTCTTGTTGCAATGTCACTTTCTGCTACGCGCTTCACAATTTATTACATAGTTCCTTGAATTATTTACTTATCAAGAAGCCTACCGCCCTTTAAATCTCCCTATAGAAATATCTAAAATCAATTAAATTTCTTTTATATTTCGTTAATTTCATTTAATTAAACTAATTAACTTAAGTTTTTTTCTTCTTTTAATTTACACCATTCCATGGATGTCTTACATTAACATAAAAAAATTAAATACAGGTTTTTCCAAATTTTAATGAAAATTATTTTTGTGTGTCTGTTAAAGGACAGACAATTTTAAGAACCGGCTTATACTTGTTTTCAAAACTAATAAAAATACTAAATATTTATAAGATTCTATTAAAATTAATTTTAAAAAGAAACGAAATTCTTAGAAAATCGTATTAAAAAATGGATGGAAACACAACACATCTAGGTACCGCACATATCTGACCAATTTTCATTATCGATTGGAAACATCTGTAATGTCATATTTCATCAATTACCTATTATTGTTATACTTTTCAGACATTAGTTTCGGCTTTCCAATCTGCATAGACTTAAATTTTACTTAATTAATATTAATTTTCCTAAGTTTGGCACTTGTCGTCATATGTTATAAGTTATCGTTGATCAGCTAGTCTTAAAGTTCTACGAGGTCTTATCTTTTGAAGAATCCATCCTGCTTTTCCCATTTCCTCACACATTATCCATTACAAAAGCCGGTGCTAAATTCAGCATACCAAACAGAGTGATCATTGGGCTTTTATTAAGAGATCTTCTCTCAAGATGTGAGGACAAATCTCCCATCCTACCCTTGATATATTTCGAACTTAGTACACTCAGATTACACTCTAATCATTGATTCACTTGCTCGACAACCGAGAAGTCTCAAGTAGTCCTAGTTAGACGAGTAGTCTTATTGCAGAGGTAGATTAAGTTTTAATTGGGATTATTTTTAAAATTGGGCTGTGCGATTTCTCTAGGCCTAGATTTAGGCGTTGTTTGAAGCCAAATCAATACTTCCTTTGTCATTTGCTCTTCAAGAGTTATCGTGGTGGTCGCATCATGTTGGCCAGAGAAAAGCAAAAACATTATCAATACGGTATTTTTTTGGTGAAAAGTGGGTCAAAATGGAAAATGGTAAGTCACATATTTGGCGTCAATGTACATGAAGCTAATCTTTAGAAAATGTGCGATATGTTGCATAGTCTGAGAAAATTTAATCGAACTTGGAATCTGTTTTTTAAAAGTTAAAATAAGGGCCCAAAGGGTTTATACATAGAAGTCATTATTTTGCTGAGCTTCTCCAATATTCTGAAAGTTAGATTCTGAAAAACATTTCGAAAAAAATCTGTACAAGACGGCCAAAAGTATTAAGGAGCTCACAAGAATCAAATCGGATTCCATACTTCATATACGAAAAAGAAATTGAGTGAAAATTTTATTTGCGGAAAAGGCTCATTTTCAATAAAAATGAGGTGAGCTGTTTTCTTGCTTTTATTTTCGAACTGAAGATTTATTCAATTAAACAGAGTACTTTAAAATGTTTATAAAGTATGCGGTGTCTTTAACAGAGCCTAGAGCTAAATATTACAGCCTACCGATTTTAATAATTCGAATGTTAAAAATGCAATCTTTTCTTAATGTTTGTCCTGTTAGATATTGAAATTAGTTAATAGATTATACTTGACTATGTGGAAACACAATCAAAAATTGCTAAGCCGAATTTTAACCTTCAAATTGAATGCTTCCTCTTATTTATGCCTTCACTGTCAGGCGGCTCGAATTAATATAAGATACCAACAATTTGCTAGGTCTTCTTTCAACATTTCCATAGCTGCATTGAACAGACTATATACCAAATACGAAGGTTAATTAACAAAAGTAACAGATCAATTTAAAATTGATCGATACTAATTTCAATGCAAGAACAAGTCAAATGAATATTCGAATACGTTTTGCATATTTAAATTTCCCTTTAATTGGACCCAATTACATATTTGGACCGAGCTCTATGTTTGGTCCTGAAAAGTCGTGCTTATATCGTATGGTTCACTTAAAATGTTATCGACGAATATCTCGAAAAATACGGCTATGAGAAAATGGTTAAGGTCAAAGTTGGCGTGTAGAAACGGGACGCAAAATATGGCGACGTAGCTTTTTGTATTAATCGACATATAGTTAGTAGGAGCTAAAGTTAACCTTATTAATTTTGGCGACAAATGAATCGCACTGTACAATATGAAATATATTTGAATGTATCTGTCAATAATTTTTTTTTTTTCAAATAAAGACCACTGCAGTGGCCGAATGTTTTATAAAAGAATTATTCTCATTGCTAATCTCATACGTCGTAGTGCAGGTTGAAGTATTTTATTTTGGTTTTATAAGCGAACTGTTGATTTGGCACTTTTAAAAATCATAGACCAAAACATTTAACCCTGAAAGCGAAATATGTAGATTGAAAAGTAAAAATTTTATTTTCATATTAAAACAGCAATGATATTGATGGTAAAATGGCTCGGAACATGCCAATTTTACTGTTTGATGATAGAGTAACTTTAAGCACTTCTGCCAATATAATCCACAGTGAAAGTACTAATATCTAGTCAAACTACTAGATGTTTGTAAATGTATTGATTTACATTTTAACATATATTTCAGGCAGATTTGCGATTCCGTTAAGTGATTTAGGCAATCACATTTATAGTCATATGTTTTAAAAGAATTGATCGAGTAATTTGGTGTAAATATTTTCGAAACAAAATTAAACAGGAAAATAATTTTCTCAAAAGTTTCCGAATTAACTTTGTTTTGAAAATGTTTGCATTAAAATTATTCCTTCAGTAGGCTAGAACAAAAATGTTATGTAAATATTTTTCCCGATTCCCTATTCTCAGGGAAAGTCAGAATAGTGCCACAGGAAATTATACAATCTAAAGGTTTAACGATATCAATTTCACAACTTCTTATTTCACTATTCACCATACATTTCCTACTGTGATTTATATCGGTTTACAAAGTATTCACGGTCTATTGAGGTTAAGATTTGCAAACACTTCAAAATAATACAAAAGTTTCATTATATTATAGTACGTGCATGTTAAATTTCTAAATTACCCTACTTTTATATTAACTGTTTTTTTTGTTATGTATACCATCTCACTACATTAAGATTTTTCCATATCAATACGTTACACAAAATTCAGCCGATTGTCAAAAAACCCGTATAATTCATAATATTTTTTGTATATTCCATACATAAATTATAGCGAAATTTTCTTTTTAGTATATTTCGAATCAAAGATTATTGTTTTATTTGTGTAATTTACATTTGGTGTAAAAAAAATAAAAATTCTAATTGTATTTCAACTCACACTAAAGGAGGTCACCTGCTGACAACTCCGGGTACTTATTAGTCAGTTCAATACCATATTTTTTTCTAGTATTCTACGACAATTTAATAAAGATATAGAAACTACTATACATTTTTTTGTAAGATTTCGCTAAGTATACCCCTATGTAGACAAGTATACAGCGATATATTTCAAGTTCCATGTACGTACATAGTAACTAAATAACTGAATCTTAAAGGATTACTATTATTATGACTAAAGTGGATTATATGAGTGCATTGTTTGCGGACTGTAAAATTAAAAAAATGCACAGCTAAAAAAATATGGATACGTTTAATTAGTATGTAATAAATATAGAGGTAAAAAATGTTTTGTTCTGCTGGGAAATAAAACAATTTTGTTTATTCATGCTCATTTTTGTTGAAATCGAAAAAATATGTATACATTTTTTGTGTATCGAACCAATCTTAGAACATAAATAATGAAGGATTGTTTCAATGAAAGTTTGGCGGATCAATGATGATGTTCAATGGTTAAAGGTGTGGTTAAACGCAAGCCATCATGTTGTTTATCATTATTTAAACTAGCATCTAGCAACAACTTGTGTGTAGCTAAATCAACAAGTTCTCGAGTTAAAAGTACATTTCTTTCGTTTTATAGTTGGCATAGTTAAATAAAAAAATACTGTCTTGAATTCACATTCCGAGATTAATTTGAACAAGAAAAGAAAAAATATTGTATAACTTTTTATAAAGAAATATTTAATTGCCATGTCTCTTGAATAGAAAGGTATTTTCATTTAAATTGAAATCCCTCTATTTAAATTGCTACAATCTTTGTTTGTGCGAAAAATATGTACATATAGTTAAGATTTACTGCTCAGATAAGAAATATACATGTCATGAACCTAGATATAAATTCACCTCAATAATTAATATACCAATTTATTTTATATTTGTATTTCTAATGTGGCCTATCTATCTTTGTTTAATTTCAGATAAAATATTGAAACAAAACTTAACACTACACCAAAACATAAAAAAAATAAAATAATATCCAACAAAAACAAGGAAGAATCCAAAAAGCTACAAAACTACACGAAGATATAACTTTCCTCAGCAGTATTCTCATTATACGTCGTCTTTATGCATGGACGGTTGCATACTGCAAAACTTTTTACAAGCAAGTTTGAAGTACATCTAAAGTAAGTACAATGTAAAGTGTTCGTTTTTTTATTACTATTAATTTTTTTTTTTATAAATATCTACATAATGTACACGAAACACATAAGAAAGACTTGAATACATAGCATACATGTAGTACAAGAAATGGTTGCATATTTTATTTTCTTTTTATAAAATTTTCATTCATTCATTCACATCCATCAACGCAAAAAAAATTGTCAATTTATTTGGTTCTTGTTGAAAGAATTTCGGTTAGTGTATCCTTTCACAACAATTGGTCAAATAAGAAGATCAATTTTTATTTTATTTAATAAAGGATTAAATGTCACTCTTATTTTCAGTATATAGATTTTTACAAACCATATTCTATTATTATATTTCTATTTATTTAATTTTTTTTTTCTAAAATAACAACATAAAGCAGATGTTTTGATACCACTCTTAATGAATTCTAATATTGTTGTTGTCATTGTCTTCCATGCAAATAAAGTAAGATTGATAAAATGCACCTTGACTTGGTTAAACTTGTAGTTACCAAAAAGTATACACATATTACTATTTTACCTTTGAAAAGGAGTAAAATTAAGAATTTGTTTTGCAAAATCCTAAAGAAAGGCTTATAAAGAAATAATGCATCTGTAGAAATCTCATCAATTACTTTGTGACTCAAGTGTGAGAAATTTATCTTGGCAAAAATGAATACATTTTTGGGTCATTTTTATCAAAATTAAAGATTTGAATTGCACACCTTGAGATGGCAAAATATTAAACGAAACATATGACTACACATAAAAATAATTATTATTTTGATTAAAAAAAATTTTTCACCCAAAACTAAATTAAGGAAACCAAACGAAACGAAAGAAAAATATCCAGACACTATAATAGATCAAATTACATCGGACGATACTCGTAAATGTATAATGTAATATGGATATATGGTATAACCGAGTGGTCAGCCTTTCTAAGTTTTGTTAATTTTTAATTTTAAGAAATATAATTTTCTTTTGTTAATCAAATTTATTACGCATCTGTTCTCATCATCATCTGATGATATCTGCGGCGATATGATGATCTTTGTATATCTGGTATAAGACCACAAAGAATTTTATGGTAAAAAATCTTATTGTTTTCATATACTCGAATATTGCTTGGCGAAACGATATTACATTTCACTATTTGTTTTCATTATTATTTATCTTAAACATTTGACAGAAGTTGTTAACAACAATTTGTATTCAAAACGTTTTGACTTGAAAGCAACATGTAAGCTGTTGTAGTTATGATTAATTACTTCATTCACTTTTTTCCGTTTTAAACATAAAGTGTCGGTATCTTATTTAACTCTTTGAATTCTGAAGACAGAAAGGACCGATCGATAATCGATTTAGTGGTAAATTTGAAAGATAATTATTTACAATATGTTAACAACCACTGTGTGCGTTGAATATAATTGTGTGGTTAAGCAAAGTAAAAAGAAAGCATGCTGACATTGTATTTTTATTGTCCAGTACTGTTTTCGGATTAGTTTTGGTTTTACAGTTTGTAAGTACATAAGATGTAGAAATCTATGAATTGTGATTATTTGATATGTATTCTTATTGATTCGGAATGAACAAATAGAAAAGGCAAAACCGATTCAAAATATTTAAACATTTATTTAAAAATTTGTTAATAATTGAAGATCATTTTAAAATGTCAACGATTTTAAGTAAGAAAAGAAAAATGAGAAAATTGCAATTTCACACGAAACTAACATACATATTACGAAATTAAAAATTATGGCTTAAGACTACTTTTTGAAAAATTTCTTGAAACTGTTTTAGCTTATCGGTTGAAAAAAAACAGTTCTTTCAGTTTCCCTCTCGCAATATCGCTTTTCACATATACCCGCATATTTCTGTCAATTATTCTCTAAACTTGTACATGTTAATGGTATTCATCATTGACGAGACCAACCAACTTATTTCTTCCAAGATAGACGTTGTTATACGTTCTGAGTCAAATTTGGATAGAGGATGTAAAATAATTTTTTGAAAATTATTGCTAATCTCTACAATACATTATACATTTTAGACCTCTCATACATTTTAACTTTCGAAATATAAATTTTAAGTTTTTATTTGAAATCTCAGGGGTGAAGTCATAAAAGCCGCACGAAAATTTTAAACGGTTGTAAATTTTATATGAAAAACAACAACAATTTTATCGGGTTTGCTTTGTAAGGGTTTGAATTTGTAAATACATAGTGTATTATCGATTAAAATCGATAAATTAAATCTAAATTATTGATTTTTTTTTTATTTTCGGCTGGAAACTTTCGGCAAACTACAGATTTGTAAACGCTAGTTAGGTACCCAAAATAGTTACAAACGGATAATATGTTTTATGTGAACTGACCCAGCTTAGATCGATTATGTGACACAACATCAACCTAAAGGGAATTATGAAATAGATGTCGATAATGGAATTGATGTTAAATTCACATGTCGCCATACAAATAAACTTTAAAATTATTTTAGGTACTAATTAGGTAAATATAAAAATTGAAATTAATGAATTTTATTCACAAAAATGTTACTGAAATAAATTTAGGAATCGAAAGCTACTAATTTGTCTAGTATTTAGCTAGCGATGATCCAAAATCCCCAAAGCTTCAACAACTTTCAAATAGACGGTTTCAGTTGAACTTTTACAGTTATTCAAAATCAAAAAGGAATACATCCTTTAAATATGGGGTTTAAATAGCAAGATAATTCCCTAGGCAGCGAAACCAAAATAGTATGAAAAATTACTAAAATTTGCCAATGTAACATAAGAAAATCACGATCTAATGAAAATATTTATTCTTTAATCCAACCTCTTGCTTGGAATTTGTCATTTCACCTTTAATTCTGTTGAATATATTGAAAAATATACTGAAACAAACTGTTGATCAATAAGTTGAGTTAGTCATCAGTTAGTCACTCGTAAGAATTGTTTCTGTCTTATAAGCATCTAAGGAATACTGGTAGATATAAGCTCACACGAGAATATTTACTTATAGGTGATAGATAACCCTCTAAAAATAGCCTGAACGAGCATTTGTTTAATCAACAATTTTAATTAGTGTGGTTACTGGGCCCATTTATTAATGTGCAACTATCGAAAAAATGAAAATGACAATTTTCATCCTAAGCCTAACCTTTCTAAAATAGTGACATTAAAATTCCAATACAACTTTCGGTATGCGTAAAGATATATATTTATTAAGTTTATGAACCAGAGTTTTCACCAAATACATTTCAAAGTACCATATCATTATTAAAGTAGTCAATTTTATCATCCCTAGTATTTGTTCGGAATAATTTATGTAACTATGACTGGCATAACTCTTCTAATATTGACTCTAAATGTCTAAATAAATATAGAAATAATTTTATTACCAATTGTACCACGATATTAACTGTAACCTTACAATTAATTAATTAATTCCACTTTCATATAGTCCATAATATTTCTATATATGCAACCCTTTCGTCTATATTGTTTTTATGTTATTATTTGTATATTTATTTATTATTTTTAAAAGTGGAAAGAAACATATAAATTCAATTTGGTTTTATTTTTTGCGGTGCCTAACGTATAGATACGCAGAATTTTTTTATCATTACTCTCTATTCAAATTCAATTTCCATTGCATTGCAATAATTTTTTTTTTTTTGATGCAATTTGTTTGTTTATTATATCTATTTTTTATTTTATTTTATTGCATACAAAAAATATTTTAACGTAGGAAAATCTCTCCATTGGTACTTTTTCCATGCTGCGCTTCTTTTTGTGTTTTTGGTACTTCTGGCAGCTAAAATCAATAAACGATGATGGTTTTAGTTTTTTTTATGTTTACGTATACATGGTTGCGTTTTGTTTTATTAAATTAATTTGAATGCAAAATGTACTTTTTGCAATTTATCCTCACTATCTGCATTTTGATACGAAATGTGTGTGTACACGATACGATGGAGATTTCTATTTTTGATTAGATGATTTTGATTTTTCCCGCTATACACATAGATATGTAGAAAATATAAAATATGTCGGATCATTTCAAACCGTTCTCGAATATAATTAAAATCGACAGTGCTCTATTTCGTAATTGAAAGCAATATGCCAAAATATATAAATAAGAAATTTATTACATAATTTACAAATAACCATATTCGATTTTATTAATTGAAAAATTATGATTTGCTTTTAACGAACATCCATTATATTATGTTGACGATATTTAATAGAAAATAATATAAAAATCGACGAACTTTTCTATGTAAGTTGATTGCCTTTAATATTTTATTTAAATATAAAACGAGATAAACTGTTATGGATGTCAATACATAGAAAGGATAGAAAACATAAAATAAAAATGTCTGGAAAATTGAATTTTATAATTTTGAGTTTTGCATTTGCACTAGTTAAATAAAAATGAAATGCATTTCCTTTTCAATTGTGCCATGTTTCAAATTCAATTTCAGTTCTTTTTTCTTTTTTTCGTTATTGTTATTGCAATGCAATCTAACTAACCTTTATGCATATATAGCTAGGCTATCCGTTATAATATTATATGTATTCCTCCAATCCAAATTTCACGTTAAATAAAAAAATACCTCATCCTCTATTTTGTCCTCGTATATTTTCTATTTCAGCAAAAATACATAAAATAAATAAAAACTTTAAACTCATTCCAATCGGGAAAAATATACTTCCGTCAAAGTTTTTTTTTGCATGTGAATCATGATGGTCCAGTCCAATATTAATGGCAAAAAAATAAAACAAAAATAAAATTCAATCTAACCCGTTCCATTTTCCACTGTCTATATATGAAGCTATATAAATTTTATTCCATTCTACAGTTTTTTTGTATTTTTTTAATTCGCACTGGCCTTACTTGCCATCTCTTTTTTTTTTTTTTGCAAAAGTTTTCCATGAAAAATAAACAAAACAAAAAAAAAATTAAAAAAAATCTCATACTATAGCTGGACTGATTTTTATTTTATGCTTTCGAAAAATAAAATCTATATGCTGTATGTATTCATAATACTGTACCTAGTATTTTCGTTTCGCTTTTTCCTTTTTTTATATTTTATATATCAAATGAAAATATAAAGCAACAACAAACGCGCACGGCAACACAACACAAAAAACCGTAAATTAAAATGAAATTTCCATTTTTCATTTGGTTATTTTCTATGTTTTTCCATCGTCATCGATCAGTGTGCTACGTTTGCTGATTGTTTTGTGTACTCAAAAATGTATATGTGTGTGTGTTTGTATAAGTATGCACGTTTTATATGTGTACGAAAAATTTTAAAATGCAAATACTTTATTCTACTTTAAAATTTATGTAAATTTTCCATAAAACATATTATAACGAGAGACCAGTCGCGTATTTTTATTATATTTTTAATTTTTCGGTTTGTTATTGTTCAAAAATTGCATAATTAATGAGAGAAGGAGTAAAAATTTAAAATTAAATTAAAAAATATATAGTTTTGAACACAAAAAATAAAAATTATGTGTATGCATTTTAATAGGATTTTAAAATCTAGAAATGGATATTCACTAAATTTTAAATTCCTATACATATGTTTTAAATCTGTCCAAATCCATTTGACCACACCTAAAGTAAAATGTGATATATGGATTATCTATCATTCTGCACAACACAACCGAACAACGAGCACAAAAAACCACTCGTCAAAAAAGCATTTTAAATAATTCAGCCAATTAAACTGAACTCGAAAAAGTTAAATCATTTCGTATATGTATGTAAAGTGAGCCACACTATCGACATATCACTACACTTTATATATGTAGATACATACATTTACAGACAGATTCATTTTATATGCATATCTAATCATGTCTTAATTGAACGTTATGGGTATACGTCATTCCATATATTTGATATGGATACATATATACATTTTAGTATTACAGTATTCGTTCGTAAAATCCATAATTCAAAATACAAAAAAAATCACAAAAATCAAATCTATGTTGCATATATGCTCAAACTACATACTAGAATGCAATATGCAACAACAAAAACTCTCTGGCTATAGTTTTTAAAAACATAAAGCTCAGAACATATATATATATATATAAATATTCATGGACGTATATAAATGCATATACGCACAAATCTATACACGAGAGTACATGTAGTATGAGCATATCACAGTGTATATGCATATTCGTATGTACAACATATTTTTTTCTATATATGAGTCCGTAAAACTAGCCATTGGGCATTTTTATTAAACAGAAAACAGCGATGTGCAGTTTTTAAATAATGATGCAAAGTTTTTATATAAACATAAAAAAAAGTTTTATAGCAAAAAAAGTCGTATTTTAAAAATTGGCAAGAGATTTTCACGAAAAATCTGGTATGAGATGAAAACAATTTTTTTTTGTTGTGCAATGATAAAAATTTAAAATCTAAAGGCATACAAATATATAGAATTTGTGAAAAAAGCTGAATGAAAGTTTGATATATTGAAGATAATATATTTGATCGCTGAATGACGTTAAAAGCTGAATATATAGAGAAAATTGTATTTACCAATTGTGCAAATATACACATATATACTCGTAAATATAAGTGAAACCGTTGGGTTCATCTATTAAACTACATTGTGGAAACTTTGTACAGTACTCGAAAAATTTAACTTTTTTAAGAGACCTTTTGTTAATTTAATTCAAAAGAGTTAAATTTCTGACTACTACTGTGTAGATTAGAATTTACTGTTTTAGCGAATCACCGCCGGCCTAAAAAAATAAAAAATATTTTGTTAAAATTATTTCAAACTGTAGATCATGACAGTGACATCTAAGACTGAGAACTTTTAATATGGAGTAAATAGAAGGCAAAAAAGCACACGTTTTAAACTAAAGTTGTCGTTGCAAGAAAATTTACAAAGTCAAAAATAGTTTTTGGACTTACAATAAATAAATGTCTAAAAATTGTACATACACAAGGGTTAATAATTCAGTACTTGACTCGCTGGTAACTAATTAAATTGCATATTTACCGGTACTCGCGTACTACCGGCTACAACCAATGTTTTGTTTGTTGTTAAGGTGGCTATTCCAAAAGACTGGCATATACACACGGCGGTCTTTAGTCATACCACCATATTTACCGCTGTCATTCATTCGAAATTTATGAAGCACTTATTCACACAATTACAATATACCACATTGCACTTAAGTCCCATAGTTATTTCTATTAAATCACTGATCTTAATCAGATAAAAAAATAAATCCATTTTTACATTCTTGCCTCTTGTGGGATTTGAACCCAGAACCGCACAGTTAATATTATTGGTATAGGCCAAACAAAATTAGAATTTATTATTTTACAATTAAAAATACATTTTTACAACAAACTAGAATATATCATTTGAAAAATTTAGAAAAAGGCCAGAAAATTAGAAGTTCTGATCTTGAAAAAATGTGGAAGACTCCGAGATTGAAACGCTCCATAAAGAAAACAATAATAATTGCTGTATGAATTATAATATGAACAGTGAACAGATTGGTTACAGCTTAACGTAGCGGGATCCATTGGCAAGGAACACTTTCCGCAAAACTCAAATATTGAGCTAAAATAAAGCATGATATGATTCCTTTTCAGAAATTGATCTATTTATTTATTTATTTATATTGAAAAAAGTCTACAAATTTGACTTGAAACATATTAATTTAAAAATATAAAATATAAAATAAAATAAATCCGCCTTGGATTTGAAAATTTGAATTATAAAAGTAAAGTAACAAGTAAAAAAATCACTGAGAGGCATACAATTGCCTTAATCTACTTTTAAAATTATCTTTTGTTAAACAAAAATCAAATAAATAGTTAATTCTATTGAAACTTTTACACATCATCTTCACTGGTTCATTATCGCCATAGTTGGTTCTGTGTGTATCTAAGTGGAGGAAGCCAGGATCTCTTAGTAGTCTACCAGGAACCTTTATTTTAATTGACTTTAGCACATCCGGTGCGTCGATTAGACCTAGTAGAAGATTACCAATAAATGTAAAAACCTGTGGACGGGTACATCTAAATAAATGATCGTAGTTACTTTCTTTGTAAACAGTGTTGGAAAAACAGTTATATTCTATGGTTAACAGTTCAATCTGTTCGTGTATACCAGTCAAAAATATTTATTATACAAAACGAAAGAATTTCAAGAATCATAAAATTTTCTACACATAATTTATGATTAAAATTGTTAGGAACTTAGTCCAAAAAAAGAAAGTTTCTAGGTCAGAAAACAGTTTCACTGGGCAAATTTTTTGACTGGAAAACCTTGACTGTTTGATTTGGTTTATGTATGAAATGCTTTAGTACACCCATGCACTGTTAGATTCTTGGAAATATATTGCTGATTGTTTTAATTATTCATCTCTTCTGAAAAAATTCGTGAAACTTAAAAACCACTATTTGGTGGGCGGTTGTTTTAACTTGATCGTGACTATGCCTAATTAAATTTAGTCATATGATGGAAATAAAGAAAAATATTGAATACAAAATAAATAAACATCGAGTGCTTTTACCTATAAATATCGTAAAATATTTATCAACGGTTTTTGATTCAAATTACTCGGAATTCATATTACAACAATCATCAATTTAAGAACGAATAAATTTAATTTCCAAATAATACTTTTTTAGAAAAGGCTATAAGTTAATATTTTTTTTAATTATTCCCGGTCCTATAGTTTAACAATCGCTGGTCTAAAGCTTATTTTCAAGAACAACTTCTATTAAACAGGGCCCTCACTATTGTTTTCGATCGCCTTAATTTTGCGTTCGTTTTTCTATGTTTGTACTATTATTTTCGATAGAGTCGAAAATGAACGACTGTAGAAAATTTACAACGCAAATTTCATCGTTGTTCATTTTCGATTGTCATCTTATGCTTTACAGTTCAATAATTTTAAAAGTAAAAACTAAAATGTGAGTATACCTAAATAAGTTTATAGTTCATTTAACTAAACATATCTTTTCAATTAAATATACATTCCAATTTAAAAAAAAATATTTATTTAATTAGAAAATATATTCATCCGGTTGACATTACGATGTAAAAACTGTACTAAAACATAAATTTTGTACTGGCAATACTTTAAATAATCTGTACTAAAATATTGCTACTGATCGAAAGCAAAAGTAAGAATATTTTTCTCAATCGTTCAGAGCTAAGCGATAAAAATCGAAAACGATAAGACGAAAGACGAAAACAATAGTAAGGGCCCAGAGCTCAACACTGATTAATTTGAAATTACTCCTGCGCGTGCTACTTACCATACTTTTACAATTTTTAGTTGTCTTGTAACTGGTCGTGCTTGGCTTGACAATAAATCACATTCAGCTGCTGTATTTAATAATGTTGTCATTCTTCTTCATTATCGTGTATACGATCCTTTTAGGTGGCCTATTCACAAATTGGATTTATTCTCAATTGTAAGGCCTTGAGTAGGCTATGTTTTTATATTTACCATAATAAAGTGCGATTCAACATCAGTAATGTAAAATAAATTCAGTAATTATGAAAATTAATATCATACTATTTAATGGCCACCTCTAAAACTACAATAGCAGCCGAACCTTTCCAGGTAATTTTTGATAATTTTTATTTTTTGGCTTACCGTTCCAATTGTAGTGAAGCGTAGAATAATCATGGTGCTCTTCTGTCAAATTCTTTACAAGCACAATTAATTAATAACCGAAGTTAATATGATTAACGATAGGGCTTATCCCAGAATTAAAGTAGCACAGTGCTTTGATAGAATCCTTGGCTTGTACCATCGGCCCATAGTGCGATACTCGGTGGTTCCAGCCAATTCAGAGGCTTAGTTTTATGTTTTACCATTTGAAAACTAAAAATTGAAGCCGTGAGTTAGTAAACGTTGTATACCTATTTACAAATTTAGTAGAAATTCGGCACAGAACGATTGGAATTGCCATTTCATCTCAAGGTATATGATCAAAATATTAATCGTAAAATAGTTTCCTTGAGAAATGTTATTTCACTGCACGTTTATTTACATAAGATGAGAACTTTTCAAACACCATCAAACATGACTAAATTAAATAAGCATATCTTCATCACAAATATAAATAAAATTTTACTCAAAAATTAAAAAAAAAACTTTGGCCATTCAAAGTCTTAAACAACTTTTTAATTAATCCAAAATTAACTCAAGCAAAAATAGTAAAAAAAAAATTTGATTTGCAAGTCATTCAAGTTGGAGGAATTTTCTGTTTAAACTATTGAAGTCTTACATTTTTTGAAAATATATTATTTGTAATATGTCGATAGAACATCTTGTCTATATATAAATTTACGTTAATATTATGCTTTGTCATTCAACCGATAAGTTTAAACAAGGATATAAAAATATATATCATATATGTATAACGGTATGACGTTAGGTGTTGCACAAATGAATACAATAATTTACCGTGAAACGATATTTCTCTACTTCTAGCACTAATTTTTCTTGAGTTTAAAAAACGAATAAAAATTACCATTTTTCAATCAATTCAATCAAATGGATCACCCTATATAAGTTAAAATTCTTGCACTACTCTGTCTCCAATTTTTCATCATTTTCCTTTCAATAACCTTACCCCAATCCAGAATAAATAAAAAAAGTTGGTGAATTTTCTCTATGTGATGTGTACTTATCATGCAGCACAAGAAACCAACAAAAAAAGCGGAAAAGTTAAAAAACGAGAAAAAATCACTTGTAAAATCAATATGGTATGTAGGTATGTGTTTTTCCGACCAATAATCGGATAAACGGCAAAGTTTGTAGATTATAAGAACGAAAAATACCATGGACTGCAATCGAAAACTGTTATATAATTTCAAACCATACAAAAAATATTCAATTTATTTGTTTCGATAAATATTTGATTAAAATTTAATTTGTGTAATATTTCATATACAATGAGCATACAACCTATAAAACTGCTGACAAGTTGCAATGTCTTAAAATGCATGTCTCTGTTATTATATTTAATCCTAGGCATTTCTTTATTTATTTATTTCTTTATATTTTTTCAACCAAAAATCAGAAACTTCATCAAAAATCTCAACACAAAAACAAAATTAAATAAAAATTGTATATGGCAAAAATCACTTTTTCTTGCAACCCTTTTTTGCCATTTGCTTATACATTCCATTTTTTTATTTTTGTTGTTCCTTAGTCAAGGTATTAAGGTTTGAGGCATCATTGCAAAATAAAATCTTGTATTTGAGAAAAAAAATGCGAAAAGAATAAAATTAAAAAAAATGTTGAGGGTGAAGGAAACGGAAACTGATTCAATGATTCAAAGATGCACATTGTTCGTTGAGTAATTAAAATTTACAATTTTGTTGTATACAGTTTATTTGCTATCTTATGTTATATATAAATACAAACAAGTATATGTACTGCATATATTGGGTGATCCATCAAAATATTTGTAAATTACATACTCAAACTGTATAATGCAATTTGTTGTAAAATTGCAATACGCAATGTTTTAAAAATATTAATGATTGTCACCCTGTATCACCTACCACCCATATTTATACGTATTTCCTCAAATACATCAGCACACAATTTTCTTGGAAAAAGGAAAACACATATACCATATTTTTTTATTTCGAATATTTATTTAGTTTTCATAAAAATTAAGATGGAAGGAAAAATGTAGAAAACTGGAAAATGCATTTTCTATGAACGGCACAAATAAAAAATAAATAGTAAATTTAAATAGAATTTTTTCTTCGTGGTAAATAAGAAGAAAATATATATTTTATTATGATTATTTTTTTAAATTTGTTTTTGCTACGTGTGTTTTATAAAAAAAAAAATGTATTTATATGTGTACAACACACATATACATAATATTTCACGTCGATAAGAACGGTAAAAAATAAGATTTTAATTGGATTTTTCTTTTATGTGCATGAGTATACGCCGATTGTAATAGATTTGTGCTCTATTGCTTTCCGTTCTAGATTTCCTAGATTTTCTTTACACAAAAACCCACAAACAATTTTGGAATGCACTAAAATTAGAAACACTTAAGCTATATTTTTGCTTTTATTTTATTCATAATTTTTTAATTCTCTAATGTGTCTTTATATAATCTAGCAATCAGCTTAAAAAGAAAATGCAATTGCTTTCTAACAAAGAGTATAAAAAAGCTGTATTTTCATCATGAGAGAGATAAATGAAGTATAAAACTAAAAGAATTTTCAATTTTTATTTTTTATTTTTTTTTTTTCATCTTGTGCTAAGAAAAGGCAATAAAGCATGGTAAAATAGGATGAAACAAAATTCTCTTTTGTACATATTAACCCTTAAGTGATAATTTTTCAATATGTCTAAAAAAAAATTCGTGCTATTTTTGATTAATTAAAGAATATTGGACTATTTTGTGAATAAAGCCAACTATAACATGTTAAGTTAAATGTTCGAAAAAAAATTAATTTGGGGCAAAAATCATGTCCAATTGGGTTAACATGTAGCAAAAGAATATGAAAGACACAAACAAAATATTTTATAGACAAATCTAGTCCTTGATTTGAGATGTATCATATATAATGTTACATTTTACAGTAAAAATTTTTCAATTACAGAACATATATTTTTATGTGAATTCGTATTTCTTTTACTAAATATATGTTTTTTTTTAATTTTCATATTATTAAGAAAAATTACGTTTTCTGCACAAAGTCGAACTCGTATATAGACGTTGCCATTGCTGCTGCATGTTGTTAGACGGAATATGCATTTTATTATTGCAGAAAAATTCTTTGTTACAAAACAAATTCTTTACATTTTAATTTCTTTTTAGAAGTACTGCATGTATCTTTTTTATTTTGTTCATCTTTAAATTAAAGAACAAGAATAGTAAAAGATAAATAAACATGTACAGAAATGTAGATGTACGTACATAATAAATCTTTTTAAACTTGGATGGACTTTGATTAAAAAATGTATATATGCTCGTAAGTGAATGTATAAATGCTTTGAAGATGCATCTACTTTTTTAATTAATGTTGCAATGATAATTAAAGCTTATAACAAGGCAATGAAGATTTGTAAGTTTATATTTTAATACATATAAGAATATTGTTTTGACAGACCTATCAGATTCAGACATTGCATGATCATCAAAGTTCGAAAATATATAAATGTGGAATGGTCACCAAATTTTTGATACATTTGTATCTTTTTTAAATATCTCATATTTGAACCTATTTTTAAAGAAACATTTTTAAATGAAAAATAAATAAAATACTAATTTTGAGAATTTTCGAAAATTTTCACCAGAAATCCGAAACATCCATTTTGCAGAAAATTCAGCAACATTGAAAATGTACTTGTAAATTTTTGTACGAAAACTCCTTATCTAAAAAAATCACAAATGGGGCTTGTAATATTATACTCCAAGATCAAGGAGAACATAAGTTTTTATTAAGAAATACATATTTTTCCAGTGGTATTTTAAAAAATCTATTGAATAAATACTCGATATACATTTTTAAATCATTGTGAAAATAAATTAACAAAAAATTAATAAAATATACCAAAACTGAAATAAATCATTTTTAACATGAATTTAAAATGTTATTATGAATTTCCAAATTATATTTTTAAATTTTCATTATTGAAAATAATAATTATTGTACAAAAATCGAAAACAACAGTAACAATATTTTATATCCTTTTTCCTGCAAGACATTTTTTTGCTTCAACTTAAGTCCAACCCACACAAATGTGTATGAAACAAATGACATGTTTTATTGTCTGCCGGATTTTAATGTATCTTAGTTAAATCGGATTTTTTTTTTGAAAAAAACATGTTAATTAAATTATATAACATAGTAATTATTTGTTTTCGATAACATACTAATTATTACATTATTATTATAGTTATAGTGTTATTTTTCGGACGAAAACGATTTAACAGGTATGCACAAATATGTATGTTGGTCCAAAATACATACAAAATTAATTTTTAACATGATTCTTTTTCGTCACCACACAATTGTGATGGCAGGCAGGAAAAGGGATATGTAATAGAAGTAGGGTGTATAACGGAATCCCGTTAATTTTTCTATTAATCTTCCAACTACAAAATTTTGCAATTACAAAATCTCGCATAACAGAATGGTGCAACTATTTTTCTTTTTAGTAAGTGTCATTAATAGATTCTATATAATCCGGTCCTACGTCCCCCGATTCCGGCTCCTACGTCCCCCGAAGTTCAAATCTAAGAGTTATCGAAGCCGTTAGCATCTACAATTATTGCATTTCAAAATGTTGCATTAACAAAATATTTTATTTTTTATTAATCTTGCAAATACAAAATGTGGCAATTACAAAATGTTGCAAGTACCAAATCTTGAAATTTCAAAACTTTATTAATTTTTTTGTGCAATTAGAACTAGAAAAAAAGAAAACCGGGATTTTGAAAACCGGGATTTGGAAACCGGGATTTTGAAAACCGGGATTTCGTAACACCCTAAAAGTACGCCTTTTAAATTAATTTAAAAAATGTATTTAAAATATAATAATTAAAAATGGATGGAAAGCCTTTGTTTCACTTCAATTTATAGAAACTGAGAAGTAACATCCAATTTCAAACTTAGGAATTTTAGATACCGAGTATTTAAAGCCTATGCATGAAATTGCATGGAACTCTCCCAATCAGGATAACTTAAGATTTTGTGTGTGTATAGAACTAAGGAGTCCTGCATGGATATGTGATGATACCGACAAAATTTAAAGCGTATATGTATGACGCGAAACTAATATACCAATAAAATACCGTGTATGTAATATTAAATAAGGAAATTTTGTAGGGTTTTTCGAATTGATCAAGGTGATTTTGAAGTGCTTTGCTCATTAAGTTGTCCTTAGGCGCACAGTTTATGGTGTCCAACAGTTTTCATTCACTTAGATAAACCCCATATATTAGTTCTTTTTACATATTCTAGGAGGTATTTTTAAGTGTGTAACACCCTTATTCCACTAGTCGAGTCGTTTCAAGTGACTCATTTAATATGGAACCAAAGGCGGCTGCCTTGCCAAAATACTCTTGTATGTATATTATCGTAGTCAGTTCAAACGACAAACGACGTATTTTATGCCTTTTCTAGTCATTTCAAAATTTCACACCACTCAAAACGACAGTTTTTAATTGTTTCTCTCGCCTCAAGTCACTTATGCCAATATGGCAACTGGCTAAAAAATGACTCGACTAGCGGAATAAGGGTGTTAGCTCTTGCAGTTTGTTTGATGTCAAGCACTAACTAACTTACTATTAGTAAAATCAACCACAATCTGTTTTTGTAGATTTGACTATAGGAAGCCCATGGACCGAGATTATATAATCCTAACTGTTTAAATTTATGAGTTAAGATGCCGAAGTTTTTAAGTCTTGTTATTGTTGTACAACATAATAGGAGACGAGTGTCATACTTTTACAAAATATTAGCCGCATTTGTTGGACGGTTGCACAAATTATGTTTCATGAAATAACACAAAGATGCGGTAACTTTATTTGAAATGTAATGGAAGCAATGCTCTATTTATTACAAAACCTATATAAAAACCCAAAAATTCCAAACTCCATAGTATAATAGTATCTAGAACATTTTAATTTTGATCGAGTCCATTGATTGATTCATTAGAATTGGACATACAATCATGACGCGAAATACATTTTGTATCAATTTTTCCAGATAAAATGTGAACTCCAAATAGAGCGTGAACAAGGAGATAACACTTTTGAAAGCTATTTCGTTGTTTGCTAATATCAACATCAAAAATCCTCTAACATTAACTTCCATCTCTGTAATAGCGAGGAAAGTAGATTTTTACATATTCAAACATATAGTGGCCTGGTTTTCCTTGTTCGTTTGAAAATTACGTTTATAAGCCGGGTTCCAATTGGGTACGTGTGAGTAGATGTTCAACAGAATGTAATTTTTTTAGTAAAAGTAATACTTATAAAAAAAAAAAAAAAAAAATTCTAATTGAGTATTGTAGGTATGAGTAGCTACTAAGTAATACTTGCGAGTACTTTGCTAACACCAATAAAACCCGGCTAATATTAAAATCTGTTAGTTCATATAATTTAGTTATTAATTGTTCGGGTTTATACAGCTTTTTCATAGCTGGGTGATAGAAAAAGTATAGTGTTCAATGATTTTTTGAAGCTCGCGAACATTATAGCAAGCGAGGCGCATTATTCTATCGCTTCATGCAAATGCTATTTTCGTCTCATTAATATTACAGCATAATGCACTAGGAACAAAAATTATAAATATTTAGCGAAATTTAGTGGCGTTCAATTATATGGATCTTTTTGCTTAGACCTGCAGAGGTTTCTATGTCTCTTAGATAATTTGACAAAGGTAGATTTCTGAACACTGATACTTATACTTACTGTAATATAACAAGAAAATAACCCTAAACAATAATCGCTGCTCCCGAATTTAATTTTCGTTGCTATGGTGATAATATTATTCTTTAGATTTAGCGCACAAAATCTCAAGCCAAACATAAGTATTACATTGAAACACAATTTTGGCTGTGGGCCAATTCTCAGGTAAATCGATTAGTACAGTAAATTGAAATTTTAGTACAAATAACTTTTCAAATCCTACCAATCCTCTAGTAAATAAAATTAGGTAAATGCGGCTTAAAAAGACACATGGTTTCTAGGAATAAAGAAAAATTGGTATGTAGGTACACGAACTAATGTCACAAATTTTATTTTTGTTGTTCCAATTATTCGTATTGTTTATTCGAATAAATTTAAATTGTATATTTGCTCAAATTTGTTGCGTAATATACACAATAAACTTATTGAAAAAATAAATAATAATTTTAACAAATAAAACTGTGTTCATAAATATAGCGCATTTTATTTCATGGGAAATGCTAGTGAATATAAAAAAAATTATGTCTAAGAACATGGCCGCTATCTTTTCATGATTTGTTTAGCCAAAATAAAAAACCACTATATTTACCTTTGGTGGCTTTGATTTACCCTACTTTTTAGTACAGTATTTCAATTTACCGCATAAACTGTTAAAAACAGCATTTACCTTAGAATTTTCCCACAGCCTTTGTAATAAAATTTAATTTACGCGGGCCAACTTAAGAGTAAATGGGCATTAAATATTTTTTGAACTAAAATTTTTAGTCCCAGAAAAATGGCTATTGTGATATTTGAAATACATAGTTGAAAGATGGCTGATTTCGATGTTTCTAACTCGCCTACTATAGCAGATCAGTTTAATTAATTAAATTGGTTAAATTAGTCTGAGAAGTAATTTTCTATGCAAAGCTTGTATTTTAATCGCTTTGGTAAGCTATAATTTATTAGTTCTTAGTTTCTCTGAAAATATGCAATATTTATTAAGTATTGTTTTATTCTAAAGAAATAAAAATGTTACAATTAGCAATTATGGTCTTCTCTTCAATGTTTTTGTTGTTTTTCAAATTGAATGTTCTCTCTAAACTGAGCAATGGCTGTCCAATAGAAAAATATTCTGTCCCATTAATTTCTGTCCCATATAATGCCGACTATTTCACGTATCGTAAGCACATCAAAAATTGCAAGATCATTTGCATTTTCCGTAAGTAGTTGATATGAAACGAAAGGTTTTCAAAAACAGCTATACTACTCGGAAGATAAGCCGAAACCGATTTGATTTTTAAGCAGGGTGCATCTATTTAACAACGTTCATTGGTATATTTTGCAAGCAATACCTGCGAAACTTTTATACTTTATTATATCTAAATCACCTGATAAGATGAAAACTGAATTCATTGAATTATCCCTTAACGGTTGCTGATCTTAGTAAATAGAGTAACCTTAATCTTGTCTCTCGACTACTTTAACCAATACAGTCTTATTGTGTCGCGATAACAAACCTTAATTCGTTTTCCACTCCTGGAAGCACGTTCTGAGCCCAATCAAACAAAACGAGAATAATTTAACAGCTAATATTCAATTGGCTCATTGACAACCGCCCCATATGTTATAATCGGGATTTTGTCAAATTGTTTACACTAATTTAAAACAGGCGGTTGGCAGTAAAAAATATGGGTTTAAAAACTAATTTAACTAATATTAAATGATATTTACTAAATACATTTTTAGTTTTCTGCAAAATGTTGCAAAGCCTAGAGAACACCTAATGCTATTGGCGATTTTCATCGAATGTAGATAGCGTTGGTTTCTACGTCTACAAGGGGGACGAGAATTGTCAAATTCATTGTTATGACAGTTTTAATCCCCCTTGCTTCATAGCAAACTATGATTCAAATTTTGTTCACCAGATGTCAGCTACTTTGTTGCAAATCGCGTATAGACACATTACAGGTTCCATAACTATGGTTTCGAGTTAACCATGATTTCGTTGTAATGTGTCACCCCTAACCATGGTTTACAACTCGGTTTTAACGTAGTTTCGGAATGAGATATTTTTTCTCATCCCGACCGAGGCATTTTAGTGCTCGTCACAACGCCGAATACATAAAAAATGGAAATTCCGAACACTAATAGCTTACCAAAAAAATCTAGTTTCCTCCGAATTTTCTGTATATCATTGAGATATTTAGTTGGCGGGAACATTTTTTTTCTGTTCTCTCAATATAGAAATCATTTCTGACAATTTATAGGTCAATTAAATGCCAATCTTGACAATTTTGTCAATGGGCGCTTTCAGGTTACTCATCAGTTGTCAACATGTTGAGTAAAATCACGGCCAACGTTATAGAAATTTTGAGCTCTATGACATTTTCAAGTCAACCTGGCGATGATTTCACTAATCATGATGCCAACAGTTGGCGGACCTGAAAGCGCCCATTGTCTACTCTATTACTATTTAAAACCAAATGAGAATACAAAAGAAGTTGTAGTGGGTCTTGAGTTCTCATCTTGCAAACCATAGTTTCATAATCTTAGTTACGAAACCAGATATGTGTCTATGGTATAAGAGAAGTTGTATTATGTGAAGTATTTAGGTTAGCAACGAGCAATGTTTTAAGGACCAGTTATTTAGTTTTATCGAAGAGCTTATAAAATTTTTGTGGTCGTAGTAAAATGGTTCCAACGTACAAGTCAGACAGGTTGAGGTATAACACCCATAGTTAAACTATAGTTTAACGAATCACACCAAAGTAAGACTCCTAAATTCAATTTTGATTGAATTTATCATAAGTTTCATATCTTTATTCAAAATAGTTTTAATATATTTTATTAGTTAGTGTCGTTAGTTAAAGTAATTATTTTAAATATAAAGCTTAACGATTTTTTCGAAGTTCCAAGTTAGAAAGTAAATTTTTAATTTTTATTTTGTTTCAGGTGTTAGAAAGGTTAGGTATAAATTTACGATAATCTCAATATTATTTTAACCACAATTTAGTTATGCAAACATTATCAAATATGTAGTTTCCATTTTTTTCTAAGAAGTTTTTTCTTTGTAGAGTGCTCTGCGTTTTGCAATAATATTCCAAATCCCAATTGATTTGCACTTAAATAATTTTCTGTGACGGTCTCTTTGTGGCTTTTATTATCTCTTCATAATTGGTCATATTCTGACAAAATTTTGTTGGCAACTTAACAAGAACTAGATAAATTCAAGCTGAATTTCTTTTAGATTTCGGTAAACATTTCACACAGAAAAATTTATCTACATACTCAACCATAGATTAGGTGCAATTCTTATGAGATTAAGTGAACTAAACGACTGTGAAATTTATTGAATGTTAGAGTTGAGATTAGATAACAGAAAACCCATAATTTCATAAAAATTAGTACCTAACGATAGTAACTCTTTGTGATCCTTTTTTTCAATGTTTTTTTTTGTGCTGTGTCTAAGACAGAATTTTGATTTATGAACTGTTACATTTTACCGACTAGTAAGAATTGTTTGAATCAGACCTTTATATTCGGTGTAACACTTACGCAAATTAGACATATATAAATTACAGCTTATCCAATAAAAATATAATAAAAATCAATAATCCATTTTATATAATCATATTCTAGTCTAGTTCTACAATAGCATTACTACTTATAAATAAACATACGTATTAAAAACAATAATGTTAGTTCTTATTTTCTTAGATGTGTCAACATGATAAACATTTAACTATGACAAATATTATTCATTGTTATGATAGGTATTCGAATCAATATACTCCTAATATTCAAAAGGAAAACAAATTAGATTATTATTATTATTTATATTTAGAAAACTCAATTAATGTAAAATTTAATAAATTAAATAATTAGTATATTACACAATATCCATAAACATGTGTATAGGTATATTTAAAGGTGTTAGTCCATATAAAGAAAATTTAATCAATTTGCATATATATGACTAAATAATTATACTTATTTAATATTTAATCGGCTTCCCCAATAGAAAATGTATATTCCCCCCATATTTCGAATAAATCTAATGTCGCATAATATACTGCACTAGATATACGAATACACTTTTAAGAATGTTTAATACATCTATACAGATACGTATTTAGATAATCATATAATATTGTGGCATGTTAGAAAGAAAATATTTATAATAAAATATTGTCATATAAATTTATTGTCCATGACATGAAAATTAAACATATAGTAATATAAATAATAAAAAATAGTATAAGAATCATTATTACTATTACAATTGAGCTTTTATAAGGAACGGACATAGTTCAATATATAATACGCGGTTTAGTTACACGAATTATAAATTTTGCCTCTGCCATATTATCTTGCATGCCATTTTTTATTTTATCGGAGAATATTATAATTAATATTTAATGTAAAAATTTTAAAACGGTGTCCGCGTACAATGAAAATGTAAACCATGAACAATATCACTTTATAATCTTTAACTTGTGCATAGTTCTAAAATATAATTATACATTAGATTTGTTATTATTTTCTAATAAAAATCATGCAATCATTATTATAATTTTAAAATTATGCATTTATTACTCCACATTAGTAAAGGTATATGTGATTTGATTTTATAGAAAATTGATATGATATGACTGTACAATTTAATGAGGTTTTCTTGAAAATGCATGGCATATACCAAAGGGGTGTCAATTTATTGAAAACAAGTCTTGGGGCTAATATATTTTCCAAATTAGGTGGAAACTATCATATAATCATATGAAATATTTTTTCCGCTCTAATTATAACAATTATCCAAGTTTTATAAATATATCCCTTTATAAGTTTGATCCCAATTGTAATAACAATAAAAATCATACAAATTACAAATCTCAATTTATATAAAAACATAAAAGTTTTAAGAAAACAAGAAGTCTAATAAAATTTAAAGCGTTATAAAAATTGTAATTATTATATGTATGTTTTTATAACACATTACCGTAGGAAGCAACACCAAGGAATAATAGAAATTTCTGTACACTAAGTATATAATTTTCTCTGCTTAAGTACAATATTAATAAGAAGAAAATAAAGAAGAAGGTAAATGATATAATTTCTTATATTATTCAGTACTTCCTAGAAAGATGAATATAAACTCCATGAACATAGTATTATATTCCGTACATAAGTATATAAATTAATGCTCATGTTCTTAATTAAAAATTGCAAACAAACAAACTACACAAAATATACATAGTAATAATCTCAACTAGGATAAGACAACCAACTTTCATCATGTGTATATTATATAGCTGGAACGTATATAATTTTTTTGTTATTGTCTTCGTCGAAGAATGTTGTGTATGTACACTGCAACTTTAAAAGTAAAAAAATATTATATACAGGCAAGCTGAAAAAAGGTTTTATCTTTTTTTATTTAGAAGAAATAAAAACTAAAAATAAAAAAATAGTTGAAATAAAATGTTTAACTTTTGAGAAAATTTCTACTTTTTTCCTTTTCAAAGATTTTCATTTTTTCCTCTGTGTTCTCTGAAAAAAAAAACTTTACAAACAACTAAATTTTATTTTCCACATTTTAACTTTTTTTATGCATATTTGTATAGTTTATTTGTAACTTTAGTATAAAATACTGTCATCATCATCATCGGTGTATAGTGTAATGGAAATAGCTGCATACGATAAGATGGGAACAGAGACGAACGACTTAAAGAGAAAAAGGTCTATTATTGCTTAATTTATTCTTTGGGGTAAATCATTTGGATAATAAAAATTAATCTTGCGCTTTCCATAATTCGAATCGCTTAGATTTATAAATTACATAGAATAGAATTCTAGTTTCGTTTTACGCTTCCCATTGTCTTATTGGTTTTAAGCACAGCACCAACATAAATTTTTTATAATTAACCTTGGTTTCAAAGTGTTATTCAATGGACAATTTTTTTTAACAACAATGTACCAAAATGTAATTTATTTTCGACTAGTGGATAAATTTGCGTAGCACAGACAAATAACTTAGATCTACATATTTATGATAAAAACGTAAGTGACTTACGTAAGTGAATTCGAAAAATGAGAATAATGATCATCTCGTGTAATTTCGAAATAACTACTCATTTGAATGACATACAATCTAGGAAAATGACACGTATCTTATCTATAGATCTAACTCAAATTATAGTGAGAACAATAATCACCTCGCAAACAACATTCAGATGATAATGTTTGGCTTTACTTAAATAACTATTATTCTCTAGAATATGTTAAGATAATATACACACAACAATTTTTTTATGTAATAATATTTAGGAAAAATTTCAAAACTCTTAAACAGCGAATGAAAAATTTCCTGAAGCGCACCTTCCAAGACAGTTTTGTACGACGATGAGCAATTATTCTCGTAATGGATAAAACTATGTCAGTTATTCTCAAAACGAAACACATTCGAAACTTATTAAAATACCTTTTCGTCTGCATGAAACTGATGAGACATCAGGACCAATCGAATTAATTTATTTTCGTCCGGAAATTCTAATCTGTTCGATAATGATTTTTTGGCTTGCTTTAAGTGAAGCATTTCAAGGAGGCCTGTTTTGTAGTTTTGTCAATTTAATATGGTTAGACAAGTGTAAATCACAAATTGAACCGATAGGTCGACTTTGACTGTTTGTCTTAATTGTTCACGCTTATAAGCATAAATTCGTGCATAAAAGCTATAATTTGTAGTAATATTCACGATTTGTGAAACTTTCTACCTATGAAACTTCAGTTTTTTGCTTTTCTGCCTTCTAAATATGTCTTTTACTTTTCTTTACAAATATTGTTATAAAAAATTATTTTATAGTTTATATATAGGGCAAGGTACAATTTTGGGGTGGGGGTGACGAGTAGAGTAGAAAGAAGAGACGTAAACAACATCATCACCGCGCCAAACAACATTGCTATACGTTAATTCAAATATGAAAATGCAAAAAATGTATGAAAACGACACACCTCCTCGGTATGCCAGTCTCATTCTGCAAATCTAGGAACTAGCTACGATTCAATGAACTGATCAATCACTAATCCGGAGTAAAAACTGATCATAAAGTCACATAGCAAAAAAGGTACAATTGTACCGTTTGCTTTTTAAATTTAATAAGGGAAGAATTTGGAATTTTTTAAAACTGCAAACAAATTAATTAAAATGGATGTTTAAAATATTGCTGTATCGAATTTTTTCTAAATGCAAGACCATTACTAACGTTAAAAGTTCACATACATTAGATTTAGCAATTCCTTCCAATATATTGGCGATCATTTTCAGTTGGCAATGTAGTTACATGCGCGATAGTAATAACTGGACAAATGATAGGCAATGTATAAAAAACATGAGCAATTATTATTTCTAGTTTGTTCCTCATCCAATATCCGTTTTATTATTTGAGTAATTGTAGATAATAAAGTGACGAATGATTTTTTAAATCATATACGATTATAATCCAATCAAGATTGAATATTTAGACTTGGGCCGTTTTCGAAACGAATACTTTTTTGTGGAATCTAAGTTATTCAAACAAAGGTGAATGGATCACACCAAGAGTAAGAGCAGCTCAACATATTCCAATCAATCCACACTAGCAATCCATCAACCAGCACAGCATTTTATTTCGTTTTAGTAGTAAAATTGTCTTGTATAAATTTTGTTGAGCTTAAGGACTAAGCACACCAACTGTCGACGGCGAGCGGCGAATTTAAATGTGTATTAATTTATTTATGTATGATATAGAAACGATAGTATAAACAATTATATACCAATTATTTATTAAAAACATTACAAATTTTGGATTTTTTTTTTTAGAAAAATTGTAATTTTAAGAAATTGTATCGAATGAAGGTGCATCTGCCGCCATCAAATTATGTCCAACACCAAGCGGCGAAAAAATTTGTCCATCGCGGCCGAACATAACCTAAAAACAATGATACTTCAATTGTGGCCGAAAACTGCTTCCTTGTATGAAAAAAAAATATGTTTCCTCTCGGAACAAAAATTAACCCAAAAAGGACAAATAAACAAGGTGTGCTTTAAATATTTATTTTTGTAGTAGTGCGAGAATCGTTGAATCAAAAAAAATGTTGCTGAAAAAAAAATCAAAAATTTCCCCGCCATAAAATTAGTCTTTTGGTGAAGGGGAAGGAAACAAGGAAGGAATCACGGCGAAAGAATCAAAGTGTGGAACCGCGGATTGGATGTTAATTTTGTAGATATTTATTCACATATCAATTTTTTATGGTTTATGATTTAGGATCATGTTCTATGAAACAAATAGATTTATGTGGATAGCAAAATATGTAAAATAAAAAACATAATTAAATAAAGATTTATTAACCAGAATTATATAATTCCGTACATTAAAACGTTCTCATCCTCCATTCACGCGTGGATCGAGCTACGGAAAATTTAAACAAACAGTACGGTATTTTATCAAAAAGATTTAGCGATAATTTGCATAAAACCCGAGGCGAACCATCTAAAATCGTATAATCATATACAATACATACTCGTATATCTAAAAAATATCTCGTTTTATACTTCTAATTTGCCATTAAGCATTTTAATTGGCATTAATATTATGTATATTCGATATTTTATTAAATTGTAGACATTAAATTAACGAAAATAACGAAAAACTGTCGTACAGGTTTTTACATTGAAAACAATCAATGTTTTCATGTTATTGCCAAAATAAGTATGTAAACTCGATTCGAACGGTTTCACATACTTATAGCAAGTTCTTTCCAAAAATAAAAAAAAATGATTTTTTTGTGTGGCAAAGAACACGATATGCGATTGATTTGTTTTTGTTAATGAATCTGTAAAAAATTGACATTCGATTTTCAAAAATTTTATATTGACAGTTTATTATCAACAAATTATCGACACAATTTTTTGTCAACACAATTATTTTAACACAGTGAAAACGAAAAATAAAATTATTTCCTATGTCAAATGCTCACGGCCATCTAGTCGAAAAGTTATAATGTTTATGTTTATATTTTTTGAAGCGTTTATGTTTATATTTTTGACGTAAACATATTTATATGTTTGTAAACTTCAAAAAACAATCTAATGAAATATTGAGATTTTTCAAAATTGATTGCGATCAAAAAAAAATCAATTTTTTTACTTGAAAAGAACGTGCCACGGTATTTCGATCAAAATTTTTTGATCTCAAATCAATTTTTTTGATTTATAAATCAATTTTTTTTTGGAAAGAAATTGCTATTATTTAATATGGCGGCAAAGAAGTAAGTAAGTATGGAATAATAATCCATTTCCAAAAAGGGCCTTAGATCTAGTCGTGGATTTTTTTAAATTGATTGGAATCCAAATTTTATTTTACTCTTTACTTTCTATTTGCTTACTAGCTATGTAATATTTGCCTACCAGTAGCCCTATCCTAGTAATTCCCCGGGAATAGGGAACTGGGGAAAAAGTTTACATATAATTTCTGTTTAAAATCTTTTTTTCTGGCCTAATGAGGAAAAAAGTTTGATGTAAGTTTTTATAAATTGAGAATAATATTTCCATAGTGAAACTAGCAGGGCAAACTTTTCCCACTTTTATTTGGTTTTCAAAAAATTACCACTAACTTTTATTTTGTATGCCAGAAAAAAATAATTTAAAAAGAAATTATATGTAAATTCTTTCCTCACTTCGCTATTCCAGGGGAATTACCAGAATAGAACCACCCTTTTAAAATCCACCCAGTGGTACATTTCTTGTATTTAGCGGGCCCCTGATACGAATGTTGATGGTATGAAAACAGCATTCTATCTCGAGTTATGCAATTTTATGAAGAAGTGACTTGATATGTCTACAAGTCACACGCAAGTCACTACACATAAAAATAATTTATCTGATCTTTCCAGAAATTTATTAGCATCGTTTAGCACGTTGCATACGTATGGTTTTTCCTGTAGGAAAAGGAATTAGGAAAAATATTTTCATAGTTTTTTTCAAATATATCATTTTCTGGCCTACTGAGAAATCATGTTTGATAGAAAACCTTATAATTTAGAAAATATTTTTTCCGTATTGAAATTGGATAGTTAAAATATTCCCAATTTAATTTTGTTTTTGAAAAAATTTACACTAACTGTTAATCGTAGTGTCAGAAAAAAAATGTTTGTGACAAAAATACTACGAAAATATTTTTCCTAATTCCTTCTGCTATAGGAACAACCAGAATCGAGCTGCTGATTGGAAAACTTGGTCTGTTTGGTCCAACGTTGACCGATATTGTATTTACATGCGACAAGCGACAAATTGATTGCACCAAAAATTTCAGATTTGCACCAGAATTTGTAAAAATGCAAAATAAAATAAATTAATTTACAGTATATTGACAAACTAATTATAGTTTTATATTTTAGAAAGAAAATTTCGAAACATCTTTATACATATTTGATCTAAATAACTTGTTCGTGCGTAAGTACTCTTTTTAAAATCACATATTAAGTATAACTACATATTTTTGTAGTTATACTGAAAGGATTTTACATCGAGTGTTTTCGATTTCATTACAATTTCAGATTTGTTTTCCAACCAAAAAAATTCCTTAATATTGGGGTATAACTAGTGGAAACGGTTTTCAGAGTGAGAATCAGAAGCAACGGAAGATATATTGTTTCTTTATTCTTGATAGTGTCCTGGAATATTAGTTGAGGCGAAATTATTATTTTAAATATGAAGGTATCATCTATCATGATATTCCTGCGCGGAAGGTATGTACCTGTGATACTGTCCGCGATTTGCAAAAGTGACTTGACGGATGTACCAATATTGTAGCCGACGATACCACTGCTGTAACAGCAGAAAATGTATTTCTTGCTGGTCATTTACGACTGAAAGTTATTAATTTTCGAGTATTTCACTATGTGTCACTTATGCATCAAGATGTGTTATAGGATTTTCGTTAGTACTAAGGAACATAATGAACGTTTTTGCAAAATATGTAGATGCTTTCCCTCTGATCTTTCTCTTTCTTACACGCGGGAGGATCAAAGCATTTTGAGTGAATGCTGGCTGAATGTGGTGATCTTTTATAAAATGTAAGGAAGTGCCTTACAGATATTTTCCACGTCGAAAAGAACTAAGCGTCGATGAAAATTTCACAATGGGTTTGGTGCAGAAAAATACTTTGTTGGGATCTCTGAAAGAGTGAATAGATGTAATTGAGCTTGTTTTTTGAAAAACTTTCATCTAGCTTGTATATCACGGTTGAGAATTTTAATGAACGATTTTCTCAATTTGATGATCTTGAGCTGAGAATTAGATTGTTCATTGTTCAAGGTTAATGCTGTCTCTGTGGGTCCTAATGGAATTGTGCAACTTTCTGACCGTTATTAGTGAAAAATATTAAAAATGTTTGAGCTGAATATGTTCAGAAGGTATCCTCTGCAAGCGCGCATTCCCTGACATGAAATTTACAGAACCGAGTTATAGTTATCTCCTCTACAGGAGATCTGCATTGATCATATTTTTAGTTATATAGTATATTGGGAATTATTATTGTCTTCGTTTTTGTTCGGAAGTGTATTCTATGAGTGTATAGCCGGGCCAGTTAATTGAAGCTCGACTGTGGTGTGTATGTTATCATGTGTAATATCAACAGGTATATGGCCTGAGGCACCTTTTAAGCATTATTTTATAGATTGTATCAAACAAACTTACACAATTTGATGACCATGTTAATTGCAGGTTAAGTGAAAAGGTAAAAATTTAAATAACACTTTTCATTCAAAAGAAAACTAAGCAAAAAAACGGACCCAGTACAAGACATTGCTTAGTAATTTAAAGATGTAATTTCGCATTAAAGTGATTTAAATGTTAGATTTTTGATTACTTGGCGCTAGATACTTGATTAAAGTGAAACGAAGTATTATCTAATATCTCTTGCATTTTTTTCAAGAAATCAACAACAGAAACCAACTGCAGTTAAGAAAATTTTTAGCCATCGTACAGCTTTTAATTTAAACATTATTTTTTGTAACATTTGTTTTATTCAATTCAAGAAATTGTAGAGTAAATTGTTGCTTATTTTCGGATCGTGCCATTACCCACATATAGAGGGTCAGTTTAGTTCTTCATTGTTACATTTATAAACATAGCACACCGTGACATCAAAGTTTAAATTTCATTAGTTAAAAGTGAATTTCATGCCTTACCTACTTGTTATTAAAGCGTTTGCTATAAATATCATTTCAAGTGAATACGCGTGACTAACATATAAGAAAGTTCTTGCCAGTCTTATATATTTTATATAAAATACATTACTGCATCTTCTTGCCTTCTGATAAAATTCAGCTTATCCACACAACGAAACACATAATAATATAATAATAATGAGTCTGTCCTCCCAATTTCTCTTTTTCTTAGAAAATAAAAGTAATTCCAAATTACACATGCATTTTACACACACTCTAAAAAATCGCATCCACTCGTGTGACGTTTCCTTATAAAACTCTTATTGTTTTGTTTCAAGATCCTTTGAGACAATGAAAAAATATGTGTCTGTGCACGTAAAAAAAATTATTAAAATGCACAGAATACGGCAGGCACCCCTTATTTTATAAAGGTTTTTGTCTTAATTTTTTTTACAGGACTATTAAAAAATTTTCATTTTTATCTTGTGTGTATATTATACGTATATGCATATAAAGATTTATATATATGTACATATGTAAGCACACAAGATGTGTATATGGAAAACGTTATGAAAAATTAAAATACTGATTGCGTTACGCAAACAGTGTGCGGAATAAATAAGAAAAGAGTTTTGAAAATGTAGAAAATCGATAAAAACTGCAAGAGGATGTTATATACATATTCGTCTTATATATTCCTATTTTATTTTTCGCTCTCTATATATTTTCATTATAACGTTCACAAAGTCTTGACGGTATTTGTTTGTGGGTGATTGGCAATCTTTTTTTTTTCATTTCGCAATAAAGGGTTTGGTGGTATTGTTTGTGATGATTGTACTTAAAATTTGCAAAAAAAAAAAATTGCGAAAAGGATATTACTAAGTCTAAAAGTTAAAAGAAGGGACTATATACATGCTTTAATGTGCATGTTTTAATTTAAAAAATTATTTAGTATTACTTTTTCTTTCGTTCATTCTTCTTGCGTTGGTGAATTTATTCTTGTACACAATTTTTTGTTTTTGTTTTAACTCTTTCAATCTAAAAGCTAAAAAACTGAAAATCTCAGATATATTATATACGTAATATAATGTATTATTAATTAAGTTCCTGTTTGTGTAAAATACTACACAACAACAAAAATGTAAAATAAGATATGTATTCATGGAAATTTTGTCTCAAGTATAAGCAACCGAATGATATTGAAACTTGATATTAAGGCACTATCGTATCTCTCCAAAATAAAAGGAAGAAGCTGTAGATCTTAAATTTTTGTTTTGTCTTTTAACAGGAACTTAAAACTTAATGTAAACACTGTTAGTATGTTGGTGAATTTATTTTACGTACATATACCTATATTGATTTTTATTGTAAATTAAATAACAATTCCGGTTACCGGAAAACGAACTAGTCAACCGAACAGCGGTGGATAATGAGAATTCCTGTGATTTTTATATTTGTTTGGCTTGTGAAAGAAAATATTTTATTTTCGTAGACAGTTTGGAAGGACAATTTTATGTAAAGAAAATTTTAGGAAACTGGGGTTAATAGGGGTTCGTGTTGCCTTTTGTACTATAAAAGTCATTCAACCCGAAGTTTAGCACCGTTAAGACCGCAAATTTAGTAACAATATACTATCAATTCCAAAAAAAACCAATCGTGTTTTTGTGATTCACTATACTCTCGATAAATATAGATATTTCAGGAATAATATGATATCTTTTTACTTCATTAGAGATGATTAATTAGTTTTCGGTATATTTGTAATAATAGAAAAAAAAACATTCCTCTTTTATCATTTCTGATTATTGGTAAAAAAAATTCTTGGAAATTAACAATTTTAGAGAGTACACGAACCAAAAAAGAAACAATTTTATCGCGATAAAAATATTATTTATATGTCGCGGTTAATTTTGAATAATTCTATTTATCTTATAACCACACACACTTGCTTTTTTATATTAACCATATAGAGATTTATTTTTATTTATACATTCTGTAAAAAATAAAAAGGTAAGGTTTTGTATATTTATTCTACTTCATACCCTCCAATTGGATCTTTTAGCTTCCTCATTATATTCTGTTTCCGTTTTTTCCTCAGCAATTGTTTATTAGATACTCTCATATAAAAATTATTAACAGTACATACCGCATATACTTAAAAAAAAAAAGAAATATAAAATTATTGTGTTAAGAGTAAATCGGATATTGTATGTACATATACATACGAGTACATACAAGATGACAAAACATTACAGAAATTTGTTACTCGAGAGTAAAATACACGATGTATGTATGATAGATGCATAACAACAATAAAATATTTTCCCAGGCATTGTTTTGTTTTTTAATTTTTAAGATAAAGAAAAAATTAAGTTTAAGACTCAATTAAATCAATGAACACAAATTGTATAAGGAAATTACACGAGCGGCCGGAACTGACGCGATTTGCGTATATGTATAGTGTACATATAAAACTATTTTCACATAAATTACCATATAGCACAAAGGTTATATCCACCTGCGTAATTCGCATCGTTGACCATAATAAAAATTTTCCCATAGATGGTTTTACATATTTTTCTAAGGTGATTTTTTTAGTTCTTATAATTCGGTTTCTTTTCATAATTTTGGTTGGCTGAAAATATAATTGAATGCGCGACATATGTTCAAGGGTTATAGAGTTAGAGTGGATTGTGAGAAAAAATGCACAGTTCGGTTGTCACGGTATATTGATTATAATATAATTCTTCAGTATTTAATAATTGCACTCAAGATTCACGTTCACTTCTAGGAATATTTTTATATTTATAATTAATGATTATGTAGTTTTTCGATTTGATCGAATTACGTGCGTTCTTAAAATTTTGATTATGTACCAGTAATAAATTTAAGGTTTAAGCTGAAGTAAGTAGGCATATACTAAACTTATACATTTAGCGATATAGAGCATTAGTTAAAAATCGAAAACCATATAGCTTAAAATCCTTTCTAATTCAAATGCAGAGCTAAAATAATATTCCACCTAGGCGACTCTAAAACATTTAACACATTAAGTAACTAAAGAAGTTCCAATCCTAAATCTTTATATTCAAACGTAATGACTGAAACTCCTTTTGACAAGAAACTATATAGTCCCAAAAACATTTTTTTTTTGGAAATGCCTCAATGCAAGTTATATGTTTATTACTTCAAATATTAAAATTCTTGTATTATCCTTACTTGATTCTCATACGAACACTATAATGATATTTTCTCCACGAACATAAAAGAGTCGTGCCACCTAAGTGCCTATAACCATATTATATTGAGGTAGATCACTATAACGCTAGTTTTTAAGGTGATAATCATATTTTTAGAGAACCCCACTAAAATACATCACTTGATTCGACTTCCAGAATATAAAATTTTATGTAAATGTGACAATCCAGATGAATAATTTTTGTTTCTCTCAGCTGAAGTGATAGTTAGTTTAGAGCTACAGACTAAAAATACAAGTCGTATAATAAGATTATGATACTTAAAACAATACGACAAACCCGCAATCAATTAAAAAGTCAATTAATCAATTAAAAAGTTTACGCACCAGCTTTGTTTACACATGCTTTCCCATAATCTGAACTATAGAAATGTTTCCGTTAATTTGAAAGTTAGAATACCTAATTATCACATCGAAATCAAACCAAAAGGAATGATATTTTTTAAACTAAATGAAGGTGAAAATAGTAAAATCACTGACAAATTATTATAAAAACCAAAGTTAAGATCTAATATAATCTTAATTTAAGGCTTGTTTCAAAATATGGTTGCCGTAGGCCACAATATACAACGTCGACACCTCGTAAACAACGTCAACAACTACTTGTAATTCGTAGTAATACGACCAACACAAGTATTTTGTACTGATGCCTCACACCGATTTTTTCGACTAAATTACTGTTACTTTGTATTAGTGGATAGTTATAACTCTATCCGTAAAACATATGGTGCCTAATACTTAATTCTAAATTGCGTAGCAAATTGTTAATTATTCATCATTGATAATAAATATTTCTACAAATTGGCCCTCTCGTTACCCCCATATACCCTGCGCTTTTGCTTAGACTCTGAATTGTTGCAATAGAAATAAGATAATCTAATTGTTGGGTGCCAATAGAATTGGGGGTTTCATTGGATAGTTTTTCATTAACCAGAAAGTTAAATTCAACAAAGTATTATTTGATATTCCTCGCGAAGATATTCCTCGAACAGCCTCGCGCAAATTGTTTTGGTAGCCGTATTGGACCATTTGTTTTGTTCGTATTGAATATTATTTGCGAAATATTATTTTGCCAAATATCGTCCAGTTTAATAGGGGTTCGATAAACAGCTCACAATTTAATGAAATTGTCACGTAGATGAATGTATGCAACTAAAATGTCTTGTTCCGTGCCCTTTTTGTTTCTAATTTTTTCCACACAAATGTGTTTAAATAACCAATTCATACAATAGTTATGCAGTATGTCGGTTATTATTACATCCAAATGTATTTCTACTGAAAATCAAATTTAAATGACGAACTCCGATTTAGCTGTTTGGATTTTATTCTCTACAGTTTTTACTTTGTACAAAATTGTTTTTGATGCGCGATATTTTTGATGAAAGGTAATAAGTACCTTTAAGTCCAGCATCAACGGGGTTAGTTCATTTTATCTTGCGTGCGTATTGTATTGTATTGTATAATGCCTAAAATAATCAAAAATAAGATAGCCCTTTCATGTTATGATAAGATCGGTCCTATAAGGTTTAAAAGGCAGTGTGCGAAAACAATCAGTAGTCCCCGGAGTCGAAAATAACAGAATTTTCCAAGATTCCAGTAGAACACTGTCATCGTAAAAATAAGTAATGTATGGAAACGTTTAATATTTCTGTATACGTAGCCTGTTCGTATGATGACACCAATCTACCGAGTCTAAGGGGAACTTAGATGTTACGCCGTCAACATATTTGAGGTATATGATCGATGAAATCTGAATTTTACTTTAGTGGTGCCCATTAAGATAACCTACAATGAGACATCTGAAATCTACTTCGCGTTCTACAATATGAGAACCGCTAACGAAGTGTTATTACGCCATTCTTTGTATTAAAAAATTCTGTCGTCTCATCAGACAGACTGCAGTGACCAAACTACAAAAATATTGAAAATACTTTGAACTAATCAAAGTATAATCACAATGCCTTAGCAAATTTTAATGATTCGTTACGCAAGAATTCAATGTTTCATTAGTTCGAAACCAAACTTCCATCGTCTTGATAACCTTACCTTGATGTAAAAATACTATCTGGCTATCAATCCAAAATAACCCAAAATTAACCTTAATACTCGAATTAAGGCGGTGATACATGTACAGACTTTGCCTTTAAGGCATAAAAATTATGCGCGCTGATTGGTTAAAAGTCGGCCATCTTGAATCGCCTTATAGGCAAAAATTTTAAATTGAACATTTCTCAATTTTGTATAAGGTAAATTTTTTGCCTTAAAGACTGTACATGTATCATGGTGATTTTTGTACAACTGTACATGTATCATGGTGGTTACATGTATTGTGGTGGTATTTTTACAGATTGCAACCGAGCAATATTAGTATAGGTTTATTTACCTGAGACGTTGATTAACACGGTCATATGCATATTGGCATATATAAATGTCTTACAGAAAATGTTTTTAACATTCTAATGGTATGAAAAATTGTCTAACATCCCCCCAATTGGTTTGTATGAGTAGAAATTGTAGAATTAATCTAGTTCGTTATTCAATTCGCCATCTGATAAATAAAATTTAACGGAATTTTGACAGACACATTTTTTTAATAGAGAACCGTCATTTCCGTTTAAATTTAGTGAATCCAACAAAAATATTCTTTTTTGAAAATCCATGTTTTTTAATTTATTTAACAGTCAAAAATCTTTTAGTTTTTGGTCGTCTGAGAGCAGATAAAGAATTGTTGGGCAAAAAAAAGCTTTTATTAAAAAGCATTTGCAATTTTTTGAGAAATTTATTTACATCAATTTTTTAGCAAATTCAATTTACGTTCTTTTTATTTTTAATAGTTTTACGTAAATGCCATACAAATAAAATATTTGGAAAACACGAAAAAATCCCTATAAAATCTTTTTTTTATCAAACATAGTGATTGCTGCTCAAAAGAACTAGACGATATCATCATTCATCATTAAAAAATCATTTGTCGCAAATTTTATTTACTATTTTTTTATAAATTTTCGGAAAACTAGAAAAGCCCTGTAAATGAATTTTTTTATAACAATCGTCATTTCCGCCTGAATTTCTAGAAAATGCATTCAACCAATTTTGTTACACATTTAATTTAGAATATTTTAGTTTGAATATTTTTAAAAAACTTCCAATTTAACAAAAAACAAGCATGGAATCTAATCCTTCCGAATCCGCCTGGAATTTTCTCGAGTTTCAATTTCAAACTTTTTGGACCTTAGCAGTTACACTATTCTATATAATTTTATTTAAACATATAAATGCAAATTTGACTCTGATGACTACTCTTTTTAAGACATTCCACTTACAGCTTTCTTATTATCCGCTAAGTAAATTAATCTAACGAGTCTGCATCGCACATTACTCATCAATTACGCATATAAAGTAGTAATGTAATACATGTATGCACCATACATACTTATAATAATAAATTAAAATAAATTATTTAGCTAGATAAAATTCAATTACTTTGAGTGATCTTGTAGAGTATTTTTGAATTGAAATAAATGTAATTGCAAAAAATAAATTTTTATTTACTTTAAGTTTTATTTCCCATTTTAATGATATTGTATTTCTTCTGATTAGAATATCCGGCAATTTTTTTCTTACAATAATATTGTGTGTAATTCAAAAAATGAACAACGCAAAAGCACATGCTTTATTATGTTATTATTCCGATGTGAATATAATAATTATGCTATATGGATATAATTATTAATAAACTTAATAGTTTAGCGAAAAAAAAATAGAAATTAATACTCCTCCTTTTGAGATAAACGTATATTTGTGTTAAGTCTTGTTTTCTATAAATTTAAATACTTTACTTGTCTCGGGTGTAATTCACACTTTATTATATCACTTTAGATTTTCATATATGTATGCTCATACGAAACTATAATAGAGTAGAAGATAAAAATAACATCATTTAGATTTTTTATTTTTATTTTAAATGAGGAAAAGAAAGATGAGTGAAAATGATAATGATGATGATATTTTTTTTTTATTTTTATATTCATTTCAAACTCTTTGGTGTGACTCTACACAGACTATATTTGAATGATGTAAGGGGGTGTTTATCATATACACATCATGGGAATTTTTTTTTCTCTGATACTGATGATGCCAATAATACCAGAGGAGAAAAAAATTGTTCATTTTTATTTCAAAGATTATTTTTGATTGTTTATGATATGACATATTATCATAATTATTTTTGTATATTTATATCACTCCAGTTCGTTGTAAACACGACAAACAATCAAAAGCCACAAAATATTTGTGATTTAATGTATTAGAAGTAGTATAACATCAAATTGATTTAAATAAAGAAAAATTGTGTCAATCTTTTATGACAGTCATGTGAATTCATTTTAAAATTGAATTTGGTTAGATACTGAAAGATGATTTTAAATTAATATTGTCAAAGTTGGGTTTATCTCATTTTTAATTCACTCCTATGCTTTAAACACTGATTTAG
Source organism: Nephrotoma appendiculata (assembly GCA_947310385.1). Lineage (NCBI taxonomy): Eukaryota > Metazoa > Arthropoda > Insecta > Diptera > Tipulidae > Nephrotoma > Nephrotoma appendiculata. The sequence goes on from OX371225.1 coordinate 90,966,726, forward strand.
AAAACTAGCATCTAATTTTTAAAAAACATTTAACTATAGACACGAAATTGATTTTTAACACATTTTTAAAAAATCAAAGATGGACGATTATCCACCAGCATGAATCGGTAACACTAGATTTGTTTACAACTAACAAATTTTTAATATACTCAATTACTTTAAACAAATTGTTAAGTAACCCGTTTTTAGTGTAGTCAAATATATATATTGTTATATATTGTTACCAATTTACCCAGTCTATCAAGCAAGATTCGAATCACTGGATTTTGCATATCAATTTGACATGTTGCCATGCAAGAGCAATTTGATTATTTTATTCTATAAATTTTTCCGATCATACTATAAATCATTAATAATAATCTCACGATAATTATAAATTATTCATTAAACACTTAATTGCTACACTAACAAAATTATTAATAATTCACACAATTAAACACTCTTACGAAAATCATTACCTATCATTTTTCATGCTGTTCACCCCTCGAATAGATTCGCTTTAAACTACCGCCGATTTAGACACACAAATATTTATTATTTTGCTTCAAAAAATGATGAGATTATCATATTACAATTTGCACTAGAAAGGGAAGGTAGAAGAGAAATACTATAATAGTATAAGGATCAAAATTTTGCAGTACTTTTTTGAGTAAATGTAGCTAAAAGCGTTACCTTGTTTTCGGTGTTTATCACTCATTTTACCAGTTAAATTGGGCTACCATAATCTTTTTGACACTAACTAAAAACCATGCAATGATCTATTTATTTTTATGTTCACAAAACATACTGAAATCATTTGGAAGTATTAATCCATATACGATTTATTTTATCAAACCAAGAGCTCTGGCAAGTATGTTTCTTGTTAACATAAAGACGGCCGTCCACTAAGTCATCGATACCGCTTACTGTTAAGGGTTTGAATATTCCAGCAGTTTTCTACACTTGTTAGCCTAAATTGTTTTTGTTGGATTATTTTTCATCACTTCAAGCTGGCTTGGGTGATTGTGCATATTTGCGATGTCCTCGTTATTACTTGATTTCACAAAATATTTACCCATAACGCTATCATCTTTTTCATATTATATACAGCCATTATCTTAATATAATACTCATAATTAACCGGACGCCAGACCATCTACCCTATATCGCCTACACCGTCATCCCTTTTGTCAAATATTTGGTCTATCAAACATAGCTCAAATTGTAAATTTCAATAAATATTTCATCTTTTGACTGCCCTTACCGCTGCAATTTTTGCGTTAATTTTTAATTCGAATTTGGAGTCTCTTTCTTTTACTGTTACGCTTCTATCAAGAATAGTTTGTTACTTTCCGATATTATTTGATTCATACTTACATAATTCCAGATGGTTCGGCAACTCTTTTGACTATCTCATGTTTATCATCAACCTTATCATCTCTGTGAATATATATTTATCCAGGTATAACCGTTGCCGCTTCACAGTTTCACAGAATCATACTACAATTTATTTTTACGATATACCGTTGATAAATCCGGCACCTTGTTGAAGTAATTGTTTGTTTTAGTTATAATTCGGTTTACGCAGTAGTTAGAAACGGATAGAATAAGAAGTGAAGATTGTGTAGTCGTAATACCATCACTATTTTCGACTTTTGACTTAGTTTAGGTCTCATTTTTTACTCGTACAAGTAATTTGTTGTTGTTGAATTTTCTATCCTGTTCTCAGCTTGCTCGGGTAAAATGGTATTCTATTTCTATTCTACGATATCTAAGATTACTAGAATATAATTTTTTTTATGATACGTTTATCGAAATTTAGTTTTCTAAATTTGAAGAGAAAGAGCTCACAATTATATTAACAGGTTAAACTCCCAATTTGGACACATAGTTACGCGAAATATGATATTGATTAATTTCTACAAAATGGGACATAAACTTAATCGAAAATAACGATTGTACAACATCCTAGCCCAGATTGTACGACGGTCATAAGCCACTAGATTCACAACAAAAATTTCCGAACATTATTCAAATTATGAGCAAGCTTAGACTGCGATCCAATTCGCATTCGCGATCCAATTCTGCGACTTACTTTGGTAATTGGTTACAATTCTCCTCTCGAACAGACTTATTGAAGACTCGTTTAATTTTTGTGGGAGGCCTCATCCCAAACTGTCAACTCTTTCATATAAGTTAACCAATTCTACAATAAGTCTAATCGAGAAGAAACTTAATGTAGACTTCCAAATAAGTTAATCTCCACTAAATAAGACATGAGGGCCATAGTTTGTTCCTTTCTGAAACGCCTGGTGGGGAGTGCCGCACTATTGACTATATTCCCTAAGGCCCATTCCGTAACTGCTGCTTATTGCACATTATGTAAGCAAATCCATCCAAATTAATTTTATTATTATTATTATTATTATTATTATCTTTATTTCAGTTTAAATACAAATAGTTTATACATAGAATTGATCGTATAATGAAACAAAGTAAAGCTCCTTTAGATTACAATCTGTGGTGGAGCAACAAGAAACTATTTTTTTAAAACTATGTAATACAAAATCTTTAGTTGACAAAATTTACAATATCACATATTTACTAAATATATTAAACTTACACACTATCTTAAAATTATTGATTTGTCTCTATAACTAAATATATTGAATTATTAAAAGTATTGTTCAATGTTTTCTATGGTGAGCAGCCAGGATCGAAGTTCGCACTTAAATTTGTGTTTACGTACAGGGTTGATACCTTTGATGTCGTGTGGTAGCATGTGAAAAAAGAACGGTGCCATATAAAGATAAAATCTTCTAAATTTCTCGCTATAACAACGAACATTGGCAAAGTTATTGGGGTTCCTCGTGTTGTATATATGTACAGTGCGATTGTGAAAACTGTCACTTCGAATAAAAAATATTTTGAGGACTTGATAAACATAAAGATATCTAAATGGTAGTAAGTTGAGTTGCCTTTGACTTTCCCGTCGCAGCTGTTTGTTTTAATTTTCATCGTGAAAAATATATTTAATTTATAATTAAATTTTTATTTTTTAATTATGTATTCATAATTGAATCCTGAAACCTACAGTACCAAAAAAGTAGTAATCGTGGAAGCTCAACCTCAAGAGAACTTCAAGATTCAACTAATGAATTCTTTATTTTAAAAATACACTTAAAGGAACAGTCGTAGGTAATTAAGAACCATGTTACACCGGAAAATTATGGGCAGTCGAACAGAATCCGGCACGGTGTGAGGATAGTTCAATTTAGCTTTCTTCGGATTTATATGAGATGCACTACTTATAATAAATGAGCTTATGCTCAAAATATGAAGTGAATCTCACAAAATGTTTGTACATATGTATGTTTTACTAAATAAATAAATAAATAAGTTTAGCTCACGAAACAATGGAACTGTTGGTGTTGTATGAGTGCGTTTGTAGATTAATTTAATAATTCTTTTTTGTGCGATATACAGGTCCTCTATGTTAGTAAAATATGTACCACCCCAACTGGATATGCCATACATTACTGTTGATTCTAATAGGGCATGGTATAGTTTCCTTAGTGTAGTTCTAGGGCAGACTTTTCTAAGGTTATAAAATTTATGTATGGCCCAAATTACACTCTTCCTTGTGGTATTGATATGAGACTTCCAATTGAGTTTCGAATCCATTATTAAGCCCAAATATTTAAATTCTTGTACAGACTCAAGCACAAAACACTGAGCCGTGCATGGATTTCTATTTTGCATTCTTATTTGCTGTAAAATGTCGAAACAGTATGAATAGTTTTGTTTTTTATGGGAAAAATATATTTTTTGAACATTGATCGTATGTTACTACATTCACAAGACAAATGCCAAATTTTTTTTGTGGAGACTACGTATTAAATAAGTGACTTTGCTAGCCTAATAATTTGAATGAGTAAGTTTCCAATCATAAATATTCGTTTAAAGAGCCTTACATCGCCCCGATTCTGGTGTTAAGACTCGTTTATTAAGACAGTCTAATAAAATATCTTTGTTAAAACATGTTCTTAAGACCAAAAGTGAACTTAAATTTTAATTCAGGTAAAGCCATCTTAAAATTTAGTTGTGGAAACTCTCCGAAGACTATTTGATAAGACTACGAATTACATTTTTATGAAAAATAAAGTTATTCACAATTAATTATGAAATATGGTTCCGTAAATTTAGGCAATTAATTAACAGGATTATTTGAATAAGTAAGTCTCCACACACAATCTTCACTACGAGTCCCCACCGATTCTGACAATAAGACCACTAAGACCATCTTAACTAAGACTTTCTTGTGAAGACTTTTACCCCCCCCCCCCCCCCCCCCCCCCCCCCCCGATTCTAACGCACAGTCACAGACGTATTTTCAGTCTTAGCAAAAACTTTTGTCTTAGCGAAGACTAAAAACTTTCAATTCTTAAGGTGGATTTACATATCCGACGATTTTTCTGCGCCGAACATCACGTTGCACATTCAACCAATCAGAAAGGATTTCTTCGCCGAATTTTCGGCACGGCGTAGACATGAACAAAATTTATCTTTTCGGCGCAACGACACAGCATACATAGAATAATTTTTTTTTTTAACTTCATTTGTTTTTTTTATATTATGTGTCATTCTATTGTTTATGTATGGATGTGTGAAAAAACTGTGCCGAAAAATCGTTGAATATGTAAATCATCGATAATACGCGTTCGCCGAATTTCCTGCGGCAAGCAGTCGCGCCGAAAAATCGTCGGATATGTAAATCCACCTTTATTCTGCGCTTAGTCTTATCTGTCAGTAGTCTTTAAAAATTGTCTTCGTTAATATCAGCGAAATAGGTGGTCTTAGGAGTCATAATTTTGACATTAAACAAAAACAATAATTATATGTATTTCGAATTGAACTGTCGCTTTTCGTTCATAAATTTGAAAAAATAAGGTGTAAATTTTGTTTGGCAGCTCTACAAAAGTGTTTGGAGAGTTTGTAATATATTATTTAAGACTACTGCCTTCAGAATTTCAATGAAGACTTTAGTCTTAAAAAAAAAGTCTTCACAATAAAGTTTTAGCTAAGATGGTCTTAGTAATCTTATCGTCAGAATCGGTGGGTTATTTTGTAAGACTAAAGTCTTCATAGAAATTCTGAAGGCAGTAGTCTTAAAAATGTATTAGAAACTTTCCAAAGACTTTTGTAGAGCTGCCAAAACCAAATTTTCACCATATTGTTTCAAATTTTTGAACGAAAAGCGATAGTTCAATTCGAAATTATACTCAAATGTTATATATTCTAAAAGCGTATTAGAACAATATAAAATAGTACATATTTTATTTTTTCTGTTTTTAATAATCAAATACATAAAATTATTGGTTCTGTTTAAATGTCAAAATTATGATGAATTAGACCACCTATTTCGATGATATTAATGAAGACAATTTTTAAGACTACTGACAGATAAGACTAAGTGCAGAATAAGAATTTAAAGTATATAGTCTTCGTTATGACAAAAGTTTTCCATAAGACTGAAAATGCGTCTGTGAACGTACGTTAGAATCGGGGGTAGGCTAATTCAATGTTTATTTTGGAAATCTAATAGCTAACGCATCAATACGTCAACTTACATAGAATACAAAATGTTGGTAGAATACAATTGTTTTGGCGCCTGCTGCATTTCATAATTGAAACCAAATTTGAAGCCAATTCAACATCACCCAAGTGGTAGAATAATGTACGATGCGTTTTTCCTTTAGACGAAATAAAATAAAGCACGGAATCATGAAAATGTTTGACTTCAAGATTTCTGCAGACTTACTATTGGCGAACTCAAAAGAAGGATTTAAAAAAATCTCTATGTGTATACAACCCAGAGGAGTCTGTGAAACTGCATACCTTTATCATTTATTACCTCTATGTGAAACTTCATACCTTTATACATTCATTTAGAGGCCTTAATAAATTTTGGCTGAAATCGGTTAATTCATAGAGGCAGCTATCTGAGGAGCGGTTTTTGGACAAAACATCAAGCAATTCGTTGAATTCTTTATTGAAAATCATCTTCCTCCTTGACACCAAACCAACGACGCTCATAAATTCCAAAACTTCAGAAATCCGTATAATAATTCATAATACGCAAGTCGTAGAGTGATTCAATAAATTATTTCTATCCCTTCATTTTTCTACAGTAAGCTTCGTGATATCGTATTGAAATTATGTTGTATTTTTTTAAGGAGGATTTAGGAGTCTGAAACTTTCTGAGATCGGTGCTGGAACATTCCAAAATTACAGAAATTCATAATACGCAAGTAATAAAATGATCTAAGGGGGGCCTGAAACCACTGCTATAGTACTAAAGTGTCCAAGTTTTATCAACAGTAATTAGCCGGCACCAAAAATTTGATTTATTTCAACTAAACTGCGCCAACAGAGAGTTGAAAATGTTCATTCGAACAAGTTTCTGGTCCAAAGTGAGCAAACGCGTCACACAACGCGCAAAGCTTGATTGAATATGTGACAAACACGTTTTTTGGACATATTCATAGCCTCTTCTATTCCTCTAACTTTAATTCGAGTGTTGTCTAGCACTATTTGAGTGAATTTTTATTGAAAATCGGCCTTAAAATGATTTTCGTGGATTTTTCGTGGCAAATATTTGAATAACTAGGTATTTAAGTGCATACATTAATTAATTAATTATAACCCAGTAGCCAAAATAAACGAATTTAGTTAAATAAAGTTATTTGTTGAAAAATAAGCTATGTTATATGAGGTTTCTTATTTATTGGAAGAGTTTATTTATCTATAATAATTTTCTTTACTACCCAAACTCGATTATCCAATTTCGTTTAGTGTATTAATATACCATTTTTGACACATTTTTCAAAAAATTAACTAATGTGTGACCCATAAAATAAATTAGCATCTGAACCTCGTCTAATTATTGTCACGATCTCACAATATGTTACAATTCAGTTGCCAATATAAAAATTTCGGTGAGCGGGTCGGAGGTCCTGTTTAAAAGTAACCCAAGGAGAAAATTGTATGGACTAGTTCGGTAATAAATAATGAGTTAAAAACGTATCTCTTCCTGAAACATAAAAATCGCCGAATGTTCCGGTTAAACTTGTATAATCGTATAAAGGTAACGTTTTTTATTTAATAAAAGTTCCCACCTTTCCAATTAATAGTAATGTATATTTAATTTACCGTTTTTTTTTCTGGTGTAATCAAAACTTTTAATTCAGAAATAAATATAGAGTGTCTAAATTATTTTCTAATTATTTTCCTCCCTCACCTTGACTAACTTTCTTAAACGCACATATTTTTATTACATAAGAAATTTAATTTAACTGGTTTTGTTATTCAAGAGACAGTTGTAGTGTCTTTTGACCAGCATACCAACTACTTATTATAAATAATATTATTGACATCCTGTTAATATTTTTTCACACAATATTTAATATGATCTGCTTTTACACCCTTTGCACAATGCAGTCAAATAATTTAAGAAAAAAGTCTTAAGTCAAAATTAAATTAGTTTTATTTGTAATAAATTTTCTTATTGCATGCGCTTATATGAGTGTACCATGCAGAATTTATTTGAGATTCAATTAACACAATAAAAGATGTGAGCAATTCAATTTGACTTGAGAAAAATAAGATTTTTGTACATTATTAATGTTTAATGAGTATTTCCGGGCACAATATATACTCGTAAGAAAGGATCTTGCATATTATCTTACTTAAAGGGTTATTTAAATTTTAAATTTTTTTTCTCAAAACCTTTAAGTACTTTTGATGAGACCAATATAATACATGTACAACAATACATATTATTTGTCACACTCTTTTGATTTATGTTTTTTTCGTTTAAGGTTATGTATATTGTGTAGTGTCTGAGTGTATAGACTAAGGAAGTTGTTTAACCGCCGTAACCGTTTTCAAATTATTCAATAAATATAAATTTCTTTTGTTTTTCGTATAGTATTTCTTACACATACTGTCTGAGACATTCAATTAAATAATCATAAAGTAAAATATAATTTGGAAGTGTTGCGCGACTCTAATGAAAAGATAGCGTAACGTATTTCTTATATGAAATATCTTTTGGCATTTAAATTTTAAATACCATCAACTTCTACCTGTGTATATATTTCAATAAAGCCGTTAAAAAATAAAAACATATGTAAGTATTATTAAACTATATGGTTGAAATCATATTGTGCCTTTGTGTCCTACTACCTATAATTTTTAATATATTTCTTTAAGACGTTGAATCCAATAAAAAACATTAAACATAAGTCAACAACATTTCCGTTAAGAAAATTTATTTTTTGATCATGAGGTTAGATAAAAAAATATAACATAGGAAATAAACAACATTGCACACAACAGCGCGTGCTCCCCTTCAAAACTAATATTGTTTAACTACCGCTTTCAATGAGTTAAATTTCGCCCCTTTTCTTGAAATTTTCTTACAATAAAGGTATATTTCTTTAAGACGTTATACGTATACCGAAACGTATCGCATGCGTATTATCTCGGCAGGGTGTGACTAGTTGACAGTAAAATCAATTTCTTTTATCAAATGTTGTTGAAACAATGAAAAATTTTGTCTCCCCATATGTAAAAGGGTGGATACAGTGAAAAAGAAAATTTTCTTATCTTTTCCGTGATTTGAACAAAATTTATTTCATCCACGCAAAATCGAACTGTATTTTTCTTATTCGCTGTGTGTATACCCCTAATACCATCCTGCAGTTATAAGACATATTTCTTAAGTTTGTTTTGTTTTCTTTTTGTAACGTACCGATTTGATTGTTGTTGTAATTTTGTACACCTTTTACTTTATAAGAAAGTATTGTTCCTAACTAACAATATTCCTTTTCGTTTTTTTTTGTAAATCTTAAAGACCCTAAAAATACATTAGTAAATACTACAATATGCACTCGTATGTATAGTTCGCAAGGTGACAAGAAATATTTCCCTCCAAATTTGTATATTTATGTATGATTGTGATTTTTTGAAGTTAGAAAATAAAATATTATTTGCATATAGTCATATCTTAAAATTAAAAATAAATAATTAATATTATTAAAATTCTTAGAAAATTGGTTAACAAAAATATGACACAAACAAGATTAATGTATTGGACGTATTCATAATAAAAAAATTAATTATATATTCATTTCGCGTGTTTAGTCAAAGGAAATGTTCTATATCCTTAACCTGTTAAATGACCAAGTTTGGCTAATTAATATTTGAAAATAAAACACCACAAAATTGTAAATATAAAATAATTTATCGTGTCTTATTTATACATGCAGTATATATAAGTTGGTTTATTATCATTAGTATTTCACATATTATAAGGGAACGGAGTAAAGATAACGAAAACCTAATATAGCATTTCCCTATGTAGAAATAACTGTTATATAAACGAGTAGTCGAAGGAAATAACCAATTTGAAATACCGAATATAATTCCCTATTTCAAAGTTACCTTAAAATTAACAAACATTTCTCAAACAAAAAAAAAATAATTACTTTACCGTATGTTATTTTATTTATTAGTGCAATATGGCATTTTAGTTTTATTATTAACTATATAAATTTTGTATTAAAAATTTTAATTTGTTGGTGAGAATTTTCTGTATACCGTAATATATTCAGAAGAAATTGTATAAGAAAATTTATAGGAATTCTCACGGCACTATAAATACACTGCTAAATAAAATATAATTTTAATTTGGTTGAATGATTAAAGTTTTTTTTTTTGTTTTAAATATGGGAATTTTTTAGATTGCAAACGGTGAATTTTTTTGAAATTTTATAGTAAGAAATTTATCAAACACAAAATAAAATAACCCAAGAATTTTGTTATCGCACCCATTGCTGCTGCATTTATAACATGTAATAAACACGCTAATGTGCTATGAGAACACCCGTCCTCGTGTCTAAAACCCCACCAATGTTATAACATTTCGAGAATGAATTTCCAATCGTGGTCGTGCACTAAGCTATATTTATAAATCTCATATGTGGCTGCTTTTATCTTTACTAGATAAATAGTAGTACATATTACTCGGATAAGTTGAAACACGTAAAATCATGTTTTGTCGCCTAAAAATAGTAAACTAAAATCTCGAAAACGATTCGTAGTTAATTTATTATCAAATTCCGTTGAATTTTATTTTTTAATGCTAGTACATACTTGTATGTATATTTTTTACAATTTACATGCCATTACCATATATTATATAATATGTATAAGAAAATTTTCTAAAACGTGGCTCATTGTAATAAGCCGCACTATAATTTTTATCAATGTCAAGAAACAACCGCACATTATAAGCTTCCTAAAGTTAATTAGAAGACGTTAAATATTCGTAATTTTCCAGAATGTACGCCAAATATATTTTATTTTTATGTGAGTACGCGTCATATAATATTATTGATTTATTACATCGCAAACAAGTGGCTTATTGTTGATTTTGTTTTTCCAATATCTTATCAATGAGTTTATCTCTAATTGATTTTACGTATACCACTATAAATAAATAGGATATACGAAAGTAGGTGTCTATATCTCTACATCTATGTGCTATAAATTTTCACAAGGCATATATGATTAAGAAATATTTTTTTTTTATTATTTTAATATTTATTTTATTTAATTATGGGGTAAAGAACACGAATGAAAACTACAATACTTGTATGTACAGAGCACAATATAACGTTAATACAAAGATAGTAAAAATAATTTTGTTTGAAAACTGTGAAATATGTCAGAAGTTATGAAGCTTCTAAATGAGTAATATGTTGAAGCGAAACTTACTAGTTACAAACTACAGGGGTGAGATCACAAAACCGGCCGGAAAATCTAATTGTTTTAAAAAATTCAATGGACAAACACAAGAAAGTTTGAAAAATGATCAAAGTTGGCTAAGATATTTTGTATGAAAACACATATAAATGAAAGTTTAACGTCAAAATTGTATTCAATAACTATTTCTTAGTGGAGCAAATTTAAACGGAAATGTTCTACCGGAAGAAAATGAATTTCGAGAATCTTCTACCAGATTAGCCTTGCGCCGTTAAAAGATTATATTATATTAAATATAAATTGCATTTATACAACATATTTCTATTTTAAATATAATCTTAAGCTCGAAGGAAAAATCTGTAAAAATTAAGTCATCCACCTAATAAATAAAATTGTGTTCATGATTTTAAATATTTTCATTAACTTAGACCGAAATCTAGAATCTTAAAGTTATATCAATCTCCTTTTTTTAAATTAAAAGTAAAACTGTGTGGCCAGGAAATTTTTTCAAAAAAACATTACAGGGCAGTAATTTGAAAAAAAAAATATATGCTCGAAACTTTATATAAATTTATTGCACTGGCAGTCATTTTTTTGATCTGATATCAAAATTTTGTTTGAAAAAATTCGAAAACTTAGAAAACAATAAAGTAACAACTATATATTTGTAAACAATCGGCATAACTAAGAGAAATAAATATGTTGAGGGCTGAAACCTCACGAGGTAATTAAAACTTCGGTCCGACCAAGCAACTCTAAAAGAAACATAATTGTAAAACTTTGTATTTGATCATCCTCAATTTTCTGTTTTTTCATAAAGTTTTTAAGAATTACTGTAGAAGGTAAATATTTTTATTTTATTGTTGTCATTACGTAGTGATGTTTGGAAGTAAAGCTAATTAATGGTTGCAGGATATGTTCTAGAATTAGGGTATATCTTTTTCTGGACTGAAAATCGGGTTAAGATTTCCGATTTAAGCAAACTCGTTTTATTAATATTATGAAAACAATTAGGAGTCGATGTTGTTGCGAGAACTTCATTTTCCGACATTTGGAAAAGCAAGAGTAGCTTATAAAATATTTTATCCCGACTTTAACCAAATTAAAAGAAACAAATTAGAAGTCGATAAATACCCCTGAATACAACAACATCCGAAAAACAAATCCCGTAATAATTTGCTACCAGCACCGAAACGGTGGATTTCTGAACTAAAATTGTAATAACAATACTTGGAGCCCGAAATAACTAGTCACATGAAATAAAAAAATGTATTTTGTAAGAGGGTTGAGCGGCAGGCCAACAGCCTTCTTTCCCAAAAATTACTATGCTATGAACCCTTAACAAAGGCTTGGAAACTGTTCACGGACATCGCATTAAACATGGGAAAATAGCTGATAGTGCTTAACCTTTTAAGACCTGGAGATCTCCAGCACATTTCGAAGCAAAGATTTACACCTTAGATGTACTCACACTACAAGAACATTGAACAGCGACCATCGGATCGCAGGGGAATTTGAAGTTGGGTTTGTCATCCATCGGCACATGAAGCAACACATCATGGACTTCTACCTTATATCAATATGCGGCGGATATGCACGTGAACACTGCACACTAAGAAATTTAACACCACGATCGTTAATGTATCGCACACCTCGACATTAAAATTGTAGTTAGCAACTTTAATACAAAAAAATCGGTATTACTGCAGAAATACAACGCATATCGGTCCTGACAGCTTGCAACTCACCAGTAACAACAATGGTCAGCGCGTCACTAAACTGGCAATAGTGTACAATTTACTAAGTTGTATCAAGTATGTGTTTTCCTCATAAGAGGATCCTTGTCGTTGTCAAATGTAAATGCTAAATGTCTACTACATTCAATAGACAAATACAAAAGGCCGACCGTTGACCGACACACTATAATCACGAATAACCAACCACTCTAGCAGAACATTCCCGAACATTCCCGATCAAATATCTCTGACAAAATAAGCGTGAACAGATGAGAAAATGCAACGAAAACATCAGCTTCCAACCGGAACAAGGACGCCACCTAAGAAGTTGAGAGATCAAAAACTTGAATGGAGAACTAAGAACAAACGTGACTGACGTTCTCTCAGAATGTCAAACCTACTTCCAAAATCTGCTATATACGAGTGACGAAGTGACCTCTATTCGAGCAACCGCTCTGCCGGTCGAGTAGGTATTAGTCAATATCCCACAACAAAGAAAGTAGAAGCAACGGAAAGTATTCTCAACGGAATCCTCCCAGAATTAATTAATCACGGAGGCACTGTTCTAGCTTCATCGGACAGTTAAAAGACCGCGCTAATATGTCCGCTGCACAAAAAAGGCGACCGTCTAAGGTGTGGAAACTATCGTGATGTAGCTCTTTTGAAATTTGTCTACGGAGTGTGGGCTAACGTTATAAATACTTGCCAAACTAACCCCTCTCGTCGAAAACATTATCGGCGAATATGACTGTGGTTTTTGGCCCAACCAAACAACCACTGACCAGTTCTTCACCACGAGGTTGATTCTGGAAAATGTTTAGGGTACAATATCCCTTTTCATACCAGACAAAAAAAATTGCTTCAATTTAAGTCCAACCCACACAAATGTGTGAGTAAAAATGACAAGGTTGTAATGTCTTCCGGATTTTAACGGATTTTAGTTAAATGGGAATTGGTTTTGAAAAAAACATGATAATATAAATTATATAACATATTAATTATTTGTTTTTGATAACACATTAACAATTTTACTAGTATTATATTTATAGTATTACTTTTCGGACGAAAACGAATTAGGTGGAATGCACAAATGTGGATGTTGGTCCAAAATACATACAAAAATAAATTTTTGACATGATTCCTTTGCGTTACCCACTCAATTGCGATTACAGTCAGGAAAAGGGATATTAGTATACTTACATACATAGAGTTTCAGCAACTAAACATTGAGTTTCAGCAGACATATGACATCATGAACCGCGAGGACCTGTGGGCCACGCTCATATGTCTTAGAAACCAGAAAAGCTCGTTTCGTTGTGTAAATTAACAACGTCTAGGTTTATATGTAGAATCATAGTCGATGGAACTGTGTCAGATTCTTTTGAAATAATATGTAGAGTTCGACAGAAAGATACGCTCCCGGTTGTGGTGTTCAATTTGGCACTGGAGTACGTATTAAGAAAGTACAATATCGAAACTTTGCACTGCATAATTAATAAGTCGGGCTAAATTTTAGAAAGAAGACTTATTTTGCTACGCAAGAAGACTTTTTTTGAAAGTGAACAGCAGTAAAACAAAACTCGTATCATCAGCCAACTGTCACCCAAGAGCATCTCTATGGCAAATTTTGGAATTGCCGACCATAATATTGATAGCGTAGAAGACTTCAAATTCCTCGGCTTGATGTTTATTAAACTAAACTAAATCCTGTTTATTACATAAATCGAAAACCAACATAATTTTCTGCATAATCTATGTAATTCATCATAAAACTGATCTGACAAAGTAAATTTTAAAATCCATTCTTTGACACTGCTGGATGATGGAAAAAACAAAAAATATTCAAATAGATTTGTACAAAAATTTGGGTAATTCTGATCGCTTTATTTGCACTGGGTTTTGATGACATAAATTTTGCCCTCCTGTCTTCCCTGAGAACGAAACAATAAAATTTTACTGGAAACTCCCTACTTATTGTACAAAATAAACACTATTGACGACTGCAAAAATAAGATAAGCACTTTCGCCTTTAAAAAAATAAATTACCAAGCTGGTAAAATATGCGTTTACGCCATTTTAATAAGATTACGAAGCTTCAATACGTTTCAGATCAGCTATTTTTATTTTATTTGACTTTCGACTGATGAAAATTTTAGTGAAATAATTCTTATTAAAATTAACTATTAATATGAAAAAATATGAGCTTCAGAACGATGATGCGGAAATACTTACGATTCCTTCCTTGTAAATTGCAATCTATTTCGGAGAGTCAAAAAAGTTATCAGTTCTCGCTGAGCAAACATAATAGTGAAGTCTGGCTTGGTTTTTGCCTTACAACAGATATACAACAGTCGATTTTGAATTTACACCAACTATTTATTGGTAGAGTCTGAAAATTAGTAACAAAATATTTGTAGTTTTCGTTGAAAATAGTTAAAGTAAAGATTAAATTATTTAAACAAATTATGGAATTAAAGTAACCTTTCTTTCTGCAGACTTAAATAAACTTAACCAGAATTGAAAACGTTGCTTATCTCTGGTCTCAAAAGCCGTTCCTTAATTGGTCGCCAATGGTTGCCCCTTGGAAATTTTTTAATAAATAATTTTTAAAAATAATTGGGGTTTGCCACAGATCTCTGAAAGTGGAAGAATGTTGGATCTAGAGTTCATGAGATAACTTTATTTTATAGTAAAATTGACGATTTGTTAATTTGTTACAATAGATTCAAAAAAGATAGGATATGTAGAAGATGCCAGTGTAAAAAGGAAATAAGGAATAATAAGCATATAGGTGAACATTCTCAAACAAGTCTCAAATAATTTTTTTTTTGTTTTGTTTTTTGTTTGCAAAACTCATAGGAACTGCGAGAGCTTTTAAAAATGAGGACACTGAAAACGATTGGGCAGAAAGGACTGGACTGATTAACACTATATATATTCTCATCTCAAGTGTTGTGAAACTAAAATATTCATTTAACAATTATATTTATAATAAAGTATATGTACGTCATTCCCTTCAATTTATAGCTACTACATTGCAATCTACCATTTCTATATATTTATAGTTTATAACAATTCTTAAAAGAGTTGCTGTTTTTGAGAATGACCGTTAAATACCCTGTATAGCGATTCGAAATTTAGTAAAAACAAACCAGGGGTAGCATTTTGTAACATCACATTTTCGATAATTTATCGAAGTTTATGCCTCGCTTCACTAGAATAAAATGGGATACTATTTCATATTTTATATCATTTTCAAGCCTGCTAGATTAAAAAATTGTGATATATCTCGAAAAAATTGTGATACTCGATTTCTATCACCAAATAATTTATTTACTTGATACTTCAACGAAATTAGAGAAAGAGGTATTGCCACATTCCTTAATTGGTCGCCAATGGTTGCCCCTTGGAAATTTTTTAATAAATAATTTTTAAAAATAATTGGGGTTTGCCACAGATCTCTGAAAGTGGAAGAATGTTGGATCTAGAGTTCATGAGATAACTTTATTTTATAGTAAAATTGACGATTTGTTAATTTGTTACAATAGATTCAAAAAAGATAGGATATGTAGAAGATGCCAGTGTAAAAAGGAAATAAGGAATAATAAGCATATAGGTGAACATTCTCAAACAAGTCTCAAATAATTTTTTTTTTGTTTTGTTTTTTGTTTGCAAAACTCATAGGAACTGCGAGAGCTTTTAAAAATGAGGACACTGAAAACGATTGGGCAGAAAGGACTGGACTGATTAACACTATATATATTCTCATCTCAAGTGTTGTGAAACTAAAATATTCATTTAACAATTATATTTATAATAAAGTATATGTACGTCATTCCCTTCAATTTATAGCTACTACATTGCAATCTACCATTTCTATATATTTATAGTTTATAACAATTCTTAAAAGAGTTGCTGTTTTTGAGAATGACCGTTAAATACCCTGTATAGCGATTCGAAATTTAGTAAAAACAAACCAGGGGTAGCATTTTGTAACATCACATTTTCGATAATTTATCGAAGTTTATGCCTCGCTTCACTAGAATAAAATGGGATACTATTTCATATTTTATATCATTTTCAAGCCTGCTAGATTAAAAAATTGTGATATATCTCGAAAAAATTGTGATACTCGATTTCTATCACCAAATAATTTATTTACTTGATACTTCAACGAAATTAGAGAAAGAGGTATTGCCACATTCCTTAATTGGTCGCCAATGGTTGCCCCTTGGAAATTTTTTAATAAATAATTTTTAAAAATAATTGGGGTTTGCCACAGATCTCTGAAAGTGGAAGAATGTTGGATCTAGAGTTCATGAGATAACTTTATTTTATAGTAAAATTGACGATTTGTTAATTTGTTACAATAGATTCAAAAAAGATAGGATATGTAGAAGATGCCAGTGTAAAAAGGAAATAAGGAATAATAAGCATATAGGTGAACATTCTCAAACAAGTCTCAAATAATTTTTTTTTTGTTTTGTTTTTTGTTTGCAAAACTCATAGGAACTGCGAGAGCTTTTAAAAATGAGGACACTGAAAACGATTGGGCAGAAAGGACTGGACTGATTAACACTATATATATTCTCATCTCAAGTGTTGTGAAACTAAAATATTCATTTAACAATTATATTTATAATAAAGTATATGTACGTCATTCCCTTCAATTTATAGCTACTACATTGCAATCTACCATTTCTATATATTTATAGTTTATAACAATTCTTAAAAGAGTTGCTGTTTTTGAGAATGACCGTTAAATACCCTGTATAGCGATTCGAAATTTAGTAAAAACAAACCAGGGGTAGCATTTTGTAACATCACATTTTCGATAATTTATCGAAGTTTATGCCTCGCTTCACTAGAATAAAATGGGATACTATTTCATATTTTATATCATTTTCAAGCCTGCTAGATTAAAAAATTGTGATATATCTCGAAAAAATTGTGATACTCGATTTCTATCACCAAATAATTTATTTACTTGATACTTCAACGAAATTAGAGAAAGAGGTATTGCCACATTTATTCTAATAGGTTGTGACAGCAATAGAAAAGAAATAATTTATAAACGAAACAGTTTAGGAAAAAGAGACATACATTTCGATAAAGTATCGAAAATGTGATGTTACAAAATGCCACCCCAGACTAAATTTGTGTTTATTATTTTAACCCTTCACTGAATAATTTAATAAAAATATTCGGACTTCTCAAATATAATTTTTTCACTGCCGAGCGGAGGGTTTTAAAAGCCTACTTTATAATTGCTATTTAACAAAAAATGTTCATTCTAAACTACACAGAATCACCATACTGGTTTGGAATCCCCATTGCAAGTCTGTGCAAGTTTCGTAAGAAAAATTGTTGCTAAATTAAATACTATGAAGTAGGCTTTTTAAAGCCCTTCGCTTAATAGTCAACAAATTTTATTCCAGTAGTGGCGATATTATTTTTAAAGATTGGGCGCTTTCAGGGAACCCAACAGTTGGGAACATGTAAAATCGAAACAAATGTTATCAAAATGTTTAGCACTCTGAAATTTTCAAATCAAATTGGCGATGATTTCACTAATCATGGTAGGGGACCGGAAATTGTGAAGGGATAAAAAAAAAGTTAAAAGTTAGTTTAGTTTATTTCGGCTAAATTTACTGAATCGCTATACCGGTTGATAAAAAGATTTTTTTTTTGGAAAGAAAATTCTAAAAATTAATAGCTACACCGCTGCTCTAATGAATATATCATAACCAAAACATTTTATGTTAAATTACCAAAATCAATGAAAAAAATTAGCCGGTCAACATTATACACTTGAATCTCGATTATCCGGGATCCGATTATTCGTGACCCTCGATTATACGGGATTAGTCTCTTGGTTAATGTGAATTTCATCTGATTAACCGCGGGGATTTTTTTTAGTTCTAATAAAAATAATTCGATTAACCGGGATTTTTGATTATCCGGGAAGACCCACTCATCCAGGATAATCGAGGTTCAAGTGTATTTCATTGACTTATATACACGCTACAGAATTATTTTACACTAAAATTATATGTTTAATATATTTGTAATTTAGAAATTTGTAATAATTTCTCACTTTATTAATATCTATCTAATCCATTATTATGAAGCACAGCCTGTAGTCTACGTGGCATAGAGTCCACCAAATTTCCCATTTTTGCTCAATTGCCGATTTTAATGAGGTTTTGTTGGTTATTCGGTAGTTTCCTCGTATTTTTTTTGTCAATGTGGTTCCACAAATGCTCTATAAGATTGAGATCCGGCCTTTGTTGAGGAGTTTCCAGAACATGTGGGCCATAATTTAATAATATGTGGTTTGTGTTTTGCCCGCAATTTTTTTTTTGTCAGGAAAATTATTCGCATGTGTGTATGTTTGAGTGAATATTAATTAATAAACGTTTCCATTTTTAATGTGTTATTTTTTTTTTTAAATAGACTACAAACAAAACACATTTTAATGGAAATGATTTTTTTCGCTATCACCTGTTAAAATAATTTTTTTTTTAAAGTTAAAGAAATTATTTTGCTGAGGGAGAAATTCATAGTTGGTTGCAATCTATTTAGTTAATATACTAATTTTTAAAATATTCTTATTTTAATACAGAATTGAGACCCAGATTTAAAAATAATTTCAAAGTTTATAGTTTTTTATTTAGAGCTACATATTGACAACCGTTCACTTAAAATTTCGGCAATTGCCAAACTGTACAATGACGTAAATTAACTTTTTTACTTAGCTTCATTTGAAAAGTTTAGTTCCCAAAAGGTTTTGAGGCACACAGTATTAGTAACAAGCGATTAGAATAAACTAAGCACAAAAATTCATACGGTTTTATGCTCAAAATAATAATTTTTATTCTAAATATGTGCGTAATGTTGAGACTAAAGAGCATGAGAAAGCTAAAATTTAAAGAATGTTAAAATATTCGTTGATTCACAAAACCAATATTAACTAGTCCAGCCGTCGTAACTATAAGTTTGAGACGATTAGGAGATGTTTTGATTTTTAGATAATTATTTTTAAAACACAATTGTTGAACATAGAAAATAAAATTCTTAATTAATAAATTTAACTGCTTTACTACCTACGTAATTCCTAAAGTATTCCTTGTTTTCTTATCAACAACTTGTTTATGCAACCTGAATAAATAATATTACTTCAAAAATTAAACAGTTCTAGTTATCAACTATTATAAAATTGCTCATGTTCCAGAAGTACATTAAGTGTTCATCCCAAAAGCATACAAAGTTTCCAAATGACCCATTGATTGAAAAAATGGTCAAAGTAATTTTAAAATGTCTATTCCTTCTTTTTCAGTAAGGCGTGTTCCAGAACTTCTTCATAGAATGAGCTTTCTGTATTTGGTTTATTTTTTTTTAATTACATTCTTCAAGGTCCATTTGTCAATTTTATGGCAAATTTCTCAGGCTTCGAAACATATAAATCATCGTTCTGATCTAACATCGTAGAAAATTTAAATATATTTATTATTTAAATCCTAAAAAATCCTTTCAAAATTAAGTATTAAATCCCAATATATGTATATGTTACGATCCAAGTGTATAATCCGGTGATTATAATATAATTACCGGTCATTATATATAATTACCAGTGCGTTTGGTAAATTTGTAAAATATTAATGATTTTGCTTTAATTTTTCATATTAACCGGTTATTATATATAATTACCAAACCCCTTTGGTTTAAGTGAATAATATGAAAGTTTATTTGCTTAGTTTAAAATTAGAATTAAAATTTGACACTTTAAGTCGAGTTCACGTATGCGATCAAAAAATGATTCGCGAATCAAGCCAATCTTTGAGCGTAATTATTTCGCATTATTACTCATAATTTGTAATTTTTTTTTATTATGTTGGATGCTTCCGATCAAAATTTTCCCAAAGTTAAAATTATTTCATCTCGGACGGGGAAATTTGTATATTTTTTCAATGATTTAATTTTCCTTTGATTCGCGAATTATTTTTTGATCGCATACGTGAACTCGACATTAAGAATAGTATAAGTTCTGGAAAAGCGGGGGTTCGAGGGTATACCATCCTATAAGGTATACAGCGAATTAAAATTGCAATAAAAAAAATTCATATTTAAAAAAGTCAATTTTTTTAACATTTGTGACACTATCAGAAGAAACGATAAGAGCGATAAAAACTCTTTGATCTGTGTCTGCAAGGTTGACGAAGCAATTATTATTAATAAAAATAAATAAAATAAAAAGTAATTTGCATTAATTCAAAATTTCAATTTTAATTTATTCAAAATCGAATTTATCGTTTCCATTTGTATTAAGGTTGTAATCCTCGTCAGGAATTTCATGAAGGTTGCCTGAAATGGCCGCATGTTTCATGTTTCATGAAAATTGAATAAACATGATTGTTATTAAAACAAAAAAATTTTGGAAAAGTAAAATTATCGAGGAAATTGATACATTTTCTCGGAAAATTTGGCTTGAACTTTCTAAAAAGTAAGATACGCTCTTACCATATTTTGAAAAAATAAAAAAAGTGAAAAGGTTGATAAACAATCCTACATTTAAAAATTTCTAAATTTTAACTCGTTACCTGATTTTCTCGATGTATACGTAAAGTAAAATTACACCATTATTATTATTATAGTTTTAAACTTTCCGAAGTTAAAATTATTCACTTTTACCAGTAATTATATATAATTACCAAAGGGGTTTGGTAATTATATATAATCACCGGTAAAAGTGAATAATTCTAAAAAAAATAGCATATTAACCGACGCACAGTTGGTAATTATGTATAATGACTGGTAATAACCACTTATACACTTTAACCGTAAAATATACATAAATGTATAAATATTTAAACATTCTTTTAAATAAATGCTTTATTAAAATTTGACTTTGAGTAATAATAAATTGAGACCAGCCTTTATTAATTGTGCAACTTGTGATTTTTATAGCACCAAACCAAACTGAAGCCCACGAATTGTAAATCATTCAGTCAGGCTTCACCAATACTAATAAGGTTTTTTGAGCAAATGATTCTTACTCCTACTCTTTAGATACTTTGATTATATCGTTATTTGTATCTAGAAAATAGGTTACAAAAAATTACTACTTATTGGTTTTGCTTGCTTGGTAATTAGAAATAATGCGCTAAAAAGAATATTATAAACGTAAAGCGGTTTGAAAGTTAGCGTGCGCATAATGTTGATGAATTATTGGAACTTACTGGTTTGACATTTTATAGTATCTATATACAATACGGAACCAATGTTCCAATAACAATGCCTTTAACAATTTTCCATCCTTTGAATTTATTTAATACTTTTTCATAAATCAAAAATAAACCTATAATTTTGTAAATTATTAAAAACCTGAAATTTTTTTATTAAATTTTAAAACTGCTTCTTACCATTAGTAAATATATTGTTATTGTCCCTAAAACTATATCCGCGATTGTTACATGCCATTTAAGATAGATAAGATTTAATAAGGCTAAGATAAGACTTAGGATTTATTTTTAATTTAATATAATTACAAACGAACTCATAGCAATCGAGTAGTAAGTTATTATTAATTTAAAATTTCATCAAAACGTACTTGATTTTAATCAATATGAATAAGAAATACATGCAGAACAAACGTTCGAAAGGAGTGCAGAAAAGTTGTGATACGTCATTTCTGGAATGAGTGTTGTACTCCCAAAAGTATTACATCTAGTTATCTTTAAACGCACTGTGATTATATTAGTCGGTCATAGCTTTAGTTGCAAATTTCCGAGTAGGTATGTACAAGCAATTTTATTATTATAAAACTCCGCGTACACAGAAAATACATAAATAGTCAGAAAACTATAAAATATTATTTGATTGATGAACCAACCAGCAATAAACTATGTTAGTCCGTAAATCTTCAACCCCGTTGATAATAGATGTCCCATGAATCAACACAAAAACCAAGGCATATATCAAATTTCCAAGAAACTTACATAAATATAATATTATTGTCTATATATCATTATGATAACTTAATTGTGAAAAATTATTAACAATTAAATTTTAAAATGATCCCGCCTAAGTGAGATAAAAAAAATCGATCTCATAACACTTCTATGAACATCTAATTATCATAATTTTGATAACATAAAATACTTTGAACACGCACTCACTGTTTCTAACAGTATGATGCATATCCTCCTGTTTTATATTGAATAAATTTTACATTTCGCTCTGTGCGCATATTTTTACCAAAAACTATAAAATGAACAGAATAAAAATGTTTGTGGGTCGATGAAACTACAACAGCTGATTTTTCTATTTCCATTTGGTATATTGTTAGGGCGCGATTGATCGATCTCCTTATTGTGTATTGTATACATCGTATATGTACGTACTTAAATACTTGGGATGTAAAAAGTCCAGGTGTTATATAAATTCGATTATGAACGTATATCGGTTTAGTTTTTGACTTAAGAAACTAAAACTGGACTAAACTTTTATTTTAGTTGTTTGAGACGAGCAATTAAATTAATATTTTTTCTTTTTGTTGTTGTTGTCATTTAAATAATAAAATATTTTTAACTGTGTCACAAAATAAAAATTCTACATGCATGCTTATATACTACTAACACACACGCAAAGATTATAATACAATTTATTTTCAAATTACTCGTTCGTATGAATGATCAATTATGTTTCTGTTTCATTTTTATTTTTATTTATTTCGTTTTTAGTTGTCTCACTCTTTAGTTGTTATGCTCGAATAATATTATATTACTTCCCCTGTGTTTTTTTATATACAAAAAAAAAGAATTAAGAATGAAATATTCGGAAAGAAAATAAAACATGCAAGAGCAATATAAAAATTACCATTACATGAAGAAATATCATAACAAAAAATTTAAAGTTTTGAGAATGTATTAATAATTTATTTAATTTTTTTATACATACACTTACAGGTTCATGCAATGTCAGGGGAAATTTAAGGCCGGGTTAATAGAGGGGCAGCAATTGCCAGTGGAAGGGGCACATTGTTGTGCGAGACGAAAGAAGAATAATTTAATTTTTTCTTGGACGTGTAAGCAATACAGAAATAGGGTGAGAATTAGTGGAGAGGGGAGAATTTCTCCCACTTTAGTGGTCTTTAGGCCAATAAAGTTTGTTTATTCTTATGATGTCATCAGAGGAGGACACAGACTGTTTCGGTTTGTACGGAGATAAGTCATTGAAGAAAACAAAACGAACCAGACAGCGTGTAGACGCAGGCGAGCCAAGAAATAGTTATTCTTCGATACCAAATTTTAGTTCACGACCATCATTCATGAGTGGTGGTTTGTACGGGGCTATTTTTAGCCAAAGCCAACAGCATTTCGGACTGTTTGGGCCAGGCGGTTACGGGCCAGCAAAAATGTTAAATGAATTTTTGGGACGACAAGTTAAACAAGCACAAGAAGCATCAGGACCTGATAATATGACAATATCACCAATGGAGCCTACTGCAAATTCGGATAATAATTCAATTCATGGATACGATGGTATTACAACGCCAAATTTAATAATAAGACGTGGTAATAATAGTGCATTAGAAATAATAAGTGATGGTGGCGGTTCAACTCCACCAAAATCAAAAGAATTAGCCGCACATCATATGTTACGGAATATATTGGAGCGAAATAAAGATGTTATTGGTAATTTAGATCAAGAATTGAGACAATTAAATCATATAAATTCACATGGTGGTGAAAGATCATCACCGGATAATAATAACAGCATAAACAAAAATAATAATATAAATAATAACAATAATAATAATATTAACAATAACAACATTTTAAATGATGTGAAAAGTGAATTAATTAATTTAGTAAGTAGTGCTAGTTGTGGTGATGTTAGTGACTCAAACGACATGTGTAACACAAATAATAATAATAATAATAACAATAAATTGAATCAGAATATTATTAATAACAATAATAGTAATAATAACAACAATAGTAATATTAATAACGTTAATCATAAAATCAACAATAATAATAATAATATCGAAGAAAATTCTCGACAGTTATTAACATCTTCAGTTGATTCAAATAATAGCCCAAGTGATCAATCTCAAAATGGTGGTAATATTATGTTAGGAAATAGTAACAATAACCAAAATAATAATAGTGGTGGAGGTGGACTTTGTAACGGTGTAAATTCTTCTAGTAACAATAATAATGGAAGTGGTGTTGTGAACAACAATAATGTGCAAGATCGATTACACGATCGTGATATAATAGTGAATAAAAAGGAGCCGGAGGATTTGTTAGACGACGATATGTTAGGATTAAATTCTAGACCGGAATCGGTAAATTCAATTACATCAATACGTTCGGATGATATTACATTGATTCGTCCAAAAATTGAGATGGAGTTGGATTTAAATTCCGATAAAGAGTGTGGATCACCACCCGGTGTGGGACAAAATAAGAACGAACCTGTTCCATTAGATATGAAACGTGCCCGAGTTGAGAATATTGTGTCATCGATGCGTTCAAGTCCGGTACTTCCAAGTCAACCGCAGGTGAACGGTTGCAAAAAGCGAAAATTATATCATCCCCAGCAACACGACAATAGTGCAATTGAACGATATTCTGCGGTAAGCATAAATTTAGGATTAAATTTACAAAATTCTTTGGAAGACGATGATGAAATGGAAGAGATTGATTCTCCGAGAATTCATCAAAAACGTGTCGAAAAAGATGTACTAAAATCACAATTACGTTCAATGCAGGAACAACTAGCGGAAATGCAACAAAAATATGTACAATTGTGTACGCGAATGGAACAGGAGTCGGAAACCCAAGAAGACGTGGGAAGCGACATGGAACAAGATGAGAATATTGAGGCAATGGAAAAACAGGCCGCACTCCAACGAACGCCCACGCCAGTCGCAAAAGAAATACCTCAAAAAACAAGCAATCAGCAAAATATATTATCTCATGTGATGAATAATATGATGACTGCGAAATTACACGGTCAAATGGGACATCATCCCCATTTAACCCCAAATTTTAATGGTGCTCATCCATTTTTACAGCACATACAACAGCATGCTGCGAGCCAACAAGTTCCTCACGAGCTTCCAATTCAGCATCCACATTCTCAACATCCGCACCACGCAATTAGTAATGCCGCTGCAATGTATCTTGGTGTAAGTCAAAAAATTCTAATGGAACAAGAAGCTAGAATGAAAGAAGTTGCCGAACATCACGATCGGCAACATCACCAGCAACAGCAAATGCAACAGCAAGAGCAACTACAAGAACAACATTTTAAAGAACAACAACAGCAGCAGCGTCAAGAACAACAACAACAGCAGCAGCAGCAGCAACAACATTTAAATAATCAAACGCCGCAACAAAATCATCATTCACCCATCCAAATGAATCACCAAATACCAAATCATCAAATACCAAAGGGATCAGCAATACCTGCCGATCTAACGGAAAGGTTAAATATGATGCGAACGAATTTACCTCCAATGAATAACGCATCAGACTTAGAAGGATTAGCTGAAATTTTAAAAAGCGAATTATCTGCATCCCTATCAAATTTAGTGGACTCGATAATCACAAGGTTTGCGCATCAAAGAAGGTTTCTGGGGAAACAATCAGAAGCAGCAGCTGCTGCAGCTCAACAATTAAATAAGGACTTAATGATTGCATCTCAGTTACTAGAACGAAAATCACCAAGAATGAAAGTATCGGAACGATCATCAAATAGTAACGCAAGTAGTAACATGGCCAATAACCAACAGAACAACAATCAAAACATGAAAATGAATAGCAATGCAATGGGAAATAATAGTAATAACAGCGGTAATAGTAACAATGTAACAGGTAATAGTTCTTCTTCTAATAACCATCAGCCTAGTAATATGCTAAATCATGCAAATAATGCTTTAACAATTAATCAAGGCAATGGGCCACGTCTAAACGGTATCGCGTTTCCCCCAATGGAACTGCCGATGCACGTGAATGGACCACAGCCACATGATAATAATCTTAATATAAATCCAATGAATATGCAACCTCATGTTCGTCCTTCACCCACAGCAAAAATGTTTCAAACACCAAAAGCTCCGGGATTAAATTCTGTTGCAGCCGCTGCACTGTGTAATACGATGAACGCGCTTGGATATTCATCGCCAGTTAATCCATTTTGTATTCCTGAAAAAAGGGACCCGCCAAATGAACAAAACGAAGCTTTAAGTTTGGTTGTTACACCGAAGAAGAAACGGCATAAGGTGACTGATACACGAATCACACCACGCACCGTTAGTAGAATATTAGCACAAGAAGGAATTGGTCCATCGCAAAATCAAATCGAACAAAATCAACAAAATAATCGTTTGGGAGCAAGCAGTAATCCACCTGTTAGCATTTCATCGAGCACACCCACCGCAAGTCCTTCACCGAGGCCAACTTCGTATCATCCACCTCCACCGCCGCAAGCAATGATGCCAGTGAAATTACCAACATCGGTCGCGATACCTAATCCATCGCTACACGAATCACAAGTATTTTCACCATATAGTCCATTTTTTAATCCGCATGGACATGGTCCGCATGGGCCTCAATCGCAATTACATCACATAAAAATGTCATCTAGCCCACCGGGGCTAGGAAGTATGATGGATCCAAGGGATTCACCGCCACTACCTCATCCACCGACAATCTTGCATCCAGCATTAATCGCTGCCGCACAACATGGAAGTTCACCTGATTATGGACATATCAAAGCCGCAATGGATAATAACGATCGTAATTCTGATTGTAATTCTGGTGATATATCGTATGACGGGCTTCAAAATACTATATCCTTTTCAAATCAACAGTTTTTTAACCCGTAAGAAAAATTTTATTTTAATTAATTTA
The DNA here is from genome assembly GCA_947310385.1 of Nephrotoma appendiculata. Taxonomy (NCBI): domain Eukaryota; kingdom Metazoa; phylum Arthropoda; class Insecta; order Diptera; family Tipulidae; genus Nephrotoma; species Nephrotoma appendiculata. The sequence goes on from OX371225.1 coordinate 90,994,198, forward strand.
TTTATTCTTTCAATTTTATTTTCGATTCATTATTTTGTGTGGTATTATTCAAAATTCTCATGCTCATAATAAATTTTTAAATTACTAACGACTTAATTAATAATAATTAGAGACGTAATAAAAGAAAATATCCTTACGTAATTATATGAAAGAAAGGCGTGTGAGAAGTTTTTCATATGCGATTGTTAGTGCATGCAAATCAGAATTAATTATCGTAAAATCGTAAATTATTCACAAAATGAAAGAATCGAATGTTTTGTTTTAATAATTCCTCGGTGGTTTTTTTTCGTATTGCATTAATCAAATTAGGAAAATCCTTATAGAATTTTGAATAACAAGTTTTCTTTTGTTTCAATAAAATACAAAACTAAAAAAAAATAAATATAATAAATCTTTTAAGTCACTTATTGTGATTCTATTACGATTCTTCAAATATTTAAATTCTCAAAGGATTAATCCTAACGTCAAGAAACCTTTCAAGTTTTTATTCATTTTAATTAAATAAGTAAATAGAAAAGAAAACTACTATTTTTGTTTTGTTTTTCATTAAAATTCGCCACTTTAAGTTTTTTAATTGATAATAAAAAATGTAATGTCTGATTTTTTTTTATTATGGAGTGAGAAACTTTTGAATTCTATATTTCATTTTTGTTTGCTTGGTCGAAAACATTTTCAAGTACTTAGCATAATATAAAATAATTTGTACATTTATTATCAAAAAATTATCGTATGTTTAAATTAACGTATTTTCATTTCTTTTTATTTTATTTTTAATTATATTTTTAAAAAATTTATTAAAAATAAAAAAAAAATTATAGAAACGATAGTTATTCCTTAACTGCGGTGAACTCGGCAACATTAACTCCGATGCATCTGAGGAAGGCAAAATTGATGTTTTTTTGGGTTAGATACCCAAGCTCAGCGGTGCTGAAGATGTACTTCCCGGACATTAAATTTAATAAAAATAATACAGCGCAATTAGTTAAATGGTTCTCCAACTTCAGGTGAGTCAAATTGATTTATAATTTTGCATGTTATATTGTCATTGTTCTAAAAATGAGGAGATCTAATTTACCCCGTTCCATATGACGCGCGCACTATTAGTTTATGATGATTTCAGTAAGCAATTTATTGTCGTTGTCACATCGCATATATAGATATAATATGGTTATAAACCATAAATTTATGTGTTTATGTTTTACATATTTGCGTGTATATTTTAAAATGGATTTTCAATCAAATCGAGGGTGGCCTTTTTGAAAGGCGTTAAAATAGGAAATATTCAACTTCCGACATGCAAGAAAATTAACCGATTATGTTTTTTTTTTACATTTTGTGTGGAAACCTGTTACATTGTTAATTGGGCGTTACTCTTTCCATATATTATATTATGCATATTTATGAATATAATTTCATTTTCTAATTAACTTCCTTACCTTCTTATTCAAATAATTTCAGTTATTAAAATTAATATGCTAATTAGAGACTTAAACAAAAAGTGTAATATAATCTATTTGAACATACATATAAAAACTTTTTTGTTGAAACAATACTTAAAAAAAATTATGAAGCTTTTGTTCCATTTAAAACAGCAGAGCAGCTTTTCTTGTTTGATAAAGAAAGTTTATTATATGAATTTTTTATTGTTACGATGTGTTGTTGTTTTTTATTTTTTAAACACCGCTATATCGTAAAATAATAATAATTATATTCTTTATAGTGAAAGAATTTTTTTTTAAGAAATCGCCATGTTTTCAAAGTCTTAAATTACCTGCATTATTGTTATCGCACTATGAATTTGAAATTTTATTATTACCGCTGTACATTAGGTGTGGTAGGAGACTCTCTTATCAATGTTAATAAAGTTTTTTTTTTGTTTTCACTTCGCCCACATTTTTATTTCAATCGTCTCTCAATCGATCGGTTATTATCACCGTTTGTTTCTCTTTGTATAATTACTTCAACGTAAGCAGATGGCAATGGTTTGTTACATTATTTAGTAGTAGGGTTTAGTTTGTGTTATGTATTATTTCAAATATTTTTGATGTGCCTAAGTAAAATCAAAGTAGATTTTCGGTTTGATTTTAAATTTAGTATTAGGTAAACCGTATTTTGTTATCCACCATGATTTATCCCTGGTATCTATTCTGATTATAATAAAGTTTCGACACAAACTTTAAAATGTTTAGTATCGATAAATTCATTATTTGTTAGTCAATACAGCTTTGATATTACAAGTACAACGTCAATATCATTAATATAGTTTTCATATTTACAAATTAAAATTATTTATTCTGCAATCTCTTATTAGCTAACTCCTTGTAAACCGTTTGTCTCAAAGCCCGAACAATAAGTGGATTTTATTAAACCTATTTTAGTTCTTTTAAATGTGAAAACTATAATCAGCTAATTTATACCTAACTATTTAAATTAAATCGTAGAGACTTGTTCAGCTTACTCATCGTCTAATTCTCTTAGTCGCATCACTTCATGCGATTACTAGCTTATTTAATCGAAATTTATAAAATAAAGATAAAGTTTTTTAAATTTTAGCATGCTGCTTTATAAATATTTCCTTGCGACTGTATTCACTTCAAACGACAATTTCTATCTCTCGAAATACGACTAAGAGTACATTGTCCTTTAATTAATTTTCAATATATTACACTAGCCACTGGAATAGCTAATAGCCACTTTAAACTTTTAATTACTTACCTACCATCTTTCCAAATTTGTGGTGTACTACATTATTTATTTTTCCTCCCGGTACCCAGTAAATTACGCTATGTTTACAAAAATTTCAAATTATGTTTCATGCAGTAGTATGTACTTAGGTTAGAAAGAAAATTTTAACTTTTATTGTATTTTCCTTTCACTTCTATAAAATATATTTTAACATACTTGCTACTTTCACTTTAAAACTTTGTGACCAAAATACTTTATCTCTGTTCTGAAAAGGGAATATTTCTTTGAACTTAAGTTTAATAGGGCGGATCGTATTTCGTCGAAGACTTCGGCTAGATTCTTCACATGTTTTTCGAAATTTGTAATTTCAAAAGGCATTACAATTAATTTCCATAATGTGTTGTAGACTAAATGCCGCTCACACACAATTTTCAGGCAACGCTTATTCATAATATATTTACTTATTTACTGCCATTTTAAATAAATCCGAATTTGCGAAACCATCCCAATGACTTATTTGTAACGTTTTATATATAAAAAAAAAATATTTGACAAGTTGGTCGTTGTATTACATTAGTTAAGATACAATTTTGGAAACTTTTTTATGTAGACGTCCTTACATATATCGTCACGATGTCCTATTTAGATGTCCTCACGAGGTGACTAACAGAACTCTCACAGTAACAGAACTCTCACACAAAAATTTTCCTATTATCATAACGGTCTGTTTGAAAATAAAACTTGAAAAAAAAACTTTACGTTTTTACATTAAGGAAAAAGTAAGTAAACTTTAAATTTTCTGCCTTAAGAAAAGATTACTGAAGCGTATTTATTTATTATTCAAAATCGGCGATTATGGGGTCGTTTTCTTGTCCGAATTGTTAAAAAGCAAATCAAAACAAATTTAATCACCCTATCATATCTTAAAATCATAATTAGTAACATAAAACATAATTTTAAAAATGTCACTATTCTTGAAGTAAAAACGAAATTGGGCTCAATTTCCATTTTTGTTACTAATTTTTGACCATGGAAACGGCCTTTAATCTGAAATTGTACATAAATATACAATTTCAGATTAAAGGCCGTTTCCATGGTCAGACTTAGTTGATGTCACACAACATTCAAATAACAGAGCTCTCACAATAGAAACATTTTTGCTTTTGCCTTTTACCTTAAAGTTTTACATTTTGAGTAGCTCTCACAATGAATCAAAAATAAGTAACAAAAATGGAAATTGAGTCCAATTTCGTTTTTTTGAATGAATTCATTATTATTTTTGACACACTTTCACTTAATAATCACATTTTTTTAATACTTGGTTTTTTTACGAAACAAAAATACAAGTCTTTTAAAAAATGTGTTTATTAATGTTAAATTTACGAATCAACTCGTATGGAAGAAGTATGGTAAAAGCGTCATGAAGAGACATATTGAGATGAAGTACATATATCAAGTCAAAATTAGGCTGTTAATTTGCCACTTTGGACGTTTTTCAAAAATTATCCACCGTAACTTTCGAGCGCGTTCCGTAACACTTGTTGTTGCAGAGAAGCCGAAATTTGTTGAGACAAAATCTATTTGAACATCTGCGAGGTCATAAATATAAATAGGTTCGATCATTTGTACAATCGATGTTTTAGTCAAAATAGGCCTTTAACTTAAGAATAATTAACACTATGGACACAGAGCATACGGCAGTTGGTGTTGAATAGGTTCTTCAATTTAGGATCTTTGTTAATTTGTACTCTCTACTTCCCATGTTAGTTTAGACTTCTGGAGGTTACTAGATAATACATATGTATTCCGAAAAGAAAGTTGTTTTACTAGAACTCAAAAAATGATTTTTCGAAAAGTTACTGTACTGATCAGTAGGATAATTATGAGTAGCATAATTGTATTCCAATTCCTCCAAAAATTTGGAATAAAACTATTCTGTTTGGAATGAAATATAAGGCATTGTCATTGCAAAATGACTAAAGTAAGAGGCTATGTCTATTAGAAAATTTTCTTTTTCAAATACATAGAGGGCCCCTGTATTTTATTCTAAACAATACTACTGTAACTGAAAAAATCGCAAGAACGATCTAGGGTCGTATCGACAGACGCAACTACAACTTATAGTTGTAGTCGATGATTTTTCGAAATTGATGTTCGAATTCCGTATTTTTACACCACACTAGAACTGCAAATTAATTCACAAATTTATTGTAATTTTTAAACGTAAATTAGACTCAAATTACAAAAAATTATTTTTTTTTATTTCAATATGTCCAAACGAATATATACAACACAAATGAATAATAATTTGATGATTAATAAATTAAAAACTACGAAATCATCACTTTAAAGTTTCAATTTATTGTGGTTTAAAAATATCAAAAGTGACAATTTAGTCGTATTTGCGAATTAATTGTCGTTGGTCGATTTGGCCTCTAGTGGTAGATAAGATAATAACCGGTAGTGAATCTTAAGCTTAACTTGATTACCGATTTCATTTCCTATGATCAATATTGATGAAGACACACAATTGTTGTTTTGTTTCCTTATCATAAAAGGTAAAAACTAAAAAAGCGTATGGTATAGCGTATAAAGTTGAATAATGTTTTTCAATACCATTACAATTAATCCCAAGGATATTAAATAGTTTTAAAACGCTATGTCACTTGATTGAAAAATAATTTTCATTTCTAACCGAAAAAAAACTCTCAACGTTTAATGTTTTTTTTCCAAAAATTACATAAGGAATATATTTTACTTAAAATTTAAAAAAAATCGAACTAAACAAAAAAAGCTGTCAGAAAAATTGATTTTAAAATGATGATAATTATGATGGTAAACACCATTTGGAATATAGTTTACGCAATAGTTATAAGTGATTACAACGATCACAAATTTGTATCTCAATCTAGCAACCCAGTACAACTAGTCGTTTTACAAAATATGCCCGAACCAGAGCATGTTTTTAAATAATCCTCTGAGCTATTATCATAGTTCAGGATAGCTTAAATATGCTCGCTTGTAACATCGCCCACACATTAAAAAAGATAATGGTTATTATACAGCAAAAGCAACTCGAATTAACCTAGTTGACATCTCTCTAAACAAAAGAGTGCAGCGATCTATTTAAACTTAATACATACTTTTTTCGATTTTTTTACGAACTTATCACAATTTAAAAATTTAATAAAAATAACTGATTGAGTTTTTAAAAATCACTTTCTTTAAAAGGTAGTGGTTAATAATTTTTGTCCACTACTATCTTATAAAATACTCATTATTCTTGCGTGTCCGAAATTTTATTTATACATATACATATATTATTCAGTAACAAGTAAATCATTCATTTTAATTTCATTTTTGAAATTTTACCTAGTAGTCTCTTCTCCAAATGTAAGTGTCAGTAAGCAATGTACCATTTTTATTAATCAAAACGATGCGTCAACACCATTCAAAATTACAAAAATATTTAATAATCGTGGAGAAAGTATCGTATTCTGCTCATGTCGCCATTTAGAATCTTAGTTTGTATCGAGATTTAGGATTTTGCCTCTAGTTTTAGGACGATTTTATTTGTCACTGTGCCATTCACTCCTTTATTCTGATACCGTGTCAGAAGTAAATTCAAACATTTACATATACGATTGCTAGCTAAACAAATTTGATCAAATTTTACAATTTAATCATTGCATTTTTTTTTAAATATTCAATTAATTGAATCTAAAATCACGAAAATATTGTTATAGATCAATTGTAAATCGACCCTTCATCAAACATGTATTAAAAACGAGACATTATTGTTCTCGATGTTTATTTTCAAAGAAAATATCTCATTGTAAATCTTTTCGGCCATCTGTTATTTTTGATGTATTCTATGTCTTCTGATTACATGCTACGTGTGTATTATTAAATGACTTGGCGCTTAAATTGCCAGCTTCTTATAAAATCATCGAGAAAGGTTTTTTCTCGTGCACGCAAATTAACTTTATCGCACTGAAATGTTTAATTAAAGATTTTCGCGGAATTTTTCTATTTATAAAAAAAAAACATTTTTATTTATCAACCAACGCTTTGAGTTATTGGCGTTTAGTGTTTTTTTTTTGTAAATAAATTAACTTTGCAAAACAATATAACATAATATTATCAATTTACGTTTTTTTTTTCATTTCTATTATCATATTTCATAAAACTGAAAAAAATGTTTCTGTATTTTTTAAATAGAACACACATAAACAACCAAAATCACTTGATATGCATGTATGAGTGTGTACATTGAAACATAAAAGCCTAGGGTAACCTAACACAATGTAGGCAGGGATTTTATTATACTTTTGTATCTCTATACACATACACAAAAAGTTATAAGAAAAGTGTGCCAGCGTCTAGTATAAGTTAAAAGAATTGTTTTATTTAAAGGGCTGGATTTTTCTCATGGATCTGCAATATATATATATATATATATATATATATATATATATATATATATATATATATATATATATATATATATATACGTGTATATGGGGAAATTTAAATGTCATTTTTCGATTTATTCGAAGGGTGATATTTAAGAAAAGAAAAAGACGTTAGAATTAATTCTTATAACTTACCTTACCTTTCTTAAGATGTATACCGGTAGAATAACCGTTATTTTTGTGAGAACAAATCAAGAAGTTAAAATATTCACCGTGGGACAAAATTCGACATATTCTATCGCTTAATAAAAACGCAAAAATTAGTTAAATTTTCAAGTTTACGTATCCGTAAAGATTAAATTATTCAAAATCATTTCATTATAGTGTTACGAACAATAAGCTTCTCATGTATGTAGAAAGATTATAGAGAAAAGCGTATAATATTTTTTTAATTTTTTTCATACTCGTATATGTACGTACCATCATCATCTATCAGTACATAAAACAAAGAATGGAAAATCCTTTTTTTTATTTGTGTATGTATTAAATGCAGTTGAATGAAAATTGCATACAAAATACTTATTATTTATTATTACGTTTCTTGTCAACATATCTCGCATCAATTAATAATAAAAGCATATCGTATAGTTTTCTTCATAAATCGCGTACATTGTAGCATTAATTCGATATTTAATTAATTGGGATGTTCATTATAATGTTAACACTTATATATTTGACTTACAAAACTCTTCAGTTTATTATTATGTATAAAGGAATTTATTTTCATCTATGCAATGTACTTCAAATTGAGTATTTTAAATAATAATAAATCTGAAAATCAAAATGTTTTGATTTTTTTTTTTTGTTAAAACATAAATTCTATCTATTGTTTTTTAAACTTATGTGTGTCTATATATTATAAAATAAAAGAAATAAATTCATAATAAAAAATTGTGTTAAAAAGGAGCACGCGGTTTCATATATTCAGATTTTTTTTACTTTGTATTATCATTAACAAAAGAGTTGAAAAGCTGTGCTTTTATGTATGTATTTCTTTCATTATGTCGGTCTATATGTTTTTTTTATTTTATAATGTGTTCACCTTTTTTATTTTAATGTACTCGAATACACATTGCATATATGTAAATAATGTTATAGTTGTTGGAATAAGATGAAAAAATTAATTTTTCATGAAAAATATAACACACAGAAAAAACTATACAGGTTTTTTTGTGATGTTTTAATAATTTCCTTCTAATTTTAAATTCCAAGTTGCACAATTTAATTGCTTTTTTAGTATATGTATTTAATTAGTAAGTAAACATTTTTTAATCAACACTTTTGTGAGATTAAAAATTAGGATTATACTCGCCCGGTATAAACTATGAAAATATCTATGTCTGATCAAAAAGCTTTATGAGATTAAAAAACTGTGCATCTAGATTTTTTTGTACTGTTTCAATTATATGATTAATTAATTTTTTTTTTATTTTATTAATAACGAATAAAGAAAATTCATTCGTTCAATTCAAATAAATAAAAAATCTTTACGATCACCTTAATTATTTAAAACTCATTTAACCGATGTGCATAAATACAATATAAAGAAGTGCCTACAATGAAATATTGTTTACGGGTTGAAAACATTTGCTAGGCATTTAACAATTGCTAATTAAAAAATGTATAAAGCACTTCTGCTTATTTTTTTGCGAACGCCGTGCTTGCATACCGAATTATACACTTAAAACCAAAGTTAAGTGAGAAAAGAAACAAAAACAAAAATGAACTAATTGATGAATGTGTGTTGACTTTAAAAATAATAAACAGCATATAAAAAATATGCATCACACTACAATAACATAGTGTGATTTTTTTATATGCAAGAAAAAAAAGCTGTGTATGATAAGTGAGATTTTTTTTCTAACAACAAAAAATTGCATTTTTTTTGCATACATATCATATATGTATAATATATGATTTACATGGGTTTTATGGTGTTACTTCATTTCAAGTGTGTGTACATAATAGTTATATATGTTTCACGTACACGAGGAATATTATCTAGAAGTATTCTCTAAAACAATCACTCAACACTAAAAAAAAAAATTACTTGTAATTGCTAATGTTTTTATTTTGCTCCATCCTTTTGCAATCCCTTAAGCTGTTTTATTGTTTCACATAATGTTGGAACCAATCTTACAAATTACATGTTATAACATCATAATAGACTATTTGGAGAGTGATAGTTAAATAGTGCCAATCATTGGGGAAATCTGTCTCATCAAAATAAAATAGAAAGATGCTATTTTAATATATCAACGTATAAAATTTTTGTATGTTTTGTTTTACAGGGAATTTTACTATATTCAAATGGAGAAATATGCACGACAAGCAGTTAGTGAAGGTGTCAAAAGTTCTGATGATCTTCATGTTAACGGCGACAGTGAAATTTATCGTGTACTCAATTTACATTATAATCGAAATAATCATATTGAGGTGTGTATTCATTCCTACTGCTGTTAATCAATTTAAATATATTTAACATGCATTTTTTATTTTTATTTTCAGGTGCCCCCTAGTTTTCGGTTTGTTGTCGAACAAACATTACGTGAATTTTTTAAAGCCATTCAAGGTGGCAAAGATACAGAACAATCATGGAAAAAGTCCATTTATAAGATCATCTCTCGTCTGGATGATCCGGTTCCAGATTATTTTAAATCACCAAATTTTTTGGAACAACTTGAATAAAATAATTTATAATTTGTTTTAAAAATAAAAATAATAATAAAAAAATAAAAAATACAATATAATATAAATTTTTATAATTAAAAAGTAAATTTATTTAAAAAATTAAACATATTTAGAAAAAATAAAATAATAAACAACAACTTTTGTGGTTCCTATAATGTAGTGTGCTTATGTCCAAAAAAGCGACTGCAACTTATCGACGATACTCGCGTTTAGGCCTTCATTTCAAAAAATAAAAAAAAATATAAATTTTTTTTTTAGTAAAATACAAGAAAAAAAAAACAAAAAAAAGACAAATTTGATTTAACATAAATCGTCAATATTTAAAAATTAAATTTTTCATTAAATTATTTCAAAATTAAACAAAACCAAAACAAAACTATGTGTAAGAAACAAAAACAAAAAAAAGGATCAAATCAGCCGCAACAGATAAAAACAATTAAAACAGTTAAAACAATTAAACATCATTAAAAATAAATATTTTTATTTCACAAATAACAACAATAACAACATTATCAACTACAACAGGACTTCAACCAAGGATTGTGTCATGTGTAAACTGTATTGCAGCAGCAACATTATAGTTATAAAAAATTAATAAAAAATATAAAATAAAACTAAAAAAGAATTAAAAATTTAATATTGTTTTTTGTTGTTGAGAAACAAAATTAAACATTTTATTGAAATTAATAAAACCAATTGGATTAATTAATTTAATACAATAATATCAACAACAATAGACCCCATCAGATTTTAATATTACAAATTATTATTATTAATTATTCTTAATTATTATTGATATCTGTAATCTTAACTAAAAAAATAATTGAATAATTCGTTCTACCGTTAAAACAAAACAAAAAATATGAATATCTATATCTAATGTCTAGGCTAGTATCTTTTGTTTTATTTTATTTTTTTTTATTGACTATTTTCCGTGTTTTATGTGATTGTATAAATATTTCCATTTTCCGGGCATTTGACTCGAATTTTTCTTTTGAATTTATTTTTGGTGAAATTTTTATTATTATTAATTAAAAAATTTTGGTTTAAAAAAATTTTTTTAGTCAAATTTTTGTCGATTAAAATTAGTTTTGAAAATGTATATATATATACAACGTTATAGTTTTGTTAAAAATTAAAATTAAATATAAATTTATTATTATTATTATGAAAATTATTATATTTAGGCCTAAAACAAATTTATTTCACTTGGAATTTATTTTTATTAAAAAATAAATTATTGAGAAAATGACGAGGCAAATTACTGAAAATGCAACCATTAATATAATCACTAGAAACAAAAAAAAATTAATGTAAATTTTAATTATGATTTAAAAGAATTTTTATGAAATATAAAAAATATAAATATATTCAAATTAATTTAAAAAATATATATTATATTAAACCAAAAAATAAAAACATTATATATATTAGAAATGTAAATAGTCGTGTCCGTCGATACTTGATTTTCCTTTTTCATATTTTTAATTTTTTTAAATTAAAATTAAAACATAAAATTTAATTAAGTTTTAAGAAATGGGCGGTAAGTTAATTATGTAATGAAATATATAATTGCTATTAAATATTATAATTTTTGGGAAGGTAATCGTAAATTTATTTTATAATTTTGTATACACGCATACACACATATATTTTATTATTGAACCAAAGGTCACACACACAATTGAATAACTAGTCTTTTTTTTTATTAATAAATAAATATAATGAATTTAATTTAATTATTAAATTTATTTTTTATATATTATTATTTTAAGTTATTTATAATTTAATTTTATTTTAGTTTAATTTTATTTAATATTATTATTATTAGAAATTGAATTTTAATTGAACCCAAAATATTATGAATTCTGTAAAATATATATTTTTTTGTGAATTAAAAATTTTATTTGTTTTATTTATTTATTTATTTATTTTTATTTCTTAGGCTCATATTATTTATCGTAACAAGTATATACCATTTAAAAGAAATTTACCGAAACCCATACGAAAAAGACAACAATTAAGTAACCCCAATACTTAATAAATAAATTTACAATATGAATGAAATTAAAATGCGCGGGGCATTTACCCTTTTAAATTATTTTAAATATTAACCGATAAACTTAATAAAAATAAAATAAAAATTATACGGTGAGTTTCCTAGTCTTATAATAAAAAAAAATTCAATATATTATTATTATCATTATTATTATTATTATATTATCACTTAATATTTATCAAAATTAACAATTAAAAAAGGTGTACAAAAAATATATTTAAGCTTAAAATAAAAAAATGAAAAAAAAAACAAAATTAAATATTTTTTTTAAGAAATGAAATATAAAAAAATATATCATGCCTTCAAAATTAAACGACAATGTAACTGAATTTGTGATATTAAAAAATAAAAATTATAAAAAAATTAAATTATAAATACGATTAAAATAACAAAAAAGTCTTAAATATAAATTAATATTTCTAAAACAATATTAATTAATACAAATATTTTTTATTATTTTAATCGTAAATCAAAATTTTATATATTTGGATAAGAATAAATAAATTTAATTAAAAAAATCTTAATTTAAAAAATTTATAAAATAAAACTAAAAAAAAGTTTGGTATTTTTAGGCAGCGAATTAAAACAATAAACAAAGAGAAAAAAAATAATTTTTAATACACAAATGTCATCACCACCTTTCGACTCAATGCTTTTTGGAAGTAATATTTTTTAAGCAGCGTTTAATTTTATGTTTGTAACTATACATTTGATTTTGTCAAAAGGTAAATGTTCTTAAAATAGTCTTGCAATTTAGTTAAAGATTTTCTTTTCCATATCATCTTAATTTATATAATTTTTCGTTTAATATTATGTCACACATTTTACGTGGTATTTCAAATTGTTGTTCGATTTTATTATCAATTAGGTGCAATAGCCCTAAGAGTTTCTTTAAACTCTAACTCCTTTTAATTTTATACACAAACACATAATAAAAAGTAAATTCATAATAAGAATATTTACCTTACAATTATTATCCTTTATATGTTAATTATTAAGTAGATTCTCACGCATATTTAAGCAAACAGACAACAGTGGTACACCCCGCATTGCTGAAACCGAAAACAACAGCAACAACAACAATATTATCATCTTGGAAATATTTTTTCGTGTGTTATATAACAACCTCGTAATTAAAATTTTAAAACCGACTTAAAATTTTTAAATATTATTGGAAATTATGATTTTATTTAAAAATAATGCATACGAAAATAGCAATAAACCAATTTAAGTTTTATAATTAACATCAATAAGTTTAAAAATAAAAATTTCATTTTGAAATAGAACCAGCGATGCAGTTTACACCATATATAAATATTATTAATAAATTAGTCAGTAATGTATTATAATTTTCGTAATGTTTTGAATAGACTATATTATATTTTGTTTGAGTTTTTAAAACTTAACGAACAATAAAATAAAATAATCATATGAAAACAGTAAAAAAATTCACGTAATTAAATAAAACTACAATAGAAATATAATAATTTTTAAATGGATTTATTTAGAAACAGCAACAACAACAAACCGCAAAATCAATATCTCAATATTATAACATAAACCATAGCAACAAAGCACTTCAAAAAAATAGCACACAGGAATAATATAAATAAATAACCGGATTCATCCAAAATCAATTAAATAAACAGATAAAATATTTATCCAATATATCAAAACCAAACAACAAGAAATAGAACTTTCATAAAAAATAAATTTCTTTCAATCATTAATTTTTTTTTGATAAAAAAATATCATTATTTTAAAAAAATGTCTTGATTGGAATTTAATTATTGCAAACTGAACACAAAATGATGAAAAAAATTAAGATAAGAAATAAAAATAATTATCCAAAATATTAATTTACAACTGCTCAAATGATTGAATATAACATTTGAATTAAAATGATTACCTAATAGGACCAAAACGAACTTTTATGAAAAATAGAAACAAAACAAAAAAAAAAACGAAAACCGTAAATTAATATTCTCTTAATATTACAATTTGATTTATTAAATAATCATTTTAATTTCCATTTCATTTTAAAACCTCTATATAATCAACTATTTCGGGACAAATTTGTCGTTTAGGCTGAAAATCTGAATATCAAAAAATACACGTTTGAAAGAAATTATAAATCGCAATTACAAAATCCATGGACAAAAATGAAAAAAACAGATCTGATCACATTTAATTCAAAAATAAAATCTAATAAAAAAATAAAAATTACAAATTAAAAAATTATAACTTAATTAAAAAAATTTCAGTTTCAGTTTAAAACAATTTAGTTTACAATAGCAACAGGTATTAATTTACAAACAATCAAATGTACAAATTTTTAAAATTTAATTTTTGTAATTCTCAAATAATTAAAAACCGTTATGCCATCCTAAGTTAAAAAATAATTATAAATAAAAATAATGTTTGTTGATAAATAAAAAAAAAATAAAAAAACTGAAGAACATATCAAATATAAAATTTTTAGTTTTATTTTTCAATAGCCAATAAACTAATTACGTAAATTATATCAAAAGTTTTCGAAACCCAAAATATTTTGATATAATTTATTTTTATGACAATACACTTATAACAATTTTAGTTCAGACAATTTTTACAAACTTTTTTAGTTTTGCAATAGTCTAGAAGTGGATTTGCCGACATCTATTTTGTAGAAATTATTTTATTATGAAATTTATGCGGCAAATTTTACTTCCGGAACACCGGAATAATTTATAGTACAATATATAAAAATTAACTTAAATTAATTATTATTATAAAGAAAAAATGTTTACAAAACTTCGTAAAAAATATATCTTAAAAAAATAAAATTATTTTTATACAAAATAATTAAATTAATCAAAAACAAAAAAGAATAATAATAATAAAATATATCTATTTTAAGTAGTACTGAATTCAAATTAAATAAAAACACTCAGTGTAATGATTAATTTTTTGATTAATCGTTAAATCCAAATTAATATACATTTTTATAAAAAATATATAAATAAAAATTAAAAAAAAAATATAACAAATTTTATTTTGCATTAACCATCCTCAGTTTAACAGTTTTTCTAAAAATAGTTAAAAAAAATACATAGATTAATACCGATTTTTATTAAAATTATTAATTAAATTACTTTTAATTGTCCAAATTATTTTAATAAAAATCTGTATTAAATTAAACCGAAAGAAATTATATATAAATGCCAATATTTAATTAATAAATATATTTAATTAAAAATCAACCAAAAATTACAAAACAGACTGTAATTCATGTGATCAGATAATGTAATATTTATAATATTTTAAAATATAAATAATATCCACAGAAAATTAATTTAAACAAAAAAAAATATTTAAATGTAATGTTTTTACAGAATGCGAATATTCGCAAAAATTATAATAAAACTTTTTAATTTATGTTAAATTTAAATATTCGAATCTTTTATTTAGAAAAAATATATATAAAAAAATAAAACAAGAATTGAAAAATATTTTTAAAAAATAATATTTGTATATTTAAAACAAGTGATTTTTAAATATATTTTGCAATAGATAAATAATTTAATCATTCGTAATATTATATATTATAGATGATTAAAAAAATTAACAAACCGGATTAAGTTTATATTTACCAGTTCATTTGAAATAGTCAAATTGTATGTGATTTATCACAGCAATACTCTGGGATTTGAGATAAATATTTTTGAATATTTGTTTTTAAAAAAATTTATCTCGAAAAATTTATACATTTTTTAGTTTTTAACACAAAATAATTACTACAAATAAATGAAATATATTTTACAGTTATTATAAAGCAACACATTTTTTCGTTTTATTTTATTGAAACTTAATAAATAAACAAATATTTAAAATGAAATACAATAATATTTAAAACATAAAATTTCATTTATAAAGTATTGTTTTGACAATAGTGCCAGGATTAACACAAAGATTCTTATTTAAAATTATCTTTAACAAAAAAAAATATTAATAAAAATTCGAAAAACAACCCGATGTAAGTTTTGTAATAAACAAAATCTATTTTGTAAGATTAATAATTACTAAATAAAATAAAACATAAACCCAATGTTCTAAATTACTAATTTTGAAGCATGTAGCCATTTAACAAAAATTGAAGGCAACAAAATACAACTGTGTTGTGAAAGTTCGTTTTGGATAAACAAAAAAAAAACAAAATAATTAGATTTGAATTAAAAGAATAATAATTTTTCATCTTTATTTCCAATTAAATTAAAAAACAACATAACATAACAAATAGAAATATAAAATATTTATTATTATTATTACTAATATCATTATAATTAATACCACTATATTTAAAAAAAATAATGTAATTAAAATTGTATTCATTAATCATATAAAACAATAGCTGATATAAGAAAATATTTAATAAATGTATGTCCTTTTAATGAAGAAAAATGTATTACCTTTCCACAACCCATACACCCACTGAAACATAAAACTTCCTCCAAAAATGTAATTCCTTTTTAATCTGATTACTGTAATTTCATATAGAAATATATCAAGACGTTTTTTTATAATAATATTTTTTTTATTAAACTTAAGCAAAATAAATATCCAATAAAAATAAGATATGTTTTAAAAATTAATACAAATGGGCATTAAACACGGATTAAAATTTTGACAATTAATTAAATAATTAAAACAATAATAATAAAATTTCCAAAACGAAAAATTTGTAAATATTAATTTAATCAAATTTATCAATGTCAAAATAAAAAAACCAAAATTTTAGTTTTCTTAAACCTTTTCAAATAAACATAATCCAATCGATTTATAAATATTTTATCAATTAACAAGAAAAATGAAATAAAAAACATCAATATTATTATTTAATATTTGTTTCTTAAAATTTAATTTGATTGTATATTTGTTTTTATTTATAAAAAATACAATTAATAAAAAATTTAAAATTCATGTACCGTCTCATAAATTAAAATAAATTACGCGGCGGACGCGCGATTATATTTAAAAACAAATACAATTATTTAGTAACTTTTAAATGTGTAATATTAAAATACAATCATTTTTTAAAAATAAATATATTTTTGAAAAACAACATCTAGGCATTGGATAACTATACCCAGTTTTATTTTTCTTGTTATTAATCTGTTACCATTTCAAAAGTCGTTTGTGATAATTTTGATGTTGATTAAATTTTACATTAAATAATAACACACATATGTAAAATATTTGGAAAGCAAATTTTTAATTATATTTTTAATTATATAAATAGGAATAAAATACTGAAAATTATTATTTTTCACATTAACATCCTAAGTTTTAATTATCAACTTCACTCTTCAGTTTTATTACTTAAAAAAACGAAATAGCAATAGCCCGGTTGTGAAGGCTGCACACTCCACATTTTTAAATTTAAGTTAACCAATTTTATTTTTAATTAACATTTGTAATCACAATCGATAAAATAACAACTTATTTGATTTATTTTACAAACAATTGATTTAAATATTTGTTAAATAGACAAAAATAAAATAATATATTATTACTTATATAAAAAATAAAAAAAATTTTATTTTTTTACTACGACTAAGTTATTTTTATTGATTTAAAATTACATGTAATAATTTTATTGATTTATGTAACTTAACAATTAAATTTAATGGAATATAATTAATTACGTGGGGCTTATAAGATTATATCAATATTAATTTTATATGTTTGTTTAACAAACACCTAATTAAATATACTAAAAATAACAAACAACTAATTTTACATAGAATGTAGTTCTAAATAATGAAAAAATAAAAATATTTAGATTTTTTGAGAAAAAAAAAATTAAAATAATGTATTTATTTAAATTTTAATAAAATAAATAAATGCCCATTAAATACCCGGGTCGATCGCGGTTTAACTAATATTTTCAATAATATTATTAGGAAAGATTCAACAAGACAGTAAAAACGTTTTTAATTTAAAAAATGTGTTTATTTTAAAAATATGATACATTAATATTTTTAAAATATATCCTCGTACGACCTAGATCGATGTTGGTGAGAACAGTTTTTTTGGTTTCTAGCCGATCAAGTACACACATAATTAATTATCTTTTAATGTTAAAGAAATTCATCATAAAAAACAATAACAACAAAAATCATTAAACCAACAAATTAATAAAAAACAAATGTTTATTTGATTCAGTTTTAATTTATTTTACTTAAAAACCACCACCGCATTTTATTTACTCGTATATAAACTTTTTTGTTTTGTATTCTTTTAAATGGAATATTATCTGTTAATTGCTTCAAGTTTTTTGGCTCAACAATATATAAAACTTTTTGTTAAATCAATCTTAGGTTTGCACACAGCATCAGGCGGCTCTCTCGATACAAAAATTAACAATAATAATTAAACAAGATTTAAATATATCTCTCAATAAATAAAATAACAAGGACGTTCCTTATTATTTCTATAAGGGTGCTGAAAAATTTGTTTTCTATTAATTTTTTACAAAAATACAAAATGTAATCTAAATCAAAATTTGAAGATGTAAAAAAATTGTGTAACAAAAAATATGCCGCGATTCTTTCGCAAAAAATATTCAATGCGGCAGCATCACTTAGGGAAATGATTTGGAATTTTTTAATTTTTCCTAATTTACAGAATAACAAAAAACACTTTGGTTTAACGACGAAAAAAAAACATATTTTGGCAATATATAAATTAACAAATGAAAAAATAAATAAATAAAATCAGTTTAGATTAATATAATTTTTAAATAAATAAAGTTCTCGGCCATGTTTCGGATTCCCGGTCTAAAAATATCACGAAAAAAGTACAAGCTTATTTGAAGCACCTTCGCGCCTTATCTTTAAAAAGAAAATTAAAAAAGATTAAAATTTAAAAAAAAATTATTAATTAATAAAAGTAATAAAAAAGTAAAATAAAATTTTTGAGCAACAATAAAATTGAAATTGTGTGTAATTTTTTTACCAAAATCTGCCTTAAATTATATTTTTCTTATAAAATCCTACTAGTGTGTTGATTTGCTGTATAAAAAACCGTTTCTCACATTATTTCTTTCGATTTAATATAATTTATAAATTTGCAATAGATTGGTTATAATTTATAAGTATACATCGTTCATTACTTTTTTTCGTTTTATTTAAAATTAAAAAAATGAAGGAATTCTTCCTAAAAATAAAAATTTGGAAACTTGTAACAAAAAAAGAAAGCAAAAATTGTAATAGTATAAGATAAACAGAATCTTTCAAACTCACAAAAACCAAATACACAACACACACACATACATTTCCATACACATAATACACATGCAATAGTAAAGTACAATAAAGGAAACTTAATTTTTCTGAAGTTTTCCGCCAACTACCGATTTTGTTATTTTGTTAACATTATTATTTGTCCACCCAAAATCTACTCCTCCTCCAAAATTGTTTGCCACATTGATTATTATTAAAGTTCATAATTAAAAACAATTTGTTTAAAACAAATAATAAAAATAACAAACAAAAAACCCCGAATTCTATGTATATGCACTCAACATACCCCTATTATATTTGTATGTATATGGAATTCAAAATAATACACACACAAATTAAAATACAGTTAATTTAAAAAACATTTAATATAATAATTATAAATTGAAAAAAAATAAAAATAAAATTTAACTATAAATTATTATGCAGCATTAATATATATTATATATAGTATTTTAATGAAAATTAATTAATTAAATTTAACATAAAAAAAATTAAAATAAATAAATAAAAATCTTTTGAATGTGGATTGTAGTATATGTAAAATTGTTGGAATTTTAATGCATGATTGTGGTTACTTCTTTAAAAAATAATAATAAAATTAAAAGAAAATCATATAAGTTTAACAAATAAAATACCGTTTAGATAAACAAAATAAATTAAATAAACTTTCAGATTAATAAAACGTTTTAAAAATTTTCTATTATTTTATTTAAGTTTTGTTTTATGTTTTGCTGCATGGTTTTTAGTTATTCAATTTTTATTATGACAGGATGTTTATAATTTTATGATTTACAGGATGGCACTTAAATACTATTATACAAAATAATATAAGATTTATGTAAAATATATTTTTAAATTAAAAATAAAAATAAACGAATTTCCATTTCGATAAAACTCTAAATATTATTAATTAACAATTTGAATTCAGAATGTTTATGATTTTTCAAACAAAACTTACATAGTTTATTAAACAATTTTATAAATGTTCTCAATTAGTTGGTAAATTCAAATTCATTTACTTTTTCAATGCAATAAAACTTCTTAGTATTGGCTGTTTATTAATACAACAACATCCATCCTTATTTTAATATAATTTGTTGAAATAGTTAAATATATAGAATTTATATAATATCGGATCGTAAATTGATGAATTCAAATTGTATTATTTTTATTATTATTTTAATAAATAATTAAATGCAACCATACCAATTTCAAGAAAATTTTGTTTTATAGTTTTGATTGCCATAAATAATAAATTTTCGAAATTTTATTCCATAGGATAATACAGGGGACATAATTAATAATTTTTAGTTTTTATTAAAATTAAAATTCGTTTTTATAAAATTTAAAAATATATTTTTAGTAATCGTTATTATTATTGTAAAAGAATAATACAATTACTTTATAATATGAAATAAAAGTTTTTTATTTAAATAAAGATAATATTTTTTATATAATAATTTTAACATGTTATCAACTACACAAATATAACTACAATATATAGTTAAATACAAAACCAGTCTCTGATTTGTGATATACGCACGAATAGGCAAATGCTCTCAAAACTGAAATAGCCATGTTATAAATTTTTTCTGACACACAACCAAATCCGTTTTGCAATAGTTATGAAGGCAACCAAATAAAAAAAAATACATAAACCGGCAAATTTATTTTTATTTCTATAAAAGGCTAGTCTTTGCAACTCGCGCTGGCTAGTTTTTTGTAATACGTTTTGGTATACAAACAAAAATCAAAAATAAAACAACAAAAAAATCATTCACAAAATTAAAAAAAATTACATGTGGGCCACCTCGTCCGATCTTAAGTGCCTTCACAAAAAAATGTTGATTTTTTACGAAAAAATATAAAAATTATTTAAAATAAAAAATGGGCCCTAAATAGACTTCTCGCCCCACCAAAGTATTTGACTATTCGGGCGTAATCCAATGTTGTTTTTATAATTTTTAACAAAAAAACAGAGTTTTATAAAAATAAAAACCGCGAATTATGTACGTAGAAGTAGCCAAATAAATTGCTCTTCTAAACTTTAACATTATAAAAAGAAAAACTCTAAATTATATTGTTATTGTAAGTCTTAATTATATAAATTTGAATGCGCTCCAAGTGCATGCCTTTAAATAAAACCAAAAAATATAATTTCAGAATTTAAATCAATAAAATTTTAATTACGTCATAATAGAAATTCGTAAATCTGACCCCTCACTCTGAAACACACGCT
Source organism: Nephrotoma appendiculata (assembly GCA_947310385.1). Classification (NCBI taxonomy): domain Eukaryota; kingdom Metazoa; phylum Arthropoda; class Insecta; order Diptera; family Tipulidae; genus Nephrotoma; species Nephrotoma appendiculata. The sequence continues at coordinate 91,015,630 of OX371225.1, forward strand.
TAGAATTACTTGCAGTTAATTAAACAATAAAAGGAAGACAAACGCTTGGAGCCGCTATAAATTATAATTATAAAAAATCAATTCTTGATATAAAAATAAAAAAATGACAAGATTTTTAGTCAGTAGGAATTATATTTACGTATATAAGTAATATTAATGAACTCTAATACCAAGCTATTATTATGATTATTAATTATTCTTAATTAACAAATGAACAAACAAAAATATAAATGGATTTTATTTTATTTGTATACTTTTATTTGATTTGTATTATTATATATTCACTATAAACTCACTGGAATATATTAATAAATATATATTATATATTCTGGGATAAACAAACAAAAAATAATAATAATTTAAAAATAATAAATCAGTTTTTAAATATCTGAAATAAAACTTTATTTACATGATAAAATTCAAGCTATTTTATTTTTTGTACTAATTTTAATTTAGTTAAATAATTACATTATATAATATATAAGTTGAACAGAAGTTAAAATTAAATTATAAAAAGTCAAGAAATATAAATTATTTTCAATAATTATATTTTTATTATATTACTTTATTTTTATTTAGTTAATTGTTATTTTTTTTATGTTAAATATATATTTTTTTTAATTTATTTGCAATATAAACTCTTGACGTTCTAAAATGAAATGTATTAAAACCAAAAATATTTATGAAAAAAATAAAACAAAACAAGAAATAAAATAATAAGATCATAACAATTTTTTCTTGTATTGAAGAATCGTCAATTACAAAAATACATTTATTGTTTTTTGTTTTTCTTACAAACTCTTAACTGACTCTTATCTGTATTTATCAATAAAAATATATCATAATTTAATCGTAAATGGGATAAAAATATATAGTATTTAACAATAATAATAAAATAATTTTTATAGTTTAAATTTAAAATAACAAAACTAGAAATATACCGAAAATACATATGTGAATGACACGACACGTAAATAATAAAATAGCTTTTGGCGATTTTTCAATGCGGTTACAAATATAATTATAATATTTTTTGTTTATGATTATTAATTATATAATTTCTCGTTAACCTAATAATAAATAAAAATGATTCATTCAAAATAAGAATATTGTTGTGCAATAGATAAGATAGACTGATGTTATTTTTAAATAATTAAATCTAATAAACTTGACATAGCCCGAAAACGTTTCATACTTTTATTACACGTAATCTAAAATATTACAATTATTTAAATTGATTATTTTCTTGTTATTAATTTAGCAAAAAAATAATAATAGCGCATCCACAATCGAAATTTAAATTTTCGTGAGATAAAAATGTTTTTTTTTTGTTACACAAAACTCATTCAAAAGAAATTAAAAAAAAAATTATTTATATTTATAAATAAGTATATAAAATAATTTTAAAATAAGTTATATTAATTAAAACGTTGTGAACGGTAGTAAAGTTTTTTATAAATTTTAATTTGGTTTTGAAAAATAAGGCAATTTAACATTAATTTTTTCTCATAGAGTTAAGGAAACTTGAATCCACATTTTGTAATTATTAAAACAAAATTTAAATGATTGGTGGATAAAATTAAGTGTGATTGCGCAAAAAACTAATTGTATTAATATTATTATTTATAAATTTATATGAAATATTATTTTAAAAGAAATATTCTGATTAATAAGCTATCATAAATTTAATTATAACAAGCAAATTGGATAATACAAATTTTTCAGTTTTATTTTTTGCCATAACATCTCAAACAAAATACAAATTGATGGGGTTCTACTTTGATGATAATATAAATATAATATGTATTTTTAATTTCTAGTTAAAATAATTTTTAAATGTAAATTTTATGAAAAAAATACAAATTTATTGGAAATCAAACTCATGTTAGAAATTTTTGTTTTTGAGTTAACAAATTTTAAAAATCAAATAAAACTAATTTGTCTTAGTTGTGTTTCGAATAATTAATTTAAAAACAACTTTTGAATATAAAAAGTATTTTGAAATTAAGTAAAAAAGATATTTTTGTAATAATATTTTCTAAACGTTGGTGTATAAATAAAGTCAAAAATACTATGAATAGGAATAACCAAATTAAAAATCGTAACACAAAATCAATTTATAGAAAAATTTTAGATAAAACAAATATTTGCAAAATTATAATTTTATAGGTTTATATATTTTTGGTTATCCATAATTTTTATATATATGTGCTATATACATAAAATTTAGACTTTAGGTCAAAATTATTTATAATTTTTTATCTTTAGGATCTATAAAAATTTAATTAAAAATCTGTAAATAAAATTAAAACGAATAACGGTATTTATATCAAAACACAACTAATTCAACTTTGATTTATCTTGCTACTAAAATACAACAGCAAACTATAACAGAATGAATATATTAGATCTATAAATTATATATATATATATATATATATATATATATATATATATATATATATATATATATATATATATATATACATATATATATATATATATATATATATGTATATATATATATATATATATATATATATATATATATATATATATATATATATATATATATATATGTATATATATATATATATATATATATATATATATATATATATATATATATGTTTTGGTTATAATTAAATTAAATATTATATATCTATTAATAATGATATATGAAGATAAGATAAATAAACGAAACTGCCCCATTTTTATATGCAAAAAAGAAAAATAAATCCTAAATTAAATTTCAAAATACAAAATAATTTTAAAAATTATTATTTTATTAAAAACAAATTCTATAAATGAAAATTATTAAAAATGTATTAATATTTATTATAAGTATTATATTGATTATTAATTATTATAAATATATTTCCGAGTATAATACAAGAAAAATTGAAATCTTAAAATATTCAAAAAAGGTACGAAACGAAACTCGGACACTGTCCTAGAAGAATTTGTAATCATAAATTTATGTATAAAATATAAAAAATATAATTTAACAATAATAATTAAAAAAAATTAATCAGTCGCAGCTAACTGTATGAAACGTACAAATAAAATATTTTAATTTTAATAAATGAATGAATATATAAGAATTAATTAAAAACTAATAATAATAATTAATCAGCGACTTTATTATAATATATAAATTTAATTTAATTTAAATTATAATGTAAGTACATTATTTATATATATATATATATATATATATATATATATATATATATATATATATATATATATATATATAACTTAATTCAAGGTTACATAAGTTTTTATAAATTTTTATTGTTTTTTATGAATTTTTTTTATAAAATTAATATAAAACAATTTATAGTGATATTTATTTTTAAAAAAATAAAAGAAAAATTATTATTTTTAAAAAATTTTATAAAAATTTTTATGAATTTTTGGTCGTTATATATTTAAAAATTAAATTTAAAACAATTATTTAGGTCATTTTTTAATTAATTAATTATTATAAAAAACAATAAAAATTTCCAAAAAATTATGTAAACCATTGAATTAAAAAATATCTTTAAAAATGTATATTTATTAATTTTATAATATAATTGGTTTTCCTTTTTCTTATTTTAATATTTTCTTCTGAAATATGATTTCAATCCTATACAACTAAAAGAAAAATAATTGACGCACATTAATTTAATAACATACTAACGGAAATCAATTCAAATAGTTTTCTATTCATTTTTCTATAAAGAAACTAGATTATTATTTTCATTTAATAAATAATGAAATTTATGTAATTATGCTTATTATTTTATATCTGTATTTAAAACAAAGCGTGTCATTGTCCATACATGTTATTTAGAAATTTCAAATGTTTGGTGTAATATAATGAAAACAAAATTATATCAAATTTAATTCTCTCTAAAGAAAAATAATTAGCAACAAATACAATTTATATAATTTGAATCTAAAGACGACTATTTTATTATATAAATAAAAGATTTTTTTTTTAAGAGAGAGATTAAATTTTAAGTAAAATATTTTATTTATAAAATAAACAAAAATAACTAAATAAATTTAATAAGAAAATACACAAAATGAAACCAACAATTATTTTTATTCGTTAATAAATTAAACTAAAAAAATTGATGTAATGAAAAACGTTTCGGTTATAGTTTTATTTTGTTAAAATTCTTTTTTACAAACATTTGTTGGAGCTATATAGTTTTAAACTTTTTGGGAATTTCTTTATTTCAGGCATTTTACGTATTTTGCTCCCATCGACGATACAAATTATGATAGTAATAATAGATATTTACCATTTGTTTATATATAAAATATAACAAAACAAACTAATTAAAAAAAGAGGAAACATTTCAAAATCTATATATAAAAACATGATAAGAAAAATAATAAAAACAACAACACACCCTAAACAAAAATAAAATGAAAAATATTTTGGAACATAAATTTAAGGAATAATGAAAATAAAAAAATTAAAACAATATGTTTTGTAAATTTATTTATTTATTTTTAACAAAAATTTTTAAAGAAAACGTTTATATTGTTTTACTTTTCTCTAAATAATAAAGTTTTTAAAATCGTAAGAAAAATCTGAGCTGTTTTATTTAATGGTTGGCTAATATGTTCGTTCACTTTTCACGTTGGTCACGCCAGGTAGAAGTATTTGCAGACTAGTGATTATATATACCTATGTGTCCGCGCCTGTTCTGTTTTGCATTGAAATTGGTTTAAATTTATGATACATTTGCAGTCCTGATGAAACTTATAATTATTATTACGACATAAGTTGAACGGCATAACATCATAGTATACTATAATACATACGATAGTTAAATAGTGCCAGTCTTTGAAGAAATCCGCCTCATAAAAATAAATTTAAAAAATTTGTATTTATATAAATTTTGTAATTTTTTATGTTTTTTACAGGGAATTTTACTATATTCAAATGGAGAAATTTGTACGGCAAGCAATTAATAAAGGTATCAAAAACTTTGAGGATCTTTTTGTTAATGAACAATGTGACATTTATCGTGTGCTCAATTTGCATTTTAATCGAAATAATCGTATTGAGGTAAATAGTAGAAATATAATTATTATTCAGCTATGTTATATTTCTTCTTAATCACATGTACTGTTTTTATTTTTAGATGCCATCTAGTTTTCGGTTTGTTGTGGAACAAACATTACGTGAATTTTTTATCGCTATTCAAGGTGGCAAAGATGTAGAACAGTCTTGGAAAAAATCAATTTATAAGATCATCTCACGCCTGGTCGATCCGATTCCAGATTTTTTTAAATCGAAAGATTTTATGATCCAATTTGAAGAAAATAATTTTGAATTAACTGAAGTAAACAGAAATAATAAATGGAGCTATAAGTTATAATTAGTTTAAACAAAATACTCTTCGTAAGAGGATTATTTATAAACGAAAACATTATCACTTGAAACTGAAGTAAAACGAAAGATTGCAAGGATTTGTATAAACTGTATACCGCAAAATGTAATATTTTAAGAAAATCTGAACTAAAATTAATAAATTCTACAAATTTTGTTGCTAAACAAAATTAAAATTTTTAATAAAACTAATAGAAGAATTTAATTTTACAAATTATTACTGTTATTTTTTATTGGTATCTATAAACTTAATTAAAAAGCACAATTGAATAATTCTTTCTACCGTTAATTTAAACAAAACAAAAATATGAATATGTATTGTATCTAATGTCTAAGCTAGAATCATTTGTTTAATTTTAATTTTTATTGACTATTTTCTGTGTTTGTATAAATATTTCCATTTATCGGGATTTTTCCTTGAATTTATTTTTGGAGAAATTTTTATTCTATAATTCAAAACTTTGAGTTAAAAAAATTTTTTTTAGTGAAATTTCTGTCGATTAAAATTAGTTTTGCAAATGTACATATAACATATTAAAGATTTGTTAAAAATTAAAAATTAATTTATTATTATGCAAATTATTATATTTAGGCCTAAAGCAAATTTATTTTACTTGGAATTTGTTTTTATTAAAAGTGATAGAAAATTTTATAAAAATACAACCGTTATTATGATTTCTAAAGGCAAAAGAGAGTTAATGTAGATTTTAAATAAAATTTAAATGAATTTTTTTTGAAATAAAAAAATATATAATATGTGAGCCCAAATTTCATCCCTGAAAAATGCGATGGCAACACTAATTACGGCTATCATGACATTTTTTACTCTCAGCCCAAAAAATATCCACATTTTTACTCTCAGCCCCGAAAATATTTACTATTCTTATAGCTAAATCTATCATGACACAAACATTTTTCGGGGCTGAGAGTAAAAATATTGTATTTTTCAAGATAATATGACATATTTTTTTTTTTTTTTTTTTTTTTTAAAAAGGAAGTATTAATTGTCCAGTGGATTTAATGTCCTTTGAAGGTCAATTAATACCCCCCTTTCATTCACGCACAGACCACCCATTCACACAATTACTGTATACCACCTGCACATTGCAAGCTCCATGTCAACCTGTACACTGACATGGACGGTGGGTCGGCGCTGAATTCTGCACTCCAACAGAGGGTCTTAGTTGTGTTTATTAACATTACCGATCGTAATCGATGACGAAAATTCGCTTTGCATCCAGCCTCTGATGGGATTCGAACCCAGTACCTCCCGGTCCAAGTGCCGAAGCTTTAACCACTCCACCACTTGTCCGGTAATTTTTTAACCAACCCCTTTTTAGAAATTTTACGTGATATATTTTGTGGTCGAACTATTGGCTTTTGTCTGGTGAAGGGGGAATATGTAAAGTAATTTTTGATTTTCGCTGTCAGTATATTTTTTTGAATATTTGAATTTAGTAGTTTTTTGTCATTTATACGTTTAATCAGAACTTTTTTATTATTTTTAGTAAACTCATAACATTTTTATTTATTATTTACCTGTTATTCGGAAATATTTATACCCGAATTTAGATTTATTGCTATAATTGTTATAAATAAACTTGTATAATATTGCCATAAGAGACTTTTTCTATTTTCGGGGATAGAAATTTGGGCTATCTTCACAAAAGTAAAAATATAAATATATTCATATTAATTTATTTATTATTTTATTAGTTTTATAACTTGATTAAAGCTAAAAAGTCACACACACACACACACACACACACACACACACACACACACACACACACACACACACACACACACACACACACACACACACACACACATACACACACACATATACACACACACACACACACACACACACACACACACACACACACACAATACAACACACATACACACACCACACACAACACACAACACACATACACACACCACACACACACACACACACACACACACACACACACACACACACACATACACTCACGTACACATTCCCATAATATATTTATTAATAAAAAATAAAAATACTTGTTGAAATAAAAAGTATTATAATTTTTTATTTTGTAAATCAATATATTGAATTTAATTAAATTATTATATTTATTTTGATTTTATTTAATATTATTATTATTGGAAATTGAATTTAAATTAAACCAAAAATATTATGAATTCAGTAAAATATATATTTTTTGTTCATATTATTTATCGTAACAAGTTTATATCATTTAAAAGAAATTTACTGAAACCCACGAAAAAAAACAACAATTAAGTATCCCCATACCTCATAATTCAATTTTCCGTACTAATGAAATTAAAATGCGCGGGCACAACCTTTTGAAATTTTTAATATTAATAAAGATATGTATATTCAACTATCACTTAATATTTGTCAAAATTAATCATTAATACAGATGTACAAAACATATGTTTAAGCCTAAAATAAACAAATACAAACACAAAATTAAATATTTGTTTTAAGAAATAAAAATTTGAAAAATGAATCATGCCTTCAAATTAAACGACATGTAACTGAATTTGTGATATTAAAAAATAAAATTTAAATTAAAGAAACGATTAAAACAACAAAAAGTTATAAATATAAATTAATATTTTAAAAAACAATATTAATTAATATGAACATTTTTAATTATTTTAATTGTAAACCAAAATTTTATATATTTGAATTTAAATTTTTTTAAAATAAAACTAAAATAAAGTTTGGTATTTTTAGGCAGCAAATTAAAAACAATAACTCAAAGAAAAAAAATTCATTTTTAATACACAAATGTCATCAGGTGGTGATTCAAGTCAATGCTTTTTGGAAGTAGTATTTTTAGCAACGTTTATATTTGTAATACGAGTCTCTGTTTATATTTAAAATACGATTCTCTGTGACAAAATAAAGAAAATTTAATTATTTATTGAAAAAATTGAACACCATTGTATTTTGGGTTATAAAACTAATATAGTAGGTAAACTAATAGTAGGTCCTTTACGCACGTGAAAAAAATTATTAAATTTGATTGGTTAATTTTTTTTATAACAGTATTTCAAAAAAATATTTTTTACGATGCCAAAAGGAACATATTTTTCTAAAGTTGAAGTAGATACAATTGTCGAACTTCAGTGGGAAATTGGAAAACAGCTGACATTTCCAAAGCGCTGGGTAAAAAAATTACGAGAAATTGAAAGTTGGAAGAAATAGCGCAATCACACCACAAGTTAAACGGCTAATATTACGATCGGCTTCTACTGAATTCTGCTGCAAAAATAAGGAATGATTTGAACTTGCTGAAGTATTGAAAGTCTGAAAAGAAAGTTCAAAGGGTTCTAAAGTGTGCTGAACATATACAGAAAAAGAAAATCAAAAGAACACCTGCTTTGAAACTCCAATATAAATTAGCGCGATTTGAGTGGGCACAAAAGCATATGTCCTGGACAGAGAACTGGGACAAGTTCATTTTCTCTGATGAGAAAAAAATTCAACTTAGATGGCCCCGATGATTTCGATTATTATTATTACGATTTACGGAAGGAACCCTTATACTTATAAAAACGCCAAATGTGAGGTGGATCTGTATTGGTTTGAAGAGCAATTTCAAAGTTAGACCAGCAGTTTGTCACGACATGAATATAATTGAAGACATTTGAGGGTACCTTTCCCGAATATATTGTATGCAGAAGGCAAGCAATATCAAACCGTCGAAGAGCCTAAAGGCGCAATAACAAAGAAACGTTTTCCTATAATGTTGATCAACAAATTGTACGATTTTCTGCCCGAAAAATATTTGATCTTAAGGCCCAGATTGGTCGAACTATATCCTAGTTTTAAAAATACTAATTCAATTTAATTAATAAAAAATATATTCAATTTGTTTTGTCGAATGAAATAAAAAGTTTTAATCAAACTAAATATTTTTACTGATACATTTTATTAATTTTTTGGTAGTAACTTGTATGAAATACAATTAGTTTACCTATAATAGAAAAATAAATTTTCAAACATATATTTTGCAAAAGTTAGAACGATAATAACATTTTTCTCTTTGTTTTGTCGCAGAGGATATATACTTTGGATTTTATCAAAAGGTAAATATTCTTAAAATAGTTTTGCACTTTCGGTTAAGATTTTCTTTTTCTCATCTTAATTTATATAATTTTTAATTTAATGTTTTGTCGCATAATTTAAATCATATTTGAATCTATTGTTTGATTAGTTTTGTTAATTAGGTGCAAGGCCGGAGAGTTGCTTTGAACTCTCACGCTTTTTGATTGTACACACAAACACATAATAAAAAGTAAATTAATAATAATAATATTTACCTTACAGCTATTATCCTTTACATGATAAGTAGATACTCACGCATATTTAAGCAAACCGACGGTTACCCCTTGTGGTACACCTAGCATTGCTGAAACCGAACAACTATTTAGATTATATATATTTTCGAATTACTTATTCGTGTATTATATAACAACCTCGTAATTAAAATTTTAAAACCGACACAGACATTTTTAAATTTTAAATTTTATTAGGCATAATGATTGAATTTAAAAGTAATGCATACGAAGATAGCAATAAACCAATTTGAGTTTTATAATTGACATCAATAATAATAAAAACTGAAATTTCATTTTAAATAGAACTGGCGATAAAGTTTACAATATTCATAAATAGTGTTAATAAATTAGTCAGTAAAGTATTATAATTTTCGTAATGTTTTCAATAGTAGTCTATTCAAGACATTATTATATATTATTTAAGTTTTCAAAACTTAACCAACAATAAAAAACAAAAATCAAATTAAAAGAGTAGCAAAAATTTACGTAATTAAATAAAACTACAATAGAAATAAAATGATTTTAAATGGATTTATTTAGACAACAGCAACAACAACAAACCACAAAACCAATATCTCAATATTATAACATAAACCATAGCAACAAAGCACTTCAAGAAAATAGCACACAGGAATAATATAAATAAATAACCGGATTCATCCAAAATCAATTAAATAAACAGATAAAATATTTATCCAATATTTCAAAACCAAACAACAAGAAATAGAACTTTCATACAAAATAAATTTCTTTCAATCATTAATTTTTGTTTGATAAAAAAATATCATTATTTTAAGAAAATGTCTTGATTGGAATTTAATTATTGCAAACTGAACACAAAATGATTAAAAAAAATTAAGATAAGAAATAAAAATAATTATCCATAATATTAATTTACAACTGCTCAAATGATTGAATATAACATTTGAATTAAAATGATTACCTAATAGGACCAAAACGAACTTTTATGAAAAATAGAAACAAAACAAAAAAAAACGAAAACCGTAAATTAATATTCTCTTAATATTACAATTTGATTTATTAAATAATCATTTTAATTTCCATTTCATTTTAAAACCTCTATATAATCAACTATTTCGGGACAAATTTGTCGTTTAGGCTTGAAGAAATTATAAATCGCAATTACACAATCCATGGACAAAAATAAAAAACAGATCTGATCACATTTAATTCAAAAAATAAAATCTAATAAAAAAATAAAAATTACAAATTAAAAAATTATAATTTAATTAAAAAAATTTCAGTTTCAGTTTAAAACAATTTAGTTTACAATAGCAACAGGTATTAATTTACAAACAATCAAATGTACAAATTTTTAAAATTTAATTTTTGTAATTCTCAAATAATTAAAAACCGTTATGTCATCCTAAGTTAAAAAATAAATATAAATAAAAATAATGTTTGTTGATAAATAAAAAAAAAAAAATAAAAAAACTGAAGAACATATCAAATATAAAATTTTTAGTTTTATTTTTCAATAGCCAATAAACTAATTACGTAAATTATATCAAAAGTTTTCGAAACCCAAAATATTTTGATATAATTTATTTTTATGACAATACATTTATAACAATTTTAGTTCAGACAATTTTTACAAACTCTTTTAGTTTTGCAATAGTCTAGAAGTGGATTTGCCGACATCTATTTTGTAGAAATTATTTTATTATGAAATTTATGCGGCAAATTTTACTTCCGGAACACCGGAATAATTTATAGTACAATATATAAAAATTAACTTAAATTAATTATTATTATAAAGAAAAAATGTTTACAAAACTTCGTAAAAAATATATCTTAAAAAAATAAAATTATTTTTATACAAAATAATTAAATTAATCAAAAACAAAAAAGAATAATAATAATAAAATATATCTATTTTAAGTAGTACTGAATTCAAATTAAATAAAAACACTCAGTGTAATGATTAATTTTTTGATTAATCGTTAAATCCAAATTAATATACATTTTTATAAAAAATATATAAATAAAAATTAAAAAAAAAATATAACAAATTTTATTTTGCATTAACCATCCTCAGTTTAACAGTTTTTCTAAAAATAGTTAAAAAAAATACATAGATTAATACCGATTTTTATTAAAATTATTAATTAAATTACTTTTAATTATCCAAATTATTTTAATAAAAATCTGTATTAAATTAAACCGAAAGAAATTATATATAAATGCCAATATTTAATTAATAAATATATTTAATTAAAAATCAACCAAAAATTACAAAACAGACTGTAATTCATGTGATCAGATAATGTAATATTTATAATATTTTAAAATATAAATAATATCCACAGAAAATTAATTTAAACAAAAAAAAAATATTTAAATGTAATGTTTTTACAGAATGCGAATATTCGCAAAAATTATAATAAAACTTTTTAATTTATGTTAAATTTAAATATTCGAATCTTTTATTTAGAAAAAATATATATAAACAAATAAAAAAAGAATTGAAAAATATTTTTAAAAAATAATATTTGTATATTTAAAACAAGTGATTTTTAAATATATTTTGCAATATATAAATAATTTAATCATTCGTAATATTATATATTATAGATGATTAAAAAAATTAACAAACCGGATAAGTTTATATTTACCAGTTCATTTGAAATAGTCAAATTGTATGTGAGTTATCACAGCAATACTCTGGGATTTGAGATATATATTTTTGAATATTTGTTTTAAAAAAAATTTATCTCGAAAAATTTATACATTTTGTAGTTTTTAACACAAAATAATTAATACAAATAAATGAAATATATTTTACAGTTATTATAAAGCAACACATTTTTTCGTTTTATTTTATTGAAACTTAATAAATAAACAAATATTTAAAATGAAATATAATAATATTTAAAACATAAAATTTCATTTATAAAGTATTGTTTTGACAATAGTGCCAGGATTAACACAAAGATTCTTATTTAAAATTATCTTTAACAAAAAAAAATATTAATAAAAATTCGAAAAACAACCCGATGTAAGTTTTGTAATAAACAAAATCTATTTTGTAAGATTAATAATTACTAAATAAAATAAAACATAAACCCAATGTTCTAAATTACTAATTTTGAAGCATGTAGCCATTTAACAAAAATTGAAGGCAACAAAATACAACTGTGTTGTGAAAGTTCGTTTTGGATAAACAAAAAAAAAACAAAATAATTAGATTTGAATTAAAAGAATAATAATTTTTCATCTTTATTTCCAATTAAATTAAAAAACAACATAACATAACAAATAGAAATATAAAATATTTATTATTATTATTACTAATATCATTATAATTAATACCACTATATTTAAAAAAAATAATGTAATTAAAATTGTATTCATTAATCATATAAAACAATAGCTGATATAAGAAAATATTTAATAAATGTATGTCCTTTTAATGAAGAAAAATGTATTACCTTTCCACAACCCATACACCCACTGAAACATAAAACTTCCTCCAAAAATGTAATTCCTTTTTAATCTGATTACTGTAATTTCATACAGAAATATATCAAGACGTTTTTTTATAATAATATTTTTTTTATTAAACTTAAGCAAAATAAATATCCAATAAAAATAAGATATGTTTTAAAAATTAATACAAATGGGCATTAAACACGGATTAAAATTTTGACAATTAATTAAATAATTAAAACAATAATAATAAAATTTCCAAAACGAAAAATTTGTAAATATTAATTTAATCAAATTTATCAATGTCAAAATAAAAAAACCAAAATTTTAGTTTTCTTAAACCTTTTCAAATAAACATAATCCAATCGATTTATAAATATTTTATCAATTAACAAGAAAAATGAAATAAAAAACATCAATATTATTATTTAATATTTGTTTCTTAAAATTTAATTTGATTGTATATTTGTTTTTATTTATAAAAAATTAAATTAATAAAAAATTTAAAATTCATGTACCGTCTCATAAATTAAAATAAATTACGCGGCGGACGCGCGATTATATTTAAAAACAAATACAATTATTTAGTAACTTTTAAATGTGTAATATTAAAATACAATCATTTTTTAAAAATAAATATATTTTTGAAAAACAACATCTAGGCATTGGATAACTATACCCAGTTTTATTTTTCTTGTTATTAATCTGTTACCATTTCAAAAGTCGTTTGTGATAATTTTGATGTTGATTAAATGTTACATTAAATAATAACACACATATGTAAAATATTTGGAAAGCAAATTTTTAATTATATTTTTAATTATATAAATAGGAATAAAATACTGAAAATTATTATTTTTCACATTAACATCCTAAGTTTTAATTATCAACTTCACTCTTCAGTTTTATTACTTAAAAAAACGAAATAGCAATAGCCCGGTTGTGAAGGCTGCACACTTCACATTTTTAAATTTAAGTTAACCAATTTAATTTTTAATTAACATTTGTAATCACAATCGATAAAATAACAACTTATTTGATTTATTTTACAAACAATTGATTTAAATATTTGTTAAATAGACAAAAATAAAATAATATATTATTACTTATATAAAAAATAAAAAAAAATTTATTTTTTTACTACGACTAAGTTATTTTTATTGATTTAAAATTACATGTAATAATTTTATTGATTTATGTAACTTAACAATTAAATTTAATGGAATATAATTAATTACGTGGGGCTTATAAGATTATATCAATATTAATTTTATATGTTTGTTTAACAAACACCTAATTAAATATACTAAAAATAACAAACAACTAATTTTACATAGAATGTAGTTCTAAATAATGAAAAAATAAAAATATTTAGATTTTTTGAGAAAAAAAAAATTAAAATAATGTATTTATTTAAATTTTAATAAAATAAATAAATGCCCATTAAATACCCGGGTCGATCGCGGTTTAACTAATATTTTCAATAATATTATTAGGAAAGATTCAACAAGACAGTAAAAACGTTTTTAATTTAAAAAATGTGTTTATTTTAAAAATATGATACATTAATATTTTTAAAATATATCCTCGTACGACCTAGATCGATGTTGGTGAGAACAGTTTTTTTGGTTTCTAGCCGATCAAGTACACACATAATTAATTATCTTTTAATGTTAAAGAAATTCATCATAAAAAACAATAACAACAAAAATCATTAAACCAACAAATTAATAAAAAACAAATGTTTATTTGATTCAGTTTTAATTTATTTTACTTAAAAACCACCACCGCATTTTATTTACTCGTATATAAACTTTTTTGTTTTGTATTCTTTTAAATGGAATATTATCTGTTAATTGCTTCAAGTTTTTTGGCTCAACAATATATAAAACTTTTTGTTAAATCAATCTTAGGTTTGCACACAGCATCAGGCGGCTCTCTCGATACAAAAATTAACAATAATAATTAAACAAGATTTAAATATATCTCTCAATAAATAAAATAACAAGGACGTTCCTTATTATTTCTATAAGGGTGCTGAAAAATTTGTTTTCTATTAATTTTTTACAAAAATACAAAATGTAATCTAAATCAAAATTTGAAGATGTAAAAAAATTGTGTAACAAAAAATATGCCGCGATTCTTTCGCAAAAAATATTCAATGCGGCAGCATCACTTAGGGAAATGATTTGGAATTTTTTAATTTTTCCTAATTTACAGAATAACAAAAAACACTTTGGTTTAACGACGAAAAAAAAACATATTTTGGCAATATATAAATTAACAAATGAAAAAATAAATAAATAAAATCAGTTTAGATTAATATAATTTTTAAATAAATAAAGTTCTCGGCCATGTTTCGGATTCCCGGTCTAAAAATATCACGAAAAAAGTACAAGCTTATTTGAAGCACCTTCGCGCCTTATCTTTAAAAAGAAAATTAAAAAAGATTAAAATTTAAAAAAAAATTATTAATTAATAAAAGTAATAAAAAGTAAAATAAAATTTTTGAGCAACAATAAAATTGAAATTGTGTGTAATTTTTTTACCAAAATCTGCCTTAAATTATATTTTTCTTATAAAATCCTACTAGTGTGTTGATTTGCTGTATAAAAAACCGTTTCTCACATTATTTCTTTCGATTTAATATAATTTATAAATTTGCAATAGATTGGTTATAATTTATAAGTATACATCGTTCATTACTTTTTTTCGTTTTATTTAAAATTAAAAAAATGAAGGAATTCTTCCTAAAAATAAAAATTTGGAAACTTGTAACAAAAAAAGAAAGCAAAAATTGTAATAGTATAAGATAAACAGAATCTTTCAAACTCACCAAAACCAAATACACAACACACACACATACATTTCCATACACATAATACACATGCAATAGTAAAGTACAATAAAGGAAACTTAATTTTTCTGAAGTTTTCCGCCAACTACCGATTTTGTTATTTTGTTAACATTATTATTTGTCCACCCAAAATCTACTCCTCCTCCAAAATTGTTTGCCACATTGATTATTATTAAAGTTCATAATTAAAAACAATTTGTTTAAAACAAATAATAAAAATAACAAACAAAAAACCCCGAATTTTATGTATATGCACTCAACATACCCCTATTATATTTGTATGTATATGGAATTCAAAATAATACACACACAAATTAAAATACAGTTAATTTAAAAAACATTTAATATAATAATTATAAATTGAAAAAAAATAAAAATAAAATTTAACTATAAATTATTATGCAGCATTAATATATATTATATATAGTATTTTAATGAAAATTAATTAATTAAATTTAACATAAAAAAAAATTAAAATAAATAAATAAAAAATCTTTTGAATGTGGATTGTAGTATATGTAAAATTGTTGGAATTTTAATGCATGATTGTGGTTACTTCTTTAAAAAATAATAATAAAATTAAAAGAAAATCATATAAGTTTAACAAATAAAATACCGTTTAGATAAACAAAATAAATTAAATAAACTTTCTGATTAATAAAACGTTTTAAAAATTTTCTATTATTTTATTTAAGTTTTGTTTTATGTTTTGCTGCATGATTTTTAGTTATTCAATTTTTATTATGACAATATGTTTATAATTTTATGATTTACAGGATGGCACTTACATACTATTATACAAAATAATATAAGATTTATGTAAAATATATTTTTAAATTAAAAATAAAAATAAACGAATTTCCATTTCGATAAAACTCTAAATATTATTAATTAACAATTTGAATTCAGAATGTTTATGATTATTCAAACAAAACTTACATGGTTTATTAAACAATTTTATAAATGTTCTCAATTAGTTGGTAAATTCAAATAAAGTTCATTTACTTTTTCAATGCAATAAAACTTCTTAGTATTGGCTGTTTATTAATACAACAACATCCATCCTTATTTTAATATAATTTGTTGAAATAGTTAAATATATAGAATTTATATAATATCGGATCGTAAATTGATGAATTCAAATTGTATTATTTTTATTATTATTTTAATAAATAATTAAATGCAACCATACCAATTTCAAGAAAATTTTGTTTTATAGTTTTGATTGCCATAAATAATAAATTTTCGAAATTTTATTCCATAGGATAATACAGGGGACATAATTAATAATTTTTAGTTTTTATTAAAATTAAAATTCGTTTTTATAAAATTTAAAAATATATTTTTAGTAATCGTTATTATTATTGTAAAAGAATAATACAATTACTTTATAATATGAAATAAAAGTTTTTTATTTAAATAAAGATAATATTTTTTATATAATAATTTTAACATGTTATCAACTACACAAATATAACTACAATATATAGTTAAATACAAAACCAGTCTCTGATTTGTGATATACGCACGAATAGGCAAATGCTCTCAAAACTGAAATAGCCATGTTATAAATTTTTTCTGACACACAACCAAATCCGTTTTGCAATAGTTATGAAGGCAACCAAATAAAAAAAAAATACATAAACCGGCAAATTTATTTTTATTTCTATAAAAGGCTAGTCTTTGCAACTCGCGCTGGCTAGTTTTTTGTAATACGTTTTGGTATACAAACAAAAATCAAAAATAAAACAACAAAAAAATCATTCACAAAATTAAAAAAAATTACATGTGGGCCACCTCGTCCGATCTTAAGTGCCTTCACAAAAAAATGTTGATTTTTTACGAAAAAATATAAAAATTATTTAAAATAAAAAATGGGCCCTAAATAGACTTCTCGCCCCACCAAAGTATTTGACTATTCGGGCGTAATCCAATGTTGTTTTTATAATTTTTAACAAAAAAACAGAGTTTTATAAAAATAAAAACCGCGAATTATGTACGTAGAAGTAGCCAAATAAATTGCTCTTCTAAACTTTAACATTATAAAAAGAAAAACTCTAAATTATATTGTTATTGTAAGTCTTAATTATATAAATTTGAATGCGCTCCAAGTGCATGCCTTTAAATAAAACCAAAAAATATAATTTCAGAATTTAAATCAATAAAATTTTAATTACGTCATAATAGAAATTCGTAAATCTGACCCCTCACTCTGAAACACACGCTTAGAATTACTTGCAGTTAATTAAACAATAAAAGGAAGACAAACGCTTGGAGCCGCTATAAATTATAATTATAAAAAATCAACTCTTGATATAAAAATAAAAAAATGACAAGATTTTTAGTCAGTAGGAATTATATTTACGTATATAAGTAATATTAATGAACTCTAATACCAAGCTATTATTATGATTATTAATTATTCTTAATTAACAAATGAACAAACAAAAATATAAATGGATTTTATTTTATTTGTATACTTTTATTTGATTTGTATTATTATATATTCACTATAAACTCACTGGAATATATTAATAAATATATATTATATATTCTGGGATAAACAAACAAAAAATAATAATAATTTAAAAATAATAAATCAGTTTTTAAATATCTGAAATAAAACTTTATTTACATGATAAAATTCAAGCTATTTTATTTTTTGTACTAATTTTAATTTAGTTAAATAATTACATTATATAATATATAAGTTGAACAGAAGTTAAAATTAAATTATAAAAAGTCAAGAAATATAAATTATTTTCAATAATTATATTTTTATTATATTACTTTATTTTTATTTAGTTAATTGTTATTTTTTTTATGTTAAATATATATTTTTTTTAATTTATTTGCAATATAAACTCTAGACGTTCTAAAATGAAATGTATTAAAACCAAAAATATTTATGAAAAAAATAAAACAAAACAAGAAATAAAATAATAAGATCATAACAATTTTTTCTTGTATTGAAGAATCGTCAATTACAAAAATACATTTATTGTTTTTTGTTTTTCTTACAAACTCTTAACTGACTCTTATCTGTATTTATCAATAAAAATATATCATAATTTAATCGTAAATGGGATAAAAATATATAGTATTTAACAATAATAATAAAATAATTTTTATAGTTTAAACTAGAAATATACCGAAAATCCATATGTGAATGACACGACACGTAAATAATAAAATAGCTTTTGGCGATTTTTCAATGCGGTTACAAATATAATTATAATATTTTTTGTTTATGATTATTAATTATATAATTTCTCGTTAACCTAATAATAAATAAAAATGATTCATTCAAAATAAGAATATTGTTGTGCAATAGATAAGATAGACTGATGTTATTTTTAAATAATTAAATCTAATAAACTTGACATAGCCCGAAAACGTTTCATACTTTTATTACACGTAATCTAAAATATTACAATTATTTAAATTGATTATTTTCTTGTTATTAATTTAGCAAAAAAATAATAATAGCGCATCCACAATCGAAATTTAAATTTTCGTGAGATAAAAATGTTTTTTTTTGTTACACAAAACTCATTCAAAAGAAATTTAAAAAAAAAAAATAAGTGTGCTTTAGACCACACTACTGAAGTAAAACTTCTAATATATATTTAATATTTATAATATAATATAGAAAAATTATAATATTGGAAAAAAAATTGGTCACCCTTTGCGTTCTCGAGTGTCACCTAGCCGTTTATGTCTGATGCCACAAGAGGTAACCTTGTCACTTGGTAACTTTTTCAAGGCTAACTAGTCGTAATAGACAATGTTTATGTATGTGTCACAAAATGGACAAAAAAACCATTTTTGAAATCTCTTCGCATAGTAAAAATAGCCTTGAAATATTTTTTATTTCATTTATGTATAACCACAGTACATCATGTGGTTTCAACGAAAATATGTTTAAGTCGCATTAAAATCTGTATCATAGGCAATCGGGGAAAGAAACGACGAAAGAATCGGTTTCTGTGATACCTCGTGTGAAATGGAGCTATAATATAGAAAAAATACATATATAAAATATATCACACGGACGAATTTTTTTTGGTCACCCTGTGCGTTCTGGAGTGAATAAGTTAGTGAGTGACATAGATGTTATAATATAGAAAAACAAATTTTTGGTCACCCTGTGCGTTCTCGAGTGAGTCAGTCAGTGACATAGAAGTCTATATTATGACTTTCCAATTTTCCTGTTTTTCAATTTTCCAATTTACAAATTTTCCAATTTTCCAATTTACCAACTTTCAAAATTTCCTATTTTCATATTTTTTATTTTCCTATTTTGCAATTTTGCAATTTTGCAATTTTTCTATTTTTCAATTTTTCAATTTTTGAATTTTCCAATTTTCCAATTGTCCAATTTTCCAATTTTCGAATTTTTCAATTTTCCAATTTTCCAATTTACCAGTTTTCCAATTTACCAATTTTCATATCATCATATTTTCATATTTTCATATTTTCATATTTTCATATTTTCATATTTTCATATTTTCATATTTTCATATTTTCATATTTTCATATTTTCATATTTTCATATTTTCATATTTTCATATTTTCATATTTTCATATTTTCATATTTTCATATTTTCATATTTTCATATTTTCATATTTTCATATTTTCATATTTTCATATTTTCATATTTTCATATTTTCATATTTTCATATTTTCATATTTTCATATTTTCATATTTTCATATTTTCATATTTTCATATTTTCATATTTTCATATTTTCATATTTTCATATTTTCATATTTTCATATTTTCATATTTTCATATTTTCATATTTTCATATTTTCATATTTTCATATTTTCATATTTTCATATTTTCATATTTTCATATTTTCATATTTTCATATTTTCATATTTTCAAATTTTCATATTTTCATATTTTCATATTTTCATATTTTCATATTTTCATATTTTCATATTTTCATATTTTCATATTTTCATATTTTCATATTTTCATATTTTCATATTTTCATATTTTCATATTTTCATATTTTCATATTTTCATATTTTCATATTTTCATATTTTCATATTTTCATATTTTCATATTTTCATATTTTCATATTTTCATATTTTCATATTTTCATATTTTCATATTTTCATATTTTCATATTTTCATATTTTCATATTTTCATATTTTCATATTTTCATATTTTCATATTTTCATATTTTCATATTTTCATATATTCCTATTTTCCAATTTTCCATTTACCTGTTTTCCAATTTTCTAATTTTCCAATTTTAAAATTTTCCAATTTACAAATTTTCAAATTTTCCAATTTTGCAAATTTCGAAATTTCCAATTTTCCAATTTTCCAATTTTTCCAATTTTCCAATTTTCCATTTACCAATTTTCCTATTTTCCTATTTTCTTATTATCCCATTTTTTTAACCAATGATTAAAATAAAATGGTATCAACTAATGTTCCACCTAGGGATTTATGAATTGTCATGGCACATCCTGATACTAAAGGAAAATGATTTCGTTTTCCGTCTATTGTTTCGTTCGCCTCGTTCGATTACACTTTTCGTAACGCATTTGCCAGCTTAGTCCCCAAGTCAAGCGTGCCTAAAGAAGTTTTACTTCAAAAATATTTATATTTATAAATAAGTATATAAAATAATTTTAAAATAAGTTATATTAATTAAAACGTTGTGAACGGTAGTAAAGTTTTTTATAAATTTTAATTTGGTTTTAAAAAATAAGGCATATTAACATTAATTTTTTCTCATAGAGTTAAGGAAACTTGAATCCACATTTTGTAATTATTAAAACAAAATTTAAATGATTGGTGGATAAAATTAAGTGTGATTGCGCAAAAAACTAATTGTATTAATATTATTATTTATAAATTTATATGAAATATTATTTTAAAAGAAATATTCTGATTAATAAGCTATCATAAATTTAATTATAACAAGCAAATTGGATAATACAAATTTTTCAGTTTTATTTTTTGCCATAACATCTCAAACAAAATACAAATTGATGGGGTTCTACTTTGATGATAATATAAATATAATATGTATTTTTAATTTCTAGTTAAAATAATTTTTAAATGTAAATTTTATGAAAAAAAATACAAATTTATTGGAAATCAAAATCATGTTAGAAATTTTTGTTTTTGAGTTAACAAATTTTAAAAATCAAATAAAACTAATTTGTCTTAGTTGTGTTTCGAATAATTAATTTAAAAACAGCTTTTGAATATAAAAAGTATTTTGAAATTAAGTAAAAAAGATATTTTTGTAATAATATTTTCTAAACGTTGGTGTATAAATAAAGTCAAAAATACTATGAATAGGAATAACCAAATTAAAAATCGTAACACAAAATCAATTTATAGAAAATTTTTAGATAAAACAAATATTTGCAAAATTATAATTTTATAGGTTTATATATTTTTGGTTATCCATAATTTTTATATATATGTGCTATATACATAAAATTTAGACTTTAGGTCAAAATTATTTATAATTTTTTATCTTTAGGATCTATAAAAATTTAATTAAAAATCTGTAAATAAAATTAAAACGAATAACGGTATTTATATCAAAACACAACTAATTCAACTTTGATTTATCTTGCTACTAAAATACAACAGCAAACTATAACAGAATGAATATATTAGATCTATAAATTATATATATATATATATATATATATATATATATATATATATATTATATATTATATATATATATATATATATATATATATATATATATATATATATATATATATATATATATATATATATATATAAATATATATATATATATATATATATATATATATATATATATATATATATATATATATATATATATATATATATATATTTATATATATATATATATATATATGTTTTGGTTATAATGAAAATTAAATATTATATATCTATTAATAATGATATATGAAGATAAGATAAATAAACGAAACTGCCCCATTTTTATATGCAAAAAAGAAAAATAAATCCTAAATTAAATTTCAAAATACAAAATAATTTTAAAAATTATTATTTTATTAAAAACAAATTCTATAAATGAAAATTATTAAAAATGTATTAATATTTATTATAAGTATTATATTGATTATTAATTATTATAAATATATTTCCGAGTATAATACAAGAAAAATTGAAATCTTAAAATATTCAAAAAAGGTACGAAACGAAACTCGAACACTGTCCTAGAAGAATTTGTAATCATAAATTTATGTGTAAAAAATAAAAAATTTAATTTAACAATAAAAATTAAAAAAAATTAATCAGCCGCAGCTAACTGTATGAAACGTACAAATAAAATATTTTAATTTTAATAAATGAATGAATATATAAGAATTAATTAAAAACTAATAATAATAATTAATCAGCGACTTTATTATAATATATAAATTTAATTTAATTTAAATTATAATGTAAGTACATTATTTATATATATATATATATATATATATATATATATATAACTTAATTCAAGGTTACATAAGTTTTTATAAATTTTTATTGTTTTTTATGAATTTTTTTTATAAAATTAATATAAAACAATTTATAGTGATATTTATTTTTAAAAAAATAAAAGAAAAATTGTTATTTTTAAAAAATTTTATAAAAATTTTTATGATTTTTTGGTCGTTATATATTTAAAAATTAAATTTAAAAAAATTATTTAGGTCATTTTTTAATTAATTAATTATTATAAAAAACAATAAAAATTTCCAAAAAATTATGTAAACCATTGAATTAAAAAATATCTTTAAAAATGTATATTTATTAATTTTATAATATAATTGGTTTTCCTTTTTCTTATTTTAATATTTTCTTCTGAAATATGATTTCAATCCTATACAACTAAAAGAAAAATAATTGACGCACATTAATTTAATAACATACTAACGGAAATCAATTCAAATAGTTTTCTATTCATTTTTCTATAAAGAAACTAGATTATTATTTTCATTTAATAAATAATGAAATTTATGTAATTATGCTTATTATTTTATATCTGTATTTAAAACAAAGCGTGTCATTGTCCATACATGTTATTTAGAAATTTCAAATGTTTGGTGTAATATAATGAAAACAAAATTATATCAAATTTAATTCTCTCTAAAGAAAAATAATTAGCAACAAATACAATTTATATAATTTGAATCTAAAGACGACTATTTTATTATATAAATAAAAGATTTTTTTTTTAAGAGAGAGATTAAATTTTAAGTAAAATATTTTATTTATAAAATAAACAAAAATAACTAAATAAATTTAATAAGAAAATACACAAAATGAAACCAACAATTATTTTTATTCGTTAATAAATTAAACTAAAAAAATTGATGTAATGAAAAACGTTTCGGTTATAGTTTTATTTTGTTAAAATTCTTTTTTACAAACATTTGTTGGAGCTATATAGTTTTAAACTTTTTGGGAATTTCTTTATTTCAGGCATTTTACGTATTTTGCTCCCATCGACGATACAAATTATGATAGTAATAATAGATATTTACCATTTGTTTATATATAAAATATAACAAAACAAACTAATTAAAAAAAGAGGAAACATTTCAAAATCTATATATAAAAACATGATAAGAAAAATAATAAAAACAACAACACACCCTAAACAAAAATAAAATGAAAAATATTTTGGAACATAAATTTAAGGAATAATGAAAATAAAAAAATTAAAACAATATGTTTTGTAAATTTATTTATTTATTTTTAACAAAAATTTTTAAAGAAAACGTTTATATTGTTTTACTTTTCTCTAAATAATAAAGTTTTTAAAATCGTAAGAAAAATCTGAGCTGTTTTATTTAATGGTTGGCTAATATGTTCGTTCACTTTTCACGTTGGTCACGCCAGGTAGAAGTATTTGCAGACTAGTGATTATATATACCTATGTGTCCGCGCCTGTTCTGTTTTGCATTGAAATTGGTTTAAATTTATGATACATTTGCAGTCCTGATGAAACTTATAATTATTATTACGACATAAGTTGAACGGCATAACATCATAGTATACTATAATACATACGATAGTTAAATAGTGCCAGTCTTTGAAGAAATCCGCCTCATAAAAATAAATTTAAAAAATTTGTATTTATATAAATTTTGTAATTTTTTATGTTTTTTACAGGGAATTTTACTATATTCAAATGGAGAAATTTGTACGGCAAGCAATTAATAAAGGTATCAAAAACTTTGAGGATCTTTTTGTTAATGAACAATGTGACATTTATCGTGTGCTCAATTTGCATTTTAATCGAAATAATCGTATTGAGGTAAATAGTAGAAATATAATTATTATTCAGCTATGTTATATTTCTTCTTAATCACATGTACTGTTTTTATTTTTAGATGCCATCTAGTTTTCGGTTTGTTGTGGAACAAACATTACGTGAATTTTTTATCGCTATTCAAGGTGGCAAAGATGTAGAACAGTCTTGGAAAAAATCAATTTATAAGATCATCTCACGCCTGGTCGATCCGATTCCAGATTTTTTTAAATCGAAAGATTTTATGATCCAATTTGAAGAAAATAATTTTGAATTAACTGAAGTAAACAGAAATAATAAATGGAGCTATAAGTTATAATTAGTTTAAACAAAATACTCTTCGTAAGAGGATTATTTATAAACGAAAACATTATCACTTGAAACTGAAGTAAAACGAAAGATTGCAAGGATTTGTATAAACTGTATACCGCAAAATGTAATATTTTAAGAAAATCTGAACTAAAATTAATAAATTCTACAAATTTTGTTGCTAAACAAAATTAAAATTTTTAATAAAACTAATAGAAGAATTTAATTTTACAAATTATTACTGTTATTTTTTATTGGTATCTGTAAACTTAATTAAAAAGCACAATTGAATAATTCGTTCTACCGTTAATTTAAACAAAACAAAAATATGAATATGTATTGTATCTAATGTCTAAGCTAGAATCATTTGTTTAATTTTAATTTTTATTGACTATTTTCTGTGTTTGTAAAAATATTTTCATTTACAAATTTTTGTCGATTAAAATTAGTTTTGAAATTGTATATACATGTTAAAGATATTGTTACGATTTTGCCTTGTCATTCAAGGTTCGAATCACTGGATTGGGAATAAATACAACTGCTTCAAATTTGAACTTCACTGTATCACGTTCAAAATAAGACTCAGCATTCCACGTCAACGTACGCCTTTATATACCAAAATATTTGTTTCTAGAATAATCCTAAATGTGCATCAAGCAAAAATTTTAGTATACAAATGACGCCTAAATGTTGAACCAAATCATAAATGCAATTGAACAATTAATGAATTTAAGTAATTCTATTTTAATCTAGGTGTCACCGTAACACTACCCCCCACCTAAGCCTGTTCGTCCCGAACAGGATCCAGATCACCTCTTCTATAGAGCGCCAAACGCTCTAAATGCACCACCTTTGGTTTACCTTTCCGTCCTTTCTGTATGCGATAAACCACGTCGTTCAACTTTTTAATGACAGTGTAAGGTCCTTCCCATGTGGGTTGCAACTTCGGTGATATCCGAATTTTCTCCCCTACAAATGGATGTATATCTTTAAGTTCCCCTTTCATCCGGTCGACGTAATCCTGTCCGCATAGAGCTGCTGATGGAACAGCTCCAAACTTTAAATCTCCCGGCAATCGTAGGTTGGTCCCAAATATGGTTTTAGCTGGTGTCACTCCTGTTGTGTCATGTACCGCTGATCAGTAGGCCATCAGTAACATCGGTATATGTCGATCCCAGTTGCGTTGGTTCCTTTCTACAACCTTTGCTAGATATTCTTCCAATGTGCTATTGAATCTTTCCACCATACCGTGCGACTGCGGGTGTAAAGGCGTCGTTCTTGTTTTATTGATACCAAGCATCTGACATATCTCCTGAAACACCACCGATTTAAAATTCCTTCCTTGATCCGTGTGAATTTCCATTGGTACACCAAATCTGCTAATCCAATTGTTGACCACGGCATCAGCTATTGTTGTTGTCTCCTGATCCTCCCTTTGTATTTTGGGTATGGGATACACTTCCGGCCATTTGCTGAAATAATCCATTATTACTAGCACATATTTATTTCCACTCTCTGTAGTCGGAAATGGCCCCACCACATCCATTGCAATTCTCTCAAATGGTGCCCCGACATTATATTGTTTCTTTTTTCCACGGCTTTTTCGTGCTGGTCCCTTTACTGCCGCACATTGGTCACATCTTCGACACCATTCTACTACTGACTGTCTACATCCGGACCAGTAGAAACGTTGGCGAATTTTGGCTAGTGTTTTATTAATCCCTAGGTGACCTCCACTTGCTCCTCCATGATACTCCTTGAGGATTTCCGCTATCCGATCTTTTGGCACCACTACCAACAATTGTTTTACTTTACCATCCGTGCTTTCCCACTTTCTTTTTAAACATCCATTTTCTATGTGGAGGCTATCCCATTGAGCCCAATAAGCTTTTACAATGGGAGTTTTGTCAGCTATCTCACTCCATGTGGGCCGGTGTTCCATTTCCTTATGTTTCATGATGAATGATAGGTCAGCATCCTGTAATTGCTCCTTCTTGATCATTTCATCAGTCCATTCCTCATCAGGTAGCACTTGCATAAGCCGAATATCGATGATGTTTCCTTACCCTCCACACGCCCACAATGCTTGCATTCCACGGGACATGGCCTTCTTGATAATGCGTCGGCATTTCCATATGCACTTCCCTTCCGATGTTCAATTTGGAAATCGTAGCTTTGCAAACGTTCGATCTAACGTGCTACTTGTCCCTCTGGATTTTTGAATTGTAACAACCAGCGCAAAGCTCCATGATCCGTCCGTAGAAGAAATTTTTGGTCATAGAGGTACTTATGGAAGTGCTTAACACATTCCACTATAGCCAACAACTCTTTCCGTGTTACACAATAATTCCGTTCCGGTTTTGATAACATCTCGGAGTAATATGCAATAACTCGCTCCTCACCATTTGTTGCCTGTGATAATACTCCTCCTATACCGTCATTACTTGCATCGGTGTCCAAAATGAATTTAACGTTGGGTATAGAGTATGCGAGGATTGGTGCTTCGCATAATCGTCGTCTTAGTTCCACGGAAGGCCTCTTCCTGATCATCCTTCCATTCGAATGCCTTGTTCTTCCTGGTTAGCTCGTGTAAACTCTTTGCGATGCTAGCAAATCCTGGCACAAATCGTCTATAATAGGTACACAATCCAAGGAAGCTCCGTAATTCATGTAAGTTTTTAGGTCGTGGCCATTCCTTTACCGCTGCGATCTTATCTTCATCGGTATGGATTCCATTGGTTGTTACCTTATGGCCCAAATATTTTAATTCCGTCCTAAATAGTTTACATTTCTTTGGGCTTAGCTTCAATCCGGCGGCCTGTATCCGATCCAAAACCTCTGCTAAATTCCTTAAATGCTCGTCGAAATCCTTGCCCATGACGATGATGTCGTCCAAATATACGAGGCACGCCCTCCAATGTAATCCCTTCAGCACGCGCTCCATTAGCCGTTCAAAAGTCGCAGGGGCGTTACATAATCCGAATGGCATAACGTTAAATTGCCATAATCCGTTACCCACACTGAATGCCATTTTCTCGCGATCTTCCTGCTGGACTTCCACTTGCCAATAGCCGCTTTGCAGATCTAATGTTGAAAATATTCGAGCACCCGATAATGTGTCTAACGTGTCATCGATCCTTGGCAATGGGTAACTATCCTTTTTCGTCACAGCATTTAATTTTCGGCAATCCACGCAGAATCTCATGCTACCATCCTTTTTCTCGACTAACACCACTGGTGAACTCCACGGACTGCTTGATGTTTCGATTACCCTTGCTGCTTGCATATCTTTTACCATTCGATCCACTTCTCCTTGCTTTGCCAATGGTAATCTCCTGGGTGGTTGGCGAATCGGCATTTCTGCTCCTGTATCTATTCGATGTTTTACCATTGTGGTTCTCCTATTATTGTCCGGTGTACTGCAGAATATTGTCATGTACCGCTCGAGCAATTGTTTTGCCAAATTTTTCTGTTCCTTAGTAAGATCTTCGGTCCATTTCTCCATGAGTTGTTCTACAACCTCTTTCTACCCTTGCGAGTTAGTCGTATTAATCGGATTTTTCTGCTCGCACTTCACAATCGCAGATATTTCTTCACATTTTCCGATTATTGTCCCTTTCTTGATGGTTTTCGTCTTATCCGAGAGATTTAGAGTCCTAATTGGTACTCTATTATCGCTGTCTGGTTTCACCAGAAATTCCCGATTATAATTTTTCTGACTCCGCTCTCCGCTTCATTGGCTTCCACAACCCACAACCTGGGTGACCCAGAACCTCCCTCCAATCTTGCCCATACTATTGTGTCCGAGTTCGGTGGCAGCTTCTCCCGATGATCCATTATAATTTGCCTGCTCGTTTCTCCTATAACGGCGCTAACGTGAAGTTGCAACTCGATATTATCGTTGGTTAATACACCCCGTCCAACATCCACCACGAAGCAATTCGTTCTCATGAAGTCCATCCACAAGATGACTTCGTCTACAATATCTGCAACCAGCACCTCGTGTTGAAAGTGATTTCGCCCAATCTTTATTTTTACGACCTTTTTCCCTTTTATTGCTGAATTTTCTTCAGTCGCCGTTCGTAATTTCATGCCATTAGCTGGTTCTATAATTCCATCGATAATATCCTCACGAACAATCGTATGAGTTGCTCCCGTATCCAGCGTGATCATGCATTTCTTCCCATCAATATCGGCTTCAATTGTCAAGCTGTCACCGCATCTTGCCACTCTCGAAACATGGATGGACGTTATGGGGCAATCGGTTGTGGGAGTCAGCTTCTGCCCCTTCAAACTGACTCTTTTTAGTTTAACGACTCCGCTGTCGTCTGACATCCTTTCTGGATTCTATCTGCTCCTCGTTTGGTCTACGCTTCATAGGAGATGGCGACCTTGCTCGTTTCTTCGTAATTTCCCAACAGTCCCGTGAGATGTGACCCATTCTATCACATACCCAGCATTTAATCCTGCCACTTCCATCTCTGAACCTTGGTGTAGCCCGCGCGGTGTCTATTCTGGAATCAATCTCCACTCGGCGAATTTTCATTGCTGGTTTGATGATGGTTTGCGCAGTTTCGTTTGTTAACGCACAAGCGATGGTTTCCGTGAAAGTTGCCTTAGGTGACAACATCACCGCTCTGCACGTCTCAGGATCTCGAATACCATCAATGAATGCATCTATTTTAATTCGCTCCATGTAATCGGCCGACATATTTGAATGGGCTAAATGCGCGAGCCGCTCAATTGCCGATGAAAATTCCTGTAGCGATTCTCCTGCTCTTTGGTATCGACCCTTCAATTCCATGGGATAGATTTCTCGTTTGTGGTCACTTTCGTATTTTCGATCTAGCGCCTTCATAATTTCCATGTAAACGTTCCGTTCCTGCTCGGGAATGATTTGTAGTGTTTCTGCCGCCTCGCCTTTAAGAGCCACAATTAACGCTGCAACACATTGTTCTTCAGTCCACTGATTTTGCTTAATCGCCGTTTCAAACTGGAACTTAAAAATACTGAAGGACGTTGTTCCATCAAATGTTGGTGGTTTTATCTTAACTGCATTAACCGTCTGGATCACTTGATGTGTTGTTCCATCTTCCATTCGAATTGACATCTTGGAGCTCCTTCTCGAGACGTTGAAAATCTTGTTTAACCGATTCAAATTTTTGTTGAACCGTCCCTTTAACATTTTGAATTTCTGCGTGTACTTCTGTTTGCAGTTTTTCCACTTTACCGTGTAGTGTAGAAGATAACTCCAGAAACCTCTCGTCCATTTTCTTTTGGCCATCTTCTATTTGGTTTTTAATGTCCGCCCCTTGTTGCTCCATCTGCTGTTTCATTTCCTGGTTTGATTGTTTAATGTCCACCCCTTGTTGCTCCATCTGCAGTTTCATTTGATGTTTAATATCCGCCCCTTGTTGCTCCACTTGTAACATCTGCTGTTTCATTTGATGTTTAATGTCCGCCCCTTGTAGCTCCAACTGTTGTCCCATCATTTGATTCATAGCAGCCATCAACTGCGATAAATCGAAACTTCCGGATGGGTTTTGTGTTGTTTGCTTTATCGACCATCGTTTGTTCTTCCTTTTCTTTCTTGTCCACACTGATCTCATCCGACCATCGTTTGTTCTTCCTTTTCTTTCTTGTCCACACTGATCTCATCCGTGTTGTCTTCCTCGAAATCATACATATCTGGATTTAAACCATCCTTCTCCATGGCCTCACGTAGTCGCTCCACCAAACTAGCTTTTGTGCCTTCACTAGTCAAACCTCGCTGCTTCAGTTGCTCCTTTAATTGCACAAGCTTTAATTCGTAGAGAATCATTTTTCTTATTATTCACAATCCCACCGCTGTCACCAATTGTTACGATTTTGCCTTGTCACTCAAGGTTCGAATCACTGGATTGTGAATAAATACAACTGCTTCAAATTTGGATTCACACAAATTTATTTACACAACACAATTTATTATACAACACAAAATTAACAATTAATTATTACAATTATAACACACTTTTTAATTATCACTTTAATAATCGCTTTAATATTCACTTTAATAATCTTTCTATTTAACCTTCACTGTATCACGTTTAAAATAAGACTCAGCATTCCACGTTAATGTGCGCCTTTATATACCAAAATATTTATTTCTAGAATAATCCTAAATGCGCATCATTCAAATATGACGCCTAAATGTTGAACTAAATCATAAATTATAAATGCATTGAATAATTAATGAAATTAACTTATTCTATTCTAATCTTGATGTCACCGTAACAATAGCAATAAATGCACGTGTTTTTTTCATGGATACAATAGAAAAATAAAAATAAATTGTTTGTTTTTGTTTTGTTAAAACATTATTCGGCGTACGATAGTATTTACCGTTAGATTATTGCCTATATTAACATGATACAAGTCCTCCAAGTAAATCAGTTATGTTATAAGGGTGTCTAATAAAATAGTTCTGCATTAACACGGAGAAAAATGACTAATAAAGCAAACAAGTGCTGATTTTCACGAAGTGGTAATAAACGTCATTCGTTGGCTGAAATTATTAAAAATTGTTCTTATTCAATAAAACAGGCAGCGTTGAATATACAATACAAAAAAGGGTTAGGACGAAAACGAGTTCCAAACGAAACAGATGAACGGGCTGTTCTTCAGATAGTGCATAAAAATCCCAGAACATCCAGCTGAGACATCGCAAAAATAATAGCTAGCAGTTGTGAGCGCTCGAACTGTGCAACGATTGCTATACAGGAAGGGCTATTTTTCAAGGATCGCTATTAAAAGTACTTTATAAGTATTATTAATAAGCAAAAATGGATTGAATTTATTAAATTGCACCAAAATCGAGAAAATTCCTTCTGGCAAACGAGAGCAAGTTCAATATTTTTGGCATGACGAGCCATCAAAAGTGTGGCGAAACCAAGGACATGCTCTTCAAATGAATAATCTTCGTATAGTACGATGAAACATGGGGGAGGAAGTGTAATGTTTTGGGGCTGTATGTCTTATGCGGGAGTTGGCAATTTAATTTTTATAGGTGAAAAGTTGAATAAGCAAAAATACTTGGACATTTTAAAATACAATATGAAGGAATCTGTGAAAAACTAAGCTTACTAAGAAAGTAGGTGTTCCAACAGGACAACGACCCCAAACATATTGCTCTCATAGTTCTGAAATGGTTGCTCTGCAACACTGCTAATCAATTACATTCACCTCTACAAAGTCCGGACCTAAATCCCATAGAGCATATATGGTATTATATTGAGCGGCAACTTCGTAACGAAGTAACTTCAAAACAAACATTAGATCTATAGCTATTGAAACAGAATAGGATAAGGATTCACCACAGTTCACCCAAAAATTGGTGTCGTCGATGCAAAATAGACTGCAGTCTGTCATTGAATGTCGAAAGGTGGTTCGACCAGGTGTTAATGGCCGATATATTTACATTTTTTCTAAAGCGTACGATGAGTTATGTCGCCTACTAAAGAAATCAAAATTCAACTTTCATTTTTTAACCCTTATGTTTAAAACCGCTTACTCGGGTAAGTTTTCGTGTTTTACTACATAAAATTTTATGGATTTAGTTGTCTTATCAGATTGAAATCTTTAGTAATTATTATTTGTTAATAACAATTATTTGTTTTAGATTAGATTTTGCCAAAATGTATTTATCAATTTAAAATGAAATTACAAATTATCATTCAATACTAAATGTATGAAATTAAGGACTATGCTGGAGTTTTAAGGAGTATGCTGGTTGTAAAGGTGAAGGTTAAAATATATTAAATCAAAACACAAAGCTTTGAATCCCATCGTGCGAAAAAATTTCATAATGTTGGCCGCGATTTTACTCAACATGTTCCCAACTGTTGGGTGTGCTGAAAGCGCCCATTTTTATTTTAGATCGCCCTTTTATAGGCTTTGATAAAATTGGTTGAACCGTTTTCCAGTTTTGCTTGTTTTAGAGACTGTACGATGAATTATATCGCAGTGTACAATAGTTTAAAATGTAATTTCTGCTTATTGATGAAACTCTATACATAAACAGCGAAAGTTGAAATTATTTTATTTCGCCTAAATGTTATTTCAATGTATTTTTGAACATGTGTCCATGCTAAAATACTCCGAAATAGTTTGTACACTTATTATAGAAAACAACCAAACACAGTGTAAATTCAATTCCCACCTCAACGTTTGCACTGCACTCTATATATAAATAGTGAAAGTTGTAAATAATTTAATTCACCTGAATGACACCTATTTAATTACATATTCATTTAATTTTATTCGATGTTATTTATTCATCAAACACTTTGGAAATGATAAATTCAGAAATTATTCAGTGTTTCATTTAAAGTGTCAAACTATAAATAAGTATAGTAAGGTAAATAAATAAGTTGGACGGGTTTTGAAACCTATTACGGCTAGTAATCTGCTTTTAAAAAAATGAGCAGCTGCGTATAGACAGAAGTACTTGTGAGCAGTTTGCTACATGGCTTTGAAATTACTCGCATTGTATCTTAAATTGTTTACAGGTACAATACACATTGAAACATTTTACATATCAGTATACAATTTTATATACGCACACCTAAAACTCTACAAAAAACTCATTTTGCAATCAAAAGCAGTCAGACATAAATTTTCTTGCTTATCAATTATCATTTACAAAACGAGATCAAAAATTTTTTGTATATTGAAATTTTTAACTCTGTAACCCTGCAATTTTCAACTAAGCATTCATGTTATGTTTGTTTAATAACTAATTAAAACAATTTGTAATTTATTCCTTAAAGTAACAGTATTTGTTAATTTCAAAGTGACAAAAACAGTAGTGAAAAATGGAATTAAAACAGGAATTATGTTTGTTATTGAATGGTTATAGCAGGGTGATTTGCAATAGTAAAAATCCCTTATTGTGACCGGTGAAATATTTGATAAATATTTTAACCGGTTAAAATGTTGTTCCAAGAGTCTTTTGAATATTATCAACAGTGAATAAAACTATTTGGAAGTTTTATTAAGTTTTATAATACAATCAAGAAATGTTTGTGTTTTTTATTTTGTTAATACGCAATTTGCTACCGCGATTAATGTCAAAATCATTCACATATACAACTACATGATACGAAAATTCTATTTGTTAGTATTTGCAATCATGTGAAATAGGAATCTATGTTTAGCCAAAATATTTTAAATACATTTATTATCTATCTCTTCCAGAAATTTTAAACTATCGCTTTATCAGGTATCTGTCAGCGGCTAGGTTTTTTGGAAGAATGTAACATTCAGATTTTGGGATCGAGCTACGAAAAAATATCACAACCATTTCATGACTATCGAATTGATGTAAGGCATAAATAAAAATTGTAAATTATTCTAGAAGGTCAATATTCTCGCCCATAGCCTCACGTGCACGTAGTGCTAGCCAAGTATTGCGATTTATTCGAAGTTCTAAAATATCTTGATCTCTATCTAGACAAACACATTCCGAGACTCAGCAGGATAACGAAAATGCTGTACTACGCAGACTACTAAGCGAAATAGAAAAAATTAGGCACAAATGCCAATTAATGTGCTTAGCATATCAGAGTTTATCTTTATCTTTTATCAGAGTTTCATCTTTTTCACCTTTTGAAATACAAAAGGCGCTGGATATGACAGCCAAAGATATCATTAAAACGCAACGCTCGAGAGCTAGAGAACTACTGGTCTGACAAAAGGTTTGGCAGCGACGGATGCATTACTGAAGGCTACATCTCTAGGGCAATTGGGAAAAATAAAAGTGACGGAACACCCCATATTAAACAGTTCCAAAGGTATCATTTTCTGTCACGACCTAACAAGTTTAACTGAGGAGAAAATCAAAGAAGGGCTTAAGGACCAAAGCGTCATAAAGGTATATAAAATAAAAAATGTGTGGAAAACAAGTTAACGGACACAGCACCAATTATCCTGACTTTTAATTCACTAGTGTTACGGGAATATGTGATTGCAGGTTTTCTACAATTAAGTATTCGGTTATACATTCTAAATCCGTTGAAGTGCACTGCATGCCACAAATTTGGACACACAAAAAAAGATGCGCAAGCGATCCTAAATGCTACAAATGTAGTGAAGCAACACCACACAACCAGCCGTGCACTACACTAAAATGCATAAATTGTGGCGAGGCATACAACAGCAACAGTAAGGAATGTCGAGTATATAAACGGGAAGTGGAAATTGACATTTCCCGGGGTAAAAGCCAAATATTTTCGATTATATGCAAACACCACACCAGCTAACCAGACAACATACAGAAACGGACAAATACAGCAAGTACAACAACAACAAGAAAGATTACAACAACAACCGCAATCAAATCAACAAACAAGTTGTAATGTAGCAATGGACATAGAGACAATCAAAAAACATAAAGCATGGCTAGAAATGAGATATTCTAATTTACCTCCAAATGAAATAACACGAGAGTAGTGCGCACACAAAATTAATTAATTACCCAACTTATTGTTTTTCTCACTGAAATTTTTTTATTTATGGGTGGTTTCACTATACACTTACAATGGTTTTATTAATTATTATTGTTACAAATCAATGTCACCCCGCTTTTTTTAACTTTGTAAATTTTTTCTCTTTTTATTAATTCACCATTTATATTATGGTGTTTTCGATTGATTTTTACCCCTCACTAACATAGTACACCGATTTTTTGCGTCAATCGAACAAAAAACTTGTTTACCCTCATTTATGTGGCTGTGTGTGCTAGCTGTTGAGCATAACGTACGTAATTGACAATCGTCAAATTCAAAATGACTGCGCTATGACAATACAAGTTGTTGGTGTGCGTGAAAAGAGGGGTTACTCTACCAAAAAACCCAGTGTAGCAAAAACTACTCGATGTAATAAAATTTAGCTGTCAGTACAATTTTTTTTTGATCAATCGAACATTTTTGGGGTAAAAATGATACCCTTTTTACACTCAGTGCAACTTATTATGATCAATCGAAAACTACATTAGTTTTAATTAACATGTGGCTTAACATTACACTTTAAGTACTCATATTTGGTTCAGGTTGTTTTCACTGTACAGTTTTTTTGGGTATGGTTCCACTATACAACCGTTCACTTTTGATTTTATTTTATGTAGTCTTTAATTACAAAGTAAATTCTTATTAGATTTATAAAATTTATTACTGATTAAAAAATATTTCACTTATATTAATTATATAATCCGAATTTACTAATTTTACAAAAAAATTTAACTAATATTTTAACTTTTATCTCCAGTAATAAAAATTTTATGTGTCTCGCACAAAATTCAAAACTAGACAGCTCACATCCAACGGAATCTAATGGGCGATTCCATCTGTTGGCATCTTTTTCAAACACGGTCGGTACAGCAGAATAATGTGCGACCTTTGGATAGTATTTCTTTCGCTGACATTTAGGAGATCAATCATTCGTATACTTTAAAATTCGCACAGTATTTTGGTAAAGCACAGTATTCAAATATTTAGCCCACTGTTACCGCAGCAAACATATAACGTTCGTGTCACTGGCGCAAGGCACCGTTACACTACCTATGATTATAAGCTATATCTGATGGACATATTAGGTTGATGGGCAAATGCGTTACTAAAATCGAGCACTTTATGAATTTAGTTTCGCGGGTATCGAGCACTTTATGAATTTAGTTTCGAAAATTTCGGATTTTCTGGTATATTAGTTTATTAATTCTGGTATATTAGTGGTATAAAAGTTACAGAATATTGAATTAATTTAATTTTAGCTAGCTATAGCTGGATGCTGTGTACGGGGACTCTGCATCATCATTTATCACCGTGAAATTTAGGGCAGCTGATTTTAATCGAGGATACGGCTTGGTAGACGATAAACGTTCGGACGTCCACCAAATGGACGCTCAAGTTCACTAAATGGTGATAGACAACTGTCGAATTAAAATTAGAGAGATATAGAAGGGGCTATAAATGTGTCCAGAGAACGTGTTTGTCACATATTGAATTAAGAATTAGGCACCGACCAAACGGCACAGTTCGAATCCCGATAGGGTCAGGATGCAAAATGAATTTTTTATCATCAGATTATGATCGGTGATGAAAATGAACACAACTATGACCCCCTGTCAGAGTGCAGAACTCATGAGCCTACCCATCTTCCATGCCAGTACTATGAAAGCAGGAATGGAACTATGGAATGTGCAAATGGTTTTACGAAAATCGGGCCAATAGCCGTACGTCCTCGAATTTACTAATTACTAAGTACTATCTCTACATTAATCATAAGTTTTATAATATAATGAACAAACACATTTAGCATCTTATTTTTCTAGCATGTATCGTCATTTTTATGAAGAATATACTGTAAGGCTGTGTGTTTTATATACATACATACGTGTAACACATTTTTTTACTCACTTAATGTCAAATTTAATACTTGAAATTTCCATAATTATTTAAAATTGTAAAACTGTATGGAAAGGAAAATTAAAAAAAAAATAATAATTGTATTTCAAATGGCCTAAAAGTGAACCGTGAAAGAATTGGGAGTGCCTCAGCCCCAGAGCTCTTGCAAAGGATAAACATAAAAAAAAAATAAGTAATAAAAATAAAAGAAAGATTGAGGCATGAGGAAGCTGTTTACGCGTTTGTTCACTTTGGACCAGAAACGTGTTCGAATGAACATTTTCAACCCTCTGTCGGCGCAGTTTAGGTGCAATAAATCAGAGTTTTTGCGTCGGCTAATTACTGTTGATGAAACGTGGATACACCATTACACTCCAGAATAATAATTACAGTCAAAACAGTGGAGTCATAGAGGAGTCGGCTCCAAAAAAGCTCCTCGGCTGCTTCTGGATGGGTTGAAGAGATAGGAGCATCGCTGGGAAAAGTGTATAGACCTTACAAGTAGACTATATGGAGAAATAAAAATAAATCTACACTTATGGACAAAAGAAAAACGCATAATCTGTATTTTTGAAATTACGAGTAGCTTAATAATTGTTTTGTAATTAATATGATAAAATCTATATAACTAGTATCTAGATCTCACTGAAATACACATGCATTAAAAAAATACTACCATTAGTTTTGTTGAATTCGAGTTTAGCACAAATTTGGACATTTTGGGTGTTCAGTCTAAAAGTTTATTTAAAGTGAATTGTTATTTAAATTATACAATCAAGTGTAAGAGTAAAGTTTTTCATTTAAAACAAATTAAAATGAATAATTTGTCGGCCGAAAGAAATCATTTGAGTGTTGAGGATTGCGTGAAGGCCATTACATTAGTTGAAGAAGAAATAACTCAGTCTTACGTTCCACAATTGTTAAGAGTGGACCATTCCACAATGTCAAGAGTGATCAAACGATTCCAGGATAATGGACAGTATCATCGTCGTGCTGGTAGTGGAAGAAATCGATGTACAACACTCGCTGAGGATAGGTATATTAAATTAATTTGCTTGAGAAAACGGTTCGTAACTGGACGTAGCATCAAATCAGACCTAATTGGTTCCCGAGATGCACCCATTAGTGAAACGACCATGCGTCGACGAATCAAGGAATCCAATTTGACTGCAAGAAGGCCAGCTTTATGTCCAGAGTTATCTACAGCACACCGCAGAGCCCGTTTAACATTTACTCTCGAACATGAAAACTGGACAATGGAACAATGGGTTTGAATGTTTTGTTCTCCAACGAGTCTAGATTTTGTCTTGGATCATCAAACCGTCGGATCAGAGTTTATCGTCGGCTTTCGTTTTCGATTAAATTTTATTTAATAATAGATTTTTCGTTAAGAATACCTCTTATAAATGAAGCAAAAAGAATTATATGCGTTTTTTTTGTCTAGAAGTATATTTGAAGAAAAAATACCTTGTATCTTTGTTAGGTCGAAAACTTTTCAGACAACGCTCGTATTTACTTTCATGCAGGTACAAGGAATTCGGCCACAATATATTCACCCCTCCATATTTTTATTATTTTTTCAAATATTATATACCGGGTGAGTTTTTAAGCTGAAACTTTCAAATATCTCGGAAAATAAGCCTTCTACGATAAAAATGACCATTATCAAAATTAAATCATTATGGATTACTAAATACATTAGTGCTAAAATTAGGAGCCCCCGCCCCTGTTTGTAAGGGGGGTGGGGGGCAACTTGGAAACTAAGATAGGAACCCGTATTTTTTATTGCAGATTCGGATTCTACGGCTAAAAGTACGTAGGATTTCTTTGAAACATTTTTTTTCGATTTATGATAGATGGCGCTGTAATAGGCGATATTAAATTTTTTCGATTTCTCCTACTGAGAACAATATGCATACGATTCTGTAATATGTTTGCATTAAAGTTAACACGTTTTTAATGTAAATACTTGAAATTAGTTTTAAACAAATTGAATTTCTTAAATTTAAAAAAAAACTACTTTTAGCGTAACCCAGGAACAACGACGGCGATGATTTTGCATAGGAACATGCGACTAAATTTGTTTTCAAATAAATGATATTTTTTGTTTTAAAAATATCGATTCAGTTCAAAGATTATTTCGAAAACAAGAAGACCTGTTTGCGTAAGGCTATTACAATTCAAAAAGGAGTATTTAACTGTACAAGAAAAGATTGAAATGGTCAGGATTCGGTCACGTGCTTCATTTTACCGGACTATCAGACAATTCACTGCTGATGGAAGTGTTCGACGGAAGAAAAGGACCCGTCGAGCAACAGTCACTGAGGAAAATAACGAAATTACTGTATTAGCTGCAGTAGCTTATAATCCTTATATAAGTACACGAGAAATAGCTAGCGAATCCGGATTATCCCAGACCAGTGTTTGCAAAATTTTGAACCGACATAAGTATCATCCATTTCATATGAGTTTACACCAAAATCTTCATGGCGTTGATTTTGAAAATCGGGTAACATTTTGTCAGTCTGCAGTAGAACAAATACAGCAAAATCCCAATTTTTTTTCGCTATGTATTGTTCTCCGATGAGTCGTTTTTTACAAACCATGAAACGATTAATCGACACAACATGCATTATTGGAGTGTTTAAAATCTACACTGGGTTCGCCAAGTTGAACATCAGCGCCCTTGGACAGTCAACGTGTGGTGTGGAATAATTGGTAACCAACTCATCAGCCCCCTTATTATTGAAGGCAACTTGAATGGTCAAATGTACCGAGACATTTTGGAAAATGAACTGCCAACATTATTTGAAAACTTGAGCTTAGAATTACGACAGAACATGTGGTTTCAACATGATGAATTGTCCAGCACACTATTCGTCGGTAGCACGTAAAGTACTTGATCGTGATTTCAATGGTCGCTGGATTTGTAGAGCTGGTCCGGTAAATTGGCCTGCCAGATCACCAGATCTTACTTCGCCAGATATATTTTGTGGGGCTATCTCAAAGACAAAGTATACCAAAAAGTACCAACAACACGTGAGAATATGATTGAGCGAATAAGAAATGCTTGTGCCGATATTCCAGCATACACGCTTCTAAGTTGTGTACATTCATTTGAAATGCGGATTAATAAGTGCATTGAAGTCGAAGGCCATCATTTTGATTAAAGTATTAAGTTGGCAGATTTGGCCACCCTCGCCGTAATTTATCGTCGTTTGTTGGTAAGAATTTGTTATAATAATAATCAAATAATAGTTTGCTTTTTTCTGCTATATAACAAAATTTTTACTAATACAAATCAGTAGATACTCCTGATGATGAAAGAATGGAAGAATGTTTTATTCAAAGTATCCTTCTTCGGAAACTATAACCTTCGCCCATCGTTCAGGCAATAAACGGATTCTCCGAAGGAAGAAGTCTGGTGGTTTCGAGACGATCCAGTCATCGAACCATTTTTTGACGTTTTCATATGAAGTGAAGTGCTGCTGTGCCAGGGTTGATTGCATCGACCGGAACAAGTGGTAATCAGAGGGAGCAATGTCTGTTGAATCCGGCGGGTAGGGTAGAATTTCCCAGTTCTGCCTGTCCAAGTAATTTTTGACAGGTATAGCAACATGTAGCCTAGCGTTGTTATATTTCCAAATAATCTTATTGTGCCTTTTGTCCAATTCCGGTCGTTGTTCAGCTAGAGCTTGCTTTAAAGCCATCATTTGTCGTCGATAAACTTGTCTCGTAATGGTTTCACGCTCTTTCAGCAGCTCATAATAGACGACACCCTTCATATCCCACCAAATACAAAGCATCGCCTTTGAACCATGGATATTTGCTTTTGGCGTCAACGGGCCTAGTTCACCTGGCTTGTCTTCTTGACCCACGCTGGTTTACGCTTTGGACTATCATAATGAATCCATTTTTCATCCCCAGTGATGATCCGATGCAAAAACCCCTTCCTTTGTTGTCGTTGAAGCAACAATTCGCACATGGTTTTTCGACGTTCCATGTCCCTTTCTTTAAATTTGTGTGACACCCAATTTCCCAGCTTCTGCACCAATCCCATTGCATGTATACGCTGCGAAACACATTGTTGGGTAATATTCAACTCTTCTGCCAATTGTTTTTCAGTCTGACAAGGGTCCACATCAAGCAATTCTTCCAATTCAGTATCTTCAAATTTTCTTGGTCTGCCTTCACATTCTTTGTCTCTTACGTCAAAATTACCAACTTTGAATCGTTGAAACCACTCTTTGCATGTTGTTTTCGATGGCGCATGTTCACCGTAAACTTCCACAAGCAAACGATTTGTTTCCGCTGCACTTTCCTTCAACAAAAAATAATGAAGTAAAACTTCCCGCAAATGTTGTTTTTTGGCACAAAATTCGACATCTTCAATTACATGAAAATAATTGTTGTTTACGCTTTGAACAAATGTCACTAGTAATTCAAGATTGACATGTAACCTCCAAAAAACATGTATTGCCCGATTGAATAATATGCAAGCAGTGATACTAACGACACCTATCTAAAAAGGTCGGAAATTTATTTGTACACCCAATACTACCAAAAATTAAACAAACGAAGGTTTGGAACAAACCAACAACCTCAACACACAAACAAAAGGAGAATATTTTTAATAACCGCATGTTAACAACTGTAATAAGTGTGTTTTTGAGCGCTGAACCTTGATCTGTGTTAAGGCTGTTAAATTGCGGATATCTAATGCTCTATAAACTATATCATTTGAATAATTCAAAATTAGCTCCACTATATAAAAAATTAATTAATTTAAGAATTTACGTCTGCACTATATTGCTGAAGGGTTTATGAATTCGACTGTCCAACATTGGATTTTAGATTCATTCCTCGAGTAATTTAAGTAATTTAAATAATTTAAAAAGTTAGAAGATACATAATGTAAGAATAAAAAATAAAAATGAATACAAATTTAAAAGACCCGTAAAAATGCAAATCTTTTAATCAGGCATTTAATCTTCAGTGAAAATATCAATCACAACTAACTAATTTATGGTAATTTTATTGCAAATTAGAAACAGAAGCAATTTAAAAATTAATATTAAAATAACATCTTACTGGTTTCTATAGATGTATAAATTCACATTTCAAATCACATTCAAGAGCCTAAGGGTCTGCAAGAAAAATATGATTTGATATAGCTTCGATGTTCCATCATTGTGTTTCATTTGAATTGTTAGTCTTTAATTTATTATTGTAAATCAAACCACTCTTATTATTCATCTGTAACTAATTTTTGGGGTAAATTAAATTAATATTAGGTTTAATATATTTTTATGTAATTCCAATTGTTTACTTGAATTATATACATATGTACGAGTATGCTGCAATATACATACATCAAAGACCGAGTATAAAATAAAATTGTCCATTGGAATGCCA
This sequence comes from Nephrotoma appendiculata, assembly GCA_947310385.1. Lineage (NCBI taxonomy): Eukaryota > Metazoa > Arthropoda > Insecta > Diptera > Tipulidae > Nephrotoma > Nephrotoma appendiculata. The sequence goes on from OX371225.1 coordinate 91,059,160, forward strand.
CGGGCAAATGTAATCTTAATTCAATCATTTAATTTACTCTCGGTCATGTTTACAATTATTTGCATGAACTACAACTAGACGAACATCATACGGCCATCCGTAAATCAAGTAAGTCAGTATTCGAATTAGTAACAAACAAACTCTTTTCGCTTCTATTATAAAGTTTTATAATAAAATGAAACCTGAACAATTAATTCCTAATTAATTTGAACCAAAATTCGTAAATATTTCAATAATACATTCGAGTGGTTGGTATACACTTCAATTATCTTTTTCTACTTTGCCTCTATTAAAAAATGCATGAACATCTAAATTTCGTAAAATACGATTTTAAAAGAAGAACAAATTAAGAATTCAAACAATTTTTTTTGATCTGGAGTTCAAGGTAAGTCAAAAATGCAAAGCAAAATTTTAATCATCATTTTTTGGTTTTGTTGCTGTTTTATACTCTTAAATGTACTGAAATTATTGTGTCGTCAAAAGTGCAACAAGCGTTTAACTCAAAAGATAATTTTCTTATCTGAACCAGATTTGTTTAGTTTATTATTTAATTATAAAATAAATAAACACTGAATAACGATGCGCTGTTATATAACTTAAAGACAAATATATTGATACACATCGAAGAAATAATATGTCGTTATAAGACACCATAATGAATATATCAAGTAAATTATGTCGATTTTACTACACTGAAACAGATATTCAATAAATAAAACGGTTATGCACTAGACACATAGTACGTGAAGCCAAGTTCACACCGTGAAATATATTGTTTGGGTTAGAGCATCCGATAAGATTCGTACTCATCAAGACAACAGTTCTAAATATCTTGCTTATTTATACTTGCATTCTTCTCTACGTTGCTGTCACTAGCCAGACAAACACCAGGTAAAAATATAGCGCCAGCGATTAAAGTGGATCAACATAATATATCTTCTGATACATACTATATATGCAAGCCAAATTCAGGACAAATAAAAAAACTATTCGGACATAAATTTTAGTCGGATGTGATTCAGGGCGCATGTGACATTGGTATACGTGCAACTCGTGTAATTTATATTTTGTTGAATAATGCGAACTAAACCCGGTATCGCTAAAATTCGAGAGGGCCAAGTGATGACGGTAAAGAACACCGATGAAGGGCTGGTCAAAGAGGGCGTTGTCAAATGAGGCGTTGATTGTTCTCAAGGTTAAAAGTATAGATGACGAGATGTGCGAGCGGCTGTTGTCGAGTATGGAGGAGATGCGTGGCATGACAGCAATGACAGTGGATTGTGATCAAGGATGAGACTGAAATGGAGTGGACCATGGAGAGTGACTGCGGGGTTTAACGGTGTCAGAGGGCGAGGATGAAAGAGAAATTGAATTATTTGTCGCGATACTATCTAAACTGTACAGGTGATAGCTTGGATTGGTGGATTTGTTACTTGGGCGGGATATTCATTTAACAGAAATATTTTAATTAAGGGTTAGAAATCTAATAACATTTATTAAATTAGTGACATCTAGGTTTAAGCATTAGAAGTAATTTTATAACAGTTTAGTTGTATAGCGGATTTATGTGAAACAGAGCCGAATGTTTGTGTAGGACCTGGAAAATTCAGCGCGGTAAGTTAAAGTGAGCAGCGAGAAAATTATAAATAAAGTTAAAGTAAAATGATTAGTATGATAAACATAATTATATGTGGTGAAAAGTAAATTAATAAACAATTGTGGAAATTATGTATTGTTGTGTTTAGGGAAGATGTCTATTGTAAACCGTCAAATTTATAGCGATGTTCAAAAACCAGTCATATATACGAACCGGATTTGGCATGGCCAATTCTTAAAAATAACTAATAAAATTAGCAATTCATAATACACGACACCAAGCTGAGTTTTTTCCATGAATATTCGGTTTATTTGTCGATGTTGAAACATGACTATAGGTGGTCCTTATGATTTCTTCTTTTTTGGGTATCGTAGTGGATCCATTTTTCATCACCAGTGACTATGTGATACAAAAAACCTTCTCGGTTATGCCTAGCAAGCAGCATGTGACATGAAAAAAATCGGCATTCAACATTTCTCGGCTTCAGCTCATATAAAGTTGCTTGTAGAGTCACTCCTAATGTAAGAATCTTCATCTAATAGATCTTCCAATTCTGCCTCTTCGTACACTTTCTGGCCTTCCGATGCATTATTTGTCTTCGACATCAAATTCAAACAAACTTTTGAAACCACTTTCGGCAACCTCTCACTTAAGGCGACCTCACAATATGTTTCTACAAACAGTCGATGCATCTCAGCTGCAAATTTCTTCGAATTAAAGAAATAAATCAAAAGTTTCCGCAAACGATGCTTATACGCTTATATTTTAAGGTTATGTTGTTGAAAGATGTCCAATCTTATTATGTTATATTTTTCATAACAGTTTTAAATCTTGACTCTTTCGCCATCTTTACGATGAATAAGGAATTATCATTGCTTGCAAATATTTTGTTTTGACAAGTGTAGAAAAAAATAGCGTATGACAGTAACAATAATTGGGTTACTCGAACATTTTGACAGCAGTTGGAGTACCATTTTTACACTGAGTGTACTATTTTTTGTTCAATCGAAATCAGCATTAGTAAACTGGCAAGTATTTCTTTCATGCAAAAATTAATTTAACCAGTAAAAAATCCAAACTTTGACATACAATTTCTTTTGTCATATTGATTCTATAGTAGCTGATTTGATATATTTCTTCCTAAAATATGGTGAGGTAATTAAATACATATGAACCAGGTATATTAAAAATGAGACAGAACTGGAGGTTAGAAATGAATCCTAGTTTATATTGGATTTATAGGCCAGCTGGAAAGTATGTATATCCCTTTACCGGTCTGCCATCACAATAGTGTGGGTGACGAAAGATAATCATGTCAAAAATTTACTTTTTTATGTATTTTGGACCAACATACACATTTGTGCATTCCACTTAAAAAAAAATAAATAAGTAATAGTAAATAGCATAAATATTCCGATAACTGTAATAATAATAAAATAATTAATATGTTATATAATTTATATGTTATCAATTTATAATGCTTTTTTCAAAAAGAATTCCGATTTATCTAAGATAAGATAAAATCCGGAAGACAGTACAACCACATTTGTGCGTGGTGGATATTGAAAAAAAAACAAGTTTCTGGCCGGAACAGGGATATGCATTAATTTTCATCGCAAGGCTGTGGTTTGTTTTATTTGGGGTGGAATTTTATGCGTGTTCATCATATCCTGCACGTTGAGGATGTTGTCGAGATGCTCATGCACTCACTATAAATGGCACGAATAACAGTGATTGTTGTAAAATCGAGTACTGTTATACCTAATGAAAATATAATTGGATAATCAGAAAAATTGAGGACCACCGATTTAGCGAAAGTCCATTATCTGCCCGTGACGTTATGCGGATTACCTGATACTACCAGAGGTCGAAACTAATCCGGACAACTGTTTCAACTCAATGGAGTAAATATAGTATAATTCATCTCTCAGTAAAATTTGTATGCGCAGCGTGTGTTTCCTAGGCGAGTTCACCGTTATAACATCGAATTGATATTGTTTCATGGTCCACTATATATTACTTGGCATATCAAAGATAGGTGCTAACAACCCAATCGTTGAACGGAACAGTCAAAAATATATTTTTAGGCTAATAATGTGGAACCGTAATTGGAAATTGATTGTGACAGTTGACAGATGTATGAAAAAAATAAAAATTAAATGTGAAAATTTTAGACTGTTCACAGAAAAATATAAATATAAACAGAAGTAAAGCTGCATACAAAATATTTATTTTGTTCATAATAACATTTGGGGTTACGATACTGTTTTAAGTTGACCAAATACAATATTACAATTACACACTAAACGAAAAACTTTACGAAAAGTTAGGGAAACAGCAAACGAAAATTCGAAGAGTCATGAATTCTAAGTCTACTATTTACGTCGTAAAACAAGTTTGAATTTTGGGGTTATAATAAAAAAAAAATTGTTTCAAAATTTATAGTATGCACTTATGCAGTTTTTACCTCTGTTTATTCTACTTTTCTCTGTATGGTTCGTGATAAATAAATGATAAAAGATCTAATCAATAAGAGATGGCGATGAGATTACGCGACTTTCTGAAGTTAATAAAGATTGATATTCTGAGATTTATTGTTCACATATTACCAGAGCAGCTTCTGAGAATTCACTAAAGAATAACATTTATACATTTCAAATATGAATTTAGCTCTTCACGAAAACAGGTTTAAAACAGGCATTAAAACCACAAACCACAGTGGACTGAATCGGAAGAAACATGTTCGGTTTTAGCTGGTTTTACACTAACCTTACATCCTACGTTTACTGCGCTTCTCTAAACGGTGTGTAAAAAAAATAATTAAATTCTGATCTGTAATTCGCAATATTATTTTACAACTCGAATGTAATTGATTAAACATAAATTACTATGTTTATTTGAATAAAATGCATTGTGATTGTAGTACGTTGTAGAACTATTAATATTTTTACTAAATATTTGTTAATTTTTACGGTTATTCGAATGCGTGGGACACCAATTGCATATCGTCTCCAAATTTCCAATACCAATAGGTAACATTTTTCTTTTATCATAAGAATAAAACTTTTTGCAACTATATTGTCACTATTTCCTAATTTTTTTCCAAAACATAATAATTTCGAAAAAATATTCAAAAAACTGTCAAAAAGTTATTTCTAGTGTATTACTAGTGTAAACTATCACCTACATACAGGAAACAGAAATATCGGCTTATAAAAAATCAATAGTCCCTCCATATACAAATATATATATAAAGGATCAATCGGCCTTTTGGTTGATCGATCCTTTAGATATTGGTATACCTTTAGCGATTCCGGGCCGTTCGTGAAGTCAAATAATTTTATTTTACAAATCCAGGAACCAATATTTTAATTATGTCTGCAATATTTGAAGTAACATACTTCGCGGACTCGGTGGACTTAGTTCAAAAATTATTTCTTGCATATCACTCGGTAAATTAGCGTGCATCTGTAGAATCAGTGGCTCACGTGATTTAGGTAGTACTCGCGGTAGATCAGCGTAGTGTGGTCCAGCTCCTTTAAAGCTTTCGATTCTAAATACAGACGCCAATGTATAAATATTGGGGTAATTAGGGACTGGGGGGAGGGACTTTAAATGTGAGTGATTTTAATTTGTTTCTGTTAATTTTAGAATTACTTTTGGCCTAAAGGTTAAGTAATTGACAATTAATCGATGATTGTTTTTCATGTTTCGCTATACGAAATACACTGTGGTTCACTTGATTAGATGTACTTGCAATTATACTTTTAAATGTAAATTTTACAGTAATTTCTCGTGGAAACAAGAATATATTTTTATTGAGAAGAGAGAGAAATTATTACTCAGTAAAACAGTACTGAATTAAAATTTAAACATAGTAATATAACTACATTTTTCTTTGTTTTTTGGAATAAATTTTATATTAAACGCATTTTACCGGTTCACTTTAACAAACGCATTGTAAAATTAAAGTATTAGGTGTATGACTTAATTTTTACAGATCTTTTCTTCGAGTCTAAAATTATATTTAAAATAGAAATATTTTCACAGTGATTTTTTTTACCGGATCGAACTCAAGGTTTCAGAAGACCGAATGACAAGTCTACACGAGTCACATAACCTCTCAGAGAAGCAACTGATAAACCGCACATTTGTCACGGCATGCTATACAAATTCCAATAAGGATAAAAGGCTTCTAAAGCACGGGAATTAATTTGTAGTGTTCTTGGTGCCACTTGGTGAAACTTGTGACGGGTGATTGTAAGTCTCTTTTTTAGGAGAATCACAAATAGAAAAAGTGAATCGATCTCCGGCAACCCAGTTCAAAATAAGTATTCAGTAGCTGATCAAAAATTATGATGGGTTGGATAGAAGAAAGTAGTTTAATTACGCAGAAAAGCCAAAAATTGATGTCTACCACTTGGAGGGATTTTCCAATCGTGCTGTAGCTCATAAAATCGAGTGAAGTGAGCAGTCTACCATTTGGAAAGATTTTCCAATCGTGCTGTGTGAAATTGGAGTGCAAAAATGGAGTGCGAAATTATTTAGACAGTGTATCATCATATAAAAGCAACTAAGAAGGTCAGCGACAGTTTTGACGCCGCAACATAGAAAAAAAACACAAACAAAACCAGAACCGCAGATTGACGGATCACAGTCACACACCTTTTTCCGTTTTTGACACGTTCGCGCAAACAACTTTCATTTTTTAAGGAATAACACGCCATATTTTTCATTTCTCAACAACACATTTCTTTCTGCGACGAAATATCATTTCAATTACAAAAGTTATCAAATGTATTCCTGAGTAGCACACACATTTAGAAAGTGTGCATCAATGTGTTAAGAAAAAAAAAATTTAACCACACATATTTTCATTTTTTTCAATGCGTTGTCGAATAAATGTTTTTTTTCCGCAGAAACACAGAATTAGAAATTATTTTAAAACTAAAATTAAATCAATTTAATTTTATTTAAACCATATTATACAAATAACCATACAAATTTTAAATTATAAATGAAAATGATCAAGTTAGATTACAATCGTCAACACGATTTTATCGACATTCTCTACATTGTCTACATCGTTTTTTAATAATTTTCATACAATTAGCCTTTCCAAACAGTGACAACATGATTCCGTTTCCTACGTCTCGACTTCTTCGTCTATAAACTAAATTTTAAAGTGGGGGTATTTCGCAGCACGTCTGCAGCAATAATTTCAAATGCGGTTGGTGTTGTATACTCAATTACTCACTAACACAAACTAATCCGCAAATAAACGCCTGACCAAATGTGAAGAATTTAACATTTTGTTTCAAATCTAGATGTTTTAAATTTTATTCTTGCTTTACTACCGGTCTCGCTCAAGCATTCTATATAAAATGAAAATAATTTTACACATACATAGACACAAGCTGCACTTGAGTTTTGCGTGGAAAGGCAAGTGCAGCTAATTGTAAAAGACTAATTGTCTACTCGTGTAGAATTTTAATTAACTACACCATGGACAATACGACACAACACTGTTTCCTGGTTATTTGAAGTTTTATGGCTTCCCATTTCGTGGTGATTTTACGAATTGCTTTCGTTATTCTAATATTCTCCACGATTTACAAATACATATGTGTTATCGTTTGTCATTGAATATTAGTGTACAAGATTCAATATTGGCGATTTTAAGTTCTGTTGTCCTGCCACAAAATCCGGTTTTGACGAAAAATATCAAAATTTTGTAGGCAAAGTTTTATGAAACATAGCGGCCGTGAAGTTAATCAATGCCTTCTAAACTACAGGCCGCTTACACCGAATGATGACGACACGCTAAGTCGACGTTGTTGTTGGTTTCTCTAGTTGCTTTGTTAGTGTAAATATCTTAAAATTATTATTACGCAGTCTCGGCTTAGACTTAAATTGACGTCATGTGCGAAAAATGAGAGTAGTAAAAGGCCTGTAGTTTCGAAGGCATTGAGTTAATGCAAAAGTAAAAAAAAGTACATTGAGTCACATAGTTGCATAAAATTGTATTGAAAATTATCAAGTACCGCCAAAATGAGAGAAATAACAAAAAAATAAGAGAAATTTTATTTTTATCATATCAATTTACTAAAATCTCAGAGTTCTCGAAACATAGAGACTAGTATGTGGATACTTTAACCTACACGCACTCAGTCGCCTAGAAATTTAATCCTCTACACATCGATTTAAATTCTTCTTCTAGAAGTAGTCGCGTTCCAGTGATTTCTGGTTGGTTTATTGAAAGGAAAGGATTTATATATACAGGGTGTCCCCAATTGGGATGCTAATCCGTTAAGGGGTAATTCCTTGGTTCATTTCATGAAAAAAATCGTATGGTAGGGGGGGATTGGGGTTAATTTTTGATATCCTTTGAGATACAGGGTGTTTAAAAAATTTGGCTTGTAAAAAAAGTACAAGCTAATATTAAACTGTAACTTACAAAATAACAAAGCATCATTTGATGGACAATTGAATAGGCTATATTTAAGATCTGGTAGGCTATCTTGCATCTGTATCCATTTAAGTGCTATGACGTTTTAAAGTTAAAAAAAAAAAAATATTTTTTTTTATAAAAATGATCTCTATAATCGCCCAATCCGTTATTTGTACCCTCGTGCTATAGTTTTTTACTTATGAGATGAAGAATGCAAACACTACACACAAATATTATCGAAAATACGGTTTTTATAAAAATAATATAAAAATAAATAAATATTTTGTGAAGTAAAGTTTAAAATTTGTGTGTAGTGTCTTCATTCTTTATCTCATAAGTAAAAAACTATAGCACGTGGGTACAAATGATGGATTAGACGATTGTAGAGGAGATCATAGCGGATGAAAATTAGGTAAAAAAAAAATTATTAGTTGATTTTTTTGAGAAAAACTCAATTTTATAAAAAAAAAATATTTATTTTTTATTTTTTCTAACTTTAAAACGCCATAGCTCTTAAATGGATACAGAAGCAAGATAGCTTATAAGATCTTAAATATATAGCCTATTCAATTGTCCGTCAAAAGATGCTTTGTTAGTTACCGTCCGATAAATATTTTGTATTGTAAGTTAGAGTTTAATATTCGCTTGTACTTTTTTCCCGAACGAAATTTTTTAAACACCCTGTATCTCAAAGGATATAAAAAATTGACCCCCCCCCCCCCTTCCTTACGACTTTTTTCATGAAATGAACCAAGGAATCACCTCTTAACGGATTAGCATCCCAATCGGGGACACCCTATATATATATATATATATATATATATATATATATATATATATATATATATATATATATATATATATCCTGTAGTTTAGAAGGCATTGATTAACTTCACGGCCGCTATGTTTCATAAAACTTTGCCTACAAAATTTTGATATTTTTCGTCAAAACCGGATTTTGTGGCAGGACAACAGAACTTAAAATCGCCAATATTGAATCTTGTACACTAATATTCAATGACAAACGATAACACATATGGATTTGTAAATCGTGGAGAATATTAGAATAACGAAAGCAATTCGTAAAATCACCACGAAATGGGAAGCCATAAAACTTCAAATAACCAGGAAACAGTGTTGTGTCGTATTGTCCATGGTGTAGTTAATTAAAATTCTACACGACTAGACAATTAGTCTTTTACAATTAGCTGCACTTGCCTTTCCACGCAAAACTCAAGTGCAGCTTGTGTCTATGTATGTGTAAAATTATTTTCATTTTATATAGAATGCTTGAGCGAGACCGGTAGTAAAGCAAGAATAAAATTTAAAACATCTAGATTTGAAACAAAATGTTAAATTCTTCACATTTGGTCAGGCGTTTATTTGCGGATTAGTTTGTGTTAGTGAGTAATTGAGTATACAACACCAACCGCATTTGAAATTATTGCTGCAGACGTGCTGCGAAATACCCCCACTTTAAAATTTAGTTTATAGACGAAGAAGTCGAGACGTAGGAAACGGAATCATGTTGTCACTGTTTGGAAAGGCTAATTGTATGAAAATTATTAAAAAACGATGTAGACAATGTAGAGAATGTCGATAAAATCGTGTTGACGATTGTAATCTAACTTGATCATTTTCATTTATAATTTAAAATTTGTATGGTTATTTGTATAATATGGTTTAAATAAAATTAAATTGATTTAATTTTAGTTTTAAAATAATTTCTAATTCTGTGTTTCTGCGGAAAAAAAACATTTATTCGACAACGCATTGAAAAAAATAAATATATGTGTGGTTAAATTTTTTTTTTCTTAACACATTGATGCACACTTTCTAAATGCGTGTGCTACTCAGGAATACATTTGATAACTTTTGTAATTGAAATGATATTTCGTCGCAGAAAGAAATGTATTGTTGAGAAATGAAAAATATGGCGTGTTATTCCTTAAAAAATGAAAGTTGTTTGCGCGAACGTGTCAAAAACGGAAAAAGGTGTGTGACTGTGATCCGTCAATCTGCAGTTCTGGTTTTGTTTGTGTTTTTTTTGTATGTTGCGGCGTCAAAACTGTCGCTGACCTTCTTAGTTGCTTTTATATGATGATACACTGTCTAAATAATTTCACACTCCATTTTTGCACTCCAATTTCACACAGCACGATTGGAAAATCTTTCCAAATGGTAGACTGCTCACTTCACTCGATTTTATGAGCTACAGCACGATTGGAAAATCCCTCCAAGTGGTAGACATCAATTTTTGGCTTTTCTGCGTAATTAAACTACTTTCTTCTATCCAACCCATCATAATTTTTGATCAGCTACTGAATACTTATTTTGAACTGGGTTGCCGGAGATCGATTCACTTTTTCTATTTGTGATTCTCCTAAAAAAGAGACTTTTAATCACCCGTCACAAGTTTCACCAAGTGGCACCAGTAACACTACAAATTAATTCCCGTGCTTTAGAAGCCTTTTATCCTTATTGGAATTTGTATAGCATGCCGTGACAAATGTGCGGTTTATCAGTTGCTTTTCTGAGAGGTTATGTCACTCGTGTAGACTTGTCATTCGATCTTCTGAAACCTTGAGTTCGATCCGGTAAAAAAAATCACTGTGAAAATATTTCTATTTTAAATATAATTTTAGACTCGAAGAAAAGATCTGTAAAAATTAAGTCATACACCTAATACTTTAATTTTACAATGCGTCTGTTAAAGTGAACCGGTAAAATGCGTTTAATATAAAATTTATTCCAAAAAACAAAGAAAAATGTAGTTATATTACTATGTTTAAATTTTAATTCAGTACTGTTTTACTGAGTAATAATTTCCCTCTCTTCTCAATAAAAATATATTCTTGTTTCCACGAGAAATTACTGTAAAATTTACATTTAAAAGTATAATTGCAAGTACATCTAATCAAGTGAACCACAGTGTATTTCGTATAGCGAAACATGAAAAACAATCATCGATTAATTGTCAATTACTTAACCTTTAGGCCAAAAGTAATTCTAAAATTAACAGAAACAAATTAAAATCACTCACATTAAAAGTCCCTCCCCCCAGTCTCTAATTACCCCAATATTTATACATTGGCGTCTGTATTTAGAATCGAAAGCTTTAAAGGAGCTGGACCGCACTACGCTGATCTACCGCGAGTACTACCTAAATCACGTGAGCCACTGATTCTACAGATGCACGCTAATTTACCGAGTGATATGCGAGAAATAATTTTTGAACTAAGTCCACCGAGTCCGCGAAGTATGTTACTTCAAATATTGCAGACATAATTAAAATATTGGTTCCTGGATTTGTAAAATAAAATTATTTGACTTCACGAACGGCCCGGAATCGCTAAAGGTATACCAATATCTAAAGGATCGATCAACCAAAAGGCCGATTGATCCTTTATATATATATTTGTATATGGAGGGACTATTGATTTTTTATAAGCCGATATTTCTGTTTCCTGTATGTAGGTGATAGTTTACACTAGTAATACACTAGAAATAACTTTTTGACAGTTTTTTGAATATTTTTTCGAAATTATTATGTTTTGGAAAAAAATTAGGAAATAGTGACAATATAGTTGCAAAAAGTTTTATTCTTATGATAAAAGAAAAATGTTACCTATTGGTTGGTATTGGAAATTTGGAGACGATTTGCAATTGGTGTCCCACGCATTCGAATAACCGTAAAAATTAACAAATATTTAGTAAAAATATTAATAGTTCTACAACGTACTACAATCACAATGCATTTTATTCAAATAAACATAGTAATTTATGTTTAATCAATTACATTCGAGTTGTAAAATAATATTGCGAATTACAGATCAAAATTTAATTATTTTTTTTACACACCGTTTAGAGAAGCGCAGTAAACGCAGGATGTAAGGTTAGTGTAAAACCAGCTGAAACCGAACATGTTTCTTCCGATTCAGTCCACTGTGGTTTGTGGTTTTAATGCCTGTTTTAAACCTGTTTTCGTGAAGAGCTAAATTCATATTTGAAATGTATAAATGTTATTCTTTAGTGAATTCTCAGAATCTGCTCTGGTAATATGTGAACAATAAATCTCAGAATATCAATCTTTATTAACTTCAGAAAGTCGCGTAATCTCATCGCCATCTCTTATTGATTAGATCTTTTGTCATTTATTTATCACGTACCATACAGAGAAGAGTAGAATAAACAGAGGTAAAAACTGCATACTATAAATTTTGAAACAACTTTTTTTTTATTATAACCCCAAAATTCAAACTTGTTTTACGACGTAAATAGTAGACTTAGAATTCGTGACTCTTCGAATTTTCGTTTGGTGTTTCCCTAACTTTTCGTAAAGTTTTTCGTTTAGTGTGTAATTGTAATATTGTATTTGGTCAACTTAAAACCGTATCGTAACCCCAAATGTTATTATGAACAAAATAAATATTTTGTATGCAGCTTTACTTCTGTTTATATTTTTATTTTTCTGTGAACAGTCTAAAATTTTCATAATTGATTTTTATTTTTATCATACATCTGTCAACTGTCACAATCAATTTCCAATTACGGTTCCACATTATTAGCCTAAAAAATATTTTTGACTGTTCCGTTCAACGATTGGGTTGTTAGCACCTATCTTTGATATGCCAAGTAATATATAGTGGACCATGAAACAATATCAATTCGATGTTATAACGGTGAACTCGCCTAGGAAAACACACACTGCGCACACAAATTTTACTGAGAGATGAATTATACTATATTTACTCCATTGAGTTGAAACAGTTGTCCGGATTAGTTTCGACCTCTGGTAGTATCAGGTAATCCGCATAACGTCACGGGCAGATAATGGACTTTCGCTAAATCGGTGGTCCTCAATTTTTCTGATTATCCAATTATATTTTCATTAGGTATAACAGTACTCGATTTTACAACAATCACTGTTATTCGTGCCATTTATAGTTAGTGCATGAGCATCTCGACAACATCCTCAACGTGCAGGGTATGATGAACACGCATAAAATTCCACCCCAAATAAAACAAACCACAGCCTTGCGATGAAAATTAATGCATATCCCTGTTCCGGCCAGAAACTTGTTTTTTTTTCAATATCGACCACGCACAAATGTGGTTGTACTGTCTTCCGGATTTTATCTTATCTTAGATAAATCGGAATTCTTTTTGAAAAAAGCATTATGAATTGATAACATATAAATTATATAACATATTAATTATTTTATTATTATTACAGTTATCGGAATATTTATGCTATTTATTATTACTTATTTATTTTTTTTATTTTTTTTAAGTGGAATGCACAAATGTGTATGTTGGTCCAAAATACATAAAAAAGTAAATTTTTGACATGATTATCTTTCGTCACCCACACTATTGTGATGGCAGACCGAAAATGGGATATACCTACTTTCCAGCTGGCCTATAAATCCAATTTAAACTAGGATTCATTTCTAACCTCCAGTTCTGTCTCATTTTTAATATACCTGGTTCATATGTATTTAATTACCTCACCATATTTTAGGAAGAAACATATCAAATCAGCTGCTATAGAATCAATATGACAAAAGAAATTGTATGTCAATGTTTGGATTTTTTACTGGTTAAATTAATTTTTGCATGAAAGAAATACTTGCCAGTTTACTAATGCTGATTTCGATCAAAAAATGTTACACCATACATACGTCGGATGGAAATCCCGGATTTTTGACATCTCAAGCGAGAAGTTAGTAACATATCGCATTTTCGCTCTATATTTGGTCTATTTTATTTCTGACATAATTGTCAACAATTTTTATTTCGTTTTTGGTGTTCTTGGCTTAATTTATCCAGTGATTTTCTTAGTTTTCGTATTTTTGAGTAATTAATATAATAATTTTGTTTTCGCTATATAAAATCATATTAGTTTTCGTTTTTCCTTTCCGCGTGCCCCAAATCTTATAACGGTTCCCGTCCGGATTTTTATTGCCTCGATGAGGTTCTCGTCAATTTCTCGCGACATTTTCTGAAAAAAATACAATGTTTGTAGTAATAATTAATATAATATGTACTTTTTTATTAATTAATATTATATGCACATACCGTTTCAATTAAAATTGCGTTTTATTTATTCTTTATTATTATAAAACACAAAATATACAAGTTTATAACACAAAAAAATTATTTTGACCACTTTTTACAACACAACAAAATACAAATGTCATTAGGAAGAACTATTACAACACACAAAAACTTGAGCAAAACAGTATATTAATCTACAAAATAATGCTCAAATTTGGTTGCAATTAGTTGCAATTTTGTTTTTTTTAAGTTGGTTGTCTGCAGGATTTTTGCTCAGAATTGAGTTTTTGTCAACTTTTTGGGATGAAAGGGGGCGTGTATTTTGTACTATTTCTTTCGTTTGATTGGATAAACCAGCGAGATGTGAAAATCCCGGATTTCCATCCGACGTATGTATACGGCTTCAGTGTAAAAATGGTACTCCAACTGCTGTCAAAATGTTCGAGTAACCCAATTTTTGTTATTGTCATACGCCATTTTTTTCTACACTTGTCAAAACAAAAGTAGTGTTGCTTTCGCAAATCTTCTTAGGTTAGCTAAGAAATGTGAAAGCAACAACTTTTGGATTTAATTTTTTAATGCGTTTTAATTTTTCTGTATTGGTTCATTTTCTTAATATTTATTTTATTTTTTTTTATTTTATGAAATAGAACAAATTAAATTCGGTATATTGCTATCAAACAACAAATGCTAAATTAATCTACAAGATAAATTTTTCGAGAAAAATAGAAAAAATAACGCCTTGCGGTAAACACCATAACCATAAAATGATTTTATTTCCCCTAATCCTAAAATTTTTTTCTTAACATTCTAAGACAATCGGCTTGAATACAATGCAATTGTTGTTGTAATTTTTTGAAAGCAACACAGCTAAAATATTTGCAAGCAATGATAGTTCCTTATTCATCGTAAAGATGAAACAAATATATTGTTTTGACATTTGAAAGCGGTGTAGTTCATTTCTGTTCCATTGATACAAAATGAGGGTATAAAATGGGGGTACTATTTTTAGAGTAAGAAAACATCAATCGAAATCACATAAGTAACATATTTATGGTTCACTTCAGTTGCATATATTGTTCTTAGTTTGATAAAATGTCAGAAGATGCCAGCTAAATATATGTTTACAATTTTTATAGAGATACCGCACTTTTAATTCTTAATTAAGGGTTTTAAAGGAACATTTATTTTTATATTACGCGACTAAGTGTAGACAAAATTTTGTGCTAGTCTGAAAATAACGTTTAACACTTACCAAATCGACACCAATTTACTGGAAAAACCGACAAATCTAATTTAATGTTAATTTGTAACAGTTGTTAATAGATTTCGTAAATCACAATACACTAAACTTTTATTCTTGTGAGGAAATTTAAATTGAAGATTATCAATTGTCACTGTATTTTTTTTATTGATGGAGGATAATTAACAATTTAATAAATATAATTTAAATAAGTTAGCTGGCAACACATTTTGAAGTACTAATAATTTGCATTAACTAAAATGTCAGGAGAAAGATGTAAATCAATGTAAATTATTTGATCACTAGTGGCATGAGCTGACAAGCAGTTGTCGTTGTTATCTACTAGTAGTCGACGTTGTCTGCTAGTTGTCGACGTCGATTGATCATAGCGACAGATGAAAACCTAAAGGCTTAATGAAGTGGAATAATCTGGATTACTGGCTATACAGATACTGTTTTCAATTGTGATACAGATACAGATTTACCGAAATACAACAAAAATTGTATCCTAAAATAAACGATGAACAATACGATCAATATTTTACAGTGCGGCTTTAAAACGTGTTATGTGATTATTACTGTGTGTGCACAGTAGTAAAATTAGTGCAGTTTTGTAAGCGAACATTTGAATTTGTTGACTAGAGCGAAGGTGTTTATAATGATGTTTAGGAAACTTAAACGCTGAGTGTTTTAATTTTAAGCTCTAGAAACCGTGTATAAAATACATCTGCAAACTATCAATTTATAAAACTCGTTTGAATTTTTAACTTTTAATTTCATTGATAGACATACCCACCAGTCGTACGGGTTCGTTGTTTTCTTATAATAATTAATGGCTAAATTAAAATAGAATAATAAGAGAACTGCATAACAATAAATTATATTGTAAATTTTAAAAATTGTTTAAGCAATCTTAAGCGTATCAAATAATTTTCAAATTGCTCGTATAATTTTGAACAAAACATATTTGTCGTTGCTCGCACCAAAATTAGTTTCTACATACCAAATCCTTATAATTTTGTGCCTCATTTATTTTACAACGTATACTTGCAAAGTAAACTAATTTGTATAGTAATTGATGTGTCTGCTTGATGCGAGTCCCAACTAATTATTCGTTGTAGTTAATCAGACGGATTTTATCGTATTTTTTATTAACACTCACCTACTACATCTTTAATAAATTATTTGTTAACAAGTGCATATCAGTTTCTTATCTGTATCAGTATGGTAGATAATAAGAATACGAACACAAAAATTAGTTTAATTTGTCAATAAAAATTTCCATTTTAATTCGCTAACATACACACACATCAAGAAAAAACTTGAATATTGAAGATGATAGGAAAGAAATTCAACGAGAGAAGAAATAAAACGAAAACCGCGAAACACGCAAATATTAAAATATAAATTAAAAATAATGATTTCGTTGGTACTTTCGCAAATTTTGTGATTTTGTTCTGTTCGCCAAATAATTTGGAAATTGGAATATAGAAGCGATACAACATACCAACAACATTAATAATAATTTGATTATTTTTAAAACTCGGAAATATTCTAAATATGTAAATGCAGCACGAATTGCAGACGCGCGAGAATGAAATTGAATAATTTTAAATTGTACGTTGTCTGTGTGTTTTTGTTTTGAGAACATTGGCAAAATTTTATTTATTTAGCGTTTTAAAGATAAATCTTGAGCCCTATGGCCATTAACGAATTTAACAGATGAGAACATTGAATGTTGAGTAGGACCTTGAGTAGTATTACTACCGCCCACAGTTACTTCGAAAGACGTATCATAAAACAACTGATATTTCCAATACAGATTTGATTGATAATAACGTGCACATGCTGTTCTAAATAGTATTGCCTTAAATTTTGAGACTGTAAACGAGCGTCAAAACTAAACTCATTGCAATCAGTGAGCTAACCGCCAAACTGCAATTCTTAATTGCAATTCAATTTCAATTTTGACAGGTAAAGCATTTGTTCGTACCGGAAATTTTTAAATTATATCGAATATTGTACGTTAAAAATGCAATAAGTTTAAACTTTATTTCAAATAAAATGTTAACTTATATGTAGGAGAAGTTCTCCAACAATTTTCGAAAATAATTTCTAGCATAGCTAGCAACTTTTTGACATGACTAACTGCAAGTTTGGATTTTGCCCTGCTATTCCTTAGCATGAACACTAGACCATCATTTCTCAAATAAAGGGGTTTTCAATGAGGACATAACATTTTTATATTTAAATAAAACACTGAATACTTAATAAACACATTTTTTAATCACTTGCTTTTTGTTTCGCAAAAATAAAGTTTGGATAAAAAAGAAATTTCAAAAAGTTTAAAAAATCACTCGATCTATTTCGACTTGTAAGATCGAAAGGAAAAGGAAGGACTATCAGGAGTATCTACTGGAATAGATATCGAAATCGATTGAGTGATATTTTAAACTTCTCTCGAATCAAAAAACAAGTGATTAAAAAACTGTGCTTGTTAAGTGTCAGTGTGTTTCGCCAAGTGCCCACGGCCAATAGGGTTGTAAATAAAACACCGAATCATTTTGAAATATTGGGCTGAAATTTATTTCAGTACACATGTTACATTTAACAATGAAATTCGATCTAGTTCTTTTCTATCGATTCTTTTTGGCCAATTTTCCACCACTCTTTCACACATATTGGTCGGAACTGTTGGCTTGTTGGCACAAATCAATCGGATCAGCCAGGTGGCTATTTGACCGGAC
This sequence comes from Nephrotoma appendiculata, assembly GCA_947310385.1. Taxonomy (NCBI): domain Eukaryota; kingdom Metazoa; phylum Arthropoda; class Insecta; order Diptera; family Tipulidae; genus Nephrotoma; species Nephrotoma appendiculata. Next base: position 91,077,258 of record OX371225.1, read on the forward strand.
CATTTTCCCCCTCAATAGATCAATTGTTCCACCAGCTGTGTGTCATATGTCACCATCTTGTTGGAACCACATATCACTGATGTCAAATTCATTCAATTTTGGCGAAAAGTAGTCTTCCAACATGGCACGATAGCGAACTCCATTGATCGTAACATGGCGATAATTTTCATCGATGAAAAAATATGATCCACTCACACCTCCGGCATGAAATCTACACCACACAATTTCTTTTTGTGGTTGTAATGAGTTTTGTGAATCTCTTAAAGCACACGTGGGTTTGTTGCTGTCAAATAATGCTTATTTTGCGCACTGACAAAGCCATTAAGCTATAAATGAACTTCACTTCATTTTTCGATGAAATTCAGGGTTTTCTTCAAGCCGCCCAACTCTGCCACCGTAAATGTTGAGTATGTAGAGCGGCTCTGAATCTTCGTCGTGCATCTGATGATTATACCCTCTATATCATTTCATCCATTGCTCTGGATTCGCACTCCGCATCAAATCACAGTATAGCTGTTTGTTCATTACGTTATATTGTTTATTTTTACCTGATATGCTGCTGTGTTTCTCGATTACATCTATGTCCTCTTGATTCATCATTACCTCCTCACTTAGCAACAGAGCGAAAATCTCGTGACACGTTTTTTTTACTGTTCTACCATCTACCATTTTCTATCAGAATCCACAGCTCGAAATATACCTCGTTCGATATGGAAGCTTGGCTCGATTAGACGGCTTCGCTACAGTTACCATCATATAGATAAATGAATCTATATCTCCTAGAATGGTTTGCTTCACGGCTCGTCTGCCCAAGGGTGAGAGAGTGCACACAGTCCAGTTAAATTAACTTTACTTTAAATTTAAAACAATGATCTGAACTACATATTTATAAGTTTTAATTAATGCGAAACATTAAGCCAACAAATTATGCACCATGCTTGAATTTATGAACTAGATAGTTCAAAATCAAGTAGGGGATGAAAATCAGTTTTAGCCATGAAGCGAATTTCCAATTACACCTTGACGTGAACACACGAAATATTGGAAATGGGGTGCTATGTATCTTTGGATAGTTAATTAGGAAAAAACCACACTCATAAAGTCGCTGTTTTGTGCAGATTATGTTCTGGGAGTGTGATTAGGCCACATTTTCCACAAAGAATCTGAAAATTGAATTACTGTAAATTCTGACGGTTTACGCAACATGATAAGAGATTATATAGCCTGTATTGGTCGGTAAGGATCTGGACGATTCGCGTTTCCAGCCGGAGTAACCTGTTGCACTGTAGGACAAGCAATGCAGTTAAGATTTTCGGAATGTGTTATTTTTCGCAAGAACAACCAAAGTAAAGGTCTGCAAGGACCACCTCGACCATGCGATCTGATTGCCTGTGTATTTTTGATGTGGTCTTTCGTGAAGTCTTGCTCACAACAATAATAAATGAACTGATATATGGGGCAACTGATATATTATTTGAACAGCAAAGGTGCGAAAAAATTTCACCGACCGAAACTATCATGTAACAGATGGCAGCTTTTGCCAGATTTGCCCGCATCAGTTGCAAGATGGCTCTTTGGTGATAAATATGAAATCGGAACTGGACAAAAGTTGCTCCAATGTTAAACTTCCATTAAATTCATTTGAAATGTGATCGCATTCTCAATTTATTACATTATCATCAATGAGGAAATAGTTTTCATGAAAGTTGTAACCGAATTCTTAGAACAATATAAATTATGCTTGGAATTTTATTTATTTTATTTTATTTTATTGCATTTTATTGCTAAAGTTTTACTAGTAAATAAATTAGTAAAAACTTCACATGTTTATATAGCAGTGTGAAGTTTTTACTAAATCTATACTAAATATTTATATGTGTTGGTGCATATAAAAATGATACCTGTATAAAAAAAAATTAACGTATATTTTAATTTATTAACTATATTTTCGCAATTATCTTTTAAAAACCGGAAGAAATTATAGTATATAATATTTCCCATTTCATATTTTCTACTAAGAATATTGCGGTTAATAAAAGTTTATAGAAAATAACTATAGAAAATCAGTATACGATTCAGATTAGTAACAAACACTACACACTGAACTACTGTATGGGGTGATAGTAGAAGGTCATTTCAGTTAGAAAAAAAAATTCAGTGGCTCCTCATCCAGGGGAGGGGACAGTCATTAAAATATTGTATTATTACCAAGTATAATAAAAATTCTCAGGCCAACTGAGATGTCCCTAGAAATTAAAACTCAACTTTAGGTATATGGGGACCATTTCAGTTAGAAAATATATTCAGTTGCTCCCCATCCACGGAAAGGGACAGTTCATAAAATTTAATGTTATGACCAAATATAATACAAATTCTCAGGCTAACTGAGATATCCAAAAATCTAAACAAAACCTCAGGTAAGTGGGGTGTTAGTTGAGGACCATTTCAGTTAGAAAATATATTCAGATGCTCCCATCCAGGGGAGGGGCCAGTTAATAAAATTTAGTATTATAACCAAATATAATAAAAATGTTAAACAACTGAGATATCCCTAGAGATCTAAACACAACTTCAGGTATATGGGGAGTTAGTTGGGGACCATTTCAGTTAGAAAATATATTCAGATGCTCCCCATGCAGGGGAGGGGCCAGTTAATAAAATTTAGTATTATGACCAAATATAGTAAAAATGTTCAGACTAACTGAGATATCCCTAGAGATCAAAACATAATCTCATGTATATGGGGTGTTAGTTGGGGTCCATATTAAATAGAAAATATATTCAGATGCTCTCCATCCAGGGAAGGGGCCAGTTAATAAAATTTAGTATTATGACCAAATATAATAAAAATGTTCAGGCTAACTGAGATATCCTCAGAGATTTAAACACAACCTTAGGTATATGGGGTGTTAGTTGGGGACTGTTTCAGTTAGAAAATATATTCAGTTGCTTTCCAACCAGCGGAGAGGGCAGTTATAATAAATTTTTGTTTAGAGAGGACTTTAAGTTATGCGGAGTGGGAACATTCATTCCTTAAAGTACTCGTAAGTGTTCGAAAAAACAGAATTTATGTTAAACAACTCTAAATAAAAAGTAAAAACTACAAAAAAATAAGAAAATTTCCCATTAACCATGTTGAACAGAAATTTATTATTTCATTTAACCATTTAATTGGGCTAATCTCGTTTGGGCGCCACTGTAACAGAGTGTATTCCGTGTCAGAGTGTATGTAAATATAGCATAAAGAAACCTGTCCCAGACTCAGCATCGTTTGTTCCATGCAGAACTTTTCAACCAGACTAGCATTCAGCGGCTGTGGGGATTTTTCTGTCGAACTATGAAAAAGCTAGATATTGATGCAGATGGTATTTTTTGGAAGGATTAGCATTAAATGGACCAATTGAATCAATTACCAGTGGAAAATAGTAATTCAGGTCGACGCTTCTGGCGAATTGGCCTCATTTCATTTTCACTTAATTTTTGTCAATTCACAATCTCTAAAGAAAAATTGATTACAAAAGTGTTCCCGAATATTAGCTGCGTTTTTTTTAAACAATCAAAATTTAAAATTTAATTTTTGTTAAATACATAATTTAGATTTAATAGGAATCTATGTATAACCAAAAAATCTATCATAAAAGTTGTAAAGTTTTCTTGTAATATCGTTGTTCTATAAAGTTCTGAACTACTCCGTTATTATACAGAACTTTACAGAACAACGATATTACAAGAAACTTTTAGAATGGAATTTTTAGGTTATACACAGATTCCAATTAAATCTAACTTATTTAATTTAAAAAAATAAAAGTTTTATTTTTAAATTGGAGGAATTTGGAAATAACTATCGTGAACTCTACTCGATTGTTTAAAAAAAACCCAAATTGGTGCAAATTACAAAAACCATGTTTGGAACGAGCCATTTTGGCAGTGAAACATAAGCACGTAAAATCGCTGGCCAATTGCATCTATTTAAGTCGATCAAATTCCATTACAGATCGAGATGAAGTCGTCAATTATCCAATTGAATACCTGCATTTGTTGGATTTGCCAAGAATTCTGTTTCACAATTTGCATCTCAAGGTCGAGTCGATGTAAATTATGTTGCGCAACCTAAACCAAAGAACACTATGCAATGGAGCAAGACTAGCTGTTAAGTTATGATGGGAAACGTGATGGAAACAAAGATAATCATAGGAAAGTACAAAGATGAGGATGTTCTGATTCCAAGACCACCACTGATTCCAACCGAGTTGCCGTCTCAATTTAAGAGTGTTCAGTATCCGGTTTACCATGCATTCGCAATGACGATTATTAAATCGCAAGTCCAACCGTTGGAAGTATGTGGACTTAACCTTGAATTGCAGTGTTTTCCCCAAGGGCAATGGAACGTGACGTGCTCAAGAGTCGGTAAACCATCAGCGCTATTCATTTTTTCTCTCACATATTCTAATACTCTATAAACTGTCCCCTCCCCTGGATGGGGAGCAAATAAATATTTTGTCTAAGTGAAATGATCCCCAACTAAAATCCCATATATCTGAGGTTGTGTTTAGATCTCTAAGGATATCACAGTTGGCCTTAAAGTTTTTATTATATTGTTCATAATACAATGTTTTATTAAATGGCCCCTCCCCTGGATGGGGAGCATCTGAATATATTTTATACCAGAAGTTTTGTTTAGATCTCTAGGAATATCTCAGTTAGCCTGAACATTTTTATGATATTTGGTCATAATACTAAATTTTATTAACTGGCCCCGCCCCTGGATGGGGAGCATCTGAATATATTTTCTAACTGAAATGGTCCCCAATTAACACCCCATATACCAGAAGTTTTGTTTAGATCTCTAGGAATATCTCAGTTAGCCTGAACATTTTTATGATATTTGGTCATAATACTAAATTTTATTAACTGGCCCCTAAACTGGATGGGGAGCATTTGAATATATTTTCTAACTGAAATGGTCCCCAACTAACTCCCCATATACCAGAAGTTTTGTTTAGATCTCTAGGAATATCTCAGTTAGCCTGAACATTTTTATTATATTTGGTCATAATACTAAATTTTATTAACTGGCCCCTGCCTTGGATGGGGAGCATCTGAATATATTTTCTAACTGAAATGGTCCCCAATTAATACCCCATATACCAGAAGTTTTGTTTAGATCTCTAGGAATATCTCAGTTAGCATGAACATTTTTATGATATTTGGTCATAATACTAAATTTTATTAACTGGTCCCTCCCCTGGATGGGGAGCATCTGAATATATTTTCTGAATGAAATGGTCCCCAACTAACTCCCCATATACCAGAAGTTTTGTTTAGATCTCTAGGAATATCCCAGTTAGCCTGAATATTTTTATTATATTTGGTCATAATACTAAATTTTATTAACTGGCCCCTCCCCTGGATGGGGAGCATCTGAATATATTTTCTAGCTGAAATAGTCACCAACTAACTCCCCATATACCTGAAGTTTTGTTTAGATCTCTAGGAATATCTCAGTTAGCCTGAACATTTTTATGATATTTGGTCATAATACTAAATTTTATTAACTGGCCCTCCCCTGGATGGGGAGCATCTGAATATATTTTCTAACTGAAATGGTCCCCAACTAACTCCCCATATACCTGAAGTTTTGTTTAGATCTTTAGGGATATCCAATACAGTTACAAATACATAACAAGAAGAATTTTTTGCTGTGCCTTCTCTGAATTAAGGCAAAATGGTACAGAAAGTTTGATAATTACCCAAGTATAACAAGATTCGACTTTTTTGTCATATTTCGAAGTAAAAACTTATATTTAGTTTCGACTTTGACATAGTTTTGCTTTCGACTTAGAATAAGATCCTGTATGAAAAGTGTCGCGAATATTCGAAACTGGACGAAACTCAATAAATAGAATTGTATACATGCATGTGTGAACAATACAACAAAAAACAATATGGCGGGAACGATATTGTGCAACGACATAATGTAAAAAGCTATAATTGAAAATACATTTTAGAGGAAAAAGATGGCGTCCAAATGTAAAGCAAAACAAAAAATTTAGGTTTACAACAATGAATATTTTATTGTATAAAAAAAATATATACATATATACACTTCTAAATTATATTATAATTAATTTTTTAATTATTTTTTATTATTAAACAATGATTTGATGATATTATTCCTTTATTGTAATATTTAAAGTTTAAATATTTTCCATATACCTCATATCAAGTTTATTATTTCGCATTTGTTTTCCACTTAATAATTTAAAACTGAACTAGAAATTAATTAATTTATACAAAAATTTTTTGAATAGATATAAATATATATTTTGGTGTAATTTTATTTAAATTAACGCACATCTTTAATTTTTTTTAAGAAAATCACTTTTATAAAATTACCAAACTCATGTCGTGAACATGTAAAATAAATACGATACGTAGCTCCATTTTGTTTCATCTTGTTATACTTGGGCAGTATACATATACGCACCAATACTAAAGTATTGATTCTTCGACTTTTTTCTAATATTTCGAAGGCAAATACGATAGCTCAATTTTGAGTTTCGTCTTGTTATACTTGGGTAGTAGTGAATTTTAAATATAATTTTGAGTCAAACTAAACATTCATGTAACTAGTCGAGATAAAGTAGTTTTATATTATTTAGTTATTTTTAATGGGATTTAATAATTACATCCAAGAAAACTCTAATTTTCGAGAATTTTCCGTCTTACCCAGGTTATATCACTAACACAAACATAATTAATGAAATTAGCAAAAATTTAGCATTTTCTTCACACTCGTGTTATTTGAATAATTTTTTTAAAATGAAGAGATACCATTAAATTGTAATTAATTTTAGCATTAACTTGATTTTTGGAAAAAGTCAATTGTGCCACTTTCAAAATAAACGGCTTCGCTCGATTATAGGGTATATTCTTGAACTACACTCAAGATCAACAGAATTGTCACAAAATTTTGCGATCGACAAATTTTATAAAAATTTAGTGCTAAATTTATAAAATCGACTAAACTAACTTTTAAGTTAAAGAGCAATATTCGACAGTAAATTTTAAAGAAAAGTTATGATTCTAAACTTCAATAACATAATTTTTATTTATTAACTTGCTCCAATTCAAACCAGTAGCGTTGCGGATCCGTTCCGTTGCTCGAAATAATAGCGGGAGTTCAACGGGATTAATGCATGGCATTGATAAACCTTAACAACGCGTTTTATTCGGTATCCATGTATATCCCTTTAGTGATTTACTAACACAATTGTGCGGGTAGGGCAAACGTACCATGTCAAAAATTTATTTTGCTATGTGTTTTCAACCAACTTACACATTTGTGAATTCCTTTTTAACTTATTTTCGTCCGAAAAAAAACACTATATCTATACACACAATTGTATTGGTTGTACTTGAAATGAATCGAATTTTTTTATCAACAACGCCATTACACACTATGGTATTTTACTCACACATTTGTGTGGGTTGGACTAAAATTAAGGTATTTTTTTTCTTGGTTGAAAAAGGGATATAGTGCACTGTAGGTGCACAGGTAGCTCGTCGTCACATAATTTACGACACCGTAATGATTATGATTTATTATAATTTTATTTTACAAATAACACTTTTTAGAATATCCTTCCAGTTTTTAATTTTTATTTAATACGTTATTCCTAAATTCATTCGAGTCACAAATTTTCATTTAATTTATTAGTTTTGAATTTAGAATAATTATAACACATCGCCTGAAAAATTCTCGGTCTAACAAAGAAAACATAACTTTTTTAGGAAAAATATATTTTATTCATCTATGTACATAATTTCCTTCTAGAGCGATAGATTCAGGCTGATGATTGTCTAATATGTTGATGTTTTTTTGTAGCTTCTCGGCAACCACTTTTTCATTTAAGCCAAATCTCTTTCCCTGGAACTTTTTTTGAGGTCTAAGCAATTCAATATACAATTTTGCCATTGTTGGGATTGACTTGTAAAATGGTGCATGGTCTTGTGAAAAAGCAATTTTTTCTTCTTCATTTGAAGTTTCTTCCTTCAAACGCACCAATAATCCGACATAATATTCGCTATTGATTTACTTTTTCCTTTCTAAAGGTAGTTTACGAATATTATACCATATACATCCCAAAATACAGATGCCATAACCTTTTTAGCCGACAGTTGTGTTTGGTCGCTTCGGATGAGGTTCACCGGCCTCTCGCCATTCAGCTCTTTGCAGATTTGACTCTGGTGTATAATAGTGGATCTATGTTTCATCCATTTTCACATACCGCACATAAAAACCTTTTTTATTGCGCTTTTATTCCAAACAGCGCACGGAATCATCGATGCGTTGAAGTTTTTGATCCATTGTGAGCAAACCCGGTACCCACTTCGAACACAGCTTTCTCATGCAAAATATTCTCAATACGTACCATTGATACCTTTACAATGTCTGCTATCTCACGCAACTTCACTTTAAGGTCTTTCAAAAAAATTTCGTGGATTTTTTTTATGTTTTCTGGAGTCACAGCTTCATTTGGGCGTCCAAAGCGTGGTGCATCATCGGTGGTTGTATGACCACGTTTAAAATCAGCATACCAATCACTGATGGTTGATTTTTCTGGTGCAGAGTCCGGATAACACTTCTCGTATTTTTCCCATCAAAAAGCAGTGTTTAATCAACGCACGAAAATGTTTTTAAATTAAAAAAAGTGACATCTCTAAAACAACTGTAACTTCTAAATTTAATGATCGAAATGACATGAAATTTTAACAGGTATCATTTGAAGGTTCGTCGAATTTAAAAATCATATGGGTTTTAAATTCTGACACCATCTATGTGTCAGACCAGGAACTTTTCAGGCGATGTAATATGTAGTACATCGGAATAAGCTTAAAATTAATAAGTTTCCATGTAGCACATTGACGTTATGTTACAAGTAAATAAGTGTTATTTATTATAATAATTTAATTTTAACTTTATTATAATTAAAGATTTTTTTTTTATTTATTACTCGTATTATATGTAAATACAAATTAAGTTTCATTATTATAAACTTGGCATCCACCACCAATAGTTATTATTTATATTCCAATTAGAGATGTTTTCTCTACCAAATACCAAATTGAACTCCGGTCCACACCGTCGTTTAATGCCTTCATACCTTGTATCATCGTTGTATACGATTACACATTTAATACCCAACCTGTTTCTCTTAAAAATAATAATTTTTTTTTGTAATAGTCTACTAGTATTTGCCTAGTTACAGTGATAGAAGAAAATGTATTTAACCGTTTGAGTCCCAAGCAGCGCAATCGCGCTGTTGAGATTATATGTCGAGAAAACCCAGCACATTTCGAACATTGTCGACAACTGATGGTGCGTTAGCGATTGTCGAAGTCGCGCGCTTAGATTTAAATAGTACATTTTACAATAGGTTTGCCTCAGTAGATTGGCTTTTCATCTCATTCATTTCATCTTCCTTTCTCATTTAGAGAAAGGGTGGTCGCGCTGTTTCGGATTCTTTGACAATGTTTTTTCAATTTTAACTCAAACGGTTAATATAAATAACCAACATATAATTAAAACGACTTTTCACATGTTTTCATTGCAATTCCGAGAGATACTTAATTTTTTTTATATTATTAGAAAATAATAACGCCGGCTGGCATTCGCCACAAAGTAAATAAGGTCACCTTAAGCATTCCGATTTCTCAGTAATTTAACTGCGGAATCTTGAATTCATGGATCTTGGCCTAGAAATAAAATTCGAAATTGAAACAATGCACTAAATAAATGCGGTTTCCAGAGATAGGCATTAACAAATTTATAAGAAATTTGTTGAACACTGCGGACAAAATTTAAGCTAAGTCTTACAGCTAAATTGTAATTTGTTTATTTTACAAAATATGTACAATTATTTTATAAATTTTTTATATCTGAATTAGTAAATTGGCTCGCAAGATTCTGCATGGTTCTAATTAATTCCACATGTATAGTATATGTATAAACTATGAGTATAACTTAAGTTTAATATTCCGAATAAAGTTATAAAATTGAGATATAAACTCTTAAGTATGTACATCCAAAACCAGTTTAAGATGATAACCACAGATCACCTGCTGCATGGGCATGTATATAATTAACTTAATTTAATATTTTATTGTAATATAACCAGACCACGATCAATAATAACACTTTAAGATCGACTTCTCGTCTCAAAAATTCAGTTACCAAATATTTTATTTTATACTGAATTTTAGGTATATGACAAAAAGGAAAAGTTGCTTTATTTAATCATGACTGGCACCGCTATGAATCATTTCTAAATTTAAATTTGCAAATCATTGTGATTAAGCTATGTGAGTAGTACCAAATATTTCATAGTACAAATGTGAAAGCCAGTAGCGGAGGTGCGATTATAGACTTAAAAATGGTACAATTTTTTAGTAAAAACGCAAAATACATAACCTATTATTTTCATTCATCACAATTTAAAATGGCTTTTGCACACAACGTAATAAAGTAATAAACACATGTGAATGCACATGCTTCCGTTTAAAACTGGTAGCATTTTAAGGTTCATGAACTTATGTGATAAAATAATTTCAGAATAATATAAATATGATGGCCAAATTATATTTGATAATTTTGATTGCCTTAAAATATCAAGAATTTGTGAACAAAAAATTTAACGGGTTTGTGGTTATTGCATTATTTAAAATTAATAATTGCATTTGCCACATAAACAATAATCAGCATAGTAAGAATAAAATGTGATGTGATTAGATACAACGTGATGAAGACAAAACACGAGTACTAACTTTTAACAGATAAAGTGAACCCGTTACAGAGTGTAACATAAATTTTTATTGTATAAAAAAAATTGTGACTAGTGAATTATTATTCGTTCTGTTGTGACATTTCAGGCTGATGATTTTTATGTATTAAAATAAAATTGTGTAGAAGATTAGCTGAAACGCGAAACACCCCATACAACAGCACCAGTTGGAACCAACAAACAACAACAGATTAGGTAAGAATGTTTACTAATTTGTTACTGAATAAATTAATTGATTGAAGTTAAAGTTCGTGCGACAAATACGCGCACTATACCAGATAGACTTATCCACTTTAATACAGAGACAGATTTTGTTAGATAATATGTTTTCTCTTTTCTTATTTAGTGCTTCCTTGTTTATGAGAAGGAAACGAGCAATCGAAATTTACCGATGGAAATTTTTTTGGGGCATATTCTTGCACTACCTACTATCGACTTTCTTTATTCACCGCTTCCTTGCTTATAAAAAGGAAACGACTGGTTGAAATTTACGATAAAAGTCGGAATATTTATCTACACGAATCAACAATGAAATACAACTAAATGAGATTGCGGACCAACTGAAAAAGCTTATCGAGGCACACGTGTATCAAGAAGAAAAACTAAATTGAATATTTCATAAACTGGAAGAGACACCTCAGGAAAATCCAGAATAGATAGAATAAAGTCCATAAAACTACAAATAAATAAATAAATACTACATGATAAATACTACATGAGGAACCATAAAACATTTCTAAAAGAAATATTATTAGAAACACTTGGCGATCGCCAATCGATTTTTTTTATTACAAATCTCAGTTTTGGGCCAACAAACAAAGCGATACAATGAATGTGCATGCTTACTTTAAAAAAATTAAGGTAACCGTATAGAGCATTAAATCACTGTCTAGACAAAACAAACTGGCAGTGATGCATGAATCACTAACCTATTTTGACAAACCATAGGAAACAAACGTATCCGTTGAAAGAACCCTCCAAATGCTATGGAAATTGGATCTGCGAACAAGAATTCACAAACCTTACATTTGGACCCGACGAAACTGGAGAAGAGGACTCAGGAAATTTTCAAGGAATTCGGACACGGAAGCTTAAATTTCCTCCGAATCTGAAGTGTTATAACAAACGTGAGATAACACTTTGAATTGACGCAGGCGCGAATGTAAACGTTATTAAACCGGAAACAGTCTGTATATTTATTTATTTTATAAAGAAATCTATGTTGTGAGTTACATGTATGATTTCAGGTTTAAAACAGAACATTCATTAAAATTTTGATTTAACATTTAACAATTATATAAATTTAGGATAGTTTTAAAGCCGTCCTTTGATAAATTATAGTCAAATAGATCATCGATGATGTTGAATGATTTTGACAATTTGGTTGTCTCCTCCTTAGTTTGTGGAATGGCGTTCTACCTAGTGGCACATGAATTGAATTAAAAATGTAAGCTGAATCAATATGAATAAAGCTGCGCCCAAGAGACGTCGTCTATTTTCAAGGGTGCATATTTTGTAACCCGTGCATCTTGTTGAGTACGGAGGTAACCGGAATACATTTGCAAGAAATGGTAAGCTGTGGTCATAATTTCAGTCATTTTTCATTAACAAAAAAAATCAGAAACTTCTTTTTATTGGTTTCAATTGTTTTTAGCATACAGTATGGGCCGTTACAGCTTACAGCATATTTCAGTTGAAATCGAACGTAAGCGAAATAGTGGGTGCATAAGGTATGAATATCTTTAAATTCACCTGGACATCGTTCGACAACTGGCGTTTCAACAAATATAACACCAAAATCCATTATCTCATTGACTTTTTGTAATACTTCGCTCTTAACTTTATATGAAGTAATTAACGGATTTATTTTACGATGAAAAGAGATGATTTTGATATTTCTTAATAATTAAGTAAAACAGGTTTCGATCACACCACTCACTTAATCTATTAAGGTCTTCTTGAAGTTTTTCGGTATCTAGCAATGGAACCGTACGAAATGAAGAACAACAGGCGTCACTTTAATAACGTTTGATTTCTCATTTCTCATTATTACAAATTCTAGCCGGTTTGTAAGATATGACTTGAACGAATTTATGTAATCGAGTGAAAACTCTAAAGCGAATAAACTCTCGAGTGCCTGATAATGACAGATAGAATCAAATTCTTACTGAAAGCCGTGTGTGCTAAATTATCTTGATGGTGTTTTCTGGGACATTAATTATTTTACTGGTGAATTCAACCAGATAAGTCGATGTGGATCGCCAGACATAAATCCTTGCTAGTTTACTGATATATGGCTTGCTATTATGGATTTAAATTTGTTTTAATTTAACTAATTCAAATTCAAACAATTTAGAAATTGGTGATGAGGTTGATATTCCTCTATACTATGTGAAGTCATTACATTTACTCGATTTAACAATTAGTGCAAATTTTGAAAATTTCTATTTCTTGGGAAACTTGCCGGTGCTTAAGGTGTGGTTGAATAGTAACATAATGGAGTTATGGAGTTGTTGAAATGTTACCGTACTCTTTCATAATAGAAGAGGGTATATTGTCAAGACTATAACCGTCTCCAAACCCCTTTAAAGCTGATAAAATGCCATTCTCAAAAATAATAAGAGGAGTTATTGCTGGGTTGTTCGTTCAATCCACTAGTAACGCTTCGTCTATAGACTGATAAAAAAAACGATTGTTGTAGGCCATTTTTGCAAAGTATCTTTCTATTTCGCGTTTATTTCCAAAATTTTTTTGGATTTACTTTGATTTTTTCTTGAATTTGATCGTGATACGACCTATATTTTTATTTGAAATAAATTTCAAAATCGTTACTATGCTGTAGTTTTGTCCGCTTCTAACCCGTTTTTTAACATTTTGGCATACGCTAGCGGTGGTATATTGGCGAAGCCTACAAGAGACGACAAAAAACAACAAAGTCAAAATCTGTTAGAAACCTATATTATTGGAAAAAAAGTTAAAATGAATATCTAAAGTAATAACAAGCCAACACAAGTATTTTATGAATTAAAATTCCACAAATATTTCGATGGAAATTAGCTCATAATTCATGGCCAAGATGAACGCCAAGTTATACTACAATTCTAACACAATTACCTAGAATAACTGCGTGTTAAATTTGATAGATATTACCCTCAAGATAAACGAAGAGATAATGGTACAGATAGGGTTGTATCAAATAACATATTTTAAAACCACGATTAATTTGCTTACTTGGGAGACTCGAAACCAGCAAAAGGTTCCAAAATTAATGCTTAAGGTAAACAACTTCGAAGTAATAAAACCGATTCCCATCTCAAAAGACAAGTTTTTCGATAGAAAAATGATATCGAAGCTAGTCAGAACAGAATATTTGAGTGAAAAGAAAAATCAGTATTAACAGAAATCATCTTTCTAAATCATATTATTTCCTTACAAGATTATTACGACAAACGATAATCCCATGTATACAAAGATGTATCGATACTGGAATTGTTATGAAATAAAAATAGAGAAGACATAGAAGAATTGAATTCAAGAATTATGGGATAACACTATTATTCAAAATTTGAACAGCTCATACTCATCACCCATTTGCGTGGTCCCAAAGAAAATGATCGCCTTGGGAATTCGAGAAGTACAAGTAGCGATAGACTACCGGATTTAAATGAAAAAACCTGAAACGATAATGTCACAATCTCTATAAAGTCGAGGAAATCTACGACATACCTTAAATCTGGTTTCCACTAGATTCCAAAGGACGAAAGTACCTGGAAAAACAGCGTTATCAACGGACAAGGGAATTCAGCCGTATCCCGTTTGGCATGAAAAATGGAACAGCCGCCTTTCAAAGAGCGATGAATAACGAATTACATTACAGAAAAAAGTGTTTGAATTATTATCCCAATTCAATGTAAAAATCCAAATTATTGAGTTAAAAAAAGAAACAGAACCAAAGACAGAGTGAAAGACTACTATGAAATAATTAAAAATATGATAAAGAATTTAAAAAAAGGCAATCGTAACAGATCCAGACCACGCAATATCTTTTAAAACCCCCAAAAGAATTATATCAACGGACCAGAAATTAGCGTACCCAAATTTTTCAAGACCGTTCATATTAACAACAGATGCATCAAATTTTGTACGAGGTGCAGTCTTGTTGCAGACTTAGTATGCTTCCACAACTCTAAATATAACAGGATCAAACTACGCTACGAATGAAACGAGGCACTGCTCATCATTTGAGCTGTTAAAAGTACCAACCTATAATCTTGTAACCGACGCACTGAGTCGAACACCCATGATAAATAACGTCAATTTCAATTAATGTAGGTCTTGGAGTTTTATTTATTTATTTTTAATTAATTATTTACACAAATAAGGCCAAGACCTTTTTACAATATCATATAATATACATAATATTTTCTTTTGTGTAACGCAGTACATAATGTAAAAGAATGAGAAATACATATAAGACTTATAAATAACAGTGATCAATTATACTAACAATTAAAACTAAAATATAACAATAATTAATTATAATAATAATAATGAATAATAATAATAATAATAATAATAATAATAATAATAATAATAATAATAATAATAATAATAATAATAATAATAATAATAATAATAATAATAAGAATAATAATAACTAAACTACGAAAGGATGCGGAAAATAGGATAGGAAAGAAAAGGAAAAAGGATCAAATCACAATATACTATAGCTATCCAGATACATCTTCTTGAAATTAATCAAATTTGACGTAGCTTTGACAGATGGGTCAACACTGTTCCACAATTTTACTCCATTAACAAAAAACGAACGGCGTCTTGGCTTCGACCTACACGACCTGGGCAGATTTAAATTGATTGTACGCTGTGATAAGCTAAAGTGGAGATTTTCATAAAGATAGCGTGGGTTCTTCTTCAGTATTAAATTAAACATGACAGTTAACGTCAAGAACTCAAGGTATTTTCTCAAGCTCATGTTAAATGTCAAGTTTCAAAGTAAGGATATAGAGTCACCAATTCTTTTCGAGAACACGTATCTAGTACAAGCGTTAAAAGCAACATTTAATTTCATAAATGATTTCTTGGAGCATTCTGAGTATATTGATGCACAGTATGAAATTATTTCCCCTACTAATGTACGAATAATGTGCATTTTAACGTTTTGTTCAATTAGTTTGGCTGTACCCCACAACCTACCTAATATTCCATAAATTTTACCACATAAACTATTTACATGAGCTGTCCAGTTTAACTTACGGTCAATAATCAGACCTAAGCTTTTTATACGTGGTCATAAAATTCAATATTATGATTATCAACTACAAGATAATTAGTAGGTCTAATGACTCGTGTACTATTAGATAAGATAATAGCTTGAGATTTTGCAGGATAGATTTGAAGTTTATGCGCTAGCGCCCAAACCAAAATATTCTTTAAAGTCGTATTTAAATTATTTACCACGCTATCCAGATCATCTAGCTTACCAAAGGGATATAATTGTAGATCATCAGCGTAAAGGTGATAGCCAGTATCTTTAGTTTACTTAATAATATGACACACTTGGTTTATATACATTGAAAACAAAAGAGGTCCCAAAATGGAGCCTTTAGGTACACCAGATGAAACAGGTGTTGAGTTGCTGAAACTACCATTATATATTACCGATTGTTGTCGTAAGTTTAAATACGAAAATATTAGATTACAAGCACTTTCTGAAAAATCATATTCGTAACACAGCTTTGACACTAACAAAAAATGATCTACCTTGTCAAACGCTTTGGAGAAGTCTAACAAAACCAATATACCAACGTTATCATCTTCAATACCAGAAGTAATGTCATCAACGACCTTCAAAAGCGCTGTAGTAGTACTATGGTTCACACGAAATCCCGACTGATACTTGCTTAGTAAATTTTCTTTAGATATAAATGTGGAAATTTGAGATTTAATTATCTTTTCAAATATTTTTGACAATATCGGTAAAGTGTTAATCGGGCGAAAATCATTTACATTAACTGGGTGGCGTATTTTAGGAATTGGAGTAATCAGAGCAATTTTCCATGCATCTGGGAACACAGATTTAGTAAGGCCTGAATTCAATACGTATGTTAAGTAGGGCGACAAGATTGACAATAATAGCTTAACCAAACTTCGGATTATTCCGTCCGCTCCAACAGCGTTTGATTTAATATTACCCAGTTGAATGCATACTTCATCTACCGAAACATTATGACCATAGAAGGCACTTTCGCCTGAACTATAGTGTAGTGCATTTTGATTGAAATGTCCACAACTTCGTACAAATACCGAACCAAAATATTCGTTAAACTCACTAGGACTGATTTCACAATCAGGTTCAACAATTGAGGGATTTATACACTTATTATAATTTTTCCAAAATTCTTTACTAGAAACTCGGTTGCTAAATCGTTCTTTATAAAATTGTTTTTTAGATGTTTTGATCATTCCATTTACTTTATTTCTTTCTCTGATATATTGAAGCCGATTAGATTCAGTTTTATGACGCTTCCAGTTTTCATGTAAGTAATCACGAATATTACGATACCGCAGAATTACCGAACTGAAATGATAGCTTGATACATCACGTCTTACCAGAACCCTTTTAAGAGGTGCAAATCTATCAAGGAGGTGTAGTATAAAATGATTGAGAACGGACGGTTGATCATTAACATCACACAGACAATAAAGTCGAGACCAATTTAAGGAGTAAGCAGCCCTAAGTAACTGATCATTATCGATGTTTCGTAAATCTCTTATGAACCGATATTGTTTTCTTGCATTTCCAATAACTGAAAAAGCATAAGACCCATAGATCATGTCATGACTAGTAGCAATGCCCGGCACAGATATTTAAGTGAATCTTTTAATATTGGCTGGGCAGTTAGTAAATGCCAAGTCAATTAGAGTAGATGAATTTCCCACAAAATTAGTGGTTTCCTTTGATATTAAACAAAGGCCAAAAGATGACATCAAATCAATTTTAGATCGCGTTCTTAAGCCTTTGCGATTATTTTAATGTAGAATAGATTCTCGGCGCAGGGACAATTTCGTATGTTTCTCGGATGTACGAGAGAGTGTTTAATCGACCACATTGTCCTTCCCCATTATATGATGTATGTCTGTTGTAAATTGAGACATGAAATCTAATTGACATGATTGCCTTCTATCGTGGTCCGCATTAAATCAAATTGCTGTAGAAAGCAGTTTGTGATCGGTAGTGATATCTCGACCTAATAGCTTTTTAGAGTAAAATTTTAAAGGTTCACAAATTTCCCGGTGTCTGAAGTAAAACTGCGCGTACAACCATACTTGATGTATCAGTTATATTGAAGAAGAAATTATGTGCACCCACGAGGTTGATTTTCAAGAAAACCAAGCATCTCTATAACTTGTATGGAGACATTTTGAATATGTATGGACTGCGTAACGGTCAGGAATAGTGACTGCATTAAGCCTTTTGTAGCAGAAGTTCTCACGTTTGGGAGTGCCTTGGGTGTTGGTTTTATCTTGCAATATGAACCCAACAAAAACCGCGTGTTAACTTATAAGTGTTTGTCTCAGGTTTGCCGCTCCAACCAAACATATAGGAGTTACCAAACCTACAGTGATATCAACACCAGTGTTGTAGATATTGACATCCTCATGTGCGTCAATTGGTTTTAAACCTTCTCTATGTTGATGGAGATTCTACTCATCATGAAGAGGGCACTCTTTCCAGGACGATTGTGGATGCGACAAACTTCTTACATGTATAATTTGTATTCTAGACTTGTTAGCCGGTCGATGATTTGTTTTACCATAACTTCCTTTAGAAGCTGTTGTTACTAGTATTGTAGCGGGGTGAATGCTTTATAGATTTATGGAACCCAAGCTCTGAATCCGCAGACCAATTATCTCGTTCAACTTGTCGGCTATTGTAGCGAGATCCTTTTCAGAAAATTACTATTTTTTCCTTTATGAATGTGGGTTGGTTCATCGCTTTTTCATTTTATGTGTAGTGATTGATGTCTTTCGTTTTTAACTAGTGGTAGGCTACACGCAATGTACAGACTATAAAACGTGATGCTTAAAAGTATTTTTAATTTTTTATTATTTGGTTTTTCGATTAAAAAAATAAAGTATTAGTTTTGTTATCCTTCTAAAATATTTAATTTTTTTGATATTTTATTACTCAACCAAGAATGAGAATCACAAATTGTATTTAAAAAGCAAAATTTTAGATAAGCAAAGTTTTTATATTAGTTGATATAACTACAAGTTCCTAGTTTAGTCTTGCAAAATAAATACCTAATTTGAGAAATATTCTTCTTTACATAAGCGGCCCACCAAACTTCGTTGTAGTATATTTCTTGGTCACTATTTAGTATCCATTCCCTATGTTAAATTGGCAAACCAATCAGTACAGAATTGCTAGCTATTTATGAGCTCTCGAAATCCGCCAACCAAAATTAAGATACTTATTCAGTTTGCCAGGAATTTAAATAAATGTATACGGGGCAGGCTCACTAAGCCCCTCACACCATACCCAAGCAGTGTATTCTGAATAAATTGTTATTGTAGAATTATGAGCTATTTATAAAACTTCAACTTCAAGTATAATTTCGATTATTGAGGTCATATAGCTACCCCATGTAGCTAATATAGCGTAACTGTAAAAACAAGAAAACAAGGTACCATGAACTCGAGAAGTGTCGCGAGGAACATACACAAAAAACCTGCGACATCTCTTAGGGTGTGGTCAACTCTCGGATATAAGTTAACATTTCATATTCATTCAAGATAAGTTGAATTATTGCCCAAAAACTTTATGACAGAAAAAAAACTGTTCTAAAATAGTTCATAGACAGTAAATAATTTACACGACCGCGGTGTATAACGCAGTCTTTTCAAAATATTCACGATAATCTATATTATCTGCCGGATCAACCGTTGTTTAATTCTCTTCTCCACACGCTGGAATGAAAAACAGTCTGTAATAATTAAATCTATCTACTACTTATTCAGAATAAATAAATGCTTTGAGATATTAGCTAATGGTGGCTTTACAATATTTTATATTAAATATATGGGGCATTTGGCAATTCAAATGAATATTTCTGACCAATTTTCGTTTATCATGTACCAGTCCACATTAATTTAAATAACTTTTCATAGTCCAATTTAGCACACTTTGCACATTTTTATTAGCAATAATAAAAACCTTAAAATAAAACGAGTGCATTAGTCTTGTTAATTCTTGTGATGACTATATAAACAATAAATACAGAAACAATTGTAAATTATTAATAAATATAATAAAATTTTTGTCATTTATAATTAACACAAAGGATTTTTATAAAAATTAAGCAATTAAAATGTTTGTAATAAATTTTTTCCAACTATAATTTTTTATTGATTGCGAAGAAGCTAATTTAATTTTAATCGTTTCAATCAATAAATTTGTTTAATTTTATATTTTGTTATATTCAATATACAATTTAAATATAATGACATATGGCATATTATTATTGTATTATAATGATTGTATGTGTTTTTTTTTACTAATTTTTAATTTATTCGAATGTAATAGCCTTATTTTATGGTCTCATTTTAAAGGTGAAATTAAATTTTCAAGTTTGTGTGATGTAGAATAAAGATGATAATTAAAAACTTGACAAAAATGAATTAGTTAATCCACAAAATGGACATATCCTTAGTTAGGTTACTACATATTATATGTCTGCCCCGAATAATTGTAAATGATTTTATTTCAATAATTAGAAACAAAAAATATACGCCTCTATAAAAAATACAATATTGGAAATGCACACATGGAAACCAATGGTACATTGTAGTAGATGCACCATCGTTTTTAAAAAATGTCACCATCGACAGAAAATCAATGCAATAATTATATTAGAATTAATTTGAATATTACCACAGTACTAAAAATATAGGAAACGAAAGAGTACTAGAAAAACCACCGAAACCAAAAACAACAAACTTTGTTTACCACAAAAAAACAAAAACTAAAAAAAATCACTCTCTTCTGTTTTGAAAGTGTCGGCTGATACCCGCCGCTTCAGCATCACCAATCAGCTGCAAAATAAAAATTGCTACCTTTCATAAATAAAATAAAGTTAAAATTAATATAAACAAGTTCTTATACACTCTCATATGAAATTCAATAAACACTGATTTCAATCCAATGATGCTACCTGCAAATTCATGCTGCACCATAAAAAACAAAAATATTAAAGTTTCAATTTAAATTAAAACACCAAGTAACTTTCTCTACACAAAAAGTTTGGGCGCCCTTGTTATTCACGTTTCAGGAACCCAAGATTTATTTTTTTTAATTTTCTACTTCGTGGTTCATCTTTAATATACGGTAATCTGGTTCATCTTTAATATACGGTAAAAATATTATACGGTTTTTATTGAAAAACAGGTATGCCAGTTTTTAACAATTTTAGAAATTAAATGTGAAAACAAAAAAAAAATTATAAATAATTATTAAATGTTTTATTCTTTTGATATAATAAAATAAATAAATAAATATACCTATTACGAAAACTGGTCCTTTCGTGAACGGTTCTCTGTTGTTTTCTTAGAAAAGAACACGGTAGCTTGACCAGTCCTACTTTTAATTTGAGTTACATAGCATACATAGATCTCGAATTCCCCACACTTAATTTCTAAACCGAAAAATTGAACCTACCGGATGTTTGCTGTCATTTTGTGAAAAAAGCTTTATTAAAGGAGCTACATACATTTAGTCTGCACTACACCATGCACGCACATTGTCAACGGTTTTCATGATTGCTATAAAAAAACATTTTTAATGTTGGAAATTTAATTTAGAATCTTTTACTGCACTGTAGTTTTTATCGTAAATGATATACTTTTCCGAAAAATATCCTGCCACTTCCAGTGAACCTTCTACATTTGTCTGTAGAAGAGCTACGCAGTCACTAATGCTCGGTCTTTACTCAAAATTTTTTTTTTCTTATTTTTACACTCACAGCTATTGGCCCGTTCTACACTATACTTTTTTTTTGAAGTTACTTCTTTTTCGTCTCTTTTCCCATTTATCTATAAAACCGGTTTTAATTGTGACTCATTTTTCAACAAAAATTTTTTCGGTGAAGTAGCACTAACCCAAACAATAATGAAATTAAAAAAGTTCAAGGCCATTTTATACATAAAAACTAAATGCTCAGCTACCGAGAAAAATTACAGTAGCAGAGCGCCTACAGCAAAAGCCAAACCAACAATATGATACAATTAGAGAGAGGGTTTCCTACGCCCAGGTGACCAAAACCTCAAATAACAATTCAAATCAAGTAAGCAGGCAGAAGCCTGTGCCAAACGAGCCAACCATTAGTAATATAATGAAAATGTTCACCAAGTTTCAGGCAGAAATGAGACAAAATTTCAGCCAGCTTACTAACAGGGTGGATAAACTGGAAGATAATTCCAAACCACCAAACAAACCGCTAAAACATAAAAAGTAAATGACTGTAACATTCCTACGTATAATTACCTGGAATGCTAACGGGCTTAATGCAAGAGCTCAAGAACTAGAAGTATTTCTAAGAACCAACAACATAGATGTAGCTTTAATATCAGAGACGCACTTTACGGAGAAAAACTTTATCAAAATTACAGGATATAGAGCCTATTGGACATTGCATCCTAGTGGTCGTGCTCGAGGAGGGACAGCAATCTTAATCAAACAAAATATCCTACATTTCCAACAAGAAGAAATTAAGGAACTATTTATGCAAGCAACCGTAATAACGATTAACCATGGTGGTGCTGAACTAAGTTTAGGGGCGATCTACTGCCCACCAAGACATAATATCGTAAGAAATCAATATGTCAACATTTTTAATAAACTTGGACCAAGGTTTATTATAGGAGGTGACTACAACGTGAAACATACTGCGTGGGGATCTCGACTCGTAACACCAGGAAAAGGAAAAGAACTCCTAAGTGCAATAGAAATATCAGAATGTGAATATCACTCATCGCGTAAACCTACCTATTGGCCTACAGACATAAGCAAAATTCCTGATTTGATTGACTTTTATATCTCTAAAGGAATAGCCTCAAATTACATTGAAGTTGAAGGCATTGACGACCTTACTTCCGATCATACACCGGTCTTAATGACTCTGAGTACATTAGTCATAAGAAAGAAAACCAAACTTAACCTTACTAATAAATTTACTGATTGGGAATTATTTAGAGAGAAACTGGATACTCTAATTGAGTTAAAAGTTAGTCTTAAAACTAAACAAGAACTTGAATTACAAACTAAACATTTTATTAACTCCATGCGTGATGCAGCTAAAGAGGCTACACCCGTATTAGGTGAGAAAGTCGTACAAGAGATCAACTACCCCCTGGCGATTCGGGAACTGATAAAAGAAAGGCGTAGGAAAAGGCGCGTATGGCATAGAACTAGAAACATTAATGACAAAAGAGAATTTAATCGGGTAAGTAATAAAGTTAACCGATTAATTAAAGAACATAAAGAAGCTTGTACTGAATATTATTTGAAAGGACTGGGTCCTGAAGCTGACACAAATTATTCTCTTTGGAAAGCTACTAAAAGATTCAAGAGACCAATAATCCAAGTGCCACCTATAAGGAACATAAATGGAGAATGGGTGCGACGTAACGAAGAAAAAGCAGAACTATTTGCACAACATTTGGCATCAGTATTTCAACCACACGACATACAATCTAGGATTGATCCTAAACCAGTCTATAGATCTCCATCAAATATCAGAAGTGTCACCCCACTTGAAATTGCACAAGAAATTGACATGAATCTGAATCCCAAAAAGTCACCTGGAATTGATGACATTTCGCCAAGGATGTTTAAGGAGTTATCAAAGAGGGTAGTGACTATGTTAACATATATGTATATATAATGCTTGCTTTCGACTTACATATGTGCCTGAGTGTTTTAAGGTTGCACAAATAATCATGATAAAAAAACCAGACAAACCAGCCGAGCAAATGGGCTCATACAGGCCGATCTCTTTGTTACTATTTCAAAATTGTTTGAGAAGTTGTTATTGAAACGACTAAGACCAATGATCATTATACCTGACTTCCAGTTTGGATTCAGGAATAAACATTCGACAATTGATCAAGTTCATCGCGTGACTGCAAAGATAGAACAAGCACTTGAAGAGAAGAAATATTGCCCTGCCGTATTTCTAGATGTATCACAGGCTTTCGATAGAGTGTGGCATGAGGGTCTTATCTACAAGATAAGTAAATTAGTGCCAAAAAATTACTGCCAATTGCTCGAGTCGTATCTCTCCAAACGAATATTTAGAGTATCACATGAAGTAACATACTCCAACTTTTACCCAGCCGTAGCAGGAGTGCCCCAGGGTAGCGTATTAGGACCCATCCTATATCTACTTTACACTTCTGATATACCGACAACGGAAACAACCTTCATTGGAACTTTTGCTGATGATACCGCAGTATTGGCATCAAGCGAATCGCAGAAGCAAGCAGTAGAATACTTACAGCACGCACTCGATAAAATCAGCCAATGGACCAGGGATTGGAAAATAAAGCTTAACGTGCTGAAATCAGTCCATGTAAAATACACGTTGCGGCACAAAAATAGCAACATCCATACATTTCTCAATGGGGTACAAATTCCCCAAGCTGAATCTGCAAAATATCTCGGATTGCATCTCGATTCAAGATTGAACTGGAAACATCACGTTAGCCAAAAAGCAGAGCAAATGAAAATGAAACAACGTGAGATGTACTGGCTAATAGGAAGACATTCTAAGCTTAGCCTGTACTGTAAACGCCTGATCTACGAAACAATAATTACACCAATTTGGACGAATGGTATTCAGCTCTGGGGCTGTACTAAACAATCAAATCGTTTAATTATTCAACGTTGTCAAAACAAATTTCTACGTACAATAACGAATGCTTACCGCTACGTAACCAACGAGGAATTACACAAATACCTAAATGTCAAATGGATTGATGAAGTGATCCAGGAATTTGCAATCAAACATGAAAGAAGGTTACTGCAACATACCAACAGTGAAGCAATACAACTTCTTGACATAACACAAGAACTGAGACGCCTTAAAAGAATTAAACCGCATGAGCTAGTCATCTAATAAATAAAGTTTCATTATTGGAAGCAGAATATTGATTTCTGTAAACCCACACTCGCTCCACTTATTAGTTTCAAATAAGTGCGTTATTATCTTTAGTAATAAATTATCATTTGATAAGATTGTACTATTTAAATAAATAAAAAAAAAAAAAAAATTTTATACATGTAGATTTTAGTTTAAATTTTATTTTCGAGAGAGCAGAATAAAACAATACAAAAAAACTTGTATGGCTAAATATAAAATAAGGTTTTAAAGTAACAATAAAAAGTCTATTATGACTTATTTTTAAGTAAGAAGTATACTTCAAAAGAAGTAGAGTGTGGAACGGGCCGAACACCAAAATTAAACCTATCGGGATCTGAACCCGGTACCTCCCGATCCAAACGCCATAGCTTTAACCACTGTACCATTTGGTCGGTATCAGCATTTTAATAAAGCATTATATCTTTGCCAAGACACTATGAAAAAATTAGTAGAAAATTGTATTTTACTCTCAATTAAACAAGTCAGAGCGCATAAAATCATTTTACATGCATTTTGGTGTTAATCGTCCGTTCCACACTTTACTTCTTTGAAGCAGTTTCATCTTTGTCTGAATTTTTGGGTTATTCTGGATAATAGCCAGATAGCGTTTTTACTTTAAAGTGAGGTTACGAAGACTTTGGAAGTTTGGTTTCGAAGTTTGATGAGACGACCGAATTTTTTAATACAAAGAATTCAATGTTTCATTAGTTCGAAACCATACTTCCAAAGTCTTCGTAACCTCACCTTAATGTAAAAATCATCTTTGTCTCTACGCCGTTTACCAATGAAACCGGTTTTAATTGCGATTTAGTTTTCAACCAAAATTTTCTCGGCAAAGCAGCCATTTATTAAGATATTTAATTGTGTAAATTATTTTCGATAAATTATACTGCGTACGATGCAAACTATGCGAAGGCATTTCTAAAAATAATTTTTTTTCATATTTTTTGTTACAAATACATAAAATTTTATCTATTACGACATATTTTGAAGCAAAAAGTAGTACTTCAAACGGGTAAATAGTTGTGAGTGTAAAAATACAATTTTGTCATGACATGCTATCGTCATGACAAAATTTTACGACTCGAAGACCGAGCATTCTGCGCGGAACCACGTATATCCCTTTTGCTGCCCGGTAACACAATTGTAAGGGTATGGCAAAAGTATCATGTCAAAAATTTATTTTTGTATGTTTCTTGAACCAACTTACACATTTGTGCATTCCTTTCAAATTTATTTTCGTCTGCAAAAAACAATATAACTAAACACACAATTCTGTTGATTGTACTTCAAATCAAGCGAATTTTTTATCAAAAACGCCATTACATACTATGGTTTTTTACTCACACATTTGTGTGGATTGGACTTAAATTGAGCCAAATTTGTTTGTTTTTAGTTGAAAAAGGGATATACAAAGTTTTTTTTAAAGAACCACTTTTTTAGCTTTGGTGATCGGGCGAATGATAAATCTTCAAAAATCTTGAGGTTAAAATTTTTAGGGCGAATGATAAATCTTCAAAAATCTCGAGGTCAAAATTTTTCAAGATTTTACTATACGTAAAAGGAAATAGAAGTAACTTAAAACGAAATAAATTAAACATATTGTCCAGGTAATAATGTTAACTAATCAGAATTGGGTTACGTGTTCAATTATTATAACTTCGTTACATCTAGTTTTTTTTTCATTCCAGCGATCGAAACACTATAGCAAATATAACTATAGACAACACCCGTTATATGACGCTATTAATTATTATTAATTTTTTTATAACGTTATTGGTTTTACCCTCCTTATGATATATGTAGGTATTGGGCAGTTATATCGGGTGTTAATCAAATTTCCCTCCTTAAAATAATTAGGCTCCCAATGCCTGAAGTAGCCCGTTAACTGAAATTGATTTTGTTTGTTGCTAATAAAGAAATCCGACATATGAAGTGTTTCAGTTCGAGGTATAGAATTTTAAGTTGGTGACATTTTTTTCAGGGCCTGCCGATTTGACAACCGACAGTTGATTTTTGGTTAGTTTGGTTTGTCATTTCATAATGAATAGACTCACGCCAGTTTGCAAATTTATTCAAATTTACTTTGAAAATAATGGTTTAGTTCGTGAAACTTATCGAGCACTATGTCCATTTTATGGTCGGCATAATCATCCATCAGAGCAGTTAAATAGATTTACTATAGATTGCTTGCGCACCACGTTTACTCTATAAAATGGTAATAAGCGTCTAGGAGACGCCATACGACGAGCACCGAGCAGGCGGTCTCAGCTGTAGTGCGTTGTATTCAGAATCCAAATGCATCGATTCGTCATCGTGCCCTGTAATTGGGATAATCGGAACATTTTTAAGCACAAAGTGTGTGAATCACGCCGTTTAGTACTACCAAAAATATATCGTTTTGCTTAAAATAAATCATGGTAACCACCAGCGACGATATCTTTCGATTATCTTTCGATTGATATGTATATGGAACCGGACTACCAGAGATGAAAATTAAGAAAATGCAAGACCAAAAGCAAAACTTCTATGATACTGCATGTCGCATTATAAATTAGCTAGTAAGCTCAAAATGGGGCTTACAGTTGTTAAAATTTGTGTAAAGAAAACAAACAAATAAGAAAACAAACAAACAAATAAAATAATAAAAAGAGTTGAGTGGTGCAAATAATCCTCAGCAACATGAATAATTCTAACCTGAGATAGAGGTGTTAAGAAATTTGACGAGGCAACCAGTATTTTAAGAAACCTACCCAACCTACGAGTTGACAAGCTGAAGTTCGCACACGTGGTACTATCTCTATAGGTTAGCACAAGCAGAGAGCTATTCTGTTAGATTGAGGCGCTCTATAGTTAGTCATGAAGTGGGTGAAAATTCAATTACAAAATACCGCAAACAGACAAACAAACACGAAGGTAAGCTATGTTAAACATATCACCCGATTCTAACGTATAGTCACAGACGTATTTTCAGTCTTAACAAAAACTTTTGTCTTAGCGAAGACTATAAATTTTGAATTCTAATGCACGATTTACATGTTCCAATTTTTTTCCCCAGTAAAAAACGAAAGGTTAAGTATATTACGATTTTCGTTTGCGAGAGAAGCACGAAACAAATTCCAGTAAAATAAAATTGGATTTTTTTCTTTTTAATTTGAGCAAATGTTGGCATAAAACTGGGAATGTTGCCATAAAATATAGTTTCTACGAGTATTTTTATAGAAGTAAACGAGGAAACATGAGCGGTAATTAAATATTTTATTTTTACTTGCAATTCGATGTTGTTCGTTATATAATTTAAACGGAAGCTGTTCGAACTGTCAAAATTTATGGGACATACAAAAAAAAAATAGCATTGCCTTATTTGTTTATATTGCTGACTCTTTTTAACTAGTACCTTTTTTTATATGCTTGCAGCTCTAATTTTCTAATTTTCAGTAAAAAATTTGTTGGGGGAAAAAATTGGAGCATGTAAATCGTGCATTATTCTGCACTTAGTCTTATCTGTCAGTAGTCTTAAAAATTTTCTTCGTTAATATCAGCGAAATAGGTGGTCTTAGGAGTCATAATTTTGACATTTAAACAGAAATAATAATTATATGTATTTCGAATTGAACTGTCGCTTTTCATTCATAAATTTGAAACAATATGGTGTAAATTTCAAAAGTCTTTACAATAAAGTTTTAGCTAAGATGGTCTTATACCATAGACACATATCTGGTTTCGTAACTAGGTTTAGGATACTATGGTTTGCGAGATGAAAACTCAAGACACACTACAATTTCTTTTGTCTTCTCGTTTGGTTTTAAAAAGAAATGGAGTAGGCATTGACAAAAATGCCATGATTGACATTTAATTGACTATTAAATTGTCATAAATGACTTTTCTGTTGACAGAACAGAAAAAAATTTGTTCCCGCCAAGCAAATATCTCAATGACAAATAGAAAACTCAAAGGAAACTAGTTTTGCTTGCTAAACTATTAGTGTTCGCAATCTCCATTTTTGATGCATTCGGCGTTGTGAGCACAAAAATGCCTCGGGATGAGAAAAAATATCTCATTCCGAAACTATGTTTAAACCGAGTTGCAAACCATTGTTAGGGGTGACACATTACAACGAAACCATGATTAACTCGAAACCATAGTTGCGAAACCAGTAATGTGTCTATAGCATTAGGCCCTTTTCGAAACGCATACTTATTTGAAACTTATTTATGTAGACTTACTTATTCAAATAAGTCATCTTCCGAGGTAACTTATTTTCTACCTCTTTCTTACATAAAAATCTAATTGATAAATAAAAAAACTGCCTGTTATAAGTTTACAAAATCAATCAAAGTAACATTACACAATTTTGTTTTATAATATATCAAATTAAAACGAATTTATATTCAAAGTTTTATAGAAAAATAAAAAATGAGTAAACGTAAAACATACTCTAGCCGATGTAAGAAAAATTTATTACTTTCTTTAATTTATTTTCGTGTTGTTGAGGTTATTTGTGTATAAATACTTACACAAATTTACAACAAATTTTTACATACATAAATGTTTATTTCAAATCAAAATATTCTGTAGGGACTGAAGATGAAACCGATGCTTTAATAGAAGCCCGGGCTAAATTCGACCAAGAATTTAAAAATAAAAACAGCCAATACCACGTAATATGGCGGTTAGTATTGATAGATTTGTGCTGTTCAGAAGTATACAATAAAATTCATATTGTATCAAAATAATTTAATTTATTTACAAGCTCATCGCGGGAGGAACGCGCGGAGTTACAAGCTCATCGCGGGAGGAACTTTTATCTAGAACGTCGCAGGAATGTTCTAAGAAATGGAGCAACCTGCTCGACACATACAAAAAATCAAATGATCCTAAAACAGAAACGGCAGCAACATCGCTGACCGCCGAAAATTGGGCTTTTTTTTGCAAGAATGAACGATTTTATGTCTCAAAAACATAATATCGCAGCACCATTTCGCATAGATAGCCTCATTGAACCACATGTCCACCAATCTGATGAATTAATTGAATACGATCCCGATCAGACAGTTTATTGTTGACCACACAACAACAACCTTCAATGTCTGCGGCAAGTGTTTCATCACCAATTGTTCCTCCCCCAACAAAAAAAAGAAAGAGACGTTGATGGATCACATAAAGAAACGCGACAAAAGGATCTTAAAATCTATAGAGCGAAACAATAATTTAATAAAAAAAGTGGTAAAGAAATATTTTCCGGAGGTCGGGATATCCAGCTTATCTGAGTCGGATTAAAAATGTCAACAAAGCCAAGCAATGTATAGTTTCTTAATAATTTTGTTATTTAAATATGTTCCTAAAATTAAAATTTTTTGAATTCTTAAAATAAAAAGACTTATAATTCAACTTCAACAATTTTATTTATTAAATAATTGTTTGTACTCATTTGGTTTGTAATGTATACATACAAATGATAAAAAAATGTTTACATGTCAGTACATAATTGGTTTTGAAATTCGGTAGCATTTCTCTGTGAGGCATTCGCATTCCATTCAGTGGAATTTTGTTCAACTACCTCTTCATTTTCAAATTGTTCATCGATAATAATTAAGTCTCCTACATCTTTGCAAATATTGTGCAAAATGCACCAGACTGGTATAACTTTAATGCAATTTTCTAATTTTAATTCTAACGATCGTAAAAATATAGACCTCCATCTTGTGTTCATTTGGCCAAATACCTGCTCTATGACTATACGAGCTTTACCATGTAAATGGTTAAACCACCTCTGGCGCTGATCTAAATGGTTTAGAAGAATAAAACTAATTTTTCTATCCATAATTATAATTAATTTTATATAAATATTTTAAACAATTTCTGCAAGTTAAATTTATTTATATGTACTATGGAACCTTTTATGTTTTGATTCAGCTGTCAAAATAAGTATAGTAAATCATTTCGAATGGGTTTCACATACTTATTATAGATGGCGGCAAATAAGTAGGTCTACACAAATAAGTTTCAAATAAGTATACGTTTCGAAAAGGGCCTTAGTAGTCTTATCGTCAGAATCGGGGAGATAGTAACCTAGTAAAAAATAAATGTTTTGTGCCAAAGCTTAGAGCTGTCCCAATTTGAATTTGGTCTAAACCGTAATTTCAATGCTTACTTTGAGCAGAAAATTATTAAAATTATTATTATTATCAAAATAATTTTTGTTATTGATTATTTAATACCACTGACAAAAGATTATCAAACTGGCAAACTTAAATATTAATTAAAATGTTTTCCACTGCTAGACTCTCACCTACATAGTCAAAGAGTTATTCGCATATTTTTAGCATGACGATGGTGAATCCTTCGACTTTTAAGAGTTAGGCTTTTTGTCAGAATTTTAATCTTCGTTTGTTTTATAGAACAGTCACGAAAGATATCATATTTTATCAGCTTTAAATGAAGATTAACCTTGAATTTCATAACAGAAATCTATTTATCGATCAGCAAAGCACAAATTACACCAATAAATAATAATTATAATAATTTGAAGAAAGCAAAAATAATCTGAACTATAATTATTTAATTTCACAAATGAAATATTTTAATAGCAATACAACAATGTTATACGAATTTTAAATTAAACGAAGAAAATTTTAGTCAATTCATCATAATCAAAGATATTATTTAAATTCGAATGGCTTTATTATCTACATATGTATATGTACAGTAGACATTCGGATTACATTTCCTTTATACCCATTTAAAAAGACCACAGACATAATAAAATAGTTATGTTAAAGTAATAATAATTTTGCCCATCTGTAAATCACAATTATCGATTTTGTAAAGAACTATAAAAAACAGGAAATGAATGAATTTTATAATAAAATTTGTCAGCAAAATTAGGCGACTGAATTCATAATATATTGCCTATAAATTATAAATTAATTAAAATTTTGACAAAGCTTTGATAATTAATGTGATGTTACTTTAGCTGAAAATAGCCCTTAACATCTAACTACTTAGTTTCTCAGAAAAACTCCAAACCAATTTCTAAAAATCTCATTATTCACTTCAGTATTCATTATTAACAGTATGTAAAAAATGTAGTCAGATAACTGTTGATAGATTAACTATTCGGAAAAAATCTCATACCTAAGATTTTTTCATAAATTTATAGGAGATTCTTAGGTGATAAAATCGGACCTATAGCCGTACGTCCTCGATTTGGCAAGCAATGCGTAAAGTAGGACGTGAAAAGCGAACCGCGAAAAAATTGGGAGTGCTTCTGCCCCAGAACAGATTGCATAGATTAAAACATAAAAAACAGAACGAATAATGAGTTCTGATTATACAATATATAGTTTTTACCAAAAGTCCGGTAAGTTTAATTTTTCACCTTAGAAGTGTGGTATATTCGAGATCTATCACATTCGTGATAAAAGAGTTTTACGTATTGACCACAACACAATCACCCCTCCATTTTTTATTCTGGTAATACTATTTTCGAAAAATTGTATTCAACACAACCTCCTGCAACAAAACTATAACCACGAGTACATCCAGGATACAGTATCTTTTGGGATTTAGTTAAAAGTCAGCCAAGAGGGTCGAATGGCATTTTCATATTTTTCTTTTAATGTGAATTTTTGATTTCTTGTTTGTTTGCTTGAAATAGTTACAAGCGAAGTGTGGAACTTGTACTTAAAGATAGATAATTTCACAAAGTTCACGATTAAGTTAGCACCCCCAAATGCGAATTTACACAAGCGTCTTATGTCATCGTTTACTACGTCCCAAAAGTGAATTAAATATTAGGGTAGCACCTTCAAAAACGAATTTAAAGAAATGAGTCATGTCATTGTTGTTTCTACTATTACTTTACATTTTGCCCCGTTTTCTCGAACCCATTTAAATGTTTAGTCTATCCCTTAAAAGTGCTAAAAGAGAGTGAAATTTGGGCAGGGAAAATTCATTGAAATGTTTCCCCGCTCCCAAAACTATGTACAGATCTTAAAGTTGTCACAGAAATGTCGTGTAAAGCAAATTAAAATTTGAATAAATTGGTGATGTTGTACAATTGTCCACAAATGGATTAATATTGCCAACCACTAATTGGCTTTGCTCACCCCCCAAGCTATGTAAGGAATATACCTTGTAATGATCCGCAAGACAGGCGAGGTGGTCAAGGAGAGAGAATTTCCAATCCCGAACTTGTTTCTGCCCAGATCGCTATCAGAAAAATGAATTGATTAGATGCAGAGGTTTCCACGGCGGATTATTAAGTTAGCCAGTGCACCTAGAATACTACAGGCCACACTGCTTTAAAAATGTTGCTATATGACGTCAATTTATGTCGACAGTTCTCTCTTTGGCTATTATAAACAGCACTAAAATTAAAAAGATTGTTTTGATTTTTTTTTGTGTCTGCTGTCATATTGATACGAAAAAAATTGTAAACAAACAACAAGAAAAATATTTTAATAATATGTTTTAAAACTGAATAAAAAGCTATTGGTAAAAATATTAATTCATAATATTATTATAAAGTTATGCATTCTAAATTGTGTTAAATATGTAAACACGTATAAAATGTGTACACATTTCGTATAATTTACAAGAATACATAACCTTACTTTTAGCACTCGTATAATTTTTTTTGTGTTTGTTTTCGTTTTTTCTTTTTATGAACATGACTGCCGTCTACAGTTCAAAGAATAAACTGTAGACATAAATTTAATGATATAGCAAGCAGTGTGGCCTGTAGTATTCTAGGTGCACTGAGTTAGCCCAGCTATTGCTCAGTGAATGGGGTGGGTCAAAATGGAAACTTGCAAACAAAATCTGGTGTTACCGCCGAATGATAAAATTTACTGACATAAGGTTAGCACTGATTATCTACCTAAGACTTACCGTTACTCATCATGATCACATCTTATAATGAATTAGATTACTCCATCCTGAAAAGCAAAACGATCAGAGAATATAAAAAAACGACGAAGTTGTGAAAAGCGGATCATAAAAAAACATTAGTTAATATGAGTAGGACCAGAGGCTCGATTCTGTGTCGGTGATAATGATAATGAAAAAAAAAGATTTCATTTAAATTTTCATTTTATGTTTATCAGTTCAAATTATCATTTATTCAGCAATTGCGATTCCTTGTGCAAAATGAAAAAAATTAATTAATTAAAATATTTTACACAAGATGTCGGAGCAAATTGATTGTTATTTTCAGTTCAGTGTTTGCTTTCGATTTATTTTGAGAAACGTCAAAATAAAAAAAAATCATATTTTTTTCCCCGGTCTTATTGGTCCCATTCAATGCATTTAATTCCGTTGCCAAATCATCCCATTATTGACTTCGCGCATGTGCTCCGTCATAAGATGACTTATATTTTACATAAGTTTATATTTAATAATAGATTTAAATAAATTTAATTGCATTGTACAAAGGTACTTATCATTGGCCAAATCTATATGTTTTCCAAAAATTGGAGTAAATGTAATTTCTGGTCATTATTCGGCTGTACTATGCCCTACTATGCTTTAAATTGTGTATTTAAATTTATTCTATAATCTATAGATTACTTAAAATTGCCATAAGAACACAAAAAACAATTTTTAATACTGTGATAAATATTTCTCATCGACAAAATGTGTATGATAAAATATTTAGATTTGCACTAAATTTTTCATTTATTTATCAAATATCTACAACTTGGAATCGCAATTTATATTTTATCGATCATATTTTTATCATTTATCATTATCACCGACACAGAATCTAGCCCCAGAACCGTATTTATTGATATATAAAAACATTAGGAAAATCAAAAAAGAGAAAACAAAAATAAAATTACAAATTACTGTCCTGTACCAATTACAATAAAAGTTGGGCTAAATGCCATATTTTCCTAGTATAATAAATTTAAATGCAAATGAAATATTTAATCATTAAATGAACATAGAATTATTTAATAGAAAACCCAAAAAAAATTATAAAGTACCTTATTCGACGTAACCCATAATGATGAGATTTTTTGATTTTACCAGGTATACTGTAATTTCTCTGGCTCCAATCTTAGAGATAAATGTAAGTGGGTGCGTGTATTGGCAGACAGGTCTTGGTTATTCCAATCTACTCTGAGCAGCCCAGGTCCATATCATGAACAGAAAATACTTTTTTTGAATCAATTTTGTGACAGATTTTGTGATTTTACCAGGTAGAGTGTAATTTCTTTCTGGTTATTCCTGGTAAAATCACAACATTTCTCACAAAAATGATTAAAAAAAAAGTATTTTCTGTTCATGATATGGACCTGAGCTGGTTAGGGTAGATCGGAATAACAAAGACCTATCTGCCAATATACGCCACCACTTATATTTATCTCTAAGAATGGCGGCAGAGAAATTACAGTCTACCTGGTAAAATCACAAAATTTCTCACAAAAATGATTTAAATAAAAGTATTTTCTGTTCATGATATGGACCTGGGATCCTCAGAGTAGATCGGAATAACCAAGACCTATCTGCCGGTATACGCCACCACTTAGATTTATCTCTAAGATTGGTACCAGAGAAATTACAGTCTACCTGGTAATCATAGTCTACCCGGCCCACTGAGGAAATAAATTAGATTTGAATAAATTTGAAACCATACCAACTTACCCCATTTTGAGTGAGAACTGCTCATTTATAATGGGATGGGCAGTATTGAGTGGATCGTACATTTACATAATTTAAAAATCAGATTCCTAGTGTGGTTAACATGGATTTGTGGTTTTCCGTATTTGTGTGGAATCATGCAATGGCTGAAGAAAATAGAAGATGAGAAAATGTTAGTGGAAGCCATGACATGAATTGGTAAGTCGTAATGCAATTTTCTTTTTCTTTTACGTCGTAAGCGATCCACCAAGTTCTGTTAAGTGATATAGTGAGCGATTTGGGTAATACAAACGGGTGCCATAGTTTTTCTTTTTAACAAAATAATATGCGTTTTTAATAATAAAATTGTCTATAAACTGAAACCAACTATCTCGTGATTTGGTTCACATATATTTTGATATTCTTCTTTATACGTGAACAAATTTAAGATGTGAGTGTATATAAAATTAGCAAGGTGTGATAATTAGTATTATAATTAACTTACGAGAACCATTTTCATCTTAATGTGGAAAAAATAATTTCATACCTGACTTTTTTAAATTTGCGTTTAGGTGCTGGCTTGCATTTTATTTATTTTTTAACACTTTTTTGGGGGGAGTTAACAAAACTAAAGGGCAACTTATTTCTTTAAACTTGTTTTTGAAGGCGCTACCGCAGTACTTCGTTATTCATACAAATTTTCAACTTATTCGCACTGGTCTAATTTTCAGTGGTCCTTTTGGTCAGGGAATTAAATACAAAAATTGCAAAAAACTGCAATCTTTCTAAAATATTTTGCTGTAATTACAAATTTATTTCTCGTTCCCAAAAGTTAAATTTGATAAACTGGGAAAATTTTTTCTAGGAAATGTCATTCTTTTTTGTTTTCATAATGTAAAACATGTATTATGATTTTATTTCTCATATAAGATTTGACTATGTACATGAAACACCTTTCAAATTTCACGGAGTAAAAAATAAACATGAAAACTGCCATGAACGGAACTGTTTTTCTCAATAAAAGAAAATCCGGACGCTATTCCTTTCCAACTTCAAATTGGGACTAAACAATTTCAAGTGTTAACTTTGTCTTCGCCAGATGATACTTGTGGCATTTGTGTAGCCAAAGCTCTTTTAATGTCAGCTTTTAAGCTTAAACAAGCATGTTCGATGACATTACACATTGGACGAAAAACGATTTTACAAAAAAATTGTAGATTAAGTTTCAAACAATATTTATTCAGATTATTTTTTGTAATTTTACCTAAAATGTCGAATTTTAATCAAAAAAAAAAATCATTTCCCCAAATTTAAAACTATTTTCATAGATTGGGAAATCCATGCGAAATGTGGTGGACATCTGTGTACCGGAAGTAACTTTCCAATTTTTGCAGTGAAGACTGGATTTTTGGAAATCTATGCGAAATGTGGTGGACATCTGTGTACCGGAAGTAACTTTCCAATTTTTGCAGTGAAGACTGGATTTTCAACAAGGGTTGATCTTGTTGGTTTCTGAAATTTTAGAAGAATAATGATTTTTTATTATACACGACATTTTTTATCAAAAAATCAGTAGGTTTAATTTTTCTATTTGCACATTTTGTATTGTGTATTCGAGATCTATGTACATTTGTCGTAAAATGAAGTCGCGTTATTGGCCACAACATATTCACCCTTCCAGTTTTTCAGTTCTAGCGAACAAATCGTTTTGGCCCATTTTTGCGTTACGCAATGGTTATTGTCGATTTTTATTGGAGTTTAAACTGTACATCTGAACGTGTCTATATTTAATGACCTAAAGTATTTGGACACTAGATACAAAACCTTTAACTCAAAAGTACAACAAAAAATCGAATATGGTAATAATGAATATACCATGCTAATCCATAGCACCGTTCTTTGATGAACGCATTTGCATGAAAATCAAAATTCAAAATATTCATCAGCCTAATTATTACATATAAGTTAAAATATAAATAAATTTAAATTAATTGACTTTAATTGAACAATGAAAATGTTAATATTTTATTAAAATGTATGTTAAATATTATGTACATGTTTAATTAAATTATAAAATTGAATAACATTTGAAATGAATAAAAATTATGATATTTTTGTTTAAATTTTATTTAATATTATTTTATAACCCAAAAATATTATATTAATTGTATTATATTATAAATTATTATACGAAAATAAATATGTTTATACATAATGTCCATTTAAATGACAATAAAAAAATGAAATAATTAACAATAAAAATGAAAAATATAATTGCTATATAATCTACTTTTCATTTTCAACCAAATAAAATTAATTTGTTATGATACATAAATAAAATATTTTTTTGCATTTAACACATTTTCGCAATTATCTGGATCATTAATTATAAAAGTTCTAATTTTGGTTAAATTTTATGTAATCATTTTTTATTTTCTACAGTGAAATTTCTAAATTTAGCAATTAAAAGTAAATTTGTGGTTATAAGTAATATTAATTTGATATTTTATTAATTTATTTGGTGTGGAAACGTTGGAAAGTTGTATTTTCTCTACGAAGAAAATTTTGTAGGTCCATGATAATTGATAACTATTCCAAGAACAAGTGTATGTATGTGGAAAATTTTACGAATTTTGTTGTATAAAAGACGTTCGATTCTTCCGAAGAGTTATTTTGATAAGACGCAAACGCAATACGTTTCGAGACAAATTATCTGAATTGATACATCTAGAAATTTGGGTGTTCATATAAAGTATATCTTTTAATCATTCATAGGTATTATCTTGTTTTATGGCAAAATAAATGTGTTATTATTCAAGGATTTAATATATCTAAATAAATCTGAGGGGTATTTTTACCCGCTCTTTAATAATTACAACGTCTGAAAATATACCATTAGACCAATGGAAAAAGAGAAATACCAAACAACTCATCATTATCTCACAGTCATTTAGCCATACTTCCCAACGATCTATTATCATTACCGATTTATAATTATGTTAACGCATTTATAATTTTGTTGTAGAAGTCGTTGTGGATTTTTTTGCAGAATATTTGTCAAAGTTCGGTTGTGTCAAAACTTTTAATGCTTACATAATCCACCCTATATTGGAGGGGGGGGGGGGGGGGGGGTTAATTAAAATTAAATAACTTATAGTAGATGGTAAAAAATTGCTTCTAATAATTTTGCTTGAGTCATATTGACCAGACCGATTTACAAGTTTCTATATTCTCTATAGTCTATATTATAATTCAAAATTGCCTTTCGTCAATTAAGTGAGTTCTTTTTGATCTTTGCAATCGCCTCCCGCACTTTCTATTTCTTTATGGTACTGTATCGATATTTAGATCCATGTGTAAGTTAGCCTTAGCACATCTTAGCTACCACGCAGCGATCACTATATCCCATAGCATTTTGTTTTGCAAGGTCTGAATTATTATGATGTTAAATTTCTTTGTGATGGTCCATAACTTTAATGGGTTTAGCACCTGTTGGTATAATTCAGATTTTTTAAATATCAGTCAAAACACTTTCTTGAATTTAAAATTGACTTTCCCTTTTGCTGACGTCGATATTTTCATCTCGCCTAATATCGAACGTGATCCCCAAGTTCTTAACTGTTTTTGCATCTAGAATCCCGTTTACCGTTAAATACTAAAAGCCTTCAACTGATTTTAAAATTTGTGAAATTTATATAATCCGTGTATTTTGTTTCGTTACATCCGACCCATTACCTTTACGTCTATTCGTTCACTTTGTTACATTCTTTTGAAATTTGGTTGTGGATCACTCAATATTGTCCCCAACTGCTAGAATAACGTCAGCAATTGTTGTAATAGTGGTGTGTAATTGATCAAGCGCGGTAGGTACCAGAAAAACTGGCCCTGCGACACAACATTGTGGAACTCTTGCTAAAAAAAATTTTAACTCAGAGTATTCTGCTTGGCATTTCTCTCGAAAGTGACGGTCCATGATAATTCTCGCCGAATTCAATTAGTGAGATTGGCATATACAATTTTTATCATTAGCCGATTTATTGGGCTTCAAAATCAATATTACTTCTCCTATGTTCCATTACCTGAAAAAAAAATTCTTCGTCAGTTTATCAATAACTATTACATTTCTTAATTTTACATTGGTCTTATATACTATGGTTACTCTAACATTTTGACTACTCCTCTGTGATTTTATTTTTCTCTCTCTCTGGCACTATACATCCCATCAAGGGATTTGGCCGCCTCAAATGAGGTTTCATAATCATACTTTCATTTCGGATAATGAGTGATTAATTCATTGATCCTAAACCAGCCGTGAAATTTTTCCTTGTCACCACCGGGAATCGAACCCGGGACCTCCGGTCGCTGGAACAAGCATGCTAACCACTTTGCCACCGGGGCGGCCTGTGATTTTATTATTAAGCCATACATTCATTGGTTTTAGTGTTAATGTTGTCTTTAAGCAAATTGTTATTGGGTTTGTATTGTGATTATTGTCCTTTTCTAATTCTGTATAATATTGTTCTGGTTGAGGCTTGAGACAAGGATGCATACTTTCGGCACTACTGTTCCTAGTAATATCAGATAATGTCATGAGAAAAATTAGATTGTGCTTCCTTCGCCCGACAGCAGCTAGTGGGGATTAACGGGAGGAATATTCTTATTTGAAAAATATGGAAAAGGATTGCTCAATTTTACAGGCTACTTAAGTGAGCAGCTATAAAATTATAATTTGATTTTTAATGAATTTAATTTTTAATTTCCGTAATAAATCATAATCTCTCTCTCAAGGCATATGTTGTGACCAATACCCAACTTTCTTTAACACGAATGTGTGTAAATGGCGAATACACAGCACATGATTTGACTGTTTTTAGACTGTTTTGTCAAAAAACAAACAGAAACCTCTAATTTTTATAAAAAATTATTCGTTCAGCATAAATTTAAAAAAAAAACTAATGTGGTTTGTTGCAAATTACCGGTATGAAGTTTGTACTAAATGTGTCCTAAACCAACAAAAACAATATAAATTGTTTGTTTGTATTTGTGAAATG
This sequence comes from Nephrotoma appendiculata, assembly GCA_947310385.1. Lineage (NCBI taxonomy): Eukaryota > Metazoa > Arthropoda > Insecta > Diptera > Tipulidae > Nephrotoma > Nephrotoma appendiculata. Next base: position 91,118,001 of record OX371225.1, read on the forward strand.
TAAACATTTTGGCGATCACACCATATATTTAAAATGTTAATAAAAATGTAAAAAGTTTTACCGTTAGTTATACAATGTTTAAAAGGAACATTATGGAATATTTAGTTAAAGTTGGAATCTTTATCACTAAAGAAAACTATAAATGACAATTTGCTTTACCTGTGTTAAATAATAAATACCATTCAGTTATTAAAATAAATGTATCAATAAAAAAATGATTAAAGAAATTCATAAATTTATGAATCTTGTTGATTAGTCAGGAATACCTTGTTCACCTTTTAGTGAACCCGATGAGAATACTCTGTAACCCTATTAAGTATTACCCTTAAGTGGCACCCGTATACGATTTAAGACGTAAATTCACTCAAACGTCTGGATCACTAAGCGCGCTCCATGATAAATTTATGAAATTTCTTGATTGAGTCAGTAGTACTGTTATCTTGCCCTCTAACAAGTGAAACCAAATTACAAATTTAATTTTGAATATTTTTGTTCCTAGATGTTTTTTTCAAAAATGCCTTTTGAACAAAGTTCTACTGCCCTTCTAAACTCTCAAATTAATTTTTGCTTGTTACCGTTACATCACCGCTGAATTCAGATTTCTAGTTTAATAATCATATTCAAATAAATCATAAATTTTTTTATAAACATAATTTCTTAAGAATTCTTTTCTTTTTTAAAAAATAGATAAGTAATTACTACTTCAAATAACATATTAATAAAACCAACTAACATATGTTTATAGTGGTTGTGACTAAACATTTATTTTATATTCAATTGAATGAGGTTGGTTGAATTTAATTATGGGTAGCTTCAGAAAGTGCCAGAGAGAGAGAGCTTCAGAAAATGAACAACAAGAATAAAATTGGTTATAATTAATCATTCCAAAAATGCTGAGTCGTTCTGTGTGGCATATTTTACAAATGGGAGAGGAGTGGCTTATTTATAAATCTCGATTGTGCTAAAATCATATTATAATACACACATCTGTACAAAACATGGATGTATTTTAAGAATACTTTAAACAACAATAAGTTAATAGTACACACCGTACGTACCTCACCGCATTTTTAACACATAACCTTCCACTATGAATATTCTCGTATCCGAATGTGTCACCAATGAGGGTAATTTATCCACATTGTCGGTATTTTTAGATAATAAAACATTTGAATTAATTAAAATTGAATAAGAAGATCAATAACTAATTACACTGTGCTAGTTGAAAAATGTGACAAGCTGGGCACTCGGGGGGTAAACCTAATTCGAGTATGCTGAATTCAACGGTGCTAGTCCCATTTTAAAGTTAGTCCCCATTTTTGAGATATCGCATTCGACATGTTTTGGCTCTGAGGCAAAATATACCCTCATTTTCACGTTGATAGCTCTTGAACCATTAAGATTTTCGTTATGCTTTCTTCAGCAAAGTTGTTGCGCAGGTTAAGACCAACAACTTTGCCGAACATATCAAGACTGAAAAACCACATCTAATTTTTTTTTGCTTTTCATTTCGCCGAAAAACACTGTTTTTATCATTTTTTATCATTTTGTTGAATTTAAATCGAGTAGAATCGATCGAATAAACATTGCATCGACAAATATAGATACAATAGAATCTATTTAAAAGAAAGTTAAATCGATTCAATTGATTTTATGGTGATTTTTCCAAAAAAAAAAAAAAATCCTAAAAAATTAACATTTTTTTTCTCTTTGACAAAACAATGGCGTGCCGTTGCGATAGTGGATAAAAAATCTTGGATTTTTCCATCCCATCGTTTTAACCAATTACATCACGTAAATTATCACTTTGGACGGCAGTCCAAACGAGTGACGAAAGCAAGTACTTTGCTGGAAGTCGAACTCGTATATATAGCTAGTTTCGAACTTTTTCCCTTTGAAGCCGCCAGGATAATGTTATACACCATTGGAAAGGTCTTGAAAAGTAGACCCAAATAATGTATAAAAGCTGGAATTTTTACCAATAGTGGAGATATGACCTTCCGAAAATTGCCCCAAAAAATTAGTTTTTCAGGTATAACTGCCCCAAAAATTGGTTATGCTTATTGGGTTGCTGAATAATAGAGATGTTGAATTTATGTTTGCTAGATAAGTTTTTAATGCATATGAATGATTTCAAATTTTAATGCTTTTATATTAAATTAAATTTGTACTTTTTTAATTTTTGTTAATTTTTTACTTAATAATTATAATGATATGATTGAATTATTTTATATCCCCACATTACAATTAATTTGTTTTGATGACTGTAATAGGTTAATCGCTACTGTCTTTGACATAGGTTAACCTAATTTCTTAGCCTGTCTGTTTTGTTACTTTTTTATTGTTAACTGTTGATGTATGATTTTTGGTTGAGAATTAAAAAAAAAAAAAAAATTGCCCTAATTATTTTTTAACTAGCAAAATATGATTGTAGACGTCAATACCAATTCAACGACAACTCAAACATCCAAAACGGATGATTTTGACCAAAGTCTGAAAGGCCATTTTTGGCCATTTTAGCCACGCCCACAGCGCTGAACTTATTTGACATACCCCAGACATATGCTTATCGTTAGAAAGGTATTAACAGCTATGAAATAGCAAAATTTCAAAAAATTAAGGTTGAGGGTCATTTTGGCCAAAAAACTTAAAAATGCCAAATCGGCATAATTTTTTGCAAAATTTCATTTTTTGGCTCAAATGCACCCTAATATCGGTCCGTTGTGGTTCATAATGATAGTGAATCGACGTATTACATTGAAACAAATATAAATATCTCATATTATTATTATTGCTAAGAGAATTTTTACCACTGACCCTTTTTTCATAACAAAATAAAAATTAAAAAACTGACAAATTGATGTGATCGAAAAAATCACCAAAAACATTGAACATTTGACAGTCTTATTGCCTAAAATCGATATTTTTGTAATTTTTATGATGATTTCTACAGTAGATGTTATCTTCCCTCCCATCGCATGAAGATGGAATATCAGCGAGAGGGTAGCTACCATTAATTTTTGTTTCCAACTAACACACTAAAATATGTATATTTTGTTGTATTGTTTAAGGAATCAAAAATGAATTGCTATTGAGTGTGTGTGAACTGTTTTGACTGACAACTATAAAACGAATCACAATTCAATTCATTTTCAATTTGCCGTGCCAAAATCATTGATATCAAATAAAAAACCTCTTAACGAGGTAAATGTTCGAGTGACGAATTTGTCAACGATTTTTCGGAATGTTAGTGCATCCGAGATTTTCATCCATCGTATGTTTCTGTGATTGAATGGCGCAGTGACATTTGATGGTTGATATATTGATGCAGATGTTTTTTAATTTACGTATATAATTTACGTGATGTAATTGGTTAAAACGATGGGTTGGAAAAATCCAGGATTTTTATCTACTATCGCAACGGCACGCCATTGTTTTGTCAAAGAGAAAAAAACTGTTAATTTTTTAGGATTTTTTTTTTTAGGAAAGATCACCATAAAATCAATTGAATCGATTTAACTTTCTTTTAAATAGTTTCTATTGTATCTATATTTGTCGATGCAATGTTTATTCGATAGATTCTACTCGATTTAAATTCAACAAAATGATAAAAACAGTGTTTTTCGGCGAAATGAAAAGCAAAAAAAAATTAGATGTGGTTTTTCAGTCTTGATATGTTTGGCAAAGTTGTTGGTCTTAACCTGCGCAACTACATACTTTGCTGAAGAAAGCATAACGAAAATCTTAATGGTTCAAGAGCTATCAACGTGAAAATGAGGGTATATTTTAACTCAGGGCCAAAACATGTCGAATGCGATATCTCAAAAATGGGGACTAACTTTAAAATGGGACTAGCACCGTTGAATTCAGCATACTCGAATTAGGTTTACCCCCCGGGTGCCCAGCTTGTCACGAAAAAAAAAGTTTGCAATTCAAGCACAGTGTTATTATTTAGTAACCACTAATTACACAAATTATGTAATATTTTGAGCGTTGACTGTTTCTTAAACATATCCTAAAAACAAAACAACCACCGCAGGTCATAAAATGAATGGCCAAATTTCAATATTTTCAGAAACCACTACAGGTTAACCATAGACGAGATTAATATTTTTAGATAATGCTTGATCCACTTAATATGCAGATATAGTTTGAAGAAATTCATTGGCCTTAACAGGGTTTAATAAGACAAAAACCACTCCAGCTCATGGCCAGCTTGATCCTATGGTTAAAAAACAATAAATTAGGGCAATGCTCAACGATGAATACCTGTCGATATTCATTTTGAATGTACTTTGTAATTTTGTATAACGATGCGGTGTACAGGGTCGGTGAGTTGGAATATCAATGGGCGCATTCAGCTCCGCCAACTGTTGGCAAGATGTTGAGTAAAATCAACATGTTGAGTACTGAATGCAACCGATACATCGAGAAAATTATGGCAACGTCATATTTTCCATCGGTATAATCATGCTGATACATTTGATGATCAGTTTATAAGTGAATATACAAATAATTTTTAATTTTAATAATCAAGAAATACAAAATAATAAACTTCTAAATATTATTATAATAAATAATAAGGGGTTATTTAAAATTTAAATATAAATATTAAAAATGGAAAGTAAGTATGCATTTATATTTTAAAACATAACCTCAAGCAACAATTTTTGAGTACAGGTACATTTAAATGGGCGAAGGAGACTACCTTACTCATTATCAACGAGTATAACAATAGAAAAAATGCATTTTGAGATCCAAAAAAAAAGATAGAAAGACTTATGGAATGAAATACAAATTGTGTTTTTGGGATTGGGGTACGACATCACCGTCGATTTGTTAGACAGAAAATTTAGGAATTTGAAAAAAACGTACAGTTTTTTGAGTGAGTTTTTTGATACATTCGATGAGATATTTAGTGATGATCGAGCCATCAACAACAACAATACTATGTTATCTATAGAATTCGACAGTGAGAATTGCCTCAACGAAGTAGCAAATCTCGTTGAAACGAATGGCTTTAGTCGAAAACGTGCCTTAAGTGATTATCTACAGCAACAGCTGAATATTGAACGAACAAAACTTGTCAAAATGGATAGACTGATCGATAATATCGAAAAAATACTAAAGTCCATGAAGAACGGAATGTTTTGCTTAAACAAATTATTGATAATAATTCCTCGAACCATTTATATTAATTTGCTTTAATAGTACTAAAATAGATTTTAGATAAATAAAAACCTGAAGTGATATTAAATACCTATATTTTTACAAGAAATGCAATTTGATACCTGAACTTAAATTAAGTTAGGAAGCATATATATTAGGAGTTTTGAATTATAAAATAAATTTATTTTTTGTTTCAGTTTTTAATTAAATTTTTCTTTTCAGAATGCTAACAGTATGCTAACCAAACTTAAATAATTTCTCTAATCATTTTCAGGCCATTTCATTAAAAAAATCCAATTCCATCTCTTCTATAAATTCATCGACGATGTTTATTTATTATTTGTGTTTTTATTACATAATAGTAGATAAAGTAAATAATTCCGTTTTAAGTTAGATGTCGCAATATCTTCATGATGAATATCTGGGTCATTTAAATCAACTTCATATTCGATAAATTCGTCCCTAGGGTAAGTGTCGTGTTCCAAAATAAAATTATGTAGGACGCAAGCTGCTGTTATGCTTTCGTTAATCCGCTGGTGACTAGACATATCGATGTACTTCAGTTTACGAAACGTTCCTTTCAATAGGGCAAAAGTGCGTTCAATGCACGATCTCAGTCTACTTATCTTAGTGTTAAAAGACTCTTGGGCTGAAGTGAACTGACCATTTTGTTTAAATGGTGTAACCAAAAACATGCTGTTTGGATAGGCGGTATCACCAAGTATATAACGTGATTCATCTAACAACGGATCGTTACTATCAGTCAGTTTTTGAAATATTGGACTTTTCTTGAAGATCCGAGCATCGTGAATTCGTCCTGGGCTCCCCACGTATATGTCGATAAATTTTCGGTTATTATCACAAATAGCTAAAATTATAAAACACGTTCCAAATTTTTACTTAATTTACAGCAGTATAGTTTCAAGCTGTTCCTTGTAGTACTATCGAATGGAACGATTTTCTGTTGTAAAAATCAACAGCATTCCCCGTGGGCTGCTTAATTTGAATGTGACATCCATCAATATCTCCTATTGCGCCGGGTATTCCTGACTGGGCTTTAAACTCCTATGATGATAAAATTAATCAGTAATTATTTTCAATTGAATTAATAAATACACTCACGTTAGAAATTTCCAATTGCTTTATGACGTTTGGGAACTGGATATATACAGATTTCAAATTTGATATGGCCTTTATAATTTGCACAAAAACGAAATGTGCGGTACTTGGTGCGATACCGAATCGGTCACTCGTTGACATGAAGCACTCTTCTTTTGACATAAACCATATCGAAAACAGTATTTTTTTTTCCAGTGAAATTTTGCCATTATCCCCTAGTATTCGCCGTAATACAGTATGCAGTATCTAAAATAAAGCAGAAATTATTAATTAAAATGATTTTATAATAATTAAATTTCATAATTATATACCTGAAATGTTGCACGGGACATTCGAAAATGTCTATGAAAATCATCAAAATCATATTGAGGTATGGTAACCTCAAAACAGTTTTCTATTCCTATTGGCGTCTCGCCTCATACTTAAGGTATCACTTCCACTAAACTGAAAAAAATTTATTATTGAGTCCATTTTTCTTTTAATAACACAACTACACCAATTCGTTATATTAAAAGAAACACAATTCTCCATTTGACATTTGATCAATCAGATGCAATCAGGTCAGTTTACGTTGCCAACATATATCATCAAATATGATACCGATAGGTAGCGGTATCTATAAATGGCGGACCTGAATGCGCCCAATGCATGTTTCTTTCACGTTACATTTCTTCACGAAACATTAGGAAATTCGATATTAGTCATATTTCTGGTTTTTAGTGTTTTTATATCACTGAATTAAACTTTGATAGTTAAAAAACCCTTTTGTCAAACTAAATATTTTAGTATTTTAACAAATTACTACCCGTATCTATAATTGATAAAATTATGCTTTTCTTATTTAAACATGACTTAATAAACCTTATTTACTTAATTATCAATTCGCATAACAATAAACCAAATTATGGCTACAAAGTGCTATTTATTTTATATAATTATATTGGTGTGTGTTTAAAATTAGGTCATATATACATAAATTTTATTTTTGTAATTTTCTAGATCTCCTGTAACACTTTTAGATTGGTATACAAATCTGTACCTATAGTAGGGAGCAAAAATGAATACATAATGTAACCATTGTTTTTAATTTCTAGTTATTATTTTATTATTTAGACAATAAAAATAACTTGAGGTTACAAGTTTGTAATATTACCCATAAGATTTATTTAAGAAAATAACAATTTTTAATTAATTAAAAAGATATATAAAAATTCATTGTTTAGGTCATATGTATCCATTTATGCACGTTTTTAAATTTCACATCTATAATATTTGGTCCAAAGTCCCTTATTGTCAATAACTGATTTTATATATCGGAGCCTACTCTCGACAAGCCATGTGGAATGAAGTCATGTGGAATCTTATTCTATTACGTTTCAACTCGCCGACATAATTCGTCTATGTTTTAGGTGCCTCACCATATTCGTTTAATTGACGCTTGAAGAAGGCCCATAAATACTCTATGGGATTCATATCCGGACTTTAAGCAGACCATTTCATAGTTTGAAATTTCTGATCTTTTAGCTATTTTTGCACTGTTTTGGCTGCGTGTTTAGGGTCTCCATCTTGCTGAAAAACGATTTCTTCCTCCGGATAAGCAAATGCATTTTCAAACTCCATTAGATTTTCTTTAAGAATGTTTAAATATTCTTCCTTTCGCATAATGCCCTTGATCCTCACTAATGGGCCAACGTTCCACCAGCTGAACCATCCCCAGGCCATAGCCGATACGCCACCGTGCTTCATCGTTTCCGTAACATGATGTTTTTTTATTTTATGATGTGGCCGTTTCCAGTAGTAGCACTTCCCATCCTGACTGATATCGATTTATTTTCATTTCGTCGTACCAAACCACCTGTTTGCAATCGTCAATAGACCAATTTTTATGAAATTTTGCGAATTCGAGGCGCGCTTTGTTATTTTTGCAGGACAAGGCTGGTTTTTTCTTCTTTACGTATGAACGCAAACCTATTTTTTGCAACGCCCGCCTAGCTGTCGACTCACTAAGATTTTTACTCAACTCCTTAGCAGCTTTGTGGGGTGTATTTATAAGTTAATTGTTGTGGTTTCTCTTTTTTTCTTTTAAAAGTCGCTCAATTGCACGAGAATCCCCATTAGTTAAATGTTTTGGACGTCCTGTACAACCCATGTTTGATTTACCCAAATTGTTCCTGTTTCTTACATGTAATAGCATGTAAATGCGTAGCAATTTTCCTCAGAGAATATCCTTTTTTGCAAAGAGAAATGATATTTTGTTCAAACTCAGCTGATATTTTTTTCAATTTTTTAATTTGTTTAATTAAAATACAACAACATTTCAAATTTTGAATGAAACTTGAAAAAGAACAGGTTAACGTTGAAACGCAATTTCAAATTATCAATAGTTGAAAAATAAAAATAAAAAATAACTGTATTTAAAGGGTACGCTAAAACGTGCATAAATGGATAAATATGACCTAAACAATGAATATTTATATATCTTTTTAATTATTTAAATTATTGTTATTTTCTTAAATAAATCTTATGGGTAATATTACAAACTTGTAACCTCAAGTTATTTTTATTGTCTAAATAAGAAAATAATAACTATAGAAATTATAAACTTGAAATGCTTACATTATGTAACCATTTTTGCTCGCCTCTGTATATGTGTGGTCCGCATTTGTCTAGTGTTGTGCGAAGTTCGATGTAATACGTGTTTTGTTTACTTTTTTTAGTACGAAGGGTGAAGTATCCACCTGTCTCACCGATGTAATATTTACAGCAACCATTACATGTCAGTTTGTCGGTATCCAATGAACACTTGTTGTTTTGGGTGTTAAATTTTGTGTGTAATTTATGTAATGTTTTTTATGTTGTGGTGTATTCGTGGTCATGTAAATTTTGTTTATTATGTATTTTGTTTTATGTATCATGTCTGACGATGAATACAACAACACAACTAATCAGTACATAAGTGGAAATAATATCATCGAATTACAAGACAACCCAACAAACACATTTTTAAGAAACATCAACCAAGCCATCAAAGCGTCAACGAATATTTTAAGAAAAAGGCAAACTTACTAACTAACATATTGCATGCATTGCGGTAAATGTATTATAGCAAACTGATCAAGCCACAAGCACCAATAACCTACATTAGTGATCTTATTGGTAACGTACCAATAAGATCACTAATATAATTCAAAATTTCACCCACATTTAAAATAGCCAATTAATTGAATTCATGGTTTACTAACAATATTAACTAAACACCGATTTTTCGATAAACAATAACTTAGAGTTGGCTGACATAATACGATCCATTGAAATACCAGGCGGGTCCCAAAATAGCACCGTTCAACATTGTTCTTACACACAGATGTGGCCAAATTATTATCACCTCATACGAAATTCATGGTAATGTGATTTTCAAAGGCGAAATACGACCTGCAACCTATTGTATAGTTGGCACGTCATTATGGTAGATATCGACCAATCCAAGGAATTCGTGCAATAAAAATTTAACATGAAAATACACCTTTCATGAGTCATTAATACCTGTGAACCCTTTTCAACAAAATATGAATTCCGAGTATTTATTGTCCAGTTAATTAGTTTGACCTCCGAATTGTTTTGATTTTATGTTAACTAGGTAGTATTAAAGAATTAGTATTTTACTGAAGAATTTCAGTCTCGTTTGTGACTTTGAAAAGTGAAAGTGAAAGTGGTTTTTGCAGTATTAGTGAAATTCATTATGAGTAAAGTAAAAGACATCAGTGTTGTAACCAGAGCCAAAATTTCGACGTATTTTGAAGTAGGCTAGTATACGCATGCGCAAATAGCCCAAAAAACAGGAGTGAGCCGATCATTTGTCAGCAAATTTTCGCAAAAATTAACATCTCAGTCTTCAACAAGTCCCAGAAGAAGAGGAAAATGTGGTGGCAATCCTAAAACAACAGTCAGGCAGGACAGATTTTTAATGCGGAAAGCTAAAGAAGATCGAACGTAACCCAGTAAGTCTCTTAGGGGTACCATGCGTAACGTTGGTGCGGAAATATTGGAGAGAACAGTGAGACGATGCTTTTTCAATATGGGCTATGTGCAAGACGACCTAGCAGGAAGCAAAGGTTAAATGCTAGGATTATACAACAAAAAAAACATGGACAAATGGACATTTCACATGGTTTCGATAGGGCTGGGAAAAGGTACAAACACTAAAATTCCTTCTTTTAATAATAATTTAAAGTTACACTTTTCAGTAAATGTTTCTTTCAACTTTATCTTTTTCTATTTCTTGATTAGGTTGTATTCAGTGACGAGACTATGATGACTTTGACACTAGCAATATCCTGGAACATTCGTAGACAAAAAGGAGAAGAATATGTACCTTCCTCTGCCCAACAGCAGATCAAATAACCAGTTAGAGTCATGGTCTGGCCAAAAGACTCTTCTCACTTTATGTAATAAACGGGATATTGAACGCGAATCAATATTTAACTGTTTTGCAATCACAACTGGCATCGACTATGAATGAAAAATTCAATGGGGACGGAGTTTTTATACAAGACAAGGCTCCATGCCATACGGCAAAAGTCACCGAATATTTAAGGACTAACTGCATCCAAATCCTTGATTGGCTAGTGATAAGGCCAGATATGAGTCCCATCGAAAATATCTGGGATATTCTTAAAGAAAAAGTAGCAGAAAAGTGCCCGCGCAACCAATCAGAATTAATCGAAGCGATGAAAGAAGTCTAAGAAAATGACGACGTCTAGTCACCAAAGTCAAAAATGCAATAAGTGAAATGCCCTGTAGGATAAAATTATTAAAAAATGCTATAGGAATTGTTACGACTGTGTTGTCTTAACAAGACATTTTTGTAAATTTGTGTGTTTCTATTCTCCACGGTTGTCCGGGTTTTTGCTGTCTAAACGTGGTTCGTGGTGGATTCCTGTGTGTTTTTTTTCTGTTTTGTTGGCAACGGAACGAGAATGGGAGAGAAAGAGAGAACAATGTGTATCGAGCGTGTGTGAAGTAAAATGTTTTAGAAAAATGTTTTTCTTATATGCTTCTCTTTTATATCAATGCAAATTGATATAAAAGAAAAACAGAGAAGAGAGATTATTTTTCTAAAACGTTTTTCGCGTCGCTGTGTGGCGGGAGAATTTTTTCTGGTGATGATTCGAGTTTTGGTCTTCAACCTTTTTGGTATTAGGATAATATTTAAAATTATTTTGGTAAATTAAGTTTTTTGATTTTCATAAAAAAAAAATATTCAAGTTTTGTTTTTGAGACAAAAAGGTCGAATGTTGAACTATATACGGTACAGTCGAGTTTTTTTGAGTACAGTTCGATTTTCTTTTGTATAAAGGGTTTTAATTTTGTTTGGGTGTTTTTGCATTGAGAGATAGATGTAAAAAAAAAACAATTAAAATGTGATGATATATCTTTCAATAAATGAAATGGTACTAAGGTTAATTAAGCCAAAGAAATGAACAATAAAAAAAATATTATAAAATCTAACAAAATTGGTTGTCAATAAATAGTTTTCAGTGAAAATTAGAATTTGTGAACAGAAAGTAAAGGAAAGTATAAAGGTTGATGGTGATAATAAAAAACATGTATACATCCTATTCGACGGTATAATCCGTGTAATAAAGTTGGATTCGTATAGTAGTTCCCCGAAAATCTGTAGTGAAAATAAAATAGTTTCGCAGCCACATATTTTCGTCAGTGAGTTTTCCGGAAATTGAAGGCAATTTGATTTTTGTCGGTGAAACACCGCAGGTACGGGTGGCCAACCGGCGATTCGTTTGGCAACGGGGAAAGGCCCCAGCACGCCCGACCGCCCAAGGTCGCACCAAAACACGTTTTGTTATTATTTAAGACAAGGGTGCCGTAATCAATTCTTTTAACGGGTGGCCCATCGGGGCACTTCTTAGTGTAGCACCTGTGTCGGGCGGACACAGCGGTGGCTGGCGTTGAGTAGCGGCATCAGTGGAGCGGGGAACGGCATAACCAAGCCGCAACGAACAGGTGGCCAGCCGGCCAGTTATATTTTGGATATCGGAGTAACGGCACATAAAGCCGCAACGGTCCGGGTAACGGGAGTTGCCTGTGGCATGACGGCCGCGCAAAGCCGCAACATTATAATTTTTATTTGTAATTAAGGTACCATTTTTCTTATTTATTTTAATTTAAATTTTTTTTTTAACTTATATTTATATATATGTATATATTTAATTTTTTATAAATTTCAAATCCAAATTTTTGTAATCGAGCGCGGGTGCGCTCCAGGGCTTGGCCCCGTTTGAATTCGGATGGATGCGCGCACCAAGGCACCTCTTCCGTTATTATTATTTTTTTTATTATTATTTACTTGATTATCTGGTGTACGTTCCTCAAGTTCCGGCCGACGAGTTTCGGCGGAACTCCGGGTTTTCATTATTATTTGCGTCCCCCCCAACATTCTGTTAATCACAGTGTAAGCCAGGAGCCCTGCATGCCTCAAACCCCACGACCTTAGCACTTCTCCCTGAGAACGTAGCCGGCAAAAATCACCGTGGAGGCCTCTGCATGCGCTAAGTGAAAATCTGCAGGTTGGCAGTAGCCAGCCTGTAACAGAATGTTCAACAAGTATTAATAAATATAGTTATCATAAAAAATTTTAACTTTTATTTGAAAAATTAATTTTTTAAAGCAATAATCTTCCAAATATGTAAATGTGATAATAATTTGGCCACATCTATACGTATTCTAATATTCCAACAGAAACATTGGAGATTACCGATAAATTATTGAAGTAAAATAAAATCGTGGATGACAAAATAGCGGATATAATTAAGTAACGTATACCCTCGACGCAGACACAAACTAGCTAATTGCAAATTCGAGATTACGTAGTTATTTTTTTCAGTGTGATAGCACACGGTTTTGGCAAACAGAATTACTGCGTTTTAAAACTTGTTAATCGCAACCTAGCTGTAAAAACTCAATAACTATAGATGTAATGCAAAAAAGAGACAACGAATGTGTAATTGTAACCGGAATTTTATTTCAAATATTTTTATAAGTTTTACAATTTTTTGTAAACTTGCTGTGCACCTTCTAAATAGTATGACATATTTCAAATAAATAAAACCAGGCAAATGTTATGTCGAATGAAGTTTTGTGAAATCTATAAATTGGGTTTGCTGTGTGTCACTAATATTTGAAGATCGTGATCACAAAAATTTAAATCGTGATCAGCGATTATCGCGAAAATTTTTGTTTCTGTCGAAGGTATTAATATAGTAACTATAGTAACAAAACTATTTCCAACATAACACTAAATTTTACACTCAAACAGAAGATCTCCCTATGGACAGCCTTCCATCTATAATCAGTAATTTTGAAAACGTTCTAAATCACAACAATATTCACAGGAAGTAATCTATTGACGTTAATATGTGGAAGACGTGTCGAGAATTGTTTTTTATAATAAAATCATAATTCCTGTTTAAGGGGACATAGCACCTTCAAAATTGAAAAAAAAAGTTTTTCAAAGATTTTTTTTTAATGGAATAAAAAGAGATATCTTTAATGAAACTTTCCATTGACATTTTATTTAACTGAAAGTAAAAAAACAATTTTTTTAGATTATTTTTAGCCCAAGGTCGCCTGCTACAAGGGTTTTCCAAAAACACTTAAAATTCGCGGCGTGCATCATAACTACTCTCAGAAACGTCTGAAAAAAACGGGGTTTTATTCAACATTAATTCGCCCTTGGAATGAACTAAAAGGAAAAAAATTGGTTGAAAAATAAAAAAATGGCGGCATTTTGTCGAAAATTTTTCGAATTTTTCTTTTTTTGTCCCCCCAATTAGTTGTAACTCAAAAAATTGAAAGCTGATTTTTCCTTCCGTAGTTCATTCTGAGCAGAAATATATGTAGATCAACGTGTTAAAATTTTAGAACGATTGGATTAGTAGTTTTTTCTCAATCTTGCACGCCAACTTGAAAAACGTCATTTCGAGATAACCGCGTTTAAAGTTCGTCATTTCGAGATAACCGCGTATAAAAACGACTTTGGCGCGCTTTGCAATAAATAAAATAAATATTTTTTTGAGATTTTCATGTTTATATCATTAAAATCATGTTTTTAAACGTTCATTCTAACATATTCTATCATAAAAAAATTTCGATTTTTTGAAAATTTGAAGGTTGTATGTCACCTTAAATTTCAGAAAACCAACAAGACATCCCCTTGTTAATAATTTAATCTTCATTGCAAAAATTGAAAAGCTCACATGGAAGCCGTCACTTCCAGACCACAGATTTCCATCAAATTTCGCAAGGATCTTTCAATTAATGGAAAAAGTTTAAGAATGCAGTTTTTCCGAGTAGTCAATCCGCCTAAATAAAGTTTTTTTTTATCAAAAATGATTGTGAACAAGTTTTGTTTGAAATTTAATTTAAACGTTTTTATTTATAATCGTTTTCTCGTAAATGCTATATACTTTTCAAAATGTTGACAAAACACTAAAAAGCCCTTTTTAAGCTGACATTTGCGGTGAACGATCTCGGCCAAAAATCTGTAAAATACTTATTACTCAAAAACAGTTTTTTGTGTCAAAAAACATCATTTCCACTTAAATTTTGGAATACTGATCTGGAGCGGTATTGTTGAAAAATTAATTTAGAATTTTCGTTCTTCTCATTTCTTATTGAAGCTGTCACTCCCTGTTGATAAACGAAAAGCTCCTATGGAAGGTGTCACTTCTTTTTGCATATACATATTTTGAAAAGTATTTCCATTTAGTGATTTACTAACACAATTGTGCGGGTAGGGCAAAAGTACCATGTCAAAAATTTAGTTTTGTATGTTTTTTGAACCAACTTACATATTTGTGAATTCCTTTTTAACTTATTTTTGTTCGAAAAAAACACTATATCGTTACACACAATTGTGTTGGTTTTACTACAAATAAAGCGAAATTTTTTATCAACAACGCCATTACATACTATGGTTTTTTACTCACACATTTGTGTGAATTGGACTAAAACTGAGCCAATTTTTTGTTTTCTTGGTTGAAAAAGAGATATAGCATTTACGACAAAACGATTAAAACAAAAAAACTGTAGATCAAGTTTCAAACCAAATTTGTTCAGAATTTTTTTTTTAATATTACCGAAAATGACCCGGATTGATTATTCAAGATCAAACTTCATATAAAACGTTGACCTTGTTGATTTTCTGAAATTTAAGCAGGAGCAATATTGAAATTTTTATCAATTTCTCGATTTAGAAATTAAGTTTGGTATATCTTTGAGATCTATGTACATTTATTGTAAACTAAAATCGGGTGTTGGCCACAACATATTCACCCCGTCCATTTTGTACATCAAGTTAATAATAATGATTTGTAATTCGATATTCGCATGCAATAATCAAGATTAATTAAGTTTTATTAAAAAAAATCGAATTTTATTGAATTCCAGGCTGAACATTAGATTATGTCGTTTTGACATATAGGGTGTGGAAATGAAATTCAGACAAAGAGCTTGTTGGATTTTAATGTGAAACAAAATACACATAAATAAATTTTTATTTGAATTTTTATTCATATAATTCATTAATATAACAGGTACACAATTCATTAATTAAATAAAATAATCCTTAAAATTTTAAAAATTCTTAAATTAATTAATTATTCCAGTTTTAAATTTATGCTGATTAAATATTCGGACAATGTCAGTTACAAATTTAACATATGTCCGTACTTCACATTTAATATTTCGTTTTGCTTCAGTGCAGTTTGTAGTCTTCGCGGCATCGAGTTTACTATTACTATGTGTTGAGTAAAACTTGGTTAAATTTGAGCTTCCTTCAGCTGGTTTTTGTTTCGAATGCTTTATTTTCGTACTATTCTGTCGAGCCGGCGATTGGGGTGGTGTCTCTAAAACTTTGGGGTGGGTATATAATAAATAGGACTTTACTTATGTGGCTTTATTGTTTGGGAACGTTGTCCTGGTAAAAACTAAATCGATCAGATATTCCCAATTTTTCAATACTCTGCTTCAGATTATTACGTAAAATCCCTAAGTAAACATTTTTATCCATGATTCTATCAATAAATACCAGATTTCCCATCCCACTTGAAACATACAACACCAAACGCTACAGCCTCCAAATTTTACTGTTGATTTAATATTTTTTTATGTTTAATTCTTCATTGGACTACCTCCACACGTTTCTCTTTCCATCACAAAATCGTATTTATTTTCATCAGTAAATAATACTGAATTCAAAATGTTTCAGTCTTATTCAAATACAAGTTGCAGAAATCCATTCGTTTTTTCCTGTTAACATCGTTAATATAAGGTTTCTTTCTTGGTGTTCGACCATGGTATCCATTATTCCTAATTATATTTCTAACAGTATCTGCTGATACAAATTTCCTATATTATTTCAGCTTCGTTTTCTATTCATTCACCTTAGTGGTCATGTTAGGTGCAATAATTTTCGGATTTCCTCATACTTGACTAAACTTACTATCCGTCTTTCTTCATTACGATTTTTTTTAAATTTTTTAACAATGTCATACACCATGCTTTTACTTAAATTTAAAATATTTCCAATTTCCCGGATCGTTTCCTTTTTTTCGTCATATTTCAGACTAAGTGTCTTTGTTGAAGCTTGTCATTTTGTTTTTCTTCTCATTTAAGTTTCCGGCGATAATTACCGCATAACTATCAGTTTCTAACTAAAAATTATTACACAGCTAGCTCCTTTATTGAAATTTTTTATTTAACGGGAACCAAAAATTTTTACGGTTTAGTTGAAAATTAGTCCTTTGTCCGAACCTAAAAATAGGAAGAGTCTTACCAATACAAACATTTTTATTTTATAAGAAATCAATTTGGTTAAATGTTGATTAGAGTTGGGTTATTTATATTAGAATTTGTGTTTTAGATAAAAAAACAAAATTAACATATATTTATTTAAGTGTTATTTTACATTTTAAAGGCATCTACTACATTTTCTTTGTCCGAATTTCAAATCCACTTACAAGTAGTCTTGTTGGAAGCACAAGTTCTGTAGGTCTAGTTAATTTAATTAGGTAAAAAACCAACATTTTCCGATAGCGGTCCCCGATAACTGTGACAGCACTCAAAAAAATGTGGCTCAATGATGTCGCCAGTCCAAACGACACATCATACAGTTACTCTACGAGGGCGTAGTGGTTTTTAGTGTATCAATTGAAGGTTTTCAGTGCTCCAACAGCTGCTATTTTGTTTATTAACAAAGCCAGCCAAGTCGAACTGTCCTTCGTTGCTCGCAAAATGGAACTGATCGAACATCTTACACATATCGATTATCGTTTTTGTCATATAATTGGATCTTTTTTAAGTTACAAATACTAAAAATATTGGAGTGACACTATAACACTATAATACTTAAATGCAATACGATATTAATCTTAATTGACTTAACTGCACACGACATTACATTCACAATTTTGTTTAACTTATGCTACTTATGCTATCTGTAATGTATACATTGATTTGAACGCAGTTAAATGCAATTGTCTCTTAAACGCCTATTAGTGGTATTACTTTACAAACGGTTAAGAGAATTTTTTTCCTTTATACAATTTTATATTTATTATCTTTCATGTCATAATTAAAACCAAACTCACAAACAATATATGAATATTCAAAACCAACGTTTTACTGTATTTTAGGTTTTCTTATTTTTTATTTATTTATTTATATTTTTTGGTTTGCCACTTTTTATATTATTTTGTGTATACAATATTGAATGACAGGAATCAAAATGAAAACGTAATATTAAAAAAACCGACAATTTTTTTTTTAAAAAATCATATTTAGAATATAATTGCTAGACAAAAAATGCAGCGAAATAAAACGACGTGCATGGCAAAGTGTTGGTATTAACACATCGAATTTTTTATATTGTATAAATTTTATATTTTATTTTATTCTCTTGAGTGGAGTACGAAAAAAAACAAAACTTATAATAAATCGCAAAAAAATTCTCTCTTTCAATTTTTTTTTCTCTTTTGCAAAATATAATAATTAGTGTGCAATTTGATTTTTTTTTGTCATATAAGAAATTTATTCGTATTGGAATTGCAAAATAAAAATACAGAATAAATTAAATTATCAGTGAATTGTAAAAGAGATGTATTCATGTATTGCGCTTATAATATAATTTCGCTGCGGTATATTCATTTTGCGGTGTAGAAAATTATGGCGCGATTTATGTGCGATAAAGATGAGTAGTCAGGCGTTATATCATTATGTTTGGGGTAGGTCAACTATGATTTTGTTTACTTCAATACAAGCAAGTTTGTTAAGAATTAGAATTTAGGTATCGCAATATTCGAACTAAGTTAATTCATTGTACCTAACGTACATCATAATACCCGCAGTTATCTATTGATACCATGTTTAAATAGAAGTTATTTCATTTCCTAATATGAAGTGGGATTACAGCTGTGTAAATTTATTTTGCGATTATTTTAAATTAGCAGTCATTTTTAATCAAATGAACTTTTAAATGTATATTTATATTACCGCTTTCTGTCTTGCATTCTTTCCTTGTAGCGTTAACAGACTGTTTCGATAAATCCGATTTAGCTCATATCAAAATGGAACTTCTGAAGCGGATTTGTCAATGGTAGTAAATTGTTTTTATTTAATCTATTTATATTTAATCTGTTTATGCTTTAAGTTTTGCATCTAATGTTGAATTTAAAATTTTTTAGTTTCAAACACTCTAATTTTCTATAATGAGACAATGGAAATAATTTAGAAGCTTTGAATATCAAATTATGATAACGGCAATTTCAGATATAAAAATACATAAATCAATTTTGTTTTATACAGACCCAAAATAATTCTAATTTCGCTATTACTATTTAAATATAGTGGTTATTTTAGTTTGATGTAGTTAGCGTAAGGTACTTAATCTTCCAGATCACGTAATCTTCTAGACAAGTTATTTTATAAAATTTTAATGGTATGCCAATTATTGTCACCATTTAAGTTATCTCTAACAATAGAATTTTAGAAACAAAATAATTTTTAGTTGGATATTTTGGCAAATTTCATAGTCATTTTTAATTATGTAAATAAGCTATTGTGATAGCTAAGAATAATGTTGTTTATATGCCCGGATTTTGAGTTTATCTTTCAATACAATGAATACTTTAATTATTTTATTATTTATATAAAAATATATGATAATTCTTAACGGAATTTCTTAGAAGCAAAGTTGACAGATCCCAGAATTTGGTTTAAGGATTCAGAATCAAATCTGGTATATAAAACGCAGCATATTAAGTTACTCATCGATACAGCACTGAAATGAGTCCAATATACAATTAAATTTTGTCTGCTAGATTATGTCGATTATTAACATACTCATTTTTAGAGAACTTCGATCATAATTAGAGTGATTATAATATAATATATCAATATCCATCAAGAAAGAGATATTCCTCTGCCTGCAGATAAACGAATCGATGATAATCAGCGAAACAATATACATATAAATAACTTTCTTATCACACAATGAACTGTTATAATTTTTACTTGCACTATATTTTATAAACTCGTTTTTACATATAGAACACGTTTGGCTGTATGGATTGATACCCTACAAGGAAAAATAGTTTTCCGTACCTGATGCATGCAATAAAACAGAATAAAAAAACAAATGAATAAATTTGTTGCATGTATGGGTAAAAATTCATAAGAGAGTGTAGTTTTTCATTTGGTTTTTTTTTTTTTTTGTATTCCAATTTGAAACGAAGTTTATTATATTGGTTTTATATTTATAAAAGAAAAAAATTTGCACTACCACTACATATTTGTTTAACACATACTGGTTTATGTAATACGTATTTATATTCTGCATGTGTAAATAAACTAAGAGAATTTATTTTTAAAATACGATTGTGTTTTTTTTGTGTGCTGTGTGAATTTATAGTTTATTTCGGACTTGCATTCATGTTTGTTGATAAAATTTAATCTTGTTCTCTTTTTAGTTTGGTAAAAGAGTAAAAAAGTGTTTTGCTTTTGATGTGTGTTTTGATTTTTCTTTGCATGTGTGTTACTGGCTAAAAAGAATAATAATAATAATCATGAGTGGCATATTCAGTTAGAAACTGACATTCGTTGACAGTCGATTGTGAATTGCATTCGCCGCTAGTTTGTCGAGTAGTAGTTGAGTTGTGTGTTTTTCTATTAAAAAAAATAATAATATAATTTTCAGCCAAAACTTTTTTTGTGTGTAAATTTTCTTCTATTTGCAAAGGCGAAGAAAATCATTTATTTTCTGTCGAGTTTTTCAAATCGGAATTTTTTATTAACACTTTTTATTTTTTCGTGTATTATATCAGGCTATAAATATCTATATATCTGTGCTTGTAGTTGTTGCATATATTATTTAACGTTGTACAGAATATAATTAAAATCGCGAAGTGCATATAATTTGCATTTTATTACTATTAAGTGAATTCGATTTTTTTTTGTGCGGTAAAAATTCAGTGAAAATTAGGATTAAATAAAATATTAAAGTGAGAAAAGAAAATACAAAATAGAAATTTCGCGCGTTTAATACAAGTGAGATATTCTTCTATCCCGCGCGCCGCAACGGAAAGGAGAAGAAAATTTATATTCCGTTTGCGGGAATATTGCATAGCAACAGTTTGTTTTTGTATTTCTTAAGAAAAATTTTGTGCAACACTTGAGTAAAAAAAAAAGTAGGGAGAAATTTTTAATTCAGTGTTTTGTTTGTTTTATGTGTGGGTACAACATTTATTATTAAATTATAAAAAGTGTTTTAATGAATAAATATAAACAAAATTATCTTTCGTAAAATGCACTTTAATTTATTTTGAAGTATAATTACATGCTAGTGGTTTTGTGCACATTGATAACAAAAAATATATTTAAGCCATCATATGATAAATTTCATTGATAATAATATTTCTGGTTTATAGCAAGTGTATGTGTATGTGATTTGTATCCAAAGTTTGTATGTAAATATAAAATATTTTTTTTTGTTTTGTGGAGAGTATCAAATGCAGCTGACAAGTATTAAATTTTATTTACTTTCCAACGGTAATCACAACAATAAATAAATAATATAAAAAAGTAGAATAATAGTTTTTATTTAATCAAAAAAATTGCATAAGAGTTTTAAATTTATTTGCGTTTTCAAATTTTTAATTAAAATTAAACGAATGGTTTCTGAGGATCGTTGGAACGACGTCATGTCCGATTCGGACATGATTGATTCAAAAAATGATTTATGTGGCGGTGCATCCAGCTCAAGCAGTAGTTCTATAAATCCTAGAACACCGCCCAATTGTGCCCGGTGTCGCAATCATGGTTTAAAAATTGGCCTCAAAGGTCACAAACGATATTGTAAATATCGTTATTGCAACTGTGAAAAATGTCGATTAACCGCTGAGCGGCAACGTGTAATGGCACTTCAAACTGCACTTCGCCGTGCCCAGGCCCAAGATGAAGCACGTGCACTACAGGCGGGCGAAGTACCTCCCCCGCCAGCAGCCGCTGTGACATCAAGTCAGATACCAAATATTCAAACACCAAAAAGTCCGCAATCCGATGATAATCCGACACCGGTTACAGTACCTGCTCCAGCTAGATCGCTCGATGGTTCCTGTGACTCATCATCGGCATCACCATGTTCAACATCGGGAATTCCGATTTCTGCGCCATTGTCACGGAAACTTACACCAGCACATCCTAACATTGGAAATTCTTCATTAGGTAAGTTAAAAATTTTTGTTTTATAAATAAATGGTAATATTATAGGCAACTAACATTTCGATTTCCAATCCGTCTGTTGCAAAGAAATTTATCTACTGCACGTTTAAAGAATCTTTAATTATTGTTGATATTAACAATTTTTTGCTAAGAATTTAATGAGTACGTAATACTGATTTGAATTTTGAATTTATTTTATTTTTTGAATATTTTTTATTTACCCTCTCCGTCGGAGTACATTTTCTAAACATCTTTCCCAGTTACTTGTTTGTCCTTTAATTGAGAAAATCAATCGTGGGGATTTCCGGTTTCCGATTATTCCTATCGTTAAACCAGAAAAATAATGTTTATTGATTTAATCAGTGGTTTTATTTTTAAGTGGAAATGCAATTTTTCTTTTTTGGAAGTTAACTATTGTTTTTAAAATTAAATTTACAAAATGTTGTGTAATTTATAATAGAAATAAATTGAAGCCCGAAGTTTGCTGCGATTACCATTGAATTTGTTATAATTTATAATAATAAAATTTAGAGGTGTTCTTCATTTACAATCAAGCAGATTATTAAGTTCCAATGAATTTTGATTTGAATCACCGGGAAAATATTCTTAAAATAATCAAAATGAAGAACGGGCTCTGTCACTTCGCACATTTAAACCCTCTTATCAAGTTATATACGTTCAAACAGAAACCTTTCAACACACCACTCTGTATATTTTTATTTTCAAGTACCTATTTCATTAGAAAGGTGATCTTTTAAATAAGGTGTAACAATTATGACTATTTAGTTAAAAAGCATTTCAAATTTAACCCGTTGCCCCAAATGAGGGTTATAGCCGTCGGATTTTTGGTGATATGTAGGCAAATGACGGCTATAGCCGTCCTGCATATTTTAATTAATACAAAAAGGGACATTATTCGTACGAAGTGTACTAATGCATTTATTTGTTAATTATTCAGTAATACATCGAAGTAATAAAAGATATAATATTCCAGATAACATATCAGTTGTTTTTTGTTGTTTTGATTTTTCATGTTTAACAATTTGATATATTTCGGCCTACAGAGACAAATGACAACCAGAACCGTCCTACCACGTTCGCGCGTACATGGAAGGACTGAGAAAATGTGATAATTTTCACTTCTAAGCATATAAATGACGCTCAATTTCATATGGCAGTCATAAACAATTTAAAAAAGTGTGGTTCTGAGGACGGTCGGCAATTTAAAAGTGTTAAACGGGTGTTAAACGGTGTTAAACGGGTGAATGAAAATTTTTAGGATTCTATTTATTTTAAGAAACATTTTTGTTTCTGTACGATTTAGCTCTTAACAATTACTTACATATATGTCAGTAAATATGTTTTGATGGAAACATAATTCAGACTTAGCTTTCAGAAGAGCTCACTATATGTCATATTTCATTAGTTATGTATAAATTAAATGTATTTAATTTCCTAAAATAAAACTATGTAGAAAAATGTACAAAGGTTATCTAAAAAATTTAAAAGTTTACAATAAAAATGGTGTATTTCCTTTATTAGACACAAACACATGTATGTTGGTACAAATGTGAACTTGAATTAATTAATATTATGCCGTACGAGAGCGATGAGGTACCTATTGTACTTTTAGGTGTCTATAAAAACTTTTAATTTTCTGAGAACTCCAAGGCCAATTGATAGATTACGATCTCACTTGAAAATGAGAAATTTTACAACTTTGACGAACGTGCGAGCAAAAATATTTTAAATATCCGAATTAGAGTAACAAAGTACCCTAAAAACAGAATATATTAAGTAAAAAAATATATTTAAAAAAAACTTTTTATAAAAGGCTCTAAAAAGTAGATGATAAAAGGCTTTGAAAAGTATAAAATAAAATTTTTCTTCCTTACTCCTATCAAGGTATATTTATAACAAGTAGAAATCTAAAATTAATATGACTAAAAATATAAGAGTGAGGCGCTCCTTTACGGCATTAGTAATTTAAGACTACTAGACACATGAAGTAAAGTCTTTTAGTAACACTAATGGAACAGTCTATTCTGATGTATCCTAAGAATAGATTTTTTGGTGGAGCATTTCAGTATTAACGTAAAAATGATATATTGAGAGAGTATATACATTCAGAAGGAGCACCCCACGCTTATATTTTTAGTCAAATTAATTTTAAATGTCTACTTGTTATAAATATACCTTGATAGGAGTAAGGAAGAAAAATTTTATTTTCTACTTTTCAAAGCCTTTTATCATCTACATTTTAGAGCCTTTAAATATAAGCGTGGTTTTAACTTGCAAAAAGATAGGTAGTATATCTATCTTTAGACCTTACCTTTTAGAGTGCGATCCGAGAGCAATATGTCATATGATTGTTTTTTATTATAGCCAACTTTTATAAGTCGTTGTTAATATGTGTTTTTTATCAGTTATTCGCGTCCCACAGATCTTAGTCTCACCATTTCTGCCAATGCCTCATTATGACACGACATCTTTCCTGTCAATTTCGCGCAATCTAGTTCGACTATTTGCAAACCTTCGAGAGATGTGACTCGACTTAGAGCTACATAAGCTTGTCTACTTGCGAACATGTTTGACAACCACCCCCCCCCCCCCCCCCCCAACCCCCCAAAATATGCCAGAACATATTTAATATTTAATGTCCAAAAATGTTAGAATCTTGTATTGTCTTCGGATTTAAACCAGCATTGAAAATTTCAGCTCCATTGGACTCTCGCAAGTGGTTGAAAAATTTATTACAAAATTTGACGATACAAACAGACACACAAAGTGAGCTAATATAAGCGTGGTAAAAAGGATATATTTTACACAATATTAGAAAGAAATAGTATGCAAATATTTTATAGTTTTGTGTTATATGTCAATATATTTCATCGTCTGTATTTCTGTTTATTTATTTTATTTAATTTATGTTTATATTTTAATTTATTTCAAAAAATCTAACAAACATTTTTATTACGATTATCTATTTGACTGATGTGACACGTTGGTTTATTTACAGCAAGTTCTTCGTAAACGGATATATTTTAACTAATGCAAGTTTGTTTTTAATTTATGCAATTTTAATCAAATCCGTTATACATTTCATAGTTGCAAAAAAAACATTAGTTTCCATTCAAAATGCACTCAAATTAAAATATTTTTTCTTCTCTCTCTCTCTCTCTGGCCTTCACATCCCATGAAGGGATTTCGCCGCCTGCACTAAGGCCCTCCATCCATCTCGATCCACCGCTCTCGTCCTCCAGTTTCGACATCCTAATGTTCGTAGATCTTGTTCGATGTCATCGCGCCAGCGTAGTCGGGGTCTTCCTCTACGACGTGCTCCGGCTGGTTGTTGGTGGAACACTTTATTTATCATCCGTTGTTGGGGAGACCTTGTAACGTGGCCGAGCCATCTCACTCAATTGATGAATCCGATAATATCGCTGCCTCCGAGGAGTTGCTTTATTTCGTGATTCATACGAATCCGATATTCGTTGTTCGCAACTTTAATTGGACCAAAGATTGAACGGGCAACCCTCCTTTCGAAGGAAGAAAATAATCTACAATCGTTAGTGGTCATGGTCCAGCTCTCGCTTCCGAAAGCCAGCACAGGTCTTATAAGTGCTTTATAAAGTGCGAGCTTGATAACGACTGCGATAGATGTTTCGATCGCAATAATTTTGATTTGGCGTAGAAAACTCGTTGTCCGGCAGCGATTCGGGCTTTTATTTCTGCCTGCATATCATTCGACGATGTTATAACTGACCCGAGGTATTTAAAGTTTTCGACGCTATCAAAGT
The DNA here is from genome assembly GCA_947310385.1 of Nephrotoma appendiculata. Taxonomy (NCBI): domain Eukaryota; kingdom Metazoa; phylum Arthropoda; class Insecta; order Diptera; family Tipulidae; genus Nephrotoma; species Nephrotoma appendiculata. Next base: position 91,143,881 of record OX371225.1, read on the forward strand.
TGTGGTCGCCAATTCCGAGATTTGCCGTAGAGATGTTCCTAGGTGTTACTAAATATTTGGTTTTACTGCTGTTCACCTCCAAACCAAGTCTTCTTGCGCAGCGATCGAGCGGTATGAAACTGTCTTTGATATCGCTAGGTCTTCGGCCAAGAAGCACGATATCATCTGCATATCCAAGAATTTGGCCTGACTTATTAAATATACAAATATATTTTCTTCACTCACATGAATAAATTCTCAAAATGATCACCATTAACTGTTACACATTTCAAACACCTGTTCATAAACAAATTGCGAACTTTTTCTAAAAACGTTTCTGTCTCGTTTGATTTCGTTACACGCTTCGCATATTCTAGTAATTAAAGTCTCTTTATCTGGGATAGATGAAGAACAAACTTTAGTTTTTAAATGGCTCCAGAAGTAAAAATCTAATAGATTTAGATTCGGTGATCTTGGCGGTCACTGTATAGCTCCTTCGCGGTCAATAGTCAATCCACCGCCTTAAAAAAAGGATTTAAGCGCGATCGTACACTTCTTGCAAAATATGGTGGAGCCCCATCATGCATAAACGACGCACATCGCAAATTTATCAATGGAGCTTCTTTCAAAAGTTCTTCAAATTGGTATTTCTTAAAATTTAAATATTTTGGCCATCTAATCTATCTGGAAGTATGTACGGTTCTAGTAATTCATCTGAATTTGTGTTGATAATGGTTGTCAATTTTTAAATGGGGTTGCTTGATGACCAGAAATCTCAGTTATGTAAATTTATACATCCGCTTCGAGTAAAACAGCTTCGTCAGTAAAAATTATCTTCTTTGTGAACCAAAAGACTTGGGTTTGCTGCCCAATTACCCATTCACAAAATTGTTTTCTTAATATTTTATCATTTTCCAAAATGCCTTGTACCGTTTGATAATGAAAAGGGTGGAGATCTTTGATCATTGATAAAAGAGCCATTTTCCCGCAAATTCCGATCTGCATTAACAAAAGTGTTCTGTTGAGCGATCATCCAAGCTCCACCGGCCTCCTACAAAGCTCATACCATTTCCACATATTCACTAAATTAAATATTTGTAAATAATATTATTTAATTCAAATCGGTCGAATTAATGTGAACACAGAAAATTAATAAGATAAATTATTTATTATTAATTTCTTTTATTGAAATGAATATTAATAATTTATGTGTCCACCTTTGGCCAAATTTTGGCAATTTTCTGTTATTTGTGGATCCTGGAACCAAACCTCGATGACAGCTTCCACTATTTTTTTACCGTTGTACAGTCTTGTTTCCGAACTCTAACCTTACATATGGCCTTTAAATTTTCTATCGGATTACATATATATATATATATATATATATATATATATATATATATATATATATATATATATATATATATATATATATATATATATAGAGAGAGAGAGAGGGAAAGAGAAAGAGCATGCTAATTGGCAAACTCAGGACTGCAGAAATGTTTTGTTCTCGGACGAAACGCATTTTATCATGCAGTAACAGTGTTCACGGTTTGTACGAAAATCTGCAGGGGAAAAATTGACAGTGAAACATTTAGAACAAACAGTCAAACATCCACAAAATACGTTTTGGGGATGTTTTTCGTATAAGGGCTTAGACAGTCTAGTACCAGTCGAAGGCATGATGGACGCTTTGAAGTATAGAGCTATATACTTTTTTTTTGTAACTATTGCCAAAGGCTTTATTCTTGGATCTTTCTTTCTACGAAACTAACAAGAATTGTGAAATTCTTAAAAACTGTATTTTATTTTAAATTAAGCCTTAACCTATGTTAATACTTAATATCATTATGCATTATTATTATTATTAAATTATTATTATTTACTTAATTTTAGTGTGTTAGCTCAACATGCACGTAATTATTAGATTATATTTCTCAATTAATTAAATCTAGAGGATCTGCCCTGCGAAGCCGTCTGTATAAGCTATATACTGGAGCGGAAATTACGCCATAATTAGAAAACAGTTGATGTTGGTGAAAATGTTATTTTTCAACATGATTCATCGCCCTGCCATAAATCAAAGTTGGTAACGAGTTACCTCGAACAGGAGAATATTAAATGCCTTGATTGGCCTAAAAATTCACCGGACTTGAATCCGATAGACAATTTAAAGGCCATTTGGAAGGTTAGAGTTCGGAAACAATACTGTACAACAGTAAAACTAATGAAGGAAGCTGTTATCGAGATTTAGTTCCGGGATCCACAAATAACAGAAAATTGCCAAAATTTGACCAAAGCTGGACACATAAATTATTAATACTCAGTTTAATGAAAGAAATTAATAATAAATAATTTGTCTCATTAATTTTCTTTCTTCACATTAATTCGAACGATACTGTAATATAGGAAATATGACAAATAGTTAGCTTTTTTGAAAGCTGAGAGCCTGAACTATGTTTCCATTAAAAATATTTAATTTAATTTTATTACGGAAGAAAACATTTTTTCTTAAAAACAATAGAACTCTAAAAGTTTTGTTTAAATTTGAAATACTTTTTAAGTAAATGGTCATAATTATTACACCTTATTCAAACGAGAATTTATCAGCTTCATGAAATCAGTACTTGAAAATTAAAATGGGTTTTTCTCAAGATATTGATGTTTCTTATAAACAAAGCGCTGTGTCGGAAGGCTCATCTTTAAACGTCTATACCTTGATGGGGGGGGGGGGGGGGGAGGGGGTTCTAACGTGCGAAGTGATAGAAGTAACCGCACCTTCATGTCGACCAAGTTATCCAACGGTACCATTCGTGTCAGCCGCTCGAAATTATATATTAAATAATTTATCTCGAATTGTCTGTATAATTTGTAAGTTTATTTTTTTAGATTCCACTAATTGTGTAATTAGAAATCGTCTAATTAGAAGTAGAATTTATTTTTTTATCGTTAAAAATTCTTTGGATGCCGCCTAATTATAACTAAATATTTCATTTGAGTACGTGTACAATAAGCTAAAGCCTTCTTTTCACTGAATACTAGAAATAGGTTAATTGTAATTAAAAGTTGAATTGGATGTTAGTTAGGTTTATTAAATTATAAAAATCAAAGAAATGTTCACGGAAAAAGAAATCGGTAATGCTTAACGTTGCTTTGGTTATAAATTGTTCGTATAAGTGGCTTAATTAAGGAAGAAGTAGATGACTTGAAATAGTTCATTTGAATGATTTTCTAACAACGTTCTTTACTCAAGGAACAACATTTTATTATTACTTTTAGACATTATTAGTTTAAAATGTTACAGGGAAGATTCTGGTTTTTAGGAAGTTAAATTTCTTTTGTATAAAACACTGGCAGTTGCTGTCTTGTTTTGAGCGTAGAACCATTCTTTTTAGTTTCATAAACTGGATTGGAAAATGTACTTGTAATATCGACAAATTATATGAAAACTGTGTATTTAAATCGTACAAATTTGTGAACATGCTTGATTTTAGTTATTTAGTTACCTTTCTGGTAAAACTTGTAACTATTTACAACAGAACCATTATCCAGAAAATGTTATGATCAAAGATTTTCAACTTATATGTTAGACATCTTTATTGATTTTTTTGCGTATTCTGAAAGGTAATCCAGAAAATGCGCAATCATAATATTCAATTTTAAATTTCAAATGTGGTGTCCCAACTAATTGAAAAAGATTGATGAAAATGTATTATTGCGTAAGCCAGCATTAAAATTCGCAATTAATTTTTCTATGGGATTTAACTAAAATTTATGTTAAGTTACTTAATGCTGCAATTTTACTTTATTACGGCGGTGGGTGGTATACAATCCGATGTGGTTTTGAGGTGAGCATTAAACGCATTATTTAATTACTGATTTTGGAAGAAAAATATAACAAATTTGTTATTTTTCGTCACATTTTATGATTTTAGGCTACTTAAAATAATCATTACTAGTCTAATGTTTATTAAAAGCTCCTATATATCAATTAATTTTTGTTTTTGAACTCCGCTTTCAATTCTAAAAACAAATTTGCTTCAAAATCCGGGAGCGTCTGATACCTTGAATATTGAAATTGTGACACAAAAGTTATTTGTTTCAAGATGAGTAAGAAAAGAGAAATACAATTTTTATTCGTCTACCTTGATATCCTCGTATATATAAACGTATATACGTGTTTCTAAAACCCCTTAATTGTTCACCAATCAATACTTAAAAAAAATTATTCACTAATTGTTCACCAATCAATACTTTACAATCAAAAGATTCGGTAGGCTTCTAGGATCTGTCGATTTAGGGGATCAGAGAGTTTTTCGTACTAATTTCAGGTTCTATCTGATTTTTCTTTCGACCAGCGAATTTGTCTATTAATTCTTGGTGAAAATTCACGAACTTTCTACTATGAAACTGATCTTAGGTAGCTTTTAATTTATTTCAAAATCGAACTTTAAAATTTTAAGAATATTGAAATATTGATACATATTTAAATGATTTCCAAATTGTTTTTAAGTATTTCACTATAGTTAAGCATTTTTTCTAATAAGGCTTAGCTTTTAGTGTATTTACTTAAAGCCCATATGGAGGAGGGGGCTTGTTTCTTTGAATGGCCCATTTCAGTTAATTAAAAAAATATATTTCACATTTCTTTCTTTAAGTTATGGTTTAAGAAAATTTTAATTTAGATTCCCGCTTCTCAGAATACCTAGGTCCTATCGAACTTAAATTTGAACTTGAACTTTCTGAGGGTGTATGAAAGTAGTATTATTGAAAATATTACATCGTGCAAAATATTATGCGTTTCGTTAAATTGATTGTTAACGTCCATGCTTGCAAGCAAGCAATTTGCTAGCCAAAATTCTGACTACTCAATCAATTATACCAAAGAAATTTAAATTTCAAAATACAATTTTTACATGATGTTACAGTAAAATTTACGGCTTCAAAAATTAAACAGCAAATTTTTGTGTTGTTCTGTGCAATCGCAAAAAAAAATAAAAAGCTTATTGAAAATATAATTTTAAATTTAAATTTCCTTGGTAAAATTGATTGAGTAGTCAGGATTTTGGCTAGCAAATTGCTTGTTTTCTAACCAATCACTGTCATAAAATACTAACACATATCGTTTTGATACTTTCAAAAAATCTTAGGAATATGTCAGGTTCGGGACTTATTGAGTGACGTGATAATTCTGAAACAGCTAAAGTATTTTTATATCAATTTCTGAATTAGAATGTGTAATGTGTTTGATTATTGTAATAATTTCACTATATAAATGTTCGTATTTTGAAATCTTTGATTAAGTTGACACATTTTTTGTGTACCACACTGGATTATTATTTTTAATTATTTTTATACCTATTTATGTTAATTTATTTAGGTAATTTTAGTCATTTTCACTTCGAAAATCATATTTTCATCATTAAATTCAGCTTGTTGTTTCATTAACAATTAATGAAAATCTACCATTTTTAAACATATCATCAACAGATACATTCATGTCATCTCTAAATTCATTTGTCGAGGTAATTTGATATTTTATTCCGCCTAAATAGAATTAATTATCCCATTTCGCTGAATCGCAATTTGAAAATCTCACTTAGCTTAAAATTCCAACTCACGAAAAATTGCATTAAATCGGATCCATGTAGTGGTCATAGCCCTAATTTTAAAAACCTATTTCTTGCTACTTACATGATGTATTTGCATGTGATGTTTTTTATTTCCATAAAGTGTGCAGTGCTATAATTTTATATAACAAACATTCAATAAGCTTCGTGACATCTACACACTTCCAAGTTTATCAGTCGTTAATAATTACAAACATTTAAAGAAGGACAATCATTACCTGTCTCAAGATAATTGATATATTTAACATTGCTTAATAAAATTAGTTTAAAGCTTATTTACCGCATTAGTTTGGCATTAGTACCAAAGCGATAATTTTGAAACTAATTGATGCTTTATTGAACTGTATTTTTAAAATTTCACTTTTATATTTCTGCATAAAATCGCCTCAATTCTGGCTTTGTTGGTGCCGGTAAGGGTAACATTTTGCCATGTTCAAGAACGTGATAAGCGCCACTCGCAGAGCAATTACGAAAATAAATTTCTAAAAAAAAATAAAAATAGAATTATAATAGATTCTAAGAAGTTTCTAAGAAAACGGAATTATAATCGAACAGAACATAAAAATTGTACTATCGTTGACCGAGTAGTTCATGAACAATTTATTAGACAATTCAATTTATTAGTTAGAGTTAAAATAAACGTATTGGCCTCGCTGAACGGCATGCCATTTTGACCGTCTAAGTTGGCCTACCTTTCAATATGTATTTACTAGTTAATTGATTTGAAATTAAAATAATTTCACATATTTTTGTGGCTGGCTGCAAGCGATCTGGAATGAATTAACATTTTATATTTGTAAGACATATTGATTAAACCAGGTCAAAGTTCGAAACCATTCTTGTACTGCATATGCTAAGCCGCTATTGCAAAGTTACTACATACATATATTTTAAATTGCAACATATCGAACCGCGATTATGTACATATTCAATGAATCTTTTTAATTTACAACTGAAATTATCGTACTTGTACATATATCATGAGCAACACTGATAATTTTATATAGAAATACTCTCAAATATATTCTCTATGTCATCGAATAATGGTAATGAAATTAATGCGGTGCTTGACCGGTAATAAACATTTTTTTTTCGTTTTCTTGATATTCATTTCGTCGTTCGCTTTTTGGAGAACATAAGTATTCGGTAATTCGTGAAATTCATACACATGCATTAAAACCGACCCTAACCTTTATGGAATATGTTTTACTCCGATAACTACAAATACTTACTACTTACATTAAACTCATATTTGTATACAAACGAATCTTAATAAACTTCAATATCTACCAAGGCAAATTCAAATAGTTTTTTTTTGCAAGAAGAGTAAATAATAAAAAAAGAATTCACAGCCAATTACCATAAAAAAAACAATCTTAAAAAACGTGAATTATTTTCATCGGTTTAATTTTTATTTTGTCTCAATAAAATGTAAATCAAATAAAATATAAAACGAGGTAGATTTAAGTAGTATGTAGTGTAGCGAAGAAAGTATTAAATTTCCTTCAGTTATGGTCGTTTTATTTCATTTTGAAGTTCCATCTTCATAAATTTCATTGATTCATTTTATACCAGGCATTTCAGTGGGTTTCTTTTCGTATGCACTTCTAGCAGAACTGATTTAATTTTGCACAGATTTTTGTTCTTAGGTCTGTTCAAATATACTTGAAGGTGGATTTCTTTTAATGAATGTTATTTTTACCACACTGTTACTCAAGCTTGTTAACAATAAAGAGTACACTCAAAAACCGATTTTTTTTTGTAAAAAAAAAGTAATTCTGGTTACGAAATGTGTGATCCAATAAATGAATGAAAAATTAGAATTGACATATTTCCTAGTTTTGTGGAAAACTCGTATACAAAATGACATAGTGTACATTTTAAAATGGGAAATTGTTTTGTGTTTGAACTTACAGAGAAAAATATAATTTGTTGTAGAACAAACAGAATATTGCCGTGATCACCCACTACAAATAAAAAGGAAATGTACCTTGCTATACCTATTACACTACGTTAATTAAAAACTTGATAACAAAATATCGGTTTTCATTGTTATGTCAACGACAAACGATTTATTCAAATTGTGTGCCGTCGCAGGCTAATAGATAAATTTTAGTTGTGAATGAATATATAAAAATACATAACTTAATCGTAAATAATCACTACATAATTTGTCATAAGTATAGAAAAGTAGGAAAAATCGAAAAGAACTTAATAAAATTTACGAATGTAAAATATTAAGTTACTCACAGAAATATAAATATCTAGCAATGTACAAAACATTTGTCGTTACTTGAAATAATTGATCAGTTCATTTTATTGAAAATAAATTTTGACCGCATTCACTTTAAATCGAATCCATGATTATCGTTGGCCAGATAACATACGATAATTCTATTTATAAGCACTTTTAATAATCATACCAATTAGAAACCACTTGCATCAGAAATACAAAATGCACCAACCATCTCGGGGTATATAATATATAATGCTCGATTGTTTTAATTAGCCTTTAAACAGCAACCGTACCTCCCCACAATATATATATATATATTTTTTTTTCATGAAAGAAATCACAACCGGCAACTTTTATAAATCAGTTTTATTTTTTTTTTTGTGAATTTTATTTTTATCAATATATTATGTTCACTTATGATTATGAAGTATTTTTTCAAATGTCGATCACAAATGTATGGATTATAAATTTCAATGTAATATTTTTATACAGATATAAGATGATTATCATTTTTTTAATTAGCTGCATATTAATTAATATTGGGTTATTCATAAAAAATTTACTACAAAACTTTTAAATTTTTTTTCCATACTGCATATGTACATACTTATGAGTATGTATGTTTAACGTTAATGCAAAACAGTTTTTTGATACTCACATTCTCTCTCTCTCTCTCTCTTTGGCACTATATCCCATCAAGGGATTTAGCCGCCTCAAATGAGGTTTCATAATCATATTTTCATTTCAGATAATGAGAGATTAATTCATTGATCCTAAACCAGCCGTGCATTTTTTTCCTTGTCACCACCACGAATCGAAAACGGGACCTCCGGTCGCTGGAGCAAGCATGCTGACCACTTTGCCACCGAATACTCACATTCGTTTACATGATATTTTTAACATTATTTTATTAACCCGATGTTATATTAGTCACCGAACACATAATTTTATAGTGCCCTTGAATTGCATGCACTTAAGACAGGTTAATTTATTTAGAAACATACATCATTTTCTTCCAGTTCAACTCGATTAATTAGATTAATTTTTTTCGTTTAGCCACCGGACAAGTAACTGTAATACAGCTCGAAATGTATACTATTCGTACATTTACGGCAATAAATACATTAATTTTAATTTAATTAAAATTAGTTATTTTGAAATATTCACATTTATGATCAGAAATGAGACTGAATTTTTCTTTCCTTCCAATTGCATGCTATTTTATATGATTTTAATTGGTAAGGGAATTTTAACCGGTTATCATAATTATGTTTCGATTGCCCAAAATTTACAATTATCATTGCAATTATAAATAACATTGATCGTATGAATTCATTCACATCAAAAAATTCAGAGCATACATTAAAGATCGTTACAGAACAGATTGTCGTGAAACAACAGCCAACAACGACGCATCTGAGTTTCATTAAATTCCAATTAGTCACAATTTTATGTATTTCGCGTGGAAAGTTCCAACTCTATCTGCGACCACAGCTCGAACAAACTTCTGTGAGACTTCGGTGCAAAAGTTTTTAAAGCGTTGCTCATAGGGTGTTGACAGACATGAGCATGTTCAGGTTTATACATAACTGTTTTGAGGTTGTAATTAGCAGCGTAGGATTTAATAGCGTATCGGAGATTTCATCGTGATATTGTTTAATTAGTCACTCAAAACTGGATCAAGTTTACACGAAATTCTAATATAAATACATATTAATAGAAAAACTAGTTCTGAGAAATATTTTAAAAGGTAGTATAGACTAATATTATCGATTGTTTAATAAGGACACTTCCAAATCACTCATACGAACCATCAAATGACAAGATGAAGATTAAAGTAAAACTACTGATATTGTTAATTAATTTAATACTTATTTCATCAATATCGGTAAAACAATATGTGAATCACTTAACAGTGATAGAAATATCAATAAATTTCAAACATTACGTACTAACCCTAATTCATTTCTACTTTCTTCCATACAACCTCAGCTGCGATTTTTAATATAATTAGTTCATTCGATATGGTAAAAGTGGTTTGTGCCAGTGCTTAGAAGTGGTGATACCGCTTTGTTTTTAAACTATAGGCCAATTTCAACATTATCAGTATTTAATAAAGTTATTGAGAAGTGCATTGCTAACCGTTTGATGGATATTTTAAATTAGTCAAATTTTTTATTTTCTTATCAATATACGGGTTTAGAAATGGCGCTGCTACTGAAGTGGCTTTGGTTGAAATGACTAACCTGCTTTACAATGCTTTTGAAAGGGATGAATATGTCGGTGCGTTATTTCTGGATTTACAAAAGGCTTTCGATACCATTGATCATAGTTTGCTCATTGAACAATTATGCTGCTCTGGAATTCATGGGTTAACATACATTGAGAAATACTTAAAAGATCGACAGCAATTTGTTTTGATAGAAGGTATTGGTAGTGATGTATGAATTGCCTTTGGTATGCAAAATTCGTATTTTTGCAGATGATACAGCATTATTTTATGAGACGAAGGAAGGATCCTAGTACTATTGAAGATAATATGAAAGAAGATATTAACAGCTTACTAGATTATTTGAAATCAAATATGATTTCACTTAATTAACGCAAAACGAAATATATGATTTTTCATTCCCGTTATAAAATAATGGGAATTATGCCCCCTTTTGTTACGAATGATATTGTAATCAATAAGGTTGCATCATGCGAATATCTAGGAGTCGGTTTTGATTCATGCATGTGCTGGAATGAGCATATTTCAGCTTTATCTAAAAAAATGACTGGCGCCATTGGTGTTCTGAGGAAGCTCTCATATTTTGTGCCGAGATACCTTTTAAAGATTTTATACTCCTCTTTTGTACATACTTTAAAGACCTATGGTATTACCGTTTACGGAAAAGCAAGTAACAAGTTATTGAATAGGATCTAAGTGTCCTCTGTCCTGTCAAATTTATAGCAAGTTCTTTCCAAATACCGAAAATGATATAAAAAAATTGAAACATAAAATATAAAATACGTCAAAAATTGAAAAACATGTCAATGTTTTATTGACAGTTTATTGTGTTGTGTAAGGTGAAAAATTTAGTATGTTTATTTCTTATAATATAATATGTAGATTTATTCACGATTATACCCTAAAAAAAACACACAAAAAATAACTTTGAAGTTAAAATCTAGAGGTCAACTAGTCACAACAAAATATAATCCCCAAATAAATAAATAGTCCTTGTTTATGTTTATACTTTTGACGTTAACATTATTATTGTAAATGTCAAAAAAAAATTCCGAAATGTTAAAATTTTTTAAAATTGATTGCGATAAAAAAAAACAATTTTGTTACTTGGAAAGAACATGCCACGGTATTTCGAGCAAAATTATTTGATCAAATCAATTTTTTTGATTTATAAATCCATTTTTTTGGAATGAAATTGCTATGAGATTTTAGTGAAACTAAACACGAACATTTCACTCGATTTGACAATAGTATGTTTTGCTGTAACATCAATACTGAATTTGGTAGGAAGTAAATAAGGTTCGCCGGTCCGTCAATGTATAATAATTTATCGTTTAATGTTAATCATTTTAGAAAAATTGTAAAATGTTATTTTCAAGCAATTATTTTGATTATTTTTGATATTTGTGAATTTTTTTAAAGTAAAATGAAAAAATACAATACAAATAGAACATCTGAATACAGAACTAGTGAGTAAATGTTAAGGGGTAATTTGCTGGTATAGCCCGAAGTTGTACTTATAGCAAGTCACTAAGCACTAGCACTACCAAAAGGGTTTCACTGTAAAGCTGAGTAAGTGTGTCCGGCAGAGAGTGCGGCACCATTTTATCCATTAATTGGCATAACATGGTCATAATATAATGGATGTAATGTATAGTGAGTGGTCCACCGAGAACCATTAAGGCTGTTTTTTAACGTGACCCTTTGCCACCTGCCAAACGGCATCCTTGAGTTGTGTTGGGGATGATCATTATATTGTTTAATCGCCTCTGTATTCCATCAACTAATGGCAGCGAATTACCTTTTTATCACAGTATTTACCTTCCTCAAGGCTAGGCATAACTTAACTTTATTTGGTTTGCAAACTAAGCCTATGGGTGACTATCACGAAACCTAGTGCTTTCTTCAATGGCATTTATCGCAAGCATAAGATCTATCTCTTTATAGATAAGCTCCTGTTTAGTGGGGATGCCGTGTAGTGTCTTGGCTTAGTTGGAGCACAGTTTGTAACATCTATGTGCTGAATTATCAGCGAGGTTAGAATACTGCAACATTTATTTTTTATTTTTGAATCTTTGCAATCTGGTCTGGGGCCGAAGTACTCCCAAATCTTTCGCTTTTCACGTTCTTACCTTACTCAGTCGCCTGCCAAATGAAGGACGTACGGATATAGATCAAATTTTTTCACCATCTGCACATTACATTACATAGCCATATGCTAGCCTATACTGGCATGGAACATGGGTCGGACATGAAACTGCAGTGTACAGTGTGTAGTCTTGCAAAAATAAAGTTAATATACTTCAAATAGTTATTAAATTAATCAACAGGGTATTTAGTAAATTATATTAAATCCTCGTACAAAACAAATGACTGGTAATGCACCAAAAACAATATTTCAAATCAAATCAATTTATGCATTATATACCATAATCCAAGAATAAAGTGTTTAATAATTATTATAGATTTCATATAAATCGCTGCACCAGCTGGTGTTTACGTACTTACGTGAAGTATTTATTATTAATTTTGTAGATTGGTCACTGCAGCCTGTCAAAACGGCCGAATTTTTGATTTTTAAAGATCCATTAGTTCAAAACCAAGCTATAAAAGATTTATCTTTAAATTATCCAGTAGATCTAAGTAATAGTTCAAATATATTTACTCTACCATATGTTCAAAATTTCTCTGTATAACGTAGCTGAAGTGAGATCTTTTGTCCAGAGGTTCCTTTAATCATAAACATTGTAGAAAGAAAAATGATACCAATTGAGGTGGTTGCAATAACGGGTTTTTCCTATAGCGAGAAAAGGGAAAACTGCGAACTTTTATAACAAACATTGAATGGGAAAGTTAGTTTTAGAAAAGAATCCTTGTTTTAAAGACCCTTTATGACTTTGTGAATATATTAGGTTCCGAAAAATAGGGATGAAAAATAGAAAATTAAAAGCCATGCTAGAAAGTTGAAATTTGGCACAAAGGTGATTTTAAAGCATATTAATAATTAATTACGCAAAACATGTATATACTACGCAGGCTATGTATAATGATTAAAATATATAAAGGTGTGTGACTTTAAATAGCTGCTAAATATTATATGCTAACTTTTAAATTTAATGTCTATAAGGAATGTTTCCCAGTTTCCCGTTATACGCGGGTTTTCTTCATAAATGCGTATTTGGACTTTTAATTAACATGAAATCTAAAGCACTTACATGGTCATATGAGATCATAAAAATGCTATTTTCTTAAGCTCGTTTACTGTATATGTTAAAAAAGTCCACCGTTTCACGGCTATAGCGAAAACAACGTTTTTCTCCTTTTCAACCCCCCAAACCCTTTTCCGGATGGTGGAAATAGGTAGACTTTTTGTACAATGTTTATATCAACAGAACCTGTGGGCAACAGATCTCACCTGGATGTATTAATTCTAACAAACGCTTGTGTAGGTTAATTTGTTTCCTACATTTTTCAAAGTTGAAAAATGTAGAATAACATTCCAGAATTAGTTATGTGCTTACATGCATATCATTATGTAGAGCTGTTATAGAAACGTTAGTTTATATAACTTGAAATTGGTTTAGTTGTGTTGTGTAGTAATTAATAACAGTGTTATATTGCCACAAACATGATCAAAATCGGTACGTATATAAGCCGTGCTTAGAGTACTTGTCGTCCGGGTTATAGAAAAGTGTTTCTCTGAGTATGGTTTTGCAGATAAGTATTATTGTTTTTATTTGGCATGTTTATGTTTGGTTACGGTTAACTGGATTATCTGATCATTTCAAAAGACTATCAACAGAAAATCTGACAAATTAAAATTTCAATTTATTGGGTAGATCGTTAATCTCAAAAACAATTATTTTTGGATAATCTATAATTTTGAAACCGATGAACCAGGTGAACCTGTCATTTAAATTAGTCTTGATGGAATGGTATATGACATTGTATCAGAAATTATTTGAATACAGGAAAACCTTTACTTACTTCGGTTCTTTTGAATATATTGAAAATGTGTGAAACTTTTTTTAGTTGGACCTCAACAATTATTAACTTTCGTAGCAATATATTTAAATCGTTTGAACTTAAAACTGACTAGTACCTTTAACAAAATAAAAATTGAATTTCGGGTGTTCGTCTGGGATTCGTAACAAATTTTAAAAACAAAACGCACAGCGTAAAGTCCACGTTTCTGCCGTATTTTAAACTGTGTCTGCATTAACATTTTGCTCGCGAGATTATTCTAACTATTACATCCGTAAATGAATGCGTATCACAACACAATTGTAAATCACTTGCATGTAGTAGTAGCAACTAACACATTTGTTTACAATTACTTTCGTCATCCCAGAATTCCCCTCCAGATGAAAAAATATAATTTCGATTCAGTAATAGAGGAATACTTAATCCGGTAAAATCGACGCGATTATTAGAATTGCAATCGCACAATAAAATTACAGTTTCCAGCTGGGACCGACATTTTGGATGATAACACTTTCTAATCTACACTTTAACCATTCGGCCACCCACTTTATTATATTGTTTAATGAGATTCGTAACAACATTTTATAATGAAGTAACGGTAACGAATTTCCAGAAACCTCAGTATCATACACACAATTTTGATTTCAGTTTTATCCTTTATAGCCCATTCAAATATTATGAAGTACCCAGTATTCAAGAAGTTTGTTATTATATCGCTGTTCCATTTTGCCATTTGTCTTGGATTTTGATTGAAGCACAGGCGGGGGATTTTTATTGCCTGCATATTTCTGTATTTTATTTAAGGAAATAAAGATTAGGAAAGAATCATTTTCAATTAATTAATTGTTCATTAATCTTAATGTGATGCTAATGATTTTCAGTTTGGAAAATGTATGCTCTCTGCTTTACATAATTTGTCAAAATTTTCCTAAACGCGTAGATTATGGCACTTACTTAACATAAAGCGAAATACACTGGAACCATTATTAATTTACACATTATTTGTATATTATTAAGATCCTTAATTGTCGTTATAGCGGTCTTGTTAATTACACTTTTCTTTCACACTACCTTTCTACTGTACTTAGTGACGTAATAAGAACTACTATACATTTTAACTTACTGTCCAAATAAATGATGATTTAGTATCACAATTCTGCTATCTATAAATTTTGTGCAAATCAATTTGTACTAAAAATTACCACCTGCTATTTGTAGTCTTTGATATTAAAATTGATATTTACACTCCTGTATTATCTTAAATAATCTTAAGTTGTTTGAAATGTGAAGAATGCAAGTTTTCGGTTCATCGATTTTAAAAATTAAAAAAAAATGTTATAAATCAGTCATCATCGACGAATAACTAATTTTATCTAAAATTTAAAATAATATTGTTATAATACTGTCAATAAATAAATGATCATGTTCAATGACAAAGGAACCCAAATTTATTAATCAAAAATAATTTACAGCAAAATTAATTTTTTTCGAACTATATAAATATAATATTATGTATGATCATATTTATTAATAGACTCAGGTAAAAATCTGGTCAACCTTTCGATTTCCTTGAATAAAATCACATATTCTAAAGTAAGAAAAAGTAATTAAAAACATAAAGACAATAAACCCAGGCCGAAATATAAAGAAGACAATAAAGCAGTATGCTTGTATGTATCTCTATACATACGCGAATAACTAATTTTTATGTTTTACCATTTTATGTTAACTAAAATATTAGTTTCATTTTCTGTCAAATTTTGCTAGGGTTATAATATGTGATTGACGTTTTATTTGTTGCCGCAACTATAGCAACACACAAAATATACTCGTATAATACAACAGTTTCCTTGAGATGCCATGGAAGTAGTAATAGGTCTGTTATTCTTTTTCATATACTCGTACATATATTGTTCTATATTTAACATACTCATACGTATTATGTATTCTCTTCCAATAATAACGAAAATGTTTTCATAATTTAATCGATTTAGCTTAACACCAACGGTGTTATATATTTTTCTTATCAGAGGAGCATGCACGATTCATATGCAATATCTGTTACACGAGGATAGTTTCAGTCTAAGGGTTTAGTCTTGAAACCAAGATAGATGAGTAATGAGCATAAGTAGTCAATTTTTGAAAAACAGATACAGACAGATAATTTATGTAAAGTTATGTGGGTGTAGTGAACTTTTTAACTTCTATTTAGACAACTTATTGCGTTAGGAAAATGTAATTAATTAAAGATTGAAAATTATATTTTCATTTCATTCTTAAATTATTTTCTATACATATATTTTATACGTGATAAGGATTCTATTTTTATTGGCCAAAGATCAACTCTAGGTCAGCCAAATAATTACTTATGTTATCTATTTGTTTACACTGTAGAATGCAATATTTTAAATGGTATGCAGCATTTGCTTTAATAAGTTATCTCACTCTAATATAGAATAATAAATCATCTCTATAAATATGTATACAATAAAAGCCAGGATTAGCAAATAAAGTACGAAATGCACGTTTCGATGCTTACAGTAGTTCTATTTCCATTAATTAAATAATACTTTTTTTTATATTTCTGTGTTAGTTGATCTTCATCGAACTCGTTTTCCATAGGGCGTTTAAGGCTTACATTACATTTCAAATGTAAAGTATTCTCACAACTCGTCCAGTTTTGAGCACTGTTTTAATTTTAAAGACTGATATTCAGTCGATGAACTGATATAACATGGACAACTACCTTACAGTTCTGGGTTTTGAAAAAAAACAGTTTTACAAGGTACATTAATTTTAAATAAAAGCTCATTTGTCAAAACTAATTAGGTCAATATATTTTAATTTCTACTATTTTTAATAATGCGTAGGTTTCTTTTTTGTAAAAAGAACTAATGAATTGTCCTCAAAAATATTAAAACCGCTGATCTTATCAGCCTGATTTAAGCGTAAACAAAGCATTAATAAAACAATAGCTATGTCCTCTTAGAGCTACCGCTAACTCATTTCCGGCGTAGAATACTCGGATCAAGTCTATTCAAATTATATCGGTACAGACTTTTCAAGAAAGTGAGTCTACTTATTCTACTAGAACTATGATTACGCAGAAGTTGTCTAGAAAGTGACGTTAAAATTCCAAATGCAGTCTTTTGGAAGACTTTAATTTTTTTAAGGATATTCCTAAATTTCACGGGCTCGATACTTGTTTATTGTTATATTATTTTTATCATGTTTTAATATCCGTATAAATTTTCTTTAATTAGAGCTCCGAAATACACAAGTGTGTTAGTCGGAGCTAACAAATAGAAAATCTCCAGTTTCGCTATTTGGACACAGTACATAAAGTAGAACTTTATCGAATTTTAACAAGTTTAATATTTTGTTTTGTTTATGAAAGATAAAAGTTATTTTTTATTATTATTTACGTATATGTATAATAAAATGATGTTCTTAATTATCTGTATCAAAATTGGAATTAAGCCTCTTCATTATTGTAACACATACTCAAATTTATGTCGGACTGGAAATTCAATATATTTTTTTAATTTTAATTGGGTATGCAGTTTAGAGGGCAGACGTTTAAAAGTCATGTGACTATGAGAGCTCCCAATTCAAAATAATTTTTCACAGAAGAATTTATTTGACTCATTTTGCTAGCTGTTACATTTTAAACAGAAGCTCTCAAGGGTTCATTCTCAATCAATGGAATTGATAAAACGGTTGTTTTTAAAAATTATATTATATGACTTTTGGTTATTCTGGGTGATATCCAGATATGGGTTTTTACATCCAGGTGAGGTTACCAAGACGTTGGAAGTTTGGTTTCGAACTGATGAAATTAAGTTTTTAAATTAAAAAAATATTTTTTTTTCTGTAAAAAAAATGATATCTGGCTTATCACCCAGAATAACGAAAAATTTTATAAAGAAATCGCATGTATGCGTCAAATACAATTAAAATTCGGAGTTATGAAGGGGTTGGCAATTGTGTGGTGAAACATAATAATTTGATAAAGCATTGTAATTATGCTTTGTATATAAGTTTAAACTATTTTCAATAATTTTAGTTTGGTTACCGCAGAACTAATGAAACATTAAAGAATTTAATGTTTCATTAGTTCGAAACAAACTTCCAACGTCTTGGTAACCTCAACTCAATATATTACATGAACTACATTCTTTCCACTCCGTCAGGGCAGCATACCATTTATTCTTTACCTTCTCTCCATGTTGAAATTTCTGGAACATACATATTCTAAATCCTTTATAGATATGTTTTATTTAAGTGGGTTTATAAAAACGTTTTAAAAACAAGTCTAACAAGATTACTGATTCCCAATTGAAATTGAATTCATACATTTAGAAAAACTGTAGAGCTTGAGCTTGTGATTCTGTCTCATCATACAAAATATAGAGCAAATGTCAAAAGTGATTTTTCGCGCTTATTATCCTTGTTAATCTGACAAACGCACGAGCTCATAGCACGTTTCGCCAGTTTGATGTTTTTCGGCTAAATTATCGACTTGTCATACCATTTTTGAAAACTAAATTGTTGTGACTGTAGCTCTGAGCTATGAAAACCACAATTTAGAAATTCGAATCGAGTGCGATATGTAGATAATCTAACCAAAAACTTTTGAAAATACTAAATAATTGTTAATATGAGTGATCTTTATGGGACATTTCGTTGGAATTTTTAACAAAATATTTTATCTAGAAAGCTATTAGATACTTCGAAATACTCTCTACTGTCCAATAGGCGAAATTGTAACCTCTCGCTATAACGACCTTTGCAATTTATTAAAATTACCATAAGTAATATCTGTTATTCTTGTACGTGGAGTTTTAATTTCTTACATGTTTGTTAATATTACTTTCTTTTACGTAATAAAATAAAGTATAGTGTTTAAAAAATTTTAATCGAACGACCGGAAGTGGCACTTCTCTATTAGTTTTTTAATTTTTTCCAAATATTTTGAAAATTATATAATTTATGAGAAAAACGACAAAGAACTAAAAGACTCTTAATTAAATCTACCACAATATGCCTGATCAGCTTCCCAAATTTAATCGGAAACGACAATTTCTGTCGAAAAACTGTTTTTCAACTAAAATTCAGTATCTGTACAGCACAGGCGTATTGACTCATACATAGGGGTGAAACAAGGTAGTGAAACTATTGTAATGTTTCACCAAAATCAGTTCACTGGAATTGGCTGCTTCCATAGGGGCCTTTTCGTTTGTTACAAATATTTTTTAAAAGTATATATAGCATTTACGAAAAAGCGATTAAAAGTAAAACCATTGTAAATTAAATTTCAAACAAAGTTTGACCAAATGAATTTTAAAAATCTACCGAGTAAGCGGATTGACTATTCGGAATCTAACTTCATCCCTTATCTTTTTCCATTAATTGGCGAACTTTGGGGGAAACCTGTGTACCGGAACTGGCAACTTTCATGAGAGCTTTTTCCATTTCGCAACGATGTTGGAAAGCTTAGCATTTACGACCAAAAACAAAGAATGAAAAGACTTAAATTAATTTAACGATTAAATTTTCTAAATTTTCTTTTTTCAAATTTGAGCAGGAATAATGATTTTTGATTACGATATCGTTAAAAAGACGTATAAAGACAGATTTACCAAAATAAAGTGGTTTATTCGCGATCTATGTGGAAATAAAATCTCAAGTGTTGGCCATAGCATATTCACTCCATTTTTTTCTAATGCAGACTTGAAAATACTGCAAGCTAATTCTGTTTACGTATATTCGATTTCGATTGGCAATTCGCTTAAAAATGTGTTACATGTTTAAATTTTTGTGACACCGATTTTTTGGCGCAGATCATTGTGGTTGCTTATATGAGAATGCATGTGTTCTATTTTCGACGTCTATGTGTTTAAGAGGTTAGACCATTAAATGCTAATGAATGATAGCGATGTATAATTTGTATATCCAACATCTGTGAAATCCTCAATTGATTTTGTGATTGTTTTAATTGCTATGCCATAGTTATTATTCTTGTAATGCGATGATATCAAGAAAAAGAGAAAACGCACGAACAAAAAACTACAACAAGCTGCATGCTGCTGAGCTGCATTGTTTTTTACAATGTTTGTAGTGTTCTGTTTGGTTTTTTGAAAATTATTTTTTACGGGCTATTAAAAAGATTTGACGGAACCTAGTACCCCCCCCCCCCCCCTTTATTATTAAGAGAACAAAATTAGTACGGTTATATTTTATCGATGTAGAATCATTCAACAACTATGACTGTAAATTCCTTTTATTTTACGAAAATTATTTAAAAATGTATATCGTATTTTATAATAAAGCTCAAGACGACGTTCCTAAAAATTTAAAATTTATAACATACCTTGACTTCTATTTGTTTTAGAGAATAAGTGTTGTAACCGCTAGAATGGTCTGGTGTGCATGGCTCTCTAAAAGAATACTGTTTATTCACCACACTGATGCAAAATTCACCACTGTAATTTATTATTAAGAAATCAAAATTGCCAGTAGCGCTTAATAATTTAAACAGTTATATCGTGCTTTGTATAAAGCTTCAAAGCTATGCCGCCGTTCTAAATTTCTGCCCTTAAAAATGTCTAGACATGAAGTCTTTTAAGAAAGATAAATCTTACTCAAAAGTCACCACTGTATTTATTATGAAAAAACTTCAAATTGCATTGCAGTTTCAATTGATGGTGTTTATCTAAACAGTTAGCATGTAGGCTTTATAAAAGAGTAGATTTCATTCACCACGCTGATTGTAATTTCACCGTTATTATTTGTTATAAAGAAAAAAAAAATTACCGCAACAGCATGTACATAACCCGCAACCGAACCTGTGCATAAACAGTACTGTATTTTATATACTTATCTATTTTGATGTTTTTTCCCAAAATTTAATATACTGGGCTAATTAATTAACTTAATGCGAATTAGTTAATTCAGTATTTTATATAGCATTCTAAGGCAATCACTTAAAATTCTACTAACTTAAATAAAATTTATATTTCTCGAAATAAATTGACTTCAAGGTGTCTTAGAGACTAGCTGGCGGTGTCGCTAGAAATGTTGAGACATGAAATTTTACAAAAGTGTTGTATTTTATTCACCAGCCTTAAAAATTCACCTCGTCTAATGAACCTACCCTAAATTGGGTAATTTCGAATAAGTGTAGTGAATAAAATGCGTCCATTCAAGCTTTATTATTAATTACGGTATAACTTTCTAAATGATTGGCGTCAAATAAAACATCCTTTCAGTCAATTATTGTTGGAAGATTCTACATTGTTTAAAAATGTAAAAATAGATAATGGTTTAATTCACAAACTGTGTGTGAGCTCTGTAATTATACAATTTCCGATATGTGCTAAAATGGTATTCATATAATGTAACTTGGCCCTTTAAACGTAAGATTTGTTCTATAACTAATCAACTAACTAACCAAGTAAAATTTTGAAACTAAGTTCCGTCATATATCTTTAACTAATCGTCAGTGACCGTCAGTCAACGTCAAACATTTTGAAAATAAAAAAAAAATCCAAAAGTAGTGAAAGCGCAATGGAACTTAAAAATTATATACATGCAAATAATTCGTAAACTATCGTAGTGAAGATGTTAGAGATGATGATAGCACAAAAATCTTAATTATTATATAGGGTTAACAATACGTTAGCGGTCAATGTATAATTGTAAAATTGTTTGACGGAAGGGTCGATTTTTGATAAAAATCTGTCTTTTCGCATAGTTTGGCTAACGTTTATTTTTGGAAACAACATTATACCTATTCAAATTGGAAATAATGTTTTCAACGTATTAATAGATGGATTCGGAACCATAAATTATTTTCCCATTTGACATTTGCTTATGAAGAAGAGATTTTACAATTAACATAAAACGTTATTTATTCTGTCATAATTTTTCATATTTTACTAAACTTATGTTAGTGTATAGTTTTATTAATAATAATATTTATGATATACGCCACCTTATTCATTTTCAGATATAGATGCTTGGCGAGTAGATTCAGGTGAGCAATTTTTATGATTCGCAAATAACAAATCATATTTAATACTAATCCGTGTACAAATAAAAGGTGTATTGAAAGATTTTAATATGCACCAAACCTAACTAATTATAATTATTAGTATCACACAAGTATAACCAAAAGTATTATCATAAATTCGGATAATCCTAATTAAAATAATTAGGAAAATACCAAATAGTTAATGGAAAACAAATAACTTATACTACTCTTATTTTGTGGGAGAGAAACATCATATTTCTAAAATCAATAGATTATTGTTTTGATGTCGTAACATCACCTTTATTATAAAATATTGGTAATTAAAATAAAATAAATGTGCATCGATTATACATAAAAGGATATTTTCAATTACATTTCCCCAATACGTTTTTGGTTCGGTTTGGTTAGTTAGTGTTCAAATAACTTAATACAACTTAATTTTAATGATAAGGTTTTTTGTGTATATGCAATTACTTGAATTATTCGTGATGTTCGCTATGTATTTATTTCGGTTATAATAAAAAGACTTCGTTTTTGGCAATCATTATTTTGAAGTGATGATGATTATTTTAATAAGGAAAATATGTTGATTAATTTAATGAATCCATTTAAAACAGAAAACTATACGAGCCTACGTGACGCTAAATCTTTAATTAAAACACAATTTAATATCGTTTGTATATTGGGTACCCTTTAAAGTATTTTATTGATTTTTTAAAATTTGGGTTATATATTTTTAATTCAATGAATGAAATTGGAATAATTCGATTATTAAATTAGAGTTTTGTTTTCCAACTTTAAATAGAAATTTTATTTCGGTTGTGCCAGTTTAATAAAAACCTTAAAAGTTTTTTTTGGGAAACTAACAAGGCCTCAAATAAAAAATTATTATTTTGTTTAACGCTTAAGCTTTTTTACTGCTACTAAAGGATCTGCAAGTTATTAAAATATTAAAAGAATTAATATAGTTTATACTTTAACTTAATTTAATAGAAAAGCCAATTTCATAAAATGTATCAAAGTACTAAATTATTCGAGCTCGTTTGACGTACATCAAAGACTAACCGAGCCTCGCTCCAAATAATATAATGGAAGATTTTTAAATGGTTAAGTTTGTCTTCGATGAATTTGTCTATAACTTAATAAACCCTTTATACAAAATCTAGAAGATTCTGTAT
Source organism: Nephrotoma appendiculata (assembly GCA_947310385.1). Classification (NCBI taxonomy): domain Eukaryota; kingdom Metazoa; phylum Arthropoda; class Insecta; order Diptera; family Tipulidae; genus Nephrotoma; species Nephrotoma appendiculata. The sequence goes on from OX371225.1 coordinate 91,167,156, forward strand.
TCGTTCCACAAACATAAAAATTAGTTTATTTGATACATCTCAAATAATAATTAATAGAACATTTTCGCAACTAATCTAACAGACATTTTCGTTCATATTTTATCTATGATATCAAAAATTCTGTTATTAGATTATTACGTCATGATGTTCCATTTATTATTATATTACTGTGGGTTTCGAGAATAATTTCGTCACAATTGATGTTTATTTAATAAATTAACAACAAAAAAGAATATTGAAAGAATCGATTTTGGGTTTGTGTACTATAATATCAACCCATATTTGAAAAAGGTACGGGAGTAGAAGTCTCAATCTCAATATGCAAAAATTTTTATGATTCTTATAATATGTTTAAAAAAAAATATGTAGTTTACAAATTATCGCTATAATTTGGTGAACTATTTGACCCACCTCGTTTCAGCGTGAACCACACTAGAAACAACGTTTGTTTGGTTTTTCCAAGGTGGGATCAAGTACCACATCACCTTCATTTTCATGTTTGTGACCGGCTTCAATTAATTTTCTCAGATTTTTCTAGCACAACTCTAATAAGATAAAAAATAATATTTCAAATATTCATTCGCATTTAATGGTAAAGCTATTTCACTATTTTCCCGTGTGTTTAAAAATTATATAATTATTCTCCAAACATATATTATTTGATAAAAAGAACAGAAATAAATGAGTAGCTTATGCCTAGAAATATGTCTTTCCACTGTCATAATCCGTTTAAATTGTAATCACACTCCGTTTGACTAATCTATTCTTTGAGTCCTCCATGGTTCCAATTCGAATGAAAATTTGGTGATTTCATTTAATAGTCATCGTATCATAAGTGGTTGCCATTTTTCTATGTTTGCCATTGGTTGCCATTTTTCTATGTTTACAGGAGTCTGATCTGATTTAACGGTCAATGTTAGAAACACAATTGGCCCAAAAGATTCCATATATGATCCTCTGAGGCATTGATGGTAAATCCTCTTTTTTAATGTTTGTCGCCTTGATATTATTTGGAAACGTCATATTCTGACTCATGAAGCTTTTCCATCGCGCATTTTAAGTTTTGAAACACTTCGTTTAGTTTGTGGATTACACGATACAATTAAGCATATCGTTTTGATAAGCATTGCTGCCTGTGTCTACGGCGATGTTTTGAACTGATTTTGATCATTACCTATCACATTCGTGATTGGGCGTTATGTGAGATTATACTCTTTTTGGTTTGATTAAGCAACAATTAAGTAAATGTTATTTAATACCTCATTTAGCTACCAAGTTCCGTCAAACATCTAAATTGTTTTTGAGATGGATGATAATCCATCAATGTTCCAAGAAATAAATAAGTGATCGAGTGATCACTTATTTATTTTTTATCAATATAATTTTCTTTGTGTTTCTGTTGAGGATGGACAGCACCCTCTTGCTGTAAATGTAGTTTGTGCAATCACTAAAAAATATCGCTATATATATATATTTCCTCCTTTCTTTTCTAACTGAATTGTTGGAATCTGTAATGTAATATTTAATTTGGAGGAGACCTTAAATTTATTGTGTTCTATTTTTCACTTCATTTCTTGCTCCTCCCATTTCTTGCTCCCCTACTGAAAACTGGTTTTCCGTTATACTAAATCAATTGTGCTCTCTAATTTCTGTTAACGAAAACTATTTTGAAATTTGCCGACAAAAAATTAATAAAAAATTGTTACTCCTTTTTTATCTAATCACGCATCGAGTTTGTTGGAAACAAAAATTTTTATTCACAAACAACTTTCGAAATAATTTTCATTTTGTAACAAGCATAGTTGGATCCGTCTTCTAATGGCACCAACTATGTTGAAATTTCCTCTTCTATTTCGAGCAACCAACTGCTCTTTGGTCTGAATATTTGTTGCATAGACCTGTTCTTTCAAATATCCCCATACATAAAAATGTAATGTTAAGCCTGGATATCTAGGCGGTCAAAGTATAGGTCCGTTGCAACTAATTCATGGCCTTGGATAATTTATTTCCAGTGTGCAGGAGATCCATATTTTTGACAAAAGAAAAATACTTCTCATGATGAACTTTATTCATTCAAAAATTGAAGATAGTTTTGTTTGAGTTAAATCTATCAGATAGTAAAATTGACCCGATAAAATTATTTCCAATTATACCACACCATACATTAAAACTAAATTGTCTTTGAAATGATGAATCGCACTTAACATGTCGCTCATTCGCTGCAATAGTGACACAACTCAAAATTCACTCATTTATAAGATATTCGAATGAAGCGATTCCCAATAAATCATATTTTTATAATTTCTATCAAAACATACTCTCTTGTGTAGTTATTTCTAGCAAATTAGGTAAAATTCTATTTAAAAAATCACTCAATTCGCGATAGAAATTAACATTTTAAAATATTGGGAGCTGTCTTAAGAAAATTTGCAAAATATTAAAGAATTATAAAAATTAAGATCCGATTGAGGATGTAAGAATAAAAAAGTAATTATTTTGCTAATCAGAATGTATTTTTATTTACTTTTGAAAAACGCCCTTTTTCACAAACAATTTTGAGTGATATTTTCAAATCGCTCTACTGAAAAATCAAAAATTTTGTGTCACTCTTACAGCAAATAAGCGACGTGTATTTTCTGGTTGCCACTTATGAAGATTGTGGAAATTTGTTACTCCATCCCTCGTAAATGTCGATTCGTCTGTCTATAAAATGGGTGACAAATATGAACGATATTGTTCCTCGTTGTTTAAGAGTAAACGTCAGAAATTTTCTCTCTTTGGTAAATCGACCGGTAATAATTCTTGCACGGACGTGTTATGGAATGGGTTGGCTGTAGATGCTTGATTCGAAGTACCCTCCAGACTTTATTGTTGCTAATTCCAAGTTGTATACTGAAAGACATCTCGTGCTAAAGATGGGATCTCTTCGTACAACATTCAAAATTTGTTCGTCGACACTTGCTTTGTGTTGAATCTGGCTAACATTTTGATATTCATAAGGAAACAATCTTCTTCGTTCTCGTAATCCTCTGTAAACTGTTTCAAAGATTTTATGATCTGGTACCCGCCTATTTGATTAACGGTTTGCGTATTCACGCTCTGTGGGTTGTGCATTTCCGACACACAAACCATAAATAAAATGGATATTTTCGTGTTCTTCGAACGTATATCATGTCATTTTATTACTTCTGATTATAAACGCTCAGATAAAATATTTTAAAAATGTTAACAACGTTTTAGGCAATACATCTACTAACGATTAAAAAGTATTAACAGATGCAACAGTCATTGCTAAATTGTTTTTTTTAATACGTTGAAAAACGATTGCTTTGGTTTTAAAAAAAATAATTGTTTTTTCTACAAGTACAACATGTAATTGTTAATATGCCAAAAATTATGAGTGATTAGAAAAAAACGGCCTAACGATTTTTTATAATTCGTCTAATATCAATTTAAGTGGGAAATTGTTCATTTCCGGACATATGCAAAGTAGACTTTTCTTCAAGACATTGACCCAGCTACACGCCCTATGGGACCAATGGGACACCTTGTAAAATTTTTCTGCCGAAACGTCAGGTAGGAAGTTCTTAAATTTAGAGAGTTTAAGGTGTAATCGATCATAAATTTGACAGCTATCAAATATAAAAACAAAAATCAGTTTTCCATCATATATTACAACGTGCAACGTAAGCCTTCAATACCTGCTTAGCTTATGTTTAAACACCATACATGTTCTTTTCAAACGAACTACATAATATTAAACACTTTACATATTCGTGCATGTTTGTGCGAATGAAATAAGATGAATAAATGCAGACTATAGCATAAGAGATTATCTTTATGTTAAGAACTGTCAATTCTTGGTTATATGTGTTTCTGTAATAGTTATACATTATCTTCGTATTTATTATGGTAACTAATTAAGTTTCCCTTTTGCCATATCTTTGTAATAATTACTTTGATTATAAATTCTTTGTATGAATTATTACGGTTACGCATTAATGTTTAATAGATTCAATTACCGGTGTATAGGTATGAAATTAATAAATTAAATTATGGAATTTCTGTTCCAAGCGATTTAAGCGTATTCTAATCAGGAATTCTTGTGGGTTTACGGCTATGCATAAAAGTACTTCGAACTTAATTTTTTAAATACGAGCTAAAATTAATGCAGAAGTGGACACTTGAATATTTTAGAATTGTAATTATGTGAATAGTTTTTATTTTGATAATTTGTTATATACACCAACACCTTCTAATAGAATCATTAAATCTACATTTTCCATGCTATTATTTCAATCTTGCTTGTAAGTTGTAAGTGTACATGATTATAAAATATATTACAACATAATTTTCGATTACAATATTGTACGTGAAAATGTTATTATACTGTCGTGACTCTAAGAAAACGAAATACTTATAGGATTATAACAGTAGTGAAAGTACTTTTCTATAACATAGTTATTTCGGTGCAAATGTATGACAAAATAGCTCTCAATCCTACTAGCCTTGTCAATCACTTGATATACAAATAAAATCAGATTTTTCTATTTTCAGATTAAATTACAAAGCGAAAAATGTGTTTTCCACATAGTATAAATCCTGCACACACATATTCAACACGAGCAAAAAACATGAATTTTTAAAAAACCCACTTTAAATTGGTTTTATTTTATCTTGTTATAAATAATGTTCATTTGATGGGTCATTTATTCATTACCACAAAAAAAAATATAAAAAATTGCAATTATGTGGTTTACTTGAGTTCTTTCAGTTAATTTTTTGTTATGATGAAAATGTACATATTTCCCTTGGCTCTCTCCCTCTCTGTACGCTGTGCTGCTTGCTATGTTGTATACTATACATACCTATGTGATTTATTTATGTATAACATAATTTTTATGATGATAACAATATAAAAAAAAATCATTCAAATGGTGAAAATTGATATTTATTGTGGTAAAAAGTTGAAAAAATATTTATAATTGATTTTATTATAAATAAAACTTACCAACATAACACTACTGAATGTACGGTATTCTCATATCCGAGTATGTATAATGTACGCGATGTTCTTAATGCCTTTGTAGAACTTTATACAACATATGTATAGGTATTCTGACAACTACTGTTTAAACCAAGACAACTTCTGACAACTACTGTTTAACCAACCGTTAGTGTTACGAGGTAGAACACTTTGGAATGATGTAATAATGAAATAAATCTTTTGTTAAGTGGTTCGCTTGTATTTAAAAATTATTACGATTAAAACGGTTCAGTCTACACTGCGCAAACAATGCCGCGTTGAACCTTACACAAGTACAAGATCATCCTACGAGACCACCGTTGAGCTGTAGTTTTAATATTGCCTATGTGTGTATTCGGTCATATCACAATATATGGACTTTGTATGAATGCAGGCCCAATTGTTTGTGGTTATGTTTTAAACATTAAACGTTGATAGTTATGTCACAAAACATTCAAAACTACAAATAAATTTTAGATTTTTCTGTTTGCACTCAGCCTTAATTGTCAAATTTTTGAAGGACAAAGGTTTATTTAAATTAAAACTATTTTCAAAATACAAAAAGCAAACTTGTGACTCGAAAAATCTAAGTCAATTAAACCTTTTTTAAATTTGTTACTGCCTTACCTAGTGATTCACACGTTTTACAATTCAAAGGTAAAAGAACTAAAAGAAACTTAAAGGGTATTGACTATTCACATGGCTCTTTCTACCCCATCTTAATGAAATGTATGTATAAAGTTGAGTATGTATAAATGTATTTCTAAAATGGTTATTCATTTTTAAATATTTCCTTAACAATTAAAAATAAAAATACCGTTTGAAAAATAATAATAGGAATCCCCCAAAAGATTGTTTGTTAATATTCTCGGTCCAGCCAGTCAATTTGCTCCAAAGAGTACTTTCGTAGGGTTGACGGATGCCGCCCAGTAGCGCTCTATAAGTATATAATATCTAGATACAAGTATTAATCAAATATTATTATTCGAATTGTACTTTTACAATATCTCTTTTTGATTGAACTGTACAACAACTTTATTATATAAATTTAGCATAACGTGACTATACATAGATTTTTCAATTTTATTCTCTTTTGATTATTCCAATAATTTTTTTTAACTTATGGATGACATGCAACTTCACTTAAACACCACATATAATTTTTTTTTGTTAGGTCTCCGAATATTTCCAAATTAGTTAATGGGTAGGTAGTTAAATCACTAATTCTAGTAATCCGTAAATTTGGATTCCATTAAAAAACTTATCCTCCCGCGTGTAACTTCAAAGCTATCGGTAAGGCACCAAGAATATAGAGAGAGGTTGGTCACCAGTCGTATTTCGCTGGTTTGAGTACGCCCTATCCCAAATAATCGCGAGCAATAAACAAAGCAATATCCTCACGGATCCTACCAATGACACCAATTAAATAGTAAATATTTAATTTTGTTAGGTAGGACTTCCTAAACTGTATAAATATAAAAAATATCTTACCGACCCTCTAGTTTTGTAATGCATATTGGTTTAGTATAGCTTGTGATGATCTCTTCAACTTCTCAAATAAAATGGAATTAACATTCTAAATTTAAATGTCCCAAAAGGATCAATACCTTGATATGGTACACTACTACATAAATCAAACATAGGAGATTGGTTGTCAATTTTTGCTATTTTCGTATAATTTTTCGTAATAAAAACACAGCTATTCCAAATCTGATGCGATCACTACAAACTAAATAAAAAAGGCGGGGATCCGAAAGCGACCTTTCTTCATTAATCTTTTTCGTTTTTTTTTGTCATTTTGTTTGCATCATACACCAAACGTTATTTAACTTGTCACTAGTACAACATTTAAACATTTACAGGCAACAGCGGTATCAAATTTTTGGTTTCCTTTTTTTATTATTATTTAATCTTTGCAAGCTGTTCTAGGGCCGAAGAACTCCCAACTCTTTCTCAGTTCGCTTTTCACGTCTTTACTTTACGCAGTAGCCTGGAAATCAAGGACGTACGGCTATAGGTCCGATTTTTGTAACCATCTGCACATTGTATAGCTCCATGCCAGCCTATAGTACTGGCATGGACGATGGGTCGGCCCATGAGTTTTGCACTTCGGAAGACTAATCTTTTACTAATCTTTTGACTTACACATTCGGCCTGAGTAACACTAAATATGCATTTTGATGGTTTGATGCTTATACTAAAAGGGAGTCTATAAAATAATGATGTTTTGTTTCTTGCCATTAGAATCAGTTTGACTAATGACCAATATCTCATCGATATAAAAATATACGAAATCACGCCCTTTGGTTACCTAGTGCATGATTCTCCGGGAAGTTTTGCAGTTTGGAATATGCGTTTTTGGTTCAATGTACTAGCTTATACGCTCAAGTTAAGTCAATCTTTGAAAAGATTGGGCAGCTGCCGTGAATTGCAGAAAAATGCTGAATATGCGGACTGGAATTCCGATCTAATTCTTTATCACTTCAAACCACAGTTTCTACCACTTGAAGTTTTGACGGGACAAATAAATAAATAGAACTTTTCTCAAACTAACGCAGCTAACTAAAATTAAAAAAATATTTACAGTAATTTCGTATATGTATTAGTTAAGAATTTTTTCAAAGAAATTTTTTTATATGCAGAGTTTCGGTCGGTTATTTTAACATTAACATTAACTAACGCAGGATACAGACATCTGCCTTTAATAAAATGTGTGAACAAATTATCTTGAAACAAAGATTCAAAGCAAAAAGTTTGTAAATTAACCACACATCGGCGCCCGTGTTAATGAAAAAAGTAAATTTGATATTTGTACATTGATAAGATGGCCCTTCTTTGAAAACTGCACAGTTTAAATTAGATTTTTGGAAACGTTGCAATTTGTTCCGAAGCAAAATTTGCAGGTTTCAAGATCTCATCTGCTCAATTTATTGATCTTCTGCTAATTCATTGTCTCGCCATTTCTTGAACATTTCAGTAATGTGCGAATGGTGCGAAAAATTTATCTGTCCAAAACAATTTATTCTACAAAAAATTTATCAAACACAATTAAGAAGGAGTGAAAAATGAAAACTATTAGGGGAAAAGCCGATGTTGGCGATATGGCGGCTAGAAAAATAGAAATATTGAAAGAAATAATATATACAAAACTACACGTCCGGTCGTCAAAACACCCGGTCGTTAACGTCTTTCTGATTGCAAAAAAAGAGCAAGCACTCCATCTCCTCTGCTAACGGGAGCGCAGAAAACATGTTCACCAGAGACTAGTTGTTGAAACGTTAGAAGCTTGTCCGTGAACTTTAATATAATGGCAAGCGTCTAGAGAACGATCCGTGAGCCTAGAAGCACGAAAAGTAGGATTCTTTCCAGCTTTACTCTAAAAACGCTCCTATTTGTCCTCATGAAGGCCTTCTTGATAGCAGTGCGAATATATACATTGAGAATGAGAAAAGGAATGCTCCTTCGATAGGGTTTTCATAATAAATGCACATCTTACAAAAGGGTTCGCTGAATAATTTTTGAATAGAAAATACCTTGATCGAAAATTAATTATTTATCAAAAGCTTTTCACATTTTGCCATATGAAGATATACCTGGAGTACCAGTTCTAATAATATCTCCAGACAAACAAATAATTTCAACATTTAATAAACTTGTTAGGATGAAAATGAGTAAATGTTATTTCCAAAATTGGAATTTTAAACAATTTAATGGAATACAAAATTCAGACCGGTACACCTTCCAAAATGGAATTTTTTGTTTTACATTTATTTATATACAACATAAAAATAAAACAAAATATTCCAATCTCTATAAAATTGAAGTTCATTTACTTAATTCCGCCAAAAATATACTAAACAGTTTCCAGCTAGTACACTCTACATCAGAAACACTACAGAACAACAAAATTAGATGAAACCATGTTCGAAACGATAGAAATTTTCGATGTAAAATTATATTTTTTCCTTTTTCGTTTTGTGCTGTTAATGAAAGAAAATGAAAACGTTCGTTGCATTTCTTACATTTCAGGTCAATATTGATAAGTAAATTGTAAGGTGAAAACATATTTTCGTTTCGTCTTTCGTATTTTTTGATTTGAAAATTATTCTTTTGTAGTACTTAGCTTTTTTTCTCGCTTCTTGATACAAAAGAAAATAAGAAACTGGAAACGTGCATTTTAACAAAATGCTCCATTCCTTCATTGTAGTTTCAGCATTTTTGTTTTATTTTATTAATCCGACGTTTAAACATCATACACCATGAAAATTGTTATACATCTTGTTTTTGACAGTAAGACATCCTACCTACCTTTAGTTAATCGTGATTATATTTATTACGTACCCAAACCAAGTAAATATTGTGCATATAATTCACATTATTATATACATCGTAAGTACAACATTTAGTCGACCTTTGACCAGTATATTATGTATTTACTTAGCATAAAAATGATTTCTTACATCACAGTTCGAGTGGGTTCTGGCAATGTATATGTGCTCATATTCAGTGGTGTGGTTTAAAAATACATTTAAAATTAAATTATAAGTTTAAAATGTTTAAGGCACGCAATGCTTAAAATGAAATAAAATCTTATTAAACTCTATATTAATGCCATGCAACATTGTATTAAGTATATAATATACAAAACAATCTTATGCACATAATTATATCCAGAAAGTTTCGCGACTTGTGCAATGTAAGTATTCGTACGTGAATGCGTACATTTTAATTTTTGTAATAGCTAGTTGTTTCGCGGAAATCTTTATAATTACCCTCCAATTTTTACTAATTTATATATTAAACATTACAATATTCGTTCAGCAATGTCAATCACAAATCCTACTGCACACAGACTGGAGGCTATTAATATTTTTAAATCCCGATTGAAAGGGATATAAAATAAATAACAGTGGATATTATAAAAGAAACGAAAATATGAATTGTAAGATGATGTTTTCCGTATGGGAAACTAATTGGCGTATATTAGGGAGAAAACGAATACAAATAAATTATGATAAATTATATTAATTATGTTAACATTGTATATAAAATAATTTAAGAATAAGTAAATTTTTAAATTTGTATCTATAGTCTATCAATTTTTAATTTTTTAAGTCACGCAAATGTGATATATTCGCATGCATTGACTTTGCTTAACTTTTATCTTCCTTTTACCACAATGGTCCAGCAGTCATAATAAAACAGTGAAGTTCGTGTTATGTTGGGTTTTTATTCCTTAGGTTGATTTATTTGGAAATTGTTGTTATTTATCGACAAATTATTAATTTACTCACTCGTTAAATTTATTGTATACGGCTTCTAGAATTATTTATTAATTTAATGATGATAATTTAAAAATAAATCACGAAAACATTTCAGGAAAGCCTGTATTGTGTTTTGTAAGATATTAGTTATTAGATAGAAGAAAAGAACAGTAGAGTATTGTTTGACCCATTCATAATACGAAGGTGAGTCGTTGGTTCTTTCTGTAGAAAAGCTGCTACGAGGGCGCAATTCTAAATACTTTCTAAGGTATTAGGTGCTCAAAAATGTAGGTTTTAATTTACAAAAAAATCGGAGGGTTCGAAATGAAAAATCGTCCGATATTTTCGCAAACGATCAATACAGGTTAATTGATTGTTTGCAAAAATATCGGGCGATAAACTTTAATAAGGGATAAGTAAACACCCCTTAAAAATATTATCTAGAAAAACCGTGAACACATTAGATTTATTCAATTATAACTTCGAATTCAACGCAAATCAACCAACGTAGACTTATTTAACAGGTAAATGGGAGATGCACAATGAAAATAATACTTCTTCCAATCACCAAGGGCCAGCTCGTCATTTTCAACGAAAGAATTAAATATGAGCTTAAGAGTTAACACTAAACCGTATGGTTTTATTAGACTAATAAATTTGTAATATTTTATTTTGTTTAAACATTTATTCGAACTCACATAAGAAATATAAAATATAGGTTAACTTCTATTTGCCAAAAAGGATATTTCTGACAAGAAATCGAACACTGAGTCGTAAAATAACACGCAATTTACAATTCCTGATATTTTTCTAAAATCAGATTTCTGACCGCACTAACTGTAACCGCCAATTGTTTATAAAGCTAAACCAGTTGATCATTAGGAGCTTAAACTGTACTCTTGCCAAAACCAATTGAGTTAATCTTTGAGGCAAGCGAAATTTTATAATAGTTTCGTTTCGTTTTGACAAAAAGTTCCCAAATTTTAGCAGGCCTGAAACATTTAAAGAAATTGTCCCAATGGATTATCTATGTTAAGAACGAGTTAAGCCAAATTTATTTAATAGGGAATAATTGCATTTTTAATAGGGAATAATTGCATTAAATTTTTAGCCATATTTTTCGGTTTGGGTTCTGCTACCTAAACAGTAGCAGAACACTAATATTTTATTGAAAACAAGTAGACCCTTAACTTGAATTTTATCCGAAACCGGTCTTCCAAAAAAATTTTAAATTAAATTATTTGTTGTAATATAAGAAAATTTTCTTATACTGGTTTTTAAAAGAATTTTAAATTTGAATTGTGTTGTTTTTTAAAATAAAGTTATATGTTTTGGAAAAATCTTTATATACATTTTTATAAATACATTTTTAAAATAAAATATAAAATTACTACAGTTTTTGATGGGGCCTTTAATTATTTGTATGTCAATAGAACTTGTTCTGCTTTCTTAATAAAGTTTTCAACCCATTTTTCGATTTTGGTTCTGCTAGCTTTAAAATATAAAAAATCCAAGCGTTTTATCTAAAGAACGGATGCTACGCATTTTTAATAGGCAATTTGTTTAGCCTAAAGTTATTCTTTAAATATCTATTTATTGTTATTTACTTGAATTGTATCTATAATTAGCTTTGTGAAGTTATCCCGTAAAGTCATCCCGGAAAATGGTTATAGTTAGATATGGCAACACCATTATATATTTATGAAATTATAATGAAACTACAACTATCACGATATAAAAATATAACGATAGTAAGAAAAATTATTATGAAAAATAATACATGAAATGGCGGCCATATAGCTAATCACTATATGACAAAAAAAAATATATAATTCATATATCGAGTGGGTTTATTAATATAATAAGTAATAATTAAATTTGTAAACAACAACAATGTCACAAAAATTTGGTTTCTTCTAAAAATTGTCAATATTCCAGTCTAATTAATATTTAATAAATACGCTTATGAATATAATTTACTGTATACTTCAAAGTGTTGTAGTTCAGGGATTGGTCTGTTTTAATAATAAGAGGCAAAAAAGTTCTATGATTTAGAGCTCCGGTATAGTCATCTGAATTCGTAATAAATCTCCATTACCAGGACCCGGAGTATACAGGTTTTGTAGTTCAGGGATTGGCCTGTTTATACAGCAAGTAGCAAACAAATTATGTGATTTAGAGCTTCGCTATATAGTCATCTGGATTCGCCGGCGACTATAGCGGAGCTCTAAAGCATAGAATTGTTTTGCCACTTGTATTATAATTTTGGTTTATTTTGTGTTTTCCTACTCGTATACTTAATTTTCTAATATTATTAACTTTGTATATCATTACGTTTTTTTGTTTTCAAAAATTATTTTGTTAGGAAATTTATTGTGACATAATCGGATTGGCATCAGTTTTCAATACAAATTGTTTATAAATTTTTATGAATTGATATAGTAAAAACTGTCATGATCATGATTTCCGAGATGACATTCAAAAATATCGTGATATAAATATTTTTTCGGGATGACATTGAAAATATCGTGATATTTGTATTTTAGTGTTGCCATTGTATTTTAGCGCAATCGTTTTTTGGCTTACTTCACAAAGTTTCTATAATTAGCATTTAATTTTCGATATTGTATTGAAATATTTTTCATGGAGGGGTTCTGCTAACTTTGTATTAAATAAATTGGAATCATTTAAAATTACTTGATAATTCACAGCAATTTGACCTTATTGGTCATTTCGGATATGCTGAAGGTGGTTTCAGTTTACGATAAACTTTTAAACAGCCTGTAGACTTTATTTTACACGTTCTACCAATTTTGAGACGTATTTTTTTGAGAAAACTTTTCGCGGAAATCCAAGAGCAGCGAAAACGATAGTCATATTAAATATCGACAAACAACATGATGCTATCTCAGATAATAAACTTTTCTGGAAATTTCACTTCACTTTTTGATAATTATTTCGAGTTCTTGTACTGTTCATTAATATCTGTAAATGGTACTGTTAGGCCGCAGGCACAAGTTTGGATCATTTATTTTTTCAAAGGTCAAAATTACCATAAACTTAATAATAAAGATGTTTTATTTGTATTTTGGTTTTTGATTATTATCCGAATAAGAAAATCACCCGTTCGATAAAACTGTCTTATTCCCAGAATGTTTTGCACCTATTCACAATATGGAACAATTTTAAAATATGATTATGCTATGATTATGCAATTATGCTTCGATGAAGTTTTTAAATAATTAAATTCTTATGCAATACAAGATTTTTGATTTTAAACCTGTGTGTTTAACTGTTTTTAGAACACATTGAATTATGTTATTAATTGTGTTTCAAATGTTATTAATTTTGACCATATAATTCGACAATCGACACTAAACATAAATGTCATTTTCATTCTATCTTTGAAACGAAGGTGTTCCCATAAAATGCCCGATAGCCGGGCATGATTATAGTAAATATGCTTGCCACAAATCGCCCGAGCCTCACAAGTGTTGTTACGGAAAAATATTGAAGTCGTTAACAATGAAATTTTTTCCGGTATTCCTGGATTTTATGTTCGCGGTCTATTTCTTAATATTTGTAGCTCCTTAGCTATTTCGCATCTCCTATGTAGTCTACGGGATGTGGTTTCTTGCAATTAACACAAGCAGCAATGTATTTACTAACCGGGCATAGGTGGGTGTGGTGTTCTCTAGGACATTTCGTGCATCTAATATCTATTTGGCAATATTTATGCGTATGATTAAAACTTTCACATTTTTTGCACTGCGATATTAAACCACGGTTTTTTCCAATGGCTCTATTTAACCTCTTGTTAAGTAACTAATTAATTAGAATCTTCGAATAGAATTTTCGACGGAAGAATCGTTTCGAATGCGAAAGATTCTAATAAAATTGCGTGGAATATTTTTTTTTGTTGGGGTATCGTGAAATATCAAAACTCATCATAATCGGTGTAGGAATGAATACTTTTTACGAATATAGATTAAGTGTCTCATATAAATCGATTTATAATTAACTGTTTTTCGATTAACCGGTCTTAAGATTAGCTGAGCTTAAACGTTTATACGAATATCCATAATTTTTGCATTGACGGTTTCGCAATCTATTAAGAACTAATGAATAAATACTTCTAATGAATTTCGCGAAGGAATATTTTATCTGTTAGAAATTCAAACTATATAATTGCTTATTCAACATTTTATTGATTGGCTTCCATTTGTGTACAACCAAGCATTAAGCTTTTTTCTCGGTGGCACCATATCCCATTGTGGTTTTTCGATGATCATTTTTACTTCGAATTAGTGTTCATATAGTGAGTCCTAAAGTAAGTTAACTTCTATTATATCCTTAAAATTGTATAAAAGTAATAATAACCGTTAAAGTAATCCGGCCGATAACTAAAATTATTTTAAACCTCTAAAGTAGGAAAGATTTATTTAGTTAGGTAAAATTTTTGTCAATCAACATACAACATATCTTATATTTTCTGTAGTGAATCGTATACTTTTGCAGAACCCATATAATTGACATTTGAATATCTTAAACCCGTAATTGTATCAGGTTATAGGTAAAGCAATCTTCTTTGCTTGTTTGATTTTCGATTTTTGAGGAATAAGCTTGCTATGTTTGTTGCAAGGGCAAAGTCGCTCATAAAATTTGATTCTGTTCAAACGAGAATGTTGTTAAATCCGTAAATCAATTCATCATGAAAAATTCCATCATAATTGCACACAATATTACTGCAAAGTAGAAAACTATAAAATAAAATTTGTTTTCTTGCAGGGGAATTCCAATTTACCTCGAAATTAAATAAACGTTTACCTTTATCCGAGTACCCGCCCGCACTCTTAGTAATTCCTTGAATACCTAAATTTAAACTAAAAATCTAAATTTTATTTAAATGTACATTCTTCAATGCAGCTCTAGGTAACCTTTGCTTGAATTTGATATTTTGTTTCTGCATAGCAACAAATTGAGGAAATAAATATGAACCAAGAAATATAATTGGGCCACGAACGCCAATTTCTGTCGTTAACAATTATATGGTAAATAACATACGCTAACAAGGCTCATAAATGACACAATTATGCATGCGGAATGAAATGTTTAACCATTTCATAAACGACTGAAACCGATCGAGTACAAAAAGATAGTATCACGAAAAATTTAAAATCACACAATCAGCGTGCTCAATTACACAATCAATACCATGCAATGTATGTAATCAACATGCACAATCACAAGATTGTTCATGCATGATTGTGTGCAGAGTATGCCAATGGGTAGAAAACTGCTAATCTTTCTACCTTTATTGAAATCGGATGCAGTACTTTTACGTTTATTCCGAGAACAAAAAGATTCAATTAGATAGATACAAAATTTTGAATGGAAAGAACTTGCGGTTTCATAATAAATAATTTAGGAAACCTAGGGAGAAAAAAGAAATTACTTTAAATCCAATTAATTAATTGAAAGAAAAAAAATAGAATTTGGATCCCAATCGGTAATTAATACCGCTAGAACGAGACCAATAGCACATGGTTTTAAAAGTTGTTACCCTGTAAATAAACCGATTTTTAAATCGAGGCGTCTGACTAAATAAGAAGGGTGTGGGCAAACTGCCACAAATATGGGCACATTTTATTTTCGCAAATGAGTAAAAATTTCAACTGATTTGTAGTGACACTGGCTGCTGAGGGTTTATGATAATTTTATCATTTTAAATTTTCAACTTCCTTAACAATCATAAATATTTGAAAATTTAAATCCCCCAAACGACTAAAAATAAATTTTAAGAAGTAGTATGGTTCTGGGGCTTACATATTTTATTAGGCTTATGGCTACTAAAATGTTGTCAAATACACGAGATAATATTTTAGCAACCTTGAAATGTAGAAAACTAATTTAATTTTTACTTAGTAATTTTAACAGCCATCTGTAATAATATCAATTATCATGTATTGAATGCTTTGAATGGAGTAAATTTTTAAATTTGAATTTAATTTGATTTAAATCAATTTAATGAAATAATACTAAATTAATTAAATTTTTATTACAAAAATAATCGGCAGTGGCTTACTGTCTCCCACTGAAAATTAATTTATTTAAGTTTCGATACCCTACATTACAAGGAAATAAGGAAGTTACAAATTAAAAACAGATTTTGAACTCAAAATACATTAAATAATAAGAAACACATAAACTAAGAATTAATAACGTGAATTTCTCGAAACGAGAGGTTATTTAATGAAATTACTATACAAACTATTATCTTTTAATTACTCCACTGTAAAAGCTCATTAATTTAAAATTAATATAAAATTGACACGATCACTTTACTACTACAATACAAAATTATTTAAAATTTCAATATTTTGACTGAAGTTTTGGGTTTCAGAAAGCTGTGTGCACAATGGGTGCCGCAGTCACTAACAATGGAACAAAAACACGTTCGAACGCGACTTTCTCAACAACATTTGGAGCGTTTTAGAAACCATGACCCTGAATCAAAACAAGAACTAAGGAGTGGTGTAAACCCGGTACTTCGGCTCCAAAGCGAGTTAGGGTCCAGAAATCGGCCAAGAAGATGCAAGCATCAGTTTTTTAAGTTGCAAAAAAAAATTTGTTCTTAAATTATCTCCAAACTGGTAAAACAATAAACTCAGATTATTGTTCTAACCTCTAGATGTAAAAAATCTTGAGAAAACATCTGGTTTACCGAAGAAAAAAATATTTTTTCATCAAGACAACGCACCCTATCACACAGCTGAAAAAGCCATCGCGAAAATCAGTGAATTGAAGTTCGAATTGTTGCAACATTCACTCTATTTGCCAAATTTATCTCACTCTGACTTCTAGCTGTTCTCACATCTAAATAAATGCATATGTGGGAAACGATTCTCTTCAAATGAAGAAATAATAGCAGACGTGGAAGCGTATTTCGACCCTCTTCCGGATTCTTACATGAGAGATGGGTGCCCACCACGATCAGACAAAAAGTCAGGTCTGTAGAGAGGACTCAGACTTCAGACTAAATGTCTACTATCAGATTAACACTCACAAACACACATAGATTTTTTTAAATTTATTTTTTTGATTACGGCGAAAGTTAAATTTGCAAAAATTTCGAGGTCAAAAAGTCATGATTACTATTCTTTATTTTATTACTTAAAAGAAATATAATAAGAAATACATTATATACATGATGAATTTTAATTTCTCTTCTTCCGCCTTTATTTCTAGAACGAGAAAGTCTTGTATAATTGACCTTCAAATTTAATTACTGTATATTAATTTTTCCATCACTCAATCGCTAAAATGCGATCTCTCGAGTGTTGAGTCTTGGCTTTAATGCAGATTTATTTAAGTCCCACTTTACGTATATAATGTAATATAGATTAAAGGATGGTCTGGTTTGGGATACTAATTTTTGGGATGATTCTTTGAACAATTTTTGGTAAATCCTTATTATACAGAAGAATAATTGCATATTTGAACATCCACTGGACAGTTAAATATGGCTTGTTATAAGTAAATGATCAATCCTATTTATTTAAATATGTACAGCTGTTTCTTGTATTTAAAGATTATTGTCGTTTAAATGTAAAAGAAACATTTCAAAACTTTTGTCAATATAACATTTTCCTCAAAAAATTCATTGTGGGTTTTTATTTTGATTTGACATGTTGTCATAAAACAAATCTTCTATGAGGTTCTTCTCTGAACGAGAAACTTTAAACATTTTTCTGTGTGGTGCATTAGAAAGTAACTATAGATTAATAAATTATTTTCTGCTTCCGCTGACGCAGTACTCACAGAATCTGTAAACCTAACTAACATATGTCACTCTTTAGATGAAAAATATTGTTGCAGTATATCTGCTCAACCAGCCTCTTTCTTTGTTCCATCTATCACTAACTGTCACAAATTTGAAGAAAGAAGTCAATTTTACACGATTAAGGGAGCTCTGCAATAAACTAAATAAGTGATAGTCTAGGTAAATATAAATTTTCAGTTATTTTCTTCCACTGCAAGCATGTTTTGCTCTACTTTTTCCAAAATTTTATCGTTTTTTCAGTAATTGTGTTGCAGAGCAAGGTGTGTCGTATATTTCAAACATCGAGCAAACCATTCACGGGTTGTACTTTCTGAGTTAAAATAGCCATGGTAATCATGGTTGTATTCTCGGTTCTTTTCAAATACAATTTGAAAAATAAATATTTTTGTATTCGATAATGAACTATAATTTGTTATATACACCCCCGTAAAACACGGTACTCTTATAACGCGTTTACGAGTGCGTTATACGAGCATTCTCGTACAACGCGTTTTCCTATAACGCGGAACTAATCTACTGTGTTATAGGGGGTTTACTGTATTTAAATCGTTAAAATGACATGCCAGCCTAATATGTGACTTAACATCTATCGACAGAATGGTTAAATTTTCATAGGCTATCTAAATCTATCTTTAATAATTAATTAACAGCTTATCTTAAATGAAATGGATGAGGGTTTTAAACGGTGGTGCGAATCCGGTATATGATAGATTGACACTGGGAATAAATATTACTTCTAAAATTTGTTGCACTGTGTACGATAATAATGTCAGGTTATCGGATTTTCCAGTCTTTGGTAGTTTTAAAGAGTAACTTTATCTTTTTGTCCTAAAATTTTACTTTATTTATTTAAATTAATGGAAGTTTTTCGTTTAAGTGTTAATCAATACCATTTCATTTAGAGGAATTACAAATGCCGACACATACTTATGCAAATTTTAATAGACATAATAGCGTAATTAGTTAAATTTTTGAATCATATATTAAAATCGTCTCGTGACGAGATAGATAATCGCATGTTATGACTCTTACAACCAAGTGACAACTAATATTTTGTAATTAAATTTTATCATAGAAATAAAATTTATTACGTATAGTAAGTTACCTATAATAATAATAGTAATAATAATTATATTCATTATTGTATTTATGTAAATCTGTTTTAAAATTAAATGCACAAGGAAAAATCTTAAAGAGAAACACGTGACTTGAAACACTGTATTTGCATTTAATCAATTTATAGTGCTAATCTCTTAGCAATTAGAATTTGTGTTTCCACGTTATATAATAATCTAGAATATTTTTTTTTTCAATTTACAATTAATTACTATTTTGGATAAATTTAATTATTAATGCAATTTTACTGTAATTTATCGCAAAACTGAATCATCATTATTATTTTTATTCTGTTAAAGTGAACATTTTTCTACTGTAAATCAGCAATACAATGTAACAAACGTCAATTAAAAAATATAAAAATTAAAAATCAAGAGGTCGTAGTTAAAATGATAATAATTATTAAATATTCTAGAACAGTAGTTCAACTGTTTATTGTGTTTCTCGATGTCAAGACATTCATTTTAATGCAGTTTGCATGCATTGATGATGTTTTGGCCCGTGCTCCGCATGTAGAGCAAACGATTATAATTCATGGATCAAATCTATAATCGAACACAACAAATACTATATTAAACTGAGTAGTACTAGAATTACTAACAAAAAATTAAATTTTTGAGATTAAATCGCAAAACTACAATGTAGTGCATTTTTAACGGAAGCGCACTAAAAAAAAATGAAATACTAATAAAAATACAAAACTGACCTATCCAAATATATTATTTATTTAATTCGTAACTAACCTTTCATTTAATTTTCCTTTATATGCAGTATTTTTGTTTATAAAGACGAGTACGTAATATTTTTGTAATTGTGATTAATCACAAATTGAGTTAATCATTTTCTATTTGTGTGATTTGTATAGGAGTGTGAAAATTGAAATATTTGATTATATTTTAAACAACTTTTGGCCTGATTTTTAACCTTATTACAGATTTTAAATTGTACTTTTTGTTCAGAGACAAGAAGTTGTTACCTTACGAAAATATTTGGAAATTACAGTAGCCAGGCTAAAAATTAATCGTACAGTAAAATAGGAGTTTATAAAGAAAAAATGGGTCTTCAAATTTGATCTACATGTTTGTTACGACTGTGTTGTCTGTAACAAGACATAATATTCGTTTACGCGTGACATCCCCATATTTTGTTAGATTTTATGTTTTTACTCTCGGTTTCTTGCCTCTGTGTTGTTGGTGTCTGAACGCGTTCCGTGTGGAGGGATTCTCGTATGTTTTTGTTCGTTTGGTTGGTAGTAAAACAAAAATGGGAGAGAGAGAGAACAATGCATCGAGTGTGTGCAAAGTAAAACGTTTTGGAAGAAATGTTTTTCTTATATGTCTATCTCCCTTATATCAACGAAAATTTGATATAAGGGAGAGACAGAGAAGAGAGATTAATTTCTTCTAGAACGTTTTACGAGTTGTGCGGCGTAAGAATTTTTTTTGGTCGCCATTCGAGTTTTGATTTTTGTAAAGTAAAAATCTGGTTTGGTGTAGTTTTTGATTTTTGATTCGAGTTTGGTCTTGAAAAAAATAAAGTCGAGTGTAAAATTTCGTGGATAATTTTTTTTAGTTTTTTTTTTGGAATGTGATTAAAGTAATGTTATCAAGTTTTTGGTATTAAAAATAAAAATAAATTGAAAAGTTCGATATTTCGAATGTATGTAGAGAATAGACTATAAAAACTTGTTTTATATAAATTTTTTGTGAAAGCAAAGGTGTTATTGAACAAACACAAAATAAAAATTATACAAAATAATAAATAAAAAAAAATAAAAAAATATTTTGCGATAAATTCGGCGTGAGTGTTTTTGTCGAGTACAATATTGGTGCGGGTCCCTAAACTTTTGACGGGAGCATTCTGGATTTAGTTTGGTTGTTGTAAAGTGACTCGACGTAATAGGATTTGGCATTGGGGCGCTTTGACGTTAAATTTAATTGGGTGTGCGCCTAAAATCTCAACGGTTGTCGCGATTTGGTTTGGTGTACACCATTTTGAAGAACAATTTTCGGTGGTATATCAAGGCCATTTATTTCATTAACCGTTTTCTGCGGGACAACGCCCGATATTTTCTTTTGGGGGTTAACGGCAGTTTGTAATCGAGTTAATTACACGGTGCTTAGTCGACGAGAGGATACAATTATAAAATTGGTTTATTGTGTCATAAAATTTATCCGGCGGGTGCCGCATCAGTACGGGTGGCAACAACAACCTCGTGGCCAATCGCAAATTGCAGTTACAGTTTTTCAAGACAACGCCCAACGTTGCAACGGTATCGGCGATACAACGCCTAATTTATTTTGGGTGGCCAGTTGAGGCCACTCTTATTTTCGATAAGGCGAGACAACGCCCAACGTGTGTTTTTGGCGGCCAATCAAGGCCAGTTTTTGGGTTGGTATATTTCGGTGGTCTGCCGCAACGACGGGTAGTCAACCAACCGGTTGCCCGACCTTTTGGTATCGGGGAGAGGCCCCGCAACTAACGGTAGCCAACCGGCTATTGTTACTTTTGATTTTTTTGGTATCGGGGAGAGGCCCCGCAACTAACGGTAGCCAACCGGCTATTGTTACTTTTGATTTTTTTGGTATCGGGGAGAGGCCCCGCAACTAACGGTAGCCAACCGGCTATTGTTACTTTTGATTTTTTGGTATCGGGGAGAGGCCCCGCAACGCCCGGCCGCGCAAGGCCGCAACGGTTTTTTTTATTAATTAATTAAGGTACGATTTTTTTTGATTTTTTTTTTATCTTTTAAATTTTATTTATTTCCTAAATTTTTTTTACTAAATTTAATTTTTATATTTTGTAATCGAGCGCCGCACAGCGGGTGCACGCTCGATGCGCATTGTTTCTTTCTCTCTCGTTTTCCCGCTTTCTCTCGTTCTTTCTCTTTTTTCTCTTTCTTCTTTGTTCCACGTGGGAAGTGAGTTGCTTTATTTTTTGTGTTTTTGGGTTTAAATAAACAATAAATAAAATGAATACTTAAAATTTTTTGGGTTCGGTGTGATGGGAGCGGAGACTCCCTCTGTGTCGGTTTAGTGTTTGCGGTCCCTTGGTGCCCGCATCCAATTCCGTAACCAGGGCTTGGCCCCGTTTGAATTCGGATGGATGCGCGCACCAAGGCACCTCTACCGTTATTATTATTATTTTAATTTATTTTGATGATTCGGTTCGTTCCTCAGATTCCGGCCGACGAATTTCGGCGGAACATCGGTGTTATTATTATCATTTGCGTTTTCCCATTTTTTTTTTTATAATTATCTGTTAATCACGGTGTAGGCCAGGAGCCCTGCATGCCTCAAACCCCACGACCTACGCACTTCTCCGCTGAGAACGTAGCCGGCAAAACATCACCGTGGAGGCCTCTGCAGGAGCTTAGTGAAAATCTGCAGGTTGGCAGTAGCCAGCCTGTAACAGTGGCGCCCAAGTCATTTCGCGAATTTTGATAATTTTTTTATTTTTATTATTTGTAGCTTCACTCCCTTTGGCGTGCGCGTCCAGTGTCGAAACCGGTGTTTCGCATTGTTTGAATTCGCATGGACGCGCACACCAGAGCCAGTCTCCCGGTTGACATTCCTTATCTACGATCGCAACCAGCACGGGCTGTTTGATTGCGCGTAGATGGGGGGTGTCATCCCCTATTCTTCAGACATCCGACTTCCGAGCTCTTTCCCATTTCCACTATGTTGTGTCCGATTGTGGTGGAGCTCGGATGTCATTTGTCTGGGGTTTAGCTTAGCTTCATTTTCCCTGCCCCGAAATTTCTCGACCAAAATTTGAGGAACAACAATTTTTATTATTATTATTATATTTCTTTATTATTTTATTATTTAGCTGACATAGAGTGGGATTTCCACTCTCATCATACCATCCGTATCGTGGTATTAATTAAAAATTTTTTTTTGATAAACTTTATTTGTTTATTTGATATTTTGATATTGTTTTTGATTTTGGTTTATAGATCTATGGGTTGTATTGGAACCCTCGGGTTTATTAGTATTTCATTTTGATTTTATTTTCCTTTTTCCTTTGTATCTCTTGAGTATCGGCCTCCTGCCTGCATACCGTTGGGTGTGTTGGTAGTTGCTTGAATTGTTTTTTTCGTATCGTTTCAAATTTCAACGAGCCCCTCCAAATTAGGTTCTCATCGAAAAGCGCCACTTTGGGGGGTATCTCGTCTTCCGTCGTTAAACTAACCGTGGGAATACGGGACCCATAAACCATCACGAGGTAACCATTCCTTCCTTTTTATTATTATCTTATTTGTTTTTTTTCTTGCTACTTTGCCTCCTTATCTGGGTGTGTTGGTAGTTTCATTAGCTACGTTATTATTATTATTAAATTTTATTTATTATTATTTTTGTATGAATCCAAATCCGTAGTTGGTTATCGCGGTTTGATTCATGCGTTGAATTATGTATTATTATGTATTAAAATGATTTTAACGAGCCCCCCCAAAATAGGTTCTCATCGAAAAGCGCCATTTTCGGGGGTATCTCGTCTACATCCGTCGTTAAAAAATTGTGGGAATACGGGCCCCACGACCCATTTATAAGGTAACCATTCCTCTTATTATTATTCGTCTACATATTATATTTCGTGTTTATATTTTTTTATATATATATAGTTATTGTGGGTGTAGTGTAAATATTTATAAATTTTCTTATTTTGAATTAAAAATTTTGTAATAAATAATAAATTTAATAAAGACTACGTTATTGTTCCTTGCCATACTCAATCGAGCAAGAATATTTTCTTATCCCTACATCATCCAACATGGACATAACATTTTTCGAGCAAGACGAATTGGAGCAAAGCTATATTGATGGACCATTATTGTCTGAGAGTGGCCTCAGTTTCACGGGATCTCCCTCGGGAATCAACATCGACATGTTTTTATTCCAAGTGGACACCATCGCTTCATCTCGGGGATTATCCGAACAAATTTTATTGTTAGAGCTCCACACCATTCTGAAAGACCTCGCGTTGCAGTGGTACTGGACATTTCGTAAACACAACCCGCACGCGACCTGGTCAGAACTACGAAGCGGAATTATCGAGCGCTTTCAAGATCGTCGCACTAACTACGAAATCCGCAGAATGGTCGAAGCCCGGAAACAGCAACCAAACGAAAGCTTCCTAGAATTCTTTGATCAAATGTGGACTCTTACACTACAATGTCGCACACCGTATTCCGACGAAGAGCTCATTCAAATTTTGATGAACAACATGAAGCCTACGCTACAATACCACCTTACAGATCGTCGGTTCAGCAGCATCAACGAACTAATCAAAAGCTGTTCTGCTTGGGAGGAGTCTTTCCGGCGGCTCAAAGCTCCGGCGGATCCTGCAATCCATTCACGACGCGTGATCAATGAGTCATCAGGCAGTCCGTATGATGATGCTGGAGCGTATGACTCGTACGAGAATTACCCCTTTACTGATGTACTACCTGATAACTCAGCATCCGCAATTCACACGGAGAGCAGGTTTCCATCGGCAGTGGCGAGACGTCTTGGCGGACAAGTCCCAGCAGACAGTTCGAGGTTAGTTTACAGACAACAACCCAGTTCTGCACGATGTAGACGAAGTGGCGATGAACGAATTCCTCAATCAAAGATGTCGGAAAACCTGAGCAGTAGTTCTTGGAGAGATACCCCGAAAACCACCACAACCGCAACCCAGACTGATGTTACCACGGACAAATCCACTCAAACCGATTCTGGAGGATGCAGCGAGCAATACGGACGCGGAAATCCGCTCCTATTCGAATCCGACGATGAAGTAAGCTCGTCTGCCAGTAATGATTCCTTTCCCGATCCTTCTTCCCCATCCAATCCTTCCTCCCTTCCTGTCGCTCTTAAATTTTTCTATAATGCCCCATCATTGGCAAAGTTAGATCGTTTAAAGCGTTCAAAAAAATATTGGAACCGTCGCGTCGCAATGAGAAATGATGTGATTTCCTCCGTTCTATTCTCCGAGGGTAGTGACACTCGGCCTTACGCCCAGGTCTTAATAAATAAGATTCCTTTTAAGGGTCTTCTCGACAGCGGGGCGAGTGTCAGTGTTCTCGGGAGTGGATCGGAGAAACTCATGTCAAATCCCTTTGTTGAATTTCATAACTTTCCTTCCACTATAACTACCGCGAGTGGCCAAGTCCAACGAGTTTTTGGTTATATCCGAGCTAACGTCGAATTTAACGGAGTCACTAAATTTATGAATTTTCATGTTGTTCCTTCTTTAGAACAACCGCTTTATTTGGGTATCGATTTTTGGAATCGTTTTGGAATTTCCCCAAAAATCTCCGCGTTGAATAATTCGGACGAATTAGGTGAAACTACCAACACACCCAAATTCCATATTTTAACATCTGATGATCGTCGTAAATTGGATCTCATTCGCGAATCTTTTCCGAGCAGCGATATTTTAGGTTTGGGCCACACATCCCTCATCACTCATATGATCGATGTCGGTTCCGCAAAACCAGTCAAACAACGTTTTTATTCCGTGTCCCCAGCTATCCAGAAACTCATGTATGCCGAGTTGGATAGGATGTTGTCTTTGGGGGTCATCGAGGAGTCACAAAGTTCCTGGTGTTCACCGGTCACGTTGGTGCGTAAGGCCAATGGCAAGGTTCGTCTGTGCTTGGATGCTAGAGAACTGAACAAGGCCACCGTCAAGGATGCGTATCCGCTGCCCATAATCAACGGATTGTTGGGTCGTTTGGGACACACCCGATTCATTTCGGCGATTGATTTAAAGGATGCCTTTTGGCAGATCCCACTCGACCCAGCATCCCGCGATAAAACAGCGTTTACGGTTCCTGGACGGCCCTTGTATCAGTTCAAGGTGATGCCGTTTGGCTTGTGCAACGCACCGCAGACGCTTTGTCGCTTGATGCACCGCGTGATCCCGTACCAGCTACACGATAAGGTCTTTGTGTACCTCGATGACCTTCTGGTCACATCCTCCACTCTGGCTGAACATTTCGATTTGCTAAAACAGGTTGCTGGATATCTGAAGGACGCTGGTTTAACAATCAATTTGACCAAAAGTAAGTTTGTGTTGAAAGAAGTAGACTATTTAGGTTATATTGTGGGTGATGGCTGCCTCCGTACAAACCCAGATAAATGTAAAGCTATTCTGGAGTACCCTATTCCGAAAACGACGAAACAGATTAGACGTTTTCTGGGAATGTGCGGATGGTACCGTCGCTTCATTCCAAATTTCGCCTCCTTAGCTTCTTCTCTCACCGATCTTACTGGTAAAAACACTAAAGTATGTTGGTCTGCAGCTGCTGACTCTTCTTTTAATGCTCTCAAAACCGCCTTGTCAACGGCTCCTGTATTGACGCATCCTGATTATACAAAACCCTTTTTTGTTCAGTGTGATGCCAGTGCCGTCGGGGTCGGTAGTGTCTTATTTCAGGTGGACGCCGAGGGGGTAGAGCGGCCCATTGAGTTTTATTCCCATAAGCTCAATGCGGCGCAGCGAAACTACTCGGTGACCGAGCTGGAATGCTACGCTGCCGTCCTCAGCGTGCGAAAATTCCGTCCCTACGTGGAAGGTTATCCGTTCGTCATTTACACTGACCATTCCAGTTTGCGCTGGCTAATGAGTCAAAAAGACCTCTCCGGACGTTTGGCGAGATGGAGTCTTAAACTCCAAGCGCTGGATTTTCAGATTGGATACCGAAAAGGTTCAGTTAACGTTGTACCTGATGCGTTGTCTCGAGCTTTTCCGGATGAATCCGCTCCTTGTGAGGATGATTCCGAAAGTAAGAGCACGCCTGATCCTGGTGTTCAATTTGGAGATCCAGCCTTGTCGAGTAAAAATATCGACCCTTCCGTGAATGCGTTAATACCTTCTTCAGTCCCCATTCTACACGTTGATCAAAATTCGGTTGCGTTCCAAGATTCAGATTACGTCGATCAGATCGCGAAAATTCGTTCATTAAAAGACTGTTCGCACAACTACAAGATCCAGGATGATAAACTATTAATATCCCCTTCCTTCGGTTTTAAATATACGGATACCGATCTTTCGAATTGGAAACTTGTTATTCCTAATTCCTTAACTTCAACGCTTATCGAACAGGCTCACGTACCTCCCACTTCAGCACATTTAGGCGGCAGCAAAACTCTCGAGCGCCTTCAGCGTCAATTTTACTGGCCTCAAATGGCAAAACAGGTTAAACAATACGTTGCTAGCTGCACTAATTGTAAAATGAACAAAGCTGTTAATTTCTCTACACAACCAGCCATGGGAGCTCAGGTCACGTCAACTCGCCCGTTCCAAAAATTGTATGTTGATTTTTTGGGTCCGTATCCACGTTCGAAACTCGGTAATACCTGCATCGTTATCATCTTGGATCATTACTCGAAATTTGTCGTTGTAAAACCTCTACGGGAAGCGTCTGCTCTTTTGCTGTGTCGATTCTTAGAAAACGAAATATTTCTGTTGTTCTCGGTTCCCGAAATAATCACGTCCGACAATGGGAAGCAGTTCACCTCGAATCTATTTAAAGACTTGTTGGCTAAGTACGGCGTAACGCACATTCGAACGCCTTTGTATTCGCCTCAAAGCAACGCCTCCGAGCGTGTCAATAGAACTTTAATTGCTAGCATTCGATCATATTTGAGCGATCACGATCATAATTTGTGGGACAAGAATTTGCAAGAAATTGCAGCCGCGTTACGAAATGCTGTACATGATACGATACATTATTCCCCTCATTATGTCGTGTTCGGTCAACATATGTCGATGCATGGTTCGGATTATTCACTGCGACGATTACTCGATGAACATGATCCCAGCGAAGTCCAGGTATGGGCTAAGCCAGATCGAGTAAACCTCCTAAAAGATCGTATAACTCACTACTTACGCGTAGCACACGAAAAGGGGTCTCAACATTACAACCTGCGTAGTAATAAGCGTTCTTTTCGAGTTGGCCAACCCGTCTTTGTACGATCTTTTGTTTTGAGCGATGCGGTGAATAAATTTTCCGCCAAATTGGCTAGCAAATTTAAACCCGCGGTAATTTCCGGTAAAGTAGGACAAGTGGCGTACGCAGTCGAAGATCTGAGTGGCAAAAACCTAGGTACTTACCACCTTAAAGACATTCGTGCCTAATCATATCGCCCACCTCGTTTGTTTACATCGTTTGTTATCTCGATCCCATTGTTTGTTTTAGGCCCGGCTTATGAGACGTCTCAGGGTGTGGGACGTTCCCACGTTTGTTACGACTGTGTTGTCTGTAACAAGACATAATATTCGTTTACGCGTGACATCCCCATATTTTGTTAGATTTTATGTTTTTACTCTCGGTTTCTTGCCTCTGTGTTGTTGGTGTCTGAACGCGTTCCGTGTGGAGGGATTCTCGTATGTTTTTGTTCGTTTGGTTGGTAGTAAAACAAAAATGGGAGAGAGAGAGAACAATGCATCGAGTGTGTGCAAAGTAAAACGTTTTGGAAGAAATGTTTTTCTTATATGTCTATCTCCCTTATATCAACGAAAATTTGATATAAGGGAGAGACAGAGAAGAGAGATTAATTTCTTCTAGAACGTTTTACGAGTTGTGCGGCGTAAGAATTTTTTTTGGTCGCCATTCGAGTTTTGATTTTTGTAAAGTAAAAATCTGGTTTGGTGTAGTTTTTGATTTTTGATTCGAGTTTGGTCTTGAAAAAAATAAAGTCGAGTGTAAAATTTCGTGGATAATTTTTTTTAGTTTTTTTTTTGGAATGTGATTAAAGTAATGTTATCAAGTTTTTGGTATTAAAAATAAAAATAAATTGAAAAGTTCGATATTTCGAATGTATGTAGAGAATAGACTATAAAAACTTGTTTTATATAAATTTTTTGTGAAAGCAAAGGTGTTATTGAACAAACACAAAATAAAAATTATACAAAATAATAAATAAAAAAAAATAAAAAAATATTTTGCGATAAATTCGGCGTGAGTGTTTTTGTCGAGTACAATATTGGTGCGGGTCCCTAAACTTTTGACGGGAGCATTCTGGATTTAGTTTGGTTGTTGTAAAGTGACTCGACGTAATAGGATTTGGCATTGGGGCGCTTTGACGTTAAATTTAATTGGGTGTGCGCCTAAAATCTCAACGGTTGTCGCGATTTGGTTTGGTGTACACCATTTTGAAGAACAATTTTCGGTGGTATATCAAGGCCATTTATTTCATTAACCGTTTTCTGCGGGACAACGCCCGATATTTTCTTTTGGGGGTTAACGGCAGTTTGTAATCGAGTTAATTACACGGTGCTTAGTCGACGAGAGGATACAATTATAAAATTGGTTTATTGTGTCATAAAATTTATCCGGCGGGTGCCGCATCAGTACGGGTGGCAACAACAACCTCGTGGCCAATCGCAAATTGCAGTTACAGTTTTTCAAGACAACGCCCAACGTTGCAACGGTATCGGCGATACAACGCCTAATTTATTTTGGGTGGCCAGTTGAGGCCACTCTTATTTTCGATAAGGCGAGACAACGCCCAACGTGTGTTTTTGGCGGCCAATCAAGGCCAGTTTTTGGGTTGGTATATTTCGGTGGTCTGCCGCAACGACGGGTAGTCAACCAACCGGTTGCCCGACCTTTTGGTATCGGGGAGAGGCCCCGCAACTAACGGTAGCCAACCGGCTATTGTTACTTTTGATTTTTTTGGTATCGGGGAGAGGCCCCGCAACTAACGGTAGCCAACCGGCTATTGTTACTTTTGATTTTTTTGGTATCGGGGAGAGGCCCCGCAACTAACGGTAGCCAACCGGCTATTGTTACTTTTGATTTTTTGGTATCGGGGAGAGGCCCCGCAACGCCCGGCCGCGCAAGGCCGCAACGGTTTTTTTTATTAATTAATTAAGGTACGATTTTTTTTGATTTTTTTTTTATCTTTTAAATTTTATTTATTTCCTAAATTTTTTTTACTAAATTTAATTTTTATATTTTGTAATCGAGCGCCGCACAGCGGGTGCACGCTCGATGCGCATTGTTTCTTTCTCTCTCGTTTTCCCGCTTTCTCTCGTTCTTTCTCTTTTTTCTCTTTCTTCTTTGTTCCACGTGGGAAGTGAGTTGCTTTATTTTTTGTGTTTTTGGGTTTAAATAAACAATAAATAAAATGAATACTTAAAATTTTTTGGGTTCGGTGTGATGGGAGCGGAGACTCCCTCTGTGTCGGTTTAGTGTTTGCGGTCCCTTGGTGCCCGCATCCAATTCCGTAACCAGGGCTTGGCCCCGTTTGAATTCGGATGGATGCGCGCACCAAGGCACCTCTACCGTTATTATTATTATTTTAATTTATTTTGATGATTCGGTTCGTTCCTCAGATTCCGGCCGACGAATTTCGGCGGAACATCGGTGTTATTATTATCATTTGCGTTTTCCCATTTTTTTTTTTATAATTATCTGTTAATCACGGTGTAGGCCAGGAGCCCTGCATGCCTCAAACCCCACGACCTACGCACTTCTCCGCTGAGAACGTAGCCGGCAAAACATCACCGTGGAGGCCTCTGCAGGAGCTTAGTGAAAATCTGCAGGTTGGCAGTAGCCAGCCTGTAACATGTTCCTAAGTTGATTTTTGAGTTTAATGGAAAAAGCGAAGATGAAATATTGCAACAATTTTGAATTTTAGTTTGAACTAGAAAGAAGATGGAATCTCGGCACTGATTTGAAGATTTCCGAAAATCGTTACGTTTGCCATTTTGCCGTTTCAACGCAACAAGTTAGTATTATCATTGACAAGGTAAAATTTAATTTAATGTTCTGCCTTTAATGTTCTATTTATTTTTCTTGGAAAATAGCCGAGTAAGGATTTTGTCTGAAAAATTAAAAGCAAGAAATAGGGTAGCATCTAGTGGATACATGGGTTTCACTTAGTCGCCGTTTTCAAAAGAATCCAATAAATGTTACACGTGATCACATAATTTACAGAGTACCTACTCACATTTTATTTCGCAAACCCCCACGTCATTATCAAGTAAAAGAAATTATTCTATTGTATTCTGAATTTATTTATAAGTGAAAGCAGTTAAATTCAGATGTATAATTTAATATTATATTTTAGTAATTCGTAAGCCTAATCGACGCAAAGTGACAAGGTTTGGAGTATATAGTCCGGCAACGGTTAAATTAAAAAAAGTTATTACAGTTAAATAAAAACTCACCCAAATTTCTCTCAGAGCTGAAAGGTCGACATACGGTGGCTAAAAAATAGGTTCACTTTTTTCTTTATACTCCGGACACTTTACAACCCTCACTCTTAACTTAAAAATTACTTAAATGAACTAAATATGAAAAGGCAATCATAAATAGTATCACATGCAATAACCTTAAATTTTTCTTCTTTTAACTTTACTTCTTTACTTAAAAATTTAATTTTCTTCTTAATTCTCTTTTTTCTTTTTTAGATCAGATAAATTTTTTTCAATAAATTTATTATTATTTTTTCTTTGGCGGTCAAAATTTCACATATTTCATGTTTCATCTTAAACACACTGCTCGTACATTTGTTCAAAGGCTTGACCTTCGACCAAAATTGTGCCTCCTTATCGGGACCGTTAGGATCTTATCCTACACTTGAATTGATCCAATAATTTTCAATGAATTAATTGAGGCTCTGCTATGACAAAAAAAAAAAAAAAAAAATGTTCGTTTTTAGGAACAATACTAGTCACCGAAATAATAGGTTTATCTTCACTTACACAATAGTGAGATGCCTATAACTACATGTCGAAATATCTTATGCTTGCATTTCGTACGTATAATCGCGCTTTTTAAAAAATATTTACGTAGCAGTAGCTGTTATACTAATCCCTTTGTTTTGAATAAGCACAAAACAAACACTTTGAATTTAACTATTCACACCACTTACGTTTATTAAAACTATAGTGTGGTATCAAAATTTTGTTTTACTCAATAATACATCACAACAAAATCAACTATTTAATATTTTTGTTGTGTTCTGACGGAGGCCTCACTTTCAATGAATAATCAATAATTTAGTCGGGTAATTAGCGGTAACCACAAACAAATACATAGAGATCGTTATGTACTTATGTACTCGTTTTGTGTATTATTTAAGTACACCATCACTATCTGTGTGCTTGAGATTATGTACTAAATATACCTGAATAAATCTATATACTGCAGATTCACACAATTATGAATGTTCATTTCATTTACCAGTTTGCATTTCGAACCCCATACAAAAATATGCATTCGTATAGATATATTATTTATACCGGGTGTTTCTTTTAAACTGAGACGATCAAATATCTCGAAAAATAGCCACTCTACGGAAAAAATGTCCATAATCAAAATTTAATCATATCGCGGGGGAAATATATTAGTGCAAACAAAATAGTCCCCCACCCCCCGCTTTGTAGGTGGGGCGGGGATAACTTTTAAACTAAGATAGGAAGCCATATTTTTTATTGCAGATACGGATTCTACGACTAAAAGTACGTATGATTTGAATGAAATATTTTGTTCGGTTCATGATAGATGGTGTTGTAATCGACGAAATTCAATTTTTTCAATTTCTTCTTCTTAGAGCACACGCATTCGATTCTGCAATACGTTTGAAATAAAAAACATCACGTTTTCATTGGACATACTAGAAATTCGTCATCAAAACAATTTATTCAGTTTTTAAATCACATTTAACGTTTGTGTTATTTCTTATCTTCATGTTTTCGTAATTGCAAAATAAACGATAAAATACTTTAGAATGGATCGTTTAACTGTGCCAGAGAAAATTGAAATGGTTCTGGTTTATGGAGAAGCTGGCAGAAATCTTGAAAATGTTGTTGCTATTTACGCTCAACGTTTTCCGGATAGGATTCGTTCACGTGCTTCATTTGGCCGTACCATCAAACAATTTATTACTGATGGAAATGTTCAATCGAAAAAGAGGACCCGTAGAGCAACAGTCACTGGAGAAAATATTGATATTTCTTTATTGGCAGCAGTGGCTCCTAATCCTCATGTTAGTACACGAGAAATAGTTCGCGATTCCGGATTGTCCCTCACCAGTGTTTGGAGAATTTTAAAATGGCACAAGTATCATCCATATCATGTGTCTTTACACCAAGATCTTCATGGCGCTGATTTCCAAAATCGGGTAACTTTTTGTCAATGGGTACGTGAACAAATACAACCAAACCCCAATTTTTTTCGTTGCGTAATGTTCTCTGACAAATCTTCTTTTACAAACCATGGAACGGTTAATCGACACAACATGCATTATTGGATTGTTACAAATCCACACTGGCTTCGTCAAGTTGAACATCAGCGTCCTTAGACTGCCAACTTGTGGTGTGGAATAATTGGCAACAATCTCATAGGCCCCCACATTATTGAAGGCAACTTGAATGGTCAAATGTACCGAAACTTTTTGGAAAATGAACTGCCAATATTACTTGAAAATTTGAGCTTAGAAGTGAGACGGAACATGTGGTTTCAACATGATGGTTGTCCTGCACACTATTCGGTGGTGGCACGTGAAATACTTGATCGTGATTTCAATGGTCACTGGATCGGTAGAGCTGGTTCGATAAATTGGCCCGCCAGATCACCAGATCTTACTTCGCCAGATTTATTTTTGTGGGGCTATCTCAAAGACAAAGTTTACAAACAAGAACCAACAACACGTGAGAATATGATTGAGCGAATCAGAAATGCGTGTGCTGAAATTCAACCAAACACACTTCTCAGTTGTGTACATCATTGTTGTACAATCATTTGAAATGCGTATTAATAAGTGCATTGAAGTCGCAGGCCATCATTTTGAACACTTATTTTAAGCTAAAATTATTTTATTCACCTGCCATTTACATTAATAAATTGTTTTGATGACTGATGACGAATTTCGAGTATTTCCAATGAAAACGTGATGTTATTTATTTCAAACGTATTGCAGAATCGAATGCGTGTGTTCTAAGAAGAAGAAATTGAAAAAATTGAATTTCGTCGATTACAACGCCATCTATCATGAACCGAACAAAATATTTCATTCAAATCATACGTACTTTTAGTCGTAGAATCCGTATCTGCAATAAAAAATATGGCTTCCTGTTATATAATCTCAGATATAGAATCAAAAATTGCAAAGTTACGCAATCCAAACGATATATTGTTGTTGTATTGACCTATACGTATTTTCCAAACCAAATTTTAATTTGGAATTAAGATCAACTGACTCAATAGCGTAAATTAATGCAGCCTAACACTTTCAATAATTTTTGTAAACAAAGAAGTTGATATAGCGCATGCGAATCATATCTCGTGATGTCGCATTTGAGTATTGGTACAAGTGTGAATTTTTTTAATCCTTGCACTTCGTTGTAGCGTTATAGATTATAGAAAAATCGATTATAGATATATCATTAAATTTTGTACCATCCCACTGTAAATATGTTGCAAGTAATTCAGGATTTGGTATTTTTTCACTTTTTCACGAAATAAATAATCCAACGTCCTATAGGTATTTTTATTAAATGTTCGTAGAAATTTTCGAATTCTCGTTTATCTTTTTTCCTGTCTGCCATCACAATTGTGTAGGTACCGCAAAAAAATACTGTTAAAAATGTATTTTTGTAAAAATTTTGGAACGAACATACACATTTGTGCATTTCACTTAAATCGTTTTCTGATGAAAAAGTGTTACATTTGCTTCGGGTACGAATAAATTATTTTTATATTATTTATTGTATAATGCAATCCATAATTACTTACTTCGAATATCTCAATATTCATTGTCCAGCTCGTATTTTGCTTTGGTTCCATTCAACAAATAAAAATAGTCGAGAAATTTTATCGATGTTATAAAAGCAGCAGCATCGCCAGCATCATCATTTTGCCATTTTTTGTACTGCGAATAGTGAGTATAGCCAAACCTTTTTTACGCGGTCTTTTTTACACGGTTTTGAAATAAGATGGTTTTGAAAAACAAAAAACAAAAATTTTGTAAGGAAACCTTTTTTTCTATGTACTTAATGTCTTTTTTTGCACAGTTTTGATACACGGTTTTAAGAGGTTTTGTTACGTTGATTTTTTTGGCACGTATCACTGTGTAAAAAAAGATTTGGGTGTATATCGAGAAGTTTCCACCAACAACGATGACAGTTTTTCAACGTCTTGTTGTATTTTGTTAAACACTTGTGAATACAAACACTTCGATTTTAAACCACATTTTATATTAACATATTTTTTATTAATTATTAATTATTTATTTTCATCATTGTCTCTGTAGTATATATAATTCACGTTTGGCCATAATGTCGTCTAGCCCGTGGAAAAAATCAATGCTGACGGTATTATACATTTCATGTAAAACAAAATTAATAAAACATTTTTTTGTTGTGTAATTTCATAAAATTTTGTTCACAATTTCATGGCTAACTGTGAGGTGTTTCCATTAAATTGATTTCATTAGTTTTTTATACTATAATATTTTTACCAATCCCGATTAAGTTGTGATTGTCCTGTACTAACCGATTTACTAAATTTTTTGCTAACTAATTGATCAATCAGGAGCCTGTAGCGGGGTTCCTTTCTATGCTACTAATAAATCTATCCATTCCTCCGTATGTTATGTGTAAGGAGGGTGTATAGACGGAACCGGCGTCATCCGGATCACAATTTGGGGCTTGGCTATGCATATCAAAATCGACTACATTAACACGTGATGAATAAGTGATTAGGTTCTTTATTACTTAGGCCTCGACAGCAAATTAATTTTGATTCAGTCAAAATTATTTAACAAGTGCCATGATATTAAATATTTCACATTCGATAAAGGAAAAAATACTTTTACCTGATAAGAGAAGCAATGGATGTGTTTCTTATTTAAAGAGGAACTGCTCAATAAAAAAAAATAAGAAAATCTCTTTCGATCAAAACCAAATTTTTTATTTGATTTTTTAGAATTTTTGTCAACTACCCCAACGACTTTTAGAGTTTCCACTAAAAAATCGATCTTCATCGAAATATTTTCACAAAAATTTAAGATGAAAGATCAACTTATGTATACCGCAACATATACATAATAACTCATGCAGTCTGTTAGTGCAATCGGGACGAAATCTTATAGAGAATTGAATTATTATTATCTTTTTCATGTTCCTACAGAAAAGACTCCATATATACTTGCAGAATTTGTATTTTATAGTATTCTCATACATGTGTAGTGGTATAACAGAATAGCATAGAATGTACATCCTCGCAACAATAAATAAGTTTAAATTGATACCATTTATTAAAATGTACAATTACATTCCAATAAAAGTAATTTCCTATTTTGAGTTTTGTGTTCAGAATGATAAAATTGATATCAAACAAACTAATTTGAATTATTCTGATTTTCTAATATGTGTGTGTGGGACATGACGACAAAGTACAAATAAAACTGGAGTACTGATAACGTCGTATATATGTACATATAAAATAGTTTCAATTATACAAATAGGCTACATTATGTGATGTACGTATGTGCAAAAAGTATTTCAACACAAATATTGTGAAGTGGTCTAAAATACTTCATTTATTGGTATACCTGATCATTATGTTGTACATATAGGATATATAATGTATCAATATGATATAAACAAATTATCTTTTGTAATATGAAATGCAAAATATCGTAATAACATTTTACTACATGTAATGTACTAAATTTTACTTTATAGTTTTCCAATTGAAATGAGAACTATCCTAATACAATAAAGCAAATATAGAAAATGTAATATACTTGAGAAATTTAACACTGGTCAAATTAAATTTATATTCGAATCGAAATCACTTTAAAACAAATAATACTCAAATTGCTACATAATTATTATTACAAAATAATATAACGGGTAATATTATACAAAACTATAAATGTTTTATTGTATTTTACAGATAATATGAATGTTTATTACAATTTTTCACTTAACCAATTAATGCCCGATGTATGATATCCGTTTTGTGTTTCACTAACACAATTGTGCGGGTAGGGCAAACGTACCATGTCAAAAATTTAGTTTTGTATGTTTTTTGAACCAACTTCCACATTTGTGAATTCCTTTTTAACTTATTTTCGTCTGAAAAACACACTATGACACAATTGTGTTGGTTTTACTTCAAATCAGGCGAAATTTCTTATCAACAACGCCATTACATACGATGATTTTTTACTCACACATTTGTGTGGGTTGGGCTAAAATTGAGCTGATTGGCTGGTGCTACACGAGATTTTAATTTCTGGTTTCAAGCTAAGTCGTAATAGATTTTTATTGTTAATTTATACCTTTATATTAAATGAAAACACCTAATTTTTTGTAATATTTTGTTCTGTTCTCTCGAAAATAAAATTTAAACAAAAATCTACATCTCAAAAATGCCCTTAAATTTTTTTATTTTCATTTCTATTTTTGTCATTTCGGATTCACGGACAAAAATTGTGCGACATAAAATTTTTGTCCGTGAATCCGAAATGACAAAAATAGAAACGAAAATAAAAAAATTTAAGGGCATTTTTGAGATGTAGATTTTTGTTTAAATTTTATTTTCGAGAGAACAGAATAAAATAATACAAAAAATTAGGTATTTTCATTTAATATAAAGGTTTAAATTAACAAAAAAAAATCTATTACGACTTAGTTTGAAACCAGAAATTAAAATCTCGTGTAGCACCAGCCATTTTTTGTTTTTCTTGGTTGAAAAAGGGATATATCATACGCAAATCACTATTTTCTTAACATCTTCTCTCTTGAATACTATACATATAATTTTTTTGTTTTTTATCTTAAGTGGTTGTTGATGGCGTATACTTGTAAAATAATTTAAAACGTAACGGATAAAAACTAGTTGTACTTTGTTCGATGTGGATTAAGGACAAAATGGATCGTCGTTGAAAAGCAGAGACTTTATAAAAAATTAGTTGTGCCATTAACTTTTATTGTGTGTTATGTAATTTTTTTACTGAAAGGATATACTAATTAATTTAATTTTAAAGGATATAAAAATTATAGCCTTGCAATATATGACGTGACATATTTTCGATGGTATATGGTAAATCCTTAGATTATACTATAGATAGAATACCGACAGTATTGTTTTGAAGTATCAATTTTGTAATGTTTTTATTATTGTTTTGATATTTTTTTTGGAAAAGAGAAAGAAGAATGCGGGATAACAACATTATAAATTTCATAACATCAAGTAGTGGCGGTGTAAATTGTTTTATATAGGGCGGGGGCAAAAAATAAATTAAATGAAAATTATTTTATTTTTAAATTTTTTTATTAATGCATTATAATAATAAAATAATAATTGTATAATATTAAATAAAACTTTTAAAAATAATACAATAAGTATAAGTTATAGGTAACTAACATAAGATATTTCATTACTTTAAATAAGTATGTACACATAGATTAAAACATTCTAATAAAGATCATAATATTATACCTATGTTATATCTAATGTTATGCTAAATTATTTAAACCATATTAAAATATCCTGTATCGTTAAAATTAATCGATTTATTAATATCAACAATATTTTTACTATTAAAATTCATAACTGATTTTGAATATTTGTAAATCATATACTATATGCATATTAATTCACTATACTTGAAATTAAACGAATTAAAAAAGAAAATAAATCACAAAATTTAATACAACCAAACAGCGAATCGCTGCCCCATAAAAATTAAATATAAAAATTTTAGCAACGCCACTTGATTTTCAATGGCAATTTACGATTTATTTACTGTTATTTTCTAAAATGAAGAGCAACTTTTTCCCGTGTTTGTTTTTAAATCCGAATGTTTCACTTATTTTTATTCAATTAAATTTATAATAAATCACCTTTATCACTGAACATATTTAATTATGCATATATATACTATAAATTTGTGGAATATTTTTAAAATCAATTAGAAGGTTAATCAGAAAAAGCAATTAAAGAGTTTGTAAACACTGTCAAAAAAGTTACTTGTGAAAAGAAATTTCCTTTTTTCTTGATAATCGTGTGTTTTCACACTGGAACACACTATAGTTGGTTATTTTAGTATAATAGAGCACTTGATTATTCACTTATTTATTGTAAACTAAATAGTTTTCATTCACATCAATCACAACCAAAAAACACTTTAAAATAACGAAATTTTTCCATTTTTCACCTCATCTGTGTTTCTCTATTTTATGTATATATACCTCTCGTTTACCCATTCATTTTTAGTACTTCTAGTTTCGCTTGTGTTTTGTATTGAAATTTGTATTGGTACGTTATCTATATAATCTAAGGGTAAATCATACAATGGGCTATGATGTTCACATTAAGTGGAGCCGTTAGTAACAGACGGTTTTTGTACAGACAGGCACATCCAAAGGCCCCATTCTAATAATTTACTAGAGATTTGGTTCTCTTAATACTTGCAGAGAATCTTCTACATATACCCCGTTCCAAATTTTTTTTAAAGATTTTTCAAATACTTACTTATTGTGTTAAAATTTCTTATTTTTTTCAATTTTAAATGAATTGTAATATGTTTTATTTACATTATTATTTGTTAAATTTATCATTAGAATCAGAGATAAATTAATAAAAATGATGAAACAATATAAAAAAATATACTGTTTCTGCTCATTGTATGATATATAATACCAGCTCCAAAGCCCCATTGACATGACTTTTTGAATTTTTCTCACAACTAAATCGGGCCATTAGAACATAGTTCGGGTTTTAATGAGTTAAATTGTAATTATAGGAACGAGGATTATCTATTTGAACCTACCCAATAGATGAACGAATTAGTCGGCCGACCTAAATTTTGATGAATACTCGAATTATCATAATTTATGACTATGAACATTTCCTTATATTTAGTCATCTTATAAGGCGATGGTTGCCAATTAAAGCCTGATAGACATTATTATACATTTCAATACAAGGTTCATTAAACCTTTTATATAATTTCAGTATACCGATTCAGACTTTATTGTCATTTATTTACAAAAAACATTTTTCTACTCCTGCAACAAAAAACTGCGCTTTATTTGTTTAAAAATCGTAAATAAAATTAATATGTATATGATAAAACAAACAGGTAATTAATGGTGTGTTTCACTCCCTACTGACTAAATTAGATGAGTTACTAGATATCTAATTATTTATAAAATCGAATAATTTTCATCAAAGCTGTTGTTTAATATGCAAATTTTCAATGAAAAATCGAAAGAAATATAAAAAATTTCTTGTTATGGACTTATGGACAAAAAAAACGCATAATTTTTTTTTGCTGAAATATCTATTATTAAATAAAATTTAATCAAAAACGAAGGCCGACGATAAACTCTCATCCCCCGGACGTATGATCCAACGCAAAATCTAGACTCGTCGGAGAACAAAACATTAGCCCATTGTTCCATGGTCCAGATTTCATGTTCGAGAGCAAATGTTAAACGAGTTCTGTGGTGTGCTGTAGACAATTCTGGACATAAAGCTGGCCTTCTTGCAGTCAAATTGGATTCGTGAATTCGTCGACACACGTTCCTTTCATTAACGGGCGCATCTCGGGATCTGATTAGGTCTAATTTGATGCTTCGTCCAGTTACGGAATCGTTTTCTCAAGTAAATTAATTTAATATACCTATCCTCAGCGAGTGTTGTACATCGATTTCTCCCACTACCAGCTCAACGATGATACTGTCCATTATCCTGGAATCGTTTGATCACTCTTGACATTGCGGATTGGTCCACTCTTAACAGTTGTGCAACGTAATATTGAGTTCTTCCTTCTTCAACTAATGTAATGGCCCTCACGCAATCCTCAACACTCAAATGAATTCTTTCGGCCGCCAAGTTATTCATTTTTATTTGTTTTTAATGAAAAACTTTACTCCTACACTTGATTGTATAATTTAAATAACAATTCACCGTAAATAAACTTTTAGACTGAACAGCCAAAATGCTTAAATTTGTGCCAAACTCGAATTCAACAAAACTATTGGTAGTATTTTTTAATGCATGTGTATTTTAGTGAGAACTAGATACTCATAATAATTAGATCATAATAATTACAAAAACAATTGTGAAGCTACTCGTAATTTCAAAAATAAAGAATATGCGTTTTTTTTGTTCATAAGTATATTTTAAGAAAAATTTTTTTACTACAAAAGTCTTGATAAAAACATTTTTTTTGTTAAAATTGAAATCGTAGAAAAAAAAAATATTGTATGTAACTCGAGAGTTAACGTCGACCTCGTATAATTTTTTCACTCGAGCAGTACTCTCCTCTTTTACTCCTTTAATACATAATCTACTATTAAAATTCTTTCGTTTCATTCCATACTTTTTCTGCACTGTATTTATTTATTTATTTTTTTGATTCTTTCCATACTAACAAACCTTATTAAATTTTCCAAAATATTTTATTAAAAAATTATTAATTACCTTCCATAGAAGTTTTTTCTTTTTAGAACAAAGTATAACATTTACGAATTACGATTATAAGTTAGAAAAGTTTGTAAATTAAACTTGCAACAAAAATGTCCTTGTTGATTATTTTTTTTGATAATTTAGCAGAACTGAAGATGAATATCATCAAATCCTAAGATTTTAGAAAAAAAAAATTGAATTGCATTTACGTAGAAATGGGACTATGAGAAAAAGATTTAAATAAAATTTGTTTAAATCATTATTCTAAAATTTTTGAGGAAATGGCGATTTTTGATAAACCTGCCTTTCACCAAAATTCGGCATATTCATAGCCCAGCTGTATGATGATCAGGATGATACGTCATACTCTTAAGATTTTTGCATAAACTCAAAAATGCTAGTGATATATGAAAGAAATTTGTGTATCGGAAGTGGCATGTCCAATGACAAGCTGTATCGTTTTTGATAATTTTGCTGAAACTTTTTAAAAACAATTATGGACAAAAATATTGTAAGCGGAAGTTGCCATACGTAATTTTAGGTGGATTGACTGATGGTGTGAATTTTTATCCGTAAACTTTTTCCATACTACGAGAAACGACCAATAATTATAAGATTCAAATAATTTAAACGTTAATTTTTTTTCAAATTTAAGCGGAAATGAAAATTTTTAGTTTAACGAAATAGTTTCTAACAAAATTTTGCTCAGTTGTATTTTTTGCTTAGTAAAATCAAGTATGGTGTATTCGAGGTTTTTCTAATTGGCAAATGCACTCCTCCATTTTTATAAGGTTGGAATGTGTGATCGTTGAGTGAAGTTCTGTAATAATTTTAATAAAAATGTTTAGTTGGTGGTTAATGGTGCATGATAGTGATCGACGGTTATGTGAACGGCGTGTAACGACTTTGGTAATGACTGGGGTGTAATGATCGTGATGTAACACGTTGGGCTAAATTACGGGAAGGATGGGCATTAAATACCATTGAGAAAGGACTGAGCAGGTACCCGTCCACGATAAAGATGTGTGTCGGGGCGGCGTAAATGGCTGCGAGTAGCGACAGAAGGTATCCTTGCATAGTCGTATGTTTCAAGATTCATAATTTTGTATCAAGATGTAACAATCTAACCGTTTATCATTATGCTGGATAATGGGTTGGTGTATAATGGCCGGCTTTAGCGTAGCTAAACTAATAAAGGTGAAACAACAATAGTTAAAAACATTTTTTAAGTTAAGAATTCATTTCCAAGGGTCTTGAGAAAGCATTGAATCAGTATTGTTTTATTTATTTTCTTTATCCTCGCACTTTGAGTGAATAATTTTAAAAGCAACTAGTTGGCATGACAGTCTCGCAAAAAACAATAATTTATTATGAATTTTAATCATCACAACTTCACGAATTAGGTCACTGAATTTTGACATCAATTCTCAATCCAGGTGGTAGATTCTAATATTGATATAATCTTCATCCGATTTTATGTTATTACTTTGATAAAAGTGATTAATGTCGTTGACGTCATTATCTTCTAAATTTTTTCGTATATCTTTGTACCGCGATTTGAGTGTTTTCAACTCATGATTTTCCTTCTCTAGTGGTATGAGAATGGCAGTTTTACCGATAGGCATGAAATGCGTCGCGAACCGACATTGGCCAACTTTCGTACCAGTATTTCTATAGCATGTGAATATGTGCTTATGTGTTAGAAGTTTGATGTATCCAGAAGCTTCTGATGAACCCACTGAGATGAGAGCATCAATCAAAGCAATCGCTTTGTCATAATCGACCGCCAACGCATCCTTTGGTGGGTTATCCAACTATAATAGTATATGAGCGTGTGGACTACCTCTGTGTGAAAATTCAATGCGTTTGAAGTAATTAAGAACTCTAAATTTTCCAAAAATACTAAATTCTATTGGAGTAAATTGCGTAAGTAACGGCATCTTTTCATTAACCAAAGTTGTTTTTTCAAAATATTTTAATGCTTGAATCTGCTCATCTGTCAGGTCTCCTCCCTGATTTTTGAATTTATTTAGAATCCTCAGAAGATTAGGTCACTCTATGTCGTTAGCACTGATCGTCAAAAACATGGTTGGTCTTCCTAACTTGCGTATCATTGCCAATCGATCTCGCTTACGTGCGGGCTAATAAGCTGCAGAACTCGGTATTGACTTTATGAAAGCTAAGGTGCTCTCTAAACAGCTGTTAATACAATCTTCAGATCGTTACTCGTGCAGATATGTTTGAACGCAATCTTCAAACTATCCCAAAGTCTTAGACGTATTATTTTCATCGCAGTATAAACAAGCTTATTTGAGACCACTCCTCTCCTATCTGAAAGACGCAATTCACTGTTTTTTTTTTTTTTTTTTTAAAAAGGAAGTACTAATTGTCCAGTGGATTTAAGGTCCTTTGAAGGTCAACTAATACCCCCCTTTCATTCACGCACACACCACCTATTCACACAATTACAGTATACCACCTGCACATTGCAAGCTCCATATCAACCTGTACACTGACATGGACGGTGGGTCGGCGCTGAATTCTGCACTCCAACAGAGGGTCTTAGTTGTGTTTATTAACATTACCGATCGTAATCGATGACGTAAATTCGCTTTGGATCCAGCCTCTGATGGGATTCGAACCCAGTACCTCCCGGTCCAAGTGCCGAAGCTTTAACCACTGCACCACTTGTCCGGTTAACTTGTTGGCATTGTAAATGGCGTAACTGTAATTTCGTCTCGGAATACATGAAAATACCCAAGGTATATAGCTGAATTCCTCTGCTGACTTGTCGAACAACAAACTCTCTAGAACTTGATTTTCACCTGGAGCGGTTTGCAGGAATTTATCCTTGCTCCACCTGAGAGTTTGTACATGACAATTTTACATGACTTTTATAAGAATAAAATATTATCACAGACAATTTCCGATTGTCAAAAATCTGCAAATTCGCAATAATCCATTATACAAATGTAATTTTTTTTAATAATTTACATAGTTTTGAATTTAGTAATTTCTTTTTAA
Organism: Nephrotoma appendiculata; assembly: GCA_947310385.1. NCBI lineage: Eukaryota > Metazoa > Arthropoda > Insecta > Diptera > Tipulidae > Nephrotoma > Nephrotoma appendiculata. Next base: position 91,211,861 of record OX371225.1, read on the forward strand.
TTCGATACAAAAATGGTTTAAAATTTGCATTCACACAAATTTTAAAGAAAATTTAAAGTCACAGAAAATTAAATAGGTGATAATTTTTACTGTCTGTCACAAATATTTTCGTGGCATTTTGAAAAGTTATCTCATCAACATCGCCCTTTACAGCTCAGTTACAATTTTGGCCTCTAAAAAATGTCATTTGTCACGTGATGAGAATCTAGGCCCAGGTCTAATCATTCGTTTATAGTGAAATCATTCTTTAATTCAATTAAATTTTTATATTATTTCTTACCGTACATGATATTTCATGCTCGCAAGTAAAGCTTACTTTTGACAAGTCTAATTAGCAATCAAACCACAATTCCACTAAACGTTGATGGTAATTTGAAATTAATATTTAAAAATTAATTTCATCTGGAACTGGTATTAAGCGATAAATACTTGTTAAACTATTAGCAAGTTTTATATTAAGCGAACAGTAAAAACAATAAATTTTCTAATTTCAATCAAATCGTTATTATTAAAATAATATTTTTTATCTTACAATAATTAAAAGTATATATTTTAACAATAGTCGTTTATAATGCCCGAGTATAACAACAGAATATAATAAATTTGTGGGAATAATTACAATAAACTTCATTCATTGATATAGTGATGATAATCTGTTTAAAAAAAAATAATTTCGAATAATTTGTTTTATTTATTAAATTTTTTTTATTACTATTATTGTTCTATTATATTGTCCATATATTTGTGGTGGCACACAGTCATAATAGGAAAAAAATAATTATATTAAAATATTATTTTTATTTTATCAATTTTGTGTTTTATAAATAAAATATAAATAACGAAAATTTTATTTTTTTGTATTATTTTGTTATTTTGACGAAAATTGTGTGAGAATAGGAAATCCGCAAATAAATTTTGGTTATTTACACAAAAAAAATTAAATACTCTCTCGTACATGGATGGCGTTTTCATAATAATAAACGATAAAAATAAAATTGATGAAAAATGAGTTTCCAATTTACAATTTGTAAAACACCAAAATTAAATCAACGCTATTCACTATCTGTTGCCTTATAATATTAATGTTTTACAAAAATCTTTTCATATCCGCTTATTTGATTTATTATTTATTTATTGTAAATAAACAAAAGCGTTTTTCGATTGTTTGAAAAAAGCGCGCGAAAACTTTTGAAAGACAAATGCATCATATGATATACTGTTTATTATTATAATTTTATTACTCGAATGGAATAGACACAAACATTTTTAACCGGCATCGTGATTGGTACCTATATACATATGTAGTTCTAAGAATTACTTAATTTAGGGATGCAACATCATAAAAACTGAAATTTAAAACTAATTATCTTAATTTTTAATCGTTACTAATTCGGCATAACTTCAAACTCATTAAAACGTTTTGCGGTAGAAAATTGGTTATTTACAGATGCATAAGAATGATCGAATATGATTTGTATCCATTAAATCGGTGTTTCAAATTTGATACATAGTACGTTTTTTTACGATTTTACGAAAGTTTATGGTTTCGCATGAGTAACATAAAAAATTATGAAATTTTTGCATTCATTGCTAAAGTTGGTGGCCTTCGATGCGGTAGACTCATTTTACTATGAATTGTCTGTGTTGTGCCTGACCTTTATTTATGGTTTTTCGGAACACCTTTATAAATGTTGTCTGGAAATTAGAGAAATGTAATATGCTGCTACATTAATTTTTAAATTAAAGATAACATAATCACCTAACTAATATTTTTAAATAGGCGAAGAAGTGCCTCCAGCTTTCGATACAGTTTAAAAAACAAGGGCTTGAATTTAAACTGCATTGAGATCTTTTATCAAATTCTTAAATTCTACATTGCAGGTCGAAACTTTCGCGTATTTGGATCTATTCTGTTTGTTCTTTATATGAGATATTTACAGATTTGCAGGCGATCCAGCTATCCTAGCAGTTAGAAAAGACATCGGAAGCAACAAACAAACTTAAAAATGTAGTTAACACAGTAAATAACTGGACTAAAAATTGGAACATCTTATTAAATAAAACCAAATCAGTACATGTCAACTTTACAAACCAAAATGTAAACTGAATTCCTGTGGTTCTCAACTCAGGTCAAATTGACATGACCCTCGAAGCTAAGCTTAGACGGAAAAGGCAGACCAAGAAGGAAAAGAATAGTTTAACATCAAATATTGAAAAATGTACTGCCTCAAGGGTAGAAATTCTGAGCTTAGAATATATAAAAAATAGTTGCTGTACCGGCAAACGTTAAAACCAGTATGTACCTATGTCTCCAACTTTGGATTTGGCCAAGAAGACATTATGCATTCAAATGATACAATGCTTCCTAATAAAGTGCTGCGACGACTTGTCCCATGGAACGAGATATAAAAACAAATAAACAAATTCTAGTCACATCCAAATCGTACTCTGCGTGGAGTAGTCCGACACTCATTCGACAGTCTGGTTTATTACTCGCGATAAATCCAAATGATTTGATTTAAAAGGAGCTCTTTTTCATCAATACCACCAATAAACATTCCCCTCTACACTGCACAATTTTCATTATTGGCTATTTTCCCCACGTGTGCCGTTCCCAAGATAAATCCTGGCATTTATTAAAAAAATCGTCATTTAGAAACATCATCAAAACTGTAGTGTAATTGGAATAGATGAAATGATATAAATGATTACATTTCTCGATTTTTAATTTAAGGGTCTTCTTCTGCGATTTCTTCCTTAGGCGTGAACTGAGTTTTTCTAAGTAGTGGTCTAGATATTTTTGTACTTCGACCGAATGAACATTGCACTGATAGGCTCACCCCAGAATCCTTTGCGCCGGCCTCATTAGTGGGTGGATTAACCAACTGAGCAGTTGGGGTACCATCTAGAGTACAAATTGTGTTTGTTGTTAAGTCATTGTTTTAAGGACTGGTTATTGAAGCAACTGCCAATCTAACCAGTGAAATTTACAGTGGGCTAATGGAGAGAACATCATTTGCTAGATTCTCGGTGGTAGGTTATCCCGTCTTTTCTCAGTCTCCAAAGCCTCGTTGGTTAACTAGCAGGGAGCACCACGTGCGGGTGAGGTTGATATTTGGGCTGGTATATTAAACCTTCTAGACCGATGCCCGTTACTCTGCTATTTTTCAGTAAAATAAATTTTGGTGAATCTAAAGTTAAAACCAACATGAAGTGAGATTTCCAATAGTGGGTGCGTTCCATTGTTTCGAACTAATGAGTTATTGAATATACTTTTATTAAAAGGATCGATTGTTATATCTGCAGTAACGGAACTACAAAACAAAAGTTGAATAGTTCATTTAGTTTCGAATTTTATCGTATTTGACGTACACATGCAACATGTTGGTAAAGAAAGAGAATCAAGTTTATTAAAAATGGTGGGAAGTTTAATGATGACCATTTATATGAGTTGGACAAATCTAAGTATGAGTAAAATTCTTCCCAGATAATTTACTTAACAATTACTGATTAAGTGGTATCAAGTGGTATTGGTTTCAAACTTCATACAGGTGGGATGTAAAATCGAATTTTCTAAATCCGTATCTAAAGTCCATACACGGATTCCGGTTAGACGGGAAGTAAACAAACGGAATAGAATTATTTTTAATTTCGATTTTCGTTTTCCCACTAAATCATTTCATTCCATTTATTTGAATTCTTGTCCGTTTTCAACATAATCTTTTAAGAACATGTTCTAAATCGAGCGAAATGCCAAAATTGAAATATTTTGTATAATTTTAATAGTAATACAAAAACTAATTTACATACATATATGTTATTAAATTGAAAACATGTTAATATATAATTCGAATAAAGCTAAAATAATTTTGTTTGAAGATCAATAATGCAGTTTCTCTATTTCAGCGTATCTATTGAATTGTGCTTATTAATGAATAACAAAAAATAATGAATTAGTAAATTTAATAGACTTTTCTGTTTGACAATGCTTATTCAATAGACGAACAATGTGCGAAATACGAAAACAAACAAAATTTTGTAAAATCGATGACACAACACAAAAAAATCGCAGAACTTTCATTCTATTATTTTAAATGCATTTTTAAAAATAGCAGTCTATCTTTTAAAATCAATTTAGTGAAACTTCTCATTCATAATAGAATCTTGTTCTTCTAATAAAAAAAGCAAAAATTTGCTATTTTTCAGCATTCCATAAAAATATAAATAATTTCATATGTTAAATTCCATGAAAAAGTAATTTGACATTTAATTCCGCATAAGTGGAATAAATGTCGCTGTTTTACTCGAAACAAAATCGGAACTTGATAATCTTGCTTACCACAAAATTCCGTCTCACGGAATGCATGCAGATCGGATAAACACAATTATGATCCTGTATAGAGTGTATAGAACTAGATAATGATTTCTCCATCATGTCACTGTACAGGTTGAACTTTTGGGTTTGAAACGTGCTGATGATGTTGTGTAATTGTAGGAGAAAGGAATGGTGGGGCTCTGTGTTTCGATTTTAAGTGAGAGAATTCGATTGTTGATATGAGGATTTGTTTCAAGTGACAGAAATTGATCGATATAAATTTTTGACTGTTTTTTTTAAAATGAAAACTTTTATCGATTCGTATGATTTTATAAAAAATCGTAAGAGGGTTTTCCGGTGAACCCATCACCATTTGGTTCTGGAAATTGCATTTTGAATGGTACTGAGCAATTTATCAACAAAATATGTTTGTAATTTTAAACATTGGTAAGCATTTTAATAATTCGGATCTATTATGATTCTTCCAGTTCTAAAGATTTTTGTATTTCATAATCTTTATAAGGGTAAATGGGTTGTTTGCAATTTTCTATTTTATTTCACTTATTCTTCATACTCGTATATATTTATATTTATAATCAAAGTAACGTTACTATAACGAAAAAAGATGCGTGAACCATTTCCTTCTTAAATGACAATAATACACTTTTACTTGATACATCTTAATGGTACAAAGATTTTTCCATATTACATATTCATTTTAGTTTTAGAGTAAAGAAATTATAATTTAAATGTTTTTGAACTATAAACTAATGTTCTTTAATGTTTCAATTTTTATTTTTTCTAGGTAAGCAAATGTAGTACAAACAATTATTAATGGGTACTATCACGAAACTGTAAGTTGTTGTCCAGTTATTTTATTGTATTAGCTCTGAACATGGTGTAGTCGATTATTCAAGTTTCAGTAATTCTATTAAGTAATGAATGTTATGAAACCTTATTAAGAACAAAAATGATTAAAATGTGATTATGTATGCCCTAAGATGGTTATCAATTTGAAATTTCGATCAATTTTTTTTATTAATTACGACTACTATTGAAATTGAGGCTTACCAATAACGATTTACATGTTTGTAAATTTATCATAAAAAACGAAAATTTAATTCCTCATCCCTCCTACAACCTGAAGATACCATGTTTAACATGTAATTTTCAATGTTATGTCAGATTTCTTTGTGCAGTGCATGTATGTATCTATATTATAACTTGCCACACATGGAGTAAAAAGAGAGATCTAAACGATAAATAAATCTTTTTTTAATTCGTTCATACGAGACAACATTTTGTTAATAGGAAAACAGAAAAATTTATAAATATTATCGAAAAGTGACAATACTGTTTGTTACTAGTTTTATAAGTTGTGCATACAGTACTACATACTCACACATAGGAGTTGTTACACTAGAGTAAATGTTGTACATCTATCTAGTTATCTCGTCGCATATAATGCAGAACGAAACAAGTAACATGCATACATATTAAAGTTTTCATTCTAATTTGGTTTTAGATATATGCCAGTAGTGCATATGAGGGGGAAAAGCAACGCAGTTAATTGTAAGCATAATCGAAAATTAAATGCCTTGTTGAAACAAAATTTGATTGAGCAAAGGGCAGAACAATTAGCAAATGAATCACAGCCTGGGGAATTTCTATTATGAATCGTGACCCAATTTTTTCAATCTAGTAAAAAATGTATCTGGTTTCAATTGTTTTACGCAATTTTTACTGTAGTACCTTTGAATGTAGTCTGGAGATTTCAGTAGTTGAAATATTGTAAAATTATAAACAGTGAAGCGTTTTCCACATCTTTTTGGATTAACTGATGGACTCATCAACAAAAATTAGCGCTTTTAGTTATTTTTAGTAATTACTCGTTACTTACATGTAAAATTATGATCGGATTCGTTTAGTATATAACACGTTATAAGATGTACAATATCACAAATATCTCTTTATTTTTGCTTGCTTTAAAAATAATAATTTTAAGTAGGTTTGTTACTATGCGGAAATCCATTTTCACGTATAGTTATAATTAACCAACTGAAGAATTATTGAAATAAGGTGGGAGCAAATGATAGATTTATATTATTATTGTAACAATAATTGCAAATTCTTCTTTTCATCAATAATCTTTACATTAAACAGAATTTTCAAATGAATACTTTCTAAGAAATATGGAATGCTGTTGAAAGTAAAATCAAAATTATTTTTATTTACATAGATGAATCATGTTATGCACAGTTTCAAATTTTACAAACCAACCTTTCAAATCAAGTTGATTCATATTTTTAAAATATCTAATAAAGCCTAAATTATTTTGACTAATTAAATTGTGAAAAATTAAACTACCCGAACTTATGCACTGTAGCATGCCAGTCGTTTTAAATCAGTTTATTGTTTTCCTTCCCATATATCTTGACGTCATTTTTCATCTTTTCCACCTCTTAGTACTTAAATTTTGCTCAATTGAAATACAATTATGTGTAGTGTATACGTTCAGTAAATAGGTCATCGCTTGCATAAATAGTAGGTTGTTTTTCATTAACATTAAGTCTCTTGCAGTATACAGTATACCGTTGTTGCAATAGTTACGTAATATTGTCCAAAAATAAACTGATCAACTTCAATATTGCTTTACTAAAAATTGGAGACAAAGAACCACGAAAACCTGGGTTGTTAATCGCGAATGAAATTGAAGTCAAAGAGAATCTCGCAAATCAACAAGACAACTTAGAAAATGGTAAGCATGAACGATTCGTGCTCTATTTATATTATCATAACTTTTACGTTTGGGTACACTGTAAATAAATGCATAATTATTATTGCACTTCCATCTTTCTCAAAAATCTATTGAGTTAAATGAGATTGATTATAATGCGATTTTAGTTGATGTACTCTGCTTGTTTCTGTTATTAGCCGATTCTTTTGTTTTTTGTTTGCCGTGAGCAATCTTGCATTGTTATGATTAGACCTTTCTTCTGTAGACTTCTAAAGTTACTAGGTAATAGTGGTGTTAGAATTTCTAGTTCTAGAAATTCTAACACCACTGTTTTCAATTTTCCACCGTAGTTTCATGATAGAAATACAACTTTAATTAGCATCGTTCTTAATCTGTCTTCCTTATTTTATCTCTAATCCACCGTTTCCTAACGAGATCTTGTAGCGGACAGGCTATAGTATAAATTCTTGTGCATGTTTGTTCCATTCGTTCCCAATTTTTGTTCGATGTATAGGTTCTGTAATTTGCGGAACTGGTTGACGCGTGTGTGTCAATATTTCTCGTAAATTAGTTTTTACAAGTTTCACCACTACTTTTTTAATGTTGAATCAACTAGCCGGTGATTGTCATTCGCTCCATTTTTGTTCTTACATCTTGTAAGAAGGGTACGAATAGGGAATCCAAGTCGGTTCTACCCGACTTCGTGTAGTTGGGCAATTATTCACCCCCAGAGACACCCGAAACCATCGGGCATCGCCGCAAACAACCGAAACCGACAACCCTCCTATGCATCTCAACGAAAATGGAAAAAACATAAACGTACATATCCCATACGTTGGAGGGAATCCAATTACCCGACTAGGGAATCCAATTACCCGAATTTCGGGTACCCGACTTTCGGTTCCGTGTTTTTACCATTACCCCACCGGTTTCTACAAACATACGTTTCTATTTTTTCCATTTTCGTTGAGATGCATAGGAGGGTTGTCGGTTTCGGTTGTTTGCAGCATTTCTCGAAGTCTCTGGGGGGGTAAGTAATTGCCCAACTACACGAAGTCGGGTAGAACCGACTTGGATTCCCTAGGTACGAATTTACAAGATCGATTTGGTTCTTGATTCTTGAGTACTTGCCGCCACCTATGAATATATGATTGTAACGCATTTTCGGTGTTCACAGTTTTTTGCATGCCAGACATTGTGGCTAAAGTTGTTCGTACAATACATCTATCGTTGTTGAATGCAACACTTTTTTTTGTATATCTGTTTTAATATGTCTCATGTATAGTTTTGTCCACAACAGTCCTTGCTATTAATAACGTCTCCATTGCCATTTTATCTACATTGTAACGTCTCATTTCTTTCTCAAATTTGGGCAAATCTTAGCGTTCTGGTTAAAGTTCGGATGATGCAATTCTTCTTATAATATTCGGTTCTGTAATCATATTGATTTCGAATTCATGATTTAAGACCGATTGAATGCAGGGCTGCCGGTTATGACATTCTTTCAAGCCAGCGGAATATTTATTTTAGTCCAGTTTTCACTTTCGTTTATGATATGGTGTGATTTATGTATCTTGTGATTTGTATACTAAAATTTTTACAATTGGTTACGTACTTAGCCGAGAGGTGTTGAAGATGTTATTGTTGAATTTTGTTGATGGATGAAAATATCTCTTGATAATAAATAGATCCAAGGGGCACTTTCCATGATTCCGCAGGTGTTTTTGACAATCAGTGGTTCTCTATAGTTACTTATAACTTTGTACAACATTGAGCAAGCCATCTTCACTTCGATCAAGCCATTGCTTAGGTTTCTGATTGTCGAGGTCAAGTTGCGAGGTTCTCTAGCTTAACCCATGTTGAAATAGTACGTTGGAATTTCAATATTAAAATTAATTTTCTTTAATCGCTTTTGTTTAAATAAAAATGATATACTATATCAAACCTGTTTCTGTGCGATAATAAGGACCGCATAAGAAAACGCATAAAAAATCTTCCAAAACTTCACGAGTAGGTACAAAAAAAGTTTTTTATGCGGTGAATAGGGATCGCATAGATAAAGTTTCACATAGAAAATAACTCAAAACATTACGCTACCTGATGTAATACTTGAAAAATCAAAATGGCCAACGACAATTAACTAATTCGATTAATCACATTCAATTATGTTCTGATTTCATTGAAATTTTAGATCAGGCAAAGGCAGCTGTTTATTGAATTTTACTGCACTCAAGTTGTTTGATATTGCACATCTCGAAAGACCCATTTCCTTAAACACTGCGACTTTGCTACGTTATTCAAGTGTTTTCCTGTGGTCATTTGTATATTTTTATAAATACCACTTTGAAAACACAGTCAAACATGTTTGTGTGCGGTCTTTTTTTGTACAATTTTTTTGTGCGATTTTTTATACCGAAATGAAACATGAAAACATGAAAAAAAATTATTCAGTATAATCTACTAAAGTCTGGGAAAAAATAGTACTAGTGCACGAGCTGAAAAAACGGGAAAAGAAAATTTCAAATTTCGCCTACAAGACGAAACAAATAAAACCAGATTCCTAGAAAAAACAGAAATAATTTAAGCCTAATTTTAAAACTTCCAAACGAGGCTACACTGACGAAATTTGTGCTTATCACAGAACCATGATTTCCATAAATTTTCATTCATAAATTTAATAAAAACACACAGCCCCTAAAAGATACTACTACATATTAAACAAACAAAATACAGAGGTATACGTTTCAATAATATTTTTGTTGAACAACAAATTAAAAAATAAAAATAAAATATGATAAAATCCAAGAATAAGCAATTCAGATAGCATATTCCTATCAGGCATGTTCATTGCCATCCGAAAAATATAGTGGCTGAATTTGTGCTAATCCAGAATTGGCCTAATTCCATTGAACAACAACGACCGTGGAATGAACAATTTTCTAGCATAAAGTGTTCTAGAAACCAATGAAGTTGGTACTTCTGATTGCATATTTCTATCAGGTATGACCATAGCCATCCGTAAAATATAGTGGCTGAATTTGTGCTAATTTCGAATTGGCCCAATTCCATTTAACAAGAAAGAGCTGTAAGCGCCTTTGGAAGGTTTTAAAATTAGGCTTAAATTATTTCTGTTGTTTTTTCTTCTAGAAATTGGGTTTTATTTGTTTCGTCTTTCAGGCGATATTTGAAATTTTCCTCTCCCGTTTTTTCGGCTCCTGGACTAGCACTAATTTTTTCCCGTAGGCAATAGTTAACACAAATTAGGTTTAATCGGTATCCAAAGTTTCATTTTGAAATTCGAAAGTTTGCCTGCTGCAGTTACCCACGCAAGAAATTAATATATTTTACATTCAATAAACGCACAATTACTGTTCATTGCAAGCTTCTTGCCAACCTGTAAACCCAAAATAATGTATATATATATATATATATATATATATATATATATATATATATATATATATATATATATATATATATATATATATATATATATATATATATGCATTTTGATAAAACATTACTGGTACCTAGAATTGAACTTTAAATAAATTGTTCGCATATACAAAGTAAAGGGACCTTACAATTTGCATTTTATAAAAATTGATTGCTCGGAAGTCCATCTTTTTTTGCTGCTCATCAAATTTATTTTTAATATCTTAGAAACTTAAATAATCAGGTAGAATCAATTGGTGTTTCAACTCTGGAATCGATTTTATTTCTTTCGTTGAACCTCTAATTAAAACTGCACTACTACAGGTATAAATAAAACTGTCAATTCTATCACTGAAATTTTAATTTCTTTTTCTTTATATTTGAGATAAATAATTAATTTATTATGCTCTCTCTCCTTTTTTAAACACATGGTGATCGAAATTAAAACACATTGTATATGATTGTTGGTTACCACACATGCTTTTTCAATGCATATAACATAAAATCAATACGGAATTATAGGTTGAAATAACTATAAATACAATTTCCATCAAATTGAAATGTTTAAAATGCCATAACACATTCACGTCTGTCACGAAAATAATAATTTAGAATATTAATCGATACAAAATGTGCATACCTACCATGTAATCGAATCATTTATAATAAATTAAAGTCAGATATAAACGCTAAATCGCGTATCATTAAAATTCAATGTCAATATTGATTTGAGCGAGACCACACGCGTTGAAGTATGCTCGTGTTTTATGTTGGTGAGTTTTTGCCTCTCATAAAGCATCACTTTAAAATACATAATTAAGAAAACAAGTATTTTGACAATGACAACAATAAGTATGATGTATATCTTTTTATAAAGATGTCAACACCTGTCATAAGACATTTAAATTAAAAATTAATTTTATGTTTTTGTGCCAAATATATTTGTGTAATGTGTAATTGATGTGTGATCCTTAAGAATTTTTTATTGATCTTATATTACAAAGAACATTACTTAATCTAGTATATCAATATCGATAAATTTCAATTATTCAAGGCGTTTAATAATCAAAACACATTCGCAATTTTAATATTTACAAATTTATTCTACTAGCATTGAAAATACATTATACAATGTGAACAAATAAAAAATGTGTCTCAAAACTATTTTATATTAAGAACTGAAAAAATTATTTTAATATAAACGTTATCAGTGAGTGAAATTATTATAAATTTTTATTCATAAAATTAAAAACGATTATGCCTTATACCATGACTCGTATTCTGAATATATTATCATAAATGTATTGCGGTCGGATTTATAACAATGCGTACATTAAACTCGGAGCACACATTCGATTTGCGATAAAAATTAAAATTTAATTTAAAAGGGATGTCTAAAGCAAAATATTGACCAGTTCCTAGATTACACCATGTAAAATGTGACTTCTTTAAACACACTGAAATAAAACATTAAACTAGTATAATAAATCATATTTCCATAATAAGAAGGAGTCAGCTTCCTAGCCTACCCGAGAGTGTCATCATTGTTATAATCATTTTATTTGCATATAATTAAATAAATTATCCTTAGAGATGTTATGTTATGAACTGGAAACATAAATTAAATATTAAATGTTGTCCAGAAAAACTCAAATGTAAATAATTATTAATGGAAGCAAGTCTGAACTTATTAATAGTCCAGTTGTCAATTCAAAATTGTTCACTTAATATCCATTTCTATTTTTTTTCGGACTTCGACCCTATATACTCGCAGTTACACCTTATTTTAAATCGTATTCTAGTTAGTAGTAGTTACTAGCGTATTAGAGCTAAACTCTAACTACATATTTCCAGGATTGGAGTTAGAATTTATCCGAAACGTTTATTTCGTTTGTCTCAAAATTCTGTACTGCAATGTTTAAGAATTTTGTGACTAAAATTGTGAAACAGTCTTTTTGGTAATAATGTAAATGGCACTTCAAGGCGACGAAGACCGCGAAACCTGTACAGCTCTTAACTCGTATACATTTCAAAATCATGTAGCCCTGATCCGAGACATTTTTAGTTTTGGCGGAATACTTTTAAATTTATCGAGCGAAAAATTATATAAAAATCAATGAGATTCCCAGCCCAGAGTTCATTGCCTCTAATTTTCCATTACTTTATGCAACTCAAAATTTTACAGTTTTTTTATACGTTAGATTTTAATTTCTTTTTTTTTTATATGAAAAACAAATCAAATTTAATAAATTTGATAACTTTTCGTTTTTTCATTAAAATTGATAAAAATCCTGGGTTGGGCTAACTTCACAAATATAGTATATTTGAATGAAATGAATTAAAACCTGGGCTGGGATAACTGCACACAAGAGCAAATTGGATATTGATATGTTAGTGTTACCTGGTTAAAAAATTTTATTTTCCGGGATAACTTCACATACGCCATAAAGAGTTATGGTTGAAAATTTAAATTATGTTAAGCAGTTCTGTAGTCTAGATCAACTTCAAGATGAACTTTGGAATTTGATGCTGTTACAATGCAAAACTATTTCTTAATCTTTAACATAGTGGATTCATTAAACACATTATTTTCAATCCTTCAATGGCTGCTAGGTATTGGAACTGATACAGAGGAAATTTTTAATATTGGTTTGGTGTCCAGAAAAACGAAAGGGCACACATAATTTTATATTAAATTAATCAAGAGTTGGAACCGTACATTAAAAAACACATTAGCAACATAAAGTAGAGGATATAGTGTCATGAAAATTTTTGACCTCGAGATATTTGCAGATTTTTTATTCACTACATCGCCGAAGCCCAAAATATGGTCTCTGTGTGGTGTCGTCCAGACCAAATGCTTGTGTCTTCTCTACACACCAGACGGTTTGTCTGATCGGGATGAAACCATACATAAGCTTTTTTCATATATTAGGAGATCCCAGTGATTTTGGTCGAAATTGATCCACTGGAAATAGCAAATTCAAAAGGGATTTTTTTGTTTGAGAAAAACAATTATGAATTCAAGTATTCTAAATTAAATTTGCAACAAAATCGGTTGATATCATTTTTACAAAAATTAAGCGGAAATGACTCTGTACAGTCGAAACGTATTGACTGTTCGGGTTGATACCTATTCGTTTTTCATGAATTGGCAGGTCCTTGTGATATTTGGTCGAAATTGGTTTACTGGAAGTACAGCTTCCATATGACCTTCTTCGTTGTTTGCAAATGTTTTGCAAAAGTAAAGTATATACCCTATGAGAAATACAGAAATACAAAATGAGATTCTAAATTAAATTTTCAATAGATGGATTGACTGTTTGGGGTGCAATTTCATATTTAAGCTTTTCTCATAACTTGGGAGATCCTAGTGAAGCTTGGTCGAAATTGTCACCGCAAGTAACATCTTCCATTGAAGTTTTTCCGTTTTTGTTTTTCAATTATTTTGAAAAGTATATAACACTAGCTGACACGGCGATCTTTGTCTCGCCCAAAATTACTTCGTCCGAGCAAACACTGACCTTCACGAAAATTGATTTTGATGAGAGAAAAATCAAGCAACTCAACTCAATTCTCAATAGATGTTTGAGTTAGACGATTGAGTGGCCATTCCATTCACTTTTTCATCGAATTCAACACTAAAGGTAGGTTTATGGTTGCGTTCGTTCGTTCGGTCATTTGTTCGACCAATCGTCTTTTGTACAAAAATCCAGAATCGTCATTTTTGAGCAATATGATTGGTGGGAAAAATTGTCAGAACGAACGGACGAAGGCAACCATAAAAGCGGCATAATGTGTTGAAAAGTGAATAAAAGGTCGATTCAAACTTAGGCATCTATCGCAAATTTAATTGTTTTTTGCAAATTGACTTTGTGATTTGTTAATCGTCATTCGTCATAGCGAACGCCAAAAGAACGGGAAACTGAATGCACTTGTTTATATATATTGAGAACTATAAATGTCCGGGGTAGTGACATCTGGCGCATTAAAAATAAGCTGATTGGGTCTTTTTTTATATGAAATTTTAGCACGGCATACTTAATGAAAATAAAAATTAACATACAAAAAAAGACCCAATCAGGTTAATTTTTTGGCCGTCAGATCTACAAACATTTCTCTATATAGAAGATAAGATTGCCAAAATTCTACACAACTTATATTTATAGTAGTATGCAACCAACGCCATCTATTGAAAATAATCTGAAGTGGCTATTTAAATGAATGATCATTGTCGAAATACAATTTTCATCGGTGGTGTTAAGTGTATTTCCATACAAAATTCCTCTACAAAACGCAATTTTCGATTTTCCGATTTTTTTTTTTTGATTTTTCGGTTTTCCATTTTTTCCGATTTTTTTCGAGTTCACGGATTTTCCTTTGAGTTTTTCCGAATTTTCTTTTTTTCTAAGCCACCACTGTATTGAGACGGACAATGCACAAAAGGAATCATTCAAATTGATAGTGTCGTTCTCGAGCTTTTGCAAGACTAATGCACGGCAATTGATTTTTGTTTAGATAAATAGATAGAGAAAATAAATAGATTGGATAAAAAACAAAGTAGCAGTTTGGATGTAGCCTTCGGTGGGATTCGTATCCAGTACCTCCCAACCCAAGCGCCGAAGCTTTAACCACTGCACCACCTGTCTCATAAAAAATGTAGATTGAGCCAAATCGGTTCAGCCGTTCTCAACTGATGCGCGCACATACATTGTTTACACCATTTTTATATACATAGATTTACGAAAAGAACGAATAAAATCATATAGATTGTACATTGTACAAAATTAGTTCGCATCATTTTTTTAAGTTTTACCAAAAATGAATGAAGTTTTCATAAAAATAACTTTATTTCACCAAAATTTGACATCTTTACTGACAGAGCGGTATGGAATTTCATACTAAAACGTTTTCCATAAATTAGGAGATCCTTGGTGAAATGTGGTGGAAATCTATGAACCGGAAATGGCAGCTTCCGTAGGAGATTTTAATTTTTTCCACTGATGTTAAAAATAAAGATTAAATTTTCAACAAGGGCTGACATTGTTGGTTTTCTGAAATTTGAGCGAGCATAATGGTTTTTGATTATAAAAGAAAGCTTTTTGTGAAAAATCCAATAGGTTTGATTTTCGCTTAAGAAATGAAGTGTGTACATTCGTGGTAAAAGAATGTCGGTATGCCAACAATATTCCTCAATGCTTAGTTTTGGAATCTATGAATAATGTTCAAGTTACTCGGTTTAGTATAACGCATAAGATGGTAGAGTTGTGGTGGAAACGCTTTCTTAAGTTTGTGTAATAAACCAGATTGTTTAATAGGCCAGACTAGGTCAAAAGCCTAGACCCTCGTGAAAGAAAACTGCTGAGCAGATTCTCTTTCTTTTAACTGTTTTTACTATGACGTCTGTTATCCTATGAACTTGATCTGTTGTAGAATGTCTATCTCAAACCCCATATTAGTGAATATTGATCATTTCTTTATTTTCATTTAGCAGTTTCGTTCCTTGTGATAGAAATTCTAATTATTTAGACATAATATTTAATATTGACCTAATATTAAGATACTTCTGCGGATTTATTTACCTTTGGTACAAATTTAATTTTAAAGATGGCCTTGACAAGGGTTTTCAATATCGTCTTTAGGATGATGTGTAAATATTTCTCCTGTTATCAAATCGGTACCTAGGTACCGTTTTTCTTGGGTTTGCTTCTATATTTCTTTAATCATTTGAATTTTTTGACTTATAGATGAACTAATGTGTAAGAATCACAACAATCAGTTTCGAACAGATGAGACTAATGATTTGAAAAAATCAGTCTTCTCATCAGGCCGCGACGACTGATGTTGTTTATTGCATTGAAGTATTATCTATATATATAGAGCAATACCATGTAGTTGTACTACTAGCGAATTACTGCTTAGCGTACGAGATTTTTGATTATTTCACATTTCCATCTATATTCTATTTTAACAATTAATTAATTACATGGTATTGCTCTATATATATAGACAATATTTCAATGTAATAAACAACATCAGTCGTCGTGGCCTGATGAGAAGATTGATTTTGTCAAATCATTAGTCTCATCTGTTCGAAACTGACTGTTGTGATTCTTACACATTAGTCATCTATAAGTCAAAAAATTCAAATTTATCCGCGATCCAGCGTTAATGGAAAGAAAAATGTATGGGGTGGTTGGGAAGTTGATTGTGTATAAGTAGGTGTCGATTATCATAGTCGTTGTCATACAGATTGACGCAAATGGAAGAATTTCCTACGGTTGTGTAATTAGTTCGAGAGTGCTGAAATAGACCAATATACGGAACAATCACAATACACCATTACAGTTGATATAAACCAAAGTAAAAATATAAAAAAAAAAAATTCTTTAATCACTTTAGCAGTAGAGATCAGGGTGATTTCTTGAACTTCAGTTTTTTTGTTTTTGGTTTCTTCTGGGTCTCTTTAGGCTGGAACATACTCTCTAAGTGATCAGCGGAAGCTTCTGCTTTTTATTCATTGCCTCTTGTCCTAATTTCATTGCTTACGTTCGTTCTTATAGATGGATTTTGAGTTATTGGAATTTTATTTGTTTTGTTATCTTCCACAATGAAGTCAGTATAAGTTTCTTAAACGTAGTAAGTTAAATTATAGTAGTCATGAACAACTTTGACCTCGAAATTTTTGCGGATTTACCATTTGCTATATCGCCGAAGTCAAAGAAAGTTTTTTTTAAATACCTCTTTGTGTGTACTTATAGCTTCTTTACAGTCAAGACGATTGACTGCTCGGGATGAAACTTCATATTATGCTTTTTTATAAATTGGGAGCAATAATATAAATAAAATTTTAACAATATCAGACCAAATCGTATTTCCATAATTTAAACTGAAATGGCATTATTTGGCCAAAACTGTTCTAGAAGTTGTTTACTTTAACTTTTTTTTATTATTTGGAACAAAATAAATACATTTGAACATCTCCTCTTTAAGAGGTTTTTTTTTTGCAAAAAATTAAACTAGTGCATGTTCGCGAAAATAGTAAACAAAATATTTAACGCAAGTATTTTCCTACTTCTATCTACTAGCACACTCATAAAAGCCCTTTTTTCTAAATATTCTGTTAACCTTCTCTTACGCTTTAAATCAAAATTAAAATTTGCATCTAAAATTTTCTTATACCACCACCTAGAAAATAATTATTTTGATACATGTCATATCGTACGTTGTTGTATACATATTATATCAAAAGGTATTAAATAATTTATAATTTAATTAAAGGAGCAAAATGCAAAATTTACATTTCAATTTTTTTTAAGTTTTAATTAAGTTTTGTTTATGTTTTCCTTGTTTAATTTAATTTTAGTTTAATTGTTGATTCAATATAGAAGTATCAACAATAAAAAAAAGCATTTTTTGAATCACAAAATTTTTTAAAATATACCATTTTTAAATTATTATGTTCACTGCAAAATTATTAAATTTCTTCTCTGAAATGTGCAAAATATAATAGTTCATTGTGCAGGTTTACAAATATTTGACAGTTATTTATATACAGCTTTAATTTGTACGCCACTCTAAAGTAAATAAAAATTCGAAACATTATTTGATTTTCGGGAAAAGCTCGTAAAGTATTTTATTATACATATAAATATATAATTAATTTTTTAATTTAAATTAATTTTGAAATACTTTTTATTTTATAAATAATTTGCATTTATTAATTAGATAAATAAATATGCATAGGTTTAATTTTTCGTTATATGTCATAATATATTTTGATGTCGCTTCAAAATGACACCAATCAACGTAAAATTTTTTATTGATAATGAAATTTAAATTATAACAAAAATGTTTATTCTCAATAAATTTATTATGAATAATAATGGTAATCAATAGTAATTTAAAATACTCGTATTTTTAACCAGATTTGATTTCATACAGAGAGATCGAATGTGGAGAGGAATTTCATGCTGTAATAAATATGCAAAGCGGAAGAGAAGTGTCGAAGCGTAACTTTCAATTGACATCAGTTACTGATTTTTCATTTTTGTTGGTGTTGACACAAATTCTATTGACATTATTAAGGATACAACATAAAAAAAATTAAATTAAATTGAAACTTGAGTTGATACAGTGGATTGAAATATTGCAATGTCTGTGAAATATCTTAAAGCCATGGTATCACATCATAGTTGGGTACATTATAGTTCCACAATACAGTGCTGTATGTTTACATTAATTAATTTTATTATTTTTAATTTATTGAATGACTCACTGCGGTCATGTTATTACCAGTTTATTGTTGTTATTGCTATTGTTATAAAAATTGATGAAAATGTGTTCATTGTAAGTTACATTTGACGTTTAACTTAAATTTATTTATTATTATTGGTAAATTTATAATTTTCCCGTTCATAACATATATAATAAATTCAATATTATTCTACTAGATAAAATGGCTTTATCACTCTTGACATCGGAGTAAGTAGAACTATTGATGTTATTAAGAGGTCCTGTCGCACTATTCTGGTTTTCCCTGTGGCACTATTCTAGTTTTCCCTGGGAATAGGGAATTGGGAAAAATATTTTCATAGTATTTTTGTCTAAATTGTATTTTTCTGGCCTACTGAGAAAATGAGTTAGGTATAAATATTTTCGAAACAAAAGTTAATGGGAAAATATTTTTCCCTATAAAAATTTTGTGGAACAAAAGTTTCCTAATTAACTTTGTTTTCAAAATTTTTGCACTAAACTTATTCCTTCAGTAGGCCAGAAAAATACAATTTCGGCAAAAATGCTATGCAAATATTTTTCGCAATTCCCTACTCCCAGGGAAAGCCAGAATAGTGCCACTGGTGCCTAATTAAAATTTAATGGCATGGTTTTATGTTTTTCGATATTGCAAGCCATAGTCGTTGCCTTTTGTCGGATAATAATATAAATAAAAAAATATAGTGTTAAAGGTTATTCACTCTACTGTACTTTTGAATTTTTAAGATATGTGTAGGCAGAGCCACCTAGATATAGGAGCCGTAAGATTCCGCCATTTTTATCGCAAGCTTTAAATAGGGGGTAGCTTTTGTTCTTTCTCATAAGAATCAGCTTACATTAATATTTTTTAAATAATATTTTGAAAATAAAGACCGAAATGATTATTATAATAACATTTAACCAATTAATTAATTCCACAAATAACACATAACTACGAAATCAACATATTAGGTAATATATTCATGTGGAAATTTTCATTATAAATTTTAATTTGATTGACGAATTTACATCCCGCTTCCGCTAGTCACCTAGTTTGTTGTTGTAAGTGACTCTTTTACTATAAAACCAGTGTGTTGCCAAAATATGTACATATTATGTTAACTATCGTTTGAAGTAAACTTAATCGTCGTTTTTATGTTTTTGCTAGACAACACGACTCAAAATATATCAAATCTCAAAATTAAAATTTTAATGGTTTCTTTTGCCTCTTTCATATATTTTTTTTGAATATGTTCTTAATGGTATTAATTGATTGTAATTACTCAATTAAATTTTCATTCATAAATATTAATTCAAAAATTGGTTATTTTACATTGTTTCTTATGGAAACATAGAAAGAGGGGAAACTCTCTAAATAAAATACACATTTTAATATTATGACTCTTTAAATCGTAGATGGCTCTGATGTAAGTCATTCGTTCTGCTCTATATTCTTTCAAATTTAGATAAATAGATAAAAGTATAGCGAACTCCCACGATGGTGCAGATGATGGATAGCTGCAACAAATGAGATGGATAAATGAAATTACTAAACTTCATTCTGTTATCTATCGAATGAGTTTTTTCAACATAAAAAATGGCGAGCGAATTGTGACTAAATAATAGAAGACTTGCCAACAAATTTAAAAAAACGATTAAAGTAGCCGCCAAAATATTCGAATAAGATAAAGAATTTTGAAGCAAATTATAATCCGCCGGCGGAAATATCCACCGATTTCAAGAATATGGTGTTCAACATGAAACGACTTCGTTTAAAATCAACAGCAACAAAACAAAATTGCTTAAAATCTATGAACGAATGGCCATAACTTTAACAACGTAGACGATTTTAAATATCTCGAGTCGGTCAGGCAGGTACAAAAGAGTTATCGACGCATTGTCAAAGTGTAAACTCGCACTTTACAAGACAATAATAAGATCTGTATTAACTTTCAAATTTGACACTTGGACCTTGAGCACAAATGATTGTAATTTTGAAAGAAAGATCATTCGATTTATTTATGGTTCCTTTCAGGTTACGAACAATGTTAACCGGATTCATTCGTTTATGCAAATATTATATATTTGATTAACACTTCTTTGAATATTTATAACTAATTTTTTGAACTTTAGAACTTGGTATAGTTGGTCAAGAATAGGCGAAGATGATTCACATGTACGAAGAGAAATTGTTCATGCTGTTGTCAAAATATAAAACATAAGAAATTCTATGTAACAGATCACATATAACTTGCTTTTTCTGCTCCATCGGACAAAATCGAAGGTAAAATGCATCATTGCAGCGTAGCGTAGTACAAACTGTGAGTCAATAATGACGTATTTGTATTTTATTCCGTAGAGGAATATAGTAAATAGCGTGAGACATTTTGAAGAAATTTGCACTTGGAACCTCTTTGACGAAGAAAATAAAAAATTATTAAATGTGACTAAAAAGGGATAAACACATCTGCACAAGGCCGCAGAAGGCTTGAGGTTTAATTTTTCAGATCGATTAAAAAATTAATTAGTTGACCCTAAAAACTAATTTAAACCCTAAGATTTACTGGTTAAATATATGTATAAGTCTGTTCAGGACCCATCCTGGTATCTATGTCGATAATTTTGAAATATATATTTTCAAGAAAGAAGTTTAAAGAGTATTTCAATTTAAAACGATTACTATTTGTAGTAATTTTATATCTTAAGGACGTTTTAAGGTTTTCAACCTTAAACTTCGTAATTCTCATATATGTGTTATTTTATTACATACATACATGAATCTATCGGAACACATGAATATTACAACAAATGATTTATTTATATAAGCGCGTGTTTTCATTTAAGTATATAAAATTTTAATTGAATAATTGCCAAAAGTTAATAATAATTGTTGTACCGAAATAGTATTACGACCTGCAAAATAAAAAAAATTATACGATCATATCATCTTTAGTTTCACCCCCATTACTTCTCTAACCGCAAAACTTCATAATTATCCATAACTGTTTGTACAACTTTAAAAAGCTTGGAATAATGCCAGTTTCACTAAATTTTTAATAGTCTTATACTAAACGTTATTGCTTCGGTTTTATAAAATAATTATTTTAAACCTGGATTGTGTGGTAATTAAAATTTCAATTATTAATTACCATTTGAACTCACTGCCGCGCTGAAAACAAAACTTTTACCTACGCAAAACTTTTCCCCTGGTATACTTCGAATAATTAAATGCTATTCCCTAATCTACATTTACTATTTGACCATTCACAATGAATAATTTTATCTTTGGACGCAGCAGAAATACAGTAGGATATCTTAATTTTTCATCAACATGAAAATACTTTATCCTTGTTTACAAATATAATTTTAATAATTAGGATAACAAAACCGACTTGCATGCTGTTTCTAGTTGCCGTAGCATTATAATCATTTTATTTGGTGAACTTGAATTGTATACAATTTATTTATATTTTCTTTGTACACGCTCGGTTTATTGGTATTCTCGTATATACTATACACAAATACAACGAGCCATCAAAATAGTAGTTGATTTGCAATATGAGATGTCATAGTCTTCTATAAACAAATCGTACACGTACCATAGAAAATCAATATTACAACCAAAGTGCATCAAGTTTAAAAAAATATTGAAAACAAATGGCAATTATGATGTTATACGAGTAAATATATAAAAACTTTAATAAATAATAAATAAATATTCATTTACTGGCGACCAACAATCAAATAATATTCTTGTGTAATAATTTCATGAAGCCAATATTTTTTTTAGACGAGAATACGAATTCCGACCTGCACAAATGACGACATTTCATTTTTTCAATTGACAAATATGCGCTGACACAAATAAAAATAATGAATTTCCCAACCACCCTCAATTTTTTATTTCAAGTCCAAGGTTATTTTTATATACATTACACAGACAACAAACACATTTTCTGTTACATTTTCTCAATTCATGATTTTCCATTGAAATAAAAGACAAATTTTCTCTAAAATATAAAATAATTCTCTCGAAAAATAATAGAAATTTTTTTTTTGTTCATAGATTTTCTATTCGAATTTATCGTTTATACGAGTATGTATGGATGTACGGAAAAGAAAAGATTAAAAATTTCACACTAGAAAATTATATCTGTATCTGTGTATTGAATAGTATAGCTTTATGTAAAATGTAAGTTGCACTCTTCGTGCCGGCCTTCGAAATTCTACTAGAGCTGTAGACGGTACGTTTATGTTGCTTAGCCACGTTAAAAAAAATTGGTAGTTTAAGAAACGACAGAAAACTTTTTTTTATGTACGAGTGTACATAAAATACAAATACAACATAGATCGAAAACGGAAAAATTTGTTTGATTGTATATTTGTATGTGAGTATGCATTGGGTTTGGTTTTGGTTTGGTTTTATCAAATCGTTTTTTATTACTTTCACTGACCTAACGTAACTGAAATTAAATTAAATATTTTTGGTTAGTTTTAAATCAGCGTGGTTGAGCTTCAATGCATGCATTCAATTTTTATTTATTTGATTTGGTAAATTTAAAATTGTTGAAGATTTATGATATACATATGTGTTTATTGATGGGTATTATAATATGGAGATCTTTCATTTTACAGGTTGCCAACGATTGACGTAGGTTGTACAAATCCAGTTTGATATATCCCTTTTCCGGCCCTCAATCAGAGTTGTGCGTGTACGAACGAGAATCATGCCAAAAAAATTTTTTTTGTATGTATTTTGGACCAACGTAAATATTTGTGCATACCTGTTAATCGCGCTCATCCGAAAAATAACACTTTAATTATAATAATAATAAAATAATTATTATGTTATCAAAAACAAATAATTAATTTAAGATCCATTAAAATCCGGAAGACATTGCAACCTGTCATTTTTTACGTAAACATTTGTGGATGGTGCACTTAATTTAAAAAAAAAAATTGTATGGCCGGAAAAGGGATATATAAAATAACTGTTGCATTATTTTTTACTTCAGAAAAATAATTTAAGCCTGCTTATCTACAGTCTAATTTTTTATTATGTTGGGGACGCTGCCAGGGGCCAACATGCAGTGTTACGAAAACTAAATTCAAACCCATTACAATTTATAATTATTTTAAGCAAAGGATTTTTTTAACTTTCCAACCTTAAACTTCGGTAGGTGTATGTGTTATTATACTGTTCACACATGAATCTACTGGAACACATAAATATTACAATAGATAATTTATTTATATAAGCACGTGTTTTCGATTAAGTATATACAATTTTTATTGAACAGTTGCCAAACGGTTAATAATAACTATTGTAACGAAATAGTTCTGTAGCGTCTGTTGCATTATTTCACTTAGAACATACTTAGTTTCAAGGATTTCAAATTAAAGTTCACTGATGGCATGAAATGAAATACTAAATACTACTCGCCAAATACTAACAACTAAAATCGTTAACCTTTTCAAAAAATTTGTTCAGTTGTGACTGATGTGTGAAGTTTGTTGCGTTCAACTAAAAAATTCGTTAAAGGAAGGTCAAGCAATATTTTCCCCAGAAATACTTTAAATCCAATAAAATTGTCTATTTTCAAGAATAAAATATTGGAAATATCATTTTTATCATAACAAATAGAGTTTCATTCCATTTTTTGGGAATTAAATTTATATCATAGATCTTGAGTTTTATCACAACCAGTTAGGAATTGGCTTACGACAATTTAAATTGGCTAGTTCACAGAACCACATCTAGAATTCGTATTGTGGTTCCTTCTGTGTCTAGCAAACCTAGTTTAATTATAATGGGTTGAGGTTTATTAACTAATAAGAGAATATTTTTTACTACCTTTTTTTGTAGATAAATAAAGTATAGTATTCATAAAAAATGGTAACCTAGAGGTTTCTACAGATTTACCATTTGCTGTATCACCGTAGTCAAAAAATCGTTTTTAAACAAATTTCTGTGTGTGCGAGCGACTAAATGTCTCTAGCTTTTTACAGCCGAGGCGAATTTACTGATCAGTGATGTTTGGCCAGTCTACCGGTAGTGACAGCTTTTCCCTGAATGAAAGATTTTTTTCGTTTTTTGCAAATAAAGGGTGATTTTTTTGTGGTTAGGATTTTCATGCATTAGTATTTGACAGATCACGCGGGATTTCAGACAAGGTGTCAAAGAGAAAGATGCTCAGTATGCTTTGACATTTCATAATGAATAGACTTACTAACGAGCAACGCTTGCAAATAATTGAATTATATTACAAAAATCAGTGTTCGGTTCGAAAAGTGTTTCGCGATTTACGTCCGATTTATGGTCTACATAATCGACCAAGTGAGCAAACAATTAATGCGATTGTGACCAAGTTTCGCACTCAGTTTACTTTATTGGACATTAAACCAACCACACGAATGCGTACAGTGCGTACAGAAGAGAATATTGCGTCTGTTTCTGAGAGTGTTGCTGAAGACCGTGAAATGTCGATTCGTCGCCGTTCGCAGCAATTGGGTTTGTGTTATTCGACGACATGGAAGATTTTACGCAAAGATCTTGGTGTAAAACCGTATAAAATACAGCTCCTGCAAGAACTGAAGCCGAACGATCTGCCACAACGTCGAATTTTCAGTGAATGGGCCCTAGAAAAGTTGGCAGAAAATCCGCTTTTTTATCGACAAATTTTGTTCAGCGATGAGGCTCATTTCTGGTTGAATGGCTACGTAAATAAGCAAAATTGCCGCATTTGGAGTGAAGAGCAACCAGAAGCCGTTCAAGAACTGCCCATGCATCCCGAAAAATGCACTGTTTGGTGTGGTTTGTACGCTGGTGGAATCATTGGACCGTATTTTTTCAAAGATGCTGTTGGACGCAACGTTACGGTGAATGGCGATCGCTATCGTTCGATGCTAACAAACTTTTTGTTGCCAAAAATGGAAGAACTGAACTTAGTTGACATGTGGTTTCAACAAGATGGCGCTACATGCCACACAGCTCGCGATTCTATGGCCATTTTGAGGGAAAACTTCGGAGAACAATTCATCTCAAGAAATGGCCCGGTAAGTTGGCCACCAAGATCATGCGATTTGACGCCTTTAGACTATTTTTTGTGGGGCTACGTCAAGTCTAAAGTCTACAGAAATAAGCCAGCAACTATTCCAGTTTTGGAAGACAACATTTCCGAAGAAATTCGGGCTATTCCGGCCGAAATGCTCGAAAAAGTTGCCCAAAATTGGACTTTCCGAATGGACCACCTAAGACGCAGCCGCGGTCAACATTTAAATGAAATTATCTTCAAAAAGTAAATGTCATGGACCAATCTAACGTTTCAAATAAAGAACCGATGAGATTTTGCAAATTTTATGCGTTTTTTTTTAAAAAAAAGTTTTACATATTTGGAAAATTTTATAGCATTTATGAAAAAACGATTGAAAATAAAAAGATTGTAAATTAAATATCAAACAAAACTAGATCATAGGATTTTAATCATCATCATTTAAATTTTACCTGAAATCACGAGTTTTGATTTAAAAAAAAACTTTATTTCACTAAAATTCGGCATCTCTTCAGTTCAAGCGGTTTAACTAACTATTCGGAAAAACTTCTTACTTAAATTTTTTCAATTAATGTAGAGATCCTTGCGAAATTTGTTGGAAATCTGTGTACCGAAAGATGTTGACAATTATACCATTTACAAAAAACGACAAAAAATTAAATGATTCAGATCAATTTATAGATCAACCAATCCATTTCAACCCATTGTTGCTTTTCTGGAATTTTCTGAAATTTAAGTTTTCCAACTACAATACATATGTATATATGGAACTCATATTCGAGGTAATTATTTACATTTGTTTTAGGTTTTTGTATTAATCCAGTAGCCTTTTTGGGGGGTGCACCCCCAATATTTTTTTTATATTCTCAATTTGCGAATACAGAAAACTGCATATTTCGGAACGGGAGTATATTTTTCCATGTGCATTCAGTTATTTAGCCAGCTGTACAAAAGAAGTTCACCATGTTGAAATCTTAGTTCACTATCGATATGCATCACCCTCCAGTATATCCTTTATTGCGGGATCCAAATACTCATCGCCACTTAGAGAAAACCTGTCAAAACATTTAATTTTAATGAGGTTAGCTTGCGGTGTTCTCTCATTAACAAATCTAGATAATCGCAATATCGGCATCCACAGTCCAAGAAAAAGATCAAAAATTATTTAATTATGTGTTAAAATTAACTTTCATGATTAACTGAAAATTGTTGGTGCCCACCCATAATGCTTATTTTCGGTTAAATTCGTTCTTTTATGTTTTAGAACAGAGGCGCAGTCCTCGAATGTTTGAATAAGCCCAGTCACATATTGCAGTCTAACTTGTCGATTATAATTTAACTGTTTCACAAGCACAAGAATTATTTTTACCAAATTGCTGATAATTTCCCGCCTTTCACTTGTGTCGACCATACTAGAACGTACTTCTATAATTTTATTCAGGCACCAAAATAATCTTAATCTGTTTAAATACTCACAATGTAATAATTAAATACAAATTTTGAGCAAAAGATTTAAAATACAGTCTAACTTTTATAAGTCGAATTATTCCTTAAATCGAATTTCAATTTATGGCAGAAATATCCTTGGAAAATATTCATGTATATACCATATTATGTAAATACATACTCGAATAACTCGAGTAAGTGGTTCTTCATTACCTTCACTCGAATTTTCTCTAACTCAAACATATTATTATTTTGGCAACTAGTGATTCGACTTATAGGAGTTCGACTGTTCCTTGATAAAAACTATGAATGGTTTCATTTAGTGCAAACATCATTAACAAAAACCTATAATGCTGCATAAATTTGAAAATAAAACTCTACAAAGAGTAAATAAAATTTATTAAAGTTAACCAAGGAAACGAATTGTACTGAAAAATGGTTGTCATTTCACACAGTATTTTAGCACTGTTTTACGCTATACTTTATTCGTTCATAGTAAAATAAATTAATTAATTCGGTTTAAAAAAATTTTTTATAATAGAAATTTAAAGTAGATATATAATAAGTGTATGTTGTACAGTAATCTAAATCTTAGATAATAGTTCTCGGATCATTCATTGGGACTATTTTTTAAATAAATAAAATTAGGATAATAATTCCCATGTAGGGATAATGTTTGCGGATCTTATAAGATTATTCACAAAAATCCGATCCCAATAATTTGATGAGTTGGTTATTTTGATTCCTTTCGTAAACGGTTTTATTTTTGAAAAAATGCAACGTATTTCAAATGTTTTATAAAAACCATTTTGCAACTTTTAATATTAGTTAAAACCTCGTTGTGTTGTTTCTTAAAATTTGTTTCTATTTAGCTATTTTTAAGAACGGGAATTTTTAAGGGTTTACGAACTTATAAAATAATTCGCTAAATCAGTATGAATTTATTTTGTTTTTAAGCACAAAGAATTTAGTTGTATATTTAGAATTTGAACATTGCCATTTGATAAACGTGGGGAATGATGGATCTTTTAATAAGAGTAGCTAGGTCACTTGGTAATCTCACCTCGAAATGAATAAACCAATGTGACTTTAAAAAATTTCCCACTAAATATTTTTTTTTTTGTCTTATAGATGATTTTAATTTGCGATTTTATAAAATCAGTTACCAACCGATTTTGAATAGATAGTTTATTAGTGAAAGTAATCAATTTTTTGTGTTTATAGTCTTTTACAAGTCTTGTTAAAACAGATTTTTGATACGGTGTTTCTGGTTATTTTGTTACGGTGTTTTTGAAACCAAGAACAAATAGGTTAGTCACCACTTCAAAAAATGTTAAAAGTAGCTTTAATACAAATGTTAAACTCCTTAAAACCATTACGAAAATTCTGTAATTTCATTTATTAGTCAAAATTGGTTTCTCAATAGTAAAAATAAAATGAACTGCTATCAAAATCGCGGCTAAGGTTTTGTGACGTGTCTGAAACCATTTCAAAAACTTTTTAGTTTTAAATCCCAAGTTTCGTATCGGTTTTAAAACGTATTTGAAACTAAAAATTACTACCGTTTCGTGTAACATTTCACTTTTCTGTTATTCTAGCTAGATTAAAATAATAATATTTTGGATAAGCAATTGTAATTAAAAGAACAATTATTGTTTAATTTTACATGAATGGTTAATGCTGCTCCTACCGGGCTTTAATCGCAAATCACAAGGACTAAACCATTGAACGTTTCATTTAACCGATTAATTATATTTTTTACTATCAATTAATTTTTGTATGCGCGATCTGAGCGAGTACCTCTCGCTCCAAGTGCAAAAGTTTTAGCCACTGCACCTGTCCGGTCTTTAAAATTTAAAAAGTAGTATATGTAATTTGGTTGAGTATGGATACGATTGGTATGATTTCGCCTAGTAATTTATGCATATAGGTGAATATAGTGTATTAATTTGGAATTATATATCTTACAGCCATCTTTTGTTCGTCTCGGGTTATTCCGTTTTAATCGACGGAGAATATGTTAAAGAATCCTTTCGTTAACAGTTATACGAATTAAAGAAATAAAAATCATAATTAAGATTTGATCATATTAATAAATATAATTGCCTCGCCATGAAAGCTACGTAAAATAGGGGCAATCAATATTTTGATTCATATTCCTGTAGTCTAAGAATATTGAAAGTGTCGTATATAATAGTATGGGAGATTTATATTATTGAATTTTACAATATAATATGATTGCCTTAATCTTTATTTAAAAACAAATACTCACTATTTCATTATTTAATGTAAGCTTATTTGAGTTTCTGTAATATTTGAATTCTAATTTAAATAGGATTTTCTAAATATGATATGTATTCGTATAATATCCATTCTGGTATTTAACTTGATTAAATAATTTTCGAGGTTTTAATACTGATCAGAGTACGATAAAAGAATGCTGCTCAATTTGTCTTCTTTTGTTCAAACATATTTCCGGATTGCTGATCTATTTTTAGTTTCTTCCTGCATGTGTGCCATTATGACATGTGAATGTGGTTTATTTCTCCCTTACTCAGCTATAGCTATGCTTGCTATTTGCTTAAATTAAAAAAACGACAAACATATCTAATTATCGATTCGTAGCCGATAGCTAGAAAAAATCAAACATCATCGTTGCTATGGTAATTGTGTTGAAAGCAATTGATGTATATAACAAAAAAATATTTCAAAATGGTTTGATTCCTATAAAAAGGAAAATATTACAACAAAAGTTTTCATAAAAGAGTTATTTGTTAAATAAGTTTCGAATATTTTATTTAATGCTACAACATTTTTACTTATGCTAATCGTCTCAAAAATATTTTCATGGTATTCGGTTAAGCAACAAAACGTTTAATATAATTAGTAATTAAATTGATATCGAAAAAAGCAATCTTTGGAAATTCTTAACAGAAACTTCATATATTCGAATATTAAAAGATTTTAGAAATTATGTATTACTTGTTATTTGGATTTTTTTTTTTTAATTGAAAGTTATTTATTTTCGTTACAGTAAGTGATATCCATTAAATACTTAAAACAATATTTAAATATTTAATAGTTATTCGACAAGGTGTTGGCATTAAAAATGCACGCAGCCGTATAAAATGTGAACAGAATACACCTGACAAATATCAGACGTACCGAGACAATTGTCAATGCCTTGAAGCCATAACATACATTTGGAAAATAAAGAACGCAGATGATATGCCATATTAAAAAATTTCTTCTTGGTCTATATTTTAAGCATCTTCACATATGTAATTTTACCTGACGATTGTGTGATAATATTCCCGCAACAAGTATTATTCCAATTTTGATTGGTAAACGAATTCTCCTTCAGCGTTCATTACAAATAGTTTACAGTGTTCAATGAACTTTAATTTGTGCGTAAGTGCTAGTGGGATCCATTTCCAGAAAACAAATTTAACATTTGAAAAAAATTAACGTTTGAAATAATCTTCTAAACATTTCCTCAAATCATTCAGTAAAGATTAATGAATGCACAATGGGTTTTGGAGCAAAATTTAACTTAATCTTCAATTTTTATTAGGTTATGTACCAAATTTATTTTTATCTTTTTTTTAAAGCCAATATGAATTATCCAACGATATAACAACACTATGTCGATTCAAAAAAAATTGCAATGCAGAGTCTGAACAGATATGAGCTAATGTCAACCCACTATATCCCGCCATCACTTTTGGCCAATGATAGAATAATGCATCTCTTCACTATATATTGCATTTAAATGCTTCTTGTGTCTGGTTGTTACGTGTACCTCAGAAAACTTTAATTTTTCCAATGATGAGATTTCCTTAACTTCTTTGTACAAAAAAAATATTACCTCTGCTTGTGGCATCAGTTTAAAGTATGTTTGGTTGCCCGAATAATACTTGCCGGCTTCCTAAACCTCCTAAATATTTATCAATTTAATTAATCTTTCCCTAACGGCCCAAATTTCAATTCAATTATAGAAATGGTTTTTATATGGCCAAGACTAAGCAAGGTCCCGCAAAGATAGCCGGGCCCAAGTATTTTACATATAACAAAACGGAATGCAATTTTATATGAAATTTAAACATCCGCTTTTTGTCACTATTAAATTATAAGTAGGGGAAAAGTTCGTGGCCTTATTCACCGATAGATGGTTTTACATTTATATATCTCAGTAACCATTGATCGTATCGGGCAATTTTAACTTGCACTTTGACATACAAAACATTAAAATTGGTGAAATGAATAAAAAGTTACAACATTTTAAACATTGAGATAAATAATTTGATATCTTTTACAATTTTATTACGACAAAGGTAAAAATGCGTCTCAGGTTTGCGAATAAATTTGTGCTGTTTATGGAGAAGGTGCTTTATAAAACTCAGCAGCAAAGAAATAGTTTGCGCGCTTTCGTTCTGGAAATATGGATGTCAAAGATGCACCACTGGAAAAGTAATCATTCAGAAAGTTGAAGAAGACCGGCATATAACATGCAATTGGTAAAGAACTAAATATTGATCACAAAACAGTTTTAAACCATTTGAATTTGGCTGGACACAAAAGAAAGCTTCACGTTTGGGTGCCCCACGAATTAACAGTTAAAAATTTAATAGACCAGATTTCTATCTGCGAAACGCTGCTGAAACAAAACGAAATCGAGCCATTTTGAAAACGAATTATTACTGTTGAGTGAAAGTGGATAAGTGCGAAAAAGGTCATGGACGAAACGAGGTGAAGCTTCCAAACTTTATCAAAGCCAGGATTGACGCCAAGAAAGGTAATGATGTGTGTTTGGTAGGATTGGAAAGGAATCGTGCGTTATGAGGTGTCACCTGGCGAAACGATTGATTCTATTTTTTACTGTCAGCAACTAACGCGTTTAAGACAAGCAATTCAGTTAAAACGTCAAAAATTGATCAGCAGAAAGAGCGTTATGTTCCATCATGGTAATGCTAGACCACGCACATCATGGTAATGCTAGACCACGCATATCAGATAACCCGGCAGATACTTTGAAAGCTTGGCTGGAAAGTTTTGATGCACCCACCATATAGTCCTGACCTTGCATCATCGGAGTACCATTTTTTCCGAACCATGCAGAACCATCTTAATGGTTTTACATTAAATTCAAAAGATGTATGCGAAAATGAGTTGTCTCGATTTTTTGCCTGTAACCACAGAAGTTCTGCAATGATGGGATCATGGGTGAACCAGAAAAATGGCAAAAGGTCATCGATCAAAATGACACATATCTGGTTTAATAAAGTTAATTTGAAATAAGAAAATTCTTCGTTTCAATGTCACCGAAAAAGGACACGTACTTTTTTTTTCCTAACCCTATATAAATTTAAGAATGAAAAGTTTACTGTAACTCTTGCTAATTTTATCACAATAAATAGTTGACCTGCAATAAATAAAACTTGTTAAAACCACGAATTGAAATTATTCGGCCCAATGACCTAACACTCTTAAAAAAGTGTTAATTAAATTCATAAATCTGTCATATATTCCGAAAAAATTTGACGCATTTAGAAATGAAGTAAGCTGATTATCATCGTTATGCTATATGTTGGTAAAAAAATCGTTAGGATTTATGTTTGGTTCACGTATGCGATCAAAAAATGATTCGCGAATCAAAGAAAAATTAAATCATTGAAAACATATACAAATTTCACCGCCCGAAATGAAATAAATTTAACTTTGGGAAAATTTTGATCGGAAGCATCCAACATAATAAAAAAAAATGACAAATTATTAGTAATAATGCGAAATAATTACGCTCAAAGATTGGCTTGATTCGCGAATCAATTTTTTGATCGCATACGTGTACCAAGCATGAAACGAATCGTTGCGGTTTACATTTTTAAAAGTAACGAACATACAAAACAAAATTTTACTTTTTGTAAAAAAAATCGAAAAATATAGACAAAAAATTAATAAGTAAAAATATCCGTATTGGGCAAAAATAAATAAATTTAATATTCATGAGTTGGTACCTATGCTTCAAAAGTGTTTTGGTTGGTTGGTCTCTTAGATTAAATAATAATAATAATAATAGTATAATCTAAGGTTGGTTAACCTCTTTCAATATTCTCATTCAAATTGGTCCGAAAAAACTTGACGCAGGTTTACATGAAGTCGCCTTTAAGTCGAACTTATGTTACGTGCGTCAAAATTCTCATGAATAATTTACTGCAGTTTCAAAGGAAGTTATTTGCAATTTTTGTTTTATGAATTGTCATTCCTGCGCCAAAATTTGACTCGAAATAAACATACATATTTTAATTCAAAGGGAAACATGCGAAATACTTGTAAATGTATTTCACACTTTTGATGCTCGTATACACTTCTACATTTAAATGACAATTGAATTTGGCCCACGAACATCAACATTCGTACCATTATCACGTCATTTATAAACAGGATATCCATTCACGCGATCACGCGTATAATCAGAGAAACCTTTTTAAAAAATTTTGTTGCATTTGCAGAGAAAATGTTCTCATGCAGACGTAGTTTGGATTAAGTATGCGGCTTTCATGCTTGTACGAGATTTCGCCATCGAAATCAAATCAAAACTAAATGTTAATGCATTTCTCTTTCTATTTATGTCGGACAAAAAAATACAATGAAAAATACAAATATTGTTGTTGTTATCATTGAATTTTTTTAATTCTTTATATCTCAACCATCTGATACCCGGTTGTAATGGGTTGACACACCTACAAAAGAATACCTTTCGAACGGTGTAATATTTATGAAAATTGGTTTGATCGTTTCGGCGTAAAAGGGATAACAAAATTCATGTTTGCTTATTAATATAATGATGATGATTAATCAAGGTTTTAGCCGGATCTCATCAATCCCGTTACTTTTTCTATCTAAAATCTATCAAATGCGAATGTGCATGAATATTTTCAAAATTTGGTCATAGTTCTGGCCTGGGGAAATATGACCCCGAAACATGTGATTTACAATATTTGTGCAATTCAAATGATTACTAGTCAAGATTTTGCCAGGTTCTCATCTATCCATTATGTTTTCCAGGAAATCATATCAAATTGAAATGTCCATGATGATTTTCATTTTGTCATAGTTCTGGCATGGAGAAATACCATGGGCTAATGTGGCATTAAAACGTATTTTACAAGCGTGATTTACAATATTTTTGCAATTTAAAAAATTTTATTTTGCCCAGATCCCACTAATCCCGTTACGTGTTCCAGGAAGGTTTATCAAAGGCCAAGGTCCATGATGGTTTTTAGAATTTTGTTATAGTTCTAGGCTAGGCCGGACAAGTGGTTCAGTGGTTAAAGCTTCGGCACTTGAACCGGGAGGTGCTGGGTTCGAAACCCATCAGAGGCTAGATGCAAATCGAAGTTTCATCATCGATTACAATTGGTGATGTTAATAAACACAGCTAAGACCCTCTGATGGAGTGCAGAATTCAGCGCCGACCCACCGTTCAAGTCAATGTACAGGTTGACATGGAGCTTGCAATGTGCAGGTGGTATACTGTAGTTGTGTGAGTAGGTGAATGGGTTAATGATGTAGCGTGAATGCGTGGTATTACAATGGGCCAAAAATGGCCTAAGTGTCAACCACTGAAACCTAGAATAGGTAAATATGACCCGTTTTATTTTTGATTTTCAATATTTTTTCAATTCAAATGATTACTAAATTAGATTTTTTCCGGTTCTATCAATCCCGCATTGTGCTTTCCACGAAGGTCTATCAAATTTCAAAGCCTCTGATGGTTTTCAGAGTTTATTCATAGTTCTGGCATGGGCAAATATTGTCTCGAAATGTATATAGGTTGTGATTTACTAGAATTGTGATTTGGTCTATCGAATGCCTATAATTATGATGATTTTGAGAGTCTTGTCCTAGTTCTGGCATGGTCAAATATTACATCAAAGCTCGTAGGTTGTAATTTACAATATTTTTGCAATTTAAATAATTACTAATTAAGACTGTGCCCGGATGTCATCAATCCCGTTGCTTTTTCCAGGGAGGTCTATCAAATGTCAATGTCGTTGATGATTTTCAGAATGTTGGCATTGTTCTGTGCTGAGCATATATAGCCCTGAAACGCATGATTTGTGATTTACAATATTTTTTTCCTTTATTAATTACAACTGAGACTGTACTCATCTAGCAATTTATCTTTGAAATTTTTACAAATTTTAAATTTCTTAAAAAATTCTGATTTGTTGTGGTGAAACCCAATGATTAGTCCCATAATTAATTAAACCTATTTAAAATACTAATTTTAATTTGGTTAGTTTACTAGGTCATGTGGCCTCGTTTTCTGTAGTCTTCTTTCAACGACATAGTTATCTATCATATAGAGCGAATATAGGGGTTTCCATGGTTCCTGCCTAATTTCGTGTTTGTCGGGATACTTTTTTATTTCATCTTTGATATATTCCATCTATAAGTCCCTGTAAAAAACTTCATTTCTTGTATACCACGGAGCATTCACGATGCTACGAAGAACCTTGTTTTGAAACGTTTATCATTTTGGGTTTGTTTGCTTAGTACATCTCCATAGTTGAATACCGTGGGTCCACATCGGCTTCAGTATTTGCTGATATATCAGCTTCTTTTGAATTGTAATCTCAAAGCCTCTACCTATGATCCAATACTTGTTTCTGAACTTAATGTTAACTTCTTCTTTTTTTTTTTGACATGCTCGCTCCACTTGAGCTTGGCATCGATGGTCATGCCAAGATATTTAGCTTTGTTTGTATATGGCAGCGGTCAAGAGTTAATAGTTTCTAGCGGTAGATGGGAAGCCTTTTGATATTAAAGTTAATATGAATGGATTTTGTCTCATTAAGCTTGATTCTACAACGTTTAGTCCAGTTACAAACCGCATTGGTAATCTTCTGGAGTTTGCTCATTGCATTAGAGAAATAATTTCCAATTGCTATGATTGCTATGCCATTTGCAAAGGTGGCTATGGTTCCTTCATTTATTGTTGGAATATCTCTTGTATATATAATAAATACATAATTGACCCTAAGACGCTCCCCTGCGGGACACCAGCAGAGAGTTTCTTTAGTACGGAGTATTCATCTTCATATTTTACACGAAAATGTCTTTTGGATAAATAAGATCTTATAGTATGGCATAGTATTGCCTCAGCAGATCTCTATGCAGCTTGAATTCCAGTCCGCTCTGCCAGACTTTATTGAATGCTTGGGCGACGTCCAGAAATATGCCGGAGCATACTCTTTTACTTTCTAACGTTCTTTCTATATTGTTGGTGATTCTATGCACCTGTTCAATTGTGGAATGCTTTTCTCTGAATTCAAATTGATTTGGAGGAATTAGTTGTCGGTTCTCAATTATTGGTTTAAGTCTTTTTAGTAATAATTTTTCAAAGAGTTTTGACATAAATGGCAGTAAATGAAATTGGCCTGTATGATTTTTTTATTGTTAGGTGGATTATCAGGTTTTGCTATCATGATTACTTCTGCTATTTTCCACTGCCACGGAACATATTTTAACCAAAAGCTTGCATTGATTATGTGTAATAGCTTACAAAATCCTTCATCTAGTAGATCCTTGATTATTTGACAAGTAATCAAGTCATACATTGGGGCTTTTTTTAGCATTTATGTTGCTTTTTTCTTTTTCTTCTAATTCTTTGAGAGTTACTAGGCGCATCAAAATCATCTAGCTTGTGGATTGACATTATATTTTCATTGGCTGTTTGTCTTGGTGGTGGTTGGAAGGTACCCTTGAAATACTCCGCAAACAGATTCTCTTTGCGACCTCTTGCCCAGGTTCCACTTTTCTTTTTACGTAGAGGCACTTGCATTTTGGGTCTTTTGAGTCCATTCGTCGCCTTCCACAGTGAATAATCAGAAATTTTTTTCATCGGTTAGGCTTACTAGATAGCTGGTTATTGATGCATTTTTAACTTTTTTAAGAAGAGATTTGAGACTGTTACCTAAATTGTTAAGAATTCTTTTGTTCTTCGGTGTTCTAGTTATTTGCCAGGTTTTACATGCCTGTCGTTTTTCTCTTACCA
This sequence comes from Nephrotoma appendiculata, assembly GCA_947310385.1. Taxonomy (NCBI): domain Eukaryota; kingdom Metazoa; phylum Arthropoda; class Insecta; order Diptera; family Tipulidae; genus Nephrotoma; species Nephrotoma appendiculata. The sequence goes on from OX371225.1 coordinate 91,249,159, forward strand.
ACTCTGTAACTTCTATTAGACATGTTAAGCTTCTTATTTTGTATAATGGGAGTACTTCCCAAAGCAGCATAGTGAATTGTTTCATTGAGTTATTCTAATTAATCTTCTAACTGGTAAGAATTTCTTGTCGGTACCTGAAGATTGATTTTTTCCTTGCTTACTTAACGGAAGAGATCCCAGTTTGTTTTTGAATTTGTTAATCTGAGTGCACTCTCCCTTTGAATTACGATTTAACTGACTGTAATGATAACCGGGGAATGATCCGATACTAGAGAATTACTGTTTTCAATGTGAATGTATAATTTTCAAAAAGTTTAAAAAATCACTCGATCGATTTCGACTTGTTAGGTCATCATCAGGAGTCTCATCTAGTAGATACTCCTGATGATGACCTAACAAGTCGAAATCGATCGAGTGAGATTTTAAACTTTTTGAAAATTATTCAAAATAATTCTGCGAAACAAAAAACAAGTGATTAATAAAAATGTGTTTATTAAGTATAAGTGTGTTTCGCCAAGTGCCTACGGCAAATAGCGTAAAAAGTATTAACATTTTTTGTTGGATTGCGTTGTGGGATTTGCATTTTCTTCAGTTGATCAAGTAGCATGTTGTTCAGATTACTTCAGTCATTTAGCCGCTTTGTAATAGCTGCAATGCTGTTCATAATATTTCCCATATTTTGGTTATTTTCGGAGCCTATATGTTTGGTTGAACCCAAACCTTTCACTATCTGGGCAAATGATCTTCTTTGCTCTGTGTTGTTTGGTTGTGGGTTTTGATCCATGTGATTTGATATTTGGACCCTTCGATTGAACTCTTCCGTGACTGTTTCTTCTTCTTTAGGATCCAGTCTCTTTGTAGTTCATCTTCATCAGTAAAATAGATGAATTTGTCTAGTTCAATGCTTCCTATATCGCATACTTCTTTTGAATTTCGATTCATTTTTAGGTTTTCATTTTCTCACTTTTAGATACTCAATTTCTTCTCTTAGCTTGGCAAATAATTGCTCCATATGCTCTAGTCTCGCCAAGAGATTCATATTCTTCTTTTCTAGGTCAATAGTTGTTTTACGATTCGGCTACTTGCAAAGTAAAATTTCCGGTGGCATCAGTTATTTCGTGTAATGTTTGTCCAGTACATCTACGTTATAACGTTATGAAAAGCATCGGCTTTGTCAGCTACCGAGTTGCTTCTATTTTCTTTATCGGTGAAGTTTGTAAATTTGTTCTTCTCTGGAACGGACTTGATGTTCCCTGATAATGCAATAGATGGCCCTCTCCAGAATCCATAGACCCAGTCTCCACAGAGATTGGATTTTCCAATGTTGATATTGGTGTACCACCTGGGGTAATATTTCCTTTTGTTAGTACCATTGCATAGTTTTGATTGACTAATTAGCTATTCTACTTCACTACTACGAAGGGATCGGGTACCACAACCGTTCGTTCTACAGATCCGTATCCATTTATGAATACTTCGTGGAGGTTTTCAATCTCGTACTCCATTTACAATATTTGTACAATTTAAATGATTACTAATCAAGATTTTGCCCGGGTCTCATCAATTCCGTTTTGCTTTTCAGTTAGTTCTATCAAATTTCAATGTCCAAGAAGATTTTGAAGTTCTTGCGTATTCATAAAGAAAATCTGGATAAACTATGACAGCATGCTAAAACGACTAAATCAAATTCGTGTTTGATAGAGCTAACCGAGAAATATAGTGGAATTGATGAGGACCTAGCAAAATCTTAGGCGAAAATACGGTTAAATTAATTTTACGATTCAAATTGTTACAATAATCAGTTTTCCAACCTTTCTGTAATATTTTATTAGAAATTGTTATTGGTTCGCCCACGTGCGAGCTTATCTCAAAGAATTTTAAACTAGTTAGTGTAGGTTTTCTACTATCTCCAATAAATAGATTGAAAAAAAAATTGTGTCTTAAAATATTGGGGTTACATTATATTTCTTTCTCTGATTAACCTTTTACTTTTAAATACTATAAACTGATATTGATGTATTTTTTCGCCTACACCATCTGTGAGGGGAACAATCGTTTTTAGGGTCGATTTATTTACGTGTCGGTAGGAATTGTTTTTATACACAAAGTGAAGAAATTAATAGAAAGGCAAAACGAAGAAACAAACCTTCAAAAATTTGGAATAATGAAACTAGTCGAGAAAATCATAAAGTGAGAAGGATAGAGATTACGGAAACCGATCCACAAATACTGCAATTACTACCTTGACTACATACCAGATCCTGTATAAATTATCTAAGCAATGTACACTGTAAATTGCGAAGACCCAAAGATCGAATTGCATTACGTTTCTATTTTGTGTTGGTATAATAGATAATTAGTTCACTTTTTAATTTGCATAATTTAATCATCAGTTTTTGTTTTTATTAGCACTTCAATAATGTCAATATGTAGGTGACCTTAGAGTTAATTTAAACGGTGTTAATTCAATTCATTAGTCGCACAAACCAACCCCCAATGAAATTTTTTCAATGGACATAAATAAATATGCAATGTTTGTCTAATAAAGAATTATCTGTGTTAAAACATATTTGTATTTGTTCAATGTCAAGAGTGTTACTGGTAATTATATCAGTTACATGGAATCATGTTATACACATATCGGCTAGATGTTGATGTTATGTGTTTGTGTAGATAAAAACAAGATTATCAGAATTCTTATAAATTAATTTGAAATTATTATGCTTTTTTAAATATTTTAATACCATTTTATTAAGTAGATTCTACTATATACGAGTACTATACCAGAAAATCTAATATCCAACCTATTTTATATCACATCACACACATTCAATAACATTACAAATTATTTTCAACTTGTAATTGTTATTGAATTTTCTCTGTTGGAAAATACAATTTTTTTTGGTAAAATTTTATTTTTAATTTCCTCTGTTTTGTAGCTATTCATTAAGAATGTGAAGTGAAAAACAATGTTCAATTATTTCAATTTTTTTATTCAATTTTATACACATACCATGCCGGCAAATTTTATAATTTGTATACAAATAATTTTCTATTTACCAATCTTTTCCTATATACTTACCCATATATATTTGCATGTTGAATATTGTAAAATGGACACAATGTATTGCTTAATTATTTTTGTGTTATAATTTTGCTTTAATAAAATTAACAAAAACTTTTAATTAAAACAAAACTTTTTATGAAATATTAATTATACAGTAAAACCTCTAATTCCTGTAAATCCTATAATACAGGTTAACTCAGAATCTCAGAAATATACCGTACATATTAATAGACATAAACTATATTTTATAAAATTCACACTTGACTAACAACTGTCATGATGAAAATTCTTCTGTAAATCCAATATGTCATTGACAGACATTCACATTCTACATAATATTTTCTCACTACAACAAAATTTATGTAATTTTGTCCTTTTGTGTTACCAAACAGATGAGGTAAAACGTAAACAATTCGGAACAAGATGATGGTGTACAAACTACGTATGTATATCATTTTCGTTGTGTACTTTAATATTTAAATTTAGAACGAAATATGTCATATTTAACTTTAATAAATGTTAATACAATTCATACAGGAAGTGGAAAAGTGTTTGATTTCAAAATTAACTAGAATCAAAATAAATCTAGAATAGATTTTTAGCACATTATTAATAGTTCTGATTTGTGTAAATACAAAGTGTAAAACTGTCGACACTATACTTGATTGGGTTTATGTTGGCATGCGAAACCCTTTTTTCAAATATATATGTTCATATACCAACAAAATGTTTCATGTTTGATTTTAATCTCAAGTTTAAGATATAATTCTTATATACTGTGATGTCATAAATAATTTGCTTGAGTCATGGTTGGAAACATTTTATGTTGCATTTGGTGCCAGTTTCCATTACTGTTACGTTGTATGTGTTTTTACGAGATTTTGAAATTTGTTTTGAATCCCTGTTTTGCTAACAAATGTTGACCAATATATTTGTATTAGTTTTTTCAGCAGTTTGTCAACTTAGTATTGTTATGTTAATGTTCTACATTTCATTTGTGTTTTGAATCAATTTACACATTTGTGCATTCCTTTCACACTTATTTTCGTCCGAAAACAGCACTATAACTATACACACAATTGTGTTGGTTGTACTTCAAATCAAGTGACATTTTTTATCAAAAATGCCATTACATACTATGTTTTTTACTCACACATTTGTGTGGTTTGGACTTAAATTGAGCCAAGGTTTTTTTTTTTGTAAGAAAAAGAGATATAATGACGCTCATTATTGCTCACAATTTTTTTTTTATGTTGGATGCTTGCAATCAAAATTTGCTCAAAGTTAAAATTATTTCATCTCAGGCGGGGAAATTTGTATATGTTTCAACGATTTGATTGGCTTGATTCGCGAATCATTTTTTGATCGCATACGTGAACCTACCATAAAGCAAAAATTAAACTTACAGGACTATACGTAAAAATGTCTTGTATAATGAAAAAACAGTATACCTGTTTAAATGGCAGAAAACTAACAAGGTCGTTGTTTGTTGAAAATGTATGAAGCTACCGTTTCCGGTACACAGATTTCCTGTATGAAGTTTTATTCCGAATAGTGCCACTATTCTGGTGACTCCCCGGGAATAAGGAATTGGGGAAAGAACTTACATGTAATTTCTATTCAAACTTTTTTTTTCTGTCATACTGAGGTAAAAAGTTAGTGTTATTTTATTTCAAAACAAAATTAAATTTTGCATAATTTCCCTTCCAATTTAAATGTGGAAAAATTATTCCCAATTTATAAATATTTACATCAAACTTTTCTCCTCAGTAGGCCAATAAAAAATATTTCAACAGAAATTATATAAAAATTCGTTCTCCCCTTCTTTATTCCCGGAGAATTATCAGAATATAGTACCACTGATAGAGAAACTAAATTTTAGTGAAATAAATTATTGCATACAAATTTTTCAATTTCGCCTAAATTTATAAAAATGGTCTGAACTAATTTTGCTCGAAACTGCATTTACAATTTGTTTGTTTTTCATCGTTTTTCATAAATACCATATATACTTTTCAAAATGTTTGTTAAAATGAAAAAGCTTCTATGGAAGCTGCCACTTCTGGTTGAACCCTCCCAATTTGTGGAACAAGCTTAAGTATGAAATTCTAATCCGTCTGCGCTGTAGAGGAGCTGTAGATATAACCACGCAGAGATGCAAAAACGCAGAGGTTCTTTTGGAGTTAGTCATTTGGGAAAAATTAATTTTTAGATACTGGATAGATTTCAAACGATAAGCATTGGGGAAATATTAAATTGGGAGATATATTTTTAGAGTATACTCTAAAAATATATCTCCAAATTTAATATTTCTCAAATACTTATCGTTTGAAATCTATCCAGTATCTAGAAATTAATTTTAACATAGAGGAGGCTATCAGAGGTTGGCGTTTACGCGTAAACTACTATCTTTTACGTGATCGCGTCGACAACGTAGACAACGTCGAATGCTTGTAGACAATGTCGAGTTCTCATAGACAACGACGACTATTGGTAGACAACCACTACTTGTACTTCGTGTGGCAGTAGCGTTTGAATGATCTGCATATTTTGATTTTCTGGTTCCGGAGATTTTAGTTAGTTGAAGTTTTTATTACTATAAAATATATATTTCCAATCACATAACTTAAACACGTGACAAATCATATTACATACTAAATACACATTTTTTCTGTACACAGTCGCATAACATAAAAAATAAATATTCGTTTGAAAACCATTATTAAGAATTCTCAATGCTATCTCTATAAAACTGGTAAAAATAAATCGAACCAGATATATTTTGCTGACATCTATTGGCAGTTGGCACAACTAAAAAAATCAAATTAAAGATAAATCGAACTATAAATATTGTGTTCACTGAACTGATAAATATTTCTTTCATGTATAAATTAATTTAACAGACATTTACTGTCAAAACTTTCACAGACCAAATATAACTTTTGCCAAATTATGTTTTCTATGGCGCTGTATTCTTTCGTTAAATATGGTGAGCATTTTGCCTGCTTGAAAGGAAATAAATTCATTTCTATCGCCGCTTAACGCTGTGATTGGTTTTTATTTGTGGTGAAATTTTAAGTGTGTTCATCACGATGAGGGTGTTGTCCGAGGTTGAGTAAAATCGCCTTATTTTATTTACCCAATGAGCATGAATGTTCCAATTAAAATGAATTTGGTACTTCTATTAATTGATTACCGCCTTGTCAACGAATGTCCATTATTTTCCCGTATCGTGGTGAGGATTACCATATCATATAATACCTCAAGAAGGAATGCGAATTGCCAATTGCCCACACAGCATGCCAAATGAATTTATATCCATTCCCAGGGTGAACATCCTAAAACTGAACTATCGCTTGTTCATTTCAATATGACGAATTCATACGCGACATTTAAAATTCGCGACATTTGATCGGCCATCGGCAAGATTTTTTAAACACTTTAATTGCAAATTGTATGCGACAGTTAACAGATTTATGAAAAAACACAAAGAAAATATCAAATTTGTACACGGTCATGGTCTATGGAAAGTTTCCATCTAGATAATAATTCTATTTGTTATAATAATCTATGGCGCGCAATGCAACTAATATTTTGACATAAATTTAGGTTAGTAGCTATTCCATATTTTATATAGGGGTCAAAAGTTAATTATAGATTTTTAATTTATTTGAAATTTTTACTTTCTATTGTTGAATTTAATCGAATGAAAACGTCGCCGGTAGTCTCAGTTAAGGTCAATGTTTGAGTTCATCCATATACACTAACGAATAATTTAAGTGATTTATTATCAAAGTAAACTTTTTTGCCCCTTCAATAAATTGACAAGTGCCATTGGGTAGAGTGTTAAGTGGCTACATTTTTTTTTTCAATGGTGAAACATTCGTTTAAGGAATTTGTTCGCCTAAATGGGGTTTCGAAGCGAAATTTTCCTTTCTTCCTTACGTGATGGTTGTTCATAATTTACTTAGGCAATAAACTGTAACTAAAATATTGTATTTAGTTCTAATTTTGAAATTTTCTTGACATATTCATAATTTATTTGAAGTTAGATAAACAACATTTTGCTCGTAGCTAGTTTACTGATTTTGTGTATAAATATTTAAATGACCTGAAAATATCGAGTTACAGACAAGGAGAATTTCGTTTTACAATAATTACTTCACAGTTGGATGAGCCACACAATTTCATATTTTATTTTAGTTTATGCACATCCATATAAACGAGTATACCTATGTACATTGCCATTCGTATAAGTATCTAAAACTATATCGTTGTATTCGTAGTATACGCTTAAATGTGTATGCTACAACTACTCTCTGTTCCTATCTCATTGTTCCACATGTGGATATTATTAAAAAATCAAATTAAAATTTTCTGTTATGAATTCGAAATAAAAATTGTCCTTATTATTTTACAGTACAGCAACACATACATACGAGTAGATGTGAAAGAGTTTTTCCAGTGAATGTGTATTGCATAGGAATAGGAATTTTCATTTTCTCGTACGGTTATTTGTTGTTATGTTACGTGTGCGGTAAAAAAAAAAAATTCAGAAAAATGTATAATTTTTTTACAAACAGGAAAATTATAATCGATTCAGAAGTGATGGATGAAAATGAAACAAAAACAATAAATTAAAATCAATAAAAATATTGTGAAAATTGTTTATGTATTTTAAAACTTCTCTTCTGAATGAATGGCGAACGAGTGTGAAAAATTGAAATGAAATTGAAAATTTTGGATAAATGATTTCGTAGAGTTTTGTACACGTGTTATGAATTTTTATTTTTGTGAAATTAAATAATGTTAGTTTACTGTGTAACACTAGGTACCTCTAAAGCTAAAACTATCATCATATGTGTTGGAATGGTATTTTATTCAATATGGAAACAGTGTATCATAATCAATGTATGTAAACATCAATATGTTTTAATTTAGTTAGGATGGTTCAGTCACCACCTTGTGCTTAAACAATGTTTCTCTTGAAAAAGACCACAAATTAATTTTAAACTAACCTAGTTACATTTTTTTTCTGGATAGGGATTTGTAGCTTAATTTTAAATGTCAACATATGCTGCCTTATTTGCGTATGCGGATTTGTGCACGGCTGCATAAAATATTAATCGAATTAAAATCAATTTATGTATTATGTATGTTAAACGAATTTGCAAAATAAAAATACGTAACTCATATTGGTCCGTATTCTGAATCATAAATTGTGTCTGTTATTGATATGCATACGTTACGTGAGAACCGAATTTAGAACAATATTTTTATTCAAAATTAGAAAAAAAATTTATAAGGAAATCACAGCCACGTTAATCGAACGTAATAAAGAGTTTTATAAGTTTCAAGGATATTATAACCAAGCTTTTCGGCTTTGTATTAAATAACGATTCACAGCAGCAATCTATATACTTTATGTTAATTTTGGCATATTATCTGGGACAGTATGAGCTGCATAAATAAGGATTGCAAAACTGAAAGCAAAACCACATTTAAAGCCATATTCTTATATTCGTGATACAATAATCATATTTTGATATAATGTTAGTCGATTGGAGTGAATATTATTGTTTGGTGTGATAACTATCACTTGACACCATGTTCTGCCAGTCGCATGAAAATTTAAATATCACTAAAAATGATATTTTCATCTTCTCAAACCGGGAAGTGACATATAGCAAGCAAAATATAACGATGTCATTAAATCGAACATTTTCAAGCCGAAAGGCACGTGAACATTATCGAAATTGGCCCTTTTATTAATTCAAATATCTGATATGCTGAAGAGTACCGCTTCTATTCATTTCGTAATAAGAACTTTTTTCAATTGAAGTGTTATAAATTTTATTCTATGGCTTAGCTAAGAATTATTTGTTGCTTCATCCGGTTTTTGTTTGGTGGCATGCAAGTTGATCATTTATTTTTAGACTGAATTTCATAGTGCGAAGTACTTTACTTTCGTACATGAGCGAAAATTACCGTTTTCAGTGCATTCTCTTTGGAACTGTAATACCGAATGGAAAGCCAACGAGGCATCGAGAATGCCTCTTGCAGATTAATTTTTGTGATCTACAATTTAAGATTATTTTTGAAAAATGAATTCCGCTGCCTAACCAAACCTTTAAAATTCGAATTCTTAGAACAATGTTAACATACCAACTAAATTTGGATCAAACAATTTTTAGTTCGATCAAAATGCATTAAAACCGGAGGCAACTTATATTAAGGGTGGTCCAGTAAGTCCGGCAATTTTCAGTATTGCTTTAATCTCACAGACTCATTCCGGTCACATACTAATAAATATTCTACTGCATTTTAATACAAAACAGATCGCAGCTCTAGAAATCTGAACTAAGATGTTTTAAACTTAAAGCGTCACGTGTATTAATATAACAGTTGCTTTTCATTTGAATATAGATTCAATTGGAATTGCAAGTATAAGTGGATTGTTTAAAAAAAAAGTTCAAAAGCAAAAATGTGTGCAATTTGTGAATTAGTTTCTACATTTCCAAATCTCACTTTAAATTTTGTAAATCAAATGTGACTGTTAGAAATCAGTAATTATCTTTATGTTACTTTTGACCGCTTCGATAATGTATTACGAAATTTTAAATTATTTGGGAAATTTACTATAAATTCAATGTATTGCAAAACCCACAAACAAATCTGTCTCTCAAACACTGTTCGAGACATTTCTGATCTACAATTTTCCGCTAAGTGAATACAAAAACTTGAGCTGTACAATCTTATGTATCCAACGTGCTTCTAATCGACTAATTGTGTGGAATAGGGCTGAACTCACTGTATCATAGTCCAATTCTAAGAAATCAATATATTTTGTTGTCATTGAATTATTTGGTTCTAATAATCGCCCAAACAGTGATTGTAAAAATTGATTTTAGTGTCTTGCAGCAGTTGAATCATTTGCAAGTGATTTAACGTGATGAAATCTTTTATCAGCAATGAAAAAGGTTTTCTAAAAAGCAGAGTGTTTTAATAAACAAAGTAAATTTGATAAGTTGGTTTGTCTATCTAAATTATGCGCGTGTAAACGTTTATCTAATGACACCGTGTTAAGATAATAAATGAACAGTTTACCGCGTTATCTCTAAAGAAAAGAAAAAATGTTGTTGTTGTAAAATTTTCAAAATAGACAAACACATCATTTACGCCACGAGATCAAAACAATTAACGAAAACTGATGATTTGCTATTTCGACTATATAATTATAAATTGTGACAAAGAAGTGAAACAATACACGAATTTAATAAAACTTTGATAAAACTCCTAAATAAAATATTGAGTTCGAATTTGAAGTTAAACGGCGTGGCGCGTGAGATTAAAAATTAATGAATAACAATCTGCAAATGTAAGAAAACGCAAGAATAGAAAATATTTACATTGATAGCAGCATCCCTCGTCGCAAGAACTGTATAGTTGGGACGGCCTAATACAAGCAGATTAAAGTCACACATTCAAAATCTCTATAAAAAGTTTCTTTGTTTTCCGTAGCCAGTTTTATGATGCAAGATCCTGAAAGCAATAACCCTTCTCAACGTGTGATAATTCACGTTTTAATCTATCTGATCGAGTAGTGTGCGACAGTCGATTTCAAAATATAATAGTTGATTAACAAAACTATATCTGCGATAAGTCAGCACCTATTGAGTGGTTGAATATTGATTAGTTGTAAGCGATCTAAGTAAGGGGCTGGGAGCCCTTCAAAGCAACCAGAGAAATCTATGTTAAAATGTCTCAATTCGTTTAATGTGAACTAGCATGTTCTAACAAAGGCCAAACGAATGTCGTAAAGCGAGCCTTCATAACGTATGCGTTAAGAAATTCTTTATCGTAGCTGATAACAAAGCCAAGCATCGAATCAACTCTGTTTATAATGTGATCGATGTGATCCATGAAGTTCAGTTCGGTATCGCAAATGACTCCAAGATTTCATATTATTGTTACTCTGATTAGAATAACATTGTTAATGTAATAATATCGGGAGTGGGAATATGCTTCTTTACGGAAATACATGATGAATTAACATTTATCACTTTGGACGGCAGTCGAAACGAGTGACGAAAGCACCTACTGTGCTGGAAGTCGAACTCGTATATGTACAGCTAGTTTCGAACTTTTACCCTTTGAGGCCGCCGGGATCATGTTATACACCATTGGAAAGGTCTTGAAAAGCCAAATAATGTATAAAAGCGTGAATTTCTACCAACATTGAGTGGAGATATGACCTTCCGAAAATTATCCCAAAAAATCAGTTTTTCAGGTATAACTGCCCCAAAAAGTGCCCCAATTATTTTTTAACTAGCAAATTATGATTGTTGATGTCAATACCAATTCAACGACACCTCAAACTACCAAAACGGACGATTTTCACCAAAGTTATGACATTTGGAATTTTTCCTATGACGTCACCATATAATCTTGCTTTCGTATATATGTTTGTTTGTTTGTCCGTACTTCTTTCATTTGATCTCATATTTTCAGCGTTTGTAGTACTTGAAAAACTACGCAACTTTTGTTCTACAACTTTTTGATTTGGCCGCCATGTTGGCCGCGGCCGGTCTCTGAACGGCCATTTTGGCCACGCCCACAGCGCTGTATCTATTTGACATACCCCGGACATATGCATATCGTTGAAAAATGCCAAATCGGCCGGCCACCTTCGGCCAGATTTCTAAAAAATTAGCCCAAAACTGTTGGTTCATATTTTCAGGATTATTAGCCACAAACCTCACCTACAATATGACATCAACCGTTTGTCCCAGAAAACTCGTATATTTTAGATATTGACCTCCATAACTTAAAAGCCACCCTAATTTTTTACAAAATTTTATTTTTTGGCTCAAATGCACCCTAGTATCGGAACGTTGCGGTTCATAATGATAGTGAATCTACGTATTGCAATGAAACAAATATAAATACATCATATTAATATCATTGCTAAGAAAATTTTTACCATTGACCCCTTTTTCATAACAAAAAAAACTGACAAATTGATGTGATCGAAAAAATCACCAAAAACATTGAACATTTGACTCCTTGCATAAAATCGATATTTTTTTAATCTTTATGATGATCTCTCCTCCCATTGCATGAAAATGGAATATCAGCGATAGAGTAGCAACCATTAATTTTTGTTTCCAACTAACATATTAAAATATGCATATTTTATTGTATTGTTTAAGGAAAAAAAAATGAATTGAAATCGAGTGTGTGTGAACTGTTTTGACTGACAACAATAAAACGAATCGCAATTCAATTCATTTTCAAATTGCCGCGCCAAAATCACTGATATCAAATAAAAAACCTATTAACGAGGTAAATGTTCGAGTGACGAAAGCCGAATTCAATTCACAAAATTTCTGATATCAAATTTGGGCCGAAAAAAACAATTGCATTCGATTTGTCAACGATTTTTCGGAATGTTAGTGCAATCGGCGCGTTTGTTTACATTTTTCTTGCTAGCTGTCATAAACAACAATTTGTCAACGATTTTTCGGATTGTTCAACAACAACGCGCTGAATGCACTAACATTCCGCAAAATCGTTGACAAATCGAATGCAATTGTTTTTTTTTCGGCACAAATTTGATATCAGAAATTTTGTGAATTGAATTCGGCTTTCGTCACTCGAACATTTACCTCGTTAAGAAGTTTTTTATTTGATTTATATTTAACTCGAGGTTGTTATTATTACACCACATGCTGAAGCAGCTTAATATGGAATGAAATTTTTTGACAAAGTCAACGGCGCATTTAGAAATGACCGGGCTCTTAATAACTTATTCAAATCATTAATGAAAGTAGTTAGAGGTTGGCTCAAAATTGTCGTTAGAGAAATATCGACTAAATAAATTTGAAAACAGATTAGTAATGATTTTAGGATCACTAGAAGGGTGATCATTATACTGTAAGATCATAGGATATCCATCAGTTTTTCTTTAGAGACTGATAAACGGTTAGGGTCGGGCATAACATCATATTGCGCATGGCTAAAATGTAATTGTCATAAAGTTCGCGGGGCTATCTCGAGAATTTGCTATAATTGTTAAGGAGCGAAATAGTTCAGACCTAGTTTCTAAATATTTTTACCAACGTTTGTTTCTTTGGTTGCGAAATATTCGCAGTACCCTATTATACGTTCGAGGGGAGGCCGATACATCTTTCTGGATAGTGCATCTTGCCGATTCTCTGCAATATTGAAACATTCCGCAATAAAAATTATCTGTTTGGTCTTCAGTATTATTGTTACAACTATGAATGAAGTTTAAGTTAACATTCGGTACCAGCTCATTAAGTTTCACAAAATCGGTCTGACGAAAATTAAAAAGGAATTGTCTCAAAATTCTTATGAACACCACCATGACATGACCTATCTGGCACTCATTACCGCCATGCACCACTAGTGGCGGAGCGCATTCTAACACAAATTACACAAACAAGCCACCAATAAAATTGAAATATTTATCTAATAGAACATTCCATAGACGCAATTAACATACACAATCCCATATTGCACAACTTAATTACACTGTAAAAAAAAATTATTTAGACATCATTCATACAAGAACATAGCTTTGATGAAGTGAAAGAAAGAAAGGAAAATGAAGGTGAAGGAGCAAAGCAAACATTTAAAGTTAAACACGATTAAGATACACTTTATTCTGAACTAAACCCCTTCTACTTCTTCATAGAGTACCAAATTACACATATTCAAATTGAATAAAATTGTTTTTTAATTTTTTAACTAAGCGTAGCTTAAGATAACTTAAATGGCACAGATTATTAGAATTTATTTACTTACCAAATTAATCGCTCTAAACATCACGACCATTGGTCCTCTTAATACTGTACTTACGCAACACTTAATTTAAACTTCTTTTCGAACTTTAGAAATAGCTAAATGCGCAGTATTATCTAAGGTAACGGGAACGGATTCGAATCTAATTATAATCCGAATACATAACGCTCCTCATAATAAAAAAACGTAGAACTTCATAAATAAATTCATTTTGGTTGATTACACAAAACGAGCTTCGAACTCAACGCGTGCAAAATAATGAAGTGTGCGGTACGCACCTGCAATGTGCCATGGAAACTGTGCGCTAAGGTACCACTGTTTCATGTGCAGAAAGTACTGTTATTAATTGTAAGGGTATTCTTTCCACAATTTTGATATACAGGGTGCTTTTTATGTTACAGGTCGATATTTTTTTTAATAACTAAAATACAAAAATTTATAACATTATGTATGTCTGTACATTATGTCTTTAACATTATACTCGTATGTTTGGAATATAGTGTTGGTCAAGTGACCGCTTTTAGCGCACAAGCGAACTCTTTTAAGTACATTTTTGTGAGTTCTGAGTGTCGATTTTGTACGAAAAGCGGGAGTGAGCAAATAAAGTATTGAGCATCTTCTTTGTATTAGTTGTATTACTTAATTGTATTAGTAGGCAAGACGCCTGTGCTTGATCTTTTTTTTATTTTTTTTATATGATATGTTTTAATCCATGCAATCTGTTCTGGGGCCAAAGCACTCCCAACTCTTTCGCGGTTCGCTTTTCACGTCCTACTTTACGCATTGCTTGGCAAATCGAGGACGCAGGAGTATAGGTCCGATTTTACACCATCTGCACATTGCATAGCTCCTTGCCAGCCTATAATGGCATGGAAGATGGATCGGCCCATGAGTTTTGTCCAACAGGGGGTCATAAATGTTTTCCATTTCGCGCTTCATCTTGTTCTAATTTTTTTTTTTTTTGATTGACATTTCGTTGCGTAAAATTTTCACAATTTTAGAACTACATAATTCGAAAAATTTTCATATTTTTGAATTAAATTGAAAGTAATTTACACATTTCAAAAACATAAACAACACACATTATAATAAAAACTAAATTTGTTATGATGACTAAAATAAATCTATATAAAATAATATTAGAACAAAAAATCAAAAAAACATAAAATATTACTTCATTCGACTGCAAGCGAATAGAAGAGATGAGTAGACGTCAGTATCAAAAAAATTAAACCGATTCAACCGCGGATCCATTTATTTTGGTACCTACCATAGTAAAAATGACAAATAGAATTCACATAATACTAGCGGACCTGTGACTGAATAATCAGTCAGGTGAATACATTTAATTGAATTTTTGGTTAAGCAATGCTTAAGAAGATTTTTTAATATGTAAATTTGATGCACTTTTATCAAAAATAAAGTAAATTCATATACGCGGTTAATTTGTAAATATTAAATGGTAAGCATGCGCTCAAATGCACACAGTGTGACTTACATGCCAAGTCAAATACTCATATCTCAAACGGGAAGCGCGCGCTTGGGATCATATGACCATTTACGCGCCCAAACCAAATATTGAAATCTCAACTTCGGCTGGAGACATTTTCATGATGCACTGCAGCAGTTGTTTTACGAAATGCATCCAACTGCTTTTTGTTAAGCAGTCGAATTCGTAATTCAACTTCTTCGGCTTCTCGAACTGTATCGAAGACTTGCACTTGTACGGGACTTCTCGATGGAGTTATTAAGCCGATCATAGCGTAAGAAATTCCGTGCTGTATAAGAATTATGTGCCGCCCGGTGGCAAAGTGGTCAGCATGCTTGCTCCAGCAACCGGAGGTCCCGGGTTCGATTCCCGGTGGTGACAAGGAAAAATTTCACGGCTGGTTTAGGATCAATGAATTAATCACTCATTATCCGAAATGAAAATATGATTATGAAACCTCATTTGAGGTGGCCAAATCCCTTAATGGGATATAGTGCCAGAGAGAGAGAGAGAGAGAAAATAAGAATTATGTTGATATCGTGGAGAGGCAATTTTTTTGCTACATTTTCAATATGGTGTCGGCTGTAATCAATAGTCATGTCATCTGCATACTTCATCCAGAGATCAAGAGGTTTTGAAGGTTGACAAAAGCAACAAATATAAGTGAAAGTCTCTCGAAGCTGTCTTGGCATTTGAAAGACTACTGTTTCTGTTAAGAAGTGTACCCATTCATCATCGTTTACCAGACCCCGTGCAGCTGTAGCTGCAAGCTGAATGTTCATACAAATTCAAAGCTGGTGGAACCTCGAATATGTATCAAGAGCAGCCGCAGGAAGAAACGCTCCTCATCTCTCTAGCTTACTGCATACATTCGTGCAACAACCTTCTATCCACCTCTTTGACGAAGTTGCCATTTACCGCATACGTAAACGTAATGGTGGGGAATGTCGGTATATAGGAAATGACGTGCGTTTTGATCATTGAAGTTGAGCTGAAACCGTGACTCAAGCTTCGTTCGGCCAGTTTGTGCCGCAAGCAACGTTTCATCCTCATAACCTGCTTCGAATGTAATTATTTGTTGATTCGGCAGGTGGACAGAAAGACGCATCACGGCATAAGATCGATCATACATTTTCGACTCGATAAAAATTAATTTGATATATTCGCGCTTTGCAATAAAGTAGTTGGCATTTGGTGAACAAAATGTAAATCGTAGTTTGCTACGAAGCAAGGTGGATTAAAACGGTCATAACAATGAATTTGACAAATCTCGTCTCTCTTGTAGACGTAGAAATTAACGCTACCTACATTCGATGAAAATCGCCAATAACAAACTCAGGGTTTCAATAAAGCAAACTCCTGAGTCATGACAAACTCACATAGTGTCAAATCTTGTAAATTTTCTGAAACCACTTGAGGTACTCGTTTCGGGTACTTCCCGGTGGAATTTTTCCGATTTTTGTAGCCTATGCACAGCGCAATATTTATGTCGACCAACCCTGAAAAAATCTAACGAATCGGATCATGTTTAGGGGTAATTTTAGGGTTTAGTTTGAAAAAATTAAGAGTATTAATATAATAGAAGATAGATAGAAGCTGTCCTGTGACTGAATAATCAGTCACGCGAATACATTTTATTGAATTTTTGGTTAAGAAATAATTAAGAAGATTTTTTAAGATGTAAATTTGATGCACTTTTATCAAAAATAAAGTAAATTCATATACGCGGTTAATTTTTAAATATTAAATAGATAGAGTGTGTCATGACAAAATTGTATTTTTACACTCACAACTATTAATACCAAAATGTATATAAAATCATTTTATGTTCTCTGTTTTGTTTAATTGAGATTCAATTACAAATTTTCTACTCATTTTGTCATCACAGTGTGTCATCACAGAAACATCGGCAATTTTAATAAATTTTGTCATTGTCACGGTGTAATGCGCATGATCATAGATTCAATATAAACATATTTTGTCATGGCATTCTGGCGTCGTGACAAAATTTTACTGAAAACACCTGAGGTACCCGTTTCAGGTTCTTCCCGGTGGAATTTTTCCGATTTTTCTAGCAAAGGCACACCGCTATATTTATGTCGACCTTCCCTGAAAAATTTAAACGGATCGGATCATGTTTAGGGGTCATTTTAGCGTTGAGTTTGAAAAAATTAAGCGTATTAATATAATAGATGGAAGAGAGGAAAACACCATACTCATATAAACTTGTGTATTATAGAACGTAAATGTACACAAAATTCTTTCTCACTTCGTCAACTCGCGCTGTCATTTTGCGTACAAAATTGACACTCTAATGTTATTTCAGCAAATGTTGTAGTTAAGCATTGAGATTGTGGTTAGTTTATAGGTGTACATGCTACACAAATGTTTGTTATCGACCACGCTCTATGACTGTCAAATGCAAACTGACAAATATCATCCAAAACAAAATGGCGGCTAAACAAAATCAACGTGCAACATAAAAAGCACCATGTACATTTGGAGTTTTTACATTAAGGTGAGGTTACCAAGGCGTTGGAAGTTTGGTTTCGAACTAATAAAACATTAAATTCTTTATATTAAAAAAATCGGTCCTCTCATCAGACTGCAGTGACCAACTACAAAAATATTGAAAATACTGTGAACTCACATCCAAGGTATAATAACAATACATTAGCGAATTTTAATGATTCGCTAAAGCATAATTTAATGTATTTAACGCATTATCGATATTTATCTATATGTACGCCAAAGTCGAACGTGAGCGTCTTTTATATATTCAACGAAATCAAACGAAGCTTTGTGCGGATGAATACTGCCACTTTTGCAAGGAGTCCGAGATATATGCAGGAATATGCCCAAGACGCATGTTAAAGCTTATTCGCGTCCAGACCTCTTTACAACATTCACTTGCAATCCCACGTAGCCCGAGATTAAAGGAGAGCTCATATTCGGCCAGACATCAGTGGATCAGTGGATTTAACAGCGAAGGGTGCTTCAACAAAAACTGCCAAAGGACGTTTTAACGAAAAAAAGCATTACATATTTGGAGAAGCTAGCCGTTGGATATGCTACATCGAGTGGCAAAGGAGAGGACTTCCACATGCTCATATAACGAGCTACCACCGCACCACCGAACACAATGTTAACGGCGTTTTTCAACTCTGTCAACAAAATCTTTTTGCGAGGACGTTCACTTATTCAGAAGTACCAAAATATTATACTTGGAATGCTTCGAGGAAAGTATTTTGCAAATGGAAACTAGGGGTGCCGGTTCCTGGGTAAGATGCTGTAGCAAGCGATGCGTTAGGCCGAGTACACACCGTCCATCCCAACAATAGCGAGTGTCATTTTCTGAGAATGTTGCTTCATACTGTTTGAGGACTAACATCTTTCCTGGCTTTGAGAATTGTGGATGGCGAAGTTGGCGAACCATTTAGAAAATCATGCTAAAAGTTACAAATATTTAATGAGGCATTAATCCTTTTAGAAGACAAGTGCATATCGATCAACGGTAAGACACTGCTACAGCTCGGAATGCAAGCCCAGAGAGAAGTGGTTTCAGTGGTACAACGTCGAAGAGCTTGCGCACCACGTTCAATCAAACAAGGCTCTTTTGGTGGCAGATTGAAGAAGAGTATACGATACCGTCATGGAATGCGTAAGAACATCGAGTGGCGGCTGATTTTTCTTAAATGCACCTGGTGGCACGGGCAAACCATTCCTTATAATCTCATACTGGCTGAGATATGTATGAGGCAGGCTGGCTATTGCATCAATTGTTCGCCAACCACTGCCCGTAATTACGCGGTCAGTACCTGCTGATGAGCTAACGCTTGCCTAACAATGAAAAGTAAACAAAAATAACAGAAAAATGTTTGTAGATGTAGTTTTTCGGTTTTGATATGTTCGGCAAAGTTGATTGTCATTGCTTGCGTAGCACCTTTGCTGAAAAAAGCAAAAACAAAATCTTAATGGTTCAAGAGCAATCAACGTGAAAATGAGTGTATATTTTGAAAAATTGTTGACTCAGAGCCAAAACATGTCGAAAGCGATATCTCAAAAATGGGGACAAACTTTGAAATGGGACTAGCACCGTTAAATTAAGCGTATTCGAATTAGATTTACCCCCTGGGTACCAGCCTGTCATTTTTTTGGTGGAATGCCTTCTCATATCTTGAAATTAAAGAAAGGGTCATAATTCATCAATAATGCTTCTGCGGAATCTGGACCCACCAAAACTATGCAATGGAACACGACTCTGTGTCAAAAGTCTTTTGCCAAATGTCATCTAAGTCACTATATTGACGGGGATTGCAAAAAGAGAGGACGTATTCTTACTCTGCCATTCAGCTTCCAACGCGTCCATTTCCCAGCTAGACTTTCATTTACCATGAACAAAGATCAAGGCTAATCCCTTAAGTTTGCAGACGTGAATTTGGAAAGTCATTGCTTCTCTCATGGCCAGTTGTATGTGTCATGCTCAAGAGTAGGGACTTCAAAAATTTGGTATGTTTTAGCTCCAGGAAGAAAATCAAAAAATGTGGTTTACAAGCCAGCATTGCGGTAAACCGAATAAATTATTTTTGTATTTGTTTTATTCAATTCGCTTAAATATTTCCAATTATAGTTATAAAATAATAAAAAAACACCTGCTGAAGTTCAGCAGTTCAATTTTAGCTCGGGCAAAGCAGGGTATTTCAGTTAGTTACTGTATAAATCGTGATTGTTATAGTGGAGCCACCTGTAATTCAACCAATTTTCGTTAAGTACAAAACTTTTGTTTGTAACACAGATTTCATGTAGCAGTCATGTGGCACATGTTAATTTAAAAATAGTACTATAAGGCAGAAATTACCTGTAAATAGCTTTGACAAAATTAAGCTAGTTTAAGCTTTAATAGCTTTGAGAGCTATTACCGTTTAATACAGTTCGTGATTCTATTTAAAAATAATTATTTATTTTGAATACACACCGAAAATAATTTTTTTTTCTTGTTTCATTTCAGGTAAAAATTATAAAAATCAAGTTGAACATTTTAATGTGCATATAATGGGATTCGATACGACAGGTTCTTCGATGCAACATAAAAAAAAATTGTATATTGAATTTATAATGATAGACGGATATTATCATTTTAATAATGTACAAGTGGGCCAACTCGAAAGCTACATTATTCTTATCACATTAGTGCATTCTATTTATCAATGCAATTTATATACGTGTATTTTTAGCTACTTAAATAACATTATCGTGCAAAATTCATTAAATTTCATCAACACTCTTGATAAGAGATTTTTGATAAGTTTCCGTTTATAATAAAGTTCAATAACACTTGTAAGTAATTATTTTTAATACTTATTTAATTAAATATTTTACTAAAAAACATGTAATTATTTATAACATTGAAATTTTGGTTCAATGCTGCACAATGATTCATCCGTATCATTTCCATAGTCTTACGTTGCGTATAACAATTACCGTCTTTGATCAAATTAGTTTATTATTTTGTACTTTAGTCCTGTACTTATTTTTTTGTACTATATCAGGATTTTTTTTAAATTTATCTTCAATACGTCATCACTTTATTAACAAATAGTAATTAACAAGTAAAACGACATTCAGTGTACAATTATTTACAAAATAAGTGATTATGGGTGATAATTAAAAGAGACAATATATAATTAGTTCAATAATTTAATTAATTTAAAATTTATAGACTATATAATTGCATGACTGAATTTTACGAATACATACATACAACTAAAATTCTTGGTAAATTCTTATACTCGTGTGTAAAATAATGAATATAATCAGTACTAGCAGTAAAAAATGTGATCTTTTAAACGGCGTGCAAGCAGTGTTATTCGCATATGTATCTAAATACATATTTGCAGTATTCTTTTGATATATAGTTGGTTGCAAATACACATGGTTTTAAACCGTTTATAGATAGGATGCCTACAATGGATGATGCCGACTCTGAAATAAAAAATGTTGACAGCTACTTTCAGTTTCTGGCATTAAGTTTGACTAACAGACTTAGCTTGTCAAAATCTTAACATGCCCCGAGGTAGCATAGGTATGCACATATTTATGTTTTTTCATAAATATATCGTACCTTGGTGGTTGTTATATTATAACTTAACTGAATTTTAACTTTTGCATGTACGAATTTATGTACATGTGAAAATTAGTTAACGATATACAGATTTTATTCATATTGGCATATTTTTTAATTCTGTGTTTCGTTTCGTATTTAATGTATTTTTTTGGTAATGGATTAAAAGTAATATTGTAGTAATATTGCCATACAACTCAAACGTCAAATCTATGTAATATCAATAATTAAATGTATAATGTTAGTTTCTTTTGGTTCTCCTACTAAATTATTTGAAAAATTTCAAAATAAGTAAAGAGTGGGCTAAGCAGATTTAAACATGAGAATAGTGAATAAAATCTAATTGTACTCGTAAAAGAAAATGGTTCATTGTTAACGGCTGTCATCGCAGTCATTAATAGTTTTAGTCATATACACGGTGGTAAACTGCGTTAAAACTATCGAAGTCTATTATGAAAATGAGTGTTCCCATTATGAATTACATGATTTGTTTTGGCGTCAATAATCGACCAATTGAGCATACTATTTTGTTTTTTTTTTTTTATTAACACTATTTAAAAAATATTTTATTTTAACATATAACGTAAAAACTTTATTTTTTACAACAATTTAAAATAAATTATGATTTTAAGGGTTCCATATAGTAAAATACTTATTTTCATTTATGTGACAATATTGTTATTTTTGTTTTGTTTGAGACCGGTTTCAGAGTTCCTCCTTCTTCAGTCAACGTTTTTACTATTAATGGTGTGAACGTAGGAAATTTCGGCTTATATATAATTCACTATGTGGTGGCCAAACCAATATAAAAATGGATCTTTTCCAATTTTATTCAATACTATTTTGATTTCTGTGCACAAATTTCCAAGAAACTGGATTGGAGTGCTCGAACGGTTCGGCCGAAAACGTTGCTGCTATCCGTAAAATTGTGGCTAAGAACCACATACGACGAATTTTAACAAACAATTTGTGTATGCACGACAACCAATGCATCAATGGCTTTATTGAACGTGAAGTGCTAGGGACGTAATTTTCTCGCGACACCCTTGAACTTCTTTCTTTGAAGTTATTTTAAAAGTAATGTCTAATTCAATAAGCCAGCTATTCAAGAGCTAAAGCACAAAATAATAAGGCATTTATGTAAGGATGTCATCCTTCGGTCAGGCTTCGGGCGATATTATTTTACACAAATAATTGTTAGGGATCGGCTCAAAATCCTGAATTATCAAAATCCCGACTTTTAAAATCCCGAATTTTAAAATCCCGACTCAGAATCCCGACTTTCAAAATTATTACTTTTAAAATCCCGACTTTAAAAATGCCGACTTTTAAAATCCCGATTTCCAAAATCCCGATTTTCAAAATCCCGATTTTCAAAATCCCGATTTTCCTAAAACCTTAAAAATCAAATGGTCGGAATTTTTTTAAAAATATTAAATATTAAATTTTGTTTTTTTTAGCTAAAAAATCAAAATTTAATATCTAATATTTTTTATAACTACCTAATCCGCTCGTACGTGCGACATGCAGTGCGACATGTTTGCTGATCTCGGCTCCTACTTCCCCCGTAGTTCAAATCTAAGTCCCCTCGAGGAGAGAGTTGTGAGAGTGATCGAAGCCGTCTACAATTATTGCATTTCAAAATGCCGCCCGCGGCCTCCCAAATGCATAAAAAAAATTTAAAAATCGGGCTTTTGAAAATCGGGATTTTGAAAGTGCGGGTTTTAAAAGTCGGGATTTTAAAAGTGGTAATTTTGAAAGTCGGGATTTGGAAAGTCAGGGTTTGTTTGCAATAATGCAATTCTCAAGTCTTGCTCTTTTAGGATTTATTGAAAAGTTTTATCAATTGCTTATCAAAGTTTTTGAATAAAGTATTTTGTTTCATCATGATTCTTCTTCTATTGGGCTCAGTGCCGACGAAAGAAGTATTTTATGCTGATTAAGTGCTATTCAAATCATAGTCAATTCATATTGAATTCATGTTCAAGTCATATTCAATTCATATTAAATTTATATTCTATTCATATGTAATTCATATCAATTCATATTTAATTGATTAACACCATTTAAATGATTTTTTAATTTATACAAGTTGATAACATTTGATAGGAGAGTGCTTAACATAAATTGCGAGCAACAGGTCGATTAGTGTTAGAGATTGTTTCAGATTGCGGCAAAATTCCTTTACAGGGTTATCCGGGGAAGTGAAAATTAGGTGCTTTAATTTTGTCCCAGCTCAAACGATTTTCAAGAAAATTACGGAAAGGAGGTTTCCGAGTAATGGAAGTTGATTGTAATGTGCCCGGAAAATTTGTTCAGAAGGTTATACGGTAAGATTACGTTTTTAATAAATTTGACACATGCTTTTAATAAACATTGGAATCCTTCCGTTTCTTGAAGCTCAACTTAAATGAAGTTGTGTTGCGTATTTATAGAGACATTACTCATATTTATTTCTCCATACCCTATGGGTAAGGGTACAGTATTTTCACTTGTCATCCAACAAGGTTGAAAACGGTGAACAAAAATTATTTACTGGACATCCTTAGAAAAATAAAAATGACCCACATGCTTTGGACGAAAAACATATTAACGTATTTGTCAAATGGCGTGTAAGAAGGGTATAGTATGCCGGTTGTGATGGGATGTGACTTTCTCTTAATTCATGTATTCCGGTTTGCAAAATAAGGCAATTCATCTTAAGATATAATGATTTGAATAATATATACTATATATTCATAAATATTATCTGAAAGGTCTTAACAACTACATATGTACATATATTTATTTACACCACGTGCCAAACTAACGTGTAAACTAAAGTTACTTTTTACGCTATTGGCCGTAGGCACTTGGCGAAACACACTAATACTTAATAAAGACATTTTTATTATTCACTTGTTTTTTGTTTCGCAGTTATTTTGAATAATTTTCAAAAAGTTTAAAAAATCACTCGATCGATTTCGACTTGTTAGGTCATCATCAGTAGATACTCCTGATGATGACCTAACAAGTCGAAATCGATCGAGTGATTTTTTAAACTTTTTGAAAATTATTCAAAATAACTGCGAAACAAAAAACAAGAGATTAATCAAAATGTCTTTATTAAGTAAACTAAAGTTGTTATTACTACACAACAGGTATACACTCCTATATTTTCGTGTTGCTCTGCTATATTTATGCACAATGTATGCACATATATCGTACAGAACACCATTTACATACAATAAATATTAATTTAATATTAAAATGAAAATGATTTTCCAGTTCATACATATTACTAAAAGTATTTTGCCGTGCGATAAAATCAAAATAATAAATCAAATGAAAGTGAAAAATTGAAAATTTATTTACCAAGTAACCACCGTTGCTACTTAGTTCTAACGCCAACGAATATTTTAGTTTGGTTAAATAGAAGGATTTGAAAAGATTTTTAACAATTAAATAGTTAATTGATGGTTTTGAGAGTAATTGTTGTATGACAAGAAATTTTCTAGTTTACTTGCGTTTACAACTGCAACCGTAATTATAGCGATAAATTGCATTTATTATTTTCTTTCGATATAGCTATTTTCAAAAGACGGCGTGGATAGAGATCGCGATTATATACAAAAATATTTTTTTAATAACTTCATCTACGATGTGTGGTGACAAAAAGTTCAGAAGGGCAAGCTTATTAATGTGTCAGATTATTATTAAACCAAGCAAATATATAATGCTTAATAGATTACGCATTTCTTATTATCACATTCACACCGATTTCTTATCTTTTTATCAACGTCATCATTCCTTGTGTTCATGATCTCACTGCACTTAAAAAAGCAATTGTCGGTAATATTAGTTATTATATATAAATGTATGTGTGTATTTTAAAAAAATTATGTAAATGATTTTGTCATTTTGTGCGAGCTACACACGTACTACATAATCTCACGCAGAAAAATTTAAAGTTGTTTATACATACGGGTATTTATATTTGGATTAGTTTTTATACTTTTCAATGTAAACTACAATTAGATTATACATGCGCAATAATTTGTAACAACAATAATCAGTATGTACGTACGCAAGCTACATAATTTTACAAGAATGTGCTATGTGCCTTTTCTAAAACTATCTAATGAAATTTCAGTAGTTCTTAGTAATCATTTGTTGCGAAAAGAATAGAATGCATTTGCGTTCTCTCAATGAAGTTTACACGGGACGGGCCTTCTCATAACAGTCCTGTTGTGAAAACAACAAAAGCAGAAAGTAACTTGAAAACTTTCACTAAAAATCCCTCAACAAATTTTGTATGCTATATTACAGCAAAAATGTTAAATTTGACAATATTTTGTTCATCCGTATAGTTGGTAGCCACCAAAAGACAAACAAAATAAACTGTTTCTGGACACTATCGATACTGTCTTAGTGATAATGATAAAACGGTGACTAGACTTGTAAGGCATATTCTAGAACGGAAGGGACAAATGATATGTATGATGACTTTGGTATCAGCAAAAATTCATGTATGTGAAGTTATCCCCGGATGTTATGTCCGGATGGTCTCTTATCACATGGAAATATTTTGCTCGGAGCCTAATTTCGGTAGGTTGCAACGATACGATTTTTTTTTGTTTTCCTAAATGTGAGATATATGTTTTTCCGTCTTATAACCAAATTATTATAATCTGACAAATTTATGAGCCAATCTAAAATAAACGTTTTTATTTTTCATATAATATAATTAGAGGCTAACTTCACATAAGTATGAATGGTATTTGGAATGAAATATAAAATAAAACGGGGCGGGACTAACCTCACACAAGAGTTCGAGGGATATAATTATGTTAGTGTTGCCTGATTATTCTTTTTTAATTTCGAGGATAGAATCCGGCGATAACTCTCATTCGTGAAAAATTCTCTTAAATATGAGGTTATGCATTGAGGTATAAAAAAGTTTACTCGTTTCACCTCCTTCAATGGTAAGGGGGTTGAAAGGGTGTAGAAAACGAGTTTTTGTTATATTGGTTGAAGCTTTTGGAAATACCTTTAATACCACTCTAGATTCCGTGATACTCGAAAAACAAAATAAAGAGTAAAAATTAAAAGCCATACTATAGAAACATGAAATTTGGCAAAAATGCTCTGTCGCGGTGTTCTAAGGGGAAAAAAGAGGTTTTAAAGGAGAAAACTAGGAATAAATAAAAATCGGGAGGCACAGCCATAGTAACGTTTGTCTTAGCTGTACAGTTAGTTAAAATAGCATTCGCTAAATTTTTTGTTGAAATAGGGCGCCACATAAAATTAATTGAAAAGTGCTCATCATATGTGGTATGCCCATTGAGTTGGGAAATGGAATAAAAACGGTGTACAAAAATTGTAATAAATTATAATATATGCAATGATGCATATTAGAATACATCAACCCTCAACATAGTTACTGTAATCCAGGCGCGATAAACGAAAATCACCTCATTCAAAAAATATACAACACATGTTCATTTGTAGGGTTCATTACATGCTTGACAGTCTGTGATGAACGTATAGATCTTGTTCAAAATGTGTTAGTTGCAGTGAATCTATGGTTAAAAAAATCGTAAACTGCCAAAGAATGAATAGCTAACTTTTATCATTACTTTCGATTTTTAAGATTTTTTGTTTGAATATTTTGCAAAATATTTGTTTCAGAATTGTCGTTTTCGATTAATTGATGATTTTGGTGAATTGTTGATCTCAATGAATTGTCGTTTTCAATGAATTGTCGTGTTATACTTATCAATTTAATATTATTTTTTTAAATAAGCAAGTTTGTATAAATTCTATTACAAACTTTTCTTTCTCTACGACTAACAAACAAACAGATTAAGCGAAGTTTCGAGCACTAACTACAAATTCTAAAACTTTTGCGAGGTCTCTTGAATACTTTAGTCTGTTCAAATTTCTAGTTAATATTTTAATCCTCAATTTTTCTTGCAGGCATCGTGCATTCAATCGCTACTTAAAATAGAGTGACCGCAAACAAAATGAAATAGCGTTATATTCGACGTGTGGCCAAATAGGAACTAAATGGGATCAATAATATTTTATTAATCAATCTGATTAATAAATCATCGTATTTTATCATTCATAGTTTAGTTTTACTTGTGGAGGGTTGTAATTCTTTAATTAAGCCCTTTTTGGCCAATTATTTGATTATTTTGGTCGTGCCGATTAGATTAGTGGGCAAACAGTATTATGAAAAAATTTCGATAAAATACGATTGTACACGATCGGGTATTCCTGCATTTGAACTCTCAACTAAATTTCAAGGGGTATGTGTACAATTTAAAAAGCAAATTACGGATGACACTCAGAACTTTTTACTATCTTCGGAATATTTGTAGTCCGGAATTCCTAAAATGCATATATTATGCACTAGTTGACTCGCATTTGAGATATGGAATTACTTGTTGGGGCGGAATTTACCTATCCAATATTAGACCGTTGATGTCCGTTCAGAAAGCAGTGTTGAGAATAATTAACTTTAAACCAAGATTGACTCCATCCTTCCCGTTATTTGTGAAATTCAAAATTTTGCCGCTTCGATATCTATATGTATTTAAAGTATTAAAAGCTTTTTATTTAATTAGCGGTAATCGTACAGTTAGTAATTTGAATAGCGTTTCATATAATTTGCGCAACATTTATAGAATAAATATTCCTCGTCCTAATAAGGAACATTTTAAAAAATTCTTCGACTATACCGCTCCTAAACTATACAGTCAATTACCGTCAAATTTTTTTTTAACAAATAATGTCAATGATTTTTGCAAATTATTAAAGGATTGGCTATTTACTATTAATAACATGGAAGTATATTTGTAATGAACATTTTACCATTTTGTTTGTCAATTTTTTTGTTATGAACAATTATCAACAAATTACAATAATATTTTTTCATCTTAATAATTTTCTTCTTTTGTATTAAAAAAAAAAAAAAAAAAAAAAAAAAAAAATAAAAAATTTCAGTACCCGAATAGAAATAGTAATATTTATAATTAATATTTTAAATTTGTAATAGTGTAATTAATTTATTCTTTAAATATTTTTTATAATTGAATCGTAGCTCCGAAACATTATCTTTAATAAGGAGACTACTAAACTAGTTTTATTTATGATTTTTTACTTTTCATTTTATGTAATTACTTTATATTTGTTATAGAAATAACACTAGAAAAAACAAAATAAGATAAGAGTTTCACCTTGAGTGTGGTGAATAAAAAGAATGGATCAAATAATGGGAGCGAGATTCCCGGTTAACGCCGGGTAATAACCTTATAGCCTTTTTACACATAAAACGAGGGAAGGATAGGAAAGTTTGGGATGTACACCCAGACTTTCACAATCTAAACTATTCGCAACCTACAATCAAATTTATTATTTAATATATCTGAATATCCCTAAAACTACAATTTTTTAATGTATTATGCATCCTCAGCTACCTGAAAATCGTAAAAATTATTTGATTGGATTGGTCACAAATAAATTTAAATTAAATTTATTAGAAATACTCCTAAACCTATTTGGTTAACATGTACGCAAATGTGCATTAAAAGATAAATAATTGATACTAACATACGAAGATATCTCCTAAATTTCACATATTTATGGCACTAATGTTCACACCAAGTGAATTACCTAAAATTATATGTCAAATTTTATTAATTACTACGACGTTAGGTTTTTTAGGTTTCAGTGGTTGACACTTAGGCCATTTTTTGGCCCATTGTGATACCACGCATTCACGCCACATCATTAACCCATTCACCTATTCACCTACTCACACAACTACAGTATACCACCTGCACATTGCAAGCTCCATGTCAACCTGTACATTGACATGGACAGTGGGTCGGCGCTAAATTCTGCACTCCATTAGAGGGTCTTAGTTGTGTTTATTAACATCCCGGATTGTAATCGATGATGAAAATTCGATTTGCATCTAGCCTCTGATGAGATTCGAATCGAGTACCTCCCGGTCCAAGTGCCGAAGCTTTAACAACTGCACCACTTGTCCGGTTACTACGACGTTAAGTAAACTCTAAAGCTTTTTAAAAAAATAGAACAGCGCCCCGCGTCCACCCATAGAAATTGACGGTGAAGCTAGTTTCTAAGTGTCGATGGTTTGGAGATCGAGGCATGAGAGAATAAGCAGAATGAGTAGTTGGTCCGTCTTGCATCAAAATACAATTATTTCCTTCTGCTACCGCTCCTATGAGGTGGAGATTCGGGCTTGAGAAAAGAAAGAGAATGAGCAAGACCACCTGCTCTTGCATCAAAATACAAATATTTCCTTCTGCTACCGCTATCCGAGTCCGTGTAAGCATCTGGATACACAAAACTATAGTTAAGAAACGATGTGCATTAAATGATGTTGGTGAATAAAATAGATCTCTAGTGTCCTGATTGCCAACCTCGATGTTCTTCAGCAAAAAATTTTCTTGCTCTTTTGTGATTTGTCGACATATTCGGTAGTGTATTCGAGATCGTAGAGAACGAATGTTCATCTGTTAGTCTATTTGATCTGAAATTATAATCGCACTAAAACTAGGTTGTACTAGAAATATCATTTTGCAGCTCCCATTCTCTCAATGACGAGATAGCTTTTTTGAAATAAGTCCAATTTAAAATTAAAAATTTAATTTTTTTTTTTAATTCAATAATTTAGATTTAATAGTAATCTATGTATAACCAAAAAAATCCATCGTAAAAGTTGTATAGTTTTCTTGTAATATCATTGATCTGTATAGTTCTGTATAATACTCGGGCGTTCAGAAGAACTATACAGAACATCAATATAACAAGTAAACTATACAACTTTTATGATCACTTTTTTACCACCATAGTTCAAAACTTGGAACAAAACATGGATTCAAGTACATTCAAACCCTTTCAATATGCGTTAATCTTTCAAACGGTAGAATATCGAAAATTTCCCATATTTTCTGGATTTCCCATATTTTCTGGTAGTAATTTTATTGATCTTGAATTTAGTTTTTCGCGACGTTTTCAAAGATATTGCAAATTAAACAAATAAAAATAATAAAAATCAGTTGTGCCATGTTTTTGCTGGTGGGTATATTTTACCTAGTCGTTTTTAGGAGATTCTGTTAGTAATTGACCAGGAAATATATTGTGATTATCTACTCTATGTATTACCAATCTGATATACATAAGAAATGATAAGTTTTAAAAGAACTTTAAAAATACAGGAACAAAACGCAAATACACTTTGTATGTTCGACACCAAGTACTCAGTGAGAAATCTAAATGGATTATTTATAACTCATGTTTTGTAATATGATTAACCAATGGGGTTTGGTTAAACGAGAAACCTATTGTAGCATTGGGTCTCTGTAATAGGGGCTAATATTATCGTAAAAAGCGTTATAAGAACTTTTAAGGTATCTGGGGTGTATTATTATGCAAATGTGTATCTAGATCATTTTGTAGCCAACAATTTGTATTTTTCTTGTGTTTTCTTTCACAATTTTTCGAATGATACAAAATTGAAACCAATATCAATGTTTTTTCTCATTATATAAGCTACGGTAAGGGGTACCTCCATATACAAGAATTTAAAGAAAGAATAAAGAAAATTAATTTCTAGAGTTATAATAGCTTTTAAGCTTTTATTAGGAGTGGAAAAGCAGTCATTTAATTTGAAAAGCTGGAGCTATTCAGTATGGTTGTTTCCAGAATATAAATTGAAAGATGATTATTGTAATGGACCAGATCATTTTGCAAAACCTTTTCTGGAATCAAAACATTTCCATTGTATCAGAAAATGTCTAATCAATTTATTCGGAAAATTACAGTTACAAATTTATTTAAAACCCGCAAATGCACACGACAGTGTTTAGTTGATTGTTTATATAGATTGAAAACTAATTATTTCAAAAAATTCAAATTACAATAAATTAATGTTTTAATTTTATTATTTTGATTATTTTCTTTGATTTCAACGTATTATTTATCAAGAATATACATTTCAACTCTGTTTCTGCTGTGTATAGACTCGTAAAAGTTCAAATCGTGATACCATGCTCGGTTTACAAGTCTTATTAAATCTTTTTTTTTTTTTGTACAGAACCTTCAGTTTTATTTTGTTTTATTATTATTATTATTTTATTTTGTTTTATCTCAATTGAATTGAATCAAATTGAAAAGTATAGCCACAACGCAACATTGTAATTTCGCATCAGGTTTATTATACAATATGATTTTGTAGTTTGTACATTTTTAATGTATTTTTGGATTAATACCACAGTACTGAAGGCATTTTTTTAATAGAAAATATGAAAAGCAAAAACAAAATTAATATTCCACTAGATAATGACGGAATAATATTCGCATATAAGGTCATAAAATAATCAATTCTTTACATATTTTCGCAGAATATAATTTTAAATATTTACATTTCTGGAAATAATTTTTAATTGTAGGTCTACAAATAACTAATTATTCCAATGTTTACATACGAAAGGACATTTAAATATATTTGTTGTACCTGCAGAACGTACACAATGGTTAAAAACTATATATCGCACGTTTCCCGAAAATTGAAACACCAAATTTTTATTGTTATTGAAAATTGCGGCATGTATTCGACTTAATCTTAGGCATAATAAAAGAGTTTCTCAGACATCATAATACTTTACAGTATTGATCGAACAAAATTGTAGTATGGTAACTCGTTGATAGCGATTTTTGAAACAGAGATGCGATATATAGTTGAACTGCCATTTTTTGGTATAAAACAACAAAAAAATTATCAATTACATATGAAATTTGTTTAAAAATAAAAACAACACGTAATAAATAACACGCGAATCAATTTAATCAATATTTAAACTCTGTATCCATTCGATAAATTTCCCATAGTAGAATTTTCATTACTATGGAATGTTTTAACAAACTTGCTTGTTAGTTAATTATGTATGCATATTAGATTACACGTTTTGCGTTGTATGTTCGATGTGAAAATTACATTTTTAATAATTACTTTAAAATAGTCCTAATCCTCGAAGGAAGCAATATACTAATACATTTACCATTTGCTATACATATTTTCTATTCATTTCTTGCTGTAATTTCCATAATAAAACAGCAATGTTACGAATAAGTCACAACCATAAACTAACCGTTGTCAATTGATACTGATTTTCAATATGAATTAGTTTATACTTTTTTATTTAATAAATTTTCCGTGCACGCAAATGTGTCAGTGTGGTAAGTTCGTAATGAAATCTGCAATACACGTGTAGTTTTTCATTTATAGGAAATGTATTAGTTAAAGTAATTATAAAAATTGAATAAAAAATGAAAGTGTCGTCTATGTAGGTATTTAAAAAACTATTGGAAAAATACAGTTGAGACTTTATGTTCGTGTGCTTGGTGAATAATTTAAATAGTTTATGCTCTTTGATGCCGAGTCTGATTGCAAACTTTAAGCTTATTGTTAGATTATATTTTATAGTAGCGAACGGAGATCATATTCGTATATCCTGAGTGCAGTTCAGAAAATGAAAACAAATTTTTCGATAACGTTCCCAGACATCTTTTCCAATATTTGTTATTATGTTTTTTATATAAAACTAAGAACATCAAAGTATTTAATTAGTTTCTTTTGAATAAAATCGTTTAAAGCAAGGTTTATTAATTTTAATTTTTTTATTCTACCCGTAAAGTTTGATTATGACGAGAAATAAAAATTAATAAAGTTTTTGTGGGAAAGTCGCCGTCAACACGTTACTTAATATTTATCAACATCATAACCTAATTACTCTTATAATAGTGTTTTGTGTCAATCTTAATGTTTTAAATTAAGAAATGTAAAATATATGTAAAGCATTTTCGTAACGTGTTATATATAAGTTATATATAAGTTTTGCTTTAGAACCTGGTAAATAGAACAAAACTTGAAATTAGAATCTAAATCAATTTCCAATTACTCCTTATTGATCATCCATGCTATTGAAATATTGCGTATAACTAAAAAGTATCCAATAAAGACAGACAGATAGATAGCCCTTTAGAAATAGTCCTAAAATTTACAAGTGAAATCTAAACAAAAATGTTCAAGTCTAAACAAAAATGTTTAATTATCTTTCGTTGACAGCAGAGGTAACCTAAAAATGATATTTCTCCAAAACCTTCGCGATATGTACTAAAATTCCCGATATGTACTAAAATGATATTTATAAAATGTAACTCGGTTCCATAAACTGAAGTTTTGTTCTGTAACTTTATTGCAGCACCAAATTTGATGACGTTGAGATACATATCAAGATTTCGATAGCGAATATCTAGAAAAAATTGTCATATTTTGAAACGGTTTTCGCATATGTTTTATACCAATAGCATCTCTACTAACAAAAGTTGAAGTTAGTGTAAATTCTAGTTTTTTTAGCTTTTAGGTAAAATTTATTTGTTTAAGACTTATTACTTTTCATATTTACGCCTAAAAGTGGATAATGAAATACATACACGCACAGTAAAAACAAATATGTAGTTTGTCTGTCACAGAAAAATATTGTTCTTAAGGTATACAAACGAATGTCGCCAACTGTACTAATATGTTGTTTGATACCCGTACAGTACATGCTAGTTTTTATTTAACTCTTAATTAATTTACATAAAATTCAATATTTTTATGATACACTAACATATCAAATTTTATTTATAATGCGAGGTTATGTCAATATTCGAGTGCATACATCGAATTTGATAGAATATTTTAAAATAAACTGTAATTTATAATCATTGTATCTTTTTCCCTATAAGCAATTTCTATAAAGTTGCATCTATAAAAATTTTATATTTTCAGAATCGGGCCGTTCATTTGTGTGTCATTTTCTGTAAATAGTTGCGGCCAATCAAAAATATTTTGTTTTATTGTCGACATTGTAATTATCAAGAATAGTTTTGTTTTAATATTTTAGTTTAAATATTAAATCTGACTTAATCGTTCCTGCTGATAGCAAGCGCAGAAACAAAAAAGAAAGCATTTTCAAACTATTCCTTCTTTTGCCACTAGAAAGATGTATGTTATCGTCGAATTGCAACTAATAACGTCGAATTAACAAATATTAATCAAATCTTGACCAAAACTGTGACATCATTTCTTATACGTTCAAATTTGATGTAATTTAAAGATAAAGAAAGCATTAACATAAAGTATGTTTTTAATTTAACCCGAGCAAGCATTGCGCAGTAACACTCCGTGTGTTTAATTCCATCTGAGTAAATTTACTTCGAGCACTGCGTACTGCGTTGCAAGCACGCGCGTGTAAGCGTTTTTACTCAATTGTGCAAATTACACTCTGAAATGAATTTCTGACATTCAAACATTTGACCCAGTAGAACCTTTGCTCGGGATACAATTTGCGGAGTAATCTTGTTTGTTCCCATTGAACTAAAAAATAGACCCAAAAAATACCATGAAAATTTTTTACATTGTGGCCCAACATAATACTGCTAATTTATACAGCTCAAACTTTGGAAAGACATTAACAAGGAATTTATCTTTGTAATGTGAGTACACAAAAGATACTCAAATAAAAAAAGCTATCGACAGTAAAACCCCTGTTGGATGGATGCTCTAAATAACTTTGCAAAAGGATTATCGATCATTGAGTACTTGCAACTTACAATTAATGATTTGGATATTTAATGGTAGGTTATTTAAATGTTTATATTTTAAAAAGATTTATTGTTCAGCCACAAAGTTTTGAGATTCAACTGGTAGAAAACCTAAAATGTTTGATTACCCAGTTTTTAAACATGTTAACAGCAACAAATTATATGAATAATTAAATATTTAATGTTTGCAAGCAAGCTTTATTTCTAATAAGCGATGGTCGTCTAAAAAACACCGTATCTGTCCAATGAATTATTTACGGTAAGTCCAATGAATTATTTACGGTAAGCACTCAATTTGGTATATTTAGGATATTGACCACTTATGAATTATATTATCAAAATTGGATTGAGAGATATGATATAATCATTAACTAACTAATCCTAAACTCACATGTTCAAACAAGTGCATCTTAAGCTCTTACTGACTATTTAATCTTAAATAATAAAGTATTGATTAATCGTGGGCCAAATTTCTTTATTTAAGCATCTAAACATAATTCTTGCGGATCAGTTAAAATTGGTAACTTCCTTTCCTACAAATTTAATTTATACTATTGAGTGACACAGATTTTATATCTTGAATGAAGGCAGACGTTTATGATCTTGATTTAGGTTGTATTGCGCAAATTACCGTAGAAGCTTACACTTGGGTTGGAAGTGCTTAATACGTCAATGGCCTTTCTAAGCATTCCAAGGGGATTGCATAATAATCAATCGAGGAAAAGAGCGGAAGATTTGTGATTCTTAGTGACTTTTGCTTCTCCTACTATCTGTAGAAATGCATTCTAATCTAATAGATTAATTTTGAAGCCTATATATAAAGTGTTTATCAAAACACTTTATAAGATATTCATATAAATTCATCTTTGTCTTAATTTAATGCAGTTATCGCGAGATTTTTTAATAACATTTTTATTTAGTAGTAGGGACTTGGTCATCTGTTTCTTCGGAGTAATTTTATAATTTTTATCTCATTATTTATTTCGTTAGTTTTATTTATTTTGCGCGGTGGTAGTTGTTATAATGGATCTCTATAATGGAACATACAAATTCGAGTAAATAATAAAAGCTATAAATTAAAGCATGTTCAGGTTTTTGTGGAACAGACCAAAACCACAGAAAAAAATAAATATAAACAGAAGTAAAGCTGCATACAAAATTTTTACGCATATTTTCATAGTAAAATATGGGGTCACGATGCGGTTTTATGTTGGCCAAATTTAGAATTACCGGTATAATCTAAACGAAGAAAAAGTGAAACAACAACATTATGAAAGTTAAAGAAACATTTAATGTATATTCGAAGAGTTGGACATTCTAAGTTAATTATTTAAGGCGTAAAATTACTTTTCTCTATGCCAAAACTCTTCTTAATACTATCTACTATTACGATTATATTCTTCTTCATTAATTATTTGTGATTATAGTTGATAACGATCAATAATATATCACTTTTTGATATATAATCTTCGACAAGTTGAAATGACATTTTATTTTTGTAGACAACAGATAAGTGCAAAAATAGTATTTCGTTGTCGTAATCGAAAACTCGTTGTGAAGAAAATAGCGTTAACAAAAAAATTACACATTTCAATTAAACGCAATAAATAGCACCAAATAAAGGCATGTAATGGTTATTACCACAAATTACCATTTTTAATCAACAAATTAAAAAAGTAATGCAATTTTCAACAATTTATCAACACAATAGATATTGAATTAATTTTTTCATATTAAATTCCATGTTCGTAAATAAGCTTTCTATATTTAAAACATTCCTAAATGATAAAGAAAATGATTCTTAACTAATTGGAATTAACATTGCGTATTATAGTCGTTGTGAAAATCGTTTCTTAATTAAATAATTCATAGAGTCGAGGTTGTTATTAAACTGTAATTTTTGCGCAAGAATGATGTCGTTTTTTTAGGTTGGCGCAGCTACAGAAAATAATACGCAGAAAATTCGTTCATAAGGTTTTTGTTACAATTCTTGTTTGAAATTGAAGGTACCACAGTATCAAATGTAGATTTAAATTCAAAACTAGTGTGAAAAAAACTGTTTCGTAACATAGTGGGTTGTATGAAACTCCTAAACGATACAGTGACGAAATTTTAGAGCGAAATGATGTACTTTTTTCTCCCATACTTTGGATTACCGGCCCAGGAATTTTTAAACCAAGGTCCTCTTGAAACGCGTTCTGGTGGAGCTGAACCCTATGGAATCCTTTCTACTCGAGCACCTGACTTAGATACGTTAATTTTTTTTGATACTATTTAAAATCAATTGTCTGGGAACATTTCACAAATTGCAGGATATGATTGTTTAGGACTATTAAGATATTCAAATGCAAACAATCTTTAAAAAACATGGGAATTGTTAACAAAATGTATACCAATGTAGGAATATAAAAGTAATTAACCATAATAAAATATTTGCACGTATACTGATACACTTTTTAAATGATATACCATATAAAACCGACTGCAAAAGCTACATTCCAAAAATAAATCCCACTTTGGCGTGGGAGAGATGAAATCTTCGACCATGTTTCAATGTCTAAAAATGACCCGCTTATTTCATAGTTGGGTATCTAATTAGGGGTCGATAACTATACCGCAATTACGTTACACCGATTAATTTTTTCTTTTTTCTAAAACGGAATTAATATTTTAAACAGAGTTACATTAAAAAACGATACAATACATACAAACTCTTTAATTGCGAGGCCTGGTCAATAAGTGAGGTTAATTTATATGAAATGACGGTAATAGAAATGTTTATTTTTTTGTTTCTCCACAATTGTTCCATTTAATTCCTGAGAGAGATTTAATGAACGCATGTTTCGAAAATTAAAAAAATTGAAAATTTTGAACATTGTGCTGTAATTTTAAAGCATGAGCTTACAATTTGAAATTAGTGTCAGGTGGTTTAGCGTTTATCTTTCAATTTAAAAAGTACACAGCACGATGTTTGACACTATCGAGATGTAGTTTTAAATGTTTTAAGCAATCAAATCTGTCAAAATAAGGAAATTAAAGTGGTCAACAATTTTTCGTTATCATCTTAAAACATTTTTTTGTTATTCCAATGTTGCATTTGCAATGAGAACAAATTTTACAAATTTTTCTGTGACAGATTTGATGTTTTTTCGAAATAAGTTTGCCTTACTAGGTAAAATCCGTATTTATGATTATTGGTTGTTTTGAAATATTTTCTACAAATGCGGATTCGGGTTCTTTGCATGATGAATAAGTATGAGCTCCAGTAAAAGAAATCGATAAAAAAAAACATGAAGTTACAATTTAAAAATTGCAAGAGACCTATGCCAGCATTATGAATATCTTAGAATCTGTATTAGTTTCTAGCTCGACGAAACATCAAAAATGATTAGAAATATACACATTGAGATTATGTAGTATGTAAAATACTCCCTCTATCCATACATAAACGATTGTTCGTTTTCGATTTAGAATAGTTACTAATTTTAATAACTAAAATCCAAAGAAAATTGACAAAACACCTATTTTTAAAATCACTTTTCTCAAATTTTTCAAGGTCCCTCAGTGCGAAAGAGAAAAATATAATCCCATACTTTGATTTCAGAGATTAAAAACAATTTTGGTTTTTTGATCTATACGTCCAAGGGGAACCTACCGTACGAAATGTCCTTGAAAAACTACACAAAACGACGATATTCTAAATAAACCTATATCGATTTTGTATAATTCCCATTTAATCATGTTGCATATTGTTGAGATAACCCAACAGGGCCAACAACAAATGTTGAGAACACAGTACGCAGAACAGTGAGTCTGGAAAATTTCCGGCCATTCAGTGACAGGAGCAGTAAATATTATAATTTTTGTATTTTGTCTATTTCATATACACAGTTCAGACAGGAGAATTTTTAAGTATGAATAAGGTCTTTTAGATAAAACTAAAGCAGAATGAAAAATATTTTACAATCGTATAGCTCCATCATCCATCAACCGTTTAATCTTCATGCAGTTCATTGGAATATGAAATATCGACGACGCCGATAATCAACAACCAACAACAATTAGAGCCCCACATCAAAAATAAACTTCTAGTTCAAACAGCAAGGTGACAACAATGGCAACTCAAGAACAATTATAATTATTCATTGAGAATGACATCATTCCAGAAGAAGCCATCTCATCGAGAAGGAAATAAAACTGGCAGAATTATTTCAAGAAAATTATGGGTGCAATTCAGTTGGAAGATGGTGTGAAGGGTGATGACCGAGGAATGTATTCCTTTTAAAACGAGCCATAGCACTCTAGGAAAATCAAGGAGAATGGCTGAAGCCGGACTTTAATAGCTTGAAAAGTTTACAAAGGATGCGTCATTCGGCCAGATATATCACCATTCATGACCATTTATTTTGGAATACATCGACGCGAAGCTCATGGAGTTAAACGAGCAGATCATGAAGACATCGATTTTTTGTTAGAAGCTTGCAGCCAAACAACAACTGGCAAGCAAAGCACTACTACGTCAAAAATAGTCGGCTCCGATCGATACAGCCAAACAACAATCGGTAAACATTACCAAAACGGAATAAACCAGTATATCGCCAAACCACAACTGGCAAATCTAACAGCCAAAGCAAAAACGACGAAGCTACAAATTAGAACTGTTACACATCTAATCAAACAATGCTGCTGTGTTGTATTTTACCTACAACTATATGATATAATATCGTCACGTGAACGACAACTATAACTCTCATTGACAGTAATATATGGTGGGAAGGTCCACATTTTCTTCATAATGGATTAGAGTAAAAAAAAAAGGCAGACTCATATCTTTGAATCCGAACTTTAATAACAATGGAATATTAAGAGCGAATAGTCGTCTCTAAAATTCAAATCTTATGCCTGCCAGCCAAACTCCAATAATTTTGGACAAGCACAACATAATAACGGTGTGAATTATCAAAGTTATTCATCATAGCACATTGCACTCTGGCATTCAGTTTTTAAGGAACGAATTCTGGATTATTGATGGCAAGCAAGCAGGCGAAACGTTATTCAAAAATATCTAAAAAATTCCAGCCAGAAAAAACCATAACGGAACTAATAATGAGAATATTACGAGGTGCCAGAGTACAACCAGGGAGAGTTTGGCCCAAACATTAATCGGCTTTACTGGCTCTATTCAATTGACAACAACCGAAGAAAAGGGATATAAAGCCAATTTGTCTATTACTTAATACAAGGTTGGTCGAAGTTTTCACCCAACGAGAGTCTGAAAATATGAGTTCCAGTTAGAAAAAATTATCAATGATGAGAAAGACAGAGAAAGATAAGCGCTAGTAAGCATTTTTAAATGACCCTATGGTACTAAATAGTCTCCAGCATACGCAACAACGGCTTACTTAATGTGCTCTATCATGTTCATCAAAGCACCCTACATCCATCAATAATCACACCAAGTGATCTATATCAAAGCAGAACTATAAAAAAAAATATTACGTAATTAAATTTTTATAATAATAATTATTTTTAACACTTTGTTGTGAGCACTTGGCGAAACACACTTACACTAATAAAGTAAGTGTGTTTCGCCAAGTGCTCACAACAAAGTGTTAAAAATAATAATTATTATAAAAAATTAATTCAATTATTTTAAAAATTATTGTGATTTGTCCTGAAATTTTAGATATTTACAAATTGAATAAGTTTATCGATGAGTTGGCTTATACTCAGCAATTATCACGCATGGGAAATTGGCCACGAACGCTATAAAAATTATTGAAACTTTCGTTCTCAAGTCCACCGATTTTGCGCTGGTGCAACATTGTTAGGCGGAAGATACATACGTGACATAATTGTTAATGTCGTAACTAAAAAAATAAACTGGACTAATATGTTTATATGGGTAAAGAAGTATTTTCTAAGAATATTTCCCTTTCTAAGGGAAATGCGCAACATCGCAAGCAAATTTTTTACAAAATAAATGAAGCACAATCCGGTAGTTCTGAGTCGTTTTGCGACGAATTTTTTGGTTAGAATTGTTTGATTGTCCCGCATTTCCCGAGAGTGGTTGGCTTGTTTGGACGGTTTTTGAAAAAAGAAAATACTCCTTAGTTACATGTGAATATATTATATTTTTTGACTTCCATGGAAATTACGATTATTTCACGATATTTGGTTTATTTAACTAAATAAATCGTCTATAAGAACAACAAGCGATAAATTACTTCGCTCTTATTGCTTTGCACAGCAAGCTTAATTGACAAAACAATTTCGAATGTTATTGCAGCGGACAATTTTTGAAACATTATATCGTTCTAGTAAAATTTAGAGAAATAAACCAGACTAAAATTGTCTCAATTCGATAAGACAAACAATTTTCACAACAATTTAAAAAAATATTCTGACTACCAAATAATATTCGTCAATTGTGGGGCGGACGATTTAAAAAAAGAAACCACTTTATTGTTTTTATTTCACTTTAGTTTTTCATAATAAACTTACACAGAATCGCTACACTGGATTAAGATAATACAAATTTCGTTGTATGTAAGTAGTAAAAAAAAATATCTTGTGCAGCTCGAGTTTCATATAGGGTTTTTGTGCTTCCAAAAAAGAGTTTTCCCTTTTTAGTGATGAAAAATCCCATAAGGTTTACTTTTGGCTCTACTGACGAAAGTAAATTTAATGTACTAAATCATCTATAGTTGCCTGATACTCTATAAAAAAATATAGCTGTGTAAAATAATTATTTCATTATTTAATAAAATCAATATAAAATAATAATTAAAATTTCTTTCTGTTTCCATTTTAATAACGTTTACAAAAACAAATAAAAATGATAAGAATGATAATCTAGATTTCAAGTTGAATTACGTGAAGCTAAGTAAACTAAAACTAATCTGAAAAAACCGAATATTTTTACAAATCAAAAAAATCGATCTAATCAATCTGAAGAAAAATAAGAAAGAGCAACAAAATTGATCAGATCGATTTGAGCTCAAATAAGAAACAAAATTTGAAGGTTTATATAAATCGAATTTGATTCATAATTACTACTGATAAACAAACCAACTACATATACTCGTAAGTATAGGAAAAATTTTCTTCTGCTACGATAAGTTCAGAAATCAACACTGCTAATTTCAAAACTTGCCTCTAATATTTTATTTCTCAACAAAATATAGCTGTAGCCTAATTATAGCTCAATTATAGCTATAACCTGGATCGGCTTTGTATCGGTTGATAAATAGTGCATCTTATTATATAACATCTAAGTGTTTGTATATAGTCTGTAAATAGATTTTTCTCGTGACTCTACCGTAACCGCCACAAACAGTTTATAATGAAAAATTAGTTTATTTTACACAGTAAATATAAATGCGTGATATAACCGTTAACCCAAGCGTGGAAATACAATTTTATAGTGAAATAAGACATCATAAGTTGCCAAATAAATTCCACAAATTTCTCCTAGTTCTCTAATTTTCAATCAAACTTGCATCAGAATGTAAATTAAACAAGAAGTATGCTATTCGCATAATTAAAATGAGTTATGTTGGCGCATTTGCTTCGTTAGCTAGCTGAACATTTGTAAAAATACTTAGGAGATCAAAAGAAGTAAAAGTGACATTTTATTGAATTAAATTGCTTCAAAAAAACACTTGTAAAATTTCATTAAATAGTGACAATATTTATTTGTTTTTGGAACTAAGATTTTGAAATTAATTTCTTCTTCAGTTCCTGTTTTACAAAATAAAAACGAATAAATAATTGCACTATAAGGACATTTTACAAGTGCTTTTTGAAGTAATTTAATTCAATTCTATAAGTGACAAAAGTTAACAGTGAGGCTAAAAAATGAATTTCAACCATTATAGCACAAATTGTGACATTTTAAGATATAACTATCGTTCGTCAGTAATACGCGTGTGACGTGACAGAACAAAGCGGTTAAACGACATGATCGTCAAGTTTTTTAATTGAATTCATCAAAATATATTCCAATTAAAATTACACAGAGAAAATCAAAAAAATTCACTTGGATGGGTCAATTAAAATGTTCAATAACACTAATAATAACTGCATTAAAAAAAATAATAAACGTTTAATAAAATTTAACACACTTGTGAAGAATAAAACGAATATTCTAATTGGCGAACATTAATTGGCTGTTAGTTATAAAAAATAACTCTTCAAATTGAAATAAAATGGAAAATTGATCGATCAAATTATTCAACGAAATAATAAGCGAGAAAACAGACTTTTAAAAATCAAAATTAGATGCAATAATTTTCATTATTAAAATCCACTAATTATAATTAAATTGTGTCGGTAGTCACAATAACATGTGCTATATGCGGTTTATATCAAACAAATCTTAAAAATAAAATAAACACATTTTTCAAAGGTGTTAAATCATGCAATTTTCTGTACATTTTATAAACCGATATGGCGTAGTAATATAAAAAACTTATTAAATTGACAAACGCATCTATAGAATAAACAGCCATAAAGTGTTGGACGGTTGCTTATGAGAGAAAGATAATATAGCGTGCATATTATTTTAGTGCGTTTACAAAATGGGGTTTTAAACAATGTTTGTCAGTTATCCTTCATTCAACTAAATCGTACAATATATGTCTTCGTAAACATGATTCGTGTCATGTTGCTATAAAATATTTAACAATTGATACATAATTATTGTTAATAATCTTAATAAATTAAACGTCATTAATTTAACACAAAGAATGAGGAATACCTATAATGAATATCTCAGTAAAGTGACAATTAACATCTGAGCTATCGATTATTCAATTTCATCCGTAATATTTACCGGAGACATCTTTCCAATTAAATGAACTTCTTTAAAATCAGTTTTTTATTTAGGTAAAACGAACCCAACTCTAGATACTTAGTTTGAATGTCTTTTAGTGATTCTGTATTAACAAAAACTTTTTTATTCGAGTATAATTTCATCTCGTATAGATGCGAGATTCGAGATTAGTTTTTGTTTGATTTTAAACGTTTTATTTATGTTAACAATTAGCTTAATGATATCAAAAATACCGCAAGAAACTGCTATGGGTTTCTATAGAAAAGATGAGTTCAGTATAAGACTATGTGCTCTGATTAACTTGTTAAGCAATAATATATGTGTTATTGTTAAAAGTAAAAAGCGAATACTAAAAAACAGCTGATTCCAACACGTTTATTTAGAACTGCCCAAAAAACTTAGATTATGATA
Source organism: Nephrotoma appendiculata (assembly GCA_947310385.1). Taxonomy (NCBI): domain Eukaryota; kingdom Metazoa; phylum Arthropoda; class Insecta; order Diptera; family Tipulidae; genus Nephrotoma; species Nephrotoma appendiculata. The sequence goes on from OX371225.1 coordinate 91,293,575, forward strand.
CCGACGATACTTTTTAATTCAAAATTAATTTTAAAGATAACTTACTGTATTTGTCAAATATAACTATTTGTGATGTGAGCAGCGGCACTTTAACCAAAAACATAAGTTAAAATATATAAAAAAAATTAATTTTATTTTGCTAGATCGAAATATTAGGGGGATACAAACAGACACAGAAAACCTTTTGAAAGTCAGTTGTTCACTATGCCTCCAAGCTCAATGTAGATTCGGCTGCATATTCAATCTTAAAATATCTCATCCATTTTTTATCCTAGGCAATATTGAAATTTATTGTAGGGATGAGTTAGAGATATACGGGAGTATGAGAACGAACCACCACCGTTTGCTGTACCTGGTCGATATCCTATGACATTAATAAATATTTGCTACTAACGGTGGTACAAGCCTGAAAAGGTTACTCTTTTAAAATGATTGGAGTATGATTGAGGTGAAATATCGAATGTTGCGAAATATTATCAAAATTCTAGGCCAGATGAATGTCGATCTGTCGATTTGGAAAATTTTATATCAATTCAATGAATCGTGATCCTTAACATAATTTAACCTTAGTGTTAGGTGAATTTAAGAATGTCACTTAAGCGTCACAAACAGTACATAGTACTCAAGGGCTACATTGTGTGGAACAGAACAACTTCAAAAAACAGTTCAAGTTTCTAGTACAGTAAAGTACATAGTACGGAATAACACCGGTTACTATAAAACAGGACACCACATGTTTACTTAAAATCAATTTTCAATCATAAATATTTCATAATTACTTTAGCTGAAAGAAAATCTTAGGAAAGCAGAAAATAAAATATTATTTTCCATAATGCATAAAGGGTTTTCCAATTTGATGTTAAAGTTTAAATTTTTAATAAACCAGTAGAATTAATGTCTTCTAAGTGACTTCCTGCTACTGTTCGGCAGCTACAATTTGTTTACCAACCTTTTCAAACTGCGGCCCAATTACTTCAATACAATTAATCATATTCATCTTTAGAAGACCTTCCCCCCTCTCACCAAATTTTATCAAAATTATTTGAATCGACACACTCAAAAAAGGAATAAGTCAATCACAGGAGGAATTATAAATGAATTTGCCTGAAATAAGAATTCACCGCAATCGATTTTTGATACTCAAAAACCCTCCTCGCCAATGTTTATCGTGCGAGTCAAATGAAAAAAAAACGAACAAAATAGTCCCGGGCCTCACAGGAGCACTCCATAAACGAATTTTCTTAAAACCAGGACCCATCACAATCCATTTCTGGTATTCCGAAACCCTCTTTCAGCGATTTCGGTTAAAATCGTTTGACCTGAGAGAAAAAAAATAACAAAGGAAATAAGACACCACCTGAGGAAATCCTAAACGAATTTTCCTGAAACAGACTCATTGTATCGATTGCTGAAACTCGAAAAGCCCATTTCAGCAATTTTCTTGATGATCGAGTTGTTTCAACCTTTGCTTGGTGGTACGTATTCTGGTGGTCAAATTATCGATGATTTTGTCTCAAAAATGTGGCTGCAAGCGTTTAACATCATTGCCATAAATAACTACTTCCGGTACACGGATTTCCTCTAAATTTTATTAGGAACCGTCAATTTATGAAATACAACTTACTTATGAAGTTTCACCCCGAAAAGTCAATCCTTCTTAGCTGAAGAGATGAAACATTTTGTGAATTAATAGTTTTTATCAAAATACATTTCCACGTAAATTTTAGATTAATTTTGTAATAAATCTAATTTTGAATATATTTGTTGAGCAAGTTTTTTATAGGAGCTTCCGGTAAATAGATTTTCTATACATTTACCTAGGATCTTGGAATTTAAGGAAAAAACTTAAGTATGAAGTTTCATCTGAATTCAAAAGTCGCAATTTCAGCTAAAATTTTGGGAAACGGATTCGAACCAATATTGTTTGCAAATTTAAATTAGAATGCTCAAGTCCATAATCGATTTTCTCATAAACGATATACTTTTCAAATTATTTGTGAAATCTGAAAATTCCTATGAAAGCAAATGCCGATGGACGATGGCTTCCGTGCGAGCTGTAGAGATGACACAAATTTTTTTCTGCATAGACACGCATAACTTTTTGAAAAATATTTTTCCATTTATTTTACTAAGTACGAGTAAACGATAGTAAAAGGTATAGGTTTACAACAAAATAAATGGGTGATAATTATTACAAATTAAATTAATACAATTATACAATTATAATTTCAACCTTGATATACCTTGGACTTGTCAGTGTTTTTAGCTTAACGTATTAACTTAATCCGAACTTTAGAATTTGTAATATCGAAATGAACGGTATTTGGAAGTTTGACAGACGTTCACAAGATAATGAATACATTAATTAAATGGATATTTGAAACAATTTTAACTGTGTTTATGAATTTAATGAATAAATTAATTGTTTTTATGACTTAGCTTCTGGAGTAATAAACTAGCTCAATAAAACATAAAATCAAATCATTAGTAATATTAAATTAGTTAATCAAATATTATAATGAAGTAGCCTTTTATATCGCATTGTAAAAATTATATTTATGGTTAATCAAAGTTTTAAGACGAATCCAATTCAAATTCATTCAGAAGTTAAAATCTTTATTATTATTAATTATTTTGTCCTTCGTTCCAAAGAAAGTCGAAACATTTACTTTTGTAATATAGAATTGGTAACAATATCATTTATGAGCGGCCAAATTCTAAGCGTACAGTAGGCCATTTTCGAATAGACTGATCAACATTTTTTTAAATTGTTAGCCTTTAGTTTCCTTTCCTATTCTAATTCTGTTCTAAAAGAATTTATCACCACTTAGATGCACACTATTTGTGTCTTAGTGCCTAACGACCATCATAACTTTGGAGTGCTCTGTATCCCAATATAATCAGGTTCTTTTAAAGGAAATTCCAATTTCTATTGTCTTAATAATGTTTCTATACCACAATAATACGGATGATAGTTTAATATTTGTCATCATTTTTGGCTCGATTACACAAAAAACCATAGATAATAAAAATATTCGACTAAGTCCCAATAAATAATTCCACCAATTCACCGGGTAAATTTCATATTGTTCATAAGAAACCGGCTCAAACTACTTTTGATCACTTTATTGATATTTGGAATGAACAATTATCAACATTGCGTATCTCGCTAAATTTATTAGCTAAAAATTGTAAAATACAAATCATTTATAGCTCAGTGCAAGTTAATTAGATATACAGTAGTGGTCAGATAAATGTTACCATCCAAAAAATTTTGATTTTTCGAAAAAAAATTCAATTTTTAACCATTTATTCAATCCATTTTCTGTAATCATAGACAGAATACTAAATTACTAAAATGGAAAGGAAGCTAATTATGGAAAAAAGGATGTTGAACAAGAAATATTTATTTAAATTAAAATTAAAGGTATTTATTTGTTAGCACAATCAAGTAATTCATTACAATAAATATTAGTAAAAATGAAAACAATTTTTAAAAACTTTCGAATAGTTGCAAGTATGACCATTGAGAAGTATTTTAATATTTGGTGTGCCTTCCCCGGGATTTATTGACGGCTGAAATCCTATCGGGCATGGAGTTAATAAGATTCCTGCAATATTCCACCGATATCTCGTTTTCCCAAGCTTCAATTAGTGCTTGCTTTAATTCTAATTTAGTTTTTGAGTTTTTCCAATTGACCCGCTTCTTTAAAATTGCGCAACAATTTTCTATCGGGCTCAAATCGGGACTGTTCCCAGGCCAGCTCAGTTTTTCCATATCTAATTGTTGGACATATTCATTTGCCTGTTTAATGTAGAAGTAGATACATCGTCCATTACAATGTAATTCGATTGCAAATATGATACACTAAATTAAAAAAAAAGTTAACTACGTTTTAGGCCCGATGGCACGGAGCAGAATCATCTTGGAAAATCGTGTTAATGGTTATTGGAAACAGCCTTTCAATTGAGGGATCCAAAATTTTTTTTTAAGATGTCAATATACCCGTTAGCGTTTAATGTTCCAATAATAAACGCCAAGTCTCCACATTCATAGTAACTGATGCATCCCCAGACCATAAAACTTGTTGGAAATTTATTTCTCGTTATTATAGTGTCCTGGTGTAAATCTTCATTTACCTTTCGGCGCACGTATGTGATACCATCCAATTGGTTTATACTAGTTTTAGACTCATTTGAAAAAATTACTCTCTTCCAGTTATTTATAGACCAATTCAGGTATTCTTTGCAAAATCGAACCGCGCAATTTGCATTTTTTTATCAAATCCGGTTTCGTCCTTGGCTTTCGCCCATTGAGACCCATTTGTTGCAATCTTCTACGAACTATTCTTGCGCTGATATTTATTCCAAAACGTTCTCTTACCTCATTACTTAATTTATTAGAAGTAAAAAATCGGTTTGTCAAACACATGTTTTTTATTTTTCTGTCTATCAGAAATCGGGTTGTCTTTTTGTTTGATTTTCCTGTTCCCGCGGCTCTTTCTGTTGTATTTGTAATAGTAAATTTTTTTTATTAATTTCAAAACCGAAACGTGACTACATCCCATATTATTTGCTATGTATCTTGCAGAAAAATTTTCCTCCCGCAGAGCTAAGATTACGTTTTTTTGCTCAGAATTTAATTTTCTCTTTGTTTTCGTACTACAACTTGCGCAGTTTTGATCACAACTGATGAAATTTCAGAGCAAAACAAAAAAAAGTTTTTTGATCCAGTTACTCCTAAATTTATAAAAACAATGTATATACACAAAAAAACTAAGGTAACCTTGAAACATTTCGACAAAAATGCATTTGTATGAACAACTTTGAATATTTTTCGTATGGTAACATTTATCTGACCACTACTGTATAGTAGATGTTTAAGGAAACTGGAAAAAGACAGCATTGACTAATACAGTGACTAATATAAACAGTTAGATTTGTTATGTATACCAAACATTAAATCGATTTGTATTTATAAAATTTTTCATTTTTCAATCATTTGTTTATTTTTATTTTTTTGCATTTTTTGTAATTTCAACAGGAAAAATCTATTATATAAATTAAATAAATAATTACTATTTTCATGGGGACAAAAAAATCAATACAGAAATAAATATAAAATAACAATAAATTGGCAGAATCATTTAAGTCTATCATCTTTATTAACTAAGTTGAGATCTTGTGCTATTTTTTGGTATACGTCATAAAATTCATTGATTTGTGAAAAATAAAATTTCCAATGGCGTAAACGATGAGCTTTAGAGTCCCGCAGCTATAGACTTTTAGGCCACAAAGGACACTTTTCCATAAATTGAAATCCCACACTAGTAATGTTATGATTATTAACATTTAACATTATTTGTTAAGAAAAAGTGTTAGAAATTTAAATTTTGCACCAACTGTAATTGATATTTCAGCAAAACTTGATAGTTTCGTATACGATAAGTCGTATTATTTTTAAAAGCCCGTTTTGGCTTGCGTATTGTAAATTACGTTACTATGTAGTCTGTTCTGTTACATATGAACTTTCACCTATCTTATTACATATTTTATTATTTTATCTACTACACTTATTATCATCTTATCATCATCGAAATTGTGTGAAATTAGTTTTTATTTTAATTTATTATTGTTTCTCTTCATAATGCGTAGCGTAACAAGTCAGTCGAAATTGTGTTGAGTATGTAGATGGACGACGTACGAGTACTCATATGATCATGTACATACATAGCAAAACGTGTTTTAATTTTTTTCTATACACTGTGTTCGGTTTCGTTTAATGGGTAATGTAAAAATAAAATCTGCACTAAACAAAAACCGCATGTTTGCAAAAATTCTCCTTTTATTTATTATTATCAGAATAATTGTGTTTTGTGCTCTTCATCTAAATCTGTATCATTATGCTTTAAGAATGAAATTTACATTTATTTTTATTTTGCGTAATGATATAGTGCATCGTCTCAATAATCATTATGTAGTACGTACTCGCATATACATTTAAAATGCTAAAATGAGAAAGTGAAGTGTATGTTTAGTATATTATTGTACTTACGTATTACAATTGGTAATCATGGCATGAAACATAATTTTTTCTTTAAAATTATTCAAATCAATTGTTCGGTTTACATAGATAGCATAAAATCGATTTAAAACAACGTACTCGTACAAGTTCAAATGTTACATAACTTGTATACTTCTTAATGCACTCTTGAACCTCAAATTGTTTGCGCGGATAAATAAAATAAACATTATAAATGTTTCACTCAAAATAAAAAATTCTTTTAACTACTCTTGTTTGTTTAATAGAGGAAGAAGTTGCAAGTCAAAGTGAATTTAAGAAACATAAAATGTATTAAAAGAACCGAAGTAGTTTTATTGTGTGCAATGTTTATTTTTACAACTTTGAGCAAATATTAGCACAACAAATAAAAGTCTGGTGATTGCATTACTTAATGTATATGTTAAATGTACCATTTATCTTACATTTCTTCATTATAAAAAAACTCGTTTTGAATGAAAGTAAACGTATTCAATATTTCATATGGATTTAATTTTTTGTTAAAAATAACGTTTTAACTGGTTGCGAATATTTGGTCATTGCGATTTTGGCCTCGTTTGCTCAATCCAAATACATAACTGCAAAATTGTTCTTAAGTGTTATCGTTTATTCTTATTTATTATTAGTAGTGTAATTTGTTCTTTTTATAAACTAAAACCAAATTATTAGAGAAATATTGATGTTGGAATGCATTGTCGTATAGTTAGTTTTTCTCAGAAACGGCGCACACTCATCAAATTATTTTACTTCCCAATGATTAATTCAAAATGAATTGATCTCAATTTATGTAAACGCCTTAACATAAATTTTCTTCTCGACACCTGGCAATTTACAAAAATTTATCAATTCAGGATCGATTTTCTTCGTTGAGATTTAGGTGTTATTTAAAAATTTCAATTCAAATTTAGTTCCAATCCACTCAACGTTACCAGTATTCAAAATATCGTAGCTTTAAAAAGGAAAAGGCCACATTCGGTGTGCTGGTTTCAAAGAGAAATAACTCTGGGATGTAAGCTCTGGGAATTCTAGTGTAAACAGCTTAATTATAAATTTGTATCGCTCTCAATTAAGTTAAATACTTTTAGATTTAGATTTTTTTTTTAAATCAAAAAACTTACTCTAAACAATATTTTCAATGAGTTTTTAACTTAGTTCGAGCTGGATATCATTTAAACATTGAATTGGTCCTTCAGTTCTACAATCGTCTTGAGCTCCTTGGCGTAGACTTTGCTTTTCGAGCTATTGTTTCTTTTGTCCTACTGAAACCACATACTAAGAGTATATGTGTCATCCAATATGATAAACAATTTTGTGTTATGTCAAGATTTGAAGTTTACTTTAACAGGGTTATCGATATAGTTTTTAAAGGAGACTGGTGATGCCACCAAATAACTGGTAGTGGATGCATAGGTTTTAAATGACTCGTGGATATCTCTAATGCAGAAGTTGCTTGTTATTTAATGATATCGTTATCGACGAAATTTGATAAAACCTTTAGATAACAGTTTCATTTCAAAAAGTAAAATTACGACGTTACCATTTAATCATCCTATATTTTGGATTATTGAACGACAATTCCAAACGCTTCATAGAATACCGAAAAATAATTATACAACGGTAAAATTAAAATTATCTCAATCTTTATATATTACAAAAGTAGTAATCTTCTAAAGATGAAGCCACCGTTGTTGGTTGTTTTGTTTTTAAATTGATTATATGTAAGGTTAACGCTGATACGCTTGTATTTTGACTGTCTCGACTGTATGTTGTATGCTTTCAAACTTTATTATAGGGGACAATAATTTTTTTACATTTTTTTTTTATAAACCACCGTTTATTGCTAATGTAAGCGCAATCATTATTTAGATTTGTAGAATTATGTTATGCTAGATTTAATATATAGCATCTCTAAAATTGATCTTTCCCTAAAATTCCTTCTTTTTCTAATATTTTGAGATTATTTAGGCTAATTATGTGACCTGAATGCTATAAATGTGTTGTAAGTGCACTAATGCCTTGTTCTTCATCTTTGTTTACACCATTTTTATGTTGATAAATTTTTTATTCTAATAATTGTTACATTTGACCCGTATTGAGCTCACGATAGGCCTCTAGGGTATATTTGGTTTATAGATTTTTGGTAAACCAAATAATTTTGAAACTATACTAAAGTATAACTATGGTAGTAAATTTTTTCTTTGGTATTTTTTCAGCACAATCTTTACGTGTAGTTAATACTGCTATATTACTTTTGTCTGCGCGAGTCACCATAATGTTAGGATGGTTTTTTAAAAACGTGTTTGCTTCTTTAAGGCAAGAAAAAATACGTTTGTTTTCAATAGGCTCTGCAACGATGAACTATTTTTAAAATTTGCCAAAACATTAACAAACTGATTAAGAATTTGGGTGCGATTACTTTTCAGAAAACTGAAACTTACACTTTCAACACAAGATATAATTTTGAAATAAGTGACATAATTACCAACGGTTGGTGGACAAAACTTATTGCCTAAATTTAAAATAAATTTAACTTTAATTGGAAGATCAATAATACAAAATTTTCTAACCATTTTTCACTAGCATCTGTTAAAGTTGGATGGCAGAATGTCTTTTAAATTTTGTTTAATAGTTGCTCAAATCTTTTTTGTGATTTGATGGCTTGTATTGTAACTTTGATTTCTTCGTTGATTACTCCAACAATCAATTGGCTTTGAAGTCGGGTAAAAACTTTATTATTAATATTGAAAACGTTTTTTAATGTTCTTGTTTTTTTTGTAAACCTTCTCTTTTCGACATTTTAGCAGTGAAATGTTTATTAATTGATTTAACCAATCTATATTTTTCGTTCTCAAACTATTTCAGTTTTTGCACTGTGGTATTGCCGTATTCAGCTTTTATTATTTGGAAAAAATCCTCTAGTATATGTAATTCTAATTAATTATCTCTATTTTTCAATCATGTAAAAAATTAATTAAAAATTAACTATTGAGCCAATAATAAATATTTAAATAAATTTTTTATTGGTTTAAGGCTTGATACAATAAAAAAATTTAATTTCTGAGCTTTCGATGTCTCATCATTTGCAAAATAATAAGTTTTAATTTTATTTTTCGAACACAGCCAAACAATATTCTCACATTGCTTCTAAAAATAAAAAGAAAGATAACATATGTTACACTAAATAATGTGGTGGTTTTAATAAGGTGATTTGAGTGAATCAATTGAGTATATTTATATATGGAAACCACGGCGACTCCACAATACAATAATATATAATTTACCCTTTACATTAAAATACTCAATTCCCTTAGATGTATCACTTCATGCGACGTGACTATGGATCTTCCTTGTTACTAGATTTTAAAATCAAAATTTACTAAACAATTTTGTGCAAAATTCAATGAAAATTTTTTAAATCTTAGTTGGCTGCATTAGTTTGAATTTTTCTTTTATTTATTTGTCACATCAAAATTTCAAGTAATAGAAATTGGGCGCTTTCAGGACACCCAACAGTTGGGAACATGTTGAGTAAAATCACGGCCGATGCTATGAAAATATTTAGAATTATGAAATTATCAAATCAAATTGGCGATGATTTTACTAATCATGATAGGGGACCTGAAAGCGCCCAAATTGTCGTTTGAAGTGATAGCAGTCACAAGGAAATATTTATAAAGCAGCATACTAGGATTTAAAAAACAGCCAGAACGACTTATTGGACAATTATTTTGTAAGTTCGATTTAATGATCTAGTAACCAAGAAGATGAGTAATCACATCACTTGAAGTGATGCGACTAGGGGAATAAGGTGTGTCTTTAAACAGAGAAAAATACTATAGTTTGCTATAATGCTTATCAAATAAAATTTTGGAAAAAATTGACAGCCATTTCAACCCTTGTTTCCTCTTTTTACCATTCCAATGGTATTGTAATAATATAATCAGCCCGAAAATAAATGTTTTATAAAACGCGAATAGTCCTGCTCCATTAATCTTGTTCAACCAGTATAAATATTATTTTAGTATAAATTACGAGTAGTTTGAATTATAGAACCGAAATATGTCATTTTATTGCATACAAATTTATTATTATAATTTTGATCGGTCAGTTTCATCCATAAATCCAGCATTCCTTCAATTGATGATAATGGCAACGGTATTTATAAATCTAAGTGTTTTTTTGATTCAATCATGGAAGAGAAAATTGTTTTATCAAAAAATTATTCAACACAGCTGTAATATTTTCTTTACATTAATTTCATTAAATTGAGAAATGTTTATTCTTTTACTAAAAAGTAAACCTGTGTAATTTTGTGATATATCGATACTTTAGTCAGTCTGAGTGCTCACACTAATTTTTTAATTAGGATACTGGTCGACGATTGAGATGTAGGGTGTGTAATAAATTTAGACATATTTAATGTAAATTTTCTGTTCGGTCGATCGAAAGTATTTATGTTGCGAGATGCTGTTGATTTTCCCAATTGTTTGGCTGTAACAATAGGAATCTCTCTCTCTCTCTTTCTCTCTCTGGCATTATATCTCATCAAGCAATTTGGCCGCCTGAAATGGGGTTTCATAATCAAGTTTTCGCATAATGAGTGATTAATTCATCGATTCTAAAATCTGCTGTGAATTTTTTTCCTTGTCACCACCGGAAATCGAACCCGGGACCTCCGGTCGCTGGAGCAAGCATGCTGACCACTTTGCCACCGGGGCGGCAACAATTGGAATCGATTTGTGGGAAATAAGTAGCATTGGTTGAACCTGCCAAATAATTGTATAAGTAAGAAAATGTAAATTAATACTTTTATTTCACTCCAAACGCCATTTAAGGACATTTACTTACAAATTGTTTATTGACATCGATTTTCTTCAAACTGTACGTCAGTATATTGAGCCAAAATAAATCAGTTGATTCTGCCATTTTTCTGTTTCTACTTTCTTCTTTAAAATAGAAGTGTGTTTAATTATAAATTATATTTAGAGATGATATTAAATTAATTTTGCAAATGTAAAATAGGAATGAACACATAAATGGTTAATAGAGTAGTGCAACAGTTTTATAGTCAATATCAGCAATATTCAATGTTTCTAATTCACGACTTAATTCAGAAACTTCATAAATTCCAAGGAATGCTGGCTAAATTTGATATTTAAAAATTCCTTTGTTTTGAATGTATATCCCACAATAGTTTTATATATTATGCATTCGCAAAATTGAAAATAAAACGTCAGAATTAATAACACAGAAGCTATCGACCCTCGTACTTTTAATGAAGAATTTTATGAATGTTTCAGGGTTTTGAAATTGTGTAAACGTAATTATTTCGGAAGTTCGAGTATAAACTTGTTGCAAAATGTGTGTTGACTTTCTAATTTTTTTTAATAGTTGCTGTGAATGATATTCAAATTTGTAAGATGTGAAATTAAACATAATGCTTTACACACTCGCTTAAATGTAGTATATTGTGAATGTTGTATGGATACTAGATTTTCTCCGTAAATTGATGGAAAATCGGTAACAAAATTTTGAATTAATCTTTTTGCGCTTTATGTGTATTTTCTTTCCAAGCATTTGGATGAGATAGCTTTCGATACGAGCAGTATATAGCGCAAATTGTCGGAGTTCTGTTGCTTTCCACCTAAGCAATTCTTTTAGAGACCAGGGCTTTCCTTGTAATTCCTTTATGATGCATATACTTTTAAATTCATAAGTTGTTTGGGCATTCCTAAAAAAATATTTTTCAAAATCTTCAACTAAAAGTCTAGTAAATGGATTGGTTCAATCAGAAACTGTGACACCATTCCAATAATATTTTCCAATATACTTTGTTTGCTATGAAACTTAAAGCAATGGTATTTCAGATGCTGTCTGTTGAAAAATAATTCATATGAAATTGATTCTTATTGATTGCAAAAATATAAAATAAAAGTCCGTGGAAACAATAAGAATGGATGATGGATTATTCTATTTTTTTTTTAAATTGGATTATATTTTGCATCCCATTCCTGATAGTTTGGAGCTGTTGTCATTACTTACAGCAATCAAATAATTTCACTTTAATCCATGAGGAGACCTATTTTGTTGCGTAGTTTCGAAATGTGCCGTCCTAATGAACCTCTTTGATTAAGGTAAGTGTTTTGTACTAAAAAACGAATACTTAACGAAATCCAGTCGATTTCGCTACTATCGCAGTTTTCCGGTTCTAACGGGAAGAAAATGATAGATGATATATATGTACTCACTGCTACTGTGGAGTGGCCAGGATCACGTTTCCTACGTTCATAATTTCGGTAAATTAAATCTGTACGTCATTCGATCTAAGAGAAAAATTTAATTTGATTTGTAATTGAAGGATAAGCATCTCACAAAAATATGTTGAAGATAAAAATATCAGCACTCGCAGGTTGTTCTTTATATTAAAACAGTTTAATCTTATAATTGAGCATAATGAATTAAACCAATTTTGTAAAGGGTTATTCTGTGCGTTTAAGAAATTAAAGTTTTGTGCAAAAATAAAAATTATATGTACATATTACATAAAACATTTTATGTCTTTATTCGTATTCGGTTTGGTATGCTAATTTTAAAATTACATATTTTTCTAGACGGGTATAATTGTAATTGCTTATTCAATACAAAATATCATTCTTGTGTACGCTTCGCTTAATGTTCATTCTTCTTTGATCACAATCATATTTTCCGGTTCATTTAAATATTAAGAAAAAATCACTCAGCATCTCTACTTTGGACACTATCTTTATGCATAATAATAATATTACCAGAGTACTTACTTTACTATAATTTTATCAATTTAAATAAAAACTAATTTAATATAATTTTATAATAAAAAAAATACAGGCTACATATTCACTCGTACATAATGTGTAGCTGATTGTTCTAATATCCAAGATGTGTTAGTAATTATTTCTCAATTTCAACATTACTTAATTTACATATCTTTATTATTATCCCAAAGGTTATAAAATAAACATTTTATCGTTATTTCGATATACAATACACAAATGTACACGTATAGTATGTACGGAAATAAATTGTACGAGTTGCCCTAAGGCCTAAAACAATTGAGATATTGTTTATTTAAAAGTTTTAATATTAATTATTACTTTAATTTATTGTTTATTTGAATTTATCAACATAAATGTTTTTGTATTATAACATCTAATACTCTACTAATTATGTTGACAAAATTAACCAAATATACATAATATAATTATTCGTATGTGGCAATCTAAATTAGGTAAAATTAATGTCTTGAAATTATCTAAAATTTATAGACAATGGTAGCACAAAAATATAATTTGCTTATTTTATGATTACGGTTCAATAACTTATGCCTTCCAGAAGCAAATTGTTGATTTATTATATTATAATTTATTTAGTAGAAAAAATGTGTATGTACAAAACCATATGGAGTACGGAAATCGGAATAAAAGCGTAATAATTTCTGTTTTGATTTTCTCTTTTAACGACGTTTCTTGTTCGAATATATTGCGGCATCTTTCATATACGAGTACATAGTAAAATCGAACCTTCACGCATCGCAAATTGAACCCTATTTAACAGGTGTTTTAATTTGTATTTAAACATACTTGTTGTAGTAACGTTTCCAGATTATAAATTCAACAAGAGTGTCACATTTGACAACTGTCACATTTATTATTATACTATAAATTCGTTTATTAAATATAAGGCATTGGCCGCGGTTCTTTTAAAAGAATGTTTTATAGAATTTTTTATATGCTGTTTTCCTCGTTGGGCAGCACGAACCTTTCTCGTCCATTTCATATTTGAAAAAAAGAATAAAACCTTTTTGTAAATTTAAATGAATTTTGGAAATTATTATTTTATTACCCGGGAAATATTAAAAACAAAAAAATTGAACTTTATTAGAAATGGTATACCACCACTGATTGCGTACAAGTTTCCGTTCAATCTGATATTTTTGTTTGATAATCATATGTATCTGTGCCCATTAACTAAATTTTAACGATTTTAGATTTGAATTCATGCAGCCTGTGAAATAGTGGGACCTTGTCCAAAGGTTATCCAAGTGCGATATATAAAACTAGTTTCGAATATACCATAAACCTTTTGGCAAAAATAGTAAGCTGAGTTGGCAATTGAATAGGATTGACAACATTAGTTAGTTTCAATATTTTTAACAGATTTTCCTACACTTTCACATTTTCAGCTCCGAAAAGTTATTTTCGGAAACCACTCTTGCCTATATTTGGTTTGAAATGTATATGTTTAGGTCTAAATTATTTGATTTAAGATTGATTGGTTCCACGTATTTTCTATTCATTTCCCATATCATCGTCTTATAGTACACTACGTTTAACGTAGACATATTGAATAATTAGCAATTTAACTGTTCTACTTTGGCATAGTGGCTGCGCTATGATGCGTTAAATTAAAGTGTTCAATGAGGTTATTCCCATTTCGTGCAACATATTATCAATTAATTAAATAATTTTAAATGAAGTTCACATGCTCAGTTAGCAGCATGAAGGAATTTTTGTATAGGATTAATGGAAAATCAATCATAAGCATCGAATTAGGATAAAATTCTCTCCAAGAATCATGCTGCTGTGTAAAATTAAGAATACCTTTTCAAACAATTTTTAATTTTTGCAAAATTTTACCGGTTACCTTTTCCTGAAAGGTGTTTCGTTTAGTAATTTTTATTTCATGTACCAAATTCCAATGTTTAAATAATGAGGAAGTTGATCTATCTTGTTATTCAATTGCGAACATTTTGAACCATTTGCATCGTCTTTTCACGAAGAAATTCCACAATACTGACTGTTTTTTTATAGTGGTAGACTGAAATAAAACCTTAACTTCAAAAAGTAGCTTATTCGCTTGAAAGTGACATAATTTTAATTTCAATACATACTCCTTTTAAGTGAAATGGACTGTAGAGGTAGCTCAAAATGCATTGCATCGGTTGCTTCTAAATTCAAATAGAGACACTTTCACGACTATACCGGCATAATGCTACACTGAATTTTAAATGAAAAAATTATGGAGACTTTTGAATATTTTTTATGTTTGTGTCTCCATTTGTGTCTCCAAAGGGACCATTTTATTTTTAATTTCTCATGTAAATTACTCACGAAAGAACACAAAAACTAGTCCTTATCCTGATGCACATTCAAGCGATTCAGAAAAAAGTATTCAAGGGACTCGCTTTTGTTTTTGTCTACATACTCGTAGTCATAGATAACATTGTTGTGCTGTGAATTGTTAAAACAAGAGAAACTGTTTTATTTCTTATGGAAAAATAAATATTTTTTGACATGTTGGTTGTAGATTCACGAAAAAAATTACCCAACCCTTTTTGTATTAAGTATTAAAATAAGTGACCTCCGAAAAGTACTTATTTGAATATATGTTAGTCTTTATAAATAAGTATTCGTCTCGGAAAGGGGCTAAATAAATAAGCAATTTCATAGGAACATTAAAACACCGTGGAAAATAAAATAGTTGAAGATTGAATAAAATGGTCACAGTTTTCTGGTGGCTGCCCGTCCGATGAATAGCGCTACTAATATAATGAGATATTGATCTCGTAGCATTAACTTCTTCGAATTAAAAATCAAAAAAGATTGGGGAAAACAAAATTTGAATCGCATAAGCCGTTCTTGAGATGTTATCGGTACAGACATCCATACATGCAGAAATTCAAGCAGACCTCAGGATTTCAATTCGCTGGGGTCTCTTTTTTAAGATAATTTTATTGCAAAATTACCAAGTTCTTGGTTGAGGTCATAATGTTGACTACTCTTTTTATTTTATTTGTTACTAACATTAGTTTACAGTAATTTTGTAAACTGCACACCCTCATCATTTATAACGAATGCTGTTTATAAAGAAATTTCGAAATATGACTTTCTTCTCGTTAGGTTTAGTTTGCATTTATCTTCATCTGCAACTACTGTTTCTTTCCGAAAAATTAATCCGGCGGTTGGCAACGATTAAATCACTTGTACAATCGGCGCCTCAATGTTTGATGTTTTTAAAGTTGTAGTCCTTCGCTGATAACCAGAATATAGCGAGATTAAATAATTCGCACGCACAACATCACAAAACTATTTATTAGTTTGTATAAGAACAAAAGAATAACTTAAAATTTTAAAACATGAAAAATAAGAACAAACAACCGTCCGACAAGAAAATCAAAGGCTATTAAACTTTTCTTTATGTTTATACAAAAATTTTGCGCATTATATGTCGATGAAGAAAACACGGTTAAAAATGAAAATTATTAGGTGCGCAACTAAGTTCTCGCTGTTTTTTTTATGAAAATGCAACTTTATTGTGAAAAACTGTTGTTCACAGGCACAAAACGACGTTCAACGTCTCTTGGCTTCAAATCATAAGGAACCCAAGTTCTTTGCTTTTGATGCATTCCCAACGCATGCAATCGCTTGAAAATGGCTTGACAGAAAAGCAACACTTCCCGCAAATGACGATTATTTGGCAAAAAATCAGACATTTTCACACAATCAAAAGTATTTGACGCAAAAGCAAAATCACTAATGTGTCAAAGCGGTTTGTTTACCATGTATCTAAGCTTGATTGATGACGTTTTGGATAGGTCACAATCGACCAGCACTTACTGCTAGAGCCATCTTTCGAAAAACAGCGGGAACTTAGTTGCGCACCTAATATAAATCAAAATTAAAGATAAATAAACAAAGTTTACGTTCGGATTAATCAAAAATTTATTTTCTGCTACGTTTTAAAGATTTAAATCAAAAAACGCCAAAAATATTTTGCTTAAAATTTATGTGAGAGCTTTTTAGTGTTTTCGTTTTATTCTCGATTTGCCAAAAAATACCTGACATCTAGCGAAGAAAACGTAAATCGCAGATTGCTATGAAGCTAGCGGATACAAAAGTGTCATCACAATGGTTTTGACAATCCTCGTTCACCTTATAAACATAGAAACTAGTGATATTTACATTCGATAAGAATCGGAAATCGGACTGCATATATTCAAGTAACATATATATATATATAAGTAACTGAATATTTACACTCCTATTCCGCTAGTCGTGTCACCTGTCGTTTGTTCCGACAGTCATTTTTTCCTATTCTTTTTGTCGATTGAAGCGACCATCGTCGTTTGAAGTGACAAACATATGATATTCTTACAACACATCCCCAATAGAATTCCTTTAACTTTTTCCTTACAGTTAAGTATGAAAAAAAAACTTGAGAAAAAAAAATTCTCAAGTTTTTTTTTTCATACTTTTCTGTAAGGAAAAAGTTAAAGGAATTCTATTGGGGATGCGCTGTTAGTCGTAGAAAAAGTTTTATGTCATCTGAAGTAACAAGTTTAGTCGTATGAAACTTTTAAGTGACTCAACCAAAATGGAACAAGAAACAACGTAAGTTTTGTAGTTTATTCTAGTTTTTGTATTAAATGCTACATTTTGTTATATTTTATATTTAAATTTTAATTGTTTTTGTATTTATTATAGTAAAAATAACAAACATGAAACAGTTCCAGTGTCTAGTCCAGTTGATGGAAAAAGAAGATGACGTGGCAAAAGGGTTTTTAGTTTCGGCAGCTCGAAGCAGGAATTCAATAAGGCGTGGGAAAGATTTGCCCTTAATTTAAATTCCCTAGGCCCTCCAGTACGAGCAGGTGCAGGATGGCAAAAGGTATTACACACACATACAATAATAGGAATAGCTTTTCGTGTTTCACAGAATATATTATGTTTTAATTTACAATTTTCGTGGATTGATACAAGTTATTTACCGTGTTACGTGTGGAACAATTTCAAGGGAAAGGTTAAAAAATGGCGGTAATTAAAAAAGAAATTACCGGTACTGGAGGTGGGCATTGCAAGCTCTAAATTTTTTCTCTGTTGGAGGAAAGCGTTATAAACCTCAGCGGCATCTAGTAGCACACTAGTCGGGAATAACACGTGCACACAAAACACAACTGAACCCGTTTTAATTGATATCGTATCAGTAGAGGAGATTGAAGCAGATGAAATAGAAAATCTTACACCATATACAGCAGAGCCGAGCGAGGACTATAAACAAAAACAAAAAAACACGCTAAATATGGAACGGCAGCGCCTGCTCGAAATGCAAACAAAATCGATGCAGGAAATTGAACGAAACATAAAGAAATATTCTCGGTACTCTCGAACGACATATGATTTGAAGGAGAAGAAATTTAAGTTGTTACGCGAGATTCAAGTCGAAAAGAAAAAATACTTGAAAAGTAACATGAAAATGAAGTTAAGAACAAAGGAAAGAAAATTAGAATTACAAGAAAGCCTATATGCTGTTTAATTAATATAAATGCCTTTAATAATAATAATATGATGTGATATCATATTATTATAATTAAATGTGATGTGATAGATAGACTGATATCACAAAATATTTACTAATCGATTAGTAAGTGCTTTGTGCTGATATATTGAATTATTTGAAATAAAATGAAATATTTTTTCCAAGTTCATTGTTTAATTTTGTATTTAAATTTTTGTTAAATTTCGATTAATTTGACCAAATGGAATTCATTGGTTTTTGACGGACCCTCTCTCCAGCATCAAAATGTTCGTCCTCCAATGGCTCCGATGAATGCTCAATATCAGAATTCGGATGTGCCGTAATTTCCATGGCCACATTATGAATAATGCACATATTATGTAGTGCGCAACATACATTCGCGATCTGTGCAGCCTTTGCGGGTTTATAATGGAGTTTGTCAATCAAACCACGAAACCGATTTTTGAGTAAACTAATCGGTCTCTCAGTGATATTCCTCGCTTTCGAGTGTTTATAATTGAACCACCTTTCTCGAGAATCGTCTTCTGAAGCTCGAAAAAATATAATTAAATATGGTTTTAGCCCATAGCCAGCATCACCTAAGATTAAAAAACATAGAATAAAATATGTTCGAAGATGTCATACTATCAGGTTTACCTAATAGCCAAGTATGTGTCTGTCCATTATCGAAATTAAATTTTAGATGATTATCCAGTTCACTAAAATTATATATAAATTAATCAGGACATGTACACGATTATTAATATCCACAAATGTAATAATATAATATTTTATTAAAAAATCATTACAAAATGAAGGTGATTACTTACTAATATAACATTCAAGCTATAAAAGCCTTTCCTATTACGGTAAAGGTGTCTATCTCGCTTTGGTGGTGAAGCGATTTTGAGATGGGTACCATCGATGCATCCAATACCAGGTATTCCTGATTTTCGGTAAAATTCCATTTGTAAATGTGAACAAATTTCCTCTTCAAGGATTGTAACTGTTTGTTTCAGTACTTAAGAAAAGGTCGCTTGAGCTAAACTAGCCACATATTCGTTTTTACAACCCGTTTGGAAATCTCCTTCGGCAAAAAAACGCAGTGTGGCAGCTAGTTTTATTAAAGGAGTCACAGAAGATACCCGTGTGGTTGATCGTAACCGAATTTCTAATTTTCTTACCAACAATAAAAAATGGTCTTTATTTATTCTGAAATATCGAATAAATCTGAAACAAGAATAGATATTAAAACACAAATAAATAAAAAATATTTATGTTATATTACAATCTGTAAGGTAATTCCAATGGATTTGATTTGTCTCTTAATCGCCGACGGAAAACAGCCATATCACAATCATCTTAACTCCTTTCATAATAATCCAAACGAACTCATTTTCGTTAAAGGTTTAAAATTTATTTATTTTAAATAAAGAAAAAATTTATATTTATATTCAGTACACAAAAAATATATGTATTATTTATATATAAATACATAGTATATTTTGATTTTGACAAGAGAATAATTTGTCAAATTTTGAGGAAATTATTTGTGTTGCCCGATGTTTATGTTTAGAGCCTTATTCCGCTAGTCGAGTCGTTTGTCGTGTCACGTAGAAGCTGTGATACACGTAGAAGCTGTGATATTATTTATCACGGAAACGACTTTACAGTTTGACTCGTAATATATCGTACTCAAACATTCAAATCAAATTTCAATAAATTTAAGTTTCTGGTAGTTTATACTGTAAAATTATTTAAAAATATGGCATTTTATTATCATGATTAGAAATCTATCAACATGCATGTGAATTATTTGTTTCAACAGACGACAACCGTACATAAATGTTACATTATTTCTATGAGAAAGAACAATAATAGTTTTTTGGTGTTGTTTGATGGTATGTTGAGTAAATTACTAATTTATAACAATTCACACATTCACACATTCAGTTTCTCAAATGACCCGTCCAATAACTGTCCACGTTAGATCACAAGTGTGTATCATATATCGTACTTCTTTCATGACAATGTCTTAAGCAACACATGTATGACATGTCTTCTACGTTTCTTATTCTATATCGCGTTCTTAAAAGGTAAACATCGAGAGAACAAAAAAATTACATTTCATTTCATGTTCACTGTTTCTCGTATCGTCATTGCAATTATTATTATTTTGATTATTATATATAGTATTAGTATTTTATTTATCGAATAGGTAAGTAAACATATTGTAAATTGTTTTTTTTTTATTTATTTACAATGCAATCTGTTTTGGGGTTCAAGGCTCACACTGCTCTTTCATGGTTTTGCTTTTAACGTCCCTACTTTACGCCTACTCAGCCGACTCGAGGACTTACCGCTATAGGACCGATTTAAGACCATTTGCACATTGCAAGCTCCATGCCAGCCTATACCGGCATGGAAGATGGGTCGGCCCATGAGTTTTGCACACTGACAGGAGGTCATAGATGTGTTACATTTCACCACAGATCAAAATCTGTAGATACAATTTCACTTTGAATCCTGCTCCAATCGGGATTTGCACCCGGTACCTCCCGATCCAAACGCCAAAGCATGTAAATTGTTCTTTTCGGAAAATTTTGTCATATCCAAATTTTTTTATATGCAACAAAAACGCATAGTTAAGCAATCTATACCCGGAAAGATGATTGTAATATTTTTTAAGGCCTAATTTTATATAAGTACTTTACTTCATTTTTCATATAAATTACTAATGTTATATACTTCATCCAAATAAAATGTTTTTACAGGGTTATCCAATTCGAGGTTGATAAAGTAGAAATCTGTATACCGACATCTGTCAAAGATAAACGTCAAGTACGCTGTCATTTATTTAGTTGACATTCTGCCATTTAAGAATATGGAGCATTTAACAATCGACCAACGCGTTAAAATTATTAAATCTGCTGATGCTGATTTTTCGAACAAAATTTTCTTCAGTGATGAAGCTCATTTTTCGCTTGGTGGATACGTTAATAAGCAAAACTGTAGAATTTGGGGCTCAGAAAATCCACAATTGATTGTAGAGAAGCCATTACACCCGGAAAAAGTCACTGTTTGGTGCGCATTGTGGTCTGGTGGTGTGATTGGGCCGTATTTTTTTTAGAACAACCATGGACGAACCGTTACCGTCAATTCTGAGCGCTATGGCCGCATGTTAACCGATTATTTTTTTACGAAAATCGAAGATTATGATCTTGACGATATGTGGTTCCAGCAGGATGGAGCAACCAGTCACGTAACACGAGCAAATCGAGATCTTTTGCAAGAGAAATTTCCTGGACGTTTGATTTCGCGATTGGCTGATGTCAATTGGCCTCCAAGATCCTGTGATTTAACGCCTTTGGATTTCTTTTTGTGGGGCTACGCGAAAGATCGTGTTTACGCAAACAATCTTCAAACTCTTGACGAATTGAAAACTAATATTCGTAAGGTAATGGCCGAGATACCGCCCGAAATGTGCCGAAAAGTCATTGAAAATTACCTCAAAAGAATCAAGGCCTGTAAGAAGTCCCGTGGAGGACATTTGAATGATATCTTGTTTAACTAAAAATGGCAAGGATCAATCTGTAAAATTAAATAAAAATTACAATACATTCCGAATATTTTGTGTGTTTTTTTTTTAAGTTTACTTTATCAAGCTTGAATTGGATAACCCTTTATTATATGCATATGTCCATATACATACATACATTTATCTGAGACATGTTATCTCAAACTTATAATTCATCTCAGACAGGTCACATGAAACTCATCTTGGCTTCTCATATTCGATTCATCTCAGACATGTCATGCCGCTGATGAGTCATTAGTGTGTAGTCAATGTCATGGCTCATACGCTCTATATATGTATAATTGAAACAGAAAACTTTGAGCACACAAAAATTATTTTCATAGTAAAATATTGGGGAACGTTCCGGTTTTATGTTGACCAAATTTAAAATTACCGGTATAATCAGAACGAAAAAATTTGATTAAATAGGCAATTAAAAAAGTTCGACTCCTGTGGTGTTTAAAAAAAACAATTAAAAATACACTTTTGTGATACGCCATATGTACGTTGCTAAGGCTACCTGAGTTGTAAAAAGATAATTTTATTAGCGTTTGTTTAATTTCAGCAATGACGACTGTAGCAATCTCTTCGTGATATTACACCAATACACATTTTCCACAAAATCGCAATACAAATGGTTCTAACTATTACACCACATTAAGGACAATTATATATTACAATTTTGGTATACATCATTAAATTCAAACTGCAATTTACAATATCGCAAACTAATCTACATGCGATTTAATTTTTTCCCTTGTAATTAGATTTATATTGTGTTGATTGAAATATTGTTATATGTCACAAGTATTTTTATGTCGCATTATCATTAGTAGAGGTAAAACAGACTATTAACAATTATTAGAGAGATTTAAGAAATTCTTAATAAAATCTGTCATAAAATTAAAAATGTTAATTAAAAAAGACAGCTCTAATTAATTATTAGTCAAAGAGGATACAAAAATTTTAATTTACTGTGAGGTTGCATTTTAGCATAATTATGTCATTATATCATAATACATATTACAAAATAAATAAGTTTCTTCTAAAACGGGAAAACAATAAGAGAAATTTATTCGATTTGTATACTACTAGTTAACCTTAGGTTAAAGAGTCGGTGTTTGTAATTTTTATACACATGCCAAAACTACAATTAAATATTGCATTAGAAATTAATTCTAGACAAATTAAATATTATTTATACATATACGAGTACACAAATAACGTAAAAAGTGTATCTCTTTATACTTAGTGTGTTCTGTGTACTAACAATATGACAAATTTAATTATACTTTAGTAATTTTATTTTTAATTAAATAGAACTTTTTTATAACATAAAACCGTGCCAAATAAATTTTGATAAATCTGTTGTCTATAATTTTATAAAATTGCATATAATTTCTTATTTCTTCGGTTACGTAAAATTGGCCGAATGACAATATACCGAAAAAAAATATTTTATAGCTGTTTTCCCACGTTACTATGCCAAATCACACAACAAAATGATCGATCTTGGAGCTTTCGCTCGTTCGTACTATTCACCCAATTTTTACTTATATTTTTTTAATGACACGAAAACAACCGAAACAATTTATTTTAATCACGAATATTGTGTAAAAAACACTTGATGGACACATGGTTATGGTTTTCTATTACCCTTTAAAATTTGTAATGATACAATTGCAAGTGTTATTTTATAAAGTAATATGTATTTTTATACAATGTACATTAATTTACTCATGCTTATTTTGATGTATGTGTATCGTATGCATACAAAAGAACATAAAACCGCATGTTTTGACGTAGGTAAAAATTTTCATGATGATTTACAAGCACGACTAGTATAATTGGAATATTCTAAATTGAAGAAAATTTCAGCTGTCTTGAGATTTTTTTTCTCGTTGTAATTTTGGAATCTCAGTGTTGCATTATCTGTAATACTAAAGAAGATAACATTATCAACAAATATTATATAGATTCTTGGGGGGAAACAAACAATTATAAATAACTAAGTCATTGAATGGAACAACAAATTAAGTGGATTATTCGATTAACCTTTATTTTTTGTGCAACTGGTGGTTGTATTGCGATAAGCACTAGTTCAAACCACAGTAGATTAAATGTTACGGAGATTTTTTGTAGAAACTTTTTGATTTTTAATAAAATATTTGCTTTTTGTATTTCTAGGTAAGGAAGCGGGAAATGACACAATTGAATACATTCGGAAGCAATTAAGCTCTATCAGATTTTAATATTTATCTGACATCGTCCAGTGAGTAAAATTTTTCTATTATGAAAAACTGAGATATGTATCTATAAATATAATCTACCTGTACTTTTTATAAAATCGGATTGGTTTGTTCCTTAATATTAATTGGGTTCATTAAAAAACACTTAAAATTCTTATAATCAAAACCAATTTATGAAGGAATATAGATTTTAATGATATTTAATTTTATGAGTTTATGTTTGCACGGGTTTTATTACCACACTATTCGTAAAATTGGCCTTAATTTTTTATTTAAATAATTTCAAATAAGAATTTTCTTTTCCTAATTTAACAGATTTTTAATATTCTTATCCTTGTAATGTGTTACATGTGGTCCGGCTGGTGGTCCGAGTATTGTCAAGTTTTACTATAAAGGTGGATTTACATATAGTACGAATTTTCGGCGAGACTGCTTGCCGCAGGAAATTCGGCGAACGCTGTATTATCGATGATTTAGATATTCGACGATTTTCGGCGCAGTTTTTCACACATCCATACATGAACAATATTTTGACACATAATTTAAAAAAAAATTGTGTTTTATTTTATATTGATCATCTTTGGTTTTATGTATGCTGTATCGTCGTCCGAAAAGATTAATTTTGTTCATGGTTTCGTCGTGCCGATAATTCGGCGAAAAAGTTCTTTCGTACTATCAAGTACGAGAAATCAATTAAGAGATTCCATATACGGCAAAGACAGGGTTCCATTTAATCTGATTTCTAAGCTTGAATGATTTTACTGAAAGTTGCTTAAAGAGGGTTTTCGACTACAATGCGTTTTGATTTCGGAAAAATTATATAGAGGGTCAAACGGTGAGGGTCGAATGCGCGTATTCGATTTCCCTGAGTCTAATTTGAGAGAGGACGAGGGCTTGCAGTGTCAGGAAGTGTTTAACTTCTTATTTTAGGAAAAACTGTTTAAAAGCCCTTGGTTAGGCTTAAATCGATATCCTTGATGTACCACTTATAAGTAATGAATTTATACTTATGTTGTCTCCTTTTGATTTAAACTGTTTAGAAAATTCAGCTACTAAAGTTACCAATAATATTTAGTTATACTTGTATTGTACATTACTTTGCCAGAAGTTAGCTGTTTGAGTATTTTATGGCACAATTTCCATAACACGGACGATCATATAGTAGAAATTTTTGTTGCTTTTCGTTTTAATTTGTGTAAAAGTAAAATCGTAATTTCTAACTAATTTAAGAAATTACAATTTGCTACAAAAATTTCAAATTATGATTTCTGACAGTTGTTTCTTTGTTGATTCAATTATTATAGCGGGTTCCTGTCTTGTGGTTATTAAACACAGTTCTAAAGCGAAACTTAAGTCTAATAACTTACTTAGTTTAATAGAAAAAAATGATTAATAGAAAATAGAAAATATGAGAAACATCCAGAAAATCCTAAACTGAAGAATTGATATTCTACATCAAGCATTTAAATTGATGATTTAGTTTTATGCAATTGAATTCGAGCCATACTATTAATAAAATCATGTCTGCCAGTTCATATCTTTTATCTGAATCTATAGTATTGCTCATGAGTTTGGTAAATCTTCAACTCTTCAACAACTGAAAATTCTTTTTATGCTAATGTAGCCAGGGAAAGTTTTTTAAATTAAACCTGTAGTGGAATCGGAAATTATTATGGTAATAAAAAATTTAAAATATAGCAACCGTTTAAACATTTTAGGTCTTAACACTAATTTATTTATATGTTCGTCATAACTCATAAGTTTATTACAATTGTTAAAAATGGTTAAATTATGTTACATTAGCAGCAACAGCAAAGAAGTAGGGCATACATTAAAAAGAACTTGATACTTAGTTCATAAAAGATTTATGTGCATCTGAAGAAGTGATCAGTGTTCAGATTTTAATGGTTCCTAGCATTCGATTTAGAGATTTGGCAGCCGTCGTCGATCCGTTTTTTAAATCATAGCCAGCTACCAGATTTAGATTGCTGGATGTGGCATACTGGTATGCCAATGTGCAGCAGTACACGATTTCCAACTCATCCCATCGCAGTTTTACATGTTCTTCTTACTGTTTCTATACTATAGCAACGGTCAATATCTAGCAACGCGTTGATGAAAAGCTTTCTAATTTTATCTCTGAGCTTTTTATCTTAGCTGTTCAATCATAAGTGCCCTAATCGCAATCAGATGATAAAAATTTCTTTATGTCTGCCTCTATCCGGATTTGCACACGATACCCTCTTATCCAAACGCAATACCCTAAGCCACTGTGTCATTTGGTCGATCGAAATGTTCAACTGGAAAATATAAAACAAAATTAGACGAATAAATTGTTCATAATTGTTATGTACCGAACCATCTTAATATCAAATATCAGATCAATTTTGACAATTTAACTTGTTTACAGTACAAGTGCATATGTTCTTACAATGCAAATACGGCAAATAAGAAAATTAAATTTGAATGAATAATGAAACGTGATGACAAACCATACAACAACACAAATGGAATTATTTTCTTTTGTTTTGACGATCTCATTTTAACGATAAATAAATATTTTTACTTCTCGGCCTTTTTTGCAAACCCAGTTTATTGAAAGGCACACTTTATTGTGTAATATTCAGACTAAAAAGTCGCTTTGATTTGCTATCCTACAAAATTTTTGATTAGAAGTGCATTATTTTGAAGTTTTTGGAGTTTCAATGTTAAAATTTTGATCACTTGATTGTTTTCGTTATTTTGGACGATGATGAAGAACTTTTAGGTTCTTCACGATTGATGTTACAATTTATAATGATGCCACCTGTTACGAATTCTGTAGCTGTATTTAACTATTTATTGCGTCCAATTATTTTAAAGACTAATTATTATACGTAATATAATTATCGACTCATTATTATTTTAAGTATATTCAGTTTATCTTATGTTCCAAGAAATTCGTTTTGAATATGGTATGGTGAGCCACCTT
Organism: Nephrotoma appendiculata; assembly: GCA_947310385.1. Taxonomy (NCBI): domain Eukaryota; kingdom Metazoa; phylum Arthropoda; class Insecta; order Diptera; family Tipulidae; genus Nephrotoma; species Nephrotoma appendiculata. Next base: position 91,320,763 of record OX371225.1, read on the forward strand.
TAACCTAACAATAAAAATTACAGTATAATTAAAATCATTACTGATAATTAGCATATGAATTCAAAAAATAAAACTTCTTTATGTATGTACTCGTACAATAGTGCTACATTGGTATCTTTATTATAACGCATAAATTATATTAGCAAACAATAATGATGGGAGCTCACAAATGTTTTTTTATTATAATTACATATTAACACCTCTTGATTTCGGTTAAACAAACTCATTATAATACTTTTGAGAGTTAAAATAGCAACTTAGCATACTAAACTCGGAAAAATCTGTTCCAGCATATTATTAGGGTTTGTTAAGTAAATCTGTGCAGTGCATGTTGGCTATTCTTTAAAAGATGTTACAAAACCGACATAAAAAAAACGCTCAATTATTTTGAAAAATATACATTTTGTTTTCGTGGATGTACAATATGGCCCTACTTACGATAAACAACATTATAAAACATTCTTAATTATATAATAGAAGTGGCAGTACATGTTTACTGCGTGCTGCTGAATTAACGAAATTGACCCCGCCAGACTGAAAAAAATCGTAAGAAAAACTAATTTTCAATAGAATCGGTAAAAGTGATAAATATTGATTGATCATCTTTCCATTTTGCAATTAAAAAGCATTAACTCCTGCAATAGTCTTTCCTATCCAACGATAAGTTACGATAAGGACTGCGCCTTTTCAGCTCTGTTTAACATAATTGTTTTCGTGACACTAACTTTAATTTTGATTTATTGCTTAAAGAATCTGACAGTAACGAAGTGTAGAGAATGTCAGAAGGTTAAATTTCAATCAATCATAGAACTAAACTAGGTACGAATTCGTACTTTCTCAATCTTAAATTTGTGGATAATCCTATAGGTAAAGTTCAAAATTCATTATTAATATCGAAATCGTAGTGAACGCGATATTTTGATTCTATTTGGTGACGGCTTTATTGAAATATTTTTATGCAGTAAAGTAATTGGAATCATGTGCACGTCGATCGAGAAAAACTGTTGTTCACGATCATTTGGTTACATCTTCAGAAAACGTTATCGTTACAGTTATTAGGTATATTGCTGATGTACCCAGAAAATTTATAAATGCGTGTATAACTTGAAACCTTTAACTTGACATACAATTTGCTGCAACATTATATATGTGCTGCATTCTAAAGATTCTAATTAAGCAATTTAGTATTTGTATTTTTATGGAAATGTCAAAAGAATTTTAATTACACAACTATATTGTGTTAGTTGGAAATGTATCATTTTTAAAAGAATTCAACGTCTCAAAAATGTTTGTAAAATACTCTGAACTGCAAAAACCTCCTGAAATATGTTTACATGTATATGTACGCGCAAAAACGTGTAAATATTTTGGAGTATTATTCAAGCGTTCTGTACAATTTTTTCATTAAAATTTTAATCTGGCCACTAACGGTGGCAACACCAAGTTCACAAACAAGTTCACCAAGTACATAATTTTCAACTTAAAAATATTTTTTTGTAGATTTCGTACAATGATTCGTAATTTGAGGTCTTTCAACCCTAATAATTACACTACATTTGGTCATTAGCTAGTAGTGTTAAAAAATGAATTTATTAAGGTATGAACAGACACACAGATACTCTTGTGTGTTCCAAGAAAAACCCAGTTATATTCCAAACACTTTTATTTCAATAATTGAAATACAAATCGCATTGCTAAAATGTCATTCGAATGGAATCCGCTAAAATAGTGAAACGTGTACGAGCAAGAAATATAAGCATAAGATCTGTAGAAAAGTCAAAAGAAATGTGGGTGAAAATCAAACGGATTGCACCAAACCAACTACAATTGGGAGCGTTTGTTTATGTTTTTTGCTCTACGCAGAGGGACATTTCTATTTATTTTTCTAATTATTATTTTTGCATTAGTTTAGTTTAAACAAATGTCAAGGAAAAAACAATTCGAATACTGTAACCCGCGGCTTGAGTCCTTACCGATATTGTTCTTACCGTGAACACATTCGAATGCGCGGATAAGCTAAACCATGGTCTAGGAGGTTATAATTTTCATATGATATCAGAAGCCACTTGTACAATAATTTGAAATACTAAACATTATGCTTTCCATTTAAGTTTTTTTACGATTATAGTAATATCATGTGCCGAAATAATCACCCCATTTAATTTTAAGTAACCCACATTGTCAGTTTAAAAGTAAAAGGTCTTTCAATAAAGACGCTCGATTTTTAAAAGTAAATAAAACAAGTTGTGCGTGAGATATGCGCTTAATATTTTTTTTTTAACTAATGCTTGGTTCACGTATGCGATCAAAAAATGATTCGCGAATCAAGCCGCGTAATTATTTGCAGCGTAATTATTTCACATTATTACTCATAATTTGTTATTTTTTTTATTATGTTGCGTGCTTCCGATTAAAATTTTCCCAAAGTTAAATTTATTTCGTCTCGGGCGGGGAAATTTGTATATGTATATGTTTTCAATGATTTAATTTTCCTTTGATTCGCGAATCATGTTTGATCGCATACGTGAACCAAGCATAAAAGAATATTTTATGGCATTAAGTATGAAATATAACATCGTTCAAATTTTCGGCGCGGCTTTGCTTGGTGGCACACGCACGTATAAAATTCGCAACAATACCGTTCCAGATCAGTTTTCCTTTACAAAAATTGTTAATCAACCCAAATTCGGCTCTTGTACAGCCCATATGAATTGATCGATTGGGATGAAACTTCATAACTAAGCTTTTTCCCCAAGTTTGGCGATCCCAGTGAATTTTGGCCGAAATCGGTCCACTGAGAGAGACAGCTTCCATAGAAAATTTTTGTTTTTCCACCGGAAGTGGCAACTGCCGTAGGAGTTTTTCCGTTTCCTGTAAATATTTTGAAGAGTATAGCATTTACGAGCAAAACGATTATGCACTAAAAGATTCTAAATTAAATGTGCAACAATATCGGCATAGATCAATTTTACAAAATTTAACCGGAAATCACGATTATCGACAAAAAACTTTTTTAAACAGCAAATCGACTTTGTCCAATACAGATGCATTGATGATTTATCGAGATAAAACATATTTAAGTTTTTTCCGTAAATTAGAAGGTTATAGTGAATTTTGGCCGAAAACGGTTTAACGGAAGTGACAACTTTCATACAAACTTCCTTGTTTCTTCAAATATTTTGAAAAGTATATTGTTTAACGCAAAAACGACAATGAACTAAAGATTCTAAATTTATTTTCCTTTCAAAATTTAATCGGAAATTACGATTTTTGTTTAAAATCTTTTTTAGTAAAAACTTAGTCTTTACACTACTAGAGCCTATACAGATTTATTGATCGAGATGCCAATTTTACTAACTGCGAAACGTTGTTAACAAGAACCACACAATACCGTTAATATTAAAAATTATCTATCGCTCACATTTCAATTCACCAAACCAACAAACAATCATAATTATAATTTCAGCAGCTCACAAGCTATTGTAATCTTGTTTACTAGTACTATATTTGCTAGTACATAGCTGCAGTACAGCGTGCTTTCAAATTAGAAATTTTTGTATTTACTAGAAACTTTTATTTGTTTATAAATATTAATCAACACTTCCTACTGATTACGAATAACCGATAAGTTTTTGATTGCCGCTGGAGACGCTTCGAAAACGAAGAAATACTTGTAAATTGGTATTCTCAGATGAAAACCATGATATTCGTAACTATTTTTGTGAAAGTTAACCATATATTTAGATATAAATTGAAAATCACTTCAGCGACCAAACGGCACAGTGGTTAAAGCTTTGGCGTTTGGATCGGGAGGTACTGGGTTTGAATCTTAATAGGAGCAAGATGCAAACAAGATTTGTCATCAACATATTCCGATCTGTCATGAAATGAACACAACTGATGTGGTCCTACGAAAATGGGATCTTTAGCCGTACATCCTTGAATTGGCTAGCAACGGCATAAAAGTAGGATGCAAAAGAGTTTGGAGTGCCTCGGAGGCCCTAGAACAGACTGCAAAGATAAAAAAATCACTTCATTTTAATTATGTAATGCAATAAATAAGTAGTCCTGGGCTTCGTATACAATCCCACTTTTTTGTGTGAGCGTATACGTTTTAATAATTAGCAAGGGCGTTTTTCTTGGATTCACATTTTTTTAAACTTCTTCCAATGAATTTATTATTTTTTAAGTATAAATGATTTTATTTAATGTTATCAATAAATTGCTTTCTTTCAAGTGCCACTATCAAATCAAATTATTATTATCAATTCCCTACATCGGCAGGCTTCTTTACGAATATTTTAAAACTTTGTTAAAAAAGGTAAAAACAAATAGCTTGTGAAAATTCTCGTTGGATCAGATTTAAATTGTTATGTTGTATAAAACTTATCGGATCCTAAGTAATTGCACAGCGTTTGAAAGATTTTATAAGAAAGACTTGAGAAACAGGCGCAACATGTGATGTGGTACGCATAAAGGAAAATTTACAAAGGCTTGGTCTGTTTATAACTTCTATAATATTTAAAGTATTAAAAAATGTACGTCATATTTAAAAACTCTCATCTCAAATTTAATGATAAACCGAACTTTATGAATTAATTCTAAATTAAAATTAAATGAAAATTTCTTGCAGAGTAATCAGAGAAAGTATCGCGGAAAAACAAAACATTTGTTATTAATAATTTGAGGAGGATTATTCAATATATTTAATCCCTGAAACTCTAAGTTTGTATGCTGGCCCGCGATGCTATCATATTTTTCGGCTAGATCTGCTTCTGATCTATACTGCTTGAATTAATCCATATCTCAATAAATACTAGTCACTTTTTCTATCCATAACTTCATAGTTCAGGTATAGGCCAGTGATGTCGTTATGTGTTTCGATTAGTTGTCAATAGTCGAGCTACAGGGCGCATATTCTTGAAATCGGTAGATATTTTCGTCTACAAATTATAATTAACATTAGAATTCTTTATATTATTCGAATTTTTCACCGGCTACTTTAATCTTTTTCCAAATTTGCTTGCAAGTCTTCTATTATTTATTCCACTACTAAACAAAAATCAGTGGAAATTTCCGCCTGGGTAAATCAATGCGGATTTATCCACCGTTTTTTGTTTAGTAGTGAAATAAATAGTAGAAGGCTTGCAAACAAATTTGAAAAAACGATTAAAGTAACCGGCAAAAAATTCAAAAAATTTAAAGAATTCTAATGTAAATTATAATTCGTAGACGAGAATATAAACCGATTTCAAGAATATGGGGCCAGCTCAGTGGCCAAGTTTAAGCTCAATATTCTGTCAATTCCCGTAAGTGCTAAGTTTAGTATCTGCTCGCGAATCTAATGTAATTTGTAATTAGTTCTGCTCATGCCAATCCAGTTGTAGCTCAATAAATACTGTTAACCTGCGATGTTCTTTTAAACATACGAATCTAACCCGGTTAAAAAAAAATGATTTTATTGATTATCTAATGGATTTAATATCCGTTTAATGTCAATAATACTCCTTTTTTATTTACACATCACCAATATACCTACTCACATAATTACCGTATAGGTTACCATCCGCACCTTGCAAGCTCCATATCAACCTATATACGCAGACATGGAGAATGAATCTGTACTAGAGTTCTACACTCCAACAGAAGCCATAGTTATGTTTATTAATTACACCGATCGTAATCGACGAAGAAAATTTATTTGCATCCTGTCTCTAGTGAGATCCGAACCAAGCAGTACTTCTCGGTTTAAGTGTCGAAGCTTTATCCACTGCACCATTATATATATATATATATATATATATATATATATATATATATATATATATATATATATATATATATATAAAACATATGTATATATATATATATGTACATATATATATATATATATATATATATATATAGATATATATATAAAACATATGTATATGTTTATATACATATATATATATATATATATATATATATATATATATATATATATATATATATATATATATATATATATATATATAAAACATATCTATATATATATATATATATATATATATATATATATATATATATATATATATATATATATATATTCACTGCATATATTATAAATAGCCACTGCAGCGTTGTTAAATGCTGTGGTTGTTAAAATGCTCATCCAGGCAGTTTGATTGGAACTTCCTAACCAGGACAACAAATTTCCTACGAATTTTATTATATTTTTTTTTTAATTTAAGTGAAAATATCCATTGAAACGCTTTTTCAGAGATTTGGATATTAGACTTAGGTTCCGTGAGCGAATAGATACTAATTTGCTCATTCAGCTAGCTGAACTGAAACGTCTTAACCAGGATAGCAAACTTCCTACAAATTTTTGAATTTCTTTTTTTAGCATGAGCGGAAATGGTAAACGGCAATTGACGCATCTTCCCAGAGATTTGGACCCAGGTTCCATTAGCCCATGAAAATTGCTCATCAAACCAGCCTGTTTGGAATTTCCAACTCAGGATAGCAAATGTGTTTCAAATTTTTATTTAATTACAAGACGACAACTCATCAACAGGTATAGATTTAACAACAAATGACCATGTGTATAAGATATAGAATTATAACTCTTGACAATAAATGATAGTTAGAAAAATTGTTATGGACATTAACAATCAATTTCATTAGTTCTATGTAGTACATAATATTATTAAAGTAATCATTACGTACTGATTTCTACAAATATAATTACCTATATTCTATGAATTGGCGATATTGATTAAATGCGTAGACAATAAGGAATACTCGTACCTCTCTGCAAGCGTTTCATAAAGCGCTATTTATTGTTTTAAGTAAATCTAAGGCTACTATTTAAAACCTATCCTTCAGAAATGTAAATAAGGAACATCGTACATATAAAAGCTCTTTGGTATGTACAAACAAATCGGATGCTTTTTGAAGTTTTTACCTTCGGATTAGAAACAATCATAATTAAAAGTCCTTGCTAAAAGATAGTTTTGCCATACTATTTGTACTAGTACCATCAAAATAGTAAGAAGCAAGGGAGGGTTACACATTCTAATAGTAAAGTTAAATCAGGCTAACCGTAAATTATTGAATTGAATTTAATTGGCTTTTCTTACCCAAGTCAACTATTTCCCATCTCTACAGAAATTAATGATACAGAATGATTGATTTAATGTTTAATACAGACATTGGTTATGACTTTATGAGCCTTGAAAGTTATAAACTATAAAGCGAAACATAAAATAGGAGGAACAGCGGGGATGACGAGAAATGTTGTTTAATATTTATCGGTTCATCCAGTATTATTCAAACTGCATATGTTACTCGTTTAGCGGGAGATAAGTAACATAAATATGCGAGTACTTTACTGACTGGTTCTACGTATTTTAATTACATTACGAAAATTTTATTATTTAAACGTTCTTCAAATAGATTTACTTATATAGAGAAAATTAATATAATTGATTAAAAGTGCATTGTACTAATAAAAATAAATATGTCTATTCAATAGTTATCTTAAAAATGGCATACCATATTCGCTAATCAGCAGACAATGTACATAACATGAAGATTAAACATGTTCAGTTGATTTTCTCAATATTAAATCGAACAGTAAAGGATCACGATAATTAAATATACAAATAATACAACGTACTTGAGATAGTTTGTTTTATTAACTATATACATACTGCATACTATATTTTGTGTAACTATATATCTATATACACTTATTATACGGAATAAAGTTGAACAATTTAAATAAATTATATTTATTCATATTTTTTGAACCTAAAAGATAAAAGTAACAACTATTAAAATGATATTAAAAAATAACAAGAAAATTAAAGTATTAATAGATTCTCGTTCCAATCAACAAAAAATGTATCTTAAAGTAAGTAGTTATAAGTATCTGTTACATTTCGATATGACAAAATAAACGTACATTAATTTAGAAGAAAATTTATATATTTTACTTACTCAATTGACTCTCTTTTTACCTCGAGAAAAACACATTGAAAATATACATTTTCAATGAAGCTATTAATATGATATACGTACTCACTCTAGAAAAACAAACCAGTACAATGTCAAAAGTTATAAATACAAAATATAAAAAAACTGAACTGAAACAAAATAAAATTAAACTGAACAAGATAAAATTGCACATTGAGAAAATAGAAGCGTGTACATATTTATAAATTGAGTGTAATTACACTCGTATAGTCGTATCATATGTATGCAAGTGTTGTGAGAGAGAATAGATATGTATTGTAAACTATAGTAGAACTTCCATTTCTGAGTTTTCGCACATCAATACGACGCTTATGTTCCATGTACATTTTCAAAAACTTTAAACAAGTTAGTGTTTATTCTTTTATAGAAAATATTTCATTCGTATGTTATATTATGTAGTCTAAGTCAAACAGTAAAACCAGGAAGAAATTTCCATCACGAAATATAGAATGGTGACCAGACGTTCGTTTTTCATTTGCCATTTTGTATTACACTTCGCAATAGTTTTGACACTTTTAGATACCAAACTTCCCAGAATTATAAACTCGATGGAACGTATTTGATAGAGAAGGTGCTTATGTTTTGTAAAACATTCGTTTGAAAAGAGTTTTATATTCAGGTTTCACTCAACATGTTTAAGCTTTTTGTAATTGATCAATGTGGAAATCAAGAATTTTCACACATCTTATTTTATATATTTATAAAATTATTTCCACGTAATGGAACAGCCCGCATACAAACAATAATTACATAATCCTATCTATAGGTAATGAATTTTAAAAATAAAATTATAAAAATGTTTTCGTCACTACCGATTTGAACTAATCGCTACATAGACCTCGCTCGAAAAGATAAATAAACATTCTCCTTTATAAAATTTGTAGTGCTTTCGTGATTTTATTCATGTTCACCTTAATTAGGCATGTCTAGCAATATTTCTAAGATGTTTAGTGAAATTGAATTAATTTAAATCTTCAAGATTATAAGCTGAATTATTTAGTTATATTATTATTTTTCATTACATGATTTGTTACAAGATGTATTTGAAAATTTCATAGTGCTAAACATTTTCATAAAATTTCTTCAATATTTGCTAGAAATATAAATAAACATTTCTAAATAATTTAAGTATTTATGAAATATACGATTTTGATTTTCTTAGATTTCCGCACTTAAATCAACTAGTAAAACTATTTACTTAGCATTTTTATTAAGTGATAAATATTAAGTGATTTAATTAGTGATTTATTAAGTGATAAATTGAATTAAAATTAAACATAGATTTTGTTACACTACAAAATTTTGTTGTTAATTTGACGAAGAAATAAAAACCAAAATTTCAAAATAAGTACTGCGGAGCAACCCACCGAATATGTGACGATCACAATTTTTACGTACACTTAAACGATAAAGTATACGTACACTATTAAAATTCACAACCAAACCTGCATATCCACAAAAATAAAATTTCTAATTTTTTTTTAATCTTCATTTATTAAATAATATTAACAGAAATTTGATAAACTCGCCGCCTCTGGCAATAGCTAGGTAAGAGTTTTATGTTTCAAACCCCTAAAATGTTGATGAAAAAGTATTCGTACAGTAGTTTTTTATAATATTATTCTCGATCTATTATTTTTTTTAAATACCTGCAAATCCGTTTAACTTTGATTTTAGAACAGTAGATTGTAAATTTTTAGTAATTCATGATTAATTAATCAGTGGGGTTAAAAAAATATTGAATATGGGTAAAGTCGGAAAAGTTCCTGTTGAAATGCGCTAAATCGGTGCAGATTTAAGAGGCAAAGGCGAATCGTTGTGGAAAATTGGTCGTTCAACAAACCTTAAACATTCAACGGTGCAAAAGGTTTTAAAAACTGAAAATTCCGGATCTCTAAAATCTAAACCACATGTGGGGCGACCTAAGTATTCATTGAAGCCACAAGCACGTAGTATAGTGCAAAAAAAAAAATATTAAAAACCAATGCTCAGAAATTGGCAGAAGAGGCATTTATGGAAACCGGAAAATCATCTCACAGCTCCACCATATGTAATAGTTGCATAAAGCTGGGTACAAGTTATTCATAAATGAAAAAAGTATGGTAAAACAACTAAACTTTGCTTATGGTCACGTTAATAAGAATGTTCCATTCTGATCGAACGTTATTTTCAATGATGAAAGTAAATTTAATATCTATGGTGACGATGGAAGGATTCGTGGATGGAGGAAGCCCAATACAGAATTGGAAACTAAAAACTTGACCTGAACTATAAAACATGGTGGCGGTAACGTCATGGTATGGGAGTGTATGTCTGCCAATGAGGTCGGAAATGTAGCCTTTGTTGAAAATACTTTGAATAGGTTCGATTAATTGAAGATTTTATAAAATAATTTTCTACCTAGCGCGAGTCGAATGCGTTACGGCAGCGATTTTATTTTTTAGCAGGACCAAGGTCCCAAACATACTGCAGAAATAGTAAGAACTAGGGACATCCCGATATGAATTCTATCAAACTCTTGCGTCACGAACGGGAGAAAACGATACGAATATACAATATTGAAATTATTATCTATTACTTTAAAATTAGTATTTTATTTGTTAAATAGAATGCAGGCGGTCATTAAATCTAAAGGTAGCCCAACTAAATATTAAACTTATTTTTAGTGTCATTAATTTTAATTTTAAGTTGTGCTGTACGTATACTTTTTCGCATAATTATTATTCCAATTATTATATAATTTGTTTTTATTATTTTTTTGTATTAATTTGATACAAATTTATACAAAAACTGTTTAATAATATATAAACTATTAAATATTAGGTTTATTTATTTATTAATGAACTACTTGAAAAATACTTAAAATTATTTTTAATTTAAATTTATTGGGTGTACGTATAATTTTTCTCGTTATTTTCTGTTTAAAAAAACCAATGGCAATTGCTCTCTGTGAGGTCAGCCTAGACAATTTCCTTAGTTTGATTGGTTTTATGAATGAAAGTTGCAGTATTTGACACTAAACGTGACCATTAAACTGATGATTAAACTAGTAACACTAACGATATTTCCGAAACCCGGTTTAATAATTTTGCTTCGTTAACTCCGTAGTTAAAAAATATATCATTACCAGCAAAAACCTATACAGTATCACAACTTTATTTTGTTCCACTTGTTATAATTTACAAATATTTTTTTGACTATTACAACTTTTTAGAATCTACTTAGATAATTTACAAATATTTTTTTGACTATTACAACTTTTTAGAATCTACTTAGATTGTGAAGTTTTATTTCTCGACTAGAGGTTAATAATATTTGTCCACGACTATTGTAAAAAATACTCCTCATTTATATTGTTATACATTATTCACTACAACCAGTGATTAATTATTATTCATTACTAAGAGGGCTGTGAGCGAAATTTTTCGGTCAATTTGTCATAGAAAACTTACATACAATCAAAGTAAATATGGACTTTTAAGGTGGATTTACATATCCGACGATTTTTTGACGAAGCTGCTTGCCGCAGAAAACTCGGCGAACGCTTTATTATCGATGATTTACATATTCGACGAATTTTCGGCGCAGTTTTTTCACACATATATAAACAATATTTTGTCACATAATTTTTTTTAATTTGTAAATGAATAAATAAAATGTAAATAATAAAACTTAAGGCCGATAAAATAAAATATAAACATAAACACAAGCATAAACACAAGCTACAAGAATTAAATATGATGTCAAATCGTAGAAAAAAAACAGATTTTTTTTTATCTATGTGTGCTGCGTCGTCGCGCCGATAAGGTAAATTTTGTTCATATCTTCGCCGTGCCGAAAATTCGGCGAAGAAGTTCTTTCTGATTGGTTGAATATGTCACGTCTCACGTGATGTTCGGCGTAGAAAAATCGTCGGATATGTAAATCCACCTTTACCCGTCTATTCGTCCGCGTCTCAATTAAATCAAAATTTTGTTTTAATTTTTTGAAATTTTATCTAGTAGCCTTTTCTAAAGTTAATACCATAAAGCAAAATATACATAAGAGGACTCATGTGTAGACTTTCCGAGGTTAATCTAGTTTACTATTGGCAATCTGTATAAGCCTAACAAGAACAATGAACTATAAAATAACAATGCCAATATATGTTTATAAGATTCGTATATATGGATTAAATAGAGGAAAAAATTACATATAAATATATTAAAACTGTTAAATAAGATTAACCTCGGAAAACCTGGAATAAAATTTGCACTACTTGATTTCTCTTATATGTATATTTATTGCTCGATGGTAATACTTATAATGACACAGAAAAAACACCACAGAGGCGGAACCTCAGTTATTCTGGGGGTCATAACTAATTCGTTATAACAGTTTATAATTATGTTTCACCTTCTATGGCTTTTTTGTGAGCGATTTACACTAAGATTCCTCGAATTTCAAACTGACAGAAAACAACAGAAATCAAAAACAAATTGAAGTCAAATTTAACATCATGCATGCATTACACAAATAGATACGTATTAATATGTTATTTTACAATTTTAAACAAATTTTATTCATGATGTCAATGATATTATTTGTATTAAAAATATATAAAATATTGAAATTTATTTGAGTAATTAACGATTTTTTACGACTGAGGGCTCAATAATGAAGGAACTTTATTAATTTTAATCAAAATATTGATCAAATCTTGGCGAAAAATGATTGAATAATGTGTGGTCAGAGCTTTAGCTATAGTCGGGAAGTTGGTGAAAATTTGATAAGAAAAATTCATCACAAACAGACAGACAACGAGAGTATAATAAAAGTATACAATACAGTTTTCTGATGTAACTACAAGATAACAATTCAAATATGAAAATAAAACAACTGTAGTTGTCCGCAAGAATCATTTTCAATCAATAAATTAAAACGTCAAATCATGCAAATGTCTTGGACCAGGTATGTTCTACTTGCATATAATGGCAGTTATTCACTCGGATGATTTACGACACTCGCCTATCGCCTCGTGTGAATAACAGGCATCATTATATGCTCGTTGAATAATAACTATTGCCCACAACTATTTTTTAAAATATTAATTATTCGTTTGTTTCTTCAATTATGTTTTTTTAATGCCTCTGCTTTTATTCTTGAATTTTTCACCCTTGCACTATGTGGTTTGTTTTTTATAATAATAAGTGAGCGCTAAAGGATCCTTTCTTTTAAGGCACCAATACCTAGTCTTCCATAATATTTCCGTAAGAATTTCCGGTGAGCTAGTGCTGTGTCTTAACTTTATGAATAAGTTATTTGTGCCATATTTTATCGAAAATTTCAGTAATGTCTTATAATACTGGTTATTAGTATTACTTTGGTTCAAATAAACTTCACATTTCTGATGCAATCCTATGTATTTGTTCCGGTGTAATACTTTGCTCTAGCAGAATTGGTTTAAATCTTATGAAGTAATTTTACGAAAAGTTGTACAGAGTTGTCAGTAAACTCATTGGACTCTTCTTTTGTTTCATCTTACGCAAGTTATAGGTCATTATTATCTGCGAGTTTTCGGGAAATATCCAGTTTTCATTATGTTATTGAAAACGTATGTTATTAATTGAATATTATTTCTGGAAGTAGTTTAAATATATTTCCGCTAATTAGATGAGGATCAGGATGGCCATTTTACTGTGGTATCACATTTCGGAATATAAAGTGTGATATAAAGAAATTGTCGTAGCTTACTTCAGATGAATTCTATGGGTGAACAACCGCAATATCTTTCATCATGTTTCCACACATACGAAAAATAATTTAATTAAAAAATAGTTATTTTATCATTTAATGTTTATACATAATTCATATAAGTTGTATCATTACAAAAATCAAACTGTTTATTTTTCAATATAACTCATTTAATTTTTTTTCTAACACTTTAATACATTTCCAAGTTTATCACTACCTAAAATGTGCTTTATAAAAAACCTTCATAAAACGAAAACATCTGGCATTTTTCCCTATAAAAATCTTAGGCCAGAAAAATATAATTTGGTCAGAAATGCTATGAAAATATTTTTTCCAATTCCCTATTCCCAGGGAAAACCAGAATACTGGCACAGGTGTCTTAGATGGGTGTATATTTTGCTAATTATTATGTTTACTTCACACTATTTATATTTAATTGGCTAGAATTCTGAAGCGTTGACTTCTTCAGCCAGCAATTCCGTCCGTTATTCTTGTTCGGGATAAAATAATTAACTAAATGTTGAAGGAAGTGTTCTTTTTAACAGCGCATTCCGGGGAATGAAAAGGAATTCTTTCCTTTTTCCTTACAGAAAAGTATGAAAAAAAAAATTGAGAAATTTTTGTTTCTCAAGTTTCTTTTTTCATACTCTTCTATAAAAAAAAAAGTTTAAGGCGAGATTTTTTTTTAATAGAATAAAAAGAGATATCTTTTAATGAAACTTTCCATTGACATTTTATTTAACTGAAATTATACAAAACAAATTTTTTTGATTTTTTTAGCCCAAGGTAGTCTGCTACAAGGGTTTTCCAAAAAAACACTGAAAATTCGCGGCGTGCATCATAACTACTCTCAAAAACGTCTGAAAAAAACGGGGTTTTATTTAGCATTAAATCGCCCTTGGAATGAACTAAAAGGAAAAAAATTGGTTGAAAAAAAAATGGCGGCATTTTTTCGAAAATTCAGCTTTTTTGTCCCCCCTAATTAGTTGTAACTCAAAAAATTGAAAGCTGATTTTTCCTTCCTTAGTTCATTCTGAGCAGAAATATATGTAGATCAACGTGTTAAAATTTTAGAACGATTGGATAAGTAGTTTTTTCTCAATCTTGCACGCCAACTTATAAAACGTCATTTCGAGATAACCGCGTCTAAAGGTCGTCATTTCGAGATAACCGCGTAAAAAAATGACTTTGGTGCGCTTCGCAATAAATAAAATATTCTTTTTTTGGGATTTTCATGTTTATATCATTAAAATCATGTTTTTAAAAGTTCATTCTAACATAATCTACATAAAAAAAATTTCGATTTTTTGAAAATTTGAAGATGCTATGTCCCCTTAAGGAATTCTATTATCTGTTATGCGCTGTTATTTTGATTTAAGTTCAGTATGTTTTTAAGAGTTGCTGAACATTCTGTGACCGGTGATGCATTTTCATCTAAGTAGAGCTGCTGCATGTAGCATCCTATGTTGCTTGCTGTAACATGTATGTTAGGAGTTGTACTGCTTCATCAATTACAATTTTTGGTTTAAAGCCGTGAAACATTGATTCGTTAGTAGAATTTACATTATCGGATTAGACGCTCTGGCCCGCGGTTGTCACTGGCCTGACTAGAGCTCAGCGGATGGGGTGGGTAAACGGCCAAAGCAAAAACCGATCTTGAATTACCGCGAGAATTGGGAAAATCTAGCAGGATAGGAAAGGGGCGGGGAGAGGAAAGTAGATGACGACCAACTCATCCTCTCTACACTTCGTCTGTCTCATTCTGAAATGAAAATCACTAAAACTTAAGCAAATACAAGGTAAAAAAAATTACCAATTTTTATGTATTAACTATTTTTTATTTGTATTTATTTATGATAAGTTTTAAGAAATTCTTAACTCAAAATGAGATGTTCAAAATTTTGATTTCCACTTTCTCACAAAAATTTATATTTTAATTTAATTCTAAGTCAAAAATGTTTAATCAGCAAGGTTTTTTCCAATTTCATCTTTTGATTTTACTGATAAATAAAAATAACTGTCCCCGATTTACCAAAAAAAAAAACAACTTATTTATAGCCATTTCCCTTCCATAAGATCTACCACAATGATTATTGCCGCAAGACAAAAGCAAATTAAAAATGCAGTAAAGCCTTTTCAACCCTCAATAGGAACGACACGCTGACGTTATGTATGTCTCAGACACAATTATCATGATGCCATTGTATGTTCATTAATAAAATCATATACTTCTTATTTATGTTGTGCTAATCCATGTGCATTCCATAAGACTAATTGCAATGCAAAACAATTTCCGTTTCGTTCATATTGCGTTTTTCGTTAGCATGATCCATTATACCGATATCGCGTGGTACAATCTTGTTATTTATACTTGATTCATCGATATTATGTCTGTACCACGCGACGATTTAAATCGAATGTGAATTAAATCAATTATAATGATACACAATATTACAATATTCACTGCTAACAAGTAAATCATTAATTATTTTAAATCTTATCTAGTAGTATAGTTAATACTTAAATATATGTATACAGAGTGACCCAAATATGTAGCATTAAACGAAGCAGGATGCTAGGAGAGGTCAACTAAAATAATCATAAAAAGTTGTATCGAATTGTTGATGGTTCAAACGTTACTCCACTTTTAGTGTTTTTGGTGAAATCGAAGGCCCACCAACCACCAAAACATTAAATTTAAAAAATCAAGATTTCTTTGGTTTCTTTTGTGTCTTGCTTTCTTTATCCGGTTATCAGACAAATATACAACACTAGAAATAAAACAAAATTATTAAAACAATTTTTTTATTTATTTTAAATATTACAACAAGTGTTTGAAGTGTCGACTATTTGCCAAAATACTAAATCGGCATCATCGTATAAAATATATCGTAATCCGCCGAAACGCACCATCATTAATTTTCATATTATATTTCGCTTCAATTATTGGTTGCCACATCTCCTGCTTGGTCCGGTTTTCTCTTTCATGAACCAGCTCGCTTTATGATAACCCCACAAAGTCTGAAGGATTTGGATCAGAAGATTGCAGTAGCCATGCGGATGGAATCCCTTTCCAATCCAGCGATTTTAATATTTTACGGCGCTGCCTCATTACTAGTATATAGTGAGGAGGAGATTTATCATGCTGCAGCCATAAAATATATGGCGTGTTTGTGGTACGTCATCAAGTAATTCATCCAAGTCATTTTGTAGGAGACTTAGATAGACTTTCCTGTTGATCCGACGTGATAGTTAAAATGCATTAATTAATTTTCCTTTGACTTTTGCCGCCCAAATCTTCACTCCAAATAGGTGTTATCGAAAATGTATCAAAAACTAGTCTGAATTACAATTGTTTCTTTTTTTATAGAACAAAATTTTGTTTAATTCGGGTTACTTGATTTGCTTAAAACCATTTTGTCTTATTTCTAACAATGCAGTTATTTTTAAACACGTTTTATTAAACATGAGTTATTTTATAAAAAGATGGCAAAACAACATTTTGAATAACCCGATGCGTGATGCCATCTTAAAATTTACGTAACTTTCGCATTTGATATTCAACTTTTTTTCGTCAACGTTGCTGAAAAATTAACAAATATTTTTGGGAAACTGAAAACCACTGCTTTTATTTGGTAGAAGATAATAGATTTTATAAAAACGATTTTATTTGAAAAATTCACTTTTGATGATCTTACTCAAAAAGAAAGGTAACCTAGGAATATAGAATTCTGGGTCTTTTTTGGTGGGTTTTCGATTTCATACAAAAACACTAAACATAGAATAACTTTAGAACAATCAGCAATTCGGTGAAACGTTGTTTGGCTAATTTGGTTGAAAATGCGGTCCCTTATCACTCTACTTCCTTTGATCCTCCAAGCTTAAATTAAAGTGATTTAAGAAGAAGTAATATAATAATAAAATAATATACTTTTATTCAATAATCTTGTAATTGAGCAATTTGCGCTATCGATGTATTTGGCTAAGTGAAATATTAACTTAATACTTTCATGAACGAACACTTCAAAAATAGCTATATAAATTGTCATTCAAATGCCGGAAATTCTTAATTTTATGTCGGTTACTATAAATTTTCTAAATTACTTTAAAACGTCAGGTACACTTAAGAATTCGAGATTTATTTTACACAAGCATTAGTTATTTTACTTAAAACTATTATTATCTGCCAAAAAATTTGTTCAAAATCGATAAACTGTGGTTCTATAACTTCTAAATTGCAATAAAAATCAATGTCATCGATCGGATGTACACATGTATACAAAGTTTGAATAAAATCGGATTTAAGGAAGTGGCTCACAAGATTAAAAGAAATTGGGGCATAAGGGTAGATGACGTATACATCGCCGAAATCGGGTAAGATGAAAATTTTTTAAAACATTTTCTTTATAGGATTATATATCTATCATTTTTAGGAAGTGCAAGCCAATAATTTCGGAAAAATCACCACATTTTCCGTGAAAATTTTAAATTTTTCAAAAAATATTTTATTGTTTTTTCAATCAAAAATTAAAAATATGCGGTTTTTTATCAAATCTTAATTTTAATGATAAAAATTCGAATTACACTGTCATTAAACAGGTAAAAATAACATTTTTGCGTTATTTTATTAAAAAAATTTGATTTTCCGGAAAATTTTTCACTTTTTTTATTTTTTCAATATTTTTTTTAATTTTATTTATTTTTATTAATAATAATTGCTTCGTCAACCTTGCAGACACAGATCAAAGAATTTTTATCGCTCTTATCACTTCTTCTGATAGTGCCACAAAGGGTAAAAACTCAACTTTTGTAAATATATTTTTTTTTAATGTAGGTAATTTTAATTCGTTGTATACCTTAGAGGATGAGGGTTGCCCCCAAACTTTTTCAGAATTTATACAATTCTCAAGTGTTTATAATTTTATTTATAATTTTAAACTAAGTAAAAAAAAAAAATTGAAAAAATTTCTAAATTTTCCTAGAAAAATTGCAAAATTTTCCCGGAAAAATTACTTGTACTGTCGAAAAACTGTCTCCTAATATCAACATTTTTATAGAAATATCACATTTGTATGGATTTTGAATAAAATAATACGCAATTTGTCACCCAAAAAAAAAAATGAAAATGTTTTTGAATTTTTAAAAAATGTTTCTCTTACCCGATTTCCGCGATGTATACGTTATCTCCACTTTAGCCGAAATTGGACGCGTTTATTTAAGCAATTCTATGTTAAATTTTTATTAAAAATTATTCAAGTAACCGGTAGTTTAGCACGCCAGTTCAGGTTTTAAAACCGGTAATGTGGGCAACTGGACAAACAACACTACCACAAATATTAGTCGTAAGGTTTTCAAGTGCACCATTACACTCGATTAATAAAAACTAGATTAATTATAGGAAATTAACCTCTGGGTGATTATTATAACAATTTCATTACTAACTACCAAGTTATCTGGCGAATCTACGTTTTCTATCAAAGTTGTTACTGATACTACGTAAAATGAAAGAAAAGTTATATGTAGAGCTAGCATTATTTCTAATACTTACAAACTCAGTGATTTTTAAGTGGTATAAAAAAAACTAGTTTTAGCCAGCACTGTATTTATTTACAGGTTTATTATTATAATTGATTTTTTTTATCTATGCTATTTTATTAATAATTTGATTGAAGTAATAATTTAGTAATATTTCACGTTAACACGCTAAATGTGGTAGCAAAAGTCAGACATGCTTGACAAGATAGTTATTTAACTGTTTTTATTGTATCAATATCTGAAAGAACAAAAATCTGATCCCCTACCATTTATTTACTTATGTGTAAATAAAAATATACATCCTTGACCCGAAAATAATTCTTTCCACCAGCTTATAGTCTGTATGTAAATAAATAAGTGTTATTTGTGATAAGAGAAAAGTGTATAAGAAAATTTGCGATAACTGTTGAGTTGAGATGCAATAACTACAGTAGTATTGTATATAACAATGAACATATTTTCTCATATTACGTAACACGCTGGTTCCTAAGCAACCGGACATATTTTCACGCCTGAAAGCAATGATTTTAATTTCTGGTAATAAACTGTATATTAAACTACCACTAAGGAAAATTATATTACCACATTGTTAACATGCAAAAAAAGATCAAAATTAAAATAAATTGTGAGAAAATTGAGAGTAAATTGGAAAATGCTTTGGTAAACGGAACCAGAAAAAGAAGCAATTTACCACACACACTCACACACAAATATTGATACAAAAATTATGTGCAGTGATTTTATTCTTAATGTTTTGGTGTGTTAGATGTTAGATAACATGTTTTGCATGTATGGGATAGAGAAAAACCAGAAAATTCACATCGTATAAATGTATGGGTAGATACATATTTTGTAAATATATGTGCTTTTATTTCATGGTATAGTTTGATTAACAAATACTATCTAAAAAATTGCATTATTTCGAAGTAATGGTTTATTTTTATGTAAATATGTATGCTGTTGATGGTGGTATTGAAAACAGAAAAATAAGAAAAATGATAAGAAACGAAATGGCACGTGTACTGTACATTCCGGAAAATAATTTCCTGGTTTTTGTATTATTCGCAATATTTAGAGGACATATAATCCATTACATCAAGTTGAACAATAAATACTTAATCAAGATCAATTTTAGTACTTTATAAAACGTATAACTGTATTACGTAATTTTTCGAACGTACTTACAATCCAAGCATTTTTGTATTGCTGTAGACAGATTGACCTTCAAAATGCACAATGATAGTGATTTTTTTAATATGATCAATGAGACAATAATATATATTAGCCTGTTATAGAAAAATTGCATATGTATTAGGTACTAACAAATATTATAAAAAAAATTATAATGCATTCAATATTATTATTCAATAAAAAAATTTAATTAAACACTAAATATAATACACAAATGGATGTACATTGTGCATGCATAGAAAAACAATCACAGAAGTAATCATAACAACAATAATAATGATAATGTAATCAATCGATAATTTTCAGTTGGGAAAATTATATTAAAATTTCAAAATTCAATTAAATTTTTTTGTTGGAACTAAATTAAAATTAGTTTTTAATTTTATACATTGATACGCTGTACCTACCCATCAAAAATCTAAAACTATTTTTTTTAACTTCCATGTGAATGCGAATACGAGTAATAGTATTCCGAATTTTGGAAATATTATATTTAATTCTATTTTTAGTGTACTGCAATATTAGGTACTCGTATGCAATTACTTTTATTACCACCGATTTGTTACAAATTTAATTTTCATTATGGTAATTTTTGGGTGTATTAGTTGTGTTGTGCGTGAATTAAATATAAATTATGTATTGTAGGAGTATGGAAAATTAAATCAATGGGAAATTAATAAATTTTCTAGGTCAGGAAATAAAAATTGAATTAGGATTTATTATTCTAGTAATAGGAGAATTACATTCGAAGGTTTTTATTAAATCGATTATACGTTTCTAGGAGTACGATAATAGCCGCGTAATAGATATGCAGGAATGATACATATTTAATTTGGTTTATGGTTTAAGTTCACTTTGAAAATTGTTTTCAGGTAAAGGTAAAAGGTATTTTATTTTTCACAAACAAGAAAAGGTAGTTATTTTTCGATTTAAGGAGCGTTTATTAAAGCTGCCTTGGTGTTTCCAACTTAAGATTCTAAAAGTTGAATTGTTCTAATAAATTTTATTTTTGTGGATGCTTGTTGGCAAAAGTCATTCCAAATACATTTGGAATCTTATTATAAACTAACTTTTAAATCTTGGGAATAGTGACAAAATGATAATTATCGTTACGAATTTCGCGTCCGGAAGTGTTTGTTTGTTTGTTCTTGGTGAACAAATTTTGCGAATGAGATTTTATCCACTTCCTATAACCCGACTTTATTGAAACTTTACACACATGTGTATGTTCCAATGATAGTAATTTCTATTAAAATTTGACATTGGTTGATTGCAAATGATGAATTTTGGGATAAACTGGTTTTTAAGAAAAAATCACCGACTTATACAGCCCAGACGGATTGATTAATCAGGCTAAAACTTCATTTTGAAGCTCAATATAAAAATCCATGCGAATTGTGGTGGTCATCTGTGAACTGGAACTTTTCAACTTTTTACAGTGGAGATTAAATTGAGGTGAACAGAGTGACCTTGTTGGTTTTTTGAAATATAAGCAGGAATAGTCATACTCTTCCATTTCTTTGAAACATCACAAATGTGCATTCTAACGACGAAAATGCAACAATGGACTTTTAGGCGTGCCACGAGTTATATCATATTATAGGCTATTGTGTTATCAACATAGGTACCATAATGGCAATACAACATTATTATATTATCACTTATTAATAACAAAAATTACAATTTTATAGATAAATAGACCATTTTTGTTTATGAATTGTATTCTCACCAAAAAATTTCAAATATCCACTAAACACTAATTTCCATTTATTGATTAACATCAATTACAATTAGTTTAAATCACACAACTAATTTAACTTCATTTACTATTAATAATTGTTCGTCTATTTGCTTTCGCTCTAAGTCCATCACGTACCGAACTATATAGTAAGACTTCTTTTCTGTGTTCATCGCGCCAGTATTTATATACTAAACATTCAGTATGCCACAAGAACTTTCGCAAAGGTTCTGTTCTAGACTTTCTACACGGTTATAAAACTAAACTGTTTACTTAACTGTTAGACCACTTAAGCCTTGATGTCACTAATTTCACAAATTCTATTAATTTTGTAACACATGACCAATTGACCCTGAATTAATATTTAGCCCAAGTGAACGATTTAGAATGAATTGACGTTTAGCTGAATAGGCGAGCGAAATCGTAACAATGCATTAGAACCAAACAATGCATTAGAACCAAACATTTACAGACTTTTTAAAATTATTTTTTTGGATTAATCATTAGGTTCAAATTAGTAAACTACATAAACTAAACCAGTAGTACTCATCTATTAGCTAATTAACTTCAAAACCTAACCTAACTAATTATTCAAAACCCGATGAAAATGATAAACAATTACTTTGGTCCAACATCATTTTTCGTCTGGCGGTCCGTACCCCACTGATATCCCAAGGATATTTCATGAGATTTAAATTTTATCGCCACTCGTTATTTTTAACTCGTAGAATTGAAAAGCTTTCAGGACGAGTATATAGTTCGGGTATCACAAAATCCTTCTGTAAAAAATCACGATATTGCGTTACTATTCCCATATGTACGTATGAAAGGTTATGGATCAAACAACAATTTTGGCAACACCAGTTCATAATTACAACGTTTTGGCGCTTTTGAAAAATGATACCAAGTGCGGGCAAGGAGGGTGATTAAACCCTTAGAATTATTATATCATCTGCACGTTGCAAGCTCCATGTCAATCTTGACATTGACATGGAAGATGGAGTTCTACGCCCCTTCCCCCACTCCAACAGAGGGTCATATGTGTGTTTATTAACATCATCGACCGCAATCAATGAAGAAAATTCGTTCTCCATTTTTCCTGTGTAGGAATTCTAACCCTGAATCTTCCTGTTTATGTGCAGAAGCTGTACCCAGTGCACCACTTGTTCAGTTTAAAAATGCAAATCACAATATTATTTAAAAATGCAAATTTAAGCAGACTTTGTTGATTAGTAATAATAATATTAAATAAATTAATGACGAGAAAAATAAAGAAAAAACGTAAACACGAATACCAGATTATCATTCTCGGCAACGAGGGATTTCAACTAATATAACTTTAACAAAGTAATTTAACATTTCACACAAGTAATTTCTAAAGTGTTAAATCCGTAATTTATGAATCTATATTTCAAACAAAATGTATATCGAAAAATTTGGACATGTAATACCAAATCAATTTTGTTATTTTAAAAATACTTTGATACTTGTTTGTTTTACAGTCAATTAAAAATGTGAAAAATTAATTTGATACATTTTCATTTTTATTCCAAAAAATAAAAACAATAATTTAAATGAATTACTCGAACGATATTCAGTCGTTTGTTGTTACAAATTGAAACTGAGTATTTTGAGAGGGTGATTCGCACTTTTAATTGAAAACGTTTGACCACAGTACAAAACACAAACACTCGTATATATGTTACGGTTAAAGTGCGAAATCGGTAAATGTTCGTAAATTTTATTTTTCTAAATTTGTTTACACGATTAAAAACCGGTTGTACAGCGGACAGATGGTCTCTATACTATTCCAAATGACTTTGCTCTAATATCATAAAAATACTCCGTGGAGTGAAGGGTGAACCATTTCGATAATATAGAACTCTCATTTCATAGATTTCGAAGCAATAACACAGTATTTTCACGAATTTTATTCGGACATTAACCGAGTTCGGACTTTTACCGTAACATATCTGTAGATGAATAATGCATTACATGTTTGATACATACATTATACGAGTATATATACAGTTTCATTTTAAAAATATTTTTAGGTGTTCTGGTGGTTGCATTTTGCACGAATATTGCAAAAGGATGAACTTGACATTGGAAAAAAATTTAACTGAATTATGCAACATTGTATTGTTTCAAATTACTTTTGGTACAATATATTAAAACTAAATTTTAGAAGTTTATTGGGTTAAAATACACTACTAGACATAGAAAGATCTACCAACGAGATGTACATACATTTATGACTGTTTGTGTGCAGCTGCTAGTACAATAAATTACTTGAACCAGCGGGTTTGATTTTTAAAATGATAATCGAAATAAAGGCATAATAGTTATGCCAGTGCATCACTTTTGCATTTTAAAAAAAAATCGGTATTCTTTGCCAAAAAATTTTCAAACTTCTAAAATTTTATTTATTGGTTTCGTTCATAAATATTATTTACAGCTATAAATACTACCCCCAACTCAATCATTTCTCCAATAATTTATAAAATTTTACTACAATTTTTAATTAGTTTCAATTTTGTTGGTTTGTTGTAAAAAAATAAATATAAAGAAAATTAGAAAATTAATATAATATTTTATTACACTTAGTTTTCATTTTATTTCCTTGAAATACCCGCAACTATTGCAATACATAAAATTTTGCTGTAAACATGTACACAGATCTACAAACGAAACTATCAAATTAACTTTTTATACATGTATATGTATGTATTAAGTGCTCTATGCTGTTATTACACTGTATTGTTAGTACAGAAGTAAATTTATTTTTTGATCTTTAAAATTCTAGACATCGTAAAATCTGTCAAAAAAAATAAATGATTTGCGAGCAAAAAATGTCTAAAAAACCAAAACTCATTCCCTCCTCTGATAATTAATTATAAATTTTAATTTTTTTTCTCCGGCACTAAAAAGTTATGTTCATAAATGAATTAAATTTGGTGAATATGATGACTGTTGTTGCATTTCTTTCGAATAGTAAAACTTTTATTTTAAGAAAATAATATTGGTTACTATATTTTGTGATACAATCAGTATTGATCGGTCATAAAAATTGAAATTAAATTATTTTATTAACACTTAAACTTGTGTCGTATCCTAATACCGAATTATATGGCACACAAAAAATTGTTCATTAAATCGTACACGTAAATCTTCACCCGCCTGCAGGATTTTCCTCATTCAATTTTGTAAACTAGTCGGAAATTATTCGATTCACTCGATTTCATGTTAGTCAACCGACCTTTGTTTATTCATAAATATGTTGTTATGCAGCCGTTTGTTGAAAATTATTATTATTTAATGTTGAACCGCAAGCACAGGTATAATTAAAGAAAGTATTCAACGTGATAATTATGTAGTGGAAGAATATCAAAAAAGAAGACAGTCGCTTGGTTAAGTGCACTAATTGGTATTGTATAGAGTTAACCGAGTCTGTCCACATTTAAAACTAAATACGTAGTCAAATTTGAACTAATTCAATTAATTTCGATAAGGTACTTTAAATTTGTTTGAATTGTTTTAAACAATTCAATTCACAACGCAAGGATCAAGTTCCACCAATTTTCGTAGGTTTGAAAAACATTATCACAAGGTGTATTGCATTAAATTCTGTTGATGCAGAAGCTATTGACAGAATTAAAGGCGTAGTGCATAATCTTCTAGTAATATCTCTTGCAATTTTTTTTCGTACGGATTAAAATCATCGTCCTTCAGAAGGTAAAAGGTTCCACAATTTCATGTATTTAAACTAAGTGAAACAAGTTTCAACTGTCAGTAAATAATGAATATTTAAGTAGATGCTTTAGAAATTTTATGTATTTATATAATTTAAACAAAATTTGCAATTGCCACTTACTTAATTTTAAGGCACATTACATGGCCAATAATAAAAGCCGTATTTCTGTTGTGCGGTTAAGAGAAATTAATGCAACCGAAGTAGCTGATTGTAAAAATTAATTTCCAATGTTTGATCGAACATTTGATCAATTGCTGCGAATGATTAAACCGCTCATTATACGGCGGAAAATAAATATGAGGCAAAAAGAATGGTTCGTAATAAAACTTAAATATTCAGCGACTGGGAGGAATTTTAAACATCTCAAATTTTGTGCTTTATTCCTTAAATAAAGGCTGGTGTGTAGCAATAGAATTATTATTTTAATTTAAATGCAATTTTCCTTTTTTCACAACTTTTGATGAACATATTAAAATTACCAATGATTTTGAAAAACTACATCAATTTTTTAATACCTTACGGTTAATTAACGGTGACCCATTGTTATTAAAAGCCTTCTAATTTCGGTGCCTACGATAATGACAATGATGAAGAAGTTATGTATTATTCCAAATTTTGGGAATTAAATCTACCAAGACCTAGTCCCTTAAAATCATCCAAATCCGTGGACGAGCTTGATATACATTTTTAATAAACGATTATCAAAGGCGCGCGTATAGTTGCGGGAAATACTTTTGTTGTATTAGCATCCAGATTCGGCGTATTTCAAAAATCAATTTTATTATTATTACTTCCGAGTAATTTGTTAAGCTTTTTAAATTTGAAAGATTAACCTCAAACGTTTAATAGAATACTAATGAAGAATAATGATACACTAAAGAGCGCTACAGACGATCCGACCGATCGTCCGACCGATTCGTAGTTTTCATGTTAATGTTAATCTATTGTCTCGTTTTATGTTACAAAAAGGAAATTCATAAATTTTATAATAATCAACCAACAGAGAAAACAACAGAGAAAATAAAAAATTAAAATTATTCGTTGTGTAAAAAAACATAAAATCGTTTTTGTAATATAAAATGAGACAATAGATTAACATTAACATGAAAACTACAAGTCGGTCGGACCAACCGTCGGATCGTCTGTAGCGCTTTTAATGTAATGACGCAAACGATACCCTATAACAGTATCCCCTCAAGGTCAACGGAAATTATGTCTCAAAATCAAAAAATCCGGATTTTCATCATTATCGTTATTCTTAGACAATACAGTTAGTACAATACAATTTTGACAGTTTTTCAAATATGATTAAGATTTCTAGGAAAAAATGAACCCGGGGAATTTTAAAATTTCAACGTATGTAATTCAGAGAGCATATGAGAACGGGGTCACTTATTTGTAGACTGTGGTACATTCTGTAAATTAAATTATTAAGTTTCGTTGTTTTTTCTTATTTAATTATTGGTCCTTCATTTCATCAATCTATTTTTCGCAATACAGTTTGTCTAGTTGATTATTTGTTCAAAACAAATTTTTTCATTTATTTCCTTCCCCCTTCACCAGTTTGTGGTAATAATGATTTAAACTATATTTCTAAGACTTTTATTTTCTTGGTGGGGTTAAAATTACCGTTTTTCACTGTTTTGGATACAAATATTAGCAATACCAGAATATTAGGTGGTACAGAAATCAGAATTGTTAATAGTTATGTTGGCTAGCCCAGTTTGGGTTCAAAAATTTTGCCCGTAAAACACTTCAATAATGCGATAAGATCACTTTCTGTCAACAACTAGTACTAATTAATAGCTATATATGAGCTCCCGAAATTCATAATTCAAAATTTTGAGCTTGTTATTTGATACGGGAACCTAAATAAAATAGTAAATTAAAGCGGGAGGCGATGGGTCTAGTTGATTCCAACGTCTACAAAAAACGATAAACTACTTGCATTTTGATATTTGAGCTTACCCTTTGCACAAACGCAATCAAAAAATTCTCAAGTATAACCGACAAATTCTTTCAAAATTGTAAAAATTTGATATTTTGATGTCGGATACTATGCCTTTGTATAAATGCCACTCCCAATTTATTATGTATAAACAACAGATTCCTTCAGTTTGGTTTTTAAGTTCCTCTTCGGTTTTGAAATATTTTCCTATATTTATAAGAGATGACTCTATATGTACTTTCGGCTTATTTTTCGATCTTCGCCCAGTTTTTATTTCGATATTCGTAAAAATTGTACTTTTTTGTTGGTTTGTTTGACATTTCTGCCTTTCTGTTCATTCATATGATTTTTAAATCAAAATAATTTAATAATCGTAATATAATCAAATTCTCTGATTCAAGTTCATCCAACAAAATTACATAATTATTAGATGAAAATAAACAAAATTTTTATTTCTCCGCAATTTTATCTTGGGCTAATTGCAAGACATGGTATACCA
This sequence comes from Nephrotoma appendiculata, assembly GCA_947310385.1. Taxonomy (NCBI): domain Eukaryota; kingdom Metazoa; phylum Arthropoda; class Insecta; order Diptera; family Tipulidae; genus Nephrotoma; species Nephrotoma appendiculata. Next base: position 91,349,183 of record OX371225.1, read on the forward strand.
TTTTCTGTGTTTTGCACCTCAAATGATCTCGGGTATTGCTTATGGCGAAAAGATTCACGTGCAATCAAAATCAATTGACGTGCTCTATATGAATGGAATTCTGAATTGGGTGTCATTGGCGTTGACAAATTATAGGAAACTGCTGATACTTTTGACGGAGTAAATTGCTCAGAAACTGTAGATTCCGTAAACGATTGCGAGGATGATGTAAATCCCAGATAAATTTGAAATTTCATATAACCATAATTTAGATTCTGAATTATCCGACCAATTTGAACATAATCCTTCTTTACATCCCCTGATAACAAAAATTCATAAAGTAGTAAACAATTTTAGAGCTTTTCCTACAAGAAATACCACGTTGCAAAAATATGTAAAACTGAACCATGGGAAAGAATTAGAATTAACCTTAAATTCTAAAACGCGCTAGAGTAGCCTGTTGATAATGTTCCCACGGGTTTACAAAGTAAAGTCTAGTCTACAGATGGCGATCGTACAACTAAACCTCACCGAATATTAATTTTGTGATTGGATATTATTAGCGAACGCTGCCTTTACCTTCATGTGATCAAGACTGCAGAACATAAATAGTATTATTTCAAATGAAATGAAATCAAAACCAGAATTATCAATTGATGAAAGACACACGGAGCCATTAGCTGTTCTTTAGTATTTACATACTGGTTCAATCCCCAGATAACCATTCTGAAGAAGATACCTTCGAAGTACCGTCGGACAATAACCAACAACAATTTCTACTAACTATAAAACAGATGATGCAAAATGCAATTGAAAAAGGAATAAGAGCTCCGCCGACTCTCTTAATTAAAAAAGATTCTTTAAATTTCTTGGCCGTTATAAGAATAGAACTAACACAGTTTGAAGATACCAGAGGAGAAAGTTTTGAATTTATTTATAAGTTCTTATTGACGATTCCGCCAACTAGCGTAGAAGCTGCAAGAGCTTTTTGTTCTTCAGGAAAAATCTATACTAAAATTAGGTTACGCCTTGCTGATGGCACAATTGATAGTCCCTGCTTTTTAAGAGCCTATTTTAGCAAAAAGAAAAGTTATTAGTTACTAAATTTTTGTATTAAAATCTGATACAATAATTGAATTAAATGGAATTTATATTATATTTTTATAATTATCTTATTATTTATGAATTATTTCATTACGAATAGTATAAACTAAAAATAAATTTTTTCGTAAGTTGCAAGGATATTTTACATATTTATTTATTATTATGAAATAAACCGGTTGTTAACCGGAAACTGTTTTTTGAAAAGATCAAAACCAAAAACCCGGTTTAAAATTTAGAACCGATTTTGCAATCCCTAGTGATGAATGGCTACTTCTTTACTTTCCATTTTCGAAATAGTCGTTAATTTAACAGGGAAAATTCAAGTGTACTTCGAAAAACTATCTACAATATAAAAAAAAAAATTATTTGGTTTTTCAGTGCTAACTAGTGGGCCCAACTGATCGATGTGAATGATAAATAATGGTCCCTCTGCTATTGGTAATGGTTTAAGTAATCCCTCTGGGTTGCTTGCTTTTCTTTCGATCAAAATACACTTTATACAGTTATTTCTGCATCTTCATGAATTCTGCAAGCCACATCGTTTTGCATTGATTTCGACACACAAAAAATAGCTTTCTTCCTTCCGGTTCAAACTTGAATATTACTCGTCTTTCAATGGCGTAGTCCACGAAAGGCCGCGCTTCAAAAACTACACAATGAGAAGCCCAAATTTCTCTACTACGCACATTTTGATTTTCCTAAAAAGCTCAATTCAATCATCATTACAGTAGCATTACGACTGATGGCATCAGCAGGCCTCATTTAATTTCCACGTGCTCGAATATTGAAATTCCTGAAATTTCATATTTTCCATCCTCCATTTGAACGCAATACAACCTATAACAATTGTAAAATTAATCCCAAACAAGTATACACTTAATGCCGCCCCGGTGGCAAAGTGGTTAGCATGCTTGCTCCAGCGACCGGAGGTCCCGGGTTCGATTCTCGGCGGTGACAAGGAAAACATTTCACGGCTGGTTTAGGATCGATGAACTAATCACTCATTATTCGAAATGAAAATATGATTATGAAACCTCATGTGAGGCGGCCAAATCCCTTGATGGGATATAGTGCCAGAGAGAGAGAGAGAAAGTATACACTTAGCTTCTTAAGTAAATTAACTATTGCGAGCATCTCCATTTCTTAGAAAGAATATCTTTCTTGTGCTTGAGATGTCTTTCGGCTATAATCGTTTGCCAGGTAAAACATGGAATTAACCCCATTTCGTAAAAGAACTGCCCGAACCCAAATTTAGAAGCGTGGGTGAGTAGGTCAAGCAAAGACTGAACGATCAACAAACAGTTGTTGGAATGCTTATTTCTGAATCGTACTAAATACCAACTAATAATCGTTGTGCAGTAAATCGCTTAGAGGGTTCTCATTTATTAAATAATTCGTTATTATCCATTACGACGTTGAAAATATCTTTATTTACTATAATCTTTATGTGGAAAACATTAGCTGGAGCTACTTGAACTTCTGCATTAAATTCGTTGTCGTCTATGTAGATCCTAGAATCAAAATATTAAATAGTGTTTGTATGCCAATTTCCTATAGCACTAATTATAATAGTTTTGCTTTCTAGATAGAGTGGACCTTTAATTTTTCATTCATCTTCCCTTACAGTGCCACTTGTCTATCAAAGCTTGAATCAAATGTTCGATAATATTAATTTATTTGAAACATTCTGTCGATAATTTTTTCTGTTCATGTGCGCATCCCAGTGGTTTTAATTTTTTTGGGAACTTTGTTGAGATAAGACTAAACTGTTACAATTATTGAAGCATTTCAATCCACCAGAGTATCGTCTACAGTCCTATGAAATATTATCCGCTTTTTCCGAAATTGTAACATCTTGTTTTCTTGGTCCAATGTGCTATAGGAACTCTGTTTCTGGCTTTGAAGGTTGAAAAAGTTTCATTTAACCATTTCCTTTGCTCCCTAATATTGAGCTTTTCGTCATTTTCCGTTGCATTTATAATTTTTATCAGTGGTGTTTTCAGACTATTAAAACAAGTTAGTTAGAGGTCATAGTCCAACTCTCGCTTCCGAAAGCCAGCACAAGCCTTATGAGTGCATTATAATGTTTGAACGGTGCCGCTAAGATATCTGTAAGAGGTATAAATCTCAAAGATATCTTAGCGGCACCGTTCAAACATTATAATGCACTCATAAGGCTTGTGCTGGCTTTCGGGAGCGAGAGTTGGACTATGACCTCTAACGATTATACATTATTATCTAGCTTCGAAAGGAAGGTCATTCGTCACATCTTTGGTCCAATTAAAGCTGCGAATAACGAATATCGGTTTCCATGAACCACGAGATAAAGTAACTTCTCAGAGGTAGCGATAGCATGGAATTCATGAAATTCAATCGAATTAGATGGCTCGGCCACGATACAAGGTCTCCACATCACCGGAAGATTATTAAAGTGTTCCATCCACAACCAGCCAGAGTGCGTCGTTGGCCAATGCCCCGATTGCGCTGGCGTAACGACGTCGAACAAGTCCTACGCATGAAAGGATGTCGAAACCGGAGAATGAGTGCGATGGATCGAGACGGATGGATGACCATAGTGCAGGCTGCAACATCCCTTCATGGAACGTGAAAGCTAGAGAGAGAGAGAGAGAGAGAGAGAGCGAGAGAGAGAGAGAGAGAGAGAGAGAGAGAGAGAGAGAGAGAAAGAAAATTTTGGTGAGTGAAAATACGCGGCACGTTTTCACTAGTCGTTTGCTTTGGCACACTATTAAACATTTGTTCCGTTATTACCCGGAATTCCGCTTGAATATTTCACAAAATTTAATTGTATCACATAAAAATCTCTTTAATAAATTTAACCGAAAAAATATTGATATACATACGCAAAAAAGTGTAAATTTAAATATAAAAAATATCAAAACATTATAACACTTCACTAGTTATTTTGTGTAGGGAGTACGGAAACATAAACTAAGAATACTTTGTTGTATCCAAGCGATTTTTTATTGGTGTTTGGAAAACGTTGGTGATCAAAAATCAAAAATCTCTTAATTGAATCATAAATATTTGTACATAAATATAGTTATTCTATGTTGCGTATGAATGTTATTTTGTCACCCCTAGGTTTGTAATTATGTTTATTTGTTTGGCTATTTTGTCCACATGTAATAAAAAGCTGCTAAATATACTAACAAAACCAAACACATATGTACATACCATAAAATCAAATATTAATAAGTGGCAGTGGTTTGGATTTGTACAAAAAAAAAACTGTCAACCCAATTTTTCGTGCACAAATATGTTTTTTTATCGAAACCATTCGAAAAGTGATAGATTTTATGTACAACAAATAAAATTAACCGAGAATCATAAAAAAATGATTTTAATGCTAATTTTTTGTTTTTGCGGTTTTATGTATAAATTTTGTTTACATTTATGATGACTTTTTGACAGATTTGGTTTTTTAATGGTTTTGGTGTGTCTCACATTTCACAAATACCATTGTTAAATAAATAAACAAACTGGCAAATTATGTATTATATATAATGATAGTGCTATATGTGTTAGAATTGTGGTCATCCCAGACATAACAACTTGAATTGGGGTTAGGATTTATTATGCTAATGATCCGTCTAGTGTGTCGATAATATTGTACTAATACTATATTTGTGCCATCGGCAAAACAATATTTCTCAAAATGTCCATTGTTTTATCTTCCCGAGCCTTGTTGTCACTTTTATAACTTTACATAATATGACCCTATGCACAAACAAATTTTGTGGCGTAGACCGCAAAATAATATTTTGTTGTTCGTGCCGAGCATTAGCGCAACAACCTCACAACAAAATCGTTTGCGCGAATTAGGGAGAAATATAACCTTTACTTCATTTTCTATAAATGTGGGCATGTGGCAAAGATAATCAATACACATTCAAACTATGACAATGAAAAGTCTGTTGTTTGTGGGTCATCCGCAGGGAAGATACCATCAAGCGCCGCCAACTTAGATGGTTTAAAGCTGTTTATTGATCACAGGATTTCAATTCCGGTTTATGTGCTGTTTTCGGAGGCTAATAAAATCAGTCAAAAATTATCAAGAGGTTTGGTTTCGAACTTATGAGATTCTAAAATATTTTAGTTAAACGATTCGATTTTCTCGCTACATCAGGCTGCACTGTGACCAAGCTGCTAAGATGTGGTTAATACTTTAACCATAAACATAAAGTAAAAACATAATGATTTAGCAAATTATTATAATTCCGATAAACTTCTCTCAAAATAAAACTTCGTAACAACAATTGTTACTTCTACGGTTCTGATAATTGAATTAGTTGATCTAAATATTTGTTTAGTAAATTCAAATGACATTTTAAGGAATTTAGTAAAGACATACAATGTTAAGATATGTTAACAATTTTACCGTAAGATAAACTTTATCAACTATTTTTCATGTTTTAGTAAATATATTACTTAAAATTCCCAAATATATATAAAATTCTTTCGATTTGTTGTATAGTTTATAATGCGAACATAAATTAATTTTATTGCTGCAAATCCCCAATGAGATGGTAAGACACGTAGCTAGTAGTACATTAGGAAGTCGAGTAATACCTACCAAATGGGTCGCATTTGAAATGTAATATTTTAAAACGCGAATTGTCAAAACGCGATATTTCAAAATGCGATAATTCAAAACACGATACGGTACAAAACGCGATATGGTACAAAACTGGTGTTTAGGATCGGGTTATATCAGGCGGGTGAAGGGGAAATTTAATTTCAGTTTATAGGAATTTAAAAATCGATAGGAGCGAGAGTAAAAAGGATCGGTATCAATTGGGTCGCTGCACTCCCGTCGCTTCGCAATGCAGATTCTGTACCATAACGCGTTTTGAAATATTTCGTTTTGTACCATATCATTTTTTGTACCATATCGCGTTTTGAAATATCGCATTTTGAAATATTGCGTTTTGTACCATATCTCGTTTTGTCATATCTCATTTCGAAATATCGCGTTTTGAAATATCGCGTTTCGAGCGGATCCGCTACCAAATACTCCTGCATTTTGTCACCAGTATGGCCTTTAATAGAAATCCCAGTTCTAACCAGCTCTTATTTCGTTTGCGTTTTTGAGGAGCTATTTGCATTTTGACCGTTGCCTTGAAGATTTTTCGACCACCAAGATGTCAGTAGTGCTTACTGAAAGAAGTTATTAGTAAATTCTCTACAATAATTTTGAACGTGCACTATACTCCGTGTTCTCCAGTCTGTCCTAAAAAACATTTTTTCCCAACTAACAATTTTGAAATTTATGAGCGTCATATAAGAGTTAAAATGCATCTTATATTAAACTTTTAAGAGTCTTCTGGCGAACTTTTTGGGCATATAAGGTTAAAATAAGTGACATATAAGGTGTATATAAGTATCATATAAGCCTTATCTTTCTTGTGAAAGAATGATATAAGTTATAAGAATAGTCAGAGAGTAGTCTTTCGTGAGTTTGTTATCAGAATATATAAATTCTTATGTATGAGCGTTTTAAGACTGACGTTGTATTCCTATATTGTTATAATCTTTGGAAATTATGTTATAGGATTATACAACTTTAATAATTCTTAATTCAGTTTTATAACAAACTTGTTATTATCATTGACAATTACAACAGATAAATTAAATTAAAACAGATAATGCTTGAAAAATTAATTGCTTTTTATATAATTAAAATTTACATTGAAATTAGCATAGAATTTAGCTGCGAATTCAAATTTTTCAATTAAAAATAATAGCTACCTGATCTAATTTTTTGCGCTCTTAAAAATTCGAATAATAAAATAAAGAATTATTATTATTTAAAAAATAAAAATTATAAAAAAAAACAAATATCATAAAATGGACTAATTAAAATAGTACATAGTACTTGTTATGAGAGGAAACTCTATAAAAGCACTTGCTAAGTTCCTAAAATTGCCAAAATATACAAAAATATTCCATTTGAAAAAAAAATTTCTAAAAAATTATAAAATGGATGCTTTTTCCATAATGGAAATTCCTAAACCAATATGCACGAAATGACATTCTACGTGAAATATCTTATAAGTGTCTTATAAGAAAACGTTTAAATTAGTTTCCAGGGTCGGCTTGAGTTTATATACTTCGGTAAAATTGAAGAAATAAATATAAATTAACCAGCAAAATATGTAAAAAATTCTACACCATGTCCTGGACTTGGCCAGATTCACCTGATACAACAACTCGGTTATACTGTTGCAATACTGTGTATTTGTATACTTTATCACCAAATAATTAAATGCGTTTACCCTGAGCTCGCCACTGACAGAAATGTCACCTAAAATAATATTTTTAATTATTTTCTTATGTAAGAATATAGTAAGTATGTAATAAGGGAAAAGTATGAGTTTTTCTTATAGAAAACATCTAAGAGTATTTGAAGAATATTTTTATCTTTATCCTATGTAAGAATAAAGTAAATATGTAATAAGGGAGAGGTATGAGTTTTTCTTAAGAGAACTTATCCAAGACTATTAGGAGAATATTTTGCCACTGGCTTATATTTAGAGACATATTTACTATCTTATTGAAATAAAAAAACTGAATAAAACAGTAATATGTATATCTAACAATCGATTTATAACATTAATTAGTTTTAGAGTTAAGTCGATCATTAAGTTTTTTTTTCTGCGGTACTCAAACAAATGTCATATTTTCTAAAAGAAACACACTTTAAAGGCTCTTGTTAAAGAATTTAAACAATAAATCTTATAGCGTTCCCCATAAAGATTTGTTTATGTTTTAATCTTATAAAACTCTTGTTCAATAGAAATCCTACAGAACACTTATAAAGAAAGAAATTAAGAGCACTGTAAGACTAAATATGTCTTGGCTAAGAAAAATTTCCACTAAAAACCATAAGAGTATACTAAGTGAGGTGTAAGAAACAGCTTTACAACAGAATCTGGCAAGGTGTAAAAATGACATGTAAGAATATAATAAAGTTTATAAATCGACATTTCTTTGACAAGAAGCTAATAAGTATTCAGTTTTAAACATTCTTGGAGAATGTTATTCTAGGGCTCTTTTAAGTGAAAAATATTCTTAAAAGACATTTTATAAGGCAAAATGTTAGTTGGGTTAGTCGTAGTTACAACCATTTTTAAAGATAACTTTAGCTAACAAAATATGGCAATATTGCCTTCTTAAATTTAAAGACGAATGAATCGGCAAACTTAACGTGATCCATAAAGTACTTTAATTACTTTGAAGGTTTGTTAACATTATTCAGTTATTTGTAAAGTCACGAATACCGGCAAGGTGCCTTTATAGTCAAAACTACAGAGCGGTGGTATTTGTCGTTGTCCGACAACGAACTGTCGACGTCCTCGGACCTTTCTTAAACTACTCAAAAAGTAATGAAAAAATTCTAGTAAGTAGACATTACGTTTGTTCGATTCCAATTCTAAGACATTTTATCTATAGTTTTAGTATTTCTTGATCGATTTTCGAATAATATTTTAATTTTTATCACTAATATTAATTACTCTACTTAATTACGTTTAATATAAAACTATGAATTTTTCTATAAAGTTACAAACTTTTTAATAACAAATAGAGGACCTGTTAAGAAACGCTAACTTCGAATTATAACTTGAAAATATTTGTATGACCCTAATGCTGCACCAGCACTTGTAGCACAATCCAATGAAAATGGTACTGGAATTTTTTAAAAATTTGTTACACAGTTAGAAAATTTTTTACAGGTCCCGTTTTCTTGCAATTAGTGTGTGGGCTGGCGTTAGACAAAGCTACACCACACTTTTCGTATTTTTGGTAATATTTATTGTATCGTACTGGGGGTGGTACTGGATATTTTTACAAATTAATTACAACAAATCGACATAGTTCAACCCCAAAAACTTCTCCTAAGGGGTGCAATTCTTCCAAACCTATATTTTTGGTTAAACCATGCTTTTGGCATTTCAGTTAATATTTCGTATATTGTACTGGGGGCGCTATTGTAATTTTTTACAAATTTACTACAACATATTGGCATAGCTCAACCCCCAAAAATCTTCCCCTACGGGGTGCAATTTTTAAAAACCTTATTTTTCGTCACACCACGCCCTTTGCATTTCTGTGATTTTTTGTTGTATTTAGTGCTGGGGTAGTACTGGAATCTTTTTACAATAAAATCGCATAATTTAACTTATAGAAAACTACCCCAAAGAGGAGCAACCGTTTCCAAGTTTCTACGAAATAAATTACATTATATTGGAAGAGTTCAGTTGCCAAAAACTGTGCGAAAAAAAATATTTCTCCGTATAGGTAAAACTCTTCAAATAGATACCCATGTATTTATTACATCATCCGTGGGCGTGCCCACAAAAATCGATCATTCTGCATTAAATTACATTCGTATGCAAGAAATAGGTATCTCTGAATTTTTTACCAAAGCCCACACACACAAAAATTGATCAAAATGTATCAAATTGCCTTGCTATGAAAGAAATAGGTACCAATGAATTTATTACAACAGCCCACACCCACAAAAATCGACCAAAATGTATCATTCTTCATTCCTATGCAAGAAATAGGAACCCAACAATTTATTACAACAACCCTCACCTACAAAAATCGATCAAAAACTATCGAACTTCATTCCTATGCAAGAAATAGGTACCCATGAATATATTACAACAGCCAACACCCACAAAAATCGATCAAAATATGTCGAATAACCTTCCTATAGAAGAAATAGGTACCAATGAATTTATTACAACATCCCACACCCACAAAAATCAATCATAAAGCATAGAACTTCCTTCCTATGCAAGAAACAGGTACCCAAAAATGTATTACAACAACCCTCAGTCCACACCCGCTGCTGTAATAAACTCTTGGCTTTCTATTTCTTGCATTGGAATGAAGTTTGATACATTTTGATCCATTTTTGTGGCTGTGGGCTGTTGTTATAAATTCTTGGGTTCCTATTTCTAGCATAGGAATGAAATCTGATACTTTTTGATCTATTTTTGTGGGTGTGGGCTGTTGTAATAAATTCATGGGTACCTGTTTCTTGCATAAGAAGAAATTTCTATGCTTTATGGTCGATTTCTGTGGGTGTGGGCTGTTGTTATAAATTCATTGGTACCTATTTCTTGCATAGCAAGGTAGTTTGATACATTTTGATCAATTTTTGTGGGTGTGGGCTTTTGTACAAAATTCAGGGATACCTATTTCTTGCATACGAATGTAATTTAATGCAGAATGATTGATTTTTGTGGGCACGCCCACGGATGATGTAATAAATACATGGGTATCTATTTGAAGAGTATTACCTATACGGAGAAATATTTTTTTTCGCACAGTTTTTGGCAACTGAACTCTTCCAATATATTGTAATTTATTTCGTAGAACTAAATTCAACAAAAAATCACAGAAATGCAAAAGGCGTGGTGTGACGAAAAATAAAGTTTTTAAACATTGCACCCAGTAAGGGAAAATTTTTGGGGTTGAGCTATGCCAATATGTTGTAGTAAATTTGTAAGAAATTACAATAGCGCCCCCAGTACAATATATGAAATATAAACTGAAATGCCAAAAGCATGGTTTAACCAAAAATATGGGTTTGGAAGAATTGCACCCCTTAGGGGAAATTTTCTGGGGGTTGAACTATGTCGATTTGTTGTAATTAATTTGTAAAAAATTCCAGTACCACCCCCAGTACGATACAATAAATATTAACAAAAATACGAAAAGTGTGGTGTACCTTTGTCTAACGCCAGCCCGCACACGAATTGCAGGAAAACGGGACCTGTAAAAAATTTTCTAACTGTGTAACAAATTTTTAAAAAATTCCAGTACCATTTTCATTGGATTGTGCTACAAATGCTGGTGCAGCATTAGGGTCATAATATTTATTTTATGGTAACAAATACTTATTACTTTAAAGTAATAATTTTACCACTTCAAAATAATCAAAATAACTCTTTGTCAGTCACATTTGAAAATTTTTTCAAGGACCAGAAAGTTAAAAATACATGAAAATTGTATTTGATTAAATTTTTAACTTTAAAGTTACCTGGAATATTTCCGCAATTTAAAGCAAATAGTTTGAACAAAAAATATGACGTCACAAAACTATTTTTAATTTTAACAAAATTTTATGTTTTATTTTTAGAAAATTTAATTGTGTATTCATTTTCGTTTATAAAAAAATTACTTTCACGATAAAACCATTAATTCCAACACAAATAAAATTTTCTATAAAATTTTGATATAAAATAACGCCTATACAAGTCATTTTAAATTAAATATTTTTATTCCATAATTAAAAATATTTTATTTTACCTGAATTCACATTTTTTAACTTCACCAATGTAATACGATCGAATATGTGATTGATTAGCTTTAATAATATAATTCTCTTTTTATTATACTTTTAACCAATTTGTAAACTAATTCTAAAGTGAACATTATACCATACTAGAACGTCGATGGAACTCAGCAACCATTCCCCATTTTGATAGAAAACGGGTACCGGTACATCAATTTACGCCGGTAGTTTTGCATTTTCAATGGTGGCGACGATTACCCGACTACATAAAAGATCGTCTAGAATCTACTAGTTCTTTACATTGTACCTTATAAAATCTCAGGAACAAGTGTAATATCTAAGACTTCTTACCCATTGTTCGTTATAAACGTTGGATTACAGCCAATGTTGCATATACGAGTACATATGTTGGTACTAAGAACGAAATCAAAAAGTAGCTCACCCCATTTGTTGGTATCCTTACTTCTCTAGATTGTGTATATGCTCTTATAAGCAGCATTCATATAGTAAGATTCCTTTAATTTCTGGTGATATATCTTCCCAGTCGTATAAATATAAAAAAATATGGTTAGCCCTAAAAGCCTTAAATTTATTTGACTAGAAGAGAGTTTTTTAATGATAAAGTTTAATTTGTAAGAACCTGGGCGTTTATTTGACTTTGAGCCCCATCGCAGTTATATCAAAACGTTGGAAGGGCAGTCTTCCTATGGCTTTATTCTAGTAATTCCTGGCTTAGATTGGCCGGCTTCAATTCTTGCACGCGTTGAATTTTATTTGCTTTTAAACCAAGATCCTTATGTAAAATACGCCAACTTGTTGCATACGACAGCTGTTGAGAACGGCGTCGAATCAATTCATCACGGTCATCGCGTACACTCTCAGCTACCGCCGCTATATTTCCTTCACTACGTGCTGAATGTGGTCTATTTGGTCGCGTATTTTCCTATAACGAAAATTGGGCTTCAAATTTTTCGATGGTATAACGAATTGTGCGTTCTGTAGACCAATTATGTGGACCATAAGTTGCTCCAAGCGCACGAAACTCGTTTCTCCTTCCATTCGTAGATCGCTGATTTTCGTAATACTGCTGAATAATTTGTAGACGCTCTGCCATGCTAAGTCTTTCTATGATGAAATGTCAAACGATACTGAACAAAAATACCATAACACGACACGACTCTTATGATCTGAATCGCTAAAAACCAGGCGTCATCCTTCTCGAAATTAGAAATAATAAGGTTGAAAACTTATATATACTTCAGCACTCGAATTTAATTACTATTGATAAATCCGACAACTGTGATAAACAATTGCTGCTATCTATTGATTTTACAACCCTACTAGAAAACATTTGATCAATATCCTCTCGCATATTTCGTTCAAACAACGAAAAGAAGTTATTTGGTGATAGAGAGGAAGTAGAAACATCACAATGTTTTAATCTAGCAGGCTGATAAATAATATATTATATAATAATAGAAATAGAGTCATGTTTTACCTTAACAGAGAAACAAATTACGATAAAATATTAAAAAGGTGGTGTTACTGCCGGTTCATGCGACGGATACAAATCTCGGACTTTTCTCTGCCGGTTCATACGATGGATAAAAATCTCGGATTTTTCTATCCCAGATTTTTGTTTAATTTTTTTCAACTTTTTTGTATGAAAAGAGGCGTGTCTGTTGTATAATTTACGTGATGTAATTGGTTTAAACGATGGGATAAAAAAATCCGAGATTTTTATCCTTCGTATGAACTCGCTGTCTATCCCAGATTTTTGTTCAATTTTTTCAACTTTTTGTATGAAAAGAGGCGTGTCTGTTGTATAATTTATGTGATGTAATTGGTTTAAACTATGGGATAGAAAAATCCAAGATTTTTATCCTTCGTATGAACTCGCTGTTAGAGCATCTTAGCTTTGCAAATACTCAGCAATAAAAAAAACAAAAGTTCATTTCATTTAAAACAGTAAATTTTGTTAAATTATACTTTGATTTCAACACCAAAGTAGTAAAATTACTTATCTGGAAAGCTGATGATGTGGTAAAAATAGTGTCAACTTTACGAGGATGTTATTCCTTAATGATTCCTCTACGACACGACAACTTTAAGCAGTTTTTCTGAACTGTCCGTTACAGTGTTTAAAATTATACGATTATTGTGATCATAGATAGCTCACGATGTCGGTTGGTTTTCAAACCAGTACGTGGGTTTTATACACTATAAATAAGTAGTAAATAATTTATTGATAATTGTAAAAAAAATAAATTCCCCCAAATTTTGTAAGGTGTTCGTGTTACAAACAGAAATTGAGTTTTTATTGTTTCAGGTATAAATAAAGTCTTAAAACCAAAAGCATCATTTTTAGCTCGTACTCCTTTAAAGTAGTTATCTGAAACCTTTTAAAAGTGTTAATTTTCCCTACTTTTCAAATTTAATTTCACTTTATTGTTGATTTAGTTTTAATTTTCGATTTTAAATTTAGAAATACGAAGACTCAATCAATTTCCGTATTCGTAGGCAAAACACAATCACTACCACTATTTCACTATTCAAACAACAAACCTATCCTGCAGTTACAGTTGTAAATGTAAAAGCCATAGTTTAAAACTTATTGTTTTTTGTTCGAAAATACTTTGTTTTTTAATTAATTTAAGTGTTTTGTAAAAGCGCATTTATATCACTAATTTTTCTAATTACTTACTTTAGTAAAAAAATCTGTATATTAAATATCTAAACCAACTTCAAAGGAACCAAACGATCAAAATAATAAATGCATTATAAAAATCTACTAATGGATTTATAAGCTATACTCATGCACAATCTAAATCCCCCTTTGACAATCTGCAACATTTTTATAAAAAAAAATCACGTAATAATTGGTATTGTTGCGATACAAAAACCCTCAGGCTATTAATTAAAACCTTAACATCATACATATTGATGAAGGTGTGTGTCGTGTACACGCATTTTAAGTTTTACATATTGAATATTCATAAAGTTATTATCTAATTAACTTTGTCTGAATAACAACGATTCTTTAGTTGAGTATTTTTTCAATTTTTAATTTTCATGGACTACAACTTTGTATGAACTGTTTTACATACAGTTATAAACGAACAGAATGACCGAACAAATATTCCACGCTAGATTAGTATTGAAAGTCGATTTTTTCGGTTAATATCCAAGTTTAGCACATTTTAAATTATTTCCATATCCATAAATGTATAGACATAATAAAAATTAAACTATTTAGTTTTATTTCTTATTTATAATTAAACACAAAGTCATAATTAATTTAATGGTCAGTAAAATAATAATTTAAGTGAAATTAAATAAATGACATTATTGGAACAGCTGCACTGATTCATTTAAATTAAAAATATTTATTGCTTCAGTTTTTCTGCATTCATAATTTTATTTTAGTTCAATATCTTTGAACTCTTAAATACTAAATAAAATATTTCTTAAAATCCGTTTGGAAAAAGAAACAAATCTGTATTTAAAACAAAATAAATTAAATAAAAGTTATTGTTCTGTTTTCCTTTTAGTAAGCAGTAAGGAGTAAAATAAAAATATAATTTATTATTTTAAGATGACATTTACAACTTAGATGAAATTTTCATAGCAAATCGCAACGAAACCCGAAAGCAAAACTTGAGAAACAAAACAAAATAATTAAAACATTCTGCTGGTTAATGTAAGAAGCAAATGCAATTATTTTAACAAGAATAGTTTTATGGTAGTTAAATAGTTAATTGATTTTTTACAGTTTGTTTCGATTCTGTAGCTCGTAAAACTAAAGGCACAAGTTTAGTTGCTTAAATTATATGGTCATGGTGTTGATACATTTGAACAACTAAGAAATCGCAGTGAGGCTGTAATAAATTTGAATATTAATTAATAGTTTCCAACGTGAGAAACACATAATATACTGATTTTATATTACTTCTAATTAATAAATACTGGTACCTTAGTATTTAGTGAAATTAAAACTGCAAAATCGTAGTTTGGGTTTATTGTTTTTCAAACTTCTATACTTTATTTCTTTTGATTTGAAATACTAATATTTATTAAGTGGAATTTCTTTAGATAAATTTCAGTCGGTTACGGGTCTGTAGTAGAACGGGTGGTTCGAAGTTATTCACTCCTATTATTTTAATTTAAGACGAAATGTAAAAAAATTGTATTAGAACATAATACGTAACACAATAAGATATTTTTCGGAACTGTTTGTAACAGTGGTTAAAATTGTAGGTTTGTAGCTTACCGTGTCGGTTTGATATGAACCGTTTTATGAATAAAATATAAAAATATAAAGCAATCTAAAAATTTATTCGTCTATACTTTTTAATTTTACTTCATTGATTCAGTTTTTATTTTCAATTATAATAAAATTATTATTTATGGCATAGTCATTAAATTCCAGATTCGAAACATTCAACTGCATCCCCTTCACCAAGGGTCGGCTAAAAACCCAGCGGCAATGCACAATCACTTATATATACTTTGACATAACTTATTCATTATTTCTTAATTAGTAATCTTATTCCATAAGTAATTTACCTTTTTCCGTGCGGTAATATATTATTAAAAAAAATGTTTCTAAACTTTTTAAATATTAATTACAGAACAATTAAAGTTTCCAATATGGAAGCTTTTTGTTCTATTTTTATTTACGACGGTATATCAAAAATTCTTGCAATATCATATGAAAAAAAGAGTGAGTGAGACAACAATATATTTTCAAAACCATTTTTTGTAGCGATGAAACTTCAGAAGAACATTTCGATGTAAATTTTACAGTTCGTTTGTTTTTGTCAATTTAGTAACACGTGTTTTGAATTTTTCTTAAAATGAATGAAATTGAATATCGCGCCGTTATTAAATTTTTCTGTAAAGATGGACGAAAAGCAGTTTATGTATCCAACTATATATCAAAAGTTTACGGCGAATCTGCACCATCATATGCCATAGTAACAAGGTGGGTAAAATTATTCAAAAGTGGTCGGGAGTCATAAGAAGACGACAACCGCTCGGGTAAGCCAGCAGATGCTATTAGCCATGAAAACGTAATTTTGGCCGAATCTATTGTATTGGAGGACCGGCGTATTTCTGTTCCGCGGTTAGCGTGGAGACTTTCTCTTTCATACGGTACCACATATACTATATTACATGACCACCTTCACATGTCGAAAGTAAGTGCGCGATGGGTTCCCCGTTTGTTGAATGCAGAACAAAAAAAAAATGCGTGTTCAAACTTCAAAGGCGATTTTAGATATGTACAAAGAAGATCCAGAAAATTTCTTGGATAAAATAATAACAGGCGATGAAACATGGCTTCATCACTGGGATCCGGAATCCAAACAAGAATCGATGCAATGGATTAAACGTAGTGAACCACCACCAAAGAAATTCAAAACTCAACCGTCTGCTGGTAAGGTTTTGGCAACAATTTTTTGGGATGCTTAAGAAATTTTGATAATCGATTATATGCCACCGAAAACCACAATCACTGGCATATATTACGCAGAGGTTTTGTGAAAATTGAAAAAAGCGATCCGGGAAAAACGGCCAAGGAAATTTAGGAAAAAAATCTTGCTTCTTCACGACAATGCACCAGTGCACAAGGCTAATATTGCTCAAGCTGCATTAAAGGACTGCGGCTTCGTGGAAATTCCGCATCCACCGTACAGTCCAGGCTTGGCACTCAGTGACTACTTTCTGTTTCCCAATTTGAAAAAAACACTAAGGGGCCGGAAATTTTCCAGTGACTATGAAGTACAGTCTGTTGTAAATGAATATTTTATGGAGCAAAAGAAATCTTTTTTTTTTAGAGGGTTTAGGCAAGTTAATTGATCGATGTGACAAATGTATAAAACTTAAAGGAGATTATGTCGAAAAGTAAAAATATTTCTGTCTCACTCACTCTTTTTTTTCATATGATATTGCAAGATTTTTTGATTTGCTCTCGTATATATTGATTTATGAAACAAATATTTCTGAATGTATTTTAAACATAATGACTTATTAATGACTTATTATTTCGGTAAAAATGGGAGATGTGCTGGAAGTGATTCATGCGTTTGTGGTGACTATAACTTGAAGAGAATGAAAAACAATCCAGGAGTGGTTTGACATTTTTAAACACGAGCTGATCGTCATTGAAGAAGATGAACGCGCGAGCGTAATGAATTGAATAATGTTGTGGAGAAACTAGATATTAGAAATATAGTCGTAATTTTTGCTAGTGCTAACACCATAAAATCATCATCGAGTGTTATTTTATAGAAGCAGAATTACTAGGCCAAAAATAATATAAAACGATAATTAGATCTACCAATAATTGTTGGTAGTGATGGACTACATGTCACGACGAATCATTGGCCCCTACAACCAATACCACATCAGCGCCTATTCTCCAAAGCATAGGGGCGGTTAAAGCTGGCATCTGTTTTGTATCAATGACAGGATTGAGAGGGTTGAGCGACAGGCACATGGAACGTGCTTAGCCTCTTAAGGCCTGAAGACTTCTAAAACCTTTCAAACCAGGTAAAAAGTTATACATAAGTCGTACTTGCACTACAAGAGCTTATATGCTCTGGCAGTGGGATCCATAACACCACCAATGGTAACACTCTTCATTACAGCGACCATCAGAATGGAGGTGATTTTGGAGTTGGCTATCCCATCAATCAGTGTGAACATATTATATTATTGATTTTTTCACTAAGAAATTTAACATCAGATCTACTTTCCATCGAGTTGGAGGAAGCCACCATCACAGCACGGCATTAAAATTATCGACGATGACTTTAATACAAAAACACATCATACACCGGCCCTAACAGCTGGCACTAGTAAAAACAACGGCCATCGCATCACAGACCTGGCAATAATGTACAATTTAGTTGTATCAAGTATATTTCTTCCAATTAGATTACATCATAGTCTCTAAGAGACATTCCTCCAGAATATCCGATGTTAGATTTTACAAAGGTGCAGACATGGACAGCGATCATTTTCTTGCTGTTTGACCGTATTTTGGTCAAATCACAAATTTGATAGTTGACAATTACTTAAAATGTTTCTCGCTTGCTGTTAGTCAGGGCTGGACAGAAACACGTAGACTGTTGTGTAAGAACTAATATTTATTCCATAATTTATTCAATGTCATAATTTGATAGCATAAGTGTTGTTGTTATAACATTCTCCCCGGCCAAGATGTGAAGATTATCGTGCTTTATACCAGCACCTCTAGAGGAGTGATTCTGGCTGGTTTATTTTTGTTTGCATCAATTCTCCCTTTGATTGCCACGAAGACTATGTCTATGAGTACGAGCGCAAGGAGCCCATACGTGAGTGCATAGTGGTGCACGTGGTGATGAGATAAGTTGTCTCCTGTATTCATCGTTACTGCCTTTATTCTTTGCTGTAGTTCTTCGATTCCTTGTACCTTTGACAAGTCTTGAAAGTTATGGGAGTAACGTTGTGGTTGCTTGGTCATTTCTATTGAGAGATTAAATGTTGCTAATATTGAGGAGTATACTTTGTGATAGTACGATTGCTTCGCTGGTATGCTTATGGTTCTTCCCTTCAGTGTATAACCAGAGCCTAAGCTTAGTATTCCGCTTCTTTTTCCGCTTCTATATCTTTGTTGAAAATGGCTCTTGTTGAAAAACGATACTGATCGTACGTTCAGCTGGTACTGAATAAAGCCATCTGTAATCTCTTAGTTGGATCCATGTATCGGCCATGTTGTTCGTCTTCCTTTCGACCACCTCGCATTTGTTATTCACTCTTTCTTGTCGTAGCAGGAGCAGCTCACATAAAACATCATCTTCTTGATTCTGATGCATAGCCTGGGTTAACTGGCATATGCTAAAGTCGTTGGTGCTGATACAGTTTTGCCATTCAGAAGTTGTTATTGAAGAATATGTGTGCCGATGCAAATCTGTCACAAGAAGTTCCATTTGTGGCCGTATAAATATAGATGGACTGTTGGGGGTAGGCAGCGGTATGGGCTTATATATTTCCTTATATACTAATGGCAGCTTCACCTCAAATATCAAATATTTGCCTTGCAGCCTTGTCTTGGCTGTCATGAGCGGGTATAGTGCCAATATGTCATCTGTGTCATCGATATTGGGAAGCATTAGTTCAGGTGGTAGATTTTTCGTCATAAAATCTATTTTTTTTTTCAGTTGTTGGGTCATTAAAAGCCTCGTGGTAATGACTCTATTGTGCGTATCCAATACTGCTTCTACCAGTGTATCTTGAATCTCCTTGACTGCAATCATGCGTAACATTGTATGTATTGATAGAGCTAGAAATTTACTTTTTTCATCGATGATCTCCAACGCCTCCTCTAACTGATTCTTGAACACCAGCCAATGCTTGTTGATATTTTCTTGTCTTTTTTTGAAGACGTTTATAGTCGCATCTATGATTGACGTTTGATTCTTTAATAACGCCGTGAAATGGTTATTGTTCATCTTGAGTTTTTCTATTTCTTCCTCATAACGTACTGCGGCCCTGTCATCTAGCACCCCAAATAACTCGTTGGCTATATTTCCTCCTAAGTTGAAAATTCCACGTTTGCTTCTTCCAAAACTCACCTTATGGTGATGAAGTAATTCATCCTTGTGCTCCATTTCTTGTAAAGATTACTCAAACGATGGTTCTATTAGTCCACATGTATTTTCTTTTGATCTTTTAGCAATACTCGAGTTTGTGAAGTTGTCATCAGGATATGAACAATATTTAGCTAGTCTTTCTATGGAACGCTTATATCCAGCCAGTTCTGCATACTAGTTGGTTAGATTATAATACACTATTATGTTCCAATCGTTGTTTGTAAGTTTGAGCTCTCCAATGGATTCAAAATAGATACCTGGTTGATTTTCGAATGTTGTGATATTGTATGGTAGTGCGCTCGAATTGCAAAAACTGAACGAAATTAGTAATATGAGCAGTGGTGCATAGATCTTCTTGGTAACCCTGGCAACTCGAGACCTGCCAACCTTGTGTTGTCCTACCTTGCTGTCGTCTGCTGTTACATCTTCATCTGATTTGCTTGTTGGATCTTGATTATCCTCAGTTGAAAGGAGACTTATCTTTGTAATCGGTCTCTTAGAAGATGATGTTTTTTGGACCCTTTATTGATACCACTCTGGTTAGACCATCTGACCATCTGTTATCCTTCCCATTGCCCATTTTCTAGGTGGAAGTTGTTCATCCTTTATTAGAACTAGCTGACCAATCCTGTAGTTTGCTTTTGGTTCTTTCCATTTGTACCTTTGTTGTAGACTGTTCAAGTAATCCTTAGACAATATTTTCCAAAATACTTGAGTCATCTTTGAAAGTAGAGTCCACATCTGTTTTGGGCTTATGTTGGTTTTGTCTGACTCAGGAGGTGAAATCAGTAGTCTCCCGATTAAAAAATGTCCAGGTGTCAAAGCATCAAAATCATCTAAATCGCTTGACAGTGAAAGAATCGGTCTTGAATTTAAACATGCTTCAATTTGTGATAATACGGTGCTGAACTCCTCGTAGGTCAGTGTTGTTTCACCGATGACTTTCTTTAAGTGGCCTTTCGTTGATTTGGCTCCAGATTCCCAAATGCCTCTGTTACTGTTTTAAGTTTAAACGTTTTGATTTCTTCTCTTGGTGATTCTCTCCACAGGAGCCGTTAATAGTTTTGATCTTCTTCATTGATTATGATCTGGCGGAACATCTTTTTTATGTCGGCTTTGATAACGAATTTATGTTTTCTCCATCGCATTAGAACTGATATTAGATCCTGTTGTAACGTTGGACCGTTTAGCATTAAGTCATTCAATGATGCACCGGATGTTGTTTTTGCCGACCCATCGAACACGACTCTAAGCTTTGTAGTCGTGCTGTCTGATTTCATCACTGCGTGATGTGGAAGATAATATGCTACAGTTGAGCCTTCCTCATCTTTTAGCATCTCCATTTGGCCAAGTTGTTCATATTCACGCATAAAATCTGTATAACTTTTTCTGAGATTTGGTTCTCTTGACAACCTTCTTTCGACTTGAAGGAACCTTGCTATTGCCATGCGCTTAGAATCTCCCAAATGCATCCTTCTGAAGGATCCTTCTGAAATGGGATACGTAATTCGTAGCGCCCATTTTTCAGTCGCCTGTGCGTGTCACGAAAGAATTCTTCACACTCCTTCTCTGGCTTTGTGAAAGTGCGTGGGGGATGCATTTTTTCTAGCTCCCAAAATTTTTTTAGTTATTCATCTATTGTAACATTGCTTGTGTTCCAGCAGACTAATTGTTAATGTAGTTGATGATGGTATCATAACGGCGACAATTTTAAATATAACCAGTATTTTGTTTTTCTGTTATAATTTTGTTACTTGGCTAAACAATGATAATTATTGGTATAATTGGTTTAAATGAGAAAGATTACTATAGATGGTGATGATGACTGCTGGTGTAATTTTTAATTTCTTCTTATTATCCGATTAGTTTCTCCACCTATACCAATAATACCTATTGACGGAAATAAAATCAATCATTCTGTTTTGTGAGTTGATATCGATACACACGCAGTGATAATTTAACTTTGGTAAATTCAATTTGTGTATTAACATAAATTGAACTTGAATATTTTCAGTGATTGTGCTAAGTGTCACAGTTATAGTGAATACAAAAATTGTCTTGTACGGTATTCACTTGTACGAATAATAAACTATAAAAATACAAAAGGTGTTAGTGTAACCTATTGTGCCGAAGTGCAGATTAATGCAAATTTGTCGCGGAGGAAACAGGTATAGACAATTATTGATATTTTTTTTTTCTCTTCAATTATCTCGTGTGTTGTGGTATACCGCAGATTGTAGTCTTGTTCTTAAAACATTTCTTTCTATACTTACTTTACTCTCTAGAACCGGCCAGATTTATTCTAAACAAGAAACCTGCACGTGAATCTGATTTAACGGGTTTCCCGCGACAGTTTTATTTTATTTTGCCGCGTAAAAAAAAAAACGAGAAATTGCATAAATAGCGGACAAAACACGCTATAAACGACCTGTTTACAAAAAAAAAAACGGAATAGTACAGAACCAGCGCAGAGACGTATAAGTCAAAAATCTAAAGGTTAAACATGTAACCTGTTCGCTGCCATCCTCCATAACTGCCAATGCACCACCATTGCATCACACCTTAAGTTAAGTTTTTTTCTTATTTAATTTATAATAACTAACTATATATTATTATCATTTCACCTATATAATTTATTTTATGATTTTTTTTTTTTATATTATTTATTTATCATTACTGATATGTGTATATAATCGGTAATATTATTGTATTACGTATGTTAGCATAGTTCTCTATAGTATAGTATCTTCTCTAAGTGTTACAAAGGACCACGGATCCTAATTAAATAATCAATGAAACTATAATTCTTAACCGCCATATCCGAACGCGCCATTGATTGTTTAATTTCCTTATAATTAAGATTTAGTTTAGTAAATAAAAGTCAACATTCTTATGTATTAAAACTGTACCTAAGTTCAGATAGTCATTTATGCCAATAATTATTTTCAAATAATGGTAATTTTTTGTGTGTTTTATTTCCGTTATTAATATCATCAACTACTCGTTTTTTTTTAGTTTTGCGTTCATAACATGGGATTATATATCTTGCCTTTCTGTAATTAGTCTGGTCGAATAATAATTATGTGTCGTTAATTTTGAGATAGTGCAAGGCTAACACATTGGGAAAGGGAGGCATACCTTACAGTAGATGCGCGGTATTGCCTATAGGAATGGGGTGGAGTAGCATGTGGTTTACAACAACTTAATCACAATGATAAAATGGCTGCGACGTGATTTCCCGATATCTAAATAAGATTGGTCATGTGGTGTTGATTCTCCACCTATCTGAACGGTCAAGCAAATTGTTTCATATTTATTTTTCCCTCCCCTCGTAATCGTTAATATGGGTAACATAATGAGCAGCACTTCTCGATCATTGTAGCTGGTAACAAGAACTCTACCCACCGACTTCACCTAGCTTGGCAAATGTGCTGCTGTTACCGATATATAGAGCTACAATGGTATTCTGTTAGCGGAGCGAAAACTCAACCAGTGGACGTTCTGTTACAGTGGCGCCCAATGGTATGGTCTAGGAAAAATTTAAGTTTAAACGTAATAAAATAAAGTACCTCTACCATAGTACTATAAAGAGGTTTAATTATAGATAACAGCATACTATAAATTTCGTTATTTTTACTTTCGTTACAGTAACATAGAAAACCGTTTAATTTAATTTAGTGAAAGAAATTAGAAGCCACCCATATTAGCGATTTTTTTTTTAATTTTTGAGTTTTTTTTTATGTTAAATATTTCTTATTCGTTAATGTTTGAATCTCCGCGTTGTTATCCGCTTTTGCGTTTTTTTGACTGCAATGTTAGGTATAGATTCAATACTTCATTTATACACTCTGATATGCCTTGCTAATTTACCTTTTATGCAAGAAAAGTTAGTTTACCGCTAGAGTAACTATGATTTTTAGCATTTAATGTTTATCAGAATTGGAAACTAGCCTCAGATAAGATTAAATTATATAAATATATTTGGTTCTTAAGCAATGTGTTCACTTGTGGTAGTTTTTGATTGCATTGTGTGTTGGAACCCAATATGTTTATCCTTTTCATGTCATTTCGAGTTCGAACTCCGCTGAAATGCGTTGATGAATGTTGCCATTCATTGCGACTTCTTATTCTAGGAATGATGGCTTAAATAACTTAGTGTAATGAAATAAATGTGAAACAATTTAGGTAGATCAAAGTTGGGATGTCGGTATTTTATGTCGCAGACCATTTTATATTATAAATGTGTTAGCCAACTATCATTTAATGTTATAAAAAGAAATACTTATAGAAATTTTTTTTTAGTAAATTCGTTTAATTTAAATAACTTTATCGTATCGCGCAAATTCTATGGACAGTAATTAAGTGATTAGTGATGCTATTTTTTTTGTCTGTTGAGTTACATTTGAATATTTGGTATAGTTTAACTTAAGTTTAAAAAAAAAAAAAAAAAAAAAAAAAAAAACTTAGCGGTGTATAAAAATTATTGCAATTTAAATAAGTAGATTTATTCGTTGTTATTTGGATATTTATTAAACCAATTAAAATTTAAAGATGATTATGAACGTCGAGTACCTAGACTGCGATGAGATTTCCGTAGAATGCCAAGTGCGGAATATTACAGGCAATATCACGCGTAAAATGTTAAAATTGCGTGAAGCACTGGAGAAGGAATTACAGCACCAAGCTACACCACCAACTCGTGCGCATCAAGCAGCACTTTCAAATCCGAAACGCGAAATTAATTATTGCAGCAGTAAATTGAAAAACATCGAAAGCCAATTGAAAGATATGATGGATGATAGCAATTTTCAATTAGAACTTATAGACGAGCTGATGACCGGTGTATTACATGTTGGTGATCGGCTGGGGAGAATAAATCCTTCGAAGTCAGTGTCAGCGGTTTCCACGAAAATGATCGCAATATGCCACAAATTGTTAAGCTGTCTTCAGGATATACGCGCTGAACAAGCTGTCTCTGCTGACCTCGAAAATTCCTTGAAACAAGTTTGCGGTGAAATTACCGAAGGACAGGAATGCATAGATCTTGGGTCAGATGACACAGATACAGAAGGCGAAAACATTAATATCCCGCAAAAACCAGGAGCATCAACGCAAATTGACCAAATTGCACATTATCAGTCGGAGAAAAGGTTCATCGCAGTTGAGAATGTCAAGCCAAATTTGGAAGTGGGGCAATTTCACCAAAAGAAGCCAACAGAGGTCGAAAAGCCGAGACAAACAGTAACGGAAGATGAGCAAATGGATTTGATTGTAGATAAACTATATCAAAAATTAAGCATAGAAATGACTTCACGTAATCTCAATGCAGGAAACAAACAGATTGCTAACGCGCGATTTCCAAGGCAGAACCTGTTTAATAATGATGATAGGGTACGGACATCACAAGATGTTAATCAACCCGAATTCCAGTTCTCTCAGGAGAAACGTTCAAACGAGTCTGAAATCGATATGCAACACGATGCAAAATTTCCCAGGCAAGATTTGAAAATGTATAACTGGAAAATGACATATCATGGGGACGAAAAAGATGAAATACCAATAGAAAGATTTTTATATCGAGTTCAGAGAATGGCCTCGGAGAACGGACTCACCAAGCAAAAGCTAGCAGCAAACTTTAGCGTGCTGTTGAAAGACCATGCCCTAAATTGGTATTGGGAATTCCAAGAAAGTAACAGATCAGTAGGATGGGAAGAACTAAGTAATGCGATGATCGAACGTTTCAAAACCAGGAGAACTGATTTTGATGTTAAACAAACCTTAGAAAGAAGGAAGCAGCGTGCAAAAGAGCCCTTCTTGGATTTTTATCACGCGATGCGCAGTATCATGCTGTCGTTAAAGACTCCCATGAGAGATATCGAACTTATAAATTTGATTTCAAGGAATATGCGAGGAGGATTGCAAGCCAAGTTTGCAGGACATCAATTTACAAGCATTACGGATATGGTACATCAATGTGTTGCGGTAGAAGATACGTGGTCTAGAATAGGCTGGACTCCAGAAATTTTCCATCAATCTAAACCAAGACAAATCAACGAACTGGATGTGGTTAGTAATGTTGAAAGGATGGATGACGTCGTTAGTTCTGAGTGGCATCAGGACTCTAATTCTGTTTGTGCATTTGTAAATGCTAAAAGTTTTGCAGGTCCATCTAAGCAGCCAAAGGTGTCATTCGACAAACCATATTCACCCAACTCATGTTGGAACTGCTATGGAATTGGTCATATGTTTACAGACTGTATGGTCCCAGTTAAGCATCGCTTTTGTTTTGGATGTGGAGCTCCTGACACGTTGAAACCTGAATGTAAAAATTGTCGTAGCAAGCAAACGGGAAACGCAACGGGGGACTTCAGAAATACTGGGACTCTGAATCCCCGCACATTGACGAACAGAGCACCCAGAACCTTGCAATCGGAAGTGGCTACGAACACGGACCCAGAGCTATATCAAACAATCTTGCAGAACAGTTCCAGTGTTCGAAAAAATTAGAGGAGGAGACATGTACACAGACAAGACAAATCCCAAAAATCTTTAATTCACGATTGAACCGGTCCATCAGATATTTTAATCTACGGAAGCAGATACACAAAATTGTAAGCGAATCAACAATTGCTCCAATTCAAGATAATAGGCCATACGCCAATGTGCTAATTGAGGGTGTGCCATATCGAGGATTGCTCGATAGTGGGGCAAATGTTACAGTGTTAGGAAGTAACGCTGAGGAATTTTTGTGTTCACATAATTTAAAGTTAAATAGCCTGCCATCAACATTATGGACTGCTAGTGGCCAGAAACAAAGAGTACTCGGACACATCATAGCGAAAGTTTCTTATGGTGGCAAAACGAAGAACATGCGTGTGCATATAGCTCCAGGGCTAAGTCAAGCGTTATACCTAGGAATTGACTTTTGGGAATCGTTTGGCCTGGTTCCAATGATGATCAATGAATTGGAGACTAGTTCTGAAGCAATAACGAACAGTCCACAAATACACGAACTTAATAAACGTCAGCAAACCATCCTAGCAAATATTGTCAATCAGTTTCCATCAAGCGAGAAATTGGGTTTAGGACGTACGCATCTCATCGAGCACAAAATAGATGTTGGACAAGCTCCAGCCATAAAGCAACGATATTACGCAATTTCGCCCGCAAAACAAGGTGAACTGTATCGAGAACTGGACCGAATGATTGGACTCGGAGTAATTGAAGAAAGCCAGAGCTCCTGGTCATCCCCAGTAAACCTCGTAAATAAGGCCAATGGAAAGGTTCGACTCTGCCTGGATGCACGTAAGGTGAACTCAGTGACGGTGACGGATGCTTATCCTTTGCCTCTGATCGATGGGTTACTAAGCCGTTTGGACCAAACTCGATATATCAGTTCCATAGACTTAAAGGATGCCTTTTGGCAAATACCTCTCGATCGAGAGTCAAGGGATAAGACAGCTTTCACCGTCCCAGGGCGTCCACTCTACCAGTTTGTCGTCATGCCGTTTGGGCTGTGTAATGCGGCTCAAACGATGTGTCGACTTATGCACAAGGTCATCCCTCACCGATTGCATGACCGGGTGTTTGTCTACCTTGACGATCTTCTCGTAGTCTCGGCAACGTTTGAAGATCATATTTTGTTATTATCTGAAGTGGCGAGATTGTTGCGTGAGGCAAATCTCACCATAAATGTTGAAAAAAGCAAGTTTATGCTCAAGGAGACAAAATATCTCGGTTATGTGGTCGGTGATGGATGCCTCAGAGTGGACCCCGCCAAAGTCCAGGCAGTAGCCGAATACCCCGTACCTCGCACGACACAACAAATAAGGCGTTTCTTGGGGATGACTGGGTGGTACAGGCGGTTTATTTCAGGTTATTCCTCGGTGGCGTCTCCCATCAGTGACCTTTTGCGAAAAGGCGCAAAACCCAAATGGAACTCTTTGGCACAAGATGCATTCGAGAAGCTGAAACAATCGTTGATATCCGCACCAGTCCTGGTTAACCCAGACTTTAACAAACATTTTTATGTCCAATGCGATGCCAGCTCAACTGGCGTTGGCAGTGTTTTATTCCAGCGGGAAGGAGAGGAAGAGCATCCAATTGCTTATATGTCTGCAAAACTGAATAAAGCTCAACGCAACTACACCATAACAGAATTAGAGTGTTTGGCTGCGGTGATGAGCGTCAAAAAGTTTCGACCTTACATCGAGGGTTATCCATTCACAATCATCACCGACCACTCCAGCTTGAAATGGCTTATGGACCAAAAGGATTTATCTGGTCGACTAGCAAGATGGGCACTAAAACTCCAGCCGCATAAATTTACAATCGAATACCGAAAAGGCACACAAAACGTCGTACCAGATAGCCTGTCAAGAATAAATGTTGAAGAGTGTAAAGTGTTGACCAACTCCCCATTGCATCTGGATATGCATTCATCAGCTTTTAAAGACGGCGAATACCAAGCGAAGATTACCGCTGTTTCAGATAACCCTAAGGCAATTACAAACTTTAAAGTCAGTGAAGGAAAACTGTTCATCAAAATCCATTCGGTAAGCCATGACGAAAGCGACATTTCACTTTGGAAATTAGTAGTTCCAGCAGGACTCACAGAAGATCTAATTCACCAAGCACATAATCCTCCATCAGCTGCGCACCAAGGAATTGCAAAAACATTAGAATTATTGAGACGACAATTTTATTGGTCGACAATGGCGATACAGGTGAAAAACTACATTAATGCGTGTGAAGTGTGCAAGAAAAGTAAAGCAGTTAATTTTGTCACCAGACCGAACATGGGGGGATATATAGAATCAGTTAGGCCTTTTCAAAGACTATATATCGACTTTCTGGGTCCATACCCACGCACTGTTAATGGTTTCACGCATATTATGATTATTTTAGATCATTACACTCGATTCATAATACTAGAACCATTACGATCTGCTTCAGCGGTAAAAGTGTGTCAATTTCTGGAAGGAAAAATTTTTCAGTTCTTTGGTGTTCCGGAAGTTTTATTTTCAGACAACGGACCGCAATTCAAATCACTAATATTAGCAGATCTACTACAAAAGTATGGTGTGAGACACGAATTTACAGCGATATACGCACCCCAGTCCAACTGTTCAGAACGTGTAAATAGATCCATTCTAGCGGCTATAAGATCGTACGTCAAAGAAGACCATAAATATTGGGATCGTCACTTGGATGAAATAGCCGGAGCACTGAGAAACACGGTTCATTCATCGACAAGATTCTCACCTCACTACTTGACATTCGGGCAACACAAGATCATGCATGGGTCGTCATATGAATTAGCTAGAAAGTTGCACACTTTGAATGACAATAATGTCGAGAGATTATCTCCAGCTGACCGACTATCAATGGTTCAAAACGATGTATTGCGTAATCTCAAGCTGGCTTACGAAAGAAACTCCTCAAGATACAACCTTCGCAGTCGGTCACGAATATTCAGTCCTGGTCAAAGCGTCTACGTTCGTAATTTCGCGCAAAGCTCGGCCCAACAGAACTTTAGTAGCAAGCTCGCACCGAAATTTATTAAAGCAATTATATCAAAACGGATCGGGTCCGTGATATATGAAGTGGTAGATAATTCCGGAAAAGTTCTAGGATCCTTCCATGCGAAAGATATTCGGTAAAGATTACAGTTAGAATCGTATTCCCACAATTCAAAAAAAAAAATAAAAAAAAAACATTTTTGTCGAATTTCTATACATCCTGTTGTTATATTGCCCGGCTTTAAGAGACCTTCTCATGGGTGTGGGGCTGCCCCACGATTGTAACATTGCTTGTGTTCCAGCAGACTAATTGTTAATGTAGTTGATGATGGTATCATAACGGCGACAATTTTAAATATAACCAGTATTTTGTTTTTCTGTTATAATTTTGTTACTTGGCTAAACAATGATAATTATTGGTATAATTGGTTTAAATGAGAAAGATTACTATAGATGGTGATGATGACTGCTGGTGTAATTTTTAATTTCTTCTTATTATCCGATTAGTTTCTCCACCTATACCAATAATACCTATTGACGGAAATAAAATCAATCATTCTGTTTTGTGAGTTGATATCGATACACACGCAGTGATAATTTAACTTTGGTAAATTCAATTTGTGTATTAACATAAATTGAACTTGAATATTTTCAGTGATTGTGCTAAGTGTCACAGTTATAGTGAATACAAAAATTGTCTTGTACGGTATTCACTTGTACGAATAATAAACTATAAAAATACAAAAGGTGTTAGTGTAACCTATTGTGCCGAAGTGCAGATTAATGCAAATTTGTCGCGGAGGAAACAGGTATAGACAATTATTGATATTTTTTTTTTCTCTTCAATTATCTCGTGTGTTGTGGTATACCGCAGATTGTAGTCTTGTTCTTAAAACATTTCTTTCTATACTTACTTTACTCTCTAGAACCGGCCAGATTTATTCTAAACAAGAAACCTGCACGTGAATCTGATTTAACGGGTTTCCCGCGACAGTTTTATTTTATTTTGCCGCGTAAAAAAAAAAACGAGAAATTGCATAAATAGCGGACAAAACACGCTATAAACGACCTGTTTACAAAAAAAAAAACGGAATAGTACAGAACCAGCGCAGAGACGTATAAGTCAAAAATCTAAAGGTTAAACATGTAACCTGTTCGCTGCCATCCTCCATAACTGCCAATGCACCACCATTGCATCACACCTTAAGTTAAGTTTTTTTCTTATTTAATTTATAATAACTAACTATATATTATTATCATTTCACCTATATAATTTATTTTATGATTTTTTTTTTTTATATTATTTATTTATCATTACTGATATGTGTATATAATCGGTAATATTATTGTATTACGTATGTTAGCATAGTTCTCTATAGTATAGTATCTTCTCTAAGTGTTACAAAGGACCACGGATCCTAATTAAATAATCAATGAAACTATAATTCTTAACCGCCATATCCGAACGCGCCATTGATTGTTTAATTTCCTTATAATTAAGATTTAGTTTAGTAAATAAAAGTCAACATTCTTATGTATTAAAACTGTACCTAAGTTCAGATAGTCATTTATGCCAATAATTATTTTCAAATAATGGTAATTTTTTGTGTGTTTTATTTCCGTTATTAATATCATCAACTACTCGTTTTTTTTTAGTTTTGCGTTCATAACATGGGATTATATATCTTGCCTTTCTGTAATTAGTCTGGTCGAATAATAATTATGTGTCGTTAATTTTGAGATAGTGCAAGGCTAACACATTGGGAAAGGGAGGCATACCTTACAGTAGATGCGCGGTATTGCCTATAGGAATGGGGTGGAGTAGCATGTGGTTTACAACAACTTAATCACAATGATAAAATGGCTGCGACGTGATTTCCCGATATCTAAATAAGATTGGTCATGTGGTGTTGATTCTCCACCTATCTGAACGGTCAAGCAAATTGTTTCATATTTATTTTTCCCTCCCCTCGTAATCGTTAATATGGGTAACATAATGAGCAGCACTTCTCGATCATTGTAGCTGGTAACAAGAACTCTACCCACCGACTTCACCTAGCTTGGCAAATGTGCTGCTGTTACCGATATATAGAGCTACAATGGTATTCTGTTAGCGGAGCGAAAACTCAACCAGTGGACGTTCTGTTACACTATCTCAGTCGATGAGACGTGTGCGTTGTATTTTAGCTCTGTTGTCTTGTTTGTCTTGTTGGGTGTAGATATTCTTCCTAAAATTACCCATCCTAATTCCGTGAGCTGTGCTGCTGGTTCGTTTTTATTTCCTTTGATGCACTGTGGCTTCATGATCTGCGTGTAATAATCTGCACCTAGTAGTATATCAATCGGTGCGGGAATGTTGTAATTTGGATCGGTCAATAGCAGCTCATTCAAATGTTTCCATTTTTCGAACATAAACGGTGTTTCTGGCAGATTTTTCCTTATTTTTGTTAGTACTAGAGCTTCAATTTCTATTGAAAATGTTGATGGATATCTTGGTTGTAGGTTGATATTTACAATACTATTGATTCTGCCAGCAACTTGTCCGCCTACACCATGGACCTCTGCACTTATTTTACGACCTACTAGATTAAAACGTTGCGTGGCTTCTGTTGTTATGAATGATGTTTGTGAGCCGGTGTCGATCAGCAATCTTAAAAGCTCTTCCCTTCCATCAAACCTTGTGATTTTGACAAGGGCGGTTGCTAAAAGTGTTGTCTCATGCGTTTTCATCGCACTGTTGGTTGAAATGCTTCTTGAAGTTGTAGTTGTAGACTGCTTTGTATGAAGTAGACTGTGGTGCTTGCCATTGCATTCTTTACATCTTGATTGACTATAACATTGTTGAAAATTGTGTCCAGTGGCGGTGCCTAGCCATGTAAGTTGACAAGCTGTATTCGTTCTATGTGACTCATTTTGTTAAACTTGAGGCAGCACTCTAAATTATAATTGCCTGAACACAAGATACACGATTGATTTTTTACTATTGTTGCACTGAATGCTTGTTGTTTATGGCGAATGCTATCGTTTGCCGGCGTTAATTTTGGTAGTTATAAGGTTTCTAGCAGTTGATATCGCTGTTCCAGAAACTTGAGAAGTCCGTTGGTAGATTGAATCTCCTTTGGGTTTTCTAATGACATCTCATATGATTTAAGAGTCTCGTTGTCAAGTTTTTTCGTAAGAAATGGAACTAACCAAGCACCCCAGGTCGCAATGTCGACTCCTAAATTCTTTATTGCATGTAGATTTTCCCTGACGATATCATGCAATATTCTAATTGCAGATGCTGCTTCTTGTTGAATATTGTGTAGGGCAAAAATACCATTAATATGGTTGTTTACTAGCAACCTTTTATTTTTATATTTGTTGCCTATAGTATTTCCATCGCGCTTTTATAATTATCTGCTATTGGCTGCAAATGTTGGATGATTTTGCTCGCTGCTCCCTCCAAATTTGTTTTGAGATACATGATTTTGTGTGTATCTGTTAGACTAACGTTTTGATCTACCAATTTTGAGAACAGTTCATGGAACCCAACCCAATCTTGATAGTTCCCATTGAACTTTGATATCTCAATTTCCTTTAACCTGTAATTTTTTGATTGCTGATTGTTGGTGTTTGTTGCACTTGTTTCAATCGTTTTATGTACCGCCTGTTGTAGCATAGCAGTACATTCTTCTACACGGCTGCTTATCTCTAAATAAATGTTGTTTTTAAAATATTCTTGATGTTCTAAGTCTTCTTCAGTTGTTTCTAGCAGTATTTCTCCGTGCAGCTCATCTATTTTTTCCATCGTCGTATTTAGTTGTTTACTTTTTTGTCTCAGGTATTCAGCTTCTCTTCTTCCGTTTATGAGGCCGTATGCTTGAATGATGATATTCTCCATTTATTTTTATTAACTGCTTTCTGAGCAGCCTTTCCTTGGAATCATCGCTGTTAACTTGAATCGTCGGGATTACCAACTTGGATACTACTTTTTGTTGTGCCGTAGTTGTGCTGGCTGTATGAGTGCTTTCGATATCCAAATCATTCAGTTCTGCTAGCTTAGTTGTTTTTGCTATCGGCAGTTTTTCAATTGCGTTGTCATCTGCTGCTTTTGTAGTTGGAGTTGTTGCGGCAGTTTCCAGCTTATAGTTGATATCAGCTGTTATGCTATCACAAGCACGTTTTATATGTCTGCGTTCTTCTATGTAAGGCAAGTTGTCTATGCCTTCGTAGCCAATTAATAGCTTGTCGTTTTCTTTATATCTTGTGTAGATATCCACGACTTCTTCTCTTTTTTTTCCAGGTTGGCCATTGTTTTCCGGGGAGCTGGATCCTTCCTTATATTTGAGATTAGTTTTTGTATCTGTTCGCCCAGATCACTTTGTTCTTTTAATAATTTCTCCATAACACATTTTTGTTATTGTTGTTGTTGTGGAGCGTTTCACCTAGCGTGATTCTTTTTCCTCGAAGGACCAATGTTTGACCGTATTTTGGTCAAATCACAAATTTGATAGTTGACAATTACTTAAAATGTTTCTCGCTTGCTGTTGATCAGGGCTGGACAGAAACACGTTGACTGTTGTGTAAGAACTAATATTTATTCCATAATTTATTCAATGTCATAATTTGATAGCATAAGTGTTGTTGTTATAACACTTGCCATATTCAAATATAAATGCAAACTGTCAGCTGAATCTAGATAGACCGACAAGCACGAAAGACCGTTCGATGGAATGTCGTTGCTTTATAATATCAAGCATCACTGCAAAGTTACATATAGCTTTCATTGACTACTAGAACGGCACAGTAATAACGAAGGAGCTCCTCGTAATATCAAGAAGTAGCGGTTGCTGGAAAATTACTGCTATTAAATTTTAAATGAAAAAGATTTTCTTAGTTCTCCTTATTTTAAAGGTTTTAGAAATTTATATATGAACTAATTTATTTAACCGGTATATTCAATTATTTATTTTGATTTATACATCAAATGGAAATTTTATTTTATTAAATTCTCATAACTTATATACGAGTAGAAAATGATAATTTTATTTTTTATGTCATGAATTTTAATTCGTTCAATGGGATGTTAAGTGTTCCATAAATTGATTTTAATGCTTAAACAGAAAGCCGGTACACCTAAATCAGTGCATGAAACCAAAACTTTTATCTAAGTAATAGATCTTTTATGTAATTGCAATAATAATAATAATAACAAATGTGGATCAATTGTTGAATTAGAGTAAACATGCATTTGGAAAACGTATGAAGTTAACATTTTTTTTTATATAGAATTAATGTAAAGTTAGTACATAAAATTTCAATTAATTTTTAAATCAAAATTTTCGATAACATCCAGATATTTTTACATTATTAAATAAATATTTCATGTCAAATTAAGTATAGTATAAATATGTTAAAATAATATTGTTAATGATAAATAATTATTATTTTAAATAAAACATGGGAAATATATATTTTTCAAATGTGTGTTGTATCAATACCCGGATACAAAATTATTAAACATATGAAAAAAATATACATTTTCTAATGTGTCAGTTTATTTATTCATTAATAATTTTTTTGTTGGGTTTGTTATTATTTGGAATAATAATTATAATCGCACTTACCCTGTATACCTAATGTTTAAACAAATATAAGGACAATAAATCGTTTCACATGAAAATATATTATTTTTTGTAACCGCGTATATATCTAGAACCCAGTGTCAACATGATGAACTGATAAAATGTGACGAAATCATTCATCTCAGTTTGTAATTACGTATATGTATATGAAAGGATAATAATAAAGTACATAATGTATTCACAAAGCATTGGACATATGTATTTTATTAATTGACCTTCATTTTCTTCTTTCTACTCATTTAGTTAGGAGTAACAAAAATCCTAATTCTTCGCATTATGTTTTTGGTGTGAAAATTATACAAATTTTAGATTATTGCAATACAAGGAGCAAACAATGTTGACGACAAAGCTTCAACCAGAATTATAAAAATATCTTCGTGGTCGCTGGCGCTTGCATAAAGGGATTTGGCCACCTCAACAATGCCCTTTCAAATAATTCTATCCACACCAAGAAGGCGCCGGGCAGGATAACCAGGAGGTTGACGTACCTGTTCAATATTGTCAAGCCACCGAATAGAGGCCTCCCGCGAGGACCTTTCTTCAGCCGACTACAGGGACTGTTTTGGGAACGTAGAACATTTCAGAGTCATTTGATTGTTCCAATTATATCAATGTTGTCCAGATCATTTCTCCTTCCAAAGATGGCATCATATATGAACAAATTTAGATTAAAATACGACAAAGTTTTAGCTGTCCCGTCTTGTTATTATCCAAGATTCGAATATTTGATCATATCATCGTAAACATTTAATCGTAGACCACATCATCGTAAATACTTATCCTTATGGCCAAATTATCTATAAACACTTAACCGTACTACTGGCTAATCGTAAGGCCGGTTAATCGTATGAATATTCATACTATGGTCTTACGCTAAAATTGTGTAATTGTGAAGGTAGTTAATCGTAAACTAAATTATTGTATGGACATTTGGGGTTCGGTCTCTTTGCGAAAACATCGGAATGTTGAATTAGTAAATGTCTAAAAAGTTTAATCGTCAAAAATTATCGAAAAGCAAAACATCAACTTGTTCGCCGAATTTACCTCTAATCGAATTTCGACTGAGATCTGGTACGCGATTTTAAAATATCGAAAGATAAAATGCCCCAAAAATTTAATTCAAAAATATCAAAAAGGTTAACTCCCCAAAAAGCCGCTATATTTGATTGATTTGCGCAAAAACTACTGGAAAATGAGTTTAAAAATCCAAAACTTGCTTTAAATTTGATTAAGTAGATGGTCGATGTTTTATTTTGCGATAAACATTTTCGAATTTATACAGAAGAACATGACGTTGATTGGCCATACGATTAACTGCTCTTACGAATATGTGATTTTAAAATTACATACCTGGATGTTTATTATGTAATTTTTGACGCGCGTTTTTTTGTTTCGACGTTGTCGACTAATTCGGCAACGTCGAAAATAGGTGTTATAGATTTTTTGATTTTATCCAAAATATTAAAATCTCAATAAAATTTTATTACGAAAATTTTGTATAATTAAACTAATTAAATTTTAATAATTACATTTATTTAATCCAATATCGCAACGATACTCGACACCTTGAGAGGTGTCGTAAATTGTCGATAATATTAAAACTAAACGCTTTCGAAAAATTTCATAATAGACCCCCTTGTCCTAATTAACCAG
The DNA here is from genome assembly GCA_947310385.1 of Nephrotoma appendiculata. Classification (NCBI taxonomy): domain Eukaryota; kingdom Metazoa; phylum Arthropoda; class Insecta; order Diptera; family Tipulidae; genus Nephrotoma; species Nephrotoma appendiculata. The sequence goes on from OX371225.1 coordinate 91,386,033, forward strand.
TCTTTCGATTAAGTGCTTATACGATGTATCTGGCCATACGGTTAAATACTTGCCATGACGTGATCAATGATTAAAAGTTTACGATGATATCAACGATTAAATGTTTACGACTTAAATCCAAGACTCGCTACCATAACTAACTGCTGGACTTATCAGCGCTTTCTAAATATTTGATTTTGTTTTTCGCGATATATTCCGATACTTGAAAAATTTGAATATTAGCGTAAAATACTCGGTAACCTGCCGCGATTTACGAAGTTTATTAAGTATTGGGTGTCAATTCAGTTTAGATTGGTCAATCAATCATCTAGGTTTAAGCCTTAGAAGTAATTTAATAACAGTTTAGTTGTATAGCAGATTAGTGAGGAACAGAACCAAATGTTCGTCCAGAATTTGAAATATTCAGTGTGGTATCTAAATACGGGTGAGGGTGAATAGAAGCTATGTTGATTAATAAATAATTGTGGAAATTATATTTTGTTGTGTTTTACTGCTAGTGTGAAATTTATAGTTTAAACTTGTTGCTGTGTGAAATTTATAGTTGTATTCACAATCCAGTGATACGAACCGAATTTGGCAGCGTAATTCATAAAAATGCAAATCAGTTTTACTATCGATGCCAACTTACGCGTCAGTCATTTGGTGGTTGGTATAAAGTTAATCAGAAATGTACAGTTTATCTTCGACTCTTTGTATTGCTATAAAGTCTATTCTTTTCCATTACCTGCTAAAATGATTTATTTTAAGTTTAATGTGTTTTGTTGCTTACTTATTAAAGTAAAGTGAAGAACGTGGTGAACTTATGAGATGTCGGCTAATTCTCGAGAGCGGCGAATTGTTTCGTACCTGAAATAGTATATTAATGATAAATTACTTCCGAAATATGACTTTTCTAAATGTTTAGTTGCTATTTAGTTTTCAATGTTGAAAACTAAATTTTGTATTTGCTTTTAGTAAGGTAATTTAAATACCTTAAACGGTTTTTAATTGGATAATTTAATAATTGGATCCGACTTAATGCCTCTGATAATTTTCTTGTAAATCCTAATTTAGATAATTTAACATTTATAAATAAAATGTGCGATGTGTTTTTGGATAAATGTACGAATATAACTAAATAGATAATTGTATTTATATTGTGGTTTTGAACTTCGTGGAAATTATAAAATTTAATCTTTTTACAAAAATTAAAACACTTTTATACTTCACACTTATATTTAATTATTGTAGATCTAGATTTTGATAGCTATACTGCTAACATTATCAAGACTGTTATATTTTTAACTGACGATATCTTTATTAGTAAATTGGTATAGGATATGTCTATTAGTAAATTGGTTTCTCTTCTTACCTGGACGATTAAGCCTGCTTTCAAGGTTCTTCTTTTAATAATGTATTCATATTTTGAAAAAATAAGTATTCTACTGCAACAGAGACATTTTTAAAATTAAAAATGATACTCCCCTTTCCGTAAAATCAGTATATGTGTGAACCAATGAAAAACCAGGAATCTAGAAAACCGCAAATAATAATTTAAAATTTCACCTTAAAGATAAGAACACTGGAACGCAATGATCTTACGGAAACTTGAAATCATTGAATCCTAACTCTAATATTTTTGAAGGCAATTAAACGGAGGAAATTTGCATTTTACATAAAGCCATACCATAAAAGTACTCCCACAAGATGCTTAGTTAACAAAATTAAAAACCGAAAAATCTGGAATGAATTTCGAACATAAACCACTCTTAAATCAACGAATTTTACTTTTTGATTACATATTTTTGACCTGGTATGTTGCTCCCGTTCAAAAGCATAAGCGGCTATTATTGAGGTAAAACAAAGTTTTGCCAAAATGAGTGATGTTATGACATACATTTTTCAAGAGATTAACGAACTTGGCACTTCTGATTGCTTATTTTAATTTTATATGTGCATTGCCACCGCCCGGTGGCAAAGTGGTCAGCAGGCTTGTCCCAGCGACTCTCGGTCCCAGGTTCGATTTCCGGTGGTGACAAGGAAAAAATTTTACGGCTGGTTTAGGATCAATGAATTAATCACTCATTATTCGAAATGAAAATATGATTATGAAACCTCATTTGATTCGGCCAAAGCCCTTGATGGGATATAGTGTCAGAGAGAGTGAGAATTGCCACCACAAAAACCGAAGTGGTTGAATTTTTAGAATTGGCCCAATTCCATAACAACAAAGATGGTTGAATTATCGATTTTCTGTTAAAAGGTTCATAAAGTTAGAGGTTTAAAAATCACCGATAAAATACCATCTCAATAAATATTTTTATTGATCATGTAACAACTGTCTTAATTATTCCCTGTCAGAAAGTTCGTACTGCAACTGCATATTTTTTGCGGTTTACCTTTCTGATCGAAAATTATAAAAAAATATATTTATACATATTTATCATTCGGTGATTTCAAGTGCTCGCTGGACATCCAGTTTATTAAGGTGAAATTGGAAATTCAATTTTACTTTTTCGGCTAGCACATTTTTTTCACCGTGACCACTAATTCATCTTTAATGGTACGTTAAGGTTCCTTACAAATTCGAAAGTTTCTCGTAATACAAAAAAATGTAGATATCTCAATATTTAGTGAGGTAAAACTTGTTGATCCTTTTGAGTTGTTATTTTTGGTTTGAACCTGTACTGTGTCTGACATTTTATTTTGTTCTATTTTCATTCAATGTTTTTATCTTCAAGCTGTGAAATTTAATAAACTAAGGAATATGATATTTATTGTATGTATTATTAAAATCTTTGACATAAACTAAAAACGACATGTATATATACATAATGAATCCCCAACCCTTGTACAATTCTACAAGTTGGCAAATCTGCAATTGAGACACCTCAAATATATGCGTAATGGATTTTATTCATTTCAAATTTTAGCCTCCTCGATCTAGAAAACACCATCACCTAACTTTATCATATAAAAAGTTTTGCAAAATTTGAACGTCTAAATATGAAAAGATTTTCAATTATGAAAATACATATTTCTCACTCCTATTTGAATAGCATATTATTTTTGCATGCCAGGCTAAAAAGTTTTGTTTTTTCGGCTAGAAGTGAACAATATTTTATTATTGACCACTGGTTAACAATGAAATGCAAAAGTTAAATTTTTTCCAAAGTACTCATATTTTCGTCATAAGTCACCAAAATAATTTTGAAATTCGGAGTATTTCGGTATCGTTAATAATATTAATAAAAATATTAAAAAAACTATTTTTTAACAAAAAGTGGTACTAGTAGTAGAAAAAATAGTATATACAGTAAGCTTGAGAACTCCTATTATAGCTCCCGCTTGCTATAACCACAGACAATCAAATTAGATTTTTCATTTGAACTAAAAAATAAAAATAAAACAAACTTCTGATAATTCCAATGTCATCGTTGTACTTGTGATTTTTCGTTAAACTGCGTATACGTATACGCAAAAAAACAAAATAATTTGATTGTATGCTGCTATTTACAGAAAATGAAATCGCAGTTTAAATTTTTACGTTTACATAATAATGATGAAATATCTCTTTTAGGTTGTCTCAGCTATAACCCTCAATTTAAAGTAAACACTTCTATGATAAATTTATAATTTATTTTGTAATTCAATGCATATCATTTTTATTTGGAGCTTTAGAAGTTTTAGTCTATCTTTTCTTTGGCATCTTAAACGAAATAGAAAATCAATTAAAAAAATTATATAAAATACACTATCTCGCAAAAATGAGTTTCCACACCCACTTTAAAGTCAGAACGGAGAAGTGAAATGGTATGGGGATGTATCATCTACTCGTATGAAAGTGGAAAAATCGTGATGTTAGAAGGTCGGAAGTGATCATACTTATTTATTTATTTATTTATTTTTATACAATTTACAATTTTGCAAAACCACACACCCCATTTTGAGTATCAGAGCTCATTCATAACGAGGGTGCAGTTTATAGTTTGCTCCAAAGGTTTATCTGCAATTTACAAGGTCGATTATAAAACTAATGTACAATCGTCTTCAAAAGTTTGCAGTTGCTTTGAATTGCACCAGAAACATGCACGATCGATATGGATACAGCCATTGTGTGATAACCAGCCAAGCAGCAAATACATCTTATTGGTTCTAATAGCTATGAGACCAAGCATAATATTACCTTTCTTCCATACACCCAGCAACAACATTATTCAAGTATACAGACATATTCGTGTACTGTTTCAGGAAGCCGCTTCAAAATATATCCTACAATCCACACCGGTTGGGGTAGTTCAACATTCTGCTGAGGGACACTGCTTCACTCCAAAATACAATTTCCGATTTTTTGGAATGATTTCGGACAAATTATTTGTTTTTTCCAATTTGGGTATTGAAATAAAAACTGTTAAAAAAATATATATTGAGGAAAAACAAACGACTGGCTGACGCCTACTAGATTGCTACATTGTGATGTTTCTACTCACAATACCGGAAGGAAAGCGCTTAATAGGTGTTTAACAAGCCAACGCACCGATACATACCGCAAAAATTGTTAAGGAATATGTAGCGGCTCAAAATAATTTTCACTTCGTGGCACTCCTCGTAGCAAAACTATTTATACACCGCGCCGCTTAATTACGAGGCATAGCTCGTTTTGCTGAATAGAGCTATTTTACCACCTACAAATGAATCCCGCGAATCTCGATATTTATCGACGATCGATAAATATCGAGAAACTTATCAACGATCGAAAAAGAAACGAAAGAAACGAAATCGAAGTTCTTCGAAAAAAAGCTTTTCCGGATAAAAGATTTTTTTAATAAAACATAGTAAAACAGCATTATTCAGTGTCATTTATTAAGATTTTAAATTTATTTTAGTCAATAACATAGTAAAAAAATGATTTCAATTTTGGAAAATAAGGTAAATAAAAGAGAAAATGAAAAAATACGAAAAAAAACTTTTTCCGGATATTAGATATTTTTCCGGATAATAGATTTCCGGATAAAAGAGGTTTCTATGTAATAAATGACGATTGTATGCTTTTGATCAGTTACCACAATTCGCCTTCGGCCTCGGGATGTAATTTCTTTAGGCGAGTATTAAATGTTATTTCTCTATCTTGATTCACAATTTACTAGTACAACATATTTTGCATGAAAATAATATGTGTAGTGTAAAACGGCCATTACAATAGTTTTTAAATCATTGATTGTTTGAACTAAAGTTTAATTGATTTAAAACGAAGAGCGGGCATATATTTTAAGAGTTATTAAAACTTTGCTTTCGCCTGTGTCACTAAAGCTTTCCTGTTGATTGATAAATAAATATTATTAAGCCTATGAATTACTCATAGATTTTTAATATATCGACCTACATAATAATTTTACTTAAGATGCCCTTAATTGTTAATGGACCTGTATACTCGTATGTCCATTGTGAGAAACCGCAATTTACAGTCTAAATATATAAATATATATATATATATATATATATATATATATATATATATATATATATATATATATATATGTATATATATATATATATATAAATATATATATATATATATATATATATATATATATATATATATATATATATATATATATATATATATATATATATATATATATATATATATATATATATATATATATTTAAAAATAAAAATATTTATATATTATTTAAACGAGTGTATAATATAAAATGCTGTAAGAAGTATTCGTGAATATGACACCAAGCAAAACATTTCTTTCTGAAATAATCGCTCCAATAAAATTTAAATAAAATTTTAAACGAGTTATGGTAAACTCGAAACTATAATACAAGTTGTATGAAAAATGACATAAATAATTTTTTTTATAATACATGTTTCTTCTGGTTGGTTGTTAGAAAATGTAAATTCATATGTTTGTATGTGAATTCTTTTATGTTTTACAATTTAACCAAGGAAAACTTAACACTTTGATCGTAAAACATCAAAATAAATGTTTTTAAGAACTGAAGAACAACTTTGATCACATAATAAACAACAACAACAACAAACATTTTTTTTTATATTGCAGAATTTCCTCAAACATTTTTTATAAGACGAAATTTCATGTAGTTTTATTTTTGGAGTTCCATAGTTTTATTTTTGTTTGTTTTTTTAAATATTAACCCCTTACAAAATAATCGTATAGTAATTGAGTGAGTACATACCTAATGTATGTAATCTTTGTTTGTTAAAAGTGCTGTACTTCCCGAGCTTTTAGTTTTTATAAATTTATAGTAGTACTAGTAAAGAGATCTTTTGCCGCTTTGTTTTAATTTGTTGACCAAAATAAATTTATCCGATCGCCATAAAGTATTAATAACTATATTGCACTGATACAACATGTAGATTAAAGTCGAAATAAAATAATTATAGAGTAATATTTCGGTATTTAGCTCCTTGTTAATAAAACCAGTAACTATATATAGTCGATTTCGTTTTCCAATATCATAAACACAGTGGGGCCTCGACAAATTGGAATTAAATATTTAGCGTTGTCTTTGTGGATTGTCAAATAAACTACTTATAAAATTGAGGTGTTTTTCAAGAATAACTTCATAATGGTTACGAATTTATTGATATTGTTTATATTCATGGTTTGCGTTTAATTTCAATTGAATTTTTTCTGAATACAAAAATATTCAAAATCAAGTATTAATTTATTCTTCTGTGGTTTTTGTAGTTTTTGTGATAATTACAGAAGTGTTTTTAAAATCCGGATATTTTGTAAAAACGTTACCATGATCGAACAAACTCCTTGATATTGTGACATCATTTCTTTATACATATTGACCAGGATAACTTAGGATATTGTTTTTGTGATGAAAATTATTTGCCTTGATCTCCTCACCTCTTTTTTATCTTCCTTAATAAAATATTACTTTACGTGGAACATCTACGGTTAAATAATCATTATTTATCGAAATATCGAAATGATGACCGCTTTAAAACGTTTTAGGTCGAGTTAATTTCGTTTGTACTTCCAAATGGCGCTAGTATTAAAAAATAATAAATTTAAGTATTCATACATTAAATTGTTTGTATATAGCAGAGTCTAATGCTTTTTCATAATTTGTATAATTTCTATCAACACGTATGCCCAGGTTAACACTGTTAAAATTTATTAAGTAGAGCTAAATGTCACTGGTCATCGTAATTTATAGAATTGCAAGTTGTACTTGGCAATTTAAAATTACCAACAATCAAATAATTCTAAATGCAGGTGAGTTTGTCGAAACTTCTATTGTGTCGTCCGGCCTGAAGTAGAGTAAAGTATAGAAAATATTATTGTATGTACATGTTTTTTTAAATAACGATTGAAGATTTTCATCGTCAGATAAGCCATAATTTCCATGTCACGGTCATGTGTGTGCTGAATTTTTGTGTTTACAAATGTTTAACGTTTTCATTTTTTTGTTATTTGACAACAAAAAAGTAATTTTTATCACAATTTTCAGTAACAAGCTTTTTGTGATTTCAAAATTTTGCTTATTGGATAATTATTGCCACTAGAATGTTTTGTAACTTTAAATTATGGTTCCATGAATACCATAATTTTTCTCCCCTTGAAATATCAAAACAACTTACTTATTTACGGTTACTTCACATTATGAAGTGAATGAGTTTTTCGAAATTAATAATAAACTGTAAAGAAAGAAATAATCTGAGTTAACACCATATTAAAGGTAGCCAACTAAAATGTATCTCTAATGCAGATGTGTCTAATATCCGAGCCGCAAATGTAAATTTGATACTTAAAAGATGTCACAAATAGACTTTGATTTTTAACTAAAATGTAGTACAAAATAGTTTGAAAATATTCAGAGTCCTATCCATGGATATTATGGCCACCTGATGGACTTTAACCTAGGTAAACCCAAACGGAGTTTAGGATAAGTCAGATTAACATAGGGAAGTGTAATTTACTAGAAATTCCGAAATTTAAATATACATTCTGTAACTTCTGAATTACCCACATGCTTATGAATCCTATTCGGGCCATGTGGTAAGCTGAACTCCTAGTTAAGCTATGGAATAATTTGCAGCAACACTGAAGTGGATATGAAAGAAAATTTACTAGAAATCTCGATTCGAATCCAAATTAATAAAACGTTCAGTAAGTTCAGAAAGCCTACTAGCTCATGGATCCTACTTTGGCCATTTGGAAAGCTCTAAGCCTAGGTAGCGTATTGGCTGATGAGGGTAAGGAGGGTAATTTACTTGAAATTTCGATATTTTAGAAACTATATTTTAAAATAAGGTCTCATCAGATGGCCGTAATAGGATCCATGAGCAAGCAGATGATTCTGAAGATACGGTATACATTAATTTAAAAACTAAGTTTTAGTTTGAGTCAAAATTAAATAGTTTTCGCCAAAAATAAATTAAACTTTGATTTTAGAAGTATTAATAAAACCATCTGCTAGATACAATTTATATTAAATCTACATTTTCCGCTGGAATACCGGATACACTATCCTTAACTGTATTTAGCCAACAGTTTTTCAGAATTATTGTAAGGTATACAAAAGTATCGTAAGAATAATGAATGTTCTGCCGTAATTCAAACAACAAACAATCATAGGCCATTATGTTATAGGTTCTTCTTCTTAACGCGAGATAAGGTATACACTTTCATAAGAACAATTATGAATCACCATTATTATCTGTCTTAATTTATCCAAACAAATTCCAAATATCGATGTTTAACAATGAATCGATGCCAAAAATTAAATTTCAATAAGTCGATGCCAAAAAAAGGCGTAGCAGTTTAAAAATGCTGTAAGTAAATACTGGATACTGGAGCAATTGGTCAAATATACCTCCGATTTATATAACTAAATATTGTTGTAGGATGTTTAAGTAAAGGATCTAAGGGATGTCTTAAAATTTGATATATCATGGCGGCTACGTGAGAAATTTTAGGAATTATTGTAATAAAACTAAAACTACTTCTAACGCACTTCACATCAACAAACACTACTTCGGCATAACGTTATCGTAACGTAATGCATAACGAAAAACCACAATAATTTCAAACCAAACTGATTAATATCACAAACGAAATACAACTAATCATTACAACGTTTTAATTAACAAATAACACTGTTTTTTTCTTCTTCGTTAAAAACCAAAAATGGAGGGGTGAATATGTTTTGGCATTGGCCAGGTATTGACCTGACGTTCTTTTACCACGAATGTTTACGAAGATCCATCCGAACTTTTCGTAAAATTATCTTGTATAAACAAAAATCATTATTACTGGCTTAAATTTCAGAAATTCTTAACATTCTTCAACTATCGATCGTTACAAAAATTCAAAAAGCTCTTATGGAAGCTGCCACTGTCGGTGGATTTATGTTGAAAATCGTTATTTCCTCTTATAGAAAACTGGTCTGGATCGGCATCGTTGAAAAATTAATTCAGAATATTTTAGTTCATAGTTATTTATCTCGTAAATAATATTATTTTCAAAATATTTTCATAAAACCAAAAATCTCCTATAGACGCAGCCAATTACTGTGGACCGATTTCGGTAAAAAACCAACGGGGGGTCTCTCAATTTTTTTTTTTTTTTTTTGGAAATATGTAGCTTTAATTTTTGGTGAAAAACAGTTTTTTCAAAACTGTCATTTCCCCTTAAATTTTGGAAAGCTGGCCTGGACCGATGTTAAAAAATTAATTTAGAACGTTTTAGGTCATAGTAGTTTTCTATAGTCAATGATATAATTTTCAAAATATTTGGCAAAAACAAAGTTGTCACTTCCGGTTCGGTGAACTGACTTCGGCCAAAACGCACTGGAATCTCCCAATTTGTGAAAGAAGCTTATGCATGATTTCACCTCGATCCGATCAGACAAACCATCTGGGATGAACAGAAGACACTTAGACTGCACAGCATAATCAATTCGGATTGGTAGTTTTTCTTGTGAAACAACCAAAACTTAAGGCCGTATTCATACTTGAATTTTTTCGTTCATTCATTCATTCAAACGTTCGTTTGGATGACTGATTGAACGAAGAAATCGAAGTATGAATACGGCCTACCAAAACATAAAAAAACTCATCCAAAAACCTGTACATTTCTCTTATTACTGTAATTTTGTTGCAACGTCATTTGAGTAGAAGACAATAAAACGAACATAACACAAAAGTTAATCATTCGTGTAAATTACTTAATTTTAATATTTTTGTTAGTAAACAATATAAATAAATTGCCCATTTTCTTTCTGGTAAATGGGCAGAAGCTTAAATAAAGTATCTATAATAATTGGTGATAATTCAAAATGCACATTATGTGCAAATATAAAATAAGTCGGAAAAGTATCACCCCAAAATAATTGTAAAACTGAACGATTTGTGTGACGAATTAGTTAAGATAAATGAGTTTCTAGTTTACTTACACAGATGTTCGATCTAATTAATAATGTTTCAGGGAAGTAAATTAATCGTCGGAACATTCGGGGACACGTGAAACGAAAATTTGATGCGCTTATCTTACGTGGAACAAAAGGTTACATCAAGTATTACAAATAACAAAAATCGGGAGTTGCAAATTAAATTGCCCCCCTAACTCAATAATATTGATGGAGGTGTGAAAGGTACATACATATCACTAGCTACACATGGTAGTCTTGAGATATTTTCTTCTGTGGTGTATCCGTTCAGAAAAATAATATCAAATTAAGGATAAGTTTTACTATAAAATATTTATAACGATTTATTAAATTTTTTTGAAAATGTTACTTCTTGTAATCTACGTCATAATACACTCGATAATAAGTAAAGAATAGTAAACGAATTGTTTGCGTAATACTGCAATAAAGTAATCACTAAATAACATTTCAAAAATAACCAATTACATATATATCTAATTAAATATTTGTTTTCTGTCTTTCTAGGTAAAGTTAAAGTGGAAAGGATGTTATATTTTGATGAACACAATATCAGTCCGGAAAATCAAAGACCAGAATCCAGTGAGTGCGATTATATAATTATAACAATAATATGCTTACTTTAAAATTTCATCTCGTAAACACTTCTTATTGTATGGTCTGATTCAATATAAAGAGTGAATTATCCAATTTGCACAAGATCTAATTAAGTTTCCGTAATCTTACGAATTTCGTTGAATTAAAACCCAGTTTGATATATAATATACAGTGGATATTTCATACATATCCATCAATATTGAAAATACTTAAAACGAAAACGAATAAAAACTAATTTTAAATTTTTTTACTTTATAACATTTATACTATCATTTTTAAGAAAAGCAGAAATAAAAAAAATATTTTTAATACCTCTCTCGTAAACATATCCCTCCAAAAAGACATAAAATTGTGTATCTCGCATGTATAAGCGAAAAAGTTTGATTTTAAAGCAAAACTTAACAGAAAAAAACGAACTTTTTTTTATTCCTTCTGTGTGTTATTCCAGAAAACTCGTGGTTTTTATGATCCAAATGCACACAAAACCAGAAGAAGTTATATTATTTTTATTCTATTTGGATGAGAGAATGGTTGAAAACGTTTTTTTTTTCGTTTTTAGTTCTGCTGGCAATTTCTTTTTTGATGAAATGATATATAGAGAAGTTTAAATTTATATACATGTATGATGAACGTATTTTGTGCATATAGCTACGGTGCAATTTATATATTATTATTGAAAGAAAAAGTTATAAAAAAGTAAAAGGAAAAACTATATAAAAAGGCATTAAATTACAATTTTACACTGCGCTAAAAGAAAAATGCATTACTATTGTTAAACGTAAAAAGGAAAAATGAATGAGCTTTTCATTAAAAAAACATTAAAAAAAATTTATATAAGTATGAGTATTTAAAGTTTAAAAAATTATCTTAATCTGGAAGTCATTTCTGAGCAAACTGTGGGTATTTCATGTTTGTATGTATTTGCAATAAAACGTTTTTTCTATGCAGACATATAAAACAAAATATAAATCAACTTCAGAAACTGTGTCAACGTTTTACGTAGGTTATTTGCTACTTTCAGTAGCATTGAATTGAGATTTCATTGCTTAGTTAACTTTGAGTTTTATTATTGTAGTTGGTACCAGTGCTGCTCCTTTCTTTGGTCAAAAATTGAAATTACATAAAACTAACCGTTCATAATTTGCGGAACACATCACCAACCATCCATCCATATATTCGTCAATCAAACTAAAGAGAGGATAGTGAGACTCGTAACATACCGAGAACAATAAAATATAAAATGCAATATAATAAAAATGTCTGTCTGTCTGTCTATTTAGCTCTATCGCTACCCAAAAAAAAGGAAGAAAAATTCACGGTCGTAAAGTTTCTTACAAAAAAACAAATTAGTAGACGAGTTATATTTTTATAGCATTTTATACATGCATCCATCCAATGCTACATGGTATACTTCTGGTACAATTTGAACTGATATAGTCTACATATATTTATATTGCAAAATGTAAAAAAAAAAATCCGTCAAAAATTATTGTTATTCTTTCTAAAACCTTAGAAGCAACGTATAATAATACAAAACTAAGGAATCGTTGCATACGAACGATATAAGTTCAATTTAAGATCGTAAAATTTCCTTTTTAATAAAATTACTTTTGGATTGGATTATAAATTTTTTGTGTTTCTTATATCATACACAATATTTATAACATAAAAATATTGAGTTTCTGTTGTTTTCCAACTTCCTGATTATGTCGTTTAAGTATGCTGCCTCTGATATTTTATATATCTTTTGTTTTTATTTGAATGTTGATTTGGTTTATTTGTTTCATGATTTGTTATTTCGAAATAAAACTATCATACAAAAATTATGTTTTGTCAATCATAAAACATGCACTTATTGCATCTCCTATGAAATGGGTATATTATGCTATCTCTTTTGAGATGGGTAAACTTAAAATATAAAAGTAAAACATATTTATTTACTTTTTTATGTTAGTCAGCGTTTTCAAAAATAATGTAACTAGTTATAAAAAATTAAATTAGCACTGTATAAACATAAGCAAATATGAACGTGATGCCAATGCATTATTTTGTATGTGGAAGCTTATTTCTTCTTGATAATGAACTGTACTGGGTAATCCATTAGTTTAGATCCTGCCAGCAAGCGCGCCTCCTAAAGTTTTGTACATTTTTAGTACTACATACTTTTATTGCTTCATTTAAAGGAAATTATTATTTATTTAACTGATTAAACAACTTAGCAGTAGATTAACTGGTTAACTTAGTATATCGTTTGAAAGGACTAGGATTAGGCCAAAATATTGACGATACCGTTTTAGTTCTTAAATTCACAATTTTGGTGACGGTAGCTGTTTTTTATACAATATATAATTGTCATATATCGTTGAAAAGGTTTTAAAAAATGCCGTTGATCTTGCTGAAGTACTTTAGTACTCAAAACTATCATTGTTACGTTGGAAGCAGTAACAAATGGTCTCATTACTCTATGATCATGTGGCATAGAATTTGAAAGGTCAGCGTTTTAGTTCTCAAATCCTCCGTTTCAGCACCGTTCAATTATTATAGAATATATACGTGTCGCATATCATTGAAAAGGTCTTGAAGAATACCACAAATTAGGGTGATGCAATATAGTACTCAAAACTATCATTGTTGCGATAGGAACACCGCGTAATTAATTAATATACAATGTATATAGATAATTTAAAAAATACCGTCGACAATGTAGAGAATGTAGATATTATTTCGTCAATGTCGAAAATTATTATTTCTGTTAGTAATCAGAAGACGTTCAGGATTTATTTGTTAATTGAAATCATTTGAAAATCGTGAGCTACATTCTTACCACACATTCCGGATTTCGAAAAAATTTGATTAAGGGTTTTTTTCATTCATTTTTTGTTTGCCTAGCTCAAGCGATTTTGATGAAAATTGCTGAAATAAGGTTTTCGAATAGGTACAAGGAATCGAACGCAGAGGTCTTGATTTCAGGAAAAGTCGTTTAGAGTATGCTCCGGTGGGGCCGAGTTTCCCTTTCTTATTTTTCTTACCACAAGCGATGAAAGGGAATTTTTATGTACCAGAAATTAATTTCGAAGAGTCATAATTTTAGGAAAAGACTGCCGGTAGAGTCAGGTTTTTTTTTATTTTTTCATCAGCTCAAACAACTTTGGTCAAAATTGCAAGATTAAGATTATCGAGAACCAGGAATGGGTTAGTGGTCCTCCAGTAGACCCCAGGTTCCGTTTTTAATTTTATTCGCATCTCAAGTGACTTCGATGAATATTGCTAAAGGAAGGCTTTCGAGTTCCAGGAATCGATTGTAATTCGCTCGTTTATTTTTTTTTCAGCTCAAACGTCTTAGACGAAAATTACTAAAAGGCAGTTGTCGAGTACCAAAAATCTATTGCGATGTGTCTAGATTTCTGGAAAAGTCGTCTAAGGGTCCTTTGGAAGGGCCGAGTATCTTAATTAAGTATTATCTTAGCTCAAATAACTTTTACGAAAATAGGCTGAAAAGGCGTTTTCAACTATTATCCCACGAGGCCTGGCATTTTAAATTTTTTTCACCTCAAACGTCTTTGCTAGAAATTGCTGAAAAAGACTTTTCCAGTACCAAGAATCGTTTGTTGTGACTCCTGTTTTGGTGAAAGAAGTTTAGGTCGGGGCCTAGTACCTGTTTTTAATTTATTTTCGATTTTTCAAATTTTTAGAAAATTCTTGAATGGGATCTCTGAGTCTGAGCCCCTTTCTCTGGCTCTAAAGATTTTATAAATGTTGATGAGGTGGGTTTTCGATTGTCAGTAAGTAATGGCAATGAGTCTTTTATAACTGTAGGTTATCACTTAAACATTATTCATATCGGTATACAAATTTATTTACGTACACTTAAAAAATGTACAACTCGATTTGCAATCAAACGTAGTTGGACATACAACATTTTGCCCTTATTGTCGGGCATACAAAATTTTGGCCGACTTGTTTAGATTTTGAAAACAAATTTTTTTTTTTTATGTCAAAACTTTGGTATTAAATGGCTGAAGAATGATTTGCAATAGCAAACATGCTTATTTTATATTTATAGTTTCATTTTTGATATAGGAAAACTGTTTTAAATGGTTTAAATCTGTTTCCAGAATTTTATAAATACTTTTAATAGCTTTGTTGGCATTATTTGAAAATTGTATTCTGTCCGTGGGCTAAAAATCTTTATCTTATTTATGTTGTTAATTTTGTTAATAAACGATTGTGTTCGAAAAACGTTAAAATCATTCACATACAAATGAAAAAATGCACATATACAGCTATATGATACGATAGCCTCCCTTTGCGAATATTTGCAATCATGTTAGATGGAAACCTATAGAAAGGATTTTGTCCGAGAAACTAAAATAAAAGAAAAATGTTTACACCTAGTACGTTTATGAGACAACAGTAGTCCCGATTCTACAGTCACAGTTCACGGATAAAATCCAGTCACCGTTTTCGGAAAAACTTATTTACGAGTGTGATGTTTGGTTAGATAATTTTTTTGCGGTTTGAACGATTTTCATAAAAATTAGTGAGGGGTTTAAGCAATATTTTGAATGTTGCACAATATTGTCTGTAATTGAATCACGTTGCTTGATGTTGCACCGTTCTTCTGTATGATGCATTAACACGTTGAGATTGCAAAACATTGCTTATGCGTCATGCTACTTGCATTAATAAATTGCATCATGTCACATCATTTTGGACTGGTTGTCATTAGTTTGTGTCTCCTAATTGAGTATGGTGAATGGACTTGGAATTATAAAGTTAATTTTGGTGCAAGGTTGCAAATAAGGACAAACTAATACAGTCTTAGCCGATAAAAATGAAATTGTATGTAGTAGATGGAAATAGGATTCTAAAATAATTTTTGGAGGAAGGTTTGGAATTGAAAGTGGGATTTTGAAATAATTTTAAAGAAATTATGGAATATGGCCAACTGAGGCGGAACTAGGCCATTTAACAATCGATCACGATGAAATTTAGCATGGTGGTCGGAAATTGGTTGGTTGTTTGGTTAGTTAGAGTTTCTGTATGTTCTGTGGTCTGTAATCTACGAATTGTTTGTGTCTATAGGATTTCGGAAGCAGCTCGAACAGATTTATTAAATTTTTTTAGGAAACCATGGTTCCTTTTGTTAGTTTTCCATTTTTTGTTGTTTTTGCGTGGTATTTAACTATGTACTTTCTTCTTTTGTTGTTTGTTGGATTAAGGAAACGGGCAACCGGTTAATTTGAATGGAGCTGGATTACAAAATTATTTTCAGATTTTGTTCTGTTACATAGTGTAGAATTTTTCAATCAGTCTTTGCCGAGTAATGTTTGTATAACCCGCATCAAAATCTTCTGTTAAATGATTAAACTTAAGAAGGATTTTTCATACAGCCCTTTTAGCATGAGTTCTGTCGCCTTAAAAGGCCTTCTGTTGGCTTAATCACTTAAAGTAATTTTTCATAACTCACTTTAGACTTTGTTATTGTTCCGTACCACAAGAAAGGATGTAAATTATTTTTTTAAAGAGTAATCCACGACCACCAGTCTGACAAAAGTCACATCAAGAAGTTTGAATATCACAGAGTCTAGAAGTTGTTGATATTTTTGCCACCTTCATAATTTGATAGGGTTTCCCATAAAATTGCTATATGTAAACTATGAACCGATTGATTTTGCTCTAAAAATTTGATTTTGTGTTGAATCATAAATGATAGAATAAAGGTATCGGATGCTATTTAAAACATATATAACAACCTTTTACGTCGGGGCAGTTGCTTAGGGTACATGTTTTCATCGAAAATTCCTATATATGCTGACCAAAACTTCGACGATCGAATATGTCTGTTAGTTACTGTCTCCTTACCACGATGTCCCCATTAATAAAGAATTAAGGCAGTGCAGCATTGAAGAGTTTTTGTTTTGTCTACTTTGCGACGAGGTATCATCTTTCTGCGGAAGACTCCTCATAGGTTTGATGCCTACCAATTATTGTTTTTGAAATATTTAACAAAGTTTATGCCAAAATAACAAAATATACACTGTTCCGAAAGGTACTTAGAATTGAAAAAACACTGAAAAATTGAACATTCTTAGTAAATATTTCAAAATTTTAATCCACACAAATATTTCAACACTATTAAACAGAAAAACTTTAAATTTTGCGGAAAGTTTTGATCGCACAAGGTGATGGAGATGGTTCTCAATTATAATTTGATGTAAGAAACCAATCTTACTTAAGCATTACTCTTACCAAGCATGTGCAGAAATCTCTGAGATTTTTGTTATTCGAGAGAGAACATGATTGAGTGTAATACAAAAGTTGTTTAACGTTTGAAATTATGTAATACGGCTAATAGCGGACCGCACAGATGCTCGACCCCTACGGGTGGCACAAAGGTGATTGAATTGGTTCCAAATTTGTATTTGATATAAGAAACCAATTTTACTTAGGAACATGCTCGGGAATTTCTGAGATTTCTTTTATTAGTATAATACAAACTATTTAACTCGGTTCCTACGGATCGCACAGAGGTGATTGAAGTGATTCTGAATTAGTATCTTATGTAAAAAACCAATCTTGAGCATGTGGTTAGCTCGGAAATTTCTATAGTTTTTGTTGTTCCGTAGAAACAGAAATAAATTCAAATGTTTAAAAAAATTTATACTTCTGTTAATAATAATCTCTCTCGCATAACAAAAATATCAGAGATCTCCGAGCAAGTGGTGTAGCAAAATTTTTTTTTTACAACAAATACTAATTCAGAACTACTTCGATCACCATTGTGCGATCCGTAGGGCTTTAAAGGGCCCTTACTTAAATTTTAAATATGTAAGAATTTTAGAACTTAATACTCAATTATTGAAATAATTCTTGAATTATTTAATTCTTGGTATTCTTGAAATAACAAAAAATCATCACATTCAGTACTAATTCCGAAACACGGTCTGAGCGATCCGTAGAGCTGAGTTACATAATTTCAAATGTTTAAGAATTTATGTATTACACTCAATGATATCCTCTCTTGAATATTAAAAAATCTCAGAGATTTCCAAGCCTGCGGCTACGCAAGATTGGGTTTTTACATCAAATGCTGTTTCAGAACCACCTCCATCATTTCTGCGCGATCCGTAGGAACCGAGATAAATAATTTCAAATGCTTAAGAGTTTTTATATTACACTCAATGTGTGTTACCTCAAAAACAAGAACCTCAAAGATTTCCGAGCATGTATGTGAATGTGATTAAGTAAGATTGGTTTCTTACATAAAACTCTAATTTATAACTACATGGATCACCTCTGCGCGCAGCGCGATCCGTAGGAGCCAGTTACATAATTTCAGATCTTTAAGAATTTTTGTACTACACTCAATGATTTTCTCTTTCAAATAACCAAAATCTTAGAGATTCCCAAACATGTAGATAAGTCAGATTGATTTCTTACATCAAATACTAATTGAGAAGTACTTTGATCACCTTGGTGCGATTCGTAGTTTATTTTGTTTTAAGAATTTCATTTCATCAAAACTATTCCTAAAACTTAAATTTTTACTGTTTGTTTAATAGTGTTGAATTATTCGTGAGGATTACAAGTTTTCAAATATTATTTAGAATGTTCAATTCTAAGTACTTACGGAACACAGTGTATATTTTGATATTTTGGCCAGTACCCACCGATGTACCGAACTGAAGCCGAATGAAAATTTCCTTAATAGTTATTTGAAATAACCAATTAGTGAAGACGGTGTTACAAGCTTGTTTTATCTAGTTTATAAAAATTTCGAAAATAACGGCAATTATTTCACAATATCTGCTTAATCAAAATTTACTTAAATATTTATAAGTCCTGCTAACACCATACATATGACATAAATAAAAACTAACTAAGGATGTATTGGTGTAACTAACTATATATGAAAAATAACTATTTACATGCGCATAAATGTGTTGGTGCAGAAACACAAAAATGTAAAAAAGTCAAATTTACGTTGCATTGTACGGTAACCAACACAATCTTTGGACAGCTTTTTTATATAGATATTTGTCTGAGATCTAAGATAGACTTAATATATTTAAGAAGATTTTGGTTTATTCTTAAAACACAAATCATTTTCACAATTATTTATTAATTCACTCAATTACTTTGACATTAATCAGTACTAATAACATTTCTACTGCTAACTATCGATTTAATCTATCGCGTGTCAACTCTCCATCTGACTAATGCCCATCGTTATATTATTTAAATACACAGAGACATTCTATATTCGACTAGATTTTTATAGAGATGGGTGATTTCGATGTTGCTCAACAATGCTCTTGAGTAATCTGAACCTAGATGTTAATACTTTTATTAATAAATATAAGTTCAAGAGATTTATTTTGCGGAGAAAAATTTTCCCAATATGTGCGTTTGTATATTTTCTGAAATAATTTGAAACAATTTTGTTTTCAAATTCTGTAAAAAAATTTGGAATAAAAAGATTAACTTCAGAATTTATTTTGTACCACAGAATTAAATAATAAAGAACTGTAAAGAAGCTTTTTACCCAGGTAACCTTTTTCTATTTCAAATACGACAGTTTTACTCTTTTATATTTCTGTCATATTTTCTAAATTTTCATCTGGTTTATTTCCTAATCTGTATATCTGTGAAAAAGAGCTAAACCCTTAACGCTATATCAAATAACCATAAAATTTGCTATTCCAAAGTCGTAGCTAGGAAATATTCATTAGGGAACTAAAACATTCTAATGTTTTACAGCAGAACAGAACAATATATAGTTGCGGTAGTATGGTATAGTAGTAGTGTAGTTTGCGATATATTCATGTATAATTTTTTAAAATCATAAAACTGTTATTACTATAATTATCATTTTACTAAAGAAGTAATAAAAATTAGAATAAAACAAATAAAAGAAAAATGTCGATGTAGCTCGCTAGCTATATTTTTTGTTATAGTTTTTCGGAAAAACTTTTGTTTTGTTGCTATGTTATAATATAAAATTATAAGGAGATTCATAAACAAAAAAAAATTAATATTTGTATTGAAAACTTAAATTCTCATGTGCAAGAAATTAATATTTTTGGTTTTTATATATATAATTATTTTTTATTACAAAAATGCATTTTTAATGAATTTTGAGGAAAGTTTTTCTGTACTCAAAATATATTATCTGCTCTTATTGGTCTTGAGAGAATTTCATTTAATGCTATTTGTCTATATTGTTTAAATAGCTTTCAGCTATTTATATCCTCATATTAGTACCAGTACCTACTCAAAATTTATTACTTTACACTTAATAACTCTTTTCATTGTTTGACAACATTATGCTCGTATATAACCTAAATTAATACAAAAAGTATTAGGCCAACCTGTCTACTATAAATATGTACTAGACGACTGCCTTGTGTACAACTAGCAGTATGTTGAGTGATATATACAGACGTACTGCACAACAACACGAAAAATCGATTTCTAAATGAAAAAGAAACAAAACAACAAAAAATTCATAAAAAAGAGTAATAAAATTCTTTTTCTTTTATTAGCACAAATTAAATGACGTCATTTTGTTCAGACAGAAAATTAGAAAAAAAGAAGCAAAACAGGAAAAAAAAGTCGTAAAATTGTTTACAGTCAAGCAGAAATTTATAATATAATTCACATGGAATATAAAAGATCATTCTATATTGCAGATAGCGCTACAATTTTATATAATGCCGAGTATGTTTTGTTTGATGATGGAATGAGAATTTTCATAAATTTTGTTATTGTTGTTGTATTCTTGTTAGTAAGTTCCAATTAGAACATAATAATTTTTAATTTTTGAAGATTATCTATCAAATTGACGGAAATTATATAAAAAATGCATTATAGGGTATAAGGTCTGTGTTAAACAGTCGTTAATAAAGGTAGAAACAGTAGGAGGAAGTAGTTACTAATCTGATGTTAGTTTGCTTGGCTAATTTAGTACATATCTTGAATATTAAATAATATTAATGTCATTCTAACCGTAATCTATAACGGTCTAACTATAATCTAGTGGACGACCTTGTGACTTTTCCTATTTCCAAACATGAAGAAATGGCTCGGTGGAAAGAGATTTGGGTCAAATAATGAAATAATAACTGAAACGAACGCTTATTTTGAGGAGTTTGACAAGTCACATTTTAAAGATGGTTTAACGAAATTGGAAGAACTTTGAAATAATTGTCGCGATCTAAAAAGGAACAATGTTGAAAAATAAAGGGAAATTTACTTACAAAAAAATATGTTTGTTGTTCCATTTTCGAAGTAATTAAATTTTTCAAGTATTGTTTTTTAATTCCTCAAAATTGTCTTTAAAAGAAATAAGGTTTATATCCAACTATAAGGATCGGCTCGACCTAATTCATATAGCCATATATATCTGCTATCATCATTTGATTATTTCGCATTTCTATAATAAATTAAAATTTATAATTTTTGATTAACTTGACAGTTAAACCACATTGAAAATAATATATGCTGAGGTAAACCAACAATTAACATTTCGGACCGCTTTTATTGTAACCAAATATTTTATTGACTTTGCGATTAAAGTGTGAACAGAAAAATTACACTAGAAGACGCTAGTTAAACTAAGAGCATGTCACGTTTTTTCTATAAGCGCCCGATAACTCCTTAATGGTACTGTGGCTCTAGTGGTAAAAATGTTGAATACACTAATGCTGTAATTTGAATATTTACTTGTGGTTTATATTGAGTTTATTTGTGGTATTTATAATAATTGCAAACATTTGGATTAATTTTAAAATTAAAATTACAAATTTCCTAACTACTAGTTACTTATAAAAAAATTTAAAAGTAAATTTTTCTATTACATTTAATTGGCCAAAAGAAAATATTTATTGTATAATAAATTTGTATTTGTCAAGGAATTTTAAATAAAATAAGCAATTATTTTAATTAATTATTAAATTTTTTAATTAATTTCGGCATTCGACAAAAAATTGGGTTTTCTTTAATCAGATTAATTTGCGACGTGCTATTTCCTGGTGCATTAAATTTTTAACACCAAATTATATGTTCTAATTCAACTGGTGTCATACCAGTTGCACATACAAGTCACTAACAACTGTGGTACGTAAACATTTTATATTATATTTGTTTTGTTCAGAGAAAAAGTTTAGACCACCTTTGGCTAAATATTTATAAGAAAAAATATAGATTTAATGAAGGGTGCATGAAGAGGGTCTGGTTCTTTACCCTCTGGATATTACCTCCGACCAATTAGTCCAAAAGTGGTTAGTGTAGATTAGGTCCATTGCCACCAAGCCATTAACACCTTGGTCATTACTCCTTCCCCCCTCCCCCCCCCCCTTCACCGCCATTATCAATAATTTCGATTAATTATGTCATAGCACAATTCGTGTTTGCGCACATTTTGCAGGTTTTGCAGGTCTCAAAGGGATTTCCTATGGAAACTTACAGTTCATCGAAAGAAAATTATAGCGATATTAAGTAGATTTCGAATCGGATTATTGTCATGAGGTGCATAATTTATTTTAAACAATTTCAATTGCTATAATAATGCGAATCTTAGGTACTAAGTGGTTAGACTCAACTACCAAATTATATAAAATACAAATATTATTTTGAAAAATTAGAAGATTAAAGGATCGTTTGATACCATTCCTACAGGAAAACGTATTAAAAAAATCGAAATTTTATGTTGGTGATTACGGAAGTTTTGATGTCAAATTCAATTAGAAAGAAAAAAAATGAAATTCAAGATATTATTCGATTTTAGATCATCATTCGACGAGAAAAATTTAGCTGTAAAAATACTCCAAATATTCATAATACCAAAAAATCTCTCAACTGCGGAGGCCCAGATTTGGGTAGTTTTCCGTGACTTTTTGTATAAAATGGTTTTCTTTATGTTCAGTATGGGTTATAGAATACCCAAGTGAATATTCATGGCGAGTGGAGTATTTTAAAGATACATTTTTCTTGTCAAATGATGCTCCAATATCGAAAAATACCTTGAACAATATATTTCGCCTTATAAAAATGATTGAAAACCATATCTCACCTCCTAATTGAAATATCATGAAACGGCTTACTGTGCTAGATAGAGACTGCATGGGGTCCATAGCATGAATATGTTAAATTTACATATTTATATAAATTAACTGATTCTTAACATCCAATTACTGACGCGTTACAGATAATTTAAATTTATAGACATTTTACACAGGTTTACAATTTTTTCCGACACAGTGTGTTTTAGTTTTCGATACAGCTTTTCGAGCCGAACTCGAATCCGCCTTAATAAGAAATTAAAAAACAAAATGTTACTTCTGACGAAATGGTATATTGTCTCTTATGAGATAATTTTTTGCAACTTCATGTTTTGAATCTTTTTCAATTTTTTTTCTCAATCATGATGTTTCTGTAGTAGAATTTGACATCAAAACCGATATAATCACCGAAATAAATTTTATTAATAAATGTTCACGAAGTGGTTGGTACCAAGTACCAAATTATATAAAACATTGGAAACATTACATTATTAAGGTTACGTTGGATACCACTCAAACGTAATCTTAATAATCTAATGTTTCCAATAATATTTGTATTTTTATATAATTTGGTACTTGGGGGAACCAACCACTTTATTTCTAAGATCCCGAAATGTTCGAATTATTATAGCGATAGAAATTGTTTCAAATAAATTATGCACCTCATGACAATAAACCCACTTCAAAATTTACTTAATATCTATATAATTTTGTTTCGATGAATCAAAAATCTCCATTGGAAATCCCTTTGAGGCCCGAAAAATGTGCAACAATAAATTGTACAATGACACAATTCATGAAAATTTTACATATTCGCGGGAAAGACGGGAAGAGGGGAGGGAGATCGGGAGGAATGACCGAGGTTTCAGTGGTTGACACTTAGGCCAATTTTGGCCCATTGTGATGCCACGCATTCACGCCACATCATTAACTCATTCACCTACTCACACAACTACCGTACCACCTGCACCTACTACCACCTGCACATTGCAAGCTCCATGTCAACCTGTACATTGACGTGAACGGTGGGTCGATGCTGAATTCTGCACTCCATCAGAGGGTTTTAGTTGTGTTTATTAACGTCACCGATTGTAATCAATGATGAAAATTCGATTTGCATCTAGCCTCTGATGAGATTCGAACCTAGTACCTCCCGGTCCAAGTGCCCAAGCTTTAACCACTGCACCATTTGTCCGGTGATTATTGGGGTAATGGCGAGATATTGTCTAGAGGGTAATATCCTGTTACGGCATACTTTTATCAGGTCATGTCAGCAGTTCCCACCGAAGCAACTGTATACAACTAATCAATACTGTTAAAGTCGCAGCGTACTAAGCAGATTAAAAATGTACGCAATTTAATAGAAAAGAATAATAGAATAGATTAATAGAATAATTAAACAACATTTTGCATGTAACAATAAAACGTACCAATTCTACCTTAGGTTACAACATTTCGAATCATCAATCAATTTTTCGAATAATCCGCATAATGGCACCGTTCCTTTTTTAAATAGATTAATAAATATTTCTATGTCGAACACCAACTATTATAAGGGTCCCATTTCAAACGCTATATTTCAAAACGCGATAATTCAAAACGCGATACGGTATAAAACGCGATATGGTACAAAACGCGATATTTCAAAACGTGATATTTCAAAACACGATATATGGTACAAAAGGCAATATGGTACAAAATGGGAGTTTATGATAGGGTTATATCAGGCGGGTGAAGGGGAAATTTAATTTCATTTTTTAGGAATTTAAAAATCGATAGGAGCGAGAGTATATAGGATCGGTATCAATCGGGTCACTGCGCTCCCGCTTAGCAATACACATTCTGTACCATATCGCGTTTTGAAATATATCGCGTTTTGTACCATATCGTGTTTTGCACCATATCGCGTTTTGTACCATATCGCGTTTTGAAATATCGCATTTTGAAATATTGCGTTTTATACCATATCGCGTTTTGAAATATCGCGTTTCGGGTGGATTCCCAATTATACATAACTAAGCACGATTACGAAAATAGCTAACAACGGGTATTTCAACAGAATAAAATTATTAAATAGGAAACTGAAATAGTACCAATAGTTACCGCAATAGCTTATACCCTACTGAAGATATTGCCACCTCAAATAATTGCCGTCGATTAGAATACATAGAAAAAACCAGTCAGATAACCAATAATATAGTATCACAATCTAAAAAACATAACTTTGCCTTAATTTAATTTTCAACAACAAGCTTAGAACAGCCTCTCGCCAAATCAGCGATTTATAAACTCAATTGTGGTTGTGGCAGTTGCAATTATAGTTACAAACAGGTCGAGATTAGAACTAGAGCTAAAGAACATCTTTCTTCAGGTACACAATTAAACTTTTACATTCATTTAAACTTTGAAACCCGTGCTGCGTTTATCTACAATTTGAATGTTTTACATATACAGCGTAAAGGTAGACAACTGGATGTACTGGAATCATTTGAGATCCGAAAAGCGATACTTCTGTCGCTTCGTCACAGTTTATGACACGCCCATTTGGAGTAATTTATTTATAACTTTTTTGCTTTATTTGACTAGTTATTTCATTTTTATTTTTTTATGACACTTAAAAATGTTTATGGCAATTACAAATTCCCGTGGATGACCTAACAAGTTTTAATCGATAGAGTTAAATAAATAAAAAATATTTAAAATTTGCTAAATCAAAAACAAGTGTTTCATTTTAAAATGATAAAATTATTATTATTGTATATAATATTTATTGTGGTAGTTAAATCATCCTTCATCATTATTGATTTTTATTTGACGTGATGTGACTGTAGTCAAGTCATTTCAAATAGGTATACAACATCATACAAATTGATTTTGCATATTGGCTGTGCAATGTCAAACATTAAGTTTTGCTTTTTTCCTAAGAAAAAAGTTACGGCACCTTGATCGTATACTTTTTTGTGTAGACTACTTATTCAAGTAGATGATCTCGTGAACATACTTATTTGAATAAGAAAATCTCCTAATAGTCATGTCGGAAAGGGCTCAAATTGTTTTATGGTGTTGGAATTGTAACATTGGAATAATTGACTAAATTATTATGAAACATAGCTCATTTAAATAAGGTGGCGCAAAATTGACTGCTCTTTCGGAATTTACTCACATTTTTTTTACAAATCGCATCGATTTACAAATTGCATTATTTTTTGCAACGCGATTTTAAAATTTGTCAAGTAACCACGAGGAGGGTACAT
The DNA here is from genome assembly GCA_947310385.1 of Nephrotoma appendiculata. Classification (NCBI taxonomy): domain Eukaryota; kingdom Metazoa; phylum Arthropoda; class Insecta; order Diptera; family Tipulidae; genus Nephrotoma; species Nephrotoma appendiculata. Next base: position 91,412,365 of record OX371225.1, read on the forward strand.
AAGATATAGCTATAGTCGACGGTGCATTTACGACGCGTTCCTCAGGACAGGAACCTGCAGAACACGTAACTTTCATCGCCAACTCTTCCGGTCATGTGGTACGAACTGGGGAAACATTGCGGAATTTCGACGCTTGGTTCGAAGATACAGGTTTAACAAGCAACAATACTAGACATGGTAGAAAGTAGATCAAGCAAGAGCCGTACCTCAGTTACCTCCGTACTCAACAACATGCACAGATTGCAAAATATGCACGCTTGAAAATAGACGACTTCTCTTGAGCGAGGTTTTTGGTAATGTTTTGCTTGGTCACACTGATTCAGCTTACATGTTGGGAAACATATCAATTCATGTACCTTGCAGAACATTTCGAAACCATGAGTTTTTAGCACTAGAGCACTATTCTACAAGCTATGAAAACAACCCTATTAATAGGACGTCAAAATCATTCAACATCATCGACGACCAATTTGACTTTAATTTATCAAAGAACAACTTCAAAAATATCCTGAAGAACTATTTTTAAAATTTTTAAATGTTAAATCAAAATTTGATTTATAGTTTTTTTAAACCTTGAATCTAATAAATCTTGAATCTAATTTTGTTGCAGTTGGCTTCTCCGATACGGCTCCAAGAAGGGAACAAATCTGAAAATAAATACATTTCTGTAAATCGACCAGAAATCGTTCGATAATACAACGGAAACATGGGAGGCGTAGGTCTGATCGACCAACATATTAGCTATGACCGTGTCTTCATTCAATCAAGAAAGTGGTCGTAGCGCATCACAACACATTTCATTAGTTTCGTGATTTGTTCAGGCTGGCTTGAGTATTAGTGAGACAGCGAATTACGAAACATAAAGAAAATTAAAGATCTTTTATATATTAAATATATTAAAGATCTTTTAGAATTTCGCCAAGAAAACTTTAACTGTTATATTCTTGCGGAAAATACGGTGAACCTCCAAAACCCTGAACGACCAAGTTCTTCTATGGAAAATATACCGACCGAAATTTCAACAAAAAATGCAAATCCGTGAGAAGGTATTCGTACATGTCCGTTACGATGATATTGGCAATGCGCACGCGGAGCACACTCGCTGCAAACATTTAAACTGTAAAGGAAGAATATTCTTGTTATGTAAAAAAAGTAAAGTTTCCCTTTGCATAAAGTACGAAATTGTTTTGAACAATTTCATACAAAAATTTAATTGTGATCAACATTGTAATGTTCATTACAGACTGTTACGATAGATTAATTTTCGTTGTAATATAATTTTTTAAGAAATCTTTTTTTCTGTATAATATTACAACTAATCTCATTGGTTATCTAATAATTGTTTTATTAGTTTCAGTAGTGCATTCTTGTGGAATGAAACCTATCGGTTCATTCCAGCTCTGCCAGTCCTTTGATTTAAGCCTCTTAGGGAACCACTAATTCAAAGGGCTTTGTTATTTTTAGGCGTTTCGGACCATTGGTGCGATCCAGTAGGTTCCACTTGTAATGCCGCAGCAGTCGCAGTACATGTCTTTTTCCAAATTTTAGTATTTCATCGCTGACGTATTCGATGTTTAAGTCTCGAGGTTGATTGTCTTTTCTAATGTGCCAAGAAGCATTCACAATGCTAAGTGGTACCTTGTTTTGAAATGTTTGAATGATCTTAACTGGACCCTTCCTTGCGCAGCTCCAAAACTGGTTACTATACATCCAGATAGGTTTTAGGATTTGTTTATATAACAGCAGTTTGTTGTGCGTTGTCAGTTCGGAGTTTCTTCCAATAAGCCAGTGCATTTTTCTGAATTTTAAATTCAGTTCTTGCCTTTTCTTTTTAACATGCGCTTTCCATCTGAGCTTAGAATCTAGCGTCATGCCGTGGTACTTCCGTATGCATTATCAGAATAGGGAATTTGTTGCGAAAAAATTATAAAAATAATGAAAATTGTGATGAAATTAAATTTATTTTACTTCATAATTTTTTTTTTAGGATTTATTATTATTATAAATTGACCAGTACCACCTGTTTTGAAATGTGCAATAAAGAATTCTTTTTTATACCAAATAAACTCTGTTTCAAACTCCTTGTACTATATATTGTACATTTTCAGAGGCCCAGGAAAAGAGATTAGGCCGTCAAAAAAAATATGAAATTCTTTAAGAATGTTTCACAATTAATCAAGTAAAAAAGCCCAAAATATTTTATGCTATATTATTTAAAATAAAAAGATTGTAATTTAAATTTCAAACTAAATTAATTCAGATCATATTTTATATTTTACCGGGAATAACGAGTTTATATAAAAAAAAAACTTTATTTCACCAATATTTGGCATCTCTACAAACCAGGCGAAGGAAGTTTCTTGTATTTTAACGAAAAAACCATCTGAATGGTTTGACGTCTCTAAGATCTTCTTTTTACCAATCAAAAATAGAGGTTAATCCCTTCAGACTGCCAATTTTAAATATGGATTCCATAATATTTTCGAAAAAAGGTTAAAACAAGGTTATGGAAAAAATTATGGAAACAAATCATGAGACCGATATGATCATTAACCCCAACATTCCTTAAAATCCTTCACATTTTTATTTTAATCGATATTCTATGTTCAATAAATCAAAATTAATGTTGGATCAATACATTGACACAGTAAATACTTGGTACGATATCAACTTATTTTCAAAAGGAATGTCCAATTTGGTGATCACACCTTAAGTTACTGATCACACCTTAATTTTTTATAAAGTTTAACTAAAACTTGTGTTAATATGATGTCACGAGCTTTAGTGTTAACAAAGTATGTTTTATCCATTGTGCATGTCCATGCGTGTCCATTGTGTATATTTTATCCAATATGCATATTCACTTGAATCAAAGTTGCTCAGAAATAGTCTTTAACTTAGAAAGTGTAAATGTCCAACAATAATGATCGTAAAAAATCCTAACTATACATCACAGGATTATTAATTATGAGAAAGCCACTTCAAATTTATATCTCCCGTTCAGACTTCCTATCTTGATTTTCCTAGAACATTGATTAAAATTGCAACTCGAATAGGTTTTATGTAAAACTAATATTATTCAAATGGCATCACTTTTCATCGTGCCCTTACGAGAATCATAATTCAACAATATACTCGCCATTGTTTACCTCCATAGCAATTCCACATACAAAGAGGTGTGCACTTCCGTATAATTTAAAATTTCACGGGTATATCATTGCTATTTTATGTACGTACAAGCATGGTACAAAAACTATATAGAAATGATAATAGTTGTAAATATGTACACTATTACAGCATAATAGAGAACGAGCATGTATACTTATAACGAAATATGTACACAAAAGAACTGCAAATAAAACGAATCACAACCAACCTAAGGTTTGGTTTGTGTATTTGAAAATGTATATAGTGGAAAAAACTGTGTTGTCTGTTTTAACGATGTTTCCATTTTTTTTTTTTATTTATTTAATTTATTATTCATTTTCATTATGTTGTAAACGCCCTTCCATTGTAAAAAAACTACGAACACAAAGCAAATTAAAAATATTATTATTTTATTTGCTAGTTGTCTAACTACTTGTGGGGAGAAGGGGTACGTACTATCTAATTTGATTGATGAATGAAAATTTAAGATTGGAACGGAATGAAAGAATGATATTTTAAAGCAAGTAATAGGTAAACGTGAAATTTGTATCTACCTATAAATTTAGTTTTTAAATTGCATAACATGTAAATGTCTATTAGACATGAACATTTTATACCTACTCATATATGATATGTATTTATATGGTTTTCATTTTATGTTGCTAGATCATAAATTTATTGATTTAGAGATTAGATTGCGATATGCATATTATAAACGCTGATTTACGGTAGCTTCACGGATGTCGTGTGGTTGTATTACGTTGTTTTAAAATATACTATATAGTAGTTGACATCATACATACATCAATTATTATGTTTGTGGTTAAGCTTCGGTAGGCTCAAGTAGTTTAGGAAACTGTTATAATAAAGCGACATTACATTATAATACATTATCACACAAAAACTTTTATAACCATTATTATCTTTAAAGAATTGCACTTGAATTAATTTCGAAAATTGTATAAAAATAACAACGGACCATTCGATCGATCTGTTTCAAGAAATCGTTATGATTCCAATCATAAAATTGTGATATCAAGATTGTTTGTGTAAACTGTAAATACGTCTTTAATGATTACTTTGAATTACATCAATGGTTACTTTATTTTTCTTTCAAACTATCACTTAAAATCAAATGATTTGATGATAATGTGAAGCTAAAATAATTTTTAATAGGTTCCCAAATGTCTTCGGAGATATTCTATTTGAAAATGTTATGACATATTTCGACCCCTATAGAATACATATAAATGACTCACTGAGTCGTAAACAAAGCTTTCCAAAACTATATGAAATTCTGGGTTATTCTGGTGACAGTCTGATTTTAGTTTTACGTCGAGGTGAGCATACCAAGACGTTGGAAGTTTGGTTTCGAACTATGAAACATAAAATTCTTCAGTGACCAAACTAAGGCGTAATTTTGGACCATTAAAATTTTGGTTTAGGTCCCATTTATCTAAAGTAAATTTTTTTTAAGTAAAACTTTTCACCAAAAATAAATAAACAAATCTAGTAATCATAGAAATCGTAAAACAGAAATAGAATGATGTTTTATTCAAGCATGCCTCTGAGACCACAATAGAGAAATGATAATTGGAGAAACGAAACATGAACATTATTTTGGAAAAATGAGACATGAACTAAATCGAAAATTGCGATGGTATACAACACCGGGCTTATACTTTATATATGTTCCACTTCCAAGTATTTTAATAGTTTAGTCATACTGCCGTCTGATGGGTCGACTGAATATTTATTCGTTTTATTTATTTATTTTATTTATTTTTATTTATTTAATTATTTATCAATAATGACATTTTTTTAAATCTTATTATTATCTTGAATTAATTCAATAGAACATAATTATTATACTTATTACTAGCTAAATACTAATTCTATCTTTAATAAATACACTCAATAGTCCCAAAAACTGATTGTATTGTAGCTCTCGTAATTCTCCCAACGTATAGAAATTGCTCAGAGAATTATATAATTTGACTCCATTATACCCTAAGAATCGCTGCGAAAAAGATTTACTATACATTGGTAATCGATAATGTGTGTTTCTGGTATTATCCTTATGAATATCTCTATTAGAGCATAACATTAAGTTCAAGTATTTTGGTAGATCCCCATTTTCATGGCGAAACATCAACTTCAAAACGTTGTAGTGTATGCTTTGGTTAATAGACTTCCATCCTAGTACTTTAAGCATTTCACTTATATGTGTCCTAATATCTGCTCCTAAAATATGTCGCAGGAATTTGTTCTGAATTTTTTGGAGACGATATATTTGTGATTGATTCATTGTGAATCACACTGATGAACAATAATCAATATGTGGTCCAACAATTTATTCGTAAAATATAATTTTTGTTTCACGTTGCATTTTATCCTTAATTCTATTAAATAATCCTAACTTTATATTCATTTTTTAGCAACATAATTCAAATGATCATTAAAATTTAACTTTTCATCTATGATAACACCAAGGTATTTATATTGTTTCACACGTTCAATGACTTCAGTATCTACTAATATATTTTGATTACATTCTAGTATTGTTTTTATTGACATCACCATGTACTTTGTTTTAGAGATGTTAAGTGCCAACTTATGGTACATCAGCCATTTTCTCAGGTTCTCCAAATCTTGATTTATTTTGTGAACAGCTTCACTAAAGGTTGGTGTTGCAATCGTAATCAAGTTGTCCTCAGCAAACATATTCACTTTACAATTATTTATAACTTCTACTATATCATTGATGTACAGGATGAAAAGCAATGGTCCTAAAGTAGATCCCTGTGGTACTCCGAGATTATTTGGTATTGGCTTAGAGATAAAGTTATCCACTTTTGTATATTGTTGCCTTTCTTGAAGTTAATTATTGAACCATTCCAACGCCGCGCTTTGTATTCCATATTTACTTAATTTTTTTAGTAAAATTTGTCTATCGATTGTTTCAAAAGCTCGTTTAAAATCCAGGAACACTGCTACTACTACTTTATTGTCATCTATTTCAGATTTCCAATTATCTAACATTAAGTTTAATGCAGTTTAACATGAATGGTGTTCGCGAAATCCAGATTGTTGGTCGACTAGTATATTATTGTTGTTAATGTGGTTTATTAATTGGTTTTTAACTACTAGTTCTAACACAGCTTCGTAGGTTGGTAGGATATTTATCGGGTGTAGTTCTTCTGGTGTTGTTGGCTTAGAAGTTTTCGGAATTGGAATAACCGTTGATATTTTCCATGATCTCGGGACTTTAGCTTCATTTAAACTTTTATTGATTAAGTTCGTAAATTTTGATGAGAATATTTCATTCTTCATAGCATCTAGCATGATAGTACGGTTTATACCATCAATTCCAGCGTTCGACTTCAGACTACTAATAGTTTTAGTTATCTCTTGACTTGTAATATTTTGAAAACAGAATGGAACTGTGTACGGATACGCATTCGATTCATTAAAATTTTTTATTTTTGGAGTATTGTTATGGATTTCAATCACACTGGATACAAATGTATTATTAAGAGATTCGACCAATTCAGGTTTATCGATTACTACTTTATTGTTGAACTGAAATTTCCACTGTGTTGTGGTTTTAGTTTTATACATCGATTTTAACGTTCTCCATAATTGTTTTGGATCATTTTGATTTTCTATGAATTTGTGTTTGAAATAAGTGGACTGTTCCTTCCTTAAAGATTGTTTATATATATTTCTGCCTCTTGTATAACTATCCCAGCTCTCATTTGAGTTTATAATTTTCATAATTTCATAAGATCGTAGTTTATCTTGCTTTACTAATTTCAAATTTTCCGAGAACCATGGTAGTTTACTAGTTTTATGTATCAATTTTGTACATGTCAACTCATTCAGCCAAGTTTTTAACTTTAATAGTAACTCTTCAGCTTCTTCATTTAATTCTTGGTCTATTTCGTTTAAGTTAGCATCTTAGCATCCCAGAAATTGTTGATTTAAAGCATAGTTGAGTAATTCATGAGAATAATTTTTTCGCGAACGTATTTCTATCGGGTCACAATTTCTTGTTGCTTTTATCTTCCCGCAATTTAAATTAATGCTTAACATAAAATGGTCACTAATTTGTTGCTCTTTAACTACTTCACATTGCACATTTTTTGAATTAGTTATCACTAAATCTATTAAACTCTCGCTGGTTGCTGTAACTCTACTATATTCTTTAACCACCTGAATTAGTCTATGATCACTTATCAATTGATTTAATTTTAGACTGTAATATTCATTGGATTTGACATCAATATTAAAATCACCGAATATGAAATTATTTTTGTTACGGTTTATGATATTTTCCATCCATTCGTCAAATGTATCTAAGAAAATTGCTCTCGTTGTTTGAAATGATCTGTATACTACTCCAAATATCCCAGTCGTATGATATCCTTTTATGATTTGTATTGGTAAAAACCAAGTGCGATCCTTCTCACAGTTGGAAATTATTTTTGAATTTATGTTTTCATGAATGTACATAGCAACTCCTCCTGTATGTCGACTATCCGAGTCGCAGCGTATAAATTTATAGTTATCAATATGAAACTATGAATCGTACATTTTTTCAGTTGCTATAGTTTCACTGAGTAATACTAAGACTGGTTTAAAATTAAACACAGTATCCTGTAACTCCATGAAATTTGACGATAGACTTCGGATCATAATATCTTAATTTAAAGAATTCTTTGTTTTATTAGTTCGAAAGCAAACTTCCAACATCTTTGTAACCTCACCTCGATGTCTTACCAAACTTTTAGCCTTAGAAGTCACAATAATTGGAGCGTTAGCAATTTTAACAATTCTAGTGCTAGTCCACTTTTTCGCTTATTCTCCATTTTAACTACTACTTTAACAAGTCTACACTGAGTTGAATGCATCAATTGACTATATTTTGGTAACTCCAATTGATTTTTAAATGACATAAAATACCCTGCGTGAATTGGTGCCTCTTGTACCAATGAAATTTCTTGTAAGCTACAAAATTTTTCTTATATTTTACAATTAGAGCCTTTACTTTTTGCCTGCCGAACGTACTTTTAGTTAAGAAATAAGTATTGGTTCATGAATGTATTTGCTTAAATCATTTAATATAGTTTTCTAGAGGCTTCCTTTTTATTTTTAGATTAACCGAGAAAACATTTTTTTTAAGGGAAGTATTAATTGTCCAGTAGATTTAATGTCCTTTGAAGGTAAATTAATACCCCCCTTTCATTCACGCAAAGACCACCCATTCACACAATTACAGTATACCAGCTGCACATTGCAAGCTCCATGTCAACCTGTAAACTGACATGGACGGTGGGTCAGCGCTGAATTCTGCACTCCAAAAGAGGGTCTTCGTTGTGTTTATTAACATCACCGATCGTAATCGATGACGAAAATTTGCTTTGAATCGAGCTTCTGGTGGGATTCGAACCCAGTACCTCCCGGTCCAAGTGCCGAAGCTTTAACCACTGCACCACTTGTCCGGTAAAAATAAATTTTAAAATTGTATTGAATTTTGTTTTCAAGTTTGTTGTTTAACCTGCCTTTATATAAATGGAAATATTACTTTTCAAACGACAACGTCTGTATCTCAGTAAACCCTTTAGCTAGAACAGCATTAAATACTATGTTAGTCCCATACGATGCGTGCTACCTTTACCTTTGGAGAAATTTGTAACCTTTTCCGAAGTTTCATTAACTGAATATTTCCTCATTTTCCGAAACCTTGGTCTTGCAGTTCTTCCTGAGCTTGCACACCTATGGATCGTGCTATTTGCTCACATTCGCTTAAGTTCAACCAATTTATTTATGTGTCATGTACCCGACAACATTTTGCACTTATTTTGTTTTAAGTTTAGTTTAAATTGAGTGTAAATGTCAAATGGGCAGAGCTCCTGCACCCAACGCGCGACCCCTCAAGTAAAGTTTGATAGCTGCCTTAAATTTGTGAATTTTATAGACCAACGGGAATTCGAAACCGTTTAGCGAATTCTACTTCTTAGTTTCTCGATAAACAAATTTGCGCTAGCCTTTCTCACATCAAGGTTTTGCAAGTTTCACCGTAAACTTATGCGCATCGACCATTTCTTTTGTTACTCTTCTTGTCGTAACGAATGATGGTATTTTCTGCTTTAGTTCCGCAGAACATTTAGCGTGCATTAACCTATAGAGCACGCAGAGATCTGCAACATCTCTGCGGTGTTGTAAACTGTCTAGATCTTTCGTAAGGGTGATACGCCGCCGAATCTTATCCAGAAACTTGAGTACAATGCCATATAATTCATCACCTCTTACTTTCTGCAATGCTCTATACATGGTCTAATAAGGGTTTTTTATTGGAGAACCTGAAACAATGTGTTCATGTCATTTTAAAAGGTTGTTAATTTGAGCACTAATCAGATGAATCGTGACACAGTCCACGCGGGAACATGGCCATGTGACATTCGTCCGATCGGTTGTGGAGTATCGTTTTCAAGCAATACTGTTTTTCTGAAATTATTTTATTGATTTCAAGATATTTAACTAGATGTTAATGCATTTCACAAAAACTTTGGCGAAGGCTGACACAATTGATATTGGCCGGTAGTTTGATCAGTCAGTTTTATCACAACCACGATTCAAAACTGGTTGTACAACATCGCACTCTTCCAGGCGTTCGTTTATTTAGTTTGCTTATATTAAAGGAGATAATATTTAGGTACTTAATATTGGAGCCAAGTCATTAGCAAGCTCCTTCAATATTCGGAATGATATTCCGTTACGTTCGGTTGTCTTATTTATGTCCATTGTCTTCAAGTTTCTGAAAACAATTTCCTTCCAAATGGTGACCAAATGTCACAGTGGTTAAAGCTTTGGCGTTTAGATTGGGAGGTACTGGGTTCGAATCCCGTTAGAGGCTGGATGCAAAAGGGAATTTTCATCTACAGATTACGATCTGTGATGAAATGGAACTCATTTATGTCCCCAATTTGTCACTATTTTGACTATAAATTTTGCTTTTAAAAAACAAACAAAAGTTGCTGTCTTTGTCGTTATTAAAATATACTCTTCTCTTTTCAGTTTCCCAGTATTTTTTACTGAAAAAATTTGTTTCACTGTGGAATTCGCGCATATTTCTTGAAAGTTGTTTTATTTTCTCAAGCTGCTTTTGCGGTTTCTTCTGAAAAGATTTTAAAATTTGAATTGGTATTGGAAAATGTTGATGGTTTAGATTTGTTCATTCCATGTAACATGATCTCAGTGAAATTGGAAACGGCATCATCTGTTTGACTATTATATAAACAATGGTTTTCCCAAGGGAAACGTTGAAAAAGATCTATAGTAATACCATATTTCGCAGAGATATTTGTTTTGCTTTGCAATCATGAAAAATTTTGCACATGTGCCATTTACTAAATCGCCAAAATTAAAAAAAGTAGATTTTGCAAAATCTATGTGTGTGGAGGCGTCCGTGGTTCCATGCAAACTAAATGTGACAAGTGACATCTCAAACAGATTGACTGATCGGAATAAAACTTTATATTTTTTATCAGATTTTTCTATGAATTTGGAGAAACTTGCAATAATATCTTTTGACAAAAAAAAAGTTGTTTAGCAAAAATTCGGTCCCATGGATGAAATGACGGATCGCGATGAAATTTCTTACTTAAACGTTTTCCATAAATTGGGACATCCCAGTGATTTTTAGCCGATGTCGATCCAAAGTAAGTGACAGTTTGCGCAGGAGCTTTTATATGTTTTGAAAATACATATTTTGAAAAGTATTTTTATTTACGAAAAAAAACGGTTAAGAACGAAAAGATTACAAATCAATGTACAATACCGGTCCATTGTAGTTTATCCTAATTCAAGCGAAAATGACGGTTTTTGACATAAAACTATTTTTCAACAAAAATTATGTTCTGGTACTGCCCAGACGGATTGATTAAATGGGATAGAACTTTATACTTAAGCTTTCCTACAAATTGGAAGATACCAGTGTTATTTAGCCGACATCGGTCCACCGGAAATGGCAGCTTCCATGGGAGATTTTTCATCTTTTGCAAATATTTTGAAAAGCACATACAATTTACAAAAAACGACTGAAAGCAAAAAGATTGTAAATTAAATTTCAAACAAAATTTATTCAGATTATTTTTTCCAGAAATGACGAGTTTTGGTAAAAAAATACTTTATTTCACAAAAATTCGACAGTCCGGGCCGATTGACTAAGACTATACTTGTGTACATGAAGTGGACGTGCTTTTTCACTTTTTGTAATAATGTCGAAAAGGTTAGCATTTACAAAAAAAACGACAAAGAATGAAAAGATTCAAATAAATTTAAAGATTACATTTTTTGCAAGGGTAGATTTTATTGGGTTTCTGAAATTTAAGCAGGAATAATTATTTTTGATTATACAAGACGGTTTTACCAAAAGTCCGGTACGTTTAATTTTTCCCTTTAGAAATCGTATGTGGTGTATTCAAGATCTTTTTACAATCGTGGTAAAAGAAATTCGGGTGTTGACCACATTATATTTTTTATTTTTGTGTTGGGGAAACATCCGTAATTGAGAGACAACTATAAATATTGCACACAATATTTTAAAATTTGTCTTTCAATTATCCCAAAAAATAAAAAAAAAATAAATTAATTTAATTTTTTTTTATACACATTTTCTGTTTATACAAAATATATAACACGTGTTTATAATGTAATGATAATTTAAAAAGAAAATGAACCAAATTTATTGAAAAAAAAAAATAGTTGGTGTAAAGTTTATTTTTTCTCATTATGAACTATGAAGTGAAAATAATCTTAAAACATTTTACTATTTCGAAATGACATGCTTAACAAAAAAATATTTTATTAAAAAAGAGCACAATGAAAAATGAGTACTAAAAATAATTAAAGATTGTGTATTCTAAAATACACTGCTCGTTAAAAAATTCCGGGCAATACATTTTTTCAGTAAATATTTGTGCTTATGGTAACTATTCGCATTATTCGAGTTATGCTTGTACGAAATAATATAATATGCGCCAAAACAAATAAAATAACAAAATTACCGAAAAGCAGATATTGATATATCTGCATATTTAGCGGGCGGTTTTGTGCACCAGATTCGCAATGTCTTGAGGTATCATTTCTCATTCTTCCTGCAGAGCTGATTGCAAGATTATCCCAAATAATTATTGACAAGGTTTGCAACGTAGGGTCTGAGGTTGTTACACATTAATAATTCAATTATCCGGAATTTTTTGACGAGCCGTGTACGACCAACGTTCGTGGTTTATATAAATGTATTTTCGGTAGATGGGTACGGTACAAATGTATAGATAACTAGGTAAAAATTAAATGTAGTAATACTCTTAAAAGTACTTCCATTCCAATACATAATATTACACCAAAAATAATTGATGTCAGATTATACTATAAAAATTGCTGAAATACCAACCACAAAATTATTGAAATGTGTAAACTGCGTACATATACTGAACCTAGCTATTATATTAAAAAAATATACACAATATTTTCCTATACTCGTATTAATTAAATTAAATTGATAAATTTATTGATTTGAAAAATTTGATTCTTTTAATTTTTGAATAAATCAGCCAAATATTTAATAAAAATATAATTATTTCAACGATGATGAACAAATTTACAATCATTGCATATAGCACATAAACAACCCAATTTAGGGTTATATGCGGTTATCGCCAGTGATTATCGACATAATTATAATTAAAATAAAATTGGCATTTAATAAATTCATCTCAACCAAAAATTATTTGCTCTTATTATATTTTGAGAATTTAAATGACCTGTCAAACATATTATATTATCTTTTAATTTATCCAATTATATCACTTTCAGACATGAATTACGTTTCATGTGGAAATTATTAGTTTATATATTTAATTGAACAATCTTAATTATTTATTTATGTTAAACTAAACACCTGGAATTAGTTCTTATATGGTGAATAAATTGCCAATTTGCAAACAAAACTGAAATTATATCAATCTTTTATGTACGGACACACCATCACCTGTTTTTGTTTAATTTTAGGGAATTTAATTCCTCTTTAAAACTGTATAACCTCCCTTAGAATATGTTGATAAAACAGATAATGCAAAAAAAACGATTCATATATGTTTGAATTAACGACAAGAAACAAAATATGCATAACCAAAGGGGTTACACACAAAAAGTAAAATATTAACCTCACGAAGCAAACGTAAGACATCTTACGCTTGCCAACATTAATTTAATACGATAGTGTTAAAATGTTTTTGTTATTTGTTTGCAGATAAACATGCCAATAATTTGTTCGAGTAAAATTCTAAGAAAAGTGCTCTGATTAAACCTAAAAATTGCTGAATATCCCAAAAATATCGACTGTAAAATTAAAAACCACAATGTGACTTTAATGTTAGGTTGGTAGTATAGAATCCAATAGATTCTGACCTAGGGTCTTTTCTTCATATTTGTGAAGGATTCCCCTCAGCATTTTTGTAAGTTACGGTTCAACTTAGATTTTATAAAAATCACTTTTCTAGGTTAACGTGTAATAATACCTCCGATCAGATGAACAATACCAAAGTAGGCCCTTTCGATAATGTCACCACTTTTAACACTTAATTAACTTTAGCTGTGTTGCTTTCAAAAGATTACAACAACAATTGCATTGTATTCAAGCCGATTGTTTTAGAATGTTAAGAAAAAAATTTTTAGGATTAGGGGAAATAAAATCATTTTATGGTTATGGTGTTTACCGCAAGGCGTTAGTTTTTCTATTTTTCTAAAAAAAATTATATTGAATAATAATTTAGCATTTGTTATTTGATAGCAAAATACCGAATTTAATTTATTCTATTTCTTAAAATAAAAAAAAATAAAATAAATATTAAGAAAATGAACCAACACAGAAAAATTAAAACGCATTACAAAATTAAATCCCAAAGTTGTTGCTTACACATTTCTTAGCTAAGCTAAGCGGATTTGCGAAAGCGACACTACTTTTGATCCTTACGTTATTTGTTTTTAGAACGTTACATATGGAGACTACAAGTAATGTTTCCTTTGCAATAAGTTATTGGTTTTGATCAGTCAACATATTAGATACATATGTTATATATTAGATACATATGATGTTGACTGATCATAACCAATAATTCATTGAAATGGGAGCATTATTACTATCTACATTCATCAATTTTTATTTTTTGTCGATGATAATAGTAATATTTATCGCATCAACATTCCACTATTTCCTATAAGATTCGATCTCAATTGATTGAATATGAGGTAACACAGGGCCGTATCTTATGTCGTGCGCGCTCTTGTCGAACCTACTGTATATGGTACTACTGGACAACAGGATTACCTTATTGATGTTGATACTGACCAAATTGAAATAAAACCAAGTCATATGGTTGTTAATATCCTATTGTATTTGTCGACACCCTCAAATACAATGTTCTCGAAGGTTTTAACGATTTTAAGGTCATCTGCAAACATTAGTACCTTTGAATAATGAATTATTGCGAATGTTAATGAAGATGGTGAAGATCCAAGCGCTCATTCAGACTACTTGTTCCACATTTCGATGAGTAGTATGATTTAAACTTTAAAGTATGATTTAAACCAGTTTACAAACGGATTGAAAAACCAAATTTGTACAAGCATTCTAAGGGTTCATAATTACCGATGTATTTAAAGGACTTAGCAAATTCTGTGTATGCCTCATACTAATCTGCTTGTGATTTTAAATTTTTTTTATCGTGCTGCTAGTAAACTCCGTATGTTTGGTTGCAGGTGGTCTTTTTGGCATAAAACTAAGTTGACTTAATGAATTGCACATTACCAGTTCAAGTAACTTAAGAATTGATGAAATTAACGTTGTACCTCTAGTACATGAAATTCCATTCCGTGTTCAAGTTTTCAATGTTGGTGTTACTCTTGTAACTTTTCACTTCTGAAGAAAACTCCTTGCTTCAATAATTGGTTGAAAAGAAAGCACATGCACACTCAGAAAAAAAAATGATAAATACATGATTACATTTATCATATTATAATAAAACTTAATCATTGTTATTATTAATATCAAATTATATCATTATCAAATTATTTAATCATTTTTATTATTAATTGACCTTAAAAGGAAATTAAATCCATTGGATGATTAATAATATAAAAAAAAAATATCATCATTGTGTGTTAAATACAATTATTTAAATGATTGATTTTATCATACTATATGATATTCTTGATCATTATTTTTCATCTACTTCATCATTGTTATGATGAAGAAGATCAAGAAGAAATAACAATTTAAAAATTGTACCTAACACACAACGATGATATTAATAATAACAATAATTTAGTATTATTATAATATGGTAAATGCAATCATATATATTTATCATATTTTTTTTTTTTTGAGTGCGGTAATTTAGTGAAAATCAGGTTTAAAATTCTGTTATAACCGTTTAATATATCAGACCTTTGACTCGGGTTAGAAATGACCGTGGTACCTATGAACAGGTACTCAGTTTTCGAAGATACATTAGTGGGTAGGAAATTTCATCATCATAGTTCCAATTGATGGCAAATTAGAAACGTTATTAGAATAGGGTCAGATGGATGGGGTTTGTTGTTGTGTTACACAATGGTGTCGCAGCAAGCTATATAAGATGTTAATGGAGAGTCTGATGGAATATATGCAACGTATAGATAAATAATGACATTTTCTTCATCGTTGCCCTAACATATTCTTGCTCGATGGATAAGTAGGATATATTAATCCATTCATTAGAATTGAGTTGTCAATCGCAATGAGTTCACTTCCGCTGGAGGTCCTCCGCTCGGAGCTATGCGGATCTCTTTATTCAAGGACGTCTCACATAGTATGAAAACCGTAAACAAAATCTTTAGCACAAAATTGTGCTAATTGAAATTGTGATACTGTTGTAGATATTCAGTCTATACATATCAGAAATAGATTGTCAGATTGTGATCGTTATTATTATTGAATATATTTGCCGTGTTTCATTACACCCATTGATCCGGATCAGTTCAAATTTTATATGGAAAACGTGATCCCAATTTTGTTTTATATCATAGACACACTGTTAGTTTCGTAATTCTGATTAACTCGAAATCATTATTTTGTACTATTATGTCATGTTTAACCATAGTTTCAAACTAAATTTGATCTCAGTTTCGAAATGAGATATTTTTTCTCATTTGGATGCATTTTAGTGCTCACAACGCCGAATGTATAAAAAATGGATATTTCTTACACTAATATCACAGACAATCAAATTAGATTTTTCATTTGAGCTAAAAAATGAAAACAAAACATATTTCTGATAATTCCAATGTCATCGTTGTATCTGTGATTTTTCGGTAAAATGCATATACGTATATACTCAAAAAAACAAAATATTTTTGATTGTATGCGGCTATTTACAGAAAATGAAATCGCAGTTTAAATTTTTACGTTTACATAGGATAAAATATCTCTTTTAGGTGGTCTCTGCTAATAGTTTACCAAGCAAATCTAGTTTCCTTTGAGTTTTGTATTTGTCATTGAGATATTTGGTTGGCGGGAACAAATTTTTTTCTGTTCTGTCAATAGAAAAGTCATTTATGACAATTTAAAAGTCAATTAAATGTCAATTCTAGCATTTTTGCCAATGCCTACTCCATTGCTGTTTAAAACTAAACGAGAAGACAAAAAATATTGTAGTGTCTGGAGTTCTCATTTAATAAATCATGATCTCGAAATTATAGTTATGAATCCAGTAGTCTGTCTAAGGCATACATTTTCATCATAAATTTTGATCATACATTTTGATTTAAAATCTAGTAATTGCTTTTGCGTTGTTTCATGAAACATGAACTGAACCAGATTAGATCAAGCGTCAAGAAACACAGCTATTATTACTATTGTTCTGGCTTCATAAAACTCAAAACTGTAATATCATGCATGTTGTAACATCACTTTTTTCGATATTTATCGAACATTATATCTCTTTTTCCTAAAATAAAATTGCTTGCTATTTCGCTTTTCAATTTTGTTTTCTATATTGCGATCGCACGCTACTAGAATAAATTGTTTATTTATCTCTTTTTTGTTTTTCGATAAAGTATCATTCATAAAAAACGTAGGTGATGGAATAAGAGTAAAGCGACGTAATGTTTCATTCGAATAAATAGAGATCGCAATAGAAACAATGCAATTGATAAATGAAAAAACCTTAAATTTTATTTGTGATGAAAGAGATGTAAATTTCGATAGTATCGAAAAAAGTGATGTTACAACATCCCACCCGGATGAACTAAAATTTCAATTTGATTGATTGATTGATTGATTCTGAATGTACGACCAAGTTCTTACACAGGAGCTCCCGGGTGACGCCGGGCCCACCGTACACTCTTTTTTTACATATAACAAAACTGAAGGATTGGATAGGTAAGTTAAGTGGGACAGAATCGGCCCGGTTACAGACACCTAGGTATAGCCGATAGTTAGTAACACAAAGACAGCACAAAACTAATCTACTTGGGGAAGGATAAGGGTTTAACAGGTTAAATGGATAATGATGGTATTGGTCATCAACAACTGCTTCTTTAAATCTGCAACCTAAGAAAAAATGTTGTTATTTCACATGTATCTGGAAATCACCTGAAAATGAATACTACATTAATACTTTTCGACTTCCCAAACAAAACTGGTTTATTGAATCGGCCCGATTGCATACATCTAGATAGAGATAGAGACGTTATAGTTAGTAACACAAAGACAATACAACTCTACTCCAATAACAAACTACACAATCAGCAATTAATTTTATAAATAAATATTATTTCACAAGCAATATGTATAATTCCTGAAAATTAATACTAAATTAACATATTGCTGGTTACCTAAATAAAATGAACATTTATTAATTTAATAAAACAAAAACAAAAAAAAAAAAAAAAAAATAATAATAATAATTACAGGAAACGACGAATTTATTACTTTTACTTCGGTGCCGGTTTATAAATTTTGAAAAGATGAAATCCTTAATTAGGATGAATTATTGAAATCAAATGAGATAACCACAGTGGTCAAAATTCAACTCTGTCAAAAATGGGCGGTTTAAAAACAACTTTGGTGCATTTGTTGAGGACCATGTCAGAAAAACTAATCAGGCCTTCCCATCGAAGGGTGGGGACAGTTTATAAGGATTTTGTATTCTGACCAAATATATTAATAGAATTCTTCTTGGCCAATTAAGATATCCCTAGAAATTCAAATACAACCTTAGATATATGGAGTGTTAGTTGGAGACCATGTTATTTTGAATAATTGATTAATTGATTGAAATGTGCGACCAAACCTAAATAAGATTCCCAGTTGGCGCAAGGCCCATTCACACGCTCTTTTACATATAAAAGATGGAGGGACAGGAAAGGTGAATTAATTATTATGGAAATTGACCCGGTTTCAGACACCTTAGTAGTCAATAGTTAGTAAATTGTTAGTTGAACTGTAATGTAACACTGGATGAACTCAAATTTCACATGGTGTGAAATTTGGTTACTCTTGCAGCCCTTGGAAACAGTTCTATGTTTGCGTTTGAATAGGCTGGTGTAATTAAGCTTACTGATTATTTTTTAATAATCCACCGTTTTTACTTGCCTCAAAAATATGAATTTTAAGAATCGGAAAACAGTAGATTTCGACGGTATATATACATACATATGTAATACTATTTATTTTATAAAAATAGTGATATTGATGGCCATGTTTATCCAGTATGAACTAGAATATTTACTAGTTTTAATCCTTTAGATTGTGTTGGTGTTGCTTATATACTAGCTCCAATGTCGCTGATGTTAATGACGATTTAGCTGGCTAAAGTTATGGAATTGAGCTTATAGTTATACTGCCCCGATTATTTTATATTGAGCACTCTCCATTCGGTCGACTGTTATTAAATTGATCCTATAAATTAAATTGCATGAATCTCGGGTAATTTTCGTAATTCGAATGTCGGGAACGTTCCAAATGTGTCAAGTTCATGTTGAAGCATTTACAGCAGAAATAAAATTATTCATAAAAACCTCACAATTCGAATTTAGAAAATTTCAAAAGGATCATACTTAATAGATATTGACGAATAACTAGATTATCTTACGTTTAAATTATTTTCATTTTGTGTCATTAATTATAAGTAAAATAGCATTTTGTTAAAATAGAAAAGCATACTCACCTTAACATCTTCAAACACCAACGAACGACGATTTGGAAGATACTTTTCAACCGTTGGCGAGACAAATAGCAACAAATTAGATGATATTAACATAAAACATACTACTTTACTAGAACCAAAAAATGTAATCAATAATTACATATTTATAGGTATCACAGAAGCTCCAGGTTATGATTTAAATACTAGGAAAATGTTGGAAGAAGCCGAAACAAGCTTGCGTAAATTAATTCAAATAATTAATGCGCAGCCTTCAGATTGAAATATGTTCCACGTCAATGAAAGATATAGCTGAAGTATTTGTGTTTCTTAAACCAGGTAAATCAGCCAACGATAAAAAATGTGTAGGCCGATATCAATACTTCTGCAATGTGAAAAAATATTTATATTATTTTTTGATCATGTTTGACTTATCTTTAAAACATAATTTTTAAAATCGGTC
The DNA here is from genome assembly GCA_947310385.1 of Nephrotoma appendiculata. NCBI lineage: Eukaryota > Metazoa > Arthropoda > Insecta > Diptera > Tipulidae > Nephrotoma > Nephrotoma appendiculata. The sequence goes on from OX371225.1 coordinate 91,432,228, forward strand.
CATACAAATAATTTTGAGTTTGTGATCCACAAATATTCGGTTGATCTAAAATGTGTAAAATTTTGGTTGATCTAAAATGTGTAAAATAACATTTCACTGCGATTTGTTTTAAGTTAAAAAAAATTAAATGTAACTTCGAGTAATGTCAAACTGGCCACTCGAGATGGATTGGACATCGTTATCGTTTTCCCAGTTAATGTCTTAAAATTAATCGTATAACGCGACAACTTAGTGTTGAAAAATGTTGTATACTTTCGATTTTGTACACTACACTAACTTGTATATCGAACCGCACAGCTCATCATTTATAAATTCGATTATTGAAATAACATTAGATTCTACGAAAATTTTATATTTTGATTTTCATTTGTTCTAATAATCAAAATAACATGAAAATAGTCTTAGAGTTTTGAATGTCCAAATATCAACTGCCAGGTTAATTTTAATCAAGTTTTTACTACCTCCATACACGGGTATTTTGATCGAGTGCTCGGGTAACGTCATTTTTATTTTTTTTTTATTTTATTCATTTTTCAATATTCGCGGTGGTGATATATGGAAGAATCATTAATGTTGAAAGCCACCTATGCTACAACCACGTCAAGCATATGGTCGTGGTTAAAGTTGTATATAAAAATTCAAGAAACATTTTCACGAAGAGAGCGATGATGATTTCTTTAGTTTCAGCCAAGAAAATGAGGCCGATGATGATGAAACTCATTTTGTAAAATCAATTCCGTAATAATAATTAACCGCCCTAATATTAAGGAAGCATTTGACAACATTTGGAAAATCATAAACTTTTTCAAAACATCGGCAATTCGAACTGAAATTTTATAAATAAAGAAATACTAAAAAAGTATTAAAGGTTCTTCTGGATTGCAAGACACGTTGGAACACTCTGGTAACGTTTGTTAATCGTTTTTTGTAGCTATTGTCAAGCAATTTTAATTGGGTTCATGTGCTTTTGAACCCCTACAGATTGCTGTTGAAGAACTAAGTCAGCAGGATGCAAATTTAATTTCAGGAGATGGTACACTGAAAAAAATAGTAAATTTGTTAAAAAACCTTTTTAAATCAACAAAATTCAAATATGAAAAGGTGCTATATAGCGATTCTTATTAAATTATGTTTAAAAAATAGTAGTGCAATGTAAAATAAGTCGTTGTTAATTCAACTATTTTATGTTGTTAAATCATAAGAATTACAATGTTAGTTTATTAGTTCGTTCGTATAGTCAATTCATTGGTCAGCCGTTGTTAATTCAACAGTTTATATAGTTAAATCATAAATGAAACGTTGTTAATCTATAAGTGGACATAGTAAATTCATCGATGGTTCGCTGTTAACTCTACAATTTGGAGAACAAAAATGGTACAAAATGGTCACTTAATTTTTGTTGGTAGCACAAAACAACCAAATTCGGAATTTATTTTCTCCGTGGTGCGTGAGCACCAGTTTGCTTTTTCACTATCATATTCGGTAATCGCATAAGACTGCATTACTGTAGCCATGAATCTGCAAAGTAAAAGGTGGATATTTAGTGTTTAAATACGAATAAATCACTCATTAAGATAGCGAATTTTTTATAAAAACACTAAAAAGTATTACAATAATCACAAAAAATAAGCATTGTAAATTCATCGATGCTCTATTGTTAAAGCCTAGTACTCAGTTCGATTTCACGTGAAATTTCCATACGATTTTACCAAAGTGAAATTAAAAATGAAAAATTCCACTTCTGTTTTCATTTTGTAGTACTCAGTTCACCAGCGAAAAATCAAAGTGTGTTCAATACTTCAAAGATGGTGCGCATAAACTCTCCAAATTATTTTCATGTGAAAATAATGTTTCGGCACATTATTTTCACGCGAAATTTTGACACTTGTTTGTGTTTGACAATAAACAAATTTTTTAATACCACAAATCTATAAATTTTAGTTAAAGTCAATTTAATTTAATTTGTTTACGTAAAATAAACAAATTAATTTATGTATGTCTACAAATTTATACGTTAAAATTAAAAATTCTTCAAATAAAATTTCGTTTCTATTTCACGCGAAAATAAATAGATTTTTGGAGACCGTGGTAAAATTTCATTTCATTTTGAACTGAGTACTAAGCTTAACTCTACAATTTGTGTGGTTAAATCATAAGTGTAACGTTGTTAATCTAACAGTTACTAAAATGTTTAAAAATTTATACGAAAAAGTTTGTTATTGTTTCCGAAATTCTGTAACATAATTGTCATGATATAGTTTTAAAATAGGCATTCCTAATGATATGCACTAATTTAAATCGTTTGATAGACCGCAGGACTGTAGCTTGGGCTACAAGTTGCGGATTCCCTTTCGATCTAAATTTTTGTTTATACAAATCGCTCATTATTTTATACATATACGTATATATGTATTATGTAGATTTATTTTCTGCAAATTATGCTGAATAATATCAGAAATTATTAAATCAAACGTGAATAATTTTGATTCATACGGCAATCGAATTGAAGTGTCCAGATTTTTGTGATCAACAATTTTAATTTTGTTTAGCACCGTTTCATGATAAATTCATCAACAAACGTGATTGATTTTTTAAATCAGACACAATATTGAATTAATATTTTTTGCCTATAATTTTACTATATACGCAACATTTTTCTCAGTATAGATTGTTCTACGTGTTGCAACTGTTAAATAAATTGAATTCTTTATTTTCAGAGGCTGTTTGATGCCAATGAACTAGAAATAAAACAAAGCCGGAATATAGAAATCATCTCTTCTTCATAAAGGAAACTACCCGAAGTCAAAGGACTACCTTTTTTATTTTTTAAAAACTATTATCAAATAAACGGCCAAATCATTATGTTCTTGTTTGTTTCTATTACAAGCTCGAGACGAGCCCGACGCCATCATTAAAAGCTCAGCAGACGATATTCCACTTCGTCTAACGTACACCCTAAGATGAATTACAAAAATCTCTGCAATTCTTTACTAAAATGACAACTGAAGACGAATCATGTCGCTCTAGAAATCCGAATATCGACTAAGAGTTCAAATTTATGGAACATGATGGTAAAAGTACTGAACGGATGGAACAACTGTACCAGTCATTATTAACAAACCGTCCCACTTCACGACATGTGAACGTGTATTTCCTGTGACAGTTATAATTATTACCGAGCTGCGTAGCCGGTCAAATACCGCCACTCTAAATGCTCTTGTACTTTTAAAATACATAGATAAAAAAATAAATCGAACATACCCGAGTAATGGCGAACTGATTACTCGACTACCGCGGATACGAGTATTTTTGAAACTCTAGATTTTTTATTGAAGTAAAACTTCTTTAGGCACGCTTGACTTGGGGACTAAGCTGGCAAATGCGTTACGAAAAGTGTAATCGAACGAGGCGAACGAAACAATAGACGCAAAACGAAATCATTTTCCTTTAGTATCAGGATGTGCCATGACAATTCATAAATCCCTAGGTGGAACATTAGTTGATACCATTTTATTTTAATCATTGGTTAAAAAAATAGGATAATAAGAAAATAGGAAAATTGGAAAATTGGTAAATGGAAAATTGGAAAAATTGGAAAATTGGAAATTTCGAAATTTGCAAAATTGGAAATTTTGAAAATGTTTAAATTGGAAAATTGGAAAATTTTAAAATTGGAAAATTAGAAAATTGGAAAACAGGTAAATGGAAAATTGGAAAATACGAATATATGAAAATATGAAAATATGATAATATGAAAATATGAAAATATGAAAATATGAAAACATGAAAATATGAAAATATGAAAATATGAAAATATGAAAATATGAAAATATGAAAATATGAAAATATGAAAATATGAAAATATGAAAATATGAAAATATGAAAATATGAAAATATGAAAATATGAAAATATGAAAATATGAAAATATGAAAATATGAAAATATGAAAATATGAAAATATGAAAATATGAAAATATGAAAATATGAAAATATGAAAATATGAAAATATGAAAATATGAAAATATGAAAATATGAAAATATGAAAATATGAAAATATGAAAATATGAAAATATGAAAATATGAAAATATGAAAATATGAAAATATGAAAATATGAAAATATGAAAATATGAAAATATGAAAATATGAAAATATGAAAATATGAAAATATGAAAATATGAAAATATGAAAATATGAAAATATGAAAATATGAAAATATGAAAATATGAAAATATGAAAATATGAAAATATGAAAATATGAAAATATGAAAATATGAAAATATGAATAATATGAAAATATGAAAATATGAAAATATGAAAATATGAAAATATGAATATATGAAAATATGAAAATATGAAAATATGAAAATATGAAAATATGAAAATATGAAAATATGAAAATATGAAAATATGAAAATATGAAAATATGAAAATATGAAAATATGAAAATATGAAAATATGAAAATATGAAAATATGATGATATGAAAATATGAAAATATGAAAATATGAAAATATGAAAATATGAAAACATGAAAATATGAAAATATGAAAATATGAAAATATGAAAATATGAAAATATGAAAATATGAAAATATGATGATATGAAAATATGAAAATATGAAAATAAGAAAATATGAAAATATGAAAATATGAAAATATGAAAATATGAAAATATGAAAATATGAAAATATGAAAATATGATGATATGAAAATATGAAAATATGAAAATTGGAAAATTGGTAAATTGGAAAACTGGTAAATTGGAAAATTGGAAAATTCGAAAATTGGAAAATTGGACAATTGGAAAATTGGAAAATTGAAAAATTGAAAAATTGAAAAATTGAAAAATTGAAAAATTGAAAAATTGAAAAATTGAAAAATTGCAAAATTGCAAAATTGCAAAATAGGAAAATAAAAAATATGAAAATAGGAAATTTTGAAAGTTGGTAAATTGGAAAATTGGAAAATTGGAAAATTTGTAAATTGGAAAATTGAAAAACAGGAAAATTGGAAAGTCATAATATAGACTTCTATGTCACTGACTGACTCACTCGAGAACGCACAGGGTGACCAATAAATTTTTTTTTTTCTATATTATAACATCTATGTCACTCACTAACTTACTCACTCCAGAACGCACAGGGTGACCAAAAAAATTCGTCCGTGTGATATATTTTATATATGTATTTTTTCTATATTATAGCTCCATTTCACACGAGGTATCGCAGAAACCGATTCTTTCTTCGTTTCTTTCCCCGATTGCCTATCATACAGGTTTTAATGCGACTTAAACATATTTTCGATGAAACCACATGATGTACTGTGGTTATACATAAATGAAATAAAAAATATTTCAAGGCCATTTTTACTATGCGAAGAGATTTCAAAAATGGTTTTTTTGTCCATTTTGTGACACATACATAAACATTGTCTATTACGACTAGTTGGCCTTGAAAAAGTTACCAAGTTACAAGGTTACCTCTTGTGGCATCAGACATAAACGGCTAGGTGACACTCGAGAACGCAAAGGGGGACCAATTTTTTTTCCCAATATTATAATTTTTCTATATTATATTATAAATATTAAATATATATTAGAAGTTTTACTTCAGTAGTGTGGTCTAAAGCACACTTAATTTTTTTTTTTGTGTAATTCGTTTATTAACTTTATCAAGTTCTATCAAAATCTTTATGTATACTTTAATGTATTTTATTAATATTTGATTAGCAGACTTTATGTTTAATTTATTGTTTTAAACTTTTTGTTAGAATTTTTCGATGCAACAATTTTCAATAACCAAATTTACAAAACACTAGCCGATATTACCCGGCGTTGTTCGGCTTGTTTTTTGATATGTATACACAATCGATTTATATCAACTTGGGGAAAAATATTGATTAACTGTTTTTAAATTATTCAATGATGTAGGTCCTCGAACATTAATTAATAATAAATGTAAATAGAAACATTCTTTTTGATTTGGATGAACGGTATAAATTCTGCTTAAAATATTTGACTTAAAAATGCCAGAATGTCAATCGGCAGGTGTACCTCGTTTTCGAAGTTCCCATTTTTTTATCTCACGTATAGTAGGAAGGCATTTCTGAATACAGCAAATTACGTGTAAATGAATTTTGTTGTTGACATGTATTGAAAAATTCTGTTAAAGTAGTTTTTGGTGGAGAAGCAGCTTGCTGTGCAATATTTTGGTCTGTAAAATATGCAAGTTGTCCATTTTGAAGATGTACCGCTAGATGAATTACTGCTGGATCTCTTTCGTGCATTATGAAAATGAAAAAATATGCCAAATAGCCTCGCTGGTGCTTCTATATCTCAGTTTGATATATTGAAATTTCATCATTTAAATTGTCTTGTCACTCAATATTGAAAATTGCCATGTCAGTTCCCTTGTTGATATATTTGCAAATATATTTTAGATTTTACGAATGAGCATAGTTCAACATTAATGTGTGCCTTAAATGTTTTTGATAAAAATGGCAAATAAAGCACAATCCATCTATTGTCATCTTCAAATTCATTTCTGTGAATATTTATCGTAAATATGACTTTCCTGAATTCTCAGAGGATGTTCTACGATATCCAGTAATCGTATGCATTGTAAAATCTTTAGGAAAACTTTTGGAACATTTACCATTAATCATACATGGTGAATTCATATTAAGTGTTCCACATGGACCATGAACCATATTTAATTTAACAATTTCAAACAATTCTGGATCCGTGTCTTCATCAGGAATTTCAGCTCTTATTACGTTGTCGAAATCGATTGATCTTATTTTATTTGTCAGCCAAATTAATATATGAGCATGAGGAAGTCCTCGTTCGTTTTTGCTCTTCGATCGAATACATCCAACAATTCGTTTACCCATACACATGATACTTTGTAATGAGATCCATTAAGGATTTTAGCTTTTGTTTAAAAACTCGTGCTATAATGTGATGTCTATAATGTCAAATTATATTTTTCATAAAGTTTTCGTTTATTTTTGCAATTCCATAGTAGAATTTGCGGTGCCCAAAAATATTCGGCATATATTACCAACTACTATCTTGAAAACAGCACCACCTATCGAGTCCAAATTTCACAAAAACCCAAATAGCAACGAAACAAACCTATATGCTTAGAATCTGAAGTTCCTTAAATGCTTCGTATTTAAGAAACAAACAACTGTTATATTTGGACAACAGCGCCACCTGGCGAGTACAAACCAAAACAAAAACCCAAACCACTAAAATCCTAATCTATGGTGAAATTTTCAGCTTCCTGCGTTGTCTGGTTCCTGAGAAAGGCTATTACAATCATTACTGACACCATTTTTATATATTAGATTAGCGACATCAACTTTATACCACAGCAAATCAGATTTTTCATTTGAACCTAAAAATGAAAACAAAACAAACTTCTGATAATTCCAATGTCATCGTTGCATCTGTCATTTTTCGTTAAACTGCGTATACGTATACCTACGCAAAAAAACAAAATATTTTTGATTGTATGCCGGTATTTACAGAAAATGAAATCGCAGTTTAAAATTTTACGTTTACATAAGATGAAATATCTCTTTTAGGTTGTCTCTGATTATCATCATCGACGTTTTAATTCGAAAACTATAATATTATACTGAAACATCAACAAATTTAGTTTTAAATATAATTAGAATTCCTGAAAATAATCATGAATTTAGTTAATATTATTTTTAACGTGCATCAGATAGGAATTATAATAGTTTACAAAACTTTTCTTCTCATTTCTTCCACCCAAATTCACTATATTTTTTTATAATATTATCCGACATGTGCTTAAATATACAGATTTCGTTACCAATTCGCCACACATACACTGAAGAGAATCCGTTATATCCCAAAATAATATTTAACCTAAATATACGTTGCTACTTCTTTTCTTTAAATTCCCTAGAATACACCTACCGGTGGTGGCATACATAATCAATGCTGCAAACGTACCGTTTTTTACATTAACAAAAAATTTAACATTTATCCTTTATAATACATGCAATCTATGTAATATATATTTTCTTATCTCGCTTCCTTGATACTTTTGTATTCCGTCCGTATAAAGTATATATAGCTAGCAAACTTTTATTTCACATGCGCTTCGCTATTTTTTAATACGATATTTGTTGTTTTATTTCAACCCATTTTCTTAATTTTATGTAATCCTTATATCCAAAACTGGGAAAAAAAATCTTTATATTTTTACAATTTTCCATTAAAAACTACAAAAAAATTATGGAATCGAAATGTGTACATAAAAAAGTAATGCTACCAAACCAACTATATAGTGCAGTTAATGGATATGCGCACTGGATGAAATTTCGCCTTTTTTGGAATTGTTTATATAATACGTTAGTACGACAAACATTTTATCCCAGTTTTTTTTTTTTTTTTATTATTATTATTTTGCAACGAAAGCAGCTTTTTCGACTACATACATATAAAAATGTTAAAAGTAATATAATTTTTTTGAACTATGCTGTATCTTAACACTTAAGATTACAATCACTAGCTATAATAAAATAAACAAAATTCTTATGGAGCGCCGCTATTAAAAATATAATTTGCAAAAGGCGAACAAAATTCTTTGAGATCGCAACAACAATAAAAATTGTTTAAATTCAAATTAAAACAATAAAAGTTCCCGCAATGATTTTGTTGTTGCGTTTGTGTAAACAAACATAAAAATATTTAAATGAAAATTTCATTTAGGTGGGGATAATGTTATAACCAATGGATTTCAAGACCCGCCTTTTTATTTTATGTTGTTGCTATTTTATATTATTATTTTTTACAGTTTTTGTTTACTTCGTTCTCTCTATATAGTTTATACTTTTTTGTCGGTTTCGTTTTGATGGCACATGTATTTATGTGTTTTATGATTATGTATTTTTGTTGTGTCGTTTTTGTTCGAAATGTTTATTTATAGATAACCAAACATTAATTATAAACTAAGCTCAATGTTGATATATTGGAAAATTTAGTTTTTAAATAATTTAAATTTCGGGGAAATTTCTTCCGCGTTTTTAATGTTTATGTTTAGCGTTAGATAGAGGCGGAGTAATTGGCACATAATACACATAGCAATAATATTGCATTAATTTTACGTAAATAACATTTTTAAATTTAATTAGCACTTTCACTAAAGGCTCTGATATACGTAAATGTACGATAAAAAAACATTGGAATTTGGGTTTTAGTGAAATACCGTGCGATTCCTATACATAATAGTCACGGAGATCATAATTACGAAATGTCTGACAATTAAGAGATTTCTCTTACATAAAACTATTTTGAGATTATTCACGTACTGATTAGTTAAGAGGTTCTCTTGAAAACCTCTTAACTTAAATACCTTTCGAATATGTGATCTTAGACATTACAATGTTATAATTTTTATTATGCTGAATTAAAATTAATGAAAAATGATGAACTACTGATTGTTTAAATAAATAATTTACTAAATTATTTTTTCCAATGCTCTAACGGGATTTTTGATATAAAAAAATTATTATTTAAGTTTTCATAAAGTACAAATTTTTTTGTTGTAAATATAACCTACAATATTTAATATGCCATTTTTGGCCAAATATTTTCTTAATTTATAAATATAAATATTGTATTTTGTACATACACATACCTACACTGAAAAAAAAATTATTTTTGATATAATATATTGCAACATTTCTGCATTGACTTATCCGCAACATTCGATGAAGACAAACTTTAACCAGAGTTCTGGCTGATCAGATTCAGATATCACTTATCTGATCTGAGACAATAAATTTTTGTATTGGGTTTGGATTGAGTCAATGAATTAATGGACAAATATTAAAATTAATAAAAAAAAAATGATAGTTGTCACATTTAATTGAGTTATAAAAACATCCAAACTGAATGTGTAAGACATCTTAAATGGTTAAATTAAATATTGAATTTAAGATGAATATAAATCTTTGTTTAACAAGTCAAAACCTTGCCCAGTTATATTATGTAAAATTATGGGGAAATTCATATATTTGATATCGATATATTTGTTGTTGTTTGTTATTCTTCTAACTTTGAGGAGTATATCCCTTTAGTGATTTACTAACACAATTGTGCGGGTAGGGCAAAAGTACCATGTCAAAAATTTAGTTTTGTATGTTTTTTGAACCAACTTACACATTTGTGATTTCCTTTTTAACTTATTTTCGTCCGAAAAAAACACTATATCTATACACACAATTGTGTTGGCTTTACTTCAAATCAAGCGAAATTTTTTATTAACAACGCCATTACATACTATGGTTTTTTACTCGCACATTTGTGTGGGTTGTACTAAGCTTAAGCCAATGTTTTTGTTTTCTTGGTTGAAAAAAGGATATATCGAGCTAAGAGAGATATGTTTATGTCTCTAAATTGACTAAAAAAAATTAGATATATTTTTCGTTTTTACAGATATAAAATATTCTTGTCCCGAAACGAGATATATTTTATATTAAAAAATCAATGAAAATATATCTCTGTGGGCAATAATTCTCTCACTGTTCGTCTTAAATCAATTATTTAAAATTAAAAATACAATTTCAACTTCTCGCAGTTGTAAACAATCGCAATTGGCAGGTTTCCAAATATTTTCGGAGGTTTGTTAAGAGAATTTTTAAGAAGTGTCAACAGAATACCAAGAGATTCTGTTAAAAAAACGTCTTACCAAAAAACTTCTTAACTGTTAGCCTCTTAATAGTCTTAACGTCAGAATCGCACGGGTATACACATTAACATATAGACACATTTTAAAACAAACGGAATATTCATTTTATATGGCGCGTACATGACATTCGGAGTTAGTTCGGAAAAACTCCATAGTATCATACTTAACTTAATTACTTCATATTACTTTTGTTCAATATACAAAGTGAAAAATATTTCAAATCAATTATGGAACTAGTAATAAGGGCATAAAGCATACCACGATATTTGTTTGATTTTGAGTTCGGGAGCGAATTTGATGATATTTATTATCAATGACATGTACGCAGCATAAAACTCACCCTTTAGATCCAAAATAATAATTAATTGAAAAATTGTTTTTAGCATACACAAGCTTGTAGTGACACAAATTATATAAGAAAACATCATCTGTTAATCATTTATAATTTGTCCTTTTGTGCGAATACATTGTAATCCTTGTGTGGAAATGTATTAAGTATACCTTCACGGAAAGATTGAAACTTATTCAAAATAATTTGTAAAATCTGTATATTAATTTGTTTTGTAGTATTTCCTTATAATGGTGTCGATTCCTTGTACATCTTCTATTTATGTTTTCTTCTATTCTTCTATTATTTCAAAAGCCACTCGATATTAGCTGTGTTCCAATGGAAACAATTTGCTACTCACAAGTACTTGTGAGTAGATAACCAAAGGAACGGGCAAAATTATGACAGCAACATATTTTGTTATACAAAATCAAATTTGTTTGAATATTTTCAGACAATTTGGTAATACATAAAGTCAAAAATTGGACATACCAAGAGTATTGAGGTTCTAATAGTGAAAATGTTAATAAAATTAATTTATATATATTTATTATAAAAATCCACCGCTTTAATAGTCGAATCCATCAGTTTAATAATTTTATATACATACTCGTATATAGTATATGTATATGTATAATTGGATCAATTTAATAATTGTAATTAGTAGCTAATTGTAATTTTACAAATTTTATTTCAATTTGATAAGCAATTTTCCACAAAAATCCCTTATTGTCAATCAATCGAATATAAACAAACAAAAAATTGTAATAAATCTGACATTTCAACATAATCAAACCATCACAAAGCCATCTGTTAGATTTTTTGAAACTAATATACCTACCGTCAAATTTATGCGTAACAGCTTTCAACATCTACACCATCGTTTGAGTATGAGTAGCTGCGAGTAGATACAAGTACTTGTGAGTAGTTTGCTTTCTCCATTGGAACACCGCTATTTATTTCAAATTTTTTATTTAAAATTATAACTTGCTTTCTTAAATGCATCAAGTTTTCCTAGTAAAAATAACAGCATAGAAGAAAAGAAAACTAGAAGGTTCATATTGAATTGACACACATATCATTTATATAAATGTAAATTTTAAACGATCAAATTAAGTTGAATATAGATTACAATAGTTTAAATATTTTAGGCAAATGCTATATAAAAGTGTTTATATTTATTTTAAAAAGGTTCTGATAAAACGTGTAAATAATTCTCCTTCACCAGACAAAAGCCGATACCATAAATTACATCACGTAAAATTAAAAAAAAAATAATCGGGGTTGGGTAAATAATTAATAGCATTTATTTGCCCCAGCCCCGAAAATTTTTCTGATGTAATTTTATCTAGAAAATGCAATATTTTTACTCTCAGGCCGGAAAAATGTTTGTGTCATGATAGTTTTAGCTGTCACGACATCAAATATTTTCGGGGCTGAGAGTAAAAAAATCAAAATCTCATGATAACAATAATTGGTGCTGCCATCGCATTTTTCGGGGATGGAGTTTGGGCTATCCAACATTGTCTATACGCGTAGAATATTAATTATCTACGTGGTGTAGACAATACGGCATAAGCATAACACTATCAAACGCACACTGAGAGAAATTATTGCCCACACTACAACCATTTTAGTACAATAAATAATTATAGTCACGAGAATTCTGATTAGATTTATTAATTCTTTTTTATTTTAACATTTTCGTCCAAACTCAAATTATAAATGAAAAAATTCGTTGCAAATTTCCTGATCTGGTTAGGAAGTGGCAATTAGGCTGGTTGGATGATCAATTTAGTAGCCTATTAGAAGTGCTTACGGAACCTGAGTCCAAATCTCTAGGAAGGGGTGTTAATGGCCGTTTATCATTTTCGTTCAAACTAAAATTATGAATAAAAAAATTCGTTGCAAATTTGCTGATCTGGTTAGGAAGTGGCAGTCATGATGGCTGGATGATAAATTAAGTAGTTTATTAGAAGTGTTTACGGAACCTGAGTTCAAATTTCTGGGAAGGGGTGTTAATGGCCGTTTACCATTTTCGTCCAAACTCAAATTACGAATAAAAAAATTCGTTGCAAATTTGCTGATCTGGTTAGGAAGTGACAATCAGGCTGGCTGGATGATCAATTTAGTAGCCTATTAGAAGTGTTAACGGAACCTGAGTCCAAATCTCTGGGAAGGGATGTTAATGGCCGTTTACCATTTTCGTCCAAACTCAAATTACGAATAAAAAAATTCGTTGCAAATTTGCTGATCTGGTAAGGAAGTGGCAATCAGGCTGGCTGGATGAACAATTTAGTAGCCTATTAGAAGTGCTAACGGAACCTGAGTCCAAATTTCTGGGAAGAGGTGTTAATGGCCGTTTACCATTTTCATCCAAACTCAAATTACGAATAAAAAAATTCGTTGCAAATTTGCTGATCTGGTTAGGAAGTGGCAATCAGGCTGGCTGGATGATCAATTTAGTAGCCTATTAGAAGTGCTAACGGAACCTGAGTCCAAATCTTTGGGAAGGGGTGTTAATGGCCGTTTACCATTTTCGTCCAAACTCAAATTACGAATAAAAAAATTCGTTGCAAATTTGCTGATCTGGTTAGGAAGTGGCAATCAGGCTGGCTGGATGATCAATTTAGTAGCCTATTAGAAGTGCTAACGGAACCTGAGTCCAAATCTCTGGGAAGGGATGTTAATGGCTGTTTACCATTTTCGTCCAAACTCAAATTACGAATAAAAAAATTCGTTGCAAATTTGCTGATCTGGTTAGGAAGTGGCGATCAGGCTGGCTAGATGATCAATTTAGTAGCCTATTAGAAGTGCTAACGGAACCTGAGTCCAAATCTCTGGGAAGGGGTGTTAATGGCCGTTTACCATTGTCATCCAAACTCAAATTACGAATAAAAAAATTCGTTGCAAATTTGCTGATCTGGTTAGGAAGTGGCAATCAGGCTGGCTGGATGATCAATTTAGTAGCCTATTAGAAGTGCTAACGGAACCTGAGTCCAAATCTCTGGGAAGGGGTGTTAATGGCCGTTTACCATTTTCGTCCAAACTCAAATTACGAATAAAAAAATTCGTTGCAAATTTGCTGATCTGGTTAGGAAGTAGCAATCAGGCTGGCTGGATGATCAATTTAGTAGCCTATTAGAAGTGCTAACGGAACCTGAGTCCAAATCTCTGGGAAGGGGTGTTAATGGCCGTTTACCATTTTCGTCCAAACTCAAATTACGAATAAAAAAATTCGTTGCAAATTTGCTGATCTGGTTAGGAAGTGGCGATCAGGCTGGCTGGATGATCAATTTAGTAGCCTATTAGAAGTGCTAACGGAACCTGAGTCCAAATCTCTGGGAAGGGGTGTTAATGGCCGTTTACCATTGTCATCCAAACTCAAATTACGAATAAAAAAATTCGTTGCAAATTTGCTGATCTGGTTAGGAAGTGGCAATCAGGCTGGCTGGATGATCAATTTAGTAGCCTATTAGAAGTGCTAACGGAACTTGAGTCCAAATCTCTGGGAAGGGGTGTTAATGGCCGTTTACCATTTTCGTCCAAACTCAAATTACGAATAAAAAAATTCGTTGCAAATTTGCTGATCTGGTTAGGAAGTGGCAATCAGGCTGGCTGGATGATCAATTTAGTAGCCTATTAGAAGTGCTAACGGAACCTGAGTCCAAATCTCTGGGAAGGGGTGTTAATGGCCGTTTACCATTTTCGTCCAAACTCAAATTACGAATAAAAAAATTCGTTGCAAATTTGCTGATCTGGTTAGGAAGTGGCGATCAGGCTGGCTGGATGATCAATTTAGTAGCCTATTAGAAGTGCTAACGGAACCTGAGTCCAAATCTCTGGGAAGGGGTGTTAATGGCCGTTTACCATTGTACAATTTAAATTTTTTATTAAAATTTTTAGTTCAAATGAGCCAGCCTGATTGCCACTTCCTAACCAGATCAGCAAATTTGCAACGAATTTTTTTATTCGTAATTTGAGTTTGGACGAAAATGGTAAACGGCCATTAACACCCCCTCCCAGAGATTTGGACTCAGGTTCAATAAGCACTTCTAATAGGCTAATAAATTGATCACCCAGCCAACTTGATTGCCACTTCTTAACCAGATCAGCAAATTTGTAACAATTTTTTTTGTGGGATCAGCAAATTTACAACGAATTTTTTTAGTAGAATATAGCCAACGGACAACATAATAAAAATTATTTATTATATTACAAGCCCAAATAAATTTATAATTTGGCGTGATATTATCAATTAATTTAAAGTATATTAAATATTATATCAGTTAAGTATGATTTCGTCAAGTATGACGACAAATACTTATTTGAGTAAAGTAAAATATAATAAATCTAGGAATGAATCTTAATATATTTTATTTAAAAAGAATTATACTTTATAAATACAATATTTTCCGTTCCGCCAAATATAATTAATTGAATTTTATTTGTTAAATCGTACAACGAAAATTTAAGTAAATATGTACAAAATTACAAGAAGATTATGTTTTAGAACTAAAATTCCAATTGGAATGGCCATGTTTTCTAATTAGCTTTGGATTTAACAGTGTGAAACTAACACATACAAGAAAAGTGTGGAATTGTGTAAAAACGGCATACGCATCACAAAGATATATTTTACATAGATTTTTAGATATAAAATATAATTCGGGAGAAGAATATTTTATATCTGTAAAAACGAAAAATATATCTAAATTTTTATAACGTTTAGAGACATAAACATATCTCTCTTAGCTCGGTATATACTCCTCAAAGTTAAAAACAAATACTAAATTCGTAATAAAATATATCCATATCAAATATATGAATTTCTCCAATTTTATATAATTATAACTGGACAAGGTATTTTTTTATTAAACAAAGATTTATATTTATCTTAAATTCATTATTTATGTTAACCATTTAGGATGTCTTACATATTCAATTTAGATATTTTTATAACTCAAATGAATGTGACATTTTATCATTTTTTATTTTGTTTTGATTGATTTTAATATTTGCCATTAATTCATTGGTTCAATCCAAAACCAATACAAAAATTTATTGTCTCAGATCATATAAGTTATATCTGAATCTGATCCACCAGAGCTCTAGTTAGAGTTCATCTTAAAAAAATTTAAATTCGAGATGTATATTTCTCATGCGCATATTGAGCTAGAAAATTTTATATTTATGACTAAAATTAACAAATTATAAATAACTTTTAGAAATAGAAATTATTTCCCACATAACAATAAATATGCTTTACTGCGATAAATTTTATTTGGAGTTGGGTTAAAATATTTATCTCTTTTACACATAAACTGTAGAACTGAAATAGCTAAGTATGCATATACAAAACAGATAAAATTATTGCTATTGTAAAAATTTGAATATCTCATTGTAATAAAATTTACGAGATACGCATTAAGGCTGTTTGGAATATATTTTATATTGAACTTGGTTAATTTTAATACACATGCTTCTATATTTATTTCCAAATCGGTAAAACGTCTATATCGAAAATAATATTTTTTTCAGTACACAGCATTATTCCTAAATAATGTTGTTTCTAGCATTTATAGCAAAACAACTAAATATATATTAGATATTAGTAAGTACACTGCTAAAATATTTCTTATAAGAATTACGAGTGAAATAAAAAAAACTCATGAAACCAAAAATTGGTTTTTTGCCAGTTGGCAAAAATGTTTAATTTTACGAATTTTAGGATATCAATAATATTGAACGGTAATACTTACATAAGAATTGATGGATGTCTGACTGTTTTCTTCAATTGCGACTACGAATATGATAACATCTACATCATGTAAATTGGGGCCTGAATTGCCAGTAGTATTGCAGCTCGATTCCGAAAACGTTCTGCAAATAACAAAACTTGATTTGTTTTGTTTACATTACTTTTGGTCATTTACCAAAAATGACACATCAAAAATATCTTATTCATTGCGATGTAAAGAAAACCCAGTTTTACTGAGAAACCCAGCAAGGATGTAATTAGCTTTACAAATGAAAATGTTTTGCTCCGTTTTTATTACGACAACAATGGGCTTAAACACCAATCACATCGGATAGTACCCGGTCGCCGGTCGGGAGTTTCTGGTTGGTCGTCATCTAACTCTGCTTGACTGAGATTTTTTAATCTCTTGATCTGTATCGCAAACTATGGCGCATTAGCTTCCAGGCTGATTTGCAATCGTATACTGTTGGTATGCGAAAGAATGTGCACATTATTGATCGAGTGTATATTGTGCATAGACATTGTATCGGTATTACCGGAATTTCTCGCACAACTTTACACTTTTTTCTATTGCACAGCCACGGCGTGCGAATTTCTATGGAGTTTGGATTGAACTTTCCAATAATCCGTTAATTATCTGGGCTAATTTCATTTTCTCATCATTCGTAAATTAAATATTTTCGTTAAGTTTTTTTTGCGCTTCCTTTATCAGTGCGGTCGGTTCCTTTATCAGTGCGATTTCTTCGCAAAGACTATCCTCCAGGTATTCTTCATATAATATCGTTTCTTAATTTATTCACTTATCTAAAGTTGAATTTTTCATTTCTAATTTCACTTTAGTAAAATCGCATGAAGATTTCAACTGAAATCGAACTGAGTATACTAGGTATTACGTATAAAACGGAAAAATATGTAACTAATCAGTACGGCTAAAGACTAGTATGCAGCTGACGTGAAATTAAATTTTCGCTGGTCTCCAAAATTAGCCAGATAAATTATTCCATGAAAAATTAGTTTGTCAATTGCCGTAAAATTTTAACGCAGTATAGCTTTATAATGAATTGATAAGCTTTAATATCGTCTTACTTTGGTACAAGCTATTCACATTCTGAATAGGAATAAATATTTGGCTCAAAGTAACAACTAAAAATTATTTACGATTTATTTTTATTAGTTGGTAACAATTATATTTTGAATTTCAAAATAACGTGAAAATGCCACTAAATATATCCAATTAAATAATAATGTGATAGAACATTACTGAATATTATTACAAATCGTAACTAATTTTTCGTCTCATTTATAAAAATCGATGTCGAATAACAGAAATGACCTTTATATTTTTATTGCCAACACTTGAAAATAAAAGTATTCAATACAACTGTCCTGGTGGATAACATTAAAACTACACATAGAATAGAATTATTCTACACCAGCAAAAAAGTTGGTTGAAAACTATTCCAATTTGGGAAACATATGGGATTGTTGTTGTAAATTTATCAAAGTAAGACGCTAATTATTTTTTATAACTTCATGTCAAAATATTTTTTATGTGAGTTTGTCACAAATAAAAATAATTGATGAAATTTCAAAAATTTTGGTTACTTTGTGAGTGTAGTGTTAAACAGAGACATTTAGGGGTAGATACTCGATCAGCTAGCAAGCAAGCAATTTGCTAGCCGAAATCCTGGCTACTCAATCAATTTTACCAAGAAAATTTGAATTTCAAATAATATTTTTTATAAAATTTTTGTTTATTTTTGCAATTGCACAGTAAAACAACGCAAAAATTTGCTGTTCATTTTTTGAAACCGCAAAATTTACTGTGCAATCGCAAAAAAAAAACAAAAAAATTTTGAAAAACATAATTTGAAATTCAAATTTCTTTGGTAAAATTGATTGAGTAGCCAGGATTTTGGCTAGCAAATTGCTTGCTTGCTAGCCGATCGAGTATCTACCCCATAAACTGCTTACCGCAAAATACAGTTCAGCAGTGAAATTCTCATTTTCGTTTTCATTTGTGTCATTTTTTTATGTAAAACTTAATTTCACTTCTTTTTATTGTGTTCCGTATATTGGTATATTTTCAGTACTCTCATATACCAATATACGAAAAGTTCATAATAAAACCATTACAATAAAATAACAAAGTAAAAATATAAAAATTCGTAAACACGAAAAGTTAATTGTAGAATGAATTTAGATGAGAAATTTGAAAGAATCGATTTTCGTAAGCTAAGGAGTAATTCGCTAGTACTACAACTACATTGTATTGTTCCACATATATTATATATAGACAATATTCCAATGTCGGAATGAGAAGACTGATTTTTTCAAATCAATACTCTCATCCGTTCGAGATTTATTGTTGTGATTCTCAAAAATTCACATTAAACTTTAGTTCCTAAAAACAAAAACACATTACAGTAATTGAATTTAATAATTAAACCTAAGTTCACTGAATATGGCTCTTCCATGATGATCTTCCTCCTCATATTTTTAGAAGCTGTAACTCCACTTGTCCTTCACCAAAAAAATATTTTGCAAATCGATAAGTTCGATCAAAAAGCTAGACGATAAAATGTTATTGTCGTTGTTCCACGAACTTAACGAAATATTCATTAAGATAAAAGTAGGGAATCCAAGTCGGTTCTACCCGACTTTTTGTAATTGGGCAATTACTCACACCCAGAGACAATCGAAACCGTCGGATAATGCCGCAAACAACCGAAACCGACAACCCTCTTATGCATATGAACGAAAATGGAAAAAACATAAACGTATGTACTAGGGATCCAATTACCCGACTATCGAATCAAATTACCCGAATTTTGGCTACCCGACTTTCGCTTTCGTTTTTTTTACCATTACCCCACCGGTTTCTACAACATACGTTTATGTTTTTTCAATTTCCGTTAAGATACATAAGAGGGTTGTCGATTTCGGGTGTTTGCGGCATTGAGCGAAGGCTTCGGGTGTCTCTGGGAGGTGAGTAATTGCCCAACTATACGATGTCGGGTAGAACCGACTTGGATTCCCTAGATAAAAGCGACTGAAAAGACCGTGCTTCAGCCAATTGTGTATACAAACGCAGTATTCGATGACGCCTTCTACTAACTTTACTATTTCACTGAAAAGATGCGAAAATCATTTTCAATCATGTACGTGGTCGACAATTACTAATTTTTACCCCGTTAAGTATTACGTGCTAACCGAACGGCATAAAAAATTATGGGGTGGTATACAATCCAGATACGGCTACCCGAATTAAGAAAAGTTGAATTAATAAAAGTGACTTAAAAAAGTGGTATTTGCATGAAAAAATTCCACTTGTTTTAATTCGTATTTTAAAAAAAATCCAGAGTTTAAAAAATAATTACAACAAAAAAAAACTCAATTCAAAATTAATTAAAAAATGCACATCTTATTTCATTTTTTAGAAAATGTATCTTAATTCATTTTCAAATTGATTTAAAATATGTACATACATTAATAAATGTTTTGCTCACTTTTCTTAATTCATTTTCAAAATGAATTGAAGATTATTAGGCTTACTTTACGTATACTAAATAGGGAAGCTAAATTTTTCACTTTTTTTATTTTTTCAATATTTCTATTTAATTTATTTCTATTAAAAATAATTGCTTCGTCAACCTTGCAGACACAGATCAAAAAATTTTATTACTCTTATCGCTTCTTCTGATAGTGCCACAAATGTTAGAAAATCAACTTTTGTAAATATAGCTAATTTTTTTTAAATGTAATTTTAATTCGTTGTATACCTTAGGGATGGGGTCCCCAAACTCCCGCTTTTCCAGAATTTGTGCAATTCTTCAAATGTCAAATTTTATTTAAAATTTTAAACTAAGTAAAAAAGAATTTCAAAATTTTCCTAGAAAAATTTAATTACATATTTTTTTAATAGTTTTCTAAAATTATTTCTTAAATAATTTAAAAAAAAAACATTTTATTTCAGTTTTTTACTTTTCTTAAAATATTTTGAAAATGAATTAAGAAGTGCACATATTATAAATCAACTTTTATTACTTTATTTCAATCAACTTTTTTCAAATCATTTTCATAATGAATTAAAACACTTATTTAAATTCAGAAAAAACACTTTTCTTAATTCAACTTATCTTAATTCGGGTAGACTCCAGATACTATTAGGATAGGCAGAGTTCCTTACAACTATATGAAACTTGCCGAGTAGATATAGTACTATATACGATACGAGACCGATGATAAGGTCCTATAACCCCACATAGTGCTAATCTACATTATCAAGGGAACAAATGCCAAAATCAAGCAACCCCATTTATTATTAGGTGCTAACAGAACGGCTTAAAGAATAGGTAGTATTTTACATTCCGAGTACCATTAGAATAGTAAGGAGAGATGGTAGATTGGACCTGTATCTGACTTCATTATCAAGAAAACAAACTCTAACCATCATTAGGACAGGTAGAATTCATTAAAAACTTTATAAAACTAGCTGAGTACGTAGATTAGACCTGTGTCTACGACTGGGTTTGTATTCTAAACGTTTAAAATGATGAAGTTGTTATAAGTTTTTTATTGATGCACACCAATTGTATAAAACTTTGTCAATAATTTTAATTTTTCTCCAAAAACCATTTGTTTCTTATTTTTTCAACAGCCAATTGATTTTGTGTACATTTTAAAAAATACAATATATTTCCATGTTAACAATTAGTTTATTTAATAATAAATTGCATTTATGCAATATTTATAACAAAATTCAGTAAACATGAGAAAAAAAGTATTTAAAATTACACACATTGTTTGGATTGTGGCGTACTAGCGTAAATAATATAGCGAATAACTATAAATAGCGATGATGAGTAATTTTAAACAGAATCATATTTTGTGTCTTTGTATAATCATAGTATAGGATAACTGCTGCGGTAGACTTTATGCGAATGTTATAAAGGATAGGCGATTTCTGATTAATTTTATACAACTAGAAATTTGGGCTAACTATATGTGTATTTCAATATACCTCATTGTTTCATGAGGTAATGTTCTTCCACTGCCCTTGAAGTCTGCCTTCATAAATAAATCAAATTTTCTTACTCCATATTAATGTTTCAAATTAGGTCATCTTAATATATTATAGTTAAGTAATTATTGTTGTCGTTCTTGTCAATCTTGTCATTTATATTTATTTCAGACATTTAGTGTATGGCCGTTCTTTTAATTTCAAATCATTATAATATCGTCTATGTTCTATATTCTATAGATTTTGTATGCTGGTATATTATATCAATTACAAAAAATATTAGAAAATTAATAATGGTCTGTACTGTATTAAAATTCCAAAACAAAAAAATAATTCAATAACTTATTCAACACCCAATTTTTTTGATCAACAACCAATCTTATTGTTTATAAAATGACATGAAGTAACACTAAAATTGAGACACAAATCTCAAGTGGCGTCAATTAGAAACATTTGTTTAGTCTTTCGCAAACCTCTACCGTACATAATGCACGTCAAAAATGTATATGTCTGTACTTTAACATAAACACTACATACACACACATACATATATAGTGTACGGACATTTAAAATAATTAATTTTTATATTTAATTTCCTGTCACTAAAATAAAATATGAAATACGTATTCGCTTTTTAAAGTACCATACAGCCATAAAAAAAATATTTAAATCTTAAAATATCTTTCGATACAATGTTGTGTTTAACGACTTCTCACTTAATTATATGACGCGAGATCAATAAACCTTTTTTTGTCACACATTAAATAATAATCGAAGAATTATTTTTTGTTTTATTTTATTTGAAAGCATAAGCATAAAATACATGGATTACAATAAATTAATATAAATATTTACGTTTGTGCTGTATGTTTTGTGTATTGTGATTTGTGGTACTACATGCACTCATCATAATATGGTACAACATAAAACATAATTTTAATAGCTTTTTTAATAATTATTTTGAATTTAATATTTGAAACAAACTTTAAAGAATTTTACATACGACTTTGTTTGATGCGGATTGAATTGCAAAGTTTATATTTACACCGTCGATTGCCCTACGGCTTCATTTGAAGAAATGTGTAATGTGAGATTTTAATTGTACTTATTATGTGAATTGATGTCTTTTCATGTCACTGATCTGGATTTGCTTTGACCTTTATGTGACTGAATGGGTACAATTGTACCCAAGGGCATATTAGACTCTAATTTTTTTATAATACAGTTTACATAGGGATGGCGGAAACTCTCTCACATCTTTAAACTTTTCAAACTCTCAAATAACACATCATTAATCATGTTCGTTGTCGATAAAAGTATAACGGATTTATTTCTTTTCGAGACATAAGAACAAACAGTTGCATCACTGCTGAATCCGAAATTATTAGAAAATATTTTTCTGTCTCTGGATGATTTCATGTTCGAAGGCAAAAATGCTTTGTTTTTTCCACCGTTCCAACTAAGGTCTTGTTCCATGGCTTTAGTGCACGAGCCAATTCCAATGAGATAAAGAAATTATCAGTGGTTATATTTCTACCTGATCCTTAAAGCTATATTGTATATGAGATCTAACACAATACGTTCTGCGATGTTTGTTTGGCGTACACCATCTGGAGGCTTTCCAGTATTAATTTCCTATTTTAGAGGATATGCAATACTGTTGCAGAATAGTTTGATGCAATACTTAGCCGGCTTTGACGGTATATACTGGGTGAATTTTGTGTGCCTCTGTGTGGAAACAATTGCTCGTCCTTTTTGTAAATTATTATTCAGCATAAGCCATAGTTTAGGTATTGGAGCAGTCTTATCTCTTTTTACTCGGTCAGCCCGAGCATTTTCATTGTCGAAACGGATAAATCTTTGCAACATCTTCAAGAGATCACGGGGCATTGACGCTCAAATAAGAGGCGATAAATCTAACCTATATATTTCTCATATATTTCATAATTCGAATTCTTCTGGCGTGAACAGCTTAAATTTTTTTTATTTGGTCTTTTAGTCGGATCAGAAAATTTTACCAATAACTCATTGTTGTTGTCTGCTGTCAGTAATTCTGTGGCATTTCCGATTGGTTTCTCGTAGAATTTTGCCAATCATTTCACTTGACATAAACGACCGAAATGTTCCTTTCGCTTTAAATTTGCTGCTGAAGTTCGCCGTCCTCCTCCTTCACGCATGATATTCCGACACAATGTTTGTATTTGTGGGGAGTTAACCCATTATGTGCCATCCTTAGCTGTTAAACCATCTAACCAACTGTTATTCTTCATCATCTCTCTCACTAGACACAACTTCTTCTTCGTCAATAACAGGATCGCCCTCAGCATCTGATTCTTCGGAAGCTACAATCACTGAATCTGGAATATATTCTCTATCATTGGAAGCAACATATGGATTTTCTTCAGATTCTTCTGTTAATATATCTTGTATTTGAGACGATGTCTAACCTATAAAAAGATAACTTTCAATAAAAAGAGACGAATAATAACGTATCGTATCGACGGCACCGCATATCAACCGGCAGATCGGCGTCGATTTCATGAAAATCTTATATCCTTTTATTGCTTGTATTATTTCGCACTATCCATTCAAAATGGTTCCCAAACACCGACTTATTTGTGAATACCGTGTGTCTACGCAGAAATGTATCCAAAAATATGTCTTGACTGAATAGTCAGATGTACCATACAATTTTCACAGTTTTTCCCTATATAAAATAATATTGTACAATGGCATAACTAGAGTTATTCTTTTATGCATTTTTACCACAGAATTATAGCTACATAAAACCTGGTTATAAAATCCTCGGATATTACGTAAACCTCTTTATAACGCTCAATTCTATCGGTCCCATTTTGTTTCCTGTATAACATAATAAAAATTACCCTCCATATAACGAACCTCGTTATAACGATATAATGAACAGCATTATTCTGTTCAAATTAATAAAACACTTGTATTTTGTATTGTTTATAACGAACGAACTGTTTTGTTATTTATTCTGTCTCTTCTCTTTTAATCGGGCATATTAAATTTTTGTTTTGTAGTTTATTAAGCGTTTTTGTATTAGAATACATAAAAAATATGGATTACCCTGCACATATTTATAACTTAAAAACAATACAAATGTTATGTTCTAATATTATAAATGATACCGGATAAAACCATGGCTTTTAAAAACGATCCTTGTTTTAGAGGTAAGCGGAGAAAAGATCGACTTACTGAGCTCTTATGGGCAAATATTACTGAAAAGGAGAAGCTACCGGTACTAGTTATTGGTAAATATAAAAACCCAAGATGTATCAAAAATACTCGCACTCTACCGGTTTTATATAAATCAAAGTAGAAAGCTTGGATGACTTTCTTGGAAGGGAAATTTATCCTCGTCATATTGATAAGCCCAAAAACGCAAAATTTTGTTGATAGTGGATAATTCGTCGCACTTAGAAGTTGAAGGTTTAAAATTTATAACAGTTAAGTGCTTATCTCCAAATTCTACAAGTATAATACAACCAATGGACCAGGGTATTATACAAAACATAAAACTTTTAATCAAAAAAGTTATACAGAATACAGAGTCTCGATGATAACAGTATCCTGCCTCATTTTAATGTTTTCGATGGCTGCGTGATGATAAACTTTGCATGGGATTTAGTACAGACAAACACTATTTCTAATTGCTTTAAAAAGCTTTTGACTAGCGATGAAGAGACGTCTGAGAGATCAAAAAAGTTTAATTAAAATACCGTGGCACGTTCTTTCCAAGTAAAAAAATTGATTTTTTTTTGTTTTTTTCTGAATTTTGCAAAATCTCAAGATTTTATTAGATTTTTTTTGACGTTTACAAAGACATAAATATGTTTACGTCAAAAATATAAACATAAGCTTTTCAAAAAATATACACATAAACATTATAACTTTTTGACTAGTAGGCCGTGAAAATTTGACATACGAAATAATTTTATTCTTCGCATTAAAATAACTGTTTCGTTTTCACCGTGTTAAAATAATTGTGTTGATAATTCATTGACAATAAACTGGCAATATAAAACTTTTGAAAATCGAATGCCAATTTTTTACAGATTCATTACAAAAAAATCAATCGCGTATCGTGTTTTTTGTCACACTAAAAAATCAATTTATTTTTGATTTTTGGAAAGAACTTGCCATTAAGCTGCAATCCGGATTGTCAAATTATACTTCAATATGTTAATAATATTGAAAGAAAACTGGAGCAAATAAGACGTGTAACTTTAAAACAAATTACCGATTTACAAAAATTGTCCTTATGACTTTGCCTTTTACTCTTTTCATAAGGAAAACACGAACCTAACGAACAAAATTTTTTTCATACTTTTCTGTAAGGCAAAAGTCATAAGTATTCTTGAAATATAATATCGTTCAAATAAAACAAAACTTTATAATAATGGTTTAAATAGTTTTTCCTTATAACGAACAATAAATTATCAGACTTTTTATAACGAACCCTCTTTATAAAAAACACTGGATATAATGAATAAATTCTGCAGTCCCGAGAGTTTCGTTATAACCAGGATTTACTATATATAAACCAAAAAAATGAAATGTACCAAAATATAACAAATTAATATAATATGTATATTGTAAATTGAAAACTTTTAATATAAAAATTGAAATAAAAGATTAAATTTTCTTGGTAAAACACCCTTACGTTTTACACAGCGGAAAAGACTTTATGAAAATAAAATTTAAAACAATGATATAAAATTTAAAAACAAACAAGAAAATTAAAGAGTTGTAAGATACATACAGTGGTGGACACATAATTAAGAACGATTTTTATTTTTTAAATAATAGTCCAGATAAAAAAATGTACTCCACATAAATTAGTAAAACAAGATGATTTATTTTTTTTAGTTACTTATTCACAGGAATTAATTAAGTAACTAAAAAATAAATACCGGGATTAAAAGGAAGATTTTGAATAATTCAAGATATACCTTTATTCTCTGTATTATCTGGACATATAATTAGGAATCCAACTAAGTTTGTAGATAAATTCAATAATATATTTGGAAAATTTATTAAAAAAACATAAAAATTATGTAACATTAACCGTCTTAATATTTTGTAGGATCCCTTATTTAATATAACTCCCGCATCAGAAGACTGGTAACTAAATTCTAGCAATGCGATGTGGCAATATCATTCCAAATATCTTCAATATTTTTACAAGTTCTAAATCGAATTGAGGTCTGGGCTTTGCAGTGGCCAATCTAAAACATTAATGTTGCGATATGCTCCCCAGCCCCACACCATAACATTCCCACTCCCATGCGATATGATCTTTATTGTGTACTACTTTGGGTCCAATTCTTCATTCTTCGGACGTCTCACGTACGTCTTACCATCCTATCCGAACAAATTTATTTTCGACTCATCGCTCCTGAGGATGTTTTTCCAGAATACCAAAGGTTTGTGTAGGTGTTGTTTGGCAAATATAATCCTAAGCTTTAATTTTTTTAAACGATCGTCTTTTTGCGTGCAATACAGCCACGCAATCAAAAGTCTTGTATTTGTTTATTACCCTTGCCGTCAGAAAAAGATCGCCCTTACTTTTAAAGCAAATGATCATGTCTTCCTTTGCTGTTGTTTTTTGAGGTCGTGCATCTTCTGGGTCTATTTTCACAATTGCCAGTATCGTTGTACGAATTAATGACATTATAAATTTTTGTTTTTGAGCAGCCCAACTCGTCTGCAATCGTTTCCATTTTCCCTGCAGTATTTCTGAACGATCAGCTTCCGTAACTCTGGTGTATAGCTTTTACTTTTGCCAATTTTACGACTATTTAGTAAATAATTAACTCTTTAAATCCTTTTTTTATTTAAAGAAGTCACTTACCCTTAAATTTAAAGTTTTAAACTTTATTTGTTGATAATTAGTTGTCTACACTTTTAAAACAAATTTCACTTTCTTGGCAAAATAAATGAAACACAAAAAATAAGTTAACCTAATGGTGTTATGACACTGACTAGTTTTTCAAATGGTTCATGTGATTAAAAATGAAAATAGAGTAGGAGTAATGCTAGTACAAATCATATGAAAGAAAGAGTGTATACAACATATAAACAATAAAAATAAATTCAGCAACAAATGATATAGCTTACTTTTGCAGCAGTTTAAATTGGGCAAATCTATAAAAAATAAATCAACTTTAATTTTTTTTTTGACGTATAGTCATTTATTAGTAATGTGATTTTGTGTGTACGTGTATAGTACAAACATATTTCAAAACAAAATATTGCAGCGCATGCTGCACAGATATATTATTTTATTTTCATAACATCAAAATTAATGCGCATAGTGTTGTCTACTGTTTAAATTAGTTGTTTCTCTTTTTCGCCTTAATAGTTTTACAGCACATTACAGGTACAGCACTTGAAAACTAGTCAGTATCATAACACCATAACCACAATAAAAAATAACGGAATCAATCAAAATAATAAAATTTAATTGCAATATTGCGGTTACTATGTTTAAAAAAAATTAGTATATCATCGTTCTTAATTATGTGTCCACCACTGTATATACATTCAGATTGTTTGTTTAAGCAATCTGAAGTTTGTCAAATTCGTTTTATGTGTATCATTCCTTAAACTTGTCGTGTTCGGTAATTCGTTTCTCGTACTACAACTTCTATATTATCCATAAAAGCGGAATGGTTTGATTCTGGGAGATGTAAAAACTGCTCGGGTTTGTAGTATTTTGGTCAACTACAATTCTATTTAGGAGCATTGCCTCCGTCCTTTTTGTGTTGGCATAAATGAGAGCATAAAGTTGTTTAGTCTGGCCAATATATGTTTTATTACAAGTACAACTAACTTCATATACAACTTCTTTTTATTGTTTAAAG
This sequence comes from Nephrotoma appendiculata, assembly GCA_947310385.1. Classification (NCBI taxonomy): domain Eukaryota; kingdom Metazoa; phylum Arthropoda; class Insecta; order Diptera; family Tipulidae; genus Nephrotoma; species Nephrotoma appendiculata. Next base: position 91,460,962 of record OX371225.1, read on the forward strand.
GTGTGGGATCTTTCAGAAATGAGAAAACAGATTTATCTAAGAAGTTACTAGCTTTTCCCACAACTTTGAAATTAATTTTTTTAAGGCAAGAACCGATTTGTTCATGTAAATCTTTCACATATGGAACTCCAATAAAACCATTATTGAACGCTTCTGGTTGTTGAACAATTTCGGCAGATTGATTTCCTATATTTAAATTTTTATATAAGGTTGAATTTATAATTGGTTATAAAAGAGTAATTTTTAGTGATTGAAAGTTGTGCTTATGAAAAATGGGGTCCAATAATATAATAATCTTGCCACATAATAATTTGACTGTATTTTATAAGAAATTGGAAGATGAAAATCGAAATTAAGATATCCACCAGACCTTGTAGGTTTTTGAAACCAATCCGCCGAAATTGAACCATCAAGATTATGAATTAACAGCAAATCTAGAAAGGCTAATTTATTGTTAGATTGTAATTCGATAGTAAATTTGATGTTATTATTAATTGAGTTGAACACACTAAAAAATAATAATCAATATTATCATTAGGAATCGCTGTTGCAATATCGTCAACGTACCGAAAAACGAAAATAGGCTTAAAATCTAGAGAAGATAGAATACTTCAATCAAAAAATTCCAAATCTAAATTTGTGGGGCTAATGATTAAGCTCATCGGTGAACCAAAAAGTTGTTTATATATTTTATTATTGATTGAGAATTCACAATTATTAAGAACTAAAATCACGGCATAATCAATTTGAATTTTTGACCAAAATATCAGTTATGTATATTTAAAAAAAAATGATGCCTAAGGCTGCGTACCAATCCAAGGGTAAAAGTGAATTTTAAGTAAATTTTTCGGTAAATTCAATTATATTTGAAAAACTCTATGGTAAACTGATCGAAAAATCTGTACTAAAATCGATTTTTACCGTAGTTTTTACCGTACCCTTGAGTTGGTACGCAGCCTAAGTAGTGATAATATGGTGTGGTTTATCGACAAAATAATTTGTTGGATTTTTTCTTTAACATCGAATGAATTTTTTATATTAGTATTTGATTTACCTACAGTTTTACCCAAAATATCTGACAGAAAAACTGTCAGTTGAAATAAAGGATTGGCACTCCCAAAATAGGGCTAACTATAGGTCTATAATGTGTGCCAGTTTTGTGAATTTTCGGCAAACCTTATCACTTTGCCACGACACCATGGTAACTTTTCACTTTTTTAATCGTTTTCTATGTCTGCTTCGGGATTTGAAATTTTTGAAATGTTCATTTCGTAATCGAGCTTTATCAATACTTTCATCCGGGATGTTTAAAAGTTTACCTTTTATTTGCTATAATCTTTGAGTACGGCACAGATTTATATGTATCGGCGAACAAGATTTTTCACCCAGTATTAAAATACGAATATTTTTTTATATGTTTTATTTGCTGTGTTTTAATATTGGAGCACTATCCGGAGCCAAATGGCAATTTTCTATTGAAACTGCAGCTATTATTCACTGATGTCGCTCTATTATAAAAATTAAAACTAAATTTATCAATAAAACAAACATTTATCACTTGAAATATATTAATTGACATTTATTTTGACATGACGCTATAAACAAGAATTCATTTTGCTACGTTTTAAATTTTTATTGTAAGATTTAGTTTCTAATGGTTTCAGGGGTTTACAAAAATAAAAGCCTTTTCAAATTTCCCATTGAAATGGATAGCGCTCTCGATAGCGGCTCCCAATAAATAAGTGAGCCAAGATATTTTTTTATCGATTTTTAATTAAAAAGTTGAATGAAAAATCTTAGTTTAGAGTATAATAAATTAATTAAATGCAATAATAGCGCGCTAAATATAAGTTTTCACATAGAAAATTGGCTGCTCCGGATACAGCTATCGGGCGCTAATAAAAAAACACAGCAATTATTTACTAATTTATATTTTATATTTACTATTTCGGGAATTTCATTGTTCGTCGAATTAACTAGCCATTTTTGGTTGTCAGAGTTATCGTTAATTCTAAAATTATTTAGATTAGTTGTGTTTGATGAATGATATGCGGACAATCAAAATTGTTAATAAAATTGTTGTGGTTTATATTTGTTCGCTTATCTAAATTAAATTTTTTTTAAATATTATGAAATTTTGTTATATGTAAAGTTTTAAAAAAATCATACCTTATTTTGAAACTTTGTTCTATTTTGTTCACAAAATTTTATTAAATCCAGAATAAGTTTTTAATTTTATTAATTTAAAAAAGCCTAATAACCACGATTTATAATTAAAAAAATGTTATTAACCATTCACACTAGAACGGTCTTTTTGCACCACTTTGTACTTTTGTTTCTTCGATTATATTGATATACATTATTCACTAGTAACAGTGATGAGGTGTAATTAGTTATTTTTTGAATTTTTATGTAGTAGCCGTTTTCTAAAAAATTACCAACAGCACGGAAAAACAGGCAGATTACGCATTTTTAACAAGTTTTTTGTTTGAATACAGTCAAAGTTAATTCGTTATAACAGTTTACAATTTAATTTGACATGGTATGGCTGTTTGTTGTGAGCGATTTAAATTAAGGTTCCTCAAATTTCAAGTTAAATAGAAAATAAAACATGTTGCTACTAGATACAATTTTAAATAAAACAACTGCAGTTAAAAAATCAAACGAAAAATATCAAAAATAGCTAATTGTTGCGGACAAAACAAATTACAGTATTCTACTTACATGTAATGGCTGTTATTCACTTGGATAATTTACGATTGATTATCTTGAAATTCATCCTCATGAATAACTAATCCTATAACTATTATTATATGATTGTTGAAAAAATATACAATAATAATATTTAATCTGTGTCACTATTTCAAGGTAAATAGTAAGCTTCTCCGTAGTTAGTGACAGCAAATATCACAGATTCGGTGTAATGAATGTGGCCTGAAAAATAGGAAGAACATACCTGTATTTGCCAAGTATAGTTAGTATTAGAGTGAGAGATCTGATTAATCGAATGCCTCTCAACAGAACAGTCAGAGATTTTTGTTACTATTTGTTTTAATGTTCTGCATCTTGGATTTCTTTTAGCGGTTTTCAATTTTACAAACGATTGCCGTTGGTAATTGTTATATCCTTTACCGATTTCAAATTTTTATAATAATTTCTTAGTACATATTTAGTAACTTTTACAGACAAAACGAGTCAAACCCATAAAAACCTGATTTGTAATACTTGCAATATTCGCAGTTTTATGATTTTCATATTGTTGTTTTATGAAAGCTTCAAATTTGTTTAATCGTATTTATTTTTCGCCAAAGACGTCTTTGGCACTGGTTTTGACTGTAATGAATGTGATAAAGCGCCACAACAATAATTTATAGGCGCATGCTAGATATGTTGTAAGATTCCTAAGTTCCTTTAAATTCGTATCGTTGTTAGAAAATGCTGCAGAATCCAAAAAAAATAATATAAGCCTATCATGAAATCAGAACGAACTGACAGGAACAATTTGATAGTGAATGATTTGATAATATGTAACAAATACACTTTTGAAAATAGAAAAATATATTTGAACGACACTCGTTTCTTGAAAGATATTGGTTTTGTTGTTCCCACAAATTTTCTCCTACATATTTTTTAAAGATATGCTATTATTTTTCATTAAAATTAAAAACTATTCGTATGGATTGATAATTATTTCTTTTTGCTACCGATAAATTGTTGAATCGATATTAAGCAATCATTGCATATTTTCATTCTCACAATCAACGAATATTTACATCACTTCATCACATTGCATCACTACACTACAATTTTTTTTTTTTGATTTGAAAAAGTTTATATTTAATCTGAAAAAGATCCGTTTTATCATCTAAAAATTTGTTTGTTAGGTTTTGATAGATTTGAAAAAAATAGTTTTACTGAAACTGAAATTGCATTCTTTGTCTTATAAAATATACAAATGAATTTCTAAAAGCGTTCATACGAATATTTTTTAAGTTCCTGTTTGTCATTCATTGTACGATGTAGTAACTAGTATCTCTATCTAATCTCTAGAGATTCTATTTAATTCTAAAGTCTTAAGGATTCTAACCAAAACCTCAAATTATATTAAATATCATCTGCGGAATATTTGGTACCATCTATTAATGAAGTGTATACGAAATTAACTCAATTTAGTTCGGTAATTTATTTTAAACACAACACTCAGTGTATTCGAAACGCAATATTAGTATTTTTTAAATTTTATTGTATTATTTTTATAACAAATACTACTTTTTTCTTATTTCAGGTCACAATGCCGAAATTCTATTTGAATATTGTCAAAAATTATTGGAAAAATTTCGGTACCCTTGGGAAATGATGCCCCTAATGTATGTAATATTAAAATATGCCGGTGCAGATTTAGATGAAGCATCTAGAAGGATTGATGAAGGTACAAATAAAATTTTGCTATTTTATCTACATATAAATATTATATTTTTAGTTTACAATTTTGTTAAAGTAATAATTTAAATTATAAATGTTATAGTCTAAGATATTTAATCATGTTATAACAATCTTTATTTTAGTTTAAAAAATATTTATTAAAATAAATTGAAATGAGAAAATTATTACTTGTTAGGTCAATACGTTGTAAATGAATATTCACGGCTTCATAACTTGAACATGTATGATGGTGCAGAGTTGAGGGGATCAACAAGACAATGCGGATGATAGATTTTCTAAAAAAGTATAACTATAATTATTAATGGTGTGGTACACTTAAAATTTTGCGAATTAAATTAATTGTTTTTAAAAAAGTAAAATAAATTGTTTTAAGAGAAAGTTACATAAATAATCCCCTCAACTACATCAACAAAAATTATAATTCATAAAACTAAATAAAATAATTTATGTTATGTCATTTTGTTAATCAAATAATAATTTTTGTTATGGTCTTGTAAATATTTTTTCTTCTATAAATATAACTACCGTACTTTAATAAAACAATAAATAATTAAACTTTAATGTAAATATATATTAAATGTAAGAAATAATTATTTATAAGTTGATATTATAAAATATTAGTTTTTTTTTTAATAATCTAGTTTTCTTTATAATTAAGATTCGCGTTTGAAATATTTACAAGATATTTTTTTTTTTAATTTTAACTTAATTATTTAAATATTTTAAATTGCACTATTATTAAGTGTATAAATAAAACATAAACAAAACATCTTCAATCAACATAATTTTGTCCAAACAATAATCATCAATCAACATAATATGTTACGCATATTGTACTTCAATCAACATGTATCTTCGTCAAACAACATATTTTTTTTTTAATTAAACTGCAATCAACATAACAAATTATATATTCGTACTGATTTAATACAGCTGATGTGATCGAATTGATTGATGTGACAACCCATCAGCATAATGTTTATATTTACGTAACTCAAAATCAAATTTTGAAATAATATATTCAAAGAGATGAACATGACCTGGAAGTCTTATATACAAAATTACTTTTTTGATATTAATTTGACAATTTGATTTAACGTATTTAACAGTATTCCGACAGGTAAGATACTTTTAAATTTTTTTGTCGTTTTTTAAATAATTTTGCGATCTCAATTTTTAATTTATTAGAGTAATGGTTACTCGATAAACTCAATTCAATCACTGGAACTGCTAGTCTTGATTTATTGTGTTTAAAAGCTCATATTTATGTCAAAAATACTAGTTTAAAGTACATAAAATTGCACAAAACAAATGCCGTAATATTTTTATACATAATTTGTTATATTTAACGTCGGATTCTTAAACCGAGGGTATTTGTTTAAAATATCCCTTTAAACTATTTCTATACTTACTTAGTACTCTAACCCTTTCGAACGCCAATTATAATTAGAAGTGCTAAAAAAAGAGATATTATTTTGGTCTATTTTTGAAATGTTTGATGAATTTTAAGGCAAAGACAAAGGAAACAATTCAAATTTATTTTCGTTGAACCCTTAATACACGAACCTTACACATGTGCAATATATATTGTTCAAGGAGGTACAATATTTCATTTATTACAAAGACATAAACATATGACCCTAATTCGAGGCAGTTTAACGATTTGCTTATCCACAAATGTATATTACAATTCTGGCATAGAAAGAATGTTTGTCCATCACAATTTAAATGTTTAGTTGGTGCAGATTTTTGGTCATGTGAAAGTAAATGCGCTATATATTGTTGAATGAGGCGAAGGGCAATCTTTGCTTGTACACGAACTTGGACGACCTCGCTTTTGAGGATTACTAGTATGAACCATAACGAGGCTGTATGTATGCGAGTTTCATGTTGAATTCTAAGAGCGATCCATAACTTCTTTTTTAATAACGTTATTTTGTTTGGAGTCTCGCTTATACTCGAGCCAGCTAGCACACCGCGAAATCTATAAAATGGATGAGAACGCGAAATCCCCACTTTCTAGAATAAATTAAAAGCGGCAATAACTCATCAGCTGGTCAAATAAGTCCGCACCACCCACATTTTGGTGTATAATTTTACTATTTCCGATCGTTCCATTGAAATGTATTTAAGTGCTTGTTTTGCCCATGTTTGAGCCATATCAGTACTACCTTAATTGGTTTATTGTCTCTCCATTTCACAAGTGTAACATAACCACCTCGATTTGTCACTGAATTGGGAAAACCTCGATATTTCTTTAAAATATCTTTATCACTCATTATTGGCGGATTTGCGAACCGATTGAGTTAATTCCTTTGGATTGTGCCGGCTGCGTTAATACCTTTGCAGTGCAAAATCTCGAATAAATTATATGAGCTTAAGAAGTTATCGAAGTAAAGTTTGTGTTCCGATGTTTGCAGCCTCTCCACTAATTTTAATACAACTCTTGCGCCAAAACCAAACCTAGCGAGGTTTATTGATGGTAATCTTGAGGAGCTCCCTTGGTATAAACAGAAAACATTCTTAATGCCGCTCTTACCGCATAATACATACACCTTGATTCCTCATAGATTTAGTTTCCCTTTAACATATTTTTGCATTGATAAACTGCCTTTAAAGGGGCTCATCTGTTCATCAATTGATACGTTTTCTTCACATCGTAAAGCCAAATAACGTGCACGGAACGCGTCGATCGGAGGTCCAGTTTTATAATATTTATCTGAACACTTGGATGTTCTATATTATTTACGATGTTTAAGTTTTGTCGAAGCACACAAAAACATTTATTGGACATGCTGTTGAAAAAATGCTACGATTTAAAATTGGTGACAAATATAATCTTAGCCGAGGAAACTTCAAGAAATTAGAATGTGCAATCCATTAGAACGTGCAATCCATATAGTTTCATTATTTCCACTGCGTCCGTTGGCTTGAATGTATTTACATTGTTTTGTTGCACGTACTGCGATTGGTGTGAAATGCATATTTCTTAAAATGTTAATTAAGAATTTTAAAAAGTACGTGAGAGGCGTTAACATTGCGCTTGTAATTCGAGGTGGCTCAATAAATGGTGTCCAAGTAGGCTCAAATATGTGACATCGCCATTGAATATTGGACTTTATCGTATAGTGTACGTTCCCAATAATTACGTTATCTGCCACATTAATTTCAGCGTCCCGTCTGTCATATCATCCACTTGGAACGTTTCTAAATCCAAACATTCACTTTTACTCGATCTTTGTAAGGGAACATCTATATCAATTAAATCAATGTAATCACGCGGCGCAAGAATTTTAATTTCACTTGTTTCATGTTCTTTTGTTTCATCATCTGAATCCGCTCCAAGATCAGGGTCTACTAAAAAGAAAAACTACATAATGTCGTAGTGAAATATTTATATATTTATATACAATGTGTACAATATACATTGTTTGAAGCTCCGTGTACAATATATAGTTTTTTAACATCGTTAAATATTTTTCTAAATTATAAATTCACCAAAAATATGTTGATTAAACAATATTTTAATATTCTGAAATATAAATCAATAACCCAAAAGAATTAATAGCTAATTAATAACCTCAAAAACAAATGCTACCTTACATAATGAGAACTGTCATAAAACTAATTTTTGCGTTTGTACTAAACCTCACAATACTAATAAAGGATCTTTCAAAATCACGCCTAGATGTCAGTAGTAAATAACGATGGATACTTCCATGCTAGAAGAACGCATTAAAGTTATTCAAACTTATTATGAAAATCATCGACCTTCAAAAAATACGAATCGTAAAATTCGTGATCTTTTGGATGTAAATATCGTCCAAATGAGTAAACCATTCAAATGTTAGTGAAAAAAATTTGAAGAGACTGGTTCTGACGAGGATCGAAAAGGGCAGTCAGACCAAAAAGTGGACGTTCTAGTGAGAACATTGCTCCTGTGGCCGAAAGTGTCGCGGAGGAACTGCGACTGTTTTGCGAATTTTATATAAAGATTTACATTGGCATCCTTTCAAAATTCAATTAACACAAAAATTAAAACAAACAGATCGTTATCAACACAGAACTTTATAAAACATCCAACTGTCTCGGTTCAGGTTTTCAGGTCGATTAATTTCACGTAATGGTGGCATAAACTGGCCACCTAGTAAAGTTTATGTGAATAAACCAACAACAATTGCACAGCTGAAAAACAATATTCGGACCAAAATTGATGAAGTTAATGCGGTAATGTGTGAGTGAGTTCTTAAAAATTTTGATTTTCGTATAGAAACCAGTAGACGTGCCCGCGATGGATAATTAAATGATCACATAAAGATTTGCGAATAATTTCCCGGACAAAAGAAAATTTGCGGACAAAACACAAAGCACATATTATTAAATTATGGCCCACCTGTTCTGGAAATTCCTCAACAAAGAGCGGATCTCAATCAATAGAGAGCATTTGTGAGACCACATGGACAAAAAAAACCGAGGTAACCATCGAATAACCAACTAAACCTCAAAAAATCGGTAATTGAGTAGTATGATTGGGAAAACATTGACACTGGATTTTTACGAAATTTGGTGGACTCTGTGCCACGTAGATTACCGGCGCTGGATAATAATGGATTACACACTAATCCACATTACTTCGATAGATTGAGAAATATTACAAATTTCTAAATTACAAATATACTAAACATATAATTTTACTGTGAAATAATTTTGTTGCGTGTATATAATTCTATGAAATATAATGTTGCCCGGATAATTTTTCTCATTTACTTTGGTAGGAGGTGAATTCACTTTTCTACCGATAAGCGGTAAAATTACGGTAATTTTACATAACATGTTTAAGTTATGATATATTCAATAGGGCATCGGTGAAGTTTGGTTATAAAAAATTATAAAAAGACGAGCAGTCATTGTTCAAATACAGTTTGTTTTCGAGAAATTAACTTGTCCGAAAAATTATTCGCATAAGTGTACATATAATTGTTAAAAGACATATTTTGACAAAAAATAAAAGACACCAGAAATCTAAGATTTCCTTGTTTTATTTTAAAAAAAATCTAGGCGCGGCCTTTTAAAGGCCTTTTATAACAGAGGGTATATATATAGAAAATAGCTTTACTCAAATTCGGAAGCAAAATAAATTGATGTACAATTTATTGTACAAGGCGCACGAACGGACTTATTAATATTATTGATATACAAATAATGGGTATATCCAGCTCATGTAGGTCTACATTTGATATGTCTCAATTGTAGATTTGTCTCAGTTATAGAATTCTATTTAAGCTGGATGCAATATCTTTATGTTATTTTGGGTTTATGTCCAATATAATTGATTTTAATAATTTAGTAAATATTACGTTCCTTAATTTATAATTTTATAGCTTGAAGCAAAAAAAATGAAAATAGAACAAACTAAATTACTAAATTAAGTACAGGCTCAAACCAAAACATTTCGTTAAGTAGTACGTAAAGTAGTAGAGCAAAATTTGTGACTCACTAAACATTCAGATATCTATATTTTTAGTAAGATATTTCGCATCCAGCCAATAGCCATAAGATATGTGAAGTCTACTATTTTACTGAGCTGAGACTAACATAGGCTGGATACTCGATTTTTATTCTAACTCTATTTCTATTGATTTTTAGTTGGTATAACGCCTTTTATTCACGTAATACAGGTATTTGAATTAGAACTCGGATATTTTCTTATACACTTAGCGAAATTCAATTAGCCTCGTAGCATTTTTTTTAAATAAAACTTATGCATTAGGTCAAAAAAAATTAAACAACATTTATTTTATTTACTCCCAACAATACAAAATAGAAATTATAATTTTTTGAAAAAAATTGCCAACAAAATTAATTTTATTGCGTCAAATGTCATAAAAATATGCGAAATTAAATTAGCCTCAATTCCAAGACCATTTGAATTATGCAAAAATTGATTTGAAAAATAAATTTATTTTATGTTTTAATATTTTGTATGCCCACCTTGGTTCTTAATCACCTCGAATAACCTATCGGGCATGCTTAAAACTAATTTTCGTAGAACGTCTATTCGAATTTCAATCCAAGCTCCTCTAACGCGATTTTTTAATTCAGCCACTGAACCAAATTGCTTCCCATTCCGATAAACTTCGCGAGAAAGAATACCCCATAAATTCTCAATGGGGTTCAAGTCCGGGCTGCAAGCTGGCCAGTCCATCACCTCAATATTCCGTTCACAAAACCAGTTTTTTGTTCCTTTCGATTTGTGAATGGCTGCATTATCCTGTTGAAACACATAATTGGCGCCCATGAGATCTTCCGCGTGCTCAACTAAGCTGATCTCCAACATATCGGTGTAATCTTTCGATTTCATTCTTGTAGAAATCCGGGCAAGCGGAAGTTTTCCGTTGTAGCTAAATCCCCCCAAACCATCAGCGAGCCTCCACCAAAGTTCCTGCTTAAACGGATTTCTGTATCTTTCCTAAGATCGTGCCAGTAATATTGGAAACCATCTGGGCCATCCAAATTAAACTTCTTCTCATCGCTGAAAAGACCGTTTTCCACTTTTCGTCCCAATTCATATGAGATCTGGCAAATAATAATCGGGCTTCTTTGTGACACGCCGTTAGAGACGGTTTTGCAACTCTTTTTCTCCAATCAGCTAACGGATTGCTGCGTAAAATTTGTTGTGCTCGACGAACCGTAATTGGTAGCAGCATTTCTGCGCGGATTTGCGGCGCTGTCATGTGCCTATCGACAGCATTATGAAAAATGTGACGCTTACATCGGTCGTTTATTTTTGGTTTAGCCCCACTGCCGGCGTACGTTCCGTATGACTCCTTTAATTTAACGTAATTATTAATGACCTTTGGCGACCTGTTCAGTTTGGCTGCAATTTGGCGATTTGTTAGCCCTGAGTCGATGTATGCTTTAATGGCAATTATTTCTTCATCCGTCAATCGTTTTCCCTGTCCCATTTTAAAATTTTTTATTAAATAATTGTTATTTTGAATAAAATATATTCTTCGCAAAACCAAACACGTGTGAAAAATACAATTGGGTGATTTTCCGAATTATTTCAATACTAATTTATTGTTTTTTTTTATGAGGCTAATTTAATTGCGTTGTTGTTCGTTCAACAAATGATCTTTTTTTGTTTTATTTTCTATTACAATCCTTTATTTTACCCATTGCCTTTTGTTTTTATATTTCCAAAGTTCCATTGTGTTTTTGTAAAAAAAAGAAATAATAATATTTCAAATTTGTCTATGTATTGCTAAAAAATCAATGTGAGGTTAATTCAATTTCGCTGAGTGTACATTTCGAGTTCTAAATATAATTACTTCAAGAATATAATATATTTTGTTTATCGAACGTAATTTGTAAACCAAAAATTAATAATTTTCTTTTCCATGTAATGCCTGGCAAACATACATATGTACATATACATAGGGAATACATAAAGAAACAAGCAAGGAAACAGGTACTGCGATTATCTCGACATGAAAATGCAGATATTCGTCGTATGTTGGACACCACCACTTCATTGGTGACGTATATTTCGCGTCTCTATATGAAGGTTTTCGTTCCTAATGTACCATACACTCAGATAATTATTTTGCAAAAATCTTAGTGGTTTTCGATCAACCAAATTTCTTAGTTAGAAAAACAAACAAGATATTAGTTGAATAAAATTTTAATTTTAAAAAACCAAATCATGGTTATTTAATTTTTAATTAATATAACCAAAAAGATATAGTTATTTTGGGTCCCATTTGAAACACGATATTTTAAAAAGCGAACTATCAAAACGCGATATTTCAAAACGCGATAATTCAAAACGCGATACGGTACAAAACGCGATATGGTACAAAACGCGATATTTCAAAATAAGATATTTCAAAACGCGATAGAGTACAAAACGCGATATGGTACAAAATGGGAGTTTAGGATCGGGTTATATAAGGCGGGTGAAGGGGAAATTTAATTTCGGTTTATAGGAATTTAAAAATCGATAGGAGCGAGAGTACCGTTACTTCGCAATGCACAGTCTATACCATAATGCATTTTGAGATATCGCGTTTTGAAATATCGCGTTTTGAAATATCGCGTTTTGTACCATATCGCGTTTTGAAATATCGCGTTTTGAAATATCGTGTTTTGTAGCATATCGCGTTTTGAAATATCGCGTTTCGAGCGGATCCGGGTTATTTTAATGGATAGAAGTGGAAAATAATTGGTAACAGTGAATAAATATTTTGTTAAATCAACCAAGGGAAAAAATTATTTTTCTAATGACTTGTTAATTCTATTAAATTTTCTTAGTAAATGCAGGGCAGCAAGACGAGGTTAACCAAGACGTTGGAAGCTTGGTTTCGAACTAATGGAACATTTAATTCTTTATATTAAAAATTTCGGTCGTCTCATCAGACTGAAGTGACTATCGTTCTCTCTCTAGTTTCACATTCCATGAATGGATTTTGCCGCACTATGGTACTCCATCCGTCTTGGTTCTTCTCTCTCTTCTTCCAGTTTCGACATCCTAGTGTATGTAGATCTTGTTCGACGTTGTCACGCCAGCGCAATCGGGGTCTTCCTCTACGACGCATACCGGCTGGTTGTTGATGGAACACTTATTGGTCATTAAAGCGTTGTCCGTGTAAAATTTCCGAGCTCGAGTTTGTGATGAGGAGTTTGTGATGAATCTGATATGGTAATCCGAGACCTTTGATTAGGGTTCACAACTTAATTGTTTTTATGAGGGAAGATTATTGGCCTGCCGCTCAACCCGCTTGTTACGAGTGTGGGTGACGTACTGGTGAAAATCTTAAGGCATCCAGTCCTATCTGGAACACATTTATATAACGCGGCGCTTGATACAAGCCAGACGCCCGCTTCAGCCGCTCCTAATCCGGAGAACAGACGCTGGTTTGGTATTGGTTTTAGGGCGCCAATAACTCGCCCTGCCATGTAGTGTCCATGACTATAAACAGGATTCCCCCTGCTCGTCTCCACTACACCGCCTGATTTATTTAGCGTTACCCAGAGACAGCGTTGCCATATTGGGAATTTAAACTTTTTTGCAAACTTTTTGTGTTGAAAAAGCTTTTGTCCAAAAAACAAAAAATTTTTGTTTAGTGTCCACAATAACATGTAAAAATATAAATTAGCTAGTAAAATTTTAATTTTGTATGGAAAACATATATTTAAATCTAAGTTTGATATTTCTAGGGTATTTTCAACAATTTCTGCTTGAAGTTGAAGGTCTTTTCCAACATATCCCTTTTAGAGAAAAAAAGTCGTCTTCAATCAAAGACCACTATACACAAATGTGTATGTAATTAATGACAGATTATAATGTCTTCCGGATTTAAACGGTTCTTAGTTAAATCAGAATTCTTTTTGATAAAAGCACTATAATTTGAACAAAATGAACGATTTACGAGGGCAAATCAAAAAGTCTTGCAATATCATATGAAAAAAAAGAGTGAGTGAGACAGCCATATTTTTATTTTTCGACATCATCTCCTTTAAGGTTTATACATTTGTCATATCGATCAATTAACTTGCCTAAACCCTCTAAAAAAAAAGATTTCTTTTGCTCCATAAAATATTCATTTACAACAGACTGTACTTCATAGTCACTGGAAAATTTCCGGCCCCCTAGTATTTTTTTCAAATTGGGAAACAGAAACTAGTCACTGGGTGCCAAGTCTAGATTGTACGGTGGATACGGAATTTCCACGAAGCCGCAGTCTTTTAATGCAGCTTGAGCAATATTAACCTTGTGCACTGGTGCATTGTCGTGAAGAAGCAAGATTTTTTTTCCTAACTTTCCTTGGCCGTTTTTCCCGGATCGCTTTTTTCAATTTTCGGAAAACCTCTGCGTAATATATGCCTATGATTGTGGTTTTCGGTGGCATATAATCGATTATCAAAATTCCTTCAGAATCCCAAAAAATTGTTGCCAAAACCTTAACAGCAGACGGTTGAGTTCTGAATTTCTTTGGTGGTGGTTCACTACGTTTAATCCATTGCATCGATTCTTGTTTGGATTCCGGATCCCAGTGATGAAGCCATGTTTCATCGCCTGTTATTATGTTATCCAAGAAATTTTCTGGATCTTCTTTGTACATATCTAAAATCGCCTTTGAAGTTTGAACACGCATTTTTTTTTGTTCTGCATTCAACAAACGGGGAACCCATCGCGCACTTACTTTCGACATGTGAAGGTGGTCATGTAATATAGTATATGTGGTACCGTTTGAAAGGGAAAGTTTCCACGCTAACCGCGGAACAGAAATACGCCGGTCCTCCAATACAATAGATTCGGCCAAAATTACGTTTTCATGGCTAATAGCATCTGCTGGCCGACCCGAGGGGTTGTCGTCTACTAATGACTCCCGACCACTTTTGAATAATTTTACCCACCTTGTTACTGTGGCATATGATGGTGCAGATTCGCCGTAAACTTTTGATATATAGTTGAATATATAAATTGCATTTCGTCCATCTTTACAGAAAAATTTAATAATGGCGCGATATTCAATTTCATTCATTTTAAGAAAAATTCAAAACACGTGTTACTAAATTGACAAAAACAAACGAACTGTAAAATTTACATCGAAATGTTCTTCTAGAAGTTTCATCGCGACAAAAAATGGTTTTGAAAAATATATTGTTGTCTCACTCACTCTTTTTTTTCATATGATATTGCAAGACTTTTTGATATACCCTCGTAGTCTACACATAATTCTATGTTTGGCATATTCGTTTCTCGTAATCGAAACGTTCATACACAATTGTGTATGCGGGCCGTGTGGGAAAGGGTTATTAGCAAATTTGAAACAAACAATGTTTTTTTTACTTGAAATTAAGTTTTATTTTCGTCAAATTTAAGTTTTTTTGTCAATTCGGTCTGGTAATACTGCACCGACAAGGAAGTATGAATCTCGGACTTCTCAGACTGCAGTGACCAAACCACAAAAATATTGAAAATACTTTGAACTTACATTCAAAGTATAATCACAATGCCTTAGCGATTCGCTACGCAATTGTCAACCCAATTGAAATTTTAATAATGGCAAATTCTTTTCGATTTCCAAAAAAAACCAATTTTATTGTGTGGTAAAGAATATGACAAACAGCGTTAATATTTTTTAATGACGAGCTGATTGACGAGAGTATGAAAACTACGATGTTTGTTTATGGTTTGGTCTACTTTGACATAACATTTTATATGTATCGAAAAAATCTACGAAAAAATAAAGATGTTTTAAAAATGATTTCGATCAAAAATAAATCAATTTTTCTTTGGAAAAGAACATGCGATGGCAATTTAGAGCTACATTTATTGATCTGACAGCAAATTTTTTTGATCGAAAATCAGTTTTTTGGTTGAAACAAATTTGCCATTAGTCTTAGTTTATATGACAAAACTTTTAGGTAAAACTTATAACTAAGTAATTAAGATAAAGCAAAATATTTGAATAGTTATAATATAACAATAATATTGTTTACCTAACAAAATCTTTATTGGTTAAATTAAACAAAAACAAAACTACGTACCAACATCCTGATAACTCAAATTCCACTCACTTTTTTTACTAACCAATTAAGAAAATACCAAATTTCTAAATTAAACAAGAGATTTGATTTATCTAGCTCAGAATTTTGTGTTAAAACAACCAAATTAATTTAACTAAGTATTTGGTAGTAATCTTTTTTCTGAGTGTAGGGCATTCATAATCCCTCGTAGCACTTTATTATTTGTAATCGAGTTGCAAGCAAATACAGGTAATCTTCCAAGAACAAGGTACTTGAACAACGTGAATTTCGGAGAACACGGATACCTTCCTTCGAATTACACGCTTTCAAACTACACGATTTTCGAGTAATTATCTTTTATCTTTTCCTTTTGTATACCATAACAAAAAAAATTAAAACGTAACGTTTTTTTCTATTTTCACACTTCCGTTCTTTTTAGTCTCGAAAAGCACCTGTTCGAGAATTACCTGTAATAAAAATTTCAAAACAAATTATGTTATTCTAACCTCAAAAATATAAATTTCGTCGCTATTTTCCGACATATTTGTACGTGTTTATGTCAAATATTCATAACGACCTCAAATCATTAATCATTTTAATTTTATAGCAGTTCGATTTTTAGTACTAATTTAATAAAATAACTTTTTTGCCGTTTATCACTAAACCGTAAACAAATTCCGGGCAGTTCGTGCTACATTTTTTCGTACATTCCTTTTCCATTAATTACGTATTTAATTATTGTAAGTGAATTTTATTATTCTGATTTCATCATTCGCTTTGAATTATGGTGATGATGATTAAATCATTAAACAAACCTCACACACATGGGGAGGCCGTTACAACAATAAATCGTTTTCGATTCTACAGTTATTTTACAATTTAGTGTGACCTTGTTATGTAAAAATTCCATAAAACATAATATTTGATCAATATTCTGTGAATATTTAGTTTGTGTTTGGTTCACACCATTTAAATGAAAGAAAATTTCTTGAAATCATATTAAGAATTATTTTCTTCGCGGGAAACAATTTTGTTTTCTCTGAATTGTGTTTCCTAAGAAATTACCTTTTCTTTCTTCTTTTTCTTTCTCGGAACTGTTTTTCTCTAAATTGTCGTTTTATCGGAATTGTTTTTTATCTAAATTGTTATGGAACCAAATAAAAGTTTATTTGAATATTTTTTTATACATATCGGAGTAAATTTAATACAACAGATAGTTAATTTTACAGAAGAGAATTAATTTCGTCAACTTTAGTTTAGTTGTGGTGATCTTGCAATTATCAATTCAGTATCCGCGTAAGTTTTTTGATTTACATTCACGGTATTTGAGCACATATGGCGGAATGTGACTCACACAATCAAGATTACAATTTCAACCCGAAAATGTACATTCCACAATAATTTTTATAGATTTGTGATCGTTTTTTAAATTAATTTCAGATTGTGTACGATTTTTTTTTATTAGGTATTAAAGAATTTATAAAAATTAATAAAACCTATAAAGACCACTTCAATAAAATTATATATAAATTATTAATTTAATAATAAAAGAATATGCATAAATTATTTTGAAATCAAAATGTGGTAATGAACTAAATAATCGTTAATATTATTTTCATTTTATTTTTTGCGTAATTTATTGCAATTTTAATTCTCCCCGTCATATGTGTGGTCTTAAAATGTTCAGCGCTTTATCCAAATCGAATATACACTAAAAATATTTAATTTTATTGCATTTACTTTATAATATAAAGAACTACAAAAAATAATGTTGCGTCTACTATATCGTTTTGAATGATGTCGGTATTAATTTTCTGACAACTCAAGAGCTGAAACATAAAATAAAATTCTGAAACCGTGTTTTATATTCGTCCGTGTATCCCAGACTTTTCAGAAGTTCAAAGTAATACAATTTAAATTACGAATATACTCGTATGTGTATGAGTTTGGTTTTGGTTTGAAATTTTTACCACAAACCAAGATTAACCAAATTTTGTCAGGTCGACAAAATATTTTGAAACATTTGATTGCCTCTATTAATCGTGTGTATTTTAAGACGACATCAACTGTTCTTATATTTTTCGCCTGGTATCATACGTAAGAATCAATTGATGATTTTTTTTATATAAATAATTTACACCTTTTTGTGAACACAAACTGGGTTAAAATTTGTTATTCGCGCGGTTTTGGTATTTAGACATTGATGAGGTATGAAAAACCTTGAGATAATGTAGTTAATTTTCGGATAATAAAAATATTTTTTTATTATAACAATTATTTTTTAAAATGATTAAAGCGCAGTATCGCATGAATCTTTAGCATCATTAGCGAAACCACACAATAAATAAGTGTTTATATAAATTACAGCCGGGATCCATTGCAGGATATTATTAATGGGTAATCAAAGTGAAACAAAAAATTTCAGAAACGTTTTTGATAAATTAGCGACCAACCTTATTGACGAGCACAAAATTATAATTTATTGTAATAAAATTTAATGTTTGATATGCGTGGTTATTACGCGATATAAAAATAATAATTTCAATTTCTTTATTAGCAGGATGTTTAAACATTAAAATGAAATATAAATCGGTCAGTCTGACTCGAGGCTTTGGCAAATATGAAATTCGTCATTATTGTAACTTTACTACTATTAAGCAGAATGTTATTCTTGTTTCTTTTTCTTTCGCTGCGTAGTGTCAATTTTATTTTAATCACTAACTTAGTTGTCTTTCATAGTTTGAACTTGCAATATAATTTTTATTGTGGACGATCGGTAATTTTTTCTTAACTATTTGATGTTTTTGTTTACTACTCCTACTGATTTTATATCTTTAATTTTTTTTTAATAATTACAATTCAAATTTTCAGTGTAACACAATTGCTGTCCTTGATATGTAACATTGTTTAATTCGTTTTCACTAAAAGTGTTCAGTTCCTAAGAGAACTAATGGGAATGTCAGTATCGGTTGTAGGGCGTAAGTGGTCAAAAATTATTGATCGGTAATTACAGAAGTACTGTTTTACTTTATCTAAAAGTAAGGTGTCAGTTGACTAGTGCCAAACGAATTTGAACGCAATGTAGAAAGAGCTTTTTTGCCTCAGATTTAATGTGCCTATTTTATAAAAACAAATAAATAAAAACAATCACTTCTTTACTTGAAATTAATATCATTAATCAAAATTATAGCAACAAAAGTTTCGAAGGAAATTTCTTATTGGTGAACCTCCTCTAGGGTTTGCTTTGTAACCTTCTAGTTTATTTTATTGACTAAGGGCATAAACGTATAAACGTTCATTCGTTCCAGTTTTACTGACTTGTTGTTTCGTAATTTTATTTCCGTACTTTGGTATTATTTTAAATTCGACAATTTTGTTTAGTAATAATTTGATTCAGTTAATAATTCGCATGAGCGGACAAGTGGTGTAGTGGTTAAAGCTTCGGCACTTGGACCGAGAGGTACAGGGTTCGAATCCCGTCAGAGGCTAGATGCAAATTAAGTTTTCATCATCGATTACAATCGGTAACTAAGACTTACAGGTTGACGTATGTACAGGTTGACATGGAGCTTGCAATGTGCAGGTGGTATACTGTAGTTGTATGAGTAGGTGAATGGGTTAATGATGTGATGTGAATGCGTGGTATCACAATGAGCCAAAAATGGCCTAAGTGTCAACCACTGAAACCTACCTAGCCTAATAATTCGCATCGTTATCCTGGCGTCCTATATTCTAAATTTTCGACCAAGATTTTTTTTTGGAATACTAGTCTCATTGTGGTTATATTAATATCGTCGAATTAAGTTCACGATATTTCAAAATTTCGTTTAAAAATCATTAAAAAATGCAAACTCATATTAAAAAATTTATATTTGTCTATTTCTTAGAGAAATAGAAAAGTTCCAAGTAACAATAGTATGCAATATATAGTTTATTCCTATCGAGAAATTCATATTAGTCAATTAATCTGTCCTAATCGAAAGAGACATTTTAATTAATTAGCAGCGTTCTACAGTATAAAACAAAGTAACACACATTTAAGGAACTATGAATAAATTATGAAGAGAATGCTCACGAATATCAGCATTCATACCACTATATCACGTCGTCTTTATACAGAAATCTATTAGAAATGTTTTCCTTATAGTACGAGTAAACTATCCTATGACGCCTAACCAATAGTTGCGGCTATGTCTGAATATGAGGAATTCCATCACAAACATGCTGATCGAGTCATTATATTGTACACCACCAAGTGTGGTCCTCCCAAGAAGTCGTACTTCAATCGGATGTCATCATTTTATTGAACGGTTATTATTCTAATTATGCATTATGGTGTTAAAACATTAAGGATTTCTTCAAAATTAATTAGAAATTGGATATTACAATGCCATTCCAAGTGTAAGGAAATACTAGAATAACAAAAGCAGTTGTAAAAGATGGCGACAATCATCTTGGGGAATACTTTAATTAATATTGGGATTGATCTTAAACACAGAGGAATGGATGAGTTGAAATATTTCCAAATACAACTACATACTAGTGAATCCCGATGGGCAAGTAAATAAATGTGAGTAAATTACCATAAAAAGGTCGACCATACAAGTTGATGCAGTTTAAAGTGAAACAGTGACAATTTAGCAATGTGAAGTAAAAGTGATAAAATGATCAAAATGAATTTGTGTAAGTTATGTAAACGGTGTTCCTAATTATCCGTGCATACACTCGGTTAATTCCTTAAATTGACTTCTATACGAACTCCAATTTACCTGTACTATAATAATGGTAATTCATTATTTCTTCTCGTTTTTCGCCGTGGCTTATATCACAGTATTCAATCAACAAATAATTAAAACTACAAATTTAATTAATGTATATAATTAACATTCAAATGTCTATTTTTATTTAATACACTTTTTAAATAAATAAAAACACAGTTAATAAACTTTCATTAATGTGATATACAAATATACAAAGTTTAAAAATTAAAAATTTACGATTTTTTTTTTTCGTTTTATCAAGGACCGGTTTCGAGTGTTCACTCTTTGGCAACTTATTTTAAACTACCGGTAGTTTAATACAAGTTGACAAAGAGTGAACACTCGAAACCGGTCCTTGATAAAACGAAAAAATTTCGTAAATTTTTAATTTTTAGACTTTGTATATTTGTATATCACATTAATGAAAGTTTATTAACTGTGTTTTTATTTATTTAAAAAGTGTATTAAATAAAAATAGACATTTGAATGTTAATTATTTACATTATTTAAATTTGTTGTTTTAATTATTTGTTGATCCAATTTACCTTTGAAAGCCTCAATAATTTCTGGCCATTGCATCTCATAGTTTAAAGTAATACTCGTAGTATACGATTGACACTACATCTAAATAGTTTGGTACATACATATATAACTTGAAAAACCGATAAAAGGTGAGGGTAACGCGATTTTACAACCTACGGTATGCACTCCATCAGCACTGTTTGGGAAATTATGTGCATAATCAGTTAAAATATCATACACTTCTGCTCGTAATGTGGCCTGATTTTGACGAATAAAATGCAACATTACGCTGAAATCTAAATATACATATCAAACTCTGTTTGATTAAATAATTTTTGCGAATGATGCAAAAGGAATCCAGCACTAATTGCTTTTAAACACATTGGTTAAATGGTTAAGTTGACGGTCAATTACATAAAATGTATTTTATTTTTATTTATCTTATTTTTAAATAGTCGCCCCTGATGATGCTGCAATAATATGGCGAAATGTTGGGATAACATAACAAAACAGAACAAACAACAAAAATGTTATGTATAAATAAATAAATATTTTTTAAAAACAAAATTTAACTAATTTATGAGAATTTTTTAACCAGGATTTCGAAACGCTTCCAAAAAATATTTCAAGCTTCGAACTAGTGTACTGTGAAGAAATTAGATTAGAAAATGTAACACCGTTATGTTTTCTCACTTTACTTTCTGCAAGTGCATAAATATAGCACACTTGGCGAATATTGTGTTTAGTTCTCGTATTTGATTCTTAATGAATATTCATGAAATTTTTATCTGTAGGATAGTTTCGGTGTAAAAATCTTGCAGTCACAAAATTCTTGTTTGCCTATTGAATAATGAATGATAAGTTTATTTCACTTACTCATTTATGAAGAGCAAATTTATGGATTTTATAAGTTTAACCAACGGAACATATTTTATTTTATTACTGATACCGATACTTGGATTGGGTATCATAAAACTTCATAAAAGTCTCAGTTCTTATACCTGTTCAGAATTGATCATTCAAGTCATGCTGATCGTATAATTGGCATAATTTATTTTCGGGGCCACTTTGATGTGGAATGCTATTAATAAATCAGATTACGATTCGACTTAATGTTTCTAAAACCCCATAAGGTATTAATCTTGAGATTCGTGATTCGGGTTATCACGGCATTAACAGCCCGAATTTATTTTTAAGTTGTGGTGGTTATCGTTACAAGTTAAAAATTAAATTGTCGTTTGAAGTGGCGATAATAAACATATAAGACATTTTGACAAGGCCGCCGACTACGGTTTTATAGCACTTTGAGTCACTTGAAACGATACCATTAAAAATATAGAAAAGTTATTCCAATTAATTAGAGTTATTTGTAACGCAATGCCAAAAAAACTAATTTTGCCGCTAATCATGGAAACATTAATTATAAAAATGTACCATGTTGATTGCCACTGTATTCTTCACTAACTGGGTGTTAACGTATTTTATTAAAATATGCGACAATCTCATTAGGCTGCAGTACTCAAACTGGAAACATTAATTTTGATAACTATAATAATCATCATTAAAGAGAAGTTTCTGACATACAAAAACATGTCAACAGCTAGAAAGTATAAAATACACCTTAAAAAATTCTAAATGAAATAAAACAAAAATAAGTTTATGACCAAAGAGAATCAATAAAAATAATAAAAAATACAACTTCTGTACCAATGCCTCGTAACCCAATATGCAATGCCGACGGAATTCCATACACATTCGCGTTATAAAATCACATTCGTTCTATGAAAGAACCATGTTGAGTACACGGAAATTCGTACTGCCCGCCAAAAGAAAGTTTCACAAAAATTCCAATGTGGGTGTGAACCCCAACTAAAAAGAGAAAAAACAAATGGGAAACTTGGTGGATTTTAAATAGAAATTGACACTTTTTTCAGTATTTTCCATACTGATTTCAGACACTTTTATGCACGAAACAAGAAGCACATGTTTGTGTATATTTTCCAATTAGAATAAATAATAATTTTTATTCGAAATACAACAAAATTTTGCCATTTATTATAATATGGTTTTTTCCATAGAAAGAGTGTGGTTTTAGAACGCGAACGTAAATGGAAATCCGTCGGCATTATAAATAAATATTAATTTTTTGTTGACATAAATATACACAATAATAAATTTTATAAAACCCTGTAAGCGCCATCTAATTAGTCCAATTTGTTTTTGGATTGAATTTTAATACAAAATTAAATTTTAAGCAGGTTCACCATACGTCTTGCTATTTGAATAGCAAATTGTAACACGTTTGGTATGAATCGCGCATTAATTTGTATTTTCAATTAAACCAACTAAATATGCTTCATTCATGACGAATTTCATGTCATTTCACGTAAAGCTACTGTATCGGAACGATATGTTTTTAACTCAGTTGCTATGGTGTACTTTTACGTGCATCCAATTGTACATCCCAACAAGCACAACCTTGAAAAATAAAAATCGATAAAATCGGAAATTTCAAGACGATGCCATTTTAAAATTATTTTATTACCTCTTTTTACATCCAAATTTACTGGTCGTAATACAATAAGTAATATAATTATTATATATAAAGTATGAAGTAAATATAAGTGATTTAAAGATTATTAACTAATTTAAACATACAAAAACACAAGTTAACATAATAAAAAATAAAAATCGCGGTAAGCACAAGTATGTCGTCGTTATCCTCTCAAGTGCTATATTAAACTGAAAATACAAAACAATAAACAAAAAATAAAAACTTTGCGAATGAAAGAGAAAGAAATTTCTTTTTGCCCAAAATCAATATTTTTGTGTCTTTGATATTTTGTAGTTCGGAATTTAGTACAAAATTTGAGCATTTTTTTCCACACAGTGGAAAAATTGCATACTGAGAAACTACAGGTCTCTTACTACTCTCATTTTTCGCACATGACGTCAATTTATGTCTGAACCGAGACTGCGCAATAATAATGTTAAGATATGTACACTAACAAAACAACTAGAGAAAGCAACAAAAACGTTGGCATAACGTGTCGTCATCATTTGGTGTAAGCGGCCTGTAGTTTAGGAGGCATTGTGTGTACGCAAATTTAGTTAGAAATCCGAGACTTGACATTTTAGTTTACATATAAGGTGTATAGCATACAATTTTATATTAGTGTCTGTAATTTTTCTGTGGTTAATTTGTTTGTTTTCTGCGAAGGTAAGCCTAAGCAATGCCTCTTAAACAACAGGCCGCGTACACCAAATGATGACGAAACGCTATGCCAATGGTTCAACATAAATTATCCAGGTGGCAGATAAAATTTTAAAAATAAAATTACATTACAAAATACAGTGAAACCTGTTTTTGTGCGGTCTTTTGTGTGCGATTTCTTTTGTGCGCTCTTTTTTTATGCGGTATGAAAAAAATTTATTCAGTACAATCTACTTAGGGTCTTCCAAAATTTCAATCAAATTAGAACATAATTGAATGTGATTAATCTAATTAGGTAATTGACGTAAGCCATTTTGTTTCTTCGATATTTCATCACATTGCGTAATGAAAGTAACGTGAAGTTCTTTCGATAAAAAATTTAATGTAAATCAAAAATAATTGATCGAAATCAATTTTGTACTTTCTATGCGACACAAAAATGACAGATAGATTTGATTGCAATCAAATTGTAATTTTTTGAAAGATTTGATAATTTTTCGATTTGATCGACACTACCACCACCAAACATTATTGTCAATTTTTGACAAGTAACAAGACAAGAAAGTGCGCCATTTTTATAATTTGTTATTTATGTATTTTTTGCTGTGCCCAAATGTGTTTTGTGTAAATTAATATATTAAACAAATTAATAGGCATATTTAGTATTTTTTATTATATATAAACTTGTTTATGCCATAATTTTTTTTTTCAACAAACACGTAGTTGGCTTTGTTGCACAAATACATGTAAACAAAATATATTTCTTCACGTGCTTTGAGAATTGTCAAAAAAATCTATGCATTAAATCTATGCATTTATCTATGCATTAAAAACCAAACAACAAAATATGGTCGCTTACGCCCTATTACATCAGTGTGTATGTTGTTGTTTCAACAAAAACAATAACAAGAAATTTTACGTTCTTTGGCAACTGGCATAATTAATCATTTTTTGGTACGATAGAACTTCACGAAAGTATTGCGTCAGGTTGCGTAATATTTTGAGTTTTTTTTCAACGTGAAACATTTGTTATGCGGTCCCTATTCACCGCATAAAAAAAACTTTTTAAATGTGTTGCGAAAACTATTTTGTATACCTACTCGTGAAGTTTCGGAAGATTTTTTTTATGCGTTTTTTTTCTGTGGTCTCTATTACCGCTCAAAAAACAGGTTTGACTGTATATTTAGTTGTAGTTTTAACACCAAGCTATTCGTTTATTATTACAAGTTATTCGTTTTTTATTTTCGTTTTCCAGTTTTGTCTCTCCGCCTCGTTCTCTTAAAACCGAAATAAATTTCGGCATAGAAAATTACAAAAAAATAAAAATATTATTTTTTTCTCTAGTTTTATAATTTTGTTAGTGTGAAGGATATGCGTTTTTTAATTTTTTTAGCAATGCATGTATATTTTTATTCTAGATTTTGGCATTTTTATTTAACATAAGTCAATTTCTAATATCATCCAATCCGAAATTGTTGTAATTTCACTAGATTCAATAAAAATAGCAAAAAAACATGAACATAATACAGAAAAAATACGTCCTACTGTTCGATTAATTGTGTGACACTAAATAAAAATACATTTTTTTTTGTTTTGCTTATCTATGACGATGACGTGTTATATCAGTGCCCATGTATCCATATACAGCCGTCTTTATATACTTTGTATCAATGCCTCTTAAACTACAGGCCTCTTACTACTCTCATTTTTCGCACATGACGTCAATTTATGTCTAAACCGAGACTGCGCAATAATAATTTTAAGATATTTACACTAACAAAACAACTAGAGAAAGCAAAAAAAACGTTGACATAGCGTGTCGTCATCATTTGGTGTAAGCGGCCTGTAGTTTAGGAGGCATTGTTTGTATGCAGGCCCAAAAAAACGTAAACACGAAAAAGCACTTTCATACAAATGCTATGGATTTTTTATTTTTAAAGTTTCTTTTGACTATTTATTTTTGTATCTCGTAAATGCGGCGGAAAAATAAATTTTCATTCTCATGAACATAAACTTTGTTTATTTATTATTAATTTCGGTAAATTGTTTTTTATTTTTAAGGAAGTTTTCATTTATAATTTTACCATTTTCCGCTATGATGTCTTTGATGATCTCTCTCTTCTCAGTAGAAAACTTTGATGTAAATATTTATAAATTGGGAATATTTTTTTCATATCTAAATTCGCAGCAAAATTATTCCAAATTAAATTTTGTTTTCAAAAAAATTTAACACTAGCTTTTTACCTCAGAATGCCGAAACAAATTATTTAAACAGAAATTTCGAATAAATACTTTCCCCAGTTCCCTATTCTTGTGGAATTATCAGAATAGTGCCACTTTGCCGTATTCTTGAAATAGATGGAAATTTCCCCATTCGGAATACAATTTTCTTTGAAGTTCTGTATATTATCAGAGCCATCTATGACTTTGAAGAGCCGTAATATTAAAAAGAGAGCTTTCAGTAGAGGGGAAGCTTTTATTGAATTACTATAAGAATCCGTGGTAATTGGACAATTTTTGAACATGAATTTATGAATAAAAAATTAAACAAATCATCTAAATTTTAATTTTATATTTTTAATAAACTATTCAAAGAACACATATTTGAAAATCAGCCATCATAATGTAGTATTTATTTGGTAAATTTAAACTAAAGCGGAGCATAAATTTATTAATTTTCTATAAAAATGAGCTTTCCGTTTAGTTGTGTAGGTTTATAAAGAGAAGATAATAAAGGGTGCTTCCGCGAATTCCTCTTACATCCAATTTAAAATTTAATTTTATAAAAATTTAACTTATACGGTAAATTCTGGTCACATGCACATCAGAATTTTTGAGATGAACGATGCACTAAATAGCAATCTAAACATTCCCCATTTATAACAAAATTAAAGAGAAAACGTGAGCTGAAACGAAATTTTATGAATCACCATGTAGAAACAATAATATTATTCATATAATAAAATTTTTACATCAAAATCTATTTACGAAAATTATTTTTGTATACAAAAAATCAACGATGTCATGATTTTCTTTATTAAATATTATTACAAAACAGAACAAAACGTAAAAAACTTCAATTTTATCTGATTGCAAAACCGAGCTTTCTGTAATTTGAAAATCCGTTTACAGATGTTTCTGTAATAAATTTACTTGAAATTACAGAAAAGCGTAAAATAATTAAATAACTATTTACGAAAATAAACCATTATTATTGTAAGTTAAGCGCGAAATCTTTAATACAATAATATAACATAATTATTAAAATTCAAAACAGTTATAAATTTTATTTATTATTCGGTTGGCTGGCGTAAATAAAACTTTTCGTCGTAAAACATTCACAATCATATTCATGTTATATTTGGCGCTGTAAAACAATAATAGAAAAATGTCACAATTTTTCCAAAAATTATTTTTTTTTTATTTCAATCCAATTCGTTCGTGTTGCAATCATTCTCAGCTAATGGCTGATGGGTTGCAACATCGTACATTGATTTAATTTGACTATCTTTTAATTAATAAAATAAATATTTAAACCAGAAATAATTGGCCTGCAATGAATTGAGCTTGTGGTAAAATATCATTATCTTAATTAGACAAAATAAGATAATTGTTGAACCAGGCGGGAATTTCTACAATGTATACGAACTCTCAGTCATACACCTTACTCGAGGGCGTTTAACATCCGTATATCAATAAATTAATGGAAGGAGCTCTTGACGGGTATCAACGTTGCGGAAAATAGTAAATTTACCGGCGAGAATGGTAAACTATATCGAGCATTTTTGCAACTTAGTCTATATTTCGCTGGGTTAATGCTCACATATGATATGAGATGCATGTAATATTAAATATTCTTAAAGTTTTAAAATATTATTCAATTTTTGTCGCTTTTGCTTTTAAATTTATACATAGCGACATCTTTTGATTGGTTTAGTAATTGCGAAAAGCTCTATAAAATAATGTTTTTATTTTATGAAGGTCTGTTTTGTTTATACTACAGGATGAAACAATATAGCCTGCGAATTTATTGCGATGAAAAATCAAATTTTTAACAAACAACGAAAAAACAGTTTTCGAAGTGTGTTCATCAACAATGTTGAAAGAGAATTCAAAACACAATAACCCCGATATTACATTGTTACTGAAAAGCATTTTTAACGAACGTTTGTTTTGGAAAAATAATGCTGAAATTTTTGATGGAACACTCTGTACTAATTTCTTATTTTCCTCACATACACATATAAACAAATTCTTGTTCCTACAATAAAATTTTTTTTTTGTTGTAGACTAGTTAAAATATTTTTGCGTTAACTCGACAAAATATGACTCAATTTAAAAATATGTTCTTCCTGAATATTGAACTAACCATTCAAACTTAAAATTGAAACGAATCATTAATGTTTTTATATACAAAAAAGCTTCTAAAATAATATTAAAATACACTTTTTGGTATGAAAAAGAACAAAATTCTTCCCTGCTATTTAAAGCTCATGAAAAAATATGGCGGGATCTTACGGCTCTTCTATTTAGGGGGCTCTGATATTATTCGAATTTTTCGCCGGCTACTTTAATCATTTTTCCAAATTTGTTTTCAAGTTTACTAATATTTGTCTCCCTACTAAGGGAATAATTTCGAATCAATTTAGCCAGTCGGAATTTTTCCCTTGGTAGGGGGAAAAAATTATGTTTCTTAATTTCAAAAAAGAAAAGAAATTTAAAAAAAAGATTAAAGTAGCCGGCGAAAACTGCGAATAATATAGTGAATTTCATTGCAAATTGTATTCCGATTGGGAAAATTTCTACCTATTTGAAGAATACGGGCCCTGGTATGCTTACATATTTCTATGACTACCGTTCGACAATTTATTTTTCAGTGTAGAAGAAATTTAAATTATCGAAACACTTTTACAAATCTTTATACTTCACGATAATTTTAAAAATGTCTTTAGGTAAGGTTACCAAGAGTTTCGAAAGTAGCTTGATTTTTTTTTTTAAATTTCAAATTTAATTTAAAAAGAAGCATTTTACCCCATCATGATTATCCAAATTCTTCATATTAGTTTATTCTATGTAATCAACATTTTCTTATTTAAAATTTTTTTGTTAAAATTGTTCAAGTTACAACTTATATTTGCTTAATAAATAAATATTATACGTACCTAATGATGTTGAATACTTTGATTCTTAGTCTTTTGAAACACAAATCATAAAATTTACAAAATTAACTTTATACTAATAATCCGCAAGATGTAGCAGCGATTTCTTTATAAAATACTGTTTACTTTTTTGTTTAATTATAAAACCCAGTTATTTTTTAACGAAGAGGTAAAATTCAGAAGAGTTTGCTAGACAGATAGCTTTACTTATTTTTGAGTACCATCAACCGTCCGTCCTTGTTAACTCAAACAACATTTGAGATTATATCCTTCCGCAAAAAGTATAGTTTCTATGTTAAAAAAAAGTTAGTATTTTTAACCAACTGTATCTTTATTACTTCCAATAAATTTAGCGTAATTTTGTGCCCTCTTTCTACAAGTCAACTTTGTCTTTTTTCCGTAAGACACATATTTTGCGAGATATATTGATTGCTCAAGTTAAAATAAACATTCGGTGATCAATTAAGTAATGGTGCGATGTATGGCGAAAAATCGCAGATTAAAAAGTGAAATGTTTTGAGCCTCAATGTTAGATACTGTCGTGTGTGACTCGTCAACGCCTTTTTCCGCTACAGGCACAGTTGTACATCCCTGAACAAATTTTCAGGAATTTTAGATGCTCAGTTAATATTTTCCAGTTGTTTGTATCAGTAATGTCGATGATTTTGTAAATCCGGAAAACTTGAATACCGTGCTGTCACTACCCCGCTCCAAATTAACACTTTGAAGGCGGTATGTGATGAAAAGCATATAGCCTGAATTCCCGCTTATTTTGTTGAAATTATATAAATAAAAAGTAATAATTTTGTTTTAACACTGAATTGAAAATAACAGTTCTTTATTATTCATCTATATAATGCACACACCTTCAACACATGTTTTATTTACTTATAATTGTAATTTTTTATAGAATATTGCTTTAAATTCCAAGTGACGTGAATCTACGTCTCCCGCCTTCAACGGTTGAAAAATAAAAGACGTGAATTTCCGTCTGAAATGGGGGGGGGGGGGGGGGGAAATAAGAAAATGCTGTTCGACGACTTCTGAGAATAAGATAAAACAGTGACTGAGTCTATTGTGCATCGTTAGCCTATAGGCGTTAGACCAAAATCACTTAACATCGCCGACGTATCAATGAAAACAAGAATGTTTTAAACGTGAAACGACTGATTGCTTCCTTATAAAAACTGTGTATGAACCTAATCAAATACGTTTTCAAGCAAGAACAATTTCTGAGACTTGCTGTAGCATATCGCATATGAATAAATAACTTAAACGCAAAACTTCGATGAAGATGTCGTTTTTTCAGACTTCTATAATTATAGTTTTCTATCAAGTTTTCATAACAAGTTGTTCTAACTTTTCCCTTACTATAATTAAAATCCTGTTTACCTTTCGAGTTATTAATCACAAGTGTGAACAATCTGCTTAGTAGTGTAATTGATTAAAAACACTAAACCATAAATATTGATGTTCCCATAACCAACATTAAAAAAATTTTTGTTGGTTGATTTAGTGTCTCCTAAAATAATAGGATAAGTTTATGTTTTTCATACATTTATCATACAAAGAAACGAAAAATCGATAATCGGATTTAAGAAATTGATGCGGGCATTAGGCATGCAACATTAATATAATTACTTTGCATATTTATATTGTAATACGTTAACATAATAAAATTTCTAATTTTTAATGTTTTCTTCATTACGCTTGAAAAGTGCAATTTAGTTTCTCCGTTTGTCGGCTAATTATGTAAAAGCTTAAATCATTAAACAAAGACTAGATTTCAGTTTATTGTAGTTGATTCTTTCAATAACTATAAAAAATTACTTAAACAACCGACCATAAAATGAAGTTAATTGAATACTGCTACTGGACGTAATAAACTAATAATCATAAATAATCTAATTAGGTATCAACGGAGTTGCGAATAATATATGTAGTACATTTTGCCTTTGATTACCCGACAAATGGAAGTTCTGTGATCCAAAAATACTCGTAATACATTTACTGAAAACTGAGTTGTTATCGCTATATACTCGAAGTGTTGTTGATTTTCCATAAATTTATTAATGGCAAGCTGAATAAATTATAACATAAATAAGTATTCAGTATACATTTGCATGCTACAACCACATTTTTCTAAGAATTTTCATTACAAGATGTATTTAATTTAATAAATCCAATGAAAATAAAGTTATAAACACCAAACTAACGCCCTTTAATTAAAAAAAAATACTTCATTTTCGAAAAAAAAAATAAAAAAAAAAAATTCCAGGAAATTTTCACACAGTACAAGAACCAACCGCATATTTCTAAATTGTAATTTATTAAGTTGGGAAAAGTTGGGTTTTCCTATTTGTTGCTTTAATGTGATCAATTAAAAATCACAAAAACAAAACTCAGTCAGGCTAATTAGATTATAGGTGTTGCTTTAGTTACACTTCGCAATATTAACTAATTATAGAAATGCTTTCTGCTGTGGTGTGTCTTATTCAGGTATAATTTCTCAATATTTTTTTTTTTTTTTTTTGCTGCAATTTGCAAACATTTATTTATGAAAGGAAACATGAAATATTTCAATTAAGTTATTATTTTGCTTGATATGTATTATATTTTGTTCGTGCTTATAAACTAACTGACTTATGTTGTTAGTTTAAGAGATGATAAATCACATAATGTTTTGAAATATGCTCAATTTAATATTGATTAATTACATTCTTACGGCTACCTAGCTCAACACATTTATAAGAATTTTATTTTTGTAAAAGTTATATAAATCGTTCCTCATAAACATGGATAAATAATGATGATTATGATAAATGTATATTTTAATATTTGTGTGTAATTCAATTGAGAAGATTGTTAAGAAACAGAGTTTAAGTAAACTAATTGGTTTATGGTGTGTCAGAATATAGCTACTTAATATATAATACGAGTAAAATATAATCTTTTAATTTTTTTGCACATTTGATTTGGAAAGAAATTCTGCAAAAATTAACTGTTTGTGACGTTGACACTCACATAATTACACTTAGTAAACACATTTTATTTAACACTTGTTTTTTGTTTCGTAAAAATAAAATTTTTGAATATTTAAATTAAAAAACTTTTCCAAAAAGTTTCAAAAATTACTCGATCGATTTCGGCTTGTTAGGCCATCATCAGGAGTATCTCAGAGCAGGAATATCTGATGGCCTAACAAGCCGAAAACGATCGAGTAATTTTTTAAACTTTTTGGAAAAAAAATTCAAAAATTTGAATCAAAAGAACAAGTGTTTAAAAAAATGTGTTTTTTAACTGAAAGTGTGTTTCGCCAAGTGCCTACGGCAAATAGTGTTAAAAGTATCATATAATTACAGTTGCAAGCAGCATTTCAAATATAATAGAACGAATATTTTTCTTCATATCTCCGATCGGATTCAAACCTAGTGCCTAATTCAAATGCCTTCAACCAGTGCATCATCACATAACATCCCTAATTTAATGTTTTAATAACCTATTTGCTAACTAAATAATTCATTTGTTCTATTTTGGTGGAAAGATCAAAATATCTCGCAGCGTTGTAATTTCTGAAATTTGGTTTTTGGTTCACATTAAATTCCTTCAATTTATAGTATTTTGTATGTTAAATTATTTTTGCCACCGGTTAAATACAAGCCATACTGAAATATCAGAGGACTCTACAGGAAACAACCTCATTGTTCTAATATTGTATTTATCTATAAAAAAAAAATTGTCTCTTACCTTATACTCGTCTAGATCCTCAATTTAAAATGGAAGAAAAATTCCAGTTGCGTCGAAAAACAACGCAACTTAAATTTATGATATTAAAACTTTTAGTGACGCAAGTTGAACTGACGCAAGTCGAATTGACGCAACTCAAGGCTTTAGTTTACTCTAAAGTTGAAGGTAAGGTTAATGTTCCTATGGTATACTGCTTAAGGTCCAGCAAAAACGAACAGGATTATTCTGAAGTATTTTATGGCATGTTCCGAATTCATGTGATATTTTTTTTTATAACTTCCTTTGGCTTTATTCTTGAATCTTTCCGATCCTGGAAAACTCACAAGTTGTTTTCAAATCTTACAAGCTAAGTCTCTACCTATGCTAATTCTTAATATTGTGATAATGATATAAATCTGACACTTATTACATTATTTTAAAATTTGAAAAGGTTTAAAAGGCGAGAATGAAAAGAATGCTGCAAAATGTGATTTCTAATCACGTACTTATAGCCAGGATATATTTGGGTGAGGACGAAATAGTACCATATAGTATAATACGAGGAATTAAAAAATTGCTCACCAAATGCTACAAAAGTGAGTTTCTTAGTGAGTTTGGAAAAAATTCATGTATCGTAAAAGACCATTAAAACTATCAAAAACTATCAAAAGAGTAATTTGCATATCAGACGCCATTATTGTGATCTATACTTGATTTTTTTTTATTGGCAAGGAAGATGGATCGGCGCATGAGTTCTGCACTTCGACATGGGTCATAGCTGTGTTCATTTTCATCACACATCGTAATCTGATGATGAAAAATTTCTTTTGCTTGATGCTCTTATCGGGATTCGAACCCAGTTCCTCCCGATCCAAATGCCCATGCTTTAATCTCTGTGCCGTTTGGTTGGTATACTTGACTTTATAAATGAACAAATTCCAAAAACTCAAAATAGTGCAGAGATTGGCGCAACGGCTAATAGTTATTTTTGTTTGCTTCAATATAAGTCCACCACGTACAAATGTATATGTAAAAAATAACGTGTCGTAATGTCTTCCGGATGCTAACGGATCTTAGTTAAATCGGAGTTCTTGTTGAAAAAAGCATTATAATGTGATAACATATAAATTATATAACATATTAATTATTATATTATTATTATAGTTATAGTGCTATTTATCGGACGAAAACGATTAAGTGGTATTAACAAATATGCAAGCTGGTCCAAAATATATACAAAACTAAATTGATGATGACATGATTCTCTTTCGTGACCCACACAATGGAGATGGCAGGCCGGAAAAGGGATCTAATAAAATAAATCAAGCACGAATAGTTTCAATTATATTTGAGAAAGCCGTCGACTAGGATTATGAGCTTTCAACATTTATTTTAACATCGACAATTTTTATTTATTCCATAAAGTGGATAGGTACTTTTGAATCGTAATTTTTTGCAAGTTGAAAATTTATAAAGCGGCATATCGTCCGTTGAGAAAAATATTTTAAAATTCGACATTGCACCTAAGATTAGGACTAAAGAAGCACAAAGAAATTTAACGAATATTCAGTTTTTGGAAAAATTTTATGTATCTGGAAAGTGATTTCTAATAATAGAATATTTAAAAAATTCGTTCGATTAACCTTTATTTTGTTTTCGGTACGCGGGTGTCATTATAAGAAAATGCCTGAAAACAAAATTAATTATTTTGTTAATATTTTTACTCATTTCACAATCGAATGAAGTTTATTGTGAAAATTAATTAAACATATGAATTCACAAAAAAAATATTTCCGGAATATCGATGTTGGAATTCCAAATTATTTGCCATTATCTTACATTAAAAATATTTTTGAAATATTTATTTCAGATTTATAATTTCAAAATTGTTTGTCATGCTGCTTACAACTTGAATAATATTTTTCGATATTACTTATAGGATACAAACTTACAAAACAGCACTTTCATCAGCATTTAAATGATGCTAATCAAAATACACGTCGTGCAACTCAAAATGTACGCCAAGTACGCCACGTCAGCCTAGCACACCTTCGAAACCTATTAAAAATACATAACTCGCTAGAAAAGCTGACATTTAGTTTATAATTTTACATAAAAAACAAAATTTAAGGAAAGGATTTATTTTGGAGATGTGGCAATATCAAGTCCTGCGGTACAATTCTGTTCCGATGATAATGGTGGATGGTACGGATAATGATAATGGTTTCATTTGATTTTAATTAATTCAAAGATATTTACGTGAGTTGTTAGCCCAAACGGTTTGCGTAATCAAAATTTACACGCATTTTAACAAAACTCAATCTAGAAATGTTACCGTATTTACTAAGTTTAATATTATCAACAAAAATAAAAAATGAAGCAGTGTAATAATAATAATGTATGTATGTACTTACATCACGTTACATAGTGCGTTACATCATCAAATTAGAATTGCAATTTGTAATTTATCTATGATTTCTTTTTTTAAATATCGTCATCATAGAATTACACCACAGTACCACATCGATCCATGACTTGTTCGTGTATTCTACACCTTTTTATAGTCACATGCTCTCTGATGTTTTGTTGCTCAGGTATTTTTTATACCCCTAACTTCATACCAAAATGTTCGGGTCTTTTTAGTGAGCATGATCCTACGACTTTGCTTTTGATAGTTCATTATTTTATACGTCTAACCAAATACAATTAACATTTCTAAAACACAATTGACACGGTTATATTGACAGTTTGTGAACTAATACGAGTTCATGATTTTTGTTTAAATAAGTGAAATCTATACGTCAAGTCGAAAATTAATCGCCATAACTGAACAATATACGGAAATGCAATTTAAAGGACATTTCCGTTTATTTCGGAAAAATCTTCAAATAATTGTTGGTAAAAGAAGGAAAAAATTTAATTTTATAAAACACTCAAAAAGTAGTTGCATTATTTATTTACTAGATAAATACGCTCCCTGCACATTGTGTGGAAGAGGATAAACATTGTATTCATTGATCGCCAAAGGTATTGATCAATATTTTGGTTTGGTATTTGTCAAATATCGAAACGTTTAGACAAGTTGGAGATTGATTTGGGTTACCTAGAAATTATGCATACAGAATTGTTCTGCAGCTTAGCGTTTTTATGGCGAACGAAGCAAAAATATTTGTAAATGACCTTCTCACAAAAACTAGATAGATTGTATTGAAAGTTTTAAAATAATAAAAGAGTTGGATTAGGCGATATTTTATTAAGGAAAAATTGTACAGTATAGGTGATTGTAGACCACAGGTCTATGCACAAGTTCTTCGGCGATCAGAATTGTTTAAACAGTTATGTGCCAATCAAGAAAAGTGGATGATATTCTCCAGATCATTTCTATTTGGCGGTTTGGCATACCCGAAGACTTCCTTCAAATCATTAACAACATCAACCACCGGTTGAATACATTGTTATTGCTACGTGGATCTTGATTACACAATTCTATGCATAAACAATGACGAGTTAGACATTGAATTGGATACAACCAATCACATTTAAACGGTTCGTCAAAAAATCACAACTAGAGATGAACACCATTCATATACTGAATATAGAGCCAGAACCGACTCACAAAAAAACGTTGTATAACATTAAATACATTTTATAATTTTTTTTTACATTTAAATTAGATTTATTTATAAGTTTGACCGAAAAAAACGTGTCATCGAACTTATCTAATTTTTGCATAATTTCTAAATGCCGCTTTTCTTTCCGTTTGTTACGTTGACATGGAGGACTTGGGTTGCCGGTCTCAATTGTTACAACTATAGAGTCATTATCAGTTTGGGTTGTGTTATGGTTAATATCGGTTAAATTGGTGTGACTCTCAGGATTGCACTAGTATCAGTGTTTTCTGCTGTCTTAATTAATTCTTGCTTTTGAGATTTCTACCTCAAGGAAGTCCCGGTACCCGTGATATGGAATCACCCAAAATACTACCCAGTACCAAGATATTGTTTAAAAAATTTCCAATATACTCATACTGTATATCGTTTGAATGGCCTTGGATCAGACCATAATTTTGATATAATTTCAGTTCATAAATTCACCATTTTGGCACCTGTAGGTAATTTTTCATTTATTATAGTTGTTCAATCATATCATATGGCCATCATGACAAATTTAGCTGAAGCATATTAATCCTCCAAACTACCACTGTGGCGCTGCTTACAAATACCTTTTTATTCATTTTGATATGATCATGTGGTATTCATTTTTTAAGATTATGGACGAAGGGAAATTTTATAACCAGCAATTCATTCATAAATTCAGCACTTTGATACTGGTGTTAAAGTATTCCTTTGGTATAGAATAAATGCGTATCTCTTATCACTGAAAAAGGTCGTGATGAATGTCACAAATTAATTTAAAGTATGTTAGTACTCAAAACTACCGATTTGGCGCTGGAAATATTTACATTTAGCTCATTTCAATAAAATCACGTGATTACATGTGCCAGTTCTTTTTTTATCCCAACATCAGTACTGCGTAATATTTATTTTGCGTTCATTCACTCGCGGCTTAGTTATGGCATTGGTGCTTACGGGCTGTCGGCAAAGTCTAAGTTCTGTAAGGTCCAATCTCAACAAAATAAAGTTCGTAAAGCAGTATATAAATCGCCACATTTGTTTTCAACCTTCGAATTATATTCTAGGTTCGCTAAAGGTGTTCTTCCGGTATTAACGTTGAACAATTTATCCATTGTAGCATATGTTCATAAGGTTATTAATAGTGACGGTACTTTATATAACTTGGAATTTTTTACACCTATCCATATGTATCAGACTCGATTCGCACATAATATTTGTAGAGCAGCGTCTAATAATGAATATGGTAGGAAACGGGTATTATACGAGGGTATATCAAAAAGTCTTGCAATATCATATGAAAAAAAAGAGTGAGTGAGACAACAATATATTTTTCAAAACCATTTTTTGTCGCGATGAAACTTCTAGAAGAACATTTCGATGTAAATTTTACAGTTCGTTTGTTTTTGTCAATTTAGTAACACGTGTTTTGAATTTTTCTTAAAATGAATGAAATTGAATATCGCGCCCTTATTAAATTTTTCTATAAAGATGGACGAAATGCAATTTATATATTCAACTATATATCAAAAGATTACGGCGAATCTGCACCATCATATGCCACAGTAACAAGGTGGGTAAAATTATTCAAAAGTGGCCGGGAGTCATTTGAAGACGACAACCGCTCGGATCGGCCAGCAGATGCCATTATCCATGAAAACGTAATTTTGGCCGAATCTATTGTATTGGAGGACCGGCGTATTTCTGTTCCGCAGTTAGCGTGGAGACTTTCTCTTTCATACGGTACCACATATACTATATTACATGACCACCTTCACATGTCGAAAGTAAGTGCGCGATGGGTTCCTCGTTTGCTGAATGCAGAACAAAAAAAAAATGCGTGTTCAAACTTCAAAGGCGATTTTAGATATGTACAAAGAAGATCCAGAAAATTTCTTGGATAACATAATAACAGGCGATGACACATGGCTTTATCACTGGGATCCGGAATTCAAACAAGAATCGATGCAATGGATTGAACGTAGTGGACCACCACCAAAGAAATTCAAAACTCAACCGTCTGCTGGTAAGGTTTTGGCAACAATTTTTTGGGATGCTGAAGGAATTTTGATAATCGATTATATGCCATCGAAAACCACAATCACAGGCATATATTACGCAGAGGTTTTGCGAAAATTGAAAAAGCGATCCGGAAAAAACGACCAAGGAAAGTTAGGAAAAAAATCTTGCTTCTTCACGACAATGCAACAGTGCACAAGGCTAATATTGCTCAAGCTGCATTAATGGACTGCGGCTTCGTGGAAATTTCGCATCCACCGTACAGTCCAGACTTGGCACCCAGTGACTACTTTTGTTTCCCAATTTGAAAAAAACACTAAGGGTCCGGAAATTTTCCAGTGACTATAAAGTACAGTCTGTTGCAAATGAATATTTTATGGAGCAAAAGAAATCTTTTTTTTTAGAGGGTTTAGGCAAGTTAATTGATCGATGTGGCAAATGTATAAACCTTAAAGGAGATTATGTCGAAAAATAAAAATATTGCTGTCTCACTCACTCTTTTTTTTCATATGATATTGCAAGACTTTTTGATTTGCCCTCGTATATTTGCCCGCTATATTACTATAAATTACCAGAACCGGTGAAATTAATACGAGACTTGCATAATTTTAAACAAGCTGTTAAGGAATATTGCCGTTTGAAAAACTCGCGTTTTCTGCTCTAGGGTGATCGTAAAATTGAATTAAATGTATACACGTTTTTTACTTATTATTGTTTATCTTTGTAAATATAATTTATTTATTCATTTTTATTATTATAAATACTGTATATTTTATGGTCTAAATTAAATTCGGTAAACCCCTTCAAAGGACAATAAATCCACTGGGGAAACTGACGCTTTTATTAAATTGTTCTAATTCTAAGTTTAGTTTGTTACCATTAAATATTATATTCAAATATGTTAAACTTTTGAATACTCATATATGCTCTATTGAATGAAATAAAGGAATTAATAAAAAATAAATAAAAAATACATCGTTGTTAGGTGAAAGGGTTTGGAAAAGCAAGAATTTTATTACCAGCACTTTAGTGCACAAATTTACCGCTTTGGCGGTTGTGAAAAATTAATCTAATTAATTAATCTTAATATAAAGATATATGGTATTTTAAGCAAATTAGAACAGTTTTAATTTTTTGATTCATTGTGTATCATGAAAAACTTAAAACTGGCCTAATTATCAAAATCAATTATGATCGATATTAAAAGTATGTTTTCTAATTGCATTTTGCGACTGATTTCCTTTCCGGAAATTTGCAAACTTTCCCAAGTTTCAGTAAAATTTTCGGGCTTGCCAATGTAAGTTCTGATTACCTCGTGAGGTTACAGCTCCTAGCAATTTATAGTTAGGTTTTTTGTGTTGTCTGCGATTTCGAATAAACGGTGTTATGAATTTTATTATATTTTTTGGGTCATATCTTAAAATGAATTTTTCGAAGTGGAATAATTTTGCTTGGGAAATGCAACCTAGTGCTAACATGTCCTGATGGAAATGGAATAAAAATATCAAAATGTTTTAATCTAACAGTGGCACTATTCTGGTAATTCCGTGGGAATAGGAACTGGGGAAAGAATTTATACGTAATTTCTATTTAAATATTTTTTCCCGGCCTACTGAGGAGAATATTTTGATGTATATATTTATAAATTGAGAATAATTATTCCATTTTTAAATTGGCAGGGAAAATTATTCCCAATTTGGTTTTGTTTTCATAAAATTTAACACTGGCTTTTTACCTCAGTATGCCGAAAAAAAATATTTGAACAGAAATTACATTTAAATTCTTTTCCCAGTTCTGGGGAATTATCAGAATAGTGCCACAGATGGATAAATGATATAAAAAGTGAAACAGTGTCCAATTTTATTTTAGAGAAAAGCAACAAAAAATTCCATGACTTATCGAAATATTGATGGCAGAACATTTTACTACAGCCAAAAATTCTGCTCGCATAGTTAGAGGTCATAATTTGTAAGACCAAAATACTGAATAAAGTTTTGAATGAAAATTATGTTTGCTTTTTTAAATTTATAATTGATTTAACGATAATATCATAATTTAATTTCATGATTTTAATGTATGTGTTTGTGCTAATTTTAATTTACTGAAATATTTCTTTATACTTTTACAAAAAACCATCGAACACCATAATTTAAACAAAAGAAACGATCAAAATAATGAATGCGTTGAGATTAGGATGCCGATTTATATAAAATGGGGTTTACAAAGAGTCTGAAACTCTACTTTTTGTATAATATACACACATAATATTTCATGCAATTAAATTTTACTAAATTTAATAGTGAAAACTAGCCGAACTAGCCAACGTACTAGCCAAAAATATATAATTTCATTTCCTTCAATGAAATTTTACCAAAGGGTATCATTCTAAGTTGGTAATTTATTATTTATTAATGGTTTATTTGAACACACAGAATTTTGTTAAATTTAAAACCTCAATATTTCTATCTATCCTTCTATATTACTTTCAGATATAAACGATCTGATTTCTTAGTTTCACAAGCGCATTTGAAAATTTTTGATTAAATCCGTCCAGTAAAATTATGTTTACTTTTTTCATAAAATAATCCAAAATAGTAACAATCAGGAGTTGGACGAAAAGATCGCGTAAATAGCAATAAAAAACAAGATTGAAATTGGTACTTCGGAATCCCCATGTCAGTTTCACTCAACAAATATGCAGTGGAATACAGATGCTGTGTTTTAATATTGGAGCACTATCCGGAGCCAAATGGCAATTTTCTATTGAAACTGCAGCTATTATTCACTGATGTCGCTCTATTATAAAAATTAAAACTAAATTCATCAATAAAACAAACATTTATCACCTGAAATATATTAATTGACATTTATTTTGACATGACGCTATAAACAAGAATTCATTTTGCTACGTTTTAATTTTTTATTGTAAGATTTAGTTTCTAATGGTTTCAGGGGTTTACAAAAATAAAAGCCTTTTCAAATTTCCCATTGAAATGGATAGCGCTCCCGATAGCGGCTCCCAATAAATAAGTGAGCCAAGATATTTTTTTATCGATTTTGAATTAAAAAGTTGAATGAAAAATCTTAGTTTAGAGTTAAATAAATTAATTAAATGCAATAATAGCGCGCTAAATATAAGTTTTCACATAGAAAATTGGCTGCTCCGGATACAGCTATCGGGCGCTAATAAAAAACACAGCAAGAAGCTTCAAAATTTGTCTGGCCAGTACTACGTCGCAAATATAACTGTGAGAAACACCACTTATTTATTATTAATTCTTATTAGCCATTGAAACGTATGAAAAACAAAGTTTTTATTTATTTTTTGCCCTCGGAATATTTTTCGAAGAGAAAAATAATAAAAATTATATTTTCTTGGTTAAAAATCAAGAGAAACTATTCAAAACTATTACCTTTACATCGAGGTCAGGTTATAAAAACCTTTGAAAAAATTACATAAAGAAATCGCATGTATACGTTAAATACAATAAAATTCGAGGTTACGAAGGGGTTGACAAATGTGTAGTGATTATACTTTGTATGTAAGTTCACATTATTCACATTATTTCAATATT
Organism: Nephrotoma appendiculata; assembly: GCA_947310385.1. NCBI lineage: Eukaryota > Metazoa > Arthropoda > Insecta > Diptera > Tipulidae > Nephrotoma > Nephrotoma appendiculata. The sequence continues at coordinate 91,503,547 of OX371225.1, forward strand.
TTTGTAGTTTATCTTTATTCACTACAGTCTACGAAACCAAACTTTCAACATCTTGGTAACCTCACCTCGATACACAGAATATGTTGAAAGGAGAGTAGGACCCTTAGAAAAAGTAAAATACGAAAACCAAAATTGTTTCAGAGGCTTGTTGACATTTTGGAGACATTGCTCTAACTCAATATCTAAACTGTATGAGAACGCTTTCAATAATTATAATTGTTTTTCGCATCAATATAAACAACATGTAACAACAGTGAGGCCTTTATTATGGTAAAAAAATATCGTACCTATAAATTATATTTTAAAACGAATAAATAACAACGAAACATACAAGTTCCATTAAATAATAAAATGCAATAATAATAATAATTTACAAAGCACACACATGCCTGTAATCAAAAAATTAGTAAACGAACAGAACCAATATAAATTTTAAAAAGGGTTTTGAAATTAAATAAATATATAAATTGGACGTGAAACGATTTAAGGATCATAAAAAATGTAAGATTTTTTTTATTACAATACTTTTAAACTTTTAATTCACATTTATATACAAGACGACGACGACGACAACTAAATCGTAAAATGACATACGGATTGCAATTTTAATTAATTTTTGTTCTTCTGTTTGTTAAGTATTTAATTTGCTGCATTATATGCAAAAAATGTATACATAATAAAAAGCTTTTTTTGTATAAACAAATTTAAAGCTTCTCTTTGGATTGGTATATACATTATGAATTAAATTAATAATTTTTTTTAGTTACAACTTTCTCCAGCGCCATTTTGTTTTTATAGTAAATAACTTTTTATTTATGTGCACATACGTAGCGGAGAGCTTTTTGTTCTAATTTAATTTGAAAAGTTTATAATGTAAAATGTTTTTAACTTATAATATCCCGAAAAGTTTCATAATTACAATAGAATCAAAAGTTTAATAAGGAAATTTTTTTTAAAAAATGGAACGTTAAATTTTTATGTGATATAAGGAATAAAAAGTTTGAAATTTTTGTTTTTTTAACAACTTTATCCATACAACAAAAGACTTTATATATGGATATTCACAAAATAATTTAAAATAATTCAAATCTTATGAATAAATAATAAAACTCAAACGAACAAAAACAAATAAGATGAATGCAATTTATATTTATTTTATTGGCCATAAAAATATGTATAAAGATTATGTATTTTTCTATGGTTATGTGCATCTATAAGGAAAAACATAACATTGATGGTTGATATTCTTAAGACATCAGCAAAATTATATATTTTATACTTTAAACAAAATTCAACTACAGACGTACGTACACATCCTTATGTGCATCACAGAAAATGCAAAAAAAAAATATTTTGTGTAGTAAAATAGTTATGAGTTGCGCACAAAATGTATAATCAAAAATCTTGGAACAAAAAAAAATGTATTCCCATAAAAAGTCCTACGATCTGTGAGTTATCAAATTGGCAAAAATCCATTAAGCAATTGAACAATTTTTATTCATCACTGCACGTCAACGTTCACTTTATCATATGCGAATGTCACAGAACATGTGCGCTTCTGATCTTTTTATTACTTTTCTTGTAATAAAACTGAGATAAACCATTTGCACTCACAACTTTGTAACATAATATCTTGGGAACTTATATAAACACGATTGAATAAAACGTGTGCGTACCCCTTCGAATGTTTTGATTTCATTATACAAAAAGTTAATGAGTGTAGTTTTGATATATGATTAAAAACCGAAATATAAAGCTCTACTATATATACACGTCATATATTATAGTATGGACATTAATTAGGTTTGACTTATCGCGCCATAATATCAAATGCCTTAAAGCAGTCTTACGAACGTGTGTATGTGTGTATATAAAAAATATTGAATTGCTACTGAATGCCTGGAAGGAGGTGTTCCAATTATAATATTTTATTTTGCACACACCAAAAACATTTTATTAATGATTTATTACTATAAACAATATTTTTTGAAATAATATTTATGGACTTGAATTATATGTTGAGAGACGCTTCATAAGAGAATAAGGAATAAAAATGAATTGTTGGATAAATAATGAACGAATAGGTTGGCTCAATTGGTACTAATTAGATGTTAAAGATTGGTTTATTCTGGATAATTTTCGTTCATTATTTAGTGTAGTGGAAATACAGTTTTGACTCTAACCGCAAACATAAATATTTTTATATTAGCTTACGTTACGGAGGATAGTGGTCTACATAAAATTGAAGTCGACTTGAACTGGAGTATTATTTGGGAGGTAAATTATAATTAATCAAAGCTAATTAATTTCAAAAACATATTTTCACCAATATATTGGTAAATCCACAATTATTACTATCATTATTACGAGGATCAATTAGTTATTTTCTCTTTTATTAATTTGCACTATTTCCTCTATTAACATTAGTTAATAAACATTTTTAAGACAATTAAAAGCGGTTCTACTCTACACTCCTATTGTTGAAATTCACATCAACTACTAACTGATATGAAGGCAAGATAAACACGCCCATGAGTATAATTTTAGTTAACTGTAGTCTAGGAGCTCATGTTTCGAACGATTCAATCTGTTGCAAAAACTAAAAAAGATAAAGTTTCAAATTGAAGCATTAGAAAGATAACATCACTCGACATTTATGAGTGATGTTATCTCTCTAAAGCTTGTGCCTTCTGTTGCAGATATTGGGACTATCATAATTCTAATTTATTCATCCATTGCAGTTTTTTCTCAGTTTCAGACATCGAACTCAGATTTATAATTTTAATTCAACCCATTGAAACTTATTTTCAGATAGGAATTCTAGATATGTTTCATTTATTTTTATTCGAATTTCATATTTTTTCCGCCTCCATTATTGCTACGACATAATTAGGCTACGACTTAACTTGTAGTGTCCCAAATTTTTATTATTTACAATCTCTTCGCTGTCAGTAAATGTTACTGTTAATACATAAATGAGTATATAAGATTTTAGATTTAATATTTAAAACACAATTTATACTTTCTGGAATCGTACAATAAATATCAGTACTGTATATCACTTCTTAAATAATAAACATAGTGTTCATAATGGACAGATTTAATTCCATTAATGCAAGTTGTAGAATAGTTGAACTATTTCCCGAAGCGTCTCTACAGTCGAACTTCATCTATTAATTGTAGATGGCACTATCCATAACAATATAATTAAATGTAATGAAGTATAACAGTAAGAAACCGCAAAAAACTTTCTCCATAAATTAAGAATTGTTTCTTTTAAATTACGAAATTCTACCTATAATTTTCACGCATAAAAATTAGACTTTTAACTTTAAAAACGAAAGTATTAAAATTTTTAATTGGGAAATCCTTTATATTCAAATATTTAAATCATATGAAACATGAACAAAAGTAAGATCAAGCCGTATGCCGTTTAACTAACATATTGTTATCATGGCTGTGGACCAATTCTAAGGTAAATCCACGGTAAATGCAGTTTTTAATAGTGGCGGTACTAAATACTGTACTAAAAAGTAGGGTAAAGCGAGGACACAAAAGGTAAATAGTAGTGATTTTGTTTTTGCTAAACAAATCATGAAAATTAGGCAGTAAGTTATATTTGTTAAAAATTTTATTTATTTGTTCAATAAGTTTATTGTGTATATTAGGCTTAGATTATATAGATAACGTACCAGTACAAATTTCAATACAAAACGCAAGCGAAACTAGAAGTACTAAAAATGAATGGGTAAACGAGAGGTACATATACATAAAATAGAGAAACACAGATGAGGTGAAAAATGGAAAATTTTCGTTATTTTAAAGTGTTTTTTGGTTGTGATTGATGTGAATGAAAACTATTTAGTTTACAATAAATAAGTGAATAATCAAGTGCTCTATTATACTAAAATAACCAAGTGTAGAGTGTTCCAGTGTGAAAACACACGATTATCAAGAAAAAAGGAAATTTCTTTTCACAATAAACTTTTTTGACAGTGTTTACAAACTCTTTAATTGCTTTTTCTGATTAACCTTCTAATTGATTTTAATAATATTCCACAAATTTATAGTATATATATGCATAATTAAATATGTTCAGTGATAAAGGTGATTTATTTTAAATTTAATTGAATACAAATAAGTGAAACATTCGGATTTAAAAACAAACACGGGAAAAAGTTGCTCTTCATTTTAGAAAATAACAGTAAATAAACCGTAAATTGTCATTGAAAATCCAGTGGCGTTGCTAAAATTCTTATATTTCATTTTTATGGGGCAGCGATTCGCTATTTAGTTGTATTAAATTTTGTGATTTATTTTCTTTTTTAATTCGTTTAATTTCAAGTATAGTGAATTAATATGCATATAGTATATGATTTACAAATATTCAAAATCAGTTATGAATTTTAATAGTAAAAGTATATTGTTGATATTAATAAATCGATTAATTTTAACGATACAGGATATTTTAATATGGTTTAAATAATTTAGCATAACATTAGATATAACATAGGTATAATATTATGATCTTTATTAGAATGTTTTTAATCTATGTGTACATAATTATTTAACGTAATGAAATATCTTATGTTAGTTACCTATAACTTATACTTATTGTATTATTTTTAAAAGTTTTATTTAATATTATACAATTATTATTTTATTATTATAATGCATTAATAAAAAAATTAAAAAATAAAATAATTTTCATTTAAATTATTTTTTGCCCCCGCCCTATATAAAACAATTTACACCGCCACTACTTGATGTTATGAAATTTATAATGTTGTTATCCCGCATTCTTCTTTCTCTTTTCCAAAAAAATATCAAAACAATAATAAAAACATTACAAAATTGATACTTCAAGACAATACGTCGGTATTCTATCTATAGTATAATCTAAGATATTAGGCAACAAATTTGAGTAAATATACAATTTAAATTTATTCGTATAAACAATACGATTAATTGGAACAACAACAATAAAATATGTGACATTAGTTCGTGTACCTATATACCAATTTTTGTATATTCCTAGAAACCATGTATCCCTTTAAGCCGCATTTACCTAATTTTATTTACTCGAAAATTAGTACGATTTGAGAAGTAATTTGTACTAAAATTTCAATTTACTGTACTAATCGATTTACCTTAGAATTGGCCCACAGCGATAGTTCTAAAAAAAATCCAATCTCTTATTTGGGCCTCTGGTCTTTGAAAAATAAGAATATTTAAAACAAAATACATACAAATTGATATTTATGAACTAGATTCGTTAAATTTGAAGTACTATCTCTAAAATTGAATATTTAATTTTAAAAAATAAATTTATTTTATTTTTTTATCTATGTTTTAATTTTTAATTCTAAAATGTTTAGCTTTCTAATCGTTTTTTCTTAATTAAATATTTTCGGTACTAAAATAAACAAAGTGAAACGAAAAATAAGTTTACTGTTTTTAACGAATTCTTCTTAATATAAAAGCAAAAATTAATTTTGAAAAATAAAATCCGTCAGAGGGAAACCCGGTCGTTTTTGGATATCGTGTAGTCCTTCCTTTTCATTTTTCTTGTATTTATGTTGCATAATTTACCTTTACTGTAATACTGAAGCTAATATTTATTTGCCAGAATAAAAAAGCAAGCCAGACAGCCCAACTTCTAAAGTGTAATGGCATCATCAATATCAAAAAAATATTTCATTTAAATTTAATAAACAAAAAACTATTTACGCTCCCAAAGCGAACCTGTGTCATTATCGTTGGCAACTAAATATTTGAGATCATTGGAATGAAAAAACTCATTTAACCATGACATACCATATTCAACTACAAATTACAGCGAGATTTTATTCCTAATTTTGTTATACAATTTGTATTATTCTACCTAATGAAATTGAGAAATTCAATAAAAGAAAAATTTTCATAAGTTCCATGAAGTACCTAAAAACATTTACAATTTTTTACCAGCAACTCCACAGCTTTGTATTAGTGGCGCTGCTGAAATAAAATATCATTTTCTAGGCTGATATTGGCGATGCTGGTTGGTATATTAGTTTTTCAAAATTTGAAAATTTGGACAATTAGTTTTAGCAGTTTTAGCTGTGTGGTGAGCAATTATTTTGTGTGCTAAGTGACTAAGCGTAAACAGTACAACGTTTTGTGAATTTGACAGTATAGAAATATAGTCCGAGAAATTTAGTGGGTTTTTATGATGATGGAAAGCCGATTACTGGAAATTGGCGAAAACAAACAAACGAAGAATTTTTGTGTTCCAGTAAGATTTTACTAGTGGTCGGCAAAATAATTTTGGCAAATTCATTAGAAATATTTTAAATAGACGTTATCTTAGCAATAATAGTAATTATGGTTCTCAAAATATTTGGAACAGAAAACAGCTGTTCAGCAGCAATCTGACTTTGCAACACAGTACCGCAAGAGGTTGTTAACTCTTCCTCTCAACAGGTTCAACGTGGTTCTGGTAAAACATTTTTATCTTTAATCTGAGATTAGTTTATTATTGAATCGACAGGAAACATTATCAGCAAAAACATATAATTAAAAATCTAGAAGATACGTTGAACAAACTTATTTTTAAGTTTCTTAATCAAATGAAGGCAGCATTTAAATACCTAGACCGAAGCATATCGTCGTGTGAGTATTAAAGTGTCCTATACGCCACTTGTAAAGTTGTTGGAAAATCAATTTTTTAACTTTAAAAGAAAATTTACTTGATTTGCAAGTACAATTTCAAGTCGATGTTAGTTTTTTTCGTTAGATTAATCATTTCTTTATTTGATTCTAATTTTAAAATTTTGCTAAGTCATATCGTTTTAAAGAAAATTAATATTTGCGGAAAGGTGGTGGAAATGGATATAGGACACATCCCATATATTTGTAAAACTCATATATTTTTTCTAATCTAATTCAATTTTTCCAAGGGTATAGGACATTATCAATAAAATAAATAAAAACATTTTCCCAGAAAAAAAAATTATAGTTCATTATTTTATTACTATCTTATTTATTGTTTTTCAAAACAAAACAACAACAAAATTAAAGCCGATTGCATGGTAGCGGGTGCAAGGACTCGCTTTGCGTCGCCGTTCGGTTTTACACGTAGGGCGCAAATGTATAGTTATTACAATAACATTTCATTGCGTTTATAAAAAATATAAAAAGTAGTCACATATAATTCAGTCTTTGAGATTGCAAGAATATAGAGGTTGGTTGCTATGTTTTTAATCAGCAAAGTGTTACTCAGTTGCAGCTATAATTTATCAATTTTGCAATTTTAGAATAGTTTTGTAAAATTTAATATCCTCAGCTAATGTCATACAGCTAACCATAAACTGAATGTCCAGGCTTTTTTCTTTGGAAATTACTCCAGCAGTATTAGGCATTACCATCAAAGGAAGTTCGTTGACGATTGTCCTTATAATTCAGATTTCTGATAGCATCTTTTACATTTAACTGAACAAGAGAGATACATAGCTACGATATTCAATGTGCTTAAGATGTCGCCCCATTATGCTATGAACAGCAGCTACCTCTTGAACTCGCGGATGTCCTGGTACAGAAAAACATTGAATTAAACTGTGAATTTGATTATTTTCACAAAATTTCAACAACGCTAGAGATGTTATACGGCTCCGAATCTGTGGAACACAGGAATCCGCCCACAGAATAATTCTTCTCACACTTGGATTATCGTTCAAAACAGCGTTCAAGCGTTGATGATCTCGTTTGCGACGAAGCGGTCGAACCGTCGCTTTGGATCTCATATCAAATTGAGCAATATGTAACACTTTTTATGTGGCAATAACCTGTTAAAATAAAAAATTTTTTTGCTTTTGGTAGATTAAACACGTGTTGCAAATCGTATGAAATAATTTCTACCTTCGAATAGAGTTTAGCCAAGTCCTTAACTGTCTTTTGCGTTCCTTGGCGCCTTCCATTGAGTTCCGTGTATTTTAAATATTCTGCTGTTGTTTCTGCTGTAGTTTGTTAATCAGTTGGATTTGAAGTACTTTGATATTTACAGGCTTTTCTATATGTATGGTATTTAATGTCATTCTTCAATTTAAACAATTTATACATTTTTTATGGAAAGTCCAGCCTCCAGATATTGTCTTTGCGTATCAGCTCTCAAGTAATGCGAATCGATGCAAGTGTATCGAATCATGTGTTCTCGAATTTTCTGAATATGTTCATTACTCACAGTTTACTTCACATGCGAAACCCTTTCGTCGATTTTTTTTAGCGAAAAAACAATTAGCTATTGTTTGCCATGTTCAAAGAGAATAATTAATCGTATTTCGTCTTCGCGACGTTTCCGAGCTTGTTGTTTTTCGCTTAGTCACATATTTTGTATAAAATATTATTTCTTCTAGGTCAGACAATACCCCAAACTCATTGTGGATTTGTTTTCTAGTTGACTTCAGAAAAGATTTTGCTCATTTATTCGCACAGGATTTGTCACATTTTGGAGCTTTTTCGTATTTGGCAGGAACTATTTTGCCTTTCGCATAGTCTTATATCCCAATATTTATGGATATAGGACATTTAAAGAAAAATGTAATTATTTTTTTTGTTCTGATATTTTGTCCTATTTCCATATGGGATATGGAAGAATAAAACCTTAAAGTTATTAAATTGCTATAGAAAATTGTACTACTTTGTGGTAAAACATCATATAGGACAATTAAACATAAAATAGACGAAGAAAAAATATGAAAATTTGGTTATAAGACAACAGCATAAAAAATAGTTTAGAAACTACTATAGATAGGAAAATTCTGATAAGGGATTCTGAAAGAGCATAATCAAATTAGTAGGACTACATTTAAAACTCATTTTTGTTAAAAATGGTCTGTAGGAGACTTTAATACTCACAAGACGATATACATTTAGGACGAAAAATAAGCAGTGAAAAAAAGTAAAAAAGACAAATACATATATCAAATTTTTACTGTACTTTTCTGTTTTGTACTATTGACGATTGGAACATCACCGATTCCACCTACTGGATTTTCAATAAACGTCAATAACTACAAATTTTGACATTTATGCCTCATGCTACTTTAGCTTGGTTTAATTTTATTTAAAGTTTTAAATTAAAAAAAGGTAAAAGTTATTTTTACTTAGAGATAAGGTGGCATATATAATGAAAAATATAAACTTGAATTTATCTATAAAATATCAATGATTTTGTCGGCATATCGATCACATGTCATTTTTTGAAGTTAACTTAGTAGCAACCTGATCCACCAGCGACGCTTTTCTAACTTTTACAATCGTCAATAGGAAAACGTTAGCCGTAGATTTCAATAGTAAGGCTCCAGGGCGCGTATTCTTGAAATCGGTGGATATTTTCGTTTACGAATTAGATGAAAATATCAACCTATTTCAAGAATACGCGCCCCAGATTACATAACAAATAGTATTTTAAAATCCCTCCATTGACCAGACAGATGCTTAAAAGTGCTTCTATAAAGTGGAATAAATTTTGAACTTACCATTGAAAATTACCAACAAATTAAATTATCTAAATCATAATCAACTGTACTATTAAGTAGATATAGAAATGCAAATTTGCTCCATCAACGATGGCAGTATATAAACAACAATTTATTTCGCCAATAATGTATTTTAAAAAAAATGTTTATCTTAAAGCATATATTCAGCTTCACTTAAGATCCCCTGTTTTCGTCATAAAAAAGCTATATAATTTAAAATAAAAATAAAATTTAATGCTTTTTTTAGTAGAGAAGTAAACAAATTTTTTGTGTTATGCACTTTTAATTACATTTTAATTTCAAAGAGCGCAATATTAATTAAAAATCTACACAATCTCGCGACACATTAGCATGTCGCACTTAAAATGACTTTACTTCCGCCAAATTGGTGCAATCTTAATATGAACCGTCTGCACATATAAATAATTTAAATTCCTGACATAACTTTGAGCATGAAAAGAAAGATGATGTACGACGTCTGCAATCATTTTATTCCCGAAACCCAATCAAAAATATAATTTTATTCGCGCATTGTTATTGATAAAAAAATATTTTTTTTTATTAAAATTAAATTTATTGCAACTTTGGAATCGTATTATAAATTATACCACGGTGTTGTGTGCCAAACAAGTAAAACAACAACAGCAGCAGCGTATTTTTGAATTCAGAACAGTACTCAAATGTTTTACGACTCCGTTAATATTCAAAACACTTAAGTAATATAAAAATCAATTTTGATTGAAATTAAATCGATTTTTTTTAAACAAAACTTTCTTTGCCGATATCAAAAATCGTATGGATATCGAAATATTTTATTTATTCAAAACATTAAGACAATCAATCTCCTTGAGTTTTATTACTGCTTGTGTGCAATGTGTGAAAATGCACATTATCATGAATAATTGAAAACTATTTGAAATTTTATTAGAATTTGTGCAGTAGTGCACAGTGGTGGGGCGGTAAGCGGGGGGTTATGGAAAATAGCAACATTTTTGAAAAGTAATATGCAAACACAAAAATCTATAAAAAAATGTTTTTGTATACGGAATGACAAATGTTCCATTTATGTAACCTGTAAATACTAATGTAAACTGGAATAAGCGTCTTTGGGACGAGTACCATAAGAAGAAGAGAATTTGATTTCTCGGCTATAAGTAATGTGGATGATCCGGAGCATCTGGACAAATCCTTCTTTGAACAGCCTTCAAGTTGCCATTTCCGCAGTATTATTTAAGAAAATAGTTTGTCAATAGTTAGACAAATCATTTGTCTAACATTTTGACCTTATTATTTTCCGCCAAGAAAAACAAAATTGTGCGCCTTACTCCCAATACTCCCGTGCGCCTATTCAAATTACTGAGAAATTATTCTGTTGAATTTCAACATTAGTAACGTATCAATTAAAATGCTTAGGATACACAATATTTTTTGTTTTTCCATCTGGTCCGTACGCAAATAAATCAGAAGGTTTTCTGACACTAGAGCAAGTCACGCGCAGCTGTTCATGCGAGAAATAATAGTTTTCCAAATGTAGCCCACACATTTGTAGCGATTGTCCCTGTGCTTTGTTGATGGTAAATAAAAATGCAGTCACATCGGAAACTGCAAATGTTTGAATTCGAATGCGGCTTGTCTGTCGGTATCATTGGGATGCGTGGCAATCACATCTAAATCTCCTTTAAATTGCTCATTTAAAATTGTAGCTTCGATGATATTGTTCATCATCTTTTTCATTGAAAGTCAGGTACCGTCGTAAAATCGTGGTGAGTCGATGTTTATGAGACCAATGATAGGCACGCTAATTTTCAATGTTAAATTGTAAGGCAGCATGCTTCACATATCAAGTGAATTAAAAAATTGAATAATAAAATTGATGGCAGTGACAATACGATGCATTTGTGGATTCATCGAGTGCCATTTTCTCATTTTCGATATCCAACAATTGTTCTGCGACACGTTCAGCGGATGCATCGTATTGTAGTTGTACAAGCATATCGGTCTTTAAAGTCAATTTTTGTAAATGTAATCATCAGTGGATGTTGAACGTGGTATAACTGGTAGAGATTGTCGAAAACTATCAGATAATAAAATTAGTGCGCTCTAGTTGGCACAAGTAAATGAACTGAAAATAGTTTAGCCTATGCCTCCGGCCATATCTAGTAAATAACATCCATCGCTTTTGTTTCTAATTGCATGCATAATTGGAATAAAACATTCTCTCCAGTTCTTTTTGGAAAGAAAACCAAAAAACATTCAAATAAAATAATTAAACGCAGCTCAAATATTCCATCGTAGAATGATAGATACGATCGCACACTGGAATAAATACGAACCCAATATATGAGATGAACCGAGCTGATATATAAATCATTGATGCATGACTGTGATGAACCACGCCGCGCCGATAATATAAATCGACCTTAACTCATCAAAGTTTCTTCGCAAGAGGAATGGTTAAGTATTGTATTATTTGTATTTTAAAATATTAAAACTACTAAATTTTAATAGATTTTTAACGCATTGCTAAAACTATGTTGACTTGATATAAAATATAATTTCTTCCGTTTTGCCAGCTATTGCAATTGCAGTACAACTATCGTTGAAGTAGTGGATTAATAGTTCAAAAAATTTCTAAGCTTTATTTCTTTACCAGTGTAAAGAATTAGTTAAGAATTGAATTCACAAAACTTCTTCGTTGGGAGTACCGATTAAAATGAATTTCAAGAATATGTAACTTTTTAATCCATTACTTTTCTTCTGACTGATTAAGAAAATTGAAACCAATGTACCGTTCTTAGAACATCCTTGGAAAAATTATAAAAAGCATCTGTAAAAATTATAAAAACACATTAAAACAACTAACATCAATCACAAAAAAATACTTTGAAATTGGTACCATTAGGAATTATTCCAAAGTCACAATAAACGTTAAAAACGACTACTTTATTCTACTAAAATAATGTTTTTCAATACCTAACAATTTAATACTGTTAAAGTTAGCCGATATTTCTCAGCCGAAAATAAAAAAAAATCGATAATACAGATAGTGTCTTTGCTATCTCAGCCGAAAATATAATACGAAATGTACCCTCCCAATATGCAATGCCGACGGAATTCCATTTACATTCGCGTTCTAAAACCACACTGCTTCTATTGAAAGAACCATGTGTATCACACGGAAATTCGTACTCCCCGCCAAAGAAAAGTGTCACAAAAATTCCGGTGTCGCTGTGAATCCCAACTAAAAAGAGAAAAAAACCACAGAAACAAAAAGCACGTGTTTGTATATATTTTCCAATTGGAATAAATAATAATTCTTATTTGAAATAAAACAAAATTTTCCATTTATAAAAAAATAAATATTAATTTTTTATTCACATTATTTTTTATTTGTGTACAAAAAAAAAATTTATTTACATATTTAAATTTCATAAATTGAGTTTTGTATTGCATCCGCCACGTTGTAGTGCATTCGCCACGTTGTATTGCATCCGCCAGCATATCGAGATCTTGAAAAAAAAAATCATTGAAAATTTACTACGTAAATGTATTTCGCGACGACGCCATTGTGAGACAGATCTCTATTACCTTTTTAGTCCAAATTTGCACATCGCGATCACTAAATAAGTTAATAATTATTATTATATATTTAAATTTAAAATTATTTACTTTAACAAATCGAAAAACATTTTAATGAAACACAACACTTTAAAGTAAAAAGTCTAATTATGTAGTGCAACCGTGCACGTCGACTTGTCAGAAGAAACTGAAACGAAAAGATACAATCGAACTTATAAAACGAAAATAATATTACCGCGAAATAGAAAGAGAAAAACCATTATTTTTCCCCAAAATCAATATTTTTGTGCCTTTGATATTTTGTATTACGGAATTTTGTACGCCATTTGAGCAGTTTTTTCCACAAAGTGGAATAATTGCATACTGGCCTAGTATGCAATTATTCCACTGTGTGGAAAAAACTGCTCAAATATCGTACAAAATTCCGTACTACAAAATATCAAAGGCACAAAAATATTGATTTTGGGGAAAAATAATGGTTTTTCTCTTTCTATTTCGCGGTAATATTATTTTCGTTTTATAAGTTTCGATTGTATCTTTTCGTTTCAGTTTCTTCTGACAAGTCGACGTGCACGGTTGCACTACATAATTAGACTTTTTACTTTAAAGTGTTGTGTTTCATTAAAATGTTTTTCGATTTGTTAAAGTAAATAATTTTAAATTTAAATATATAATAATAATTATTAACTTATTTAGTGATCGCGATGTGCAAATTTGGACTAAAAAGGTAATAGAGATCTGTCTCACAATGGCGTCGTCGCGAAATACATTTACGTAGTAAATTTTCAATGATTTTTTTTTCAAGATCTCATTATGCTGGCGGATGCAATACAACGTGGCGGATGTAATACAAAACTCAATTTATGAAATTTAAATTTGTAAATAAATTTTCTATGTTTTTTTGTACACAAATAAAAAATAATGTGAATAAAAAATTAATATTTATTTTATTATAAATGGAAAATTTTGTTTTATTTCAAATACGAATTATTATTTATTCCAATTGGAAAATATATACAAACACGTGCTTTTTGTTTCTGTGGTTTTTTCCTCTTTTTAGTTGGGATTCACACCGACACCGGAATTTTTGTGACACTTTTCTTTGGCGGGGAGTACGAATTTCCGCGTGATACACATGGTTCTTTCCATAGAAGCAGTGTGGTTTTAGAACGCGAATGTAAATGGAATTCCGGCGGCATTGCATATTGGGGGGCTATTAAAGCTAGCCGATATTTCCAGCCGAAAGATAATGCAGATAATGTCTTGACTATTTGTTAAACTTTATTCTCTCGCTCCTATCGATTTTTAAATTCCTATAAACTGAAATAATTTTCCCTTCACCCGAATGATACAACCCGATCTTAAATTCGTAATTTCTTAAGTTCATGACTGATTTTTGCTATATTCAAGACACTATCTGCATTATCAGTCGTCGGCTGGAAAATGTAGGCTAACTTTAACAGTATACGAAATGTCAAATATTAATATGCATCAGCCGATAGTTATCAGCCGACATTTTTCAGCCGACATGTCGGTCTCAGCCGATATTTTTCAGCCGAAAGTATTTTTTTATTCCAAAAATATTTGTTAGAAAAAAAAAAAAAAAACTGGAACGGTTAAAAATAAAACACTAAACTATATTTTTAATAGCATTATAGATTGTTTAGAAAATTCATTTTCCAATAGAGAAACTTGAATATAAATATATCGCACACACAAAATTTGAAAATTTCTAAATATTGATCATTTAAGTGTCTTGGTTGGAAATAGATTTTTGGAAATAGACCTGAAATTTTTTCCAGGTGTGAACATGAATAAGACCTTTGATTTGAATCTATTCCCAACCTTGACACTTTAAATGGTCAATATTTAGAAATTTTCAAATTTTGTGTGTGTGATATATTTATATACTAGTTTCCCTATTGGAAAATGAATTTTCTAAACAATTTATAATGCTATTAAAAGTAACTATAGTTTAGTGTTTTATTTTAACCCATTTCAGTTGATTTTTTTTGTAGAATATATATTTTTGGTACAAAAAACTTTCGGCTGAAAAATATCGGCTGAGAAATGTCGGCTGATAACTTTCGGCTGAAGCATATTAATATTTGAGATTTCATATTATATTTTCGGCTGAGATAACAAAGACACTATCTGCATTATCGATTTTTTTTAATATCGGCTGGAAATATCGGCTAATTTTAAGAGGGTAACAATTTATTGTTTTAAATTCTATTGCAAACAAACGTAAAACCACGAATAAAACTTTAATGAATAGTAATTGTTTCAGTTAGTTTATTTTTTTAGTTTTTATTAAAGAACTAAGCCAATATTAAAATTGAATTGTAAAATTGTAATTTGCTTTGATTAGATTGAACGCATATGAAAACAGTAAATCGTGCAATAACTTTTGTTCCACAAGTTTTACAAAACAAAACAAAAATTCGATATGATAAAATAATTAATGTTGCAATTTTTTAATCGCACAACATTCTATTTCTATGAAATGATTTAATGTAATTATAAGAAAGTAAAATTCTTAAGCAATTGTACTAAAAATAATAGAAAATTAAATTCATTAAATGTAATTTCAAAGTAGAAATTTTATTATAAACATTGAACAAGGAAACAAAAATAAGTCGACTGATTATACTTATGTTTTATGGGAGTATTATCGGTTTAAAATTAGTACTTCACACGATTTTTTCATATTTTTGTTTTCAGAATAACTGTTGCTATTGTGCGGAAGTAACCATCAATCAAATCCTTTTATTACACTACGGTTTTATGGTTCATTCTAAATTTTAATGAAAACATTTAATTAAAATGTTTCGGTCGAACTAATAAATCCCTTTCGACTGTGCTTGCACGTAATGTCAACTGACTATTACTGTATTACTGTCAACTGATTATTATTTTAGTATGTTGTTGAAAATTTCGCAATAATACATAAAAGTCGCTAATATTAAGGTCGATTTATATTATCGGCGCGGCACAGCACAGCTCATACCAAAAAATATTGTTACATGCATTTACTATGAGAGTATTTATATTATTAGTGCATTTCGGTGCGGTACAGTACAGCGCATATCGTATAATCCCAAAAGAATATTTGAAAGCGATAGATAAGAAAGAAAACCAAAAAACATTCAAATAAAATAAATAAATGCAACTCAAATATTCCATCGTAGAATGATAGATAAGAACGCACACCGGAATAAATACGAACCCAATATATGAGCTGAACCAAGCTGATAATATAAATCATTGATGCATGATAATATAAATCGACCTTTCTGTTTCCATTCATTTCAGATTGAAATTAGTGTAGCAACTGA
Organism: Nephrotoma appendiculata; assembly: GCA_947310385.1. Classification (NCBI taxonomy): domain Eukaryota; kingdom Metazoa; phylum Arthropoda; class Insecta; order Diptera; family Tipulidae; genus Nephrotoma; species Nephrotoma appendiculata. The sequence continues at coordinate 91,519,979 of OX371225.1, forward strand.
GATCTATCTCTTATTGTGAGTGCCGTTATAGAATTTGACAGTTACAACAACAATTCTCGTAGTTTACACCACTTCCGGAATAATCACAGAAATATCGAAAATAAATTCTAAATAATATCCAAATATTTCCTGAATACTTACACCACTACTGGAATATTCCCGAAATATTCCCATAATAATTTTCCCACTCTTATTTTACCAACACTAAATTAAAACAACAAATAATATCCACAATTATTTATTGGGTGTACAAATGTATTTCCGACCTCTTTAGATAGGTGTCGTTAGTATGCTTGGAGGTTAGGTATTTTGGAAGTTAGATGTCAAGCTTGAATAATTACTAGTGACATTTGTTCAAAGCGTAAACAACAAATATTTTCATGTAATTGAAAATGTCGAATTTTGTGCCAAAAAACAACATTTGCGAGAAGTTTTACTTCATTATTTTTTGTTGAAGGAAAGTGTAGCGGAAACAAATTGTTTGTTTCTGGAAGTTTACGGTGATCATGCTCCATCGAATACAAAATGCAAAGAGTGGTTTCAACGATTCAAGGTAGGTGATTCTGTCGTCAAAGACAAAGAACGTGAAGGCGGACCAAGAAAATTTGAAGATACCGAATTGGAAGAATTGCTTGATGTGAACCCTTGTCAGACCGAAAAACAATTGGCAGAAGAGTTGAATATTACCCAACAATGTGTTTCGCAACGTATACATGTAATGGGATTGGTTCAGGAGCTAGGAAAATGGGTGCCACATACATTGAAAGAATGGGAAATGGAACGTCGGAAAACCATGTGCGAATACAAAAACTTTAACGACAACAAAGGACGGGTTTTTTTTATCGGATCATCACTGGGGATGAAAAGTGGATCTACGATAATTCAAAGCCGTGGGTCAAGCCAGGTGAACCAGGGCCGTCGACGCCAAAAGTAAATATCCATGGTTCGAAGGTGATGCTTTGTATTTGGTGGGATGTGAAGGGTGTCGTCTACTATGAGCTGCTGAAAGAGCGTGAAAACTTTACGGGACAAGCCCTCGCATACCAGCACTTCACTTCATATGGAAACGTCAAAAAATGGGTCGATGACTGGATCTCCTCGAAACAACCAGACTTCTTCAATCAGGGAACCCGTTTATTATCTGAACGATGGGCGAAGGATTGAACCTTTCGAAGGAGCATACTTTGAATAAAATATTCTTTCATTTTCTACACAAACTAATGTCTTTTATTTCACTAAAAAACGTCGGAAATACATTTGTACACCCTATATTAATTCAATATTTACCATGCAATCTAGAATTTTTATTTAACCACTTGAGTGATCTGCCCGTCACTCGGGCGCGTAGTTCGATTGTTTTTGATTTGCCCGAGTCTTGCTCAGGCAAAACTTGATTTGTGACTTGAAAAAAACATTGTATTCGGAATTACTTGCTAATTATTTTCTAAAGAAATGTAAAAAAAACCTGACAATTTATGGACACACTTTCTCGAAAAAAGCCGTCACTTAAGTGGTTAACACCATTTATTATTTTTCCGCTACTCACTTTTACGTACCGAGTCTATCAAACGGTTCATTAATTGTGTTCATTGCAGTGGTATTTATATGTTACGACTAAAGTCCGAAATCAGTAAATGGCCAACATTTTAATATTTTAAATTCGTTTACACGAATAGAAATCGGCTGTCCAAGAAGATTACGAAATGTTTGTTGATCTTCCCTTCTACATCCCCATAGTTTCATTTATCCTCCATCATAGAGTTAAGCATCAAGAGGTGCACACTTAGGTCCCGCGGGCTTGTGAAAGTTACTAAAGCAGTTAGTCTCTACTATTCCAAATTCCGATTTGCACTAATACCATAAAAGAGGACATTGTCCGTTGAGAAACAGACTGTAGATAAATCAAATAAAATTACTTCTTCTGCTTAGTATGCAGCTCAAGTGTAATGAAATTTTACATATAAAAATGACACAAGTCAAAACGAAAATGAAAAGTTCACAGCTGAATTACTTTTAGCAAGTGAAATTGGTATTTTTCGTATTTGAATATAGATGTCTCTGTTCAGTTCTCCACATTTTTCACTATATTTTTATCTGCAGGTACGATAAAAGTAAGCTAAATTTTTGACATTTCATCGATTATTTTAATTTGTTGTTAAACTAACTCGCATATAAAATATTTAATACTCAGATATAATAAGAAGCTACCTGCGTGAAAATTTTACGAAAATCGACAAACTAATTTTTCATGGAATAATTAATCTGGTTAAATATGGAGACCAGCGATTCTTTCATCCCACATCGTTGTGTACTAGCCTTTACGGAAAACCACAAAATATTAAAAGAAACGAAAGAGATGAATCAATTTCATAAAAAAAAAAAAAATATTATTAAAATAATGAGAGTAATATGTCACTCACTAGTTGTGATACTCTACAGTTCCGTCAAAATATTGCGTAGCATTAGCCGAAAAACATCAAAACGGCAAATGATAAAATAACAGTTCAAAATAACTTATGGTCTACAAAAATTATTGAAAAATTACCAAAAGTTTTTATTTATTTCACATCTTAAAATTATATTTAAAAAATTATTAGGTGTGCAAGTAGAAACTCGGCTCTGAAGTTGGTTGCATTAAAATATACTTGAACGCATAGAAAATGCACGCCATTTTGGATATATATGTAGCTTTAGCTTAGTCATTGCTGTTTTTATGACATAAGATGAATGGCAATTTTAGTCTTGAGAACGATCCACGTCCAGGTGCAGTCAAACAATTTGAAGGCGAAGAACTTAACGTTTTTCTCGATGAAAATCCGTGTCAAACTCAAGAAGAGCTTGCAGAACAGTCAGGAGTTACTCATAAAGCAATATCACTTCGATTGCATGCAATGGGAAAAATTGCTTTCTCTGTGCAAAAATATTGCTTCGAAACCACCAAGTTTCTATCGCGAACGCATTCATCATCTACCTGATAAATGGTAAAAGACCATATATAGTAAAAGGCGAATATTTCGATAACTAATCTTTCAAAAAATTATTGTATATTTTTAATAAAGTTGAATTTGACCAAAAAAGCAGGGTTTCTACTTGCCTAATAAAATTATTTTAAAACAAAACGATTCGCCCTACCGCAAAGAATTAGCTTGCTATGCAGCATTCTAGTATATTTCCGGACAATGGATGATGGCACGGTGATGAATTATTTCTTAAACCTTCTTGAATAAACAAAAACATTAATTTATTTATCTTTATGTACCTTTATTTATTTGTAAAGCTGCTTAATAGTAAATATTGTCAATAATTAGGAGTTCTGTGAATATTAGTCTCTTAACAAATTACTTATGAAACTGGTTGTTTTAGTATATAAAATTGGTAAATAGGTCAATTTGCGTATCGCGTGGTTTTTCCGAACATTTTTCCTAATTTCAGAAAAACCGCAACCAAATACTACTAGTCTGTGATGAGATGTACCATATATACCATAAACCATTTCCTAGATCCTGCTGACAGTTTTATTTGGAATGGTTGCTGCTGGATTACGTTTACAATGCAATTGTGTTCGAAGAGATAATATTTAGGGTCTCAGGATTGGTCGCTTCTCAATTACATTGTTGTGGTTATGTCTTTCACTCATGGCGTACAATTATTTTTGTTTAAAAATAATTTAAGTTTGGAAATATAAATAAGAAAAAATACCAGCTCCCATTATATTGAGCCAATTTCTCACTTCTCTTTTTCTTGTCACAGTAAATTTCTAAATCTTTGAACTTTCACTAATGAATGCAGTACTACACAACTGGAGAATTTTATTTTTATTTTAAGAAACCCAAAATGATAATTTAATTCAACATGCGAATACATTTGGATCAGACTGCGAATTTATTGATAAATTGACTTAGGTTTTTACAGATGTTTAATAAATTTGGATGTTTTTTTGTGAATTTCGAAAATAAATCTTTGCCAAATTTGCAGTATGAAATTTGCAAAATAACTTTTATTAATAATTTTATTAAAATAAATTAATTTTAACTATCTGAATAAAACTTTGAAAATTTAATTATGTAACCAATATTTACTGTTAATTAATTTTTTGGCATAAGGTCATAACGGATCGGTTTATGCATTTTGACGTAAATTTATCGACTAGAATTAGTTACACGTTTTTTCATAATGAAGTATCACATTTCGGCCAAATTGTGACACTTCATTTTCATGAAATTTTGAAATTGAATTTTAGACGTTAAATTTTCTTAATTTTGCCCATACAGATCCGTTCTTAAGTTTACCAAGCTTAATAGTTTTGGACTATCAATTCAAAAAATAGTTTAGTAAAATTATAAAACAAAAATCCTCACAAAAAGACTTACTTTAAAATTTCACAAGAAATAACGAAATCCATTGAACAGGTGGCACTATTCTGGCTTTCCCTAGGAATAGGGAATTGGGATAAATATTTTCATAACTTTTAGTCCAAATTGTATTTTTCTGTACTAGCTGAAACTAGCAGAAAAATTATTTTGTGACTGTTTTGCCTCTAACAGTGATCAGTAAAACTTGCTTTTGATTTATTGGTGACCGAAAAGTGGTTTTCGAAAGTTTTCGAACACACTGATCCGATGACACTTCAGACTTATTCTTTCGGTAAAATGTTGAGGTCCCTGATATCTACAGCCGAAATCAGTTCACCAAAAAGGGCGAATTCCGTAGAAGATTTTTAATTTATTGCAATTATTTAGAAAAGTTTAACTTTTATGAAATCACATCTATGAACTAAAAAAATAATTGTTTAAATTTGCAACAATATCAGTCCGTACCAGTTAGAAATTTAAGCGAAAATCACGCTTGATCGAAACTCTGTTGAAGTTGACCGAAAGTATCTGTTTTCATTATCGCTGTTAGGTGTTTCAAATATTTTTAAAGGTATTATAGGATTTACGAAAAGCTATCAAGAATAAAAAGTTCTAAATTAAATTGTTATTAAAAATAGCTCCGGTTGAATTTTTAAAATGCAAAATTATTTTTTTTTTGTTTATTAAAAGTGATTCACAAATCATCTAGTAATTTATCTTACATCAATTATTTTCTTGTTTGGAGGGTTGTAGCCCTTTGGCTAGTCCCCTTTACAATTTTATTATATTTTTAGTCGATCCTGATTGGATCAAGCGGTTTCTTCCTTCGCAGCCGTTTTACTGGATTTGAATCATCCAACATACGACGTATCTCAGCATTTTGGTGTAGGCTAATACGTTGCATGTGTTTTCTCGTGTGTTTGCTTACTTCTTCACTAAGGAAATCCATCCTCAGGATATCGATTTTGTCCCGTGAGTTACTCATTTAAAATGGGTGAAGAAAAAATAATCGAATACGTACACAGTTTATAATACACAATTATGTCGTTTGTATTTTTATTTTGTTCGTATTTGTGTCATTTTTAGGATGAACAGTACCAAAATAACGCGATCCGGACGAATCGGTTCAATTGCTATGTTGCTTTTTTCCTTTTATCAATACATTACGTCTGCTTTCGAGCTGGGAGTTTCAAAATTTAACATGCTAATAAATTTAATATGTAATTAATATTTTTTTGATCATAAATTAATTTTGTGTATTAATAAAATTTTATAAATAAATTTATTTTAAATTTCATAAATTTTAAAAATAAAATATTAATTTACTAAATATAAAAAAAATCGACATAAATTATTTAAAAGTATAATTGTAAACAACACAAAAATATGGCGTCAACAATGAATAATAGAATAAACAAAAACAATGACACGTAGCATTCATGTATAGTAAAGTAAAACACACATACGCGCGTCACTAACAACACAAATACTACTACTATATCTTTCCAGTTACACAAATTTCGTTTCACATATTTTGGGACAAAATCCATATTCACATCTCTATGGAGGTTATGTCATTTCTTATGTACCACGGTGCATTTACTATTTCACGTACTACTTTGCTTTGGAATGACTGGATGATATTGACATTGGTTTTCTTTGTACAGCCTCACAGCTGAATACCGTAAATCCACACAGGTTTTAGGATTTGCCGGTATTGTAGCAATTTATTATGTAGAGTTACTCAGAATTTCTGCCTAATAGCCAATCCATTTTTCTGTAATTGATGTTTTACTCTTCTTTTTTCTTTTTCACATGCTCTTTCCATTTTAGTAGCCATCTCTTTTGTACAGGTGCTGACAATATTAGCAACCTTTTGCAAAAATATTTTTGAAGTTATTGCGAATAAGGAAATAAGCCTATACGAATTTTTGTCATTAAGTGGTTTGTTTGGTTTATGTAACTTGATTACTTCTGCGACTTTCCATTAATTTGGAACGTGTTTAAGTCTGAACACTGCGTTAATTAGCTGCAGTAGTTTACATAGTCCTTTTTCAGGAAGAGCTTTTACTATTTGACCTATAATTAAGTCATATCCTGGATATTTCTTTAGATTTAAGTTAAAATTGATTTCCTCATTTAATTCTTGTAATGTGTGACAGGAGATTTATTGCAGCGATCCATTTTATTTATTGGTGGTATGTTTTCCTCTGCAGTTTGTTTAGGTAGAGGCTGGAACGTGTTCTCCGAGGTAGGTTGCAAACAACGAAGCTTTTTGTTTTGCACTTATAGCTCATGTTCCATCTTCATTTTGAACTGGTGGAATTTGTAGTTTAGGTCGCAAAATTGATAATTTTTGATAGAAAACGTTTTTGTTTTATTTTCCACTTTGTGGAAGAAATAGTTTTAATTCCATACTACAAAAATCAAAGACACAAAAATATAAATTTTTGAGCAAAAACTATTTTCTTCCTCTTTCCCGATTTTGTTTTATCATAATATGCAATGCTGACGCAATTCCGTTTACATTCGCGTGCAAAAAACCACACTTTCTATGGAAAGAACCATGTTATGTAGACGGAAAACCGTACTACTCGCAAAAGAAAAGTGTTACAAAAATTCCAGTTTTGGTGTGAATCCCGACTAAAAAGAGAAAAAATAAATTGGAGAGAGCCGATAGAGAGAGATTTCTATAGTACTTTTCACATTGAGGTTTTATTTTGAAATTAAAGAATTTATTTTGCATTTTTTCGACAAATTTATTCATATACAGTACATATATATACAGTACATTCATATTCATATATAATTTTTAATATACAATACACAGACTCATTACAATTTTTTAATTTAAATCTCGCCAATGTACCAATATATTCGCCAATGTAATGTTATGTCGCCAATCTTTTACGTCGCTCATTCGGCATAAATCTTAAAAAAATAAACAAATGAAAATCGTCAGTATCAAAAGCATACGTCGTAAATTTGGAAATTCAATTTTATTACCTGTTTAGTCCAATATTGTTGATCGCGTAGATGGCAAAATACGAGCAACACTTAAAATTAATAAAATTTTACTTCAATACTTAAAACACGTTTTAAAAAATAAAACACAAAAAATTTTTATAAATAAAAAACCCGTAACTGAGTATACACATTCGCCAACATATCTCACGAAACTGAATATACAAAACAAATGTAATAAAACGTCAAAAAAAATTGTAAATCAGAAAGGGAAAGAAAATTATTTCTCTGCAAAATCGATAATTTTGTGTCTTTGATGTTTTGTAGTATGGAATTTGGTATGGAATTAAAACTAATTTTTCCACACAGTGGAAAAATTGCATACTTGGATTCTTATAAATTTTGTTTTGTATCGTCAATTTCATGTGACAAGTCGACGAATAAACATATGGTTGCGGGTGGCTTATTATGTTTACATTTTCGTTGTTGTTTTTTTGAAAATGAAGTTTTCTGTTGATTTAAATTGTTTTTATGCGCTAAAATAAACTTAAAGTATATTAAAATTGAATGTTGAATCAATTATATTTCGGGATTTCGGTTCGATGAACATTGGGATAAACAGGTAATAAAATTCAATTTCATGGCATCAGCAGGCACATTTTTTTCGACGACGTAAAGTGTGCGGTAAAGTGTATCAAATTAGTACAGAAACGTAGTTGGAATAAACCCGAGTTTTCGACGTAATTTCACCTTCTTTCCAATTGGATTTATTCTCTTTTTAGTTGAGATTCACACTCACACAGTTTTTGCACGCGAATGTAAACGGAATCCCATTGGCACTGCATATTAAGAGTCGAGTACTCGGGTGTTGGCTACAACATATACCCCCTCCAATTTGTTTAATTAAAACACGGATATATGTAGCTATTTGGTACGAATAAATTTTTATCACATGTGACATTGTATTTCTATTACAATTGGCCCATTTTTAGAACAATAAGCATTAAGTGTAAATAGTTCAAGTATTATGTTTGGCCAGAAACCATAGTTAATTCAAGGGAAACTGCAAAACTGTTAAATACATTTTATTAGTTAAGTACAGACATAAACCATAAAAAACTGAAAAAATTATGAACTATCAATTAAATCTAAAATCCATTCTATTTGAAAATGTTCCGCGCTCGCAATTTTCGTATTTTAATGTTTCAACTTTAGTTCGTTATGTGTTTATATGTATGTATTTAGTTTTATAGTTTTTTAGTTCTTATGTATATATATTTTAATCCATAAAAAATAAAAGTTTTTTTTATATTCTTAATACCATTATTATTGTTATTATTTATACTTTTTGTGTAGAAGTATGAATAAAGGTAAAATATATGTAAGCAATGTAATAAAAGTGTAGTTTCAACATAATTTATGTGCGTAATATAAAAAGTTTTTCTCTCCCTAGTACTCGCATATCGTGTATACTAGTAATGAAAGAGTTAATTTTTTGAATGGATTTTCGCAATATGCTCATAATATGCGCACCGCTTTCAAGGAGATTTTTATTTATTTACTCGTAAGTCGTACTAATCTAGAGATTGGTTATTTCATAAGATTAATGTTGAAAGAAACAAAGACATTACAAATTGTAATTTGTTCTTCATATGTGTCACATGGTGCTGCATATAAATTGGTTTATTATTTATGAGATGCTTTGTAACTAAATTGGTGTAAGTTCTGATGTAGTTGATCTATCACGATTTTTTTTCTGAAAGGTTTATAGGGATGACTTATACGTGATTGTGTACCATTTGAAATATTTTATTTAAATGTACATTGGTTATGTAAACCTCAGCTCAGGTTTGTCGTTTTTTGTTAAAATCTTTCTACCATTAAATGATAATTTCAGAAATATATTTTTGGATCAAATTTTAACGTTCTTTTAAAAACTAAGAGGTAAATATATTGAGGAAGTCACTTTTTGAAGGTAAAAGTGTCAAAAATTAATTGTCTTTACAATACCTTCAGTGACAAGAACGTTATTTATTTTTTAGGATTAGCATTAAAATTCGTACCATCTTTAATAAAATTACTGTTTACAGAATATTTACTATAATAATCCTACAAATTAATTTTTTTCGTTATTTGCTATTCTCGCTAATTAATTACTTCAATAGTGTAATATAAACCCATGATATGAGCTTTAGCCAATCATCAGCTTTAATTTTTGATAGTGTTAGTTAACATTCAGATTCAAAATTTACATTTATTTTTTTCCTTCATTTTCATTATTATACTATTTAATTTTTTTAATTTACAAAAACCTGCGTGAATTTAAATAATTTTTCGCTTGATTTGTACGAAATCCCAGAAATACTTATTTTTATGCTGGCGCTACATACTATTATAAGTTTTCGTCGCTTAATGAATAATCAGTTCTCTACATCGTTCCTAGGTCCCAGATCTGCTAGATGAGACATTAGCATGGCGAGAAAATAGATTTGAACCTTTTCTTCACGCGGTCGCCCATATTTGTATTACTCATTGTAGTGGTTGCTTGATTGTAGTTATGATGAGTTGTTTCTCGTTTTATCCTTACGACTTGAGAAACACCACATTATATACACCGTGTTATTGCTACGTTCATCAAAACTATCGAACTGAGCACAAACTTTTAGAACTTTTTCAAATAATCTATATCTGGATCTCAATCAACTATACGACTTAACACTATACTCACGCAAGCATTTTATTCAATATTGGCAACCAATAAAATCCGTTATCGGAGATAAAATGACATGTGTAAAATAAATAAGCAATGCAACTTTTAATAAACACGCGTTTTTTCACGTCCCATAAGCTAGCAGAACCCATACAGCAGAACATTACGAGATAGTATGGATAATTTAAGCTATGTAATTAAATGCCCTATTAAAAAATTTTAGGCTTCATCCCTTCCAACTAAACTGATGGGTTTTGCTACCTTTAGAAAAAAATAGCGGAACCCATATCACAAAATGATTTAAAAACAATTTTAAAATTAAACGTTAATTTTAGACTAATTAAATGCCCTATTTAATTTTTTTATTCTGCTCGTTCTAGAAAAGGCAAAAGGCTTTATCAGTTCATAGCTATAGCAGTCAGCCGAACCCAAATCGAAAATCGGTCTAAAAACGAAATTAGAACGCTAATCAAGATCAATTAACATACAAATAATTTTAGGCCATTAAACATGTTGGGCTCCACTCGTTCTTGAACAAACTTCTGGTCATTTAATCTAAAGCTAGCAGGACCCAAATCGAAAATCGGACCTAAACGGAAATTAGAACTGATGTTTCTCGAGAGAGAGATGCAAATAGGAGCCATATTTTTTTTTATTGGATTTATTTTGCAAAGACCCGCAATAGAAAGAGTTGAAAAATAATTCTTATGAATTCTTATATAAGAATACAATATTCTGTGTGAATGTAACTCAGAACCAAAGCTGAATTTGAGAATGATAAGTCATAGAATTTATCGGGAAATTCCACTACGTGGAAATGTTAGCCTTAGGGTAACAGTCAAGTAACTTTCTAAAAATAGAGTAGGGATATCAGTTTTGGTTCTCGGCAATCAAATCGATGTTATTGGTTCGAGTAGTTTAAGATGAATTCTGCATTTCGTTGAGTTTGTTAGAAAATTGTACTATGTGGAAATGGCCCAAATAAATGAATAAATAAATAATTAGGCTGGCCCAAATAAATGAATCAAGAGTAATTTTCAAAAGGAGGGGAGGGGTATCCTATTTTGTTCTCGTAAGTCAAATCGATTTAGTGGTCTTAGTTTTCCGACAAACTCTACCATATCGATAATTTATCTAAACTGAAACTACTGAAACCGATTTACTTTACGAGAACGAGAACGGATACCCTCTCCTCTTTTTTTGGAAATTACTCTTGTCATTTGCTTATGTCGACCTTAGGCTAACATTTCCACATAGTGGAATTTGCCGATAAACCTTAAGATCCAAAATTAATAAAAACAAAAACAAATTACATATATTCAAATCAATAAAATGGGTCTTCATTTAGCACAACTAAAAACTATATCCCTACTCTCTTTTTTAAAATGGCAATTAACCCATTTAATTGTGTCGACTTAAGGTTATTATTTCCACATAGGTGAATTTTCCGACAAAATTTACGATGTCCGGAATTTATCTTAACGAGAATTATGCAAACCAATAAAATTGACTTGATTTACCAGAACTCCTATACTCTCAATTTCTCCTCCTACTTCAAAATTATTATACGAATTTTTTTAACAATGTTTGTTCATGTTTCTTATTTTGGACAAATTTCACTGACATATTATGTATCTGTTCGTTTTTGGAAAATATTTTAGTAAGAGTCTTTAATAGGAACGCTCGGAATTTGTTAGGTTAAAGCAGCCATGTTGTGAAGGCAACATCGATCAAATTTGTTGTTAGTTGTTCAGTAATGCATGTCAAATCAGTGCTAAGTCCGAGAAATGTTCCAAGCATTGTGTGATTTTATCACACATTGTCCATTTTATCTACTGGTTCGATATATAATCAGGCAACATCCGTACGTCACCAAGACGCAAGTTTTGCTAAAAACATCGTTGTTGTGTGAAAGAAACTGGCATTACTATAACCGTCATCGGCGAGCGCTACAGATCGATGATAAGCAACTATTTCCGGCCTATGCTGGATGCTATGAATATCGACGAAATGTGGTTCCAACAGCACGACATGCAGCATGGTACAGCGCAAACTACGATGGCACGAGCGGTTTGAGGGCATGGTTATCCCGCGCGGCGGCAACGTGAACTGGCCACCAATATTCTTTGGAACCGCATATTTTAAATTGGAGCTAAAAATTGATGCCCTCAAAGTCAACATAATGAAAGCCACCGACGGCAAATTCATTCAGATTTATACGACTAAGTATCGAAAATTGGACTTTCCGAATACGTATCACCTAGTAAAGGCGCTGCGGATATTTGAACGGCGTTATATAGTATTCCATACTTAATGCCATAAAAACAAATTGTTTTATTTACATTTAAAAATCGAGCGTCCTTATTGAAAGAATAAAGGGCTAATATTGTTATCGGTAGAGATCTGCGTCTAGATTATGTTAAATTTAAAACATAATTCTAGCTTAATATAGTAATACAGGACGACAACTTAAAAATCAAATCAAATCAATAAAAATTAAGAACCTTTACCTAACCCTCCCACAAAACAGAATTATGTTGATTGAAGATTAATATGTGTTAAGTTAATTTTGTTTAATTAATGTAATATTTATAATCATCGTGATAAATAACTAAAAAGGCTAATTGTTTTTTTTTTATCTTTTTCTTTTATAGCAAATATAGTTGTTAGAGAAGCAGTAGAAAATTTATTATATGGAACACCATATTACTATAGTTATTATACAGCAGTAGCAACAGGTGGCGCAACGTCGACACTGTCCTATCCACATCCATATTTGACCGGAGCAAATATATTAACATCACATTTACACTCGAATATAACATTTAAACCTCCATCACCGGATCCATCGATTAGACCACGACCTAGAAGCAGTTTAGCAAAGGCGTCAACGTAGCGAAAATTTTATTCGCTAAAATTTATTAGTTTTAAAATGTAAGTAAAGACACACAGACACCCATACACACTATACATATATAGTAGTCATAGCTAATGAAACTACTAAGCTTATAAAAAGTAAAAAATAAATAAAAATTAATTTTTAAATTAATAGAATTTCTTAATTTAAAAAAAATAAAAGCAAAAAGAAGAACTACTGTATAAGAATAATGCAAAAAAAAATTAATTAATTTTATCTTGTTTCCATTGTTGATTTTATTTTATTATTATTTTTTTGTTAATTTTATTTTTTTTGTAATTTTATTTAAGATAAGAATTTAATGCTCTTGATTCATTTTGAGAACAAGAACGGAGAACAGAACGAATTTTTACGAGATAGTTTATATTATATAGTTTTACTTGTTTCATAATATTATTTAATGATATAAATGATGATCCTTATATTATATTATATTATATATATTTTTTGTTTTATTTTATTTAAAAAGAAACATCTTACGAAGACAAAAAAAAATGACGAAGAAAATATTTAAATTTAAATCGTATTGTAATTCTTATGTTTTGTTTAAAAGGATTTAAAAAAAGGAAAAAAAAAGAAAAATCATAAAATAAAATTTCACGTCAAATAAATATTTTTTGTTGTTTTTTTTAATGTTATTATTTATTTTTTGTTGTTTGTTTTATTATTTTAATTAATTTTTGTGAACGAGGAAGAGGATGACGGAATTCGGAAGAAAAAGAAACACTTACCTGCTCCTTATAATAGTTCGTGAAATTGAACAAATTTGATGCTATTTTTATTTTTATGTATTTAACACTCGTAACATCTACAATATTTTCTTTTTATTTTGTATATTTTTTAATTAAAGTTTTTATTTTCCTTATTTCTTTTATTGATTTAATTTAATTTTTATCGGTCGTGTTTTTGGTTTTAAGTGGAAATAATTATCATACTCGAGTTCGCTTCGATTCAATTCTTTTTAGCGTAATCTTTTTGCTTTTAGAAATTGTGAAAGATAAGAATTTATAGTGCGCTATCGTTATGAAGATAACGATATAATATTTAATTAATTTCAGATTCTGTAAGGTAAGTAACGTTATCTAGAATCTACAGTAATTTTTTATTATGTAACACGAAATCTAACTTAAATCACAAACGCAATTCAATTATATCATGTTATGGGTCATTAACACAATATAAACTGTGTAATGTTGAGAATTTAATAAGTTCGACTTTTTGGATTAAATAGTTTTAGTTTTATTATATTTGTTACATAACAACAAATTTGTGTGATGATTAATTAATTATTCTTCAGTGACTGTTATATCAGAACTGACACCGAATTTTTATTAAATTTTTTTAGATATTAATTACAGCAACAAAATGTCTAGTTGTTGAGCATACAATTATACTTAAATTTTACTAATTAGATATTGTAAAATATGTTTATGTTACATGTTACTTTAAATATAACAAGTTTACTGATCTCATAAATTTAACTCATATGAATATTGCATAACGGAAGTAAGGAAATACCGAACCACGTTTTGCTGTGTAAGTTGATTAACCTACTAATAGTCCCATATAGCTGAATGTATAATCAGTCACGTGAATACATTTTATTGAATTTTTGGTTAAGAAATGATTCAGAAGATTTTTTAAGATGTAAATTTGATGTAATTTTATCAAAAATAAAGTAAATTCATATAAGCGTATGACTTAGTATGACTTACGTGCCAAGTCAAATATTCATATCTCAAACGGGAAGCGCGCGCTTGAGATCACATGACCACTTACGCGCCCAAACAAAATATTCAAAGCTTAAACGGTAAGCGCGCGCTCTTTAATCTAAATATTTAATAAGAAAATGTACAAAAGGACCGCTGTATTTGTGTGTTATTTTCATTTGTATATGAATAATTTTGACGTTTTCCAAAACAAATCTCGTATTAACAACATAACCAAAACTAATGTAATTATGTAGATTATATATAGTCGATTTACCACCACACAAAAAGCAGATACTAGTTCAAGCATGAAATTAAGAGCTTAATAAATTATCCGGTTACGAATTATACTGGGACACGAATCAACCGCATATCGGGACGAAACTTCCCACTTATCTTTTCTCATAAATTAAGAGATCTCATGACTTTAGCCTGAAATCGGACGGAAATGATTATTACAAACTTTCCATAGATATTATTGTTGTGTAAGTAAGTATTAAAGCCGATTTTCACTCGCTAAATTTCGTCATGACGATAGAGAGTCATGGCAAAATTGTATTTTTAGACTCACAACTATTAACACCAAAATGTATGTAAAATCATTTTATGTTCTCTGTTTTGTATAATTGGGAGTCAAATACAAATTTTCTACTCATTTTGTCATCACAAAGTTATGACAAAAACATTAGCAATTTTAATAAATTTTGTCATTGTGTCGGTGTAATTGAGCCAACACTACAATTTCTGTGTTTTGTTGATCAGGAATATCTATGTCACCGTCCTCAGACTCAGATATACATTCGGGCCATACTTTTCTCTATACCATGTTCATTGTTGGCACAGAAACCTCTTGCCAGGATTTATTTATGTTTTCTATTGCTTGCTTACTGAAATTACTCCAAAATTTTCGAATGATATCATTACCATTTGCTTGTTTTAACTCGTTGTTCAGTGTATCGATTACATTTTTAAATGTTCGACGTAAATATAGTATCTCTTAAATGCTGCAATAGCTCGTTGGTCCATAGGTTGAAGGACAGAAGTAGTATTCGGTGGTACAAATATTAATTTAATTTGATCGTTCGTTTCACCCAAATTAACTGGGTGACCAGGGGCATTATCGATGAGTAGGAACGCTTTATGTGCCAAATTATGTTTTTCACAATATGATTTAACTGCCAGGCAAAAATATTTGTTAAACCAATCGGAAAAAGTACCAGTCGTTACCCAAGCCTTTTTATTAGATCGCCAAATTACCGGAAGAGTTTCCTTGGATATATTTTGCATGGCTCTTGGGGTTTCTTATTTGTATATTAATAACGGCTTATGCGCCAGATGCGTTGCCCTCGAAAAAGAGCATTAATTTATTCTTAACCAATTCCTGTCCAGGAGCAGTATTTTTCTCTTTGGAAATAAAAGTTGTTGTCGGCACACGTTTCCAAAGTAGCCCTGTCTCACCAACGTTAAAAATTTGTTGAGGAGTATATCCTCCTTCAGTTACTATTTCTTTAAATTTGTTTAGAAATTCTTTAACTGCTTTCAGATCAGCACTTGCATATTTGCCGGCAATTTTTACATTATTTAAAAGCTTTTTTTTCTAAATCTATCGAACCATCCGGAACTAGCGCTAAAGCTGAGGTTCTTATCGCCCTCAGTATCCATTTTTTTAAATGATTAAATACACTGGTCGCGTTCTGTTGCATAATGAGCTTGGTTACAGGTAAATTTTTTTTCGTTTAAGTCATTTATCCACATGCTTAATGCTTTTTCCATTTTTTCCAGAATTATTGGTCTGGACCTGGTTGTCACTTTAACAGATTTTATGGTTGCCGCGGCAGCACTCGCACGAATTGTATCCGAATTTTTTAAAATTATCCTTGTTGTAGGTGATAATCCCATCGAACTTGCAATATTAAATGCCTTTTCTCCCTTTTCAAAACGTTGAATAACAACCATTTTTCTTTTTATGGAGAGTGCTTTTCTTTGCTTCTTTATACGCGAGCAGTGTTACCATTGAAAAATTTGAAATCCAGTCTTTTTTGACTGAAAAAAACAGCTAGGATTCAAGTCAAAGAAAAACTAACTTAAAACCAGCTAAAAAACCAGTTTAAAAAGATTTGATTATATTTTAATTAAATACGACGAACAGAAAAAATTAAAATATGTGGTTTAATTCATATTTTATTATATTATATATTATTAACTAAATAACAACAAATTTTATTCGATGTTTGTAACATAAAATAAATATGAAAACAATAAATTTTTATGAAATTTTAGAAATAATTCCTACTGTAAATATTAAAGAATAATATCACTAAATAATAATTTCATCTGGTATGAGAAATTGTTACAGCAGATTCCAAATCTCATGTGGTTTCGAAAATACTGTTTGTTAATTTGTTAATTGGGTTTGCATTCTGTTCCGTAATTTTATTTTCACTAAATTAAGCTGACTGAAAATTTGTTCAACCTCCGTATTAGAAATTGGCAAAACCAGAATAGATATAGCAAAATTTGAAACTTCCCTAAATGGGTTTTCACCACTTAAATCTTTAAATTGGAACACCTTACTCCAGAAACCTTCTGTGGTTGTTAAATTCATCCATGAATTTAAATTTAAATTGGCCCATTGAATATTTAAATTATCACATGTGTATTTGTCAATCCTTTAAAACTGAATCTAATTTCGGCTTATGCATTCCTCAACGCAAATGCAATTAATTTGTTTTAAAATATTTAAATTTTTTGGCATTCTTTGCTGTAGTTCATTAATAAGTTTTATTAAAAAAAAATTAAGTGTGCTTTAGACCACACTACTGAAGTAAAACTTCTAATATATATTTAATATTTATAATATAATATAGAAAAATTATAATATTGGAAAAAAATTGGTCACCCTTTGCGTTCTCGAGTATCACCTAGCCGTTTATGTCTGATGCCACAAGAGGTAGCCTTGTAACTTGGTAACTTTTTCAAGGCCAACTAGTCGTAATAGACAATGTTTATGTATGTGTCACAAAATGGTCAAAAAAACCATTTTTGAAATCTCTTCGCATAGTGAAAATGGCCTTGAAATATTTTTTATTTCATTTATGTATAACCACAGTACATCATGTGGTTTCATCGAAAATATGTTTAAGTCGCATTAAAACCTGTATCATAGGCAATCGGGGAAAGAAACGAAGAAAGAATCGGTTTCTGTGATACCTCGTGTGAAATGGAGCTATAATATAGAAAAAATACATATATAAAATATATCACACGAACGAATTTTTTTGGTCACCCTGTGCGATCTGGAGTGAGTAAGTTAGTGAGTGACATAGATGTTATAATATAGAAAAAAAAATTTTGGTCACCCTGTGCGTTCTCGAGTGAGTTAGTCAGTGACATAGAAGTCTATATTATGACTTTCCAATTTTCCTGTTTTTCAATTTTCCAATTTACAAATTTTCCAATTTTCCAATTTTCCAATTTACCAACTTTCAAAATTTCCTATTTTCATATTTTTATTTTCCTATTTTGCAATTTTGCAATTTTTCAATTTTTCAATTTTTCAATTTTTCAATTTTTCAATTTTTCAATTTTTCAATTTTTCAATTTTTCAATTTTCCAATTTTCCAATTGTCCAATTTTCGAATTTTCCAATTTTTCAATTTTCCAATTTTCCAATTTACCAGTTTTCCAATTTACCAATTTTCATATTTTCATATTATCATATTTTCATATCATCATATTTTCATATTTTCATATTTTCATATTTTCATATTTTCATATTTTCATATTTTCATATTTTCATATTTTCATATTTTCATATTTTCATATTTTCATATTTTCATATTTTCATATTTTCATATTTTCATATTTTCATATTTTCATATTTTCATATTTTCATATCATCATATTTTCATATTTTCATATTTTCATATTTTCATATTTTCATATTTTCATATTTTCATATTTTCATATTTTCATATTTTCATATTTTCATATTTTCATATTTTCATATTTTCATATTTTCATATTTTCATATTTTCATATTTTCATATACTCCTATTTTCCAATTTTCCATTTACCTGTTTTCCAATTTTCTAATTTTCCAATTTTAAAATTTTCCAATTTACAAATTTTCAAATTTTCCAATTTTGCAAATTTCGAAATTTCCAATTTTCCAATTTTTCCAATTTTCCAATTTTCCATTTACCAATTTTCCAATTTTCCTATTTTCTTATTATCCCATTTTTTTAACCAATGATTAAAATAAAATGGTATCAACTAATGTTCCACCTAGGGATTTATGAATTGTCATGGCACATCCTGATACTAAAGGAAAATAATTTCGTTTTGCGTCTATTGTTTCGTTCGCCTCGTTCGATTACACTTTTCGTAACGCATTTGCCAGCTTAGTCCCCAAGTCAAGCGTGCCTAAAGAAGTTTTACTTCAAAAAATTAAGTGTGCTTTAGACCACACTACTGAAGTAAAACTTCTAATATATATTTAATATTTATAATATAATATAGAAAAATTATAATATTGGAAAAAAAATTGGTCACCCTTTGCGTTCTCGAGTGTCACCTAGCCGTTTATGTCTGATGCCACAAGAGGTAACCTTGTAACTTGGTAACTTTTTCAAGGCCAACTAGTCGTAGTAGACAATGTTTATGTATGTGTCACAAAATGGACAAAAAAACCATTTTTGAAATCTCTTCGCATAGTAAAAATGGCCTTGAAATATTTTTTATTTCATTTATGTATAACCACAGTACATCATGTGGTTTCATCGAAAATATGTTTAAGTCGCATTAAAACCTGTATCATAGGCAATCGGGGAAAGAAACGAAGAAAGAATCGGTTTCTGTGATACCTCGTGTGAAATGGAGCTATAATATAGAAAAAATACATATATAAAATATATCACACGGGCGAATTTTTTTTGGTCACCCTGTGCGTTCTGGAGTGAGTAAGTTAGTGAGTGACATAGATGTTATAATATAGAAAAAAACAATTTTTGGTCACCCTGTGCGTTCTCGAGTGAGTCAGTCAGTGACATAGAAGTCTATATTATGACTTTCCAATTTTCCTGTTTTTCAATTTTCCAATTTATAAATTTTCCAATTTTCCAACTTACCAACTTTCAAAATTTCCTATTTTCATATTTTTTATTTTGCTATTTTGCAATTTTGCAATTTTTCAATTTTTCAATTTTTCAATTTTCCAATTGTCCAATTTTCCAATTTTCGAATTTTCCAATTTTTGAATTTTCCAATTTTCCAATTTACCAGTTTTCCAATTTACCAATTTTCATATTTTCATATCATGATATTTTCATATTTTCATATTTTCATATTTTCATATTTTCATATTTTCATATTTTCATATTTTCATATTTTCATATTTTCATATTTTCATATTTTCATATTTTCATATTTTCATATTTTCATATTTTCATATTTTCATATTTTCATATTTTCATATTTTCATATATTCATATTCTCATATTTTCATATTTTCATATTTTCATATATTCCTATTTTCCATTTTCCATTTACCTGTTTTCCAATTTTCTAATTTTCCAATTTTAAAATTTTCCAATTTTCCAATTTACAAATTTTCAAATTTTCCAATTTTGTAAATTTCGAAATTTCCAATTTTCCAATTTTTGCAATTTTCCAATTTTCCATTTACCAATTTTCCTATTTTCTTATTATCCCATTTTTTTAACCAATGATTAAAATAAAATGGTATCAACTAATGTTCCACCTAGGGATTTATGAATTGTCATGGCACATCCTGATACTAAAGGAAAATAATTTCGTTTTGCGTCTATTGTTTCGTTCGCCTCGTTCGATTACACTTTTCGTAACGCATTTGCCAGCTTAGTCCCCAAGTCAAGCGTGCCTAAAGAAGTTTTACTTCAAAAATTTTTGACAATTAGTTCTGAAAAGTGTTTCTTGGTCAGGTGAAATTTTATGGTTCGTGTTTAGTTCATAAAGATTTTCCTCACATTCAATCCCTAAATATGGTCGACTGTGTAGTTCCGCTTCCTCCAAGTTTATATTATAATCAATTTTAAAGTTTGGACCGTCGTAAGTTATTAAGGTAATTAGTAGATATTCCAGGTCGTTCAATACTTTGATAAAATCCATACTTTCACTTTCAAAAATGTTATTTACCCTTTGAATATCATGAAGGATTGGCTTCAGAAAGGATAAATAAGTACAGTCAAGATCATTGTCATACACTTTTGCGAGACAAGTTATTTTATAGCAATTTTCTTCTTGCTCTGCAATGCGAAAATATGTTTTTAGTTTTATTGACAATCATCGCGTTGTACAGGATTGTGTGATTTTTAATGGATCGTGACCATCATTTATTAATTTTTATATTGATTGGTAATTTGATTGTCTGTTACATGATCGAGAAAACCGGTTATATGTTTCACTTAACATGAATTATATTTCTTTTTGAATGCAAGTACTTGAAGCACCCGAAGTAGCCAATTGGAGTGAGTAGCGCATACATGGCATTAACACAATTTTCGGATTTAATTCCTTTAGTTTGATGTAAAGACTTTTCTGAACGCCAATCATTAAATTTGCATTGCCGGTACCCAAGCCAGTCATATTTTCAATCTTTAACCCATATTCGTCTAGGACTGAAATTATTGCATCAACAATTCCATTTGCATCACAAGAACTAAGAGACTCCAGCTTCAACAGGTTAGTTTTAATTTTTTTTTTCAAAATTGCTATAATATTTTATTACAATCCCTAAAAAATAAATTAACTAACCTATTATCTAATTTAAATGGTGATACTTACCCAAATATTTAACAATACTTATGTCTGTAGACTCATCAACAAGGAGACTGAAGGGACCGTCACCTACATCTTCTTTTAGTTTTGATTGAAAGTAGGGATACCTTCAAATTTTTAATTATTCCTGTTCAACTTTTCTGCATAGTTTTGTGTTCACAATATCAAACTGTCGGAATAATTTTTTTTTGTATCGGAAATGGTTCATCTGCGGTCACATGCTTTTTTGTTCTTACATGTTCCTTTAGATTTGAATACTTCGGTTTATTAAAAACAGTTTTGCAATACTTGCACTCTACAGAATTTTGTTTTAGCATAATCCATTCGTTAAGTAAAGGATCTTTAGTCCACGCCTCTCTAGTCTTTTGGATATATTTAATTTTTTACGAAGAAGAACCATCCTCGTCATTATCTGTGTGGACCACAGCAAGATTTAATTTGCAAGATGCACTTCCGTTAGATTTAGAATTACTGAGATCTTTAGATTGAGAGTCTTTCTCTTTATTATTGGTTGGTAATAATGGGCCAGAATCTTTTGAATCACTGCTTAGTATGCTAAAATATCTATAGAAATTACCAAAAACAAAACACAAACACTTTATTGAAATAAAAATTAATTATTTTAATAGTTTTAATAATATTACCTCTTCATTTTAATATATTTAATAATATTACGAAGACGAAATTGACAGTAAAAAACAAAACTGAAAACTTGAAACCAAATAAAACCCTTATGTGAGTGACGGGATACCCGGGTACCTTTTGCACTTTTAAACATGTAGCTTTGTATGTTCCAGTCATAATAAAAAGTTTTAATTTTATGAGAATTTCTAGTTCAATTGATAGATTACAATCACATTTAAAAATGAGAAATTTTACAACTTGGACGCACGTGAGAGCAAAAAGTAGTTTAGTTGTACGAATTAGAGTAACAAAGGTACCAACAACAAAGGTTTATTTTACACTATATTTGAATTTTGAAAGAAATAGTATGAAAATATTTTATAGTTTTGTGTTATATGTGTTGTATTTCATTGTTTGTATTTCTGTTTATTTATTTCATTTATTTTATATTAATAATTTTATTTATTTCAAAAAATCTAACCAACATTTTTTATTATTATCGATCATTTTTTTCACTGATGTGATATTTTGGATTTTTTACGTTTTTTTACAGAATGTTCTTCGAAAACTGACATGTTGCAGCTAATGCGAAAATGTTTTCAATTTATGTAATTTTAGCAAAATCCGTTATACATTTCATAATTGCAAAAAAAAATTTAAAAAAAATTAGTTTCAAGAAAAATTGTATGTACCGTACCCACCCTACCCTAGTTACTCAAATTAAGATATTTTTTTCTTCAGTCACATGAGGGATAAAAACATAGAAAAAGATCAAATGAGCTAAAAAAATTATGGAAAAATATTGTAGAGCCCAATAAACAGGTGAGACAGATTTCACTATATAATTTAAAATTCAGCCGGAAAAACATTGAATCCAGTCAAAAAAACAGCCGGTTGGTTTTGTTAAATTCTTACAGCTAAACACAATGAAATCCAGTCAAATTTGACTGGAAAACAGTCAAAATGGCAACACTGTGGGAGACACAAATGGGGATACTCTTTTGTGTCTCACTCATCTTTCACTAAATTTAATTTTATTAATATAAATTAATTCTCTTTAAATAATTTTAAATGTGGATGTAACTTATTTATTTACTATATGCGATTTTTGATACTAGACACAACAGTATATAGGTACAACGTTTCACAACGAGAATCCAGTTTCTACTACTTTGTAAATAGAAATGAGACACGTACACAAAGCAATTAAAATATAAAGGAATCCCCTAAAATATATATGTATGTACATAAAAGTAGAAATAGAAATATGTACAACAAACGAAAATATTGAAAAGAAATTCGATAAAACGAAAAAAAAAACTGAAGGACGTAAATCGAGAGGCGACGAAAGGAATCGTACGAATCTGATTCAATTCAAATATGAATCTTGTACTTTCGTTTTCGTATCGCATTCAAGAATAGGGCCGCAAAATATTTTATTTATTTCATTCTATAAATATTTGAAATACATAAAAATAATAATTTGTTTTAAGATTTTTTTCGGTTTTTCGAACAAAATATTATTTAATGGACATACAATATTTACGATAGTTTTAGTCGCAGAAAAACAAAGAGGCCATTTACTAACAATATTTCTACCACAAAAGTAGAAAAAATGCACTCCCTTTTCCCACCTTTAACCCCAGGGCATTTGTGTACACAAAGATACACAAACCCTTACAAAAATGAGAACTCCCTTAGGTAGCTTCTTCTTAAAAATAATAATATACAAAATCAAGAATAATATATAAAATAAAAAAGCACAAGTTTTATTTGAATTCAGCTGAAATTTCGAAATAGAAACATTTTGCATCAAGGACGCATTTTTACAAATTAATTACTAATAATGTTAAATCAAATTCGACATAAATTATTCTAATAATTCTTGTTCTCAATCATTAGTAAGACCGACTTTTATTAAATTATTTGGTTTTTTTTAGCTATAACAAGAATCGCCCTTTATTAAACATCTTGATAAAATTAAAGCCGAACACGTATTAACATGAAGTCAGTTGCGGCATTTAGTTTTTATTAAGTTCCGTATGGAAAAAACGCGTTACACCTTGGCGGAGGAATGAGAAATTGACAAAATTCCTATATTCCCTTAGAGCGTATTTAAGGAGAACAAAAATACAAGTACTGCTCGCCGTGTCGAAATTTGGAAATAAATAGGACATTTTATAAATTTCATTTGTACCCCTATTTCCCTAGTCGCATCACTTCAAGTGATAAGACTACTCATTTTCTTGGTTACTAGATCATTAAATCGAAACTTACAAAATAATTGTTCAATAAGGTCGTTCCGGTTGTTTTTTAAATCTTAGTATGCTGCTTTATAAATATTACCTTGCGACTGCTATCACTTCAAATGACAATTTCTATCACTTGAAATTATGAAGTGACAAGTAAATAAAAAAAAAATCAAACTAATGCAGCCGACTAAGATTTAAAAAAAATTCATTGAGAGTTTTGCACAAAATTATTTAGTAAATTTTGATTTTATAGTCTTGTAGCCACGAAGATCCATAGTCACATCGCATGAAGTGATACGTCTAAGGGAATTGAGTATTTGATGTCTATATAGAAAATAGAAGTGCATACATAATTTTTAAATATGTCTTAGGCTGTGTGCCAAACTTAAGGTAAAAGTCAAATTTAAGTAAATTTTTCGGTAAATTCAATTATTTTTCAAAAACTCTATGGCAAACTGATCGAAAAATCTGCCCTAAGATCAGTTTTTATTGTAGTAAATGATTTACATTAAGTTTCGCACACAGCCTTAGTATTTGTTATGTTGTTAATTGTAACCTATGGCTGATTGATTGAAGGAGATCGATCGGGTAATTCTGAAATATCACATTTAATGGGAGCGGGTTTCGGTTTCTTTGGTTTACCCCAAATTTATTCAAGTTTTATTACGTTTTATAATAAACATTAAATTATTCGAGAAAGCTGTATTACAAGATATTTTTTACAATTTAAAAGTTTGTAGCTGTCAAATATAAAAACGGCCTACTTTATGTAGGCGCAAGATGGTAGTTAAATCAAAGCTCCAAGTGAATATTACCAACCGATATATTATCGAACATCGCTTCATTTCTTGATTTTTAATTCCAGCAACATTTGCCCAAAATTCATCAATAGGTTACTTAAAAATTTCACTATAATCGACCAGTGCTCTTGACACTCTTGATATTCGACGTTTTTTATGTTGTCTGCCTTTTTTGATTCGTGATCTTTAAATATTTTTTAAAATAACTGGTAAAATACTGCTGGTATTTCCCTATATCACATGTTCTGGAGAAAATTGATGCAACAAATTTAAAATTTCATCGATGAAGTTTATTTCCTTAAATCTTCACAAAAATGTATATACAATTTCTTTACTTCTGATTTAAATTCAGTTAAATCTTGTTTTCACAGATTTTCTCGAGTATAATATAATTCCGCTTTGGTACCACAAAAAACATGTTCTAATGGAACGTGATTATTATTTAAATTGAAAGTTGAAAACGAGTCTTTATCTAACGCATCTTTCCTTATAAAATTATTAGCAAATTGACCAAATAAATGTTTCATGCGTGATATAAAAATATGCTTTGCAGAAAAAATAAAATAATTTTACCGTCTTATTTTTTAGATTATTTGAAATAAATTCCACATTTTCATTTCTGTATAACGACTCAAAATTTCCCAATTCAAAATAATAAAGAAGCAGTTCCCACTGTTACAAATGTGTATTTATTTACCTGTCGAGATAGCCAGGGTGTCGCAGCATACTTCAGTATTTTATGAACTTCTGTTCCCAACAACTCTTGAAACTGTACGAAAATATCTTTTCTAGTAGGGCTATTACAAAAGTGATGATTTATTTCTCGTAATAATTTGTTGATTCTGTTTGGCAATTGGTATGATGCGTTCATATCTATGAAATTTATGTTGTAGCAAATGCACCCACCGACAATTAATTTTTACACTAATTCCTTTAATTTTGATTGTACTCCATTATGTTTCCCCATCATAACATTACAGTTATCTATCGTAAATCCTATTAAATTAGTTAATGGGATATTATTTTCCTCCAGAACTTTGATTGGGGTGGCAAACATTTCCGAAGCTGTCGAATATATAACCGGTGTAAATTTTAAAAACATATCGGTACATTTGTTGCACTTTGATTAAATGGCCAAATTTTTCGGCATGGTTCCATCTGTACTTTTATCAATAATTAAAGAATGATATTGACGATTTGTAATTTCACTAATTATTCTTGAATTTTTACGATACATCTTCAATTAATTATTTGAAGAAAAAAAAAAAAAAAAAAATTTACTGTTTTATCAAATATCTGATATATTTAAAAATCTCTTTTTGGTAATATCGCTCGATGTGTTTTTCTCCGACGATTGCCGTATTGCACAAAGCGCATTTTTCCCTGTTTTAAATTTGTATCTTAATTCGACTAACCATTTATAATTATACTTGCATTTTTGGCAAGAAGCAGTATCATATGGTTTTCTCTTTTTGTTTATTGGTTCTTCATTGCTACTGTTTGAAACACTATTTGTAACAGTAGAATTGCTCGCGCTTTGCAATAATTGTTAAAATCCAATCAATTTCGAATTTAATCATATAACAAAGGGGACATATTGAATAAAATATGTGTGTTGAAATAAATAGAAAAAGTACTTAGTTCATCTAGCATTAGCTTAGCACATGTTCATCTGATTAATCGTTGTCATTCGAGAGCAACGGTGAATCCCCCATTATATTCTTTTCCAATGGTTGCCACCAGCAGTTTTTTTATTAACCACCTGCAATAAAAAAATGCGGATAATGTAGAAGAAAATATAAACGAATTTATAATATGTATTTACCTATCCAAATCAATAAATTTTCATACTATCACAAAACTAAACAAAGATTTATAATATCCAATTAAATAATATTATATTAAATTAATTAATAATATTGTTAAGATCGCCAAACTTATATTAATTGTGTTATTTATCACTTGCTAACTATCATAAATTAATAACTTGAATAATACAAAAAGAATTTTATTTTTAATTTCGTGAAATTTTCTAAATCAGGGGCGCTGTACGAATGAAAAATTTACGAATTTAAACCGGCTGGTAAATTTAAATAGCGCTGTTGAAGGTATTGTGGATTCAAGATCCAAATAACAATCCAATTCAATAACCGAAAATAATAACGAAGAAAATATTGAAAACAATAATACAACCACTCGGTTGTTCGGCTTAAAGAAAAATCATTGGACGTTAAGAAACGTGAAATAAAATTAAAGGAAAGTGAAATGGATTTACGTGAAAAGAATTTAATTAAAAGAAACAGAAAATTTAGAAAAACGTAAACATTAAGTTCAAATACTAGAAACAAAGAAACAAAAATTAGAAAAACAAAATCAATTACAAGTCAAGTAATATTAAATTTCCAATGCAGTGATTTATCTAACAGCGTGATATATTTTTTTATCCAAATAGTTTTATTTAATTAAGAATTTATAATGCTAGAAAAGTTAAAGAATAAATGCTCGTTTTTAATTGGATATGACAATACAAATATGCGTTCCGTACACATTCCAAAATGGCTGGGAAGCCAGTTTAATTATAAAAATCCTGCTGCTAATTCTTTGTTCCGATCGGATTGACGGAAGGAAACCGATTTTGACCATACGTTGTCCTACATTGCACTAACAACTTCGCTCATAATTTTGGACACAGTAGATTATACCATCCCAACTAAAAAATCTTGGCACACGCTTGTCTGATAATTATCTTGTGTACAAAATCTGAGCAATGAAGCTATTTTTAAAACAAGTGGCCTCTTGCTGTTCCAGAAAAATATTGTACCGTAAGATAACAAATATTGTACCGCAGGTTTGGAAATATTGTACCGCAGGTTTGGTAGTAACGGGTGATTTTTTAAGAGCTTGAGAACTTTTTTTAAAAAAAAAACGCATAAAATTTGCAAAATCTCATCGGTTCTTTATTTGAAACGTTAGATTGGTCCATGACATTTACTTTTTGAAGATAATTTCATTTAAATGTTGACCGCGGCTGCGTCTTAGGTGGTCCATTCGGAAAGTCCAATTTTGGGCAACTTTTTCGAGCATTTCGGCCGGAATAGCCCGAATTTCTTCGGAAATGTTGTCTTCCAAAACTGGAATAGTTGCTGGCTTATTTCTGTAGACTTTAGACTTGACGTAGCCCCACAAAAAATAGTCTAAAGGCGTCAAATCGCATGATCTTGGTGGCCAACTTACCGGGCCATTTCTTGAGATGAATTGTTCTCCGAAGTTTTCCCTCAAAATGGCCATAGAATCGCGAGCTGTGTGGCATGTAGCGCCATCTTGTTGAAACCACATGTCAACTAAGTTCAGTTCTTCCATTTTTGGCAACAAAAAGTTTGTTAGCATCGAACGATAGCGATCGCCATTCACCGTAACGTTGCGTCCAACAGCATCTTTGAAAAAATACGGTCCAATGATTCCACCAGCGTACAAACCACACCAAACAGTGCATTTTTCGGGATGCATGGGCAGTTCTTGAACGGCTTCTGGTTGCTCTTCACTCCAAATGCGGCAATTTTGCTTATTTACGTAGCCATTCAACCAGAAATGAGCCTCATCGCTGAACAAAATTTGTCTATAAAAAAGCGGATTTTCTGCCAACTTTTCTAGGGCCCATTCACTGAAAATTCGACGTTGTGGCAGATCGTTCGGCTTCAGTTCTTGCAGGAGCTGTATTTTATACGGTTTTACACCAAGATCTTTGCGTAAAATCTTCCATGTCGTCGAATAACACAAACCCAATTGCTGCGAACGGCGACGAATCGACATTTCACGGTCTTCAGCAACACTCTCAGAAACAGACGCAATATTCTCTTCTGTACGCACTGTACGCATTCGTGTGGTTGGTTTAATGTCCAATAAAGTAAACTGAGTGCGAAACTTGGTCACAATCGCATTAATTGTTTGCTCACTTGGTCGATTATGTAGACCATAAATCGGACGTAAATCGCGAAACACTTTTCGAACCGAACACTGATTTTTGTAATATAATTCAATTATTTGCAAGCGTTGCTCGTTAGTAAGTCTATTCATTATGAAATGTCAAAGCATACTGAGCATCTTTCTCTTTGACACCTTGTCTGAAATCCCGCGTGATCTGTCAAATACTAATGCATGAAAATCCTAACCACAAAAAAATCACCCTTTATAAGCATAATAGACGTATCCCTAAGTTGCAGATATTGCTGCATTTGATTTAGAATTATTCTTCTCGTCGCTTAATAAATAAATTCCAATCGATTAAAATTTTTAATTTTACTATTATTATAAAAATAATTTAAACAAATTAATGATAATATGTTGTAACTCGACGTTATTTACGATATCAAAATGTTATCATCTTATTTTGAAGGAAATTTTACAACAAAAAAAATTCCCTCTGCCTACACTGTGAAAATTAAACTTTTTGGCACGTTCATATTGAGGAATACCAATTTAGTTTCGCTTCGAATTAACTTTCGTATCGTAAGAATATACGTATCCCAAAGAAATAGATTATATAGAATGAATGTAAGCAGCTGTCAAGTGTCACAAATTCGGAGGGAAAAAGAGAAAGCGAATAAATCAACAGGGCCCTATTTAGAATTTTTTTTGCGAAAAAATGCAATTAAGTTAGGAAGTTAAAATTATCTATGTAAATTGAATTATATTTTTATTCATTCAATACCAAAAATTAATCGTTTTTTTTTTCTTTAAGTACAATATATTGTAGATTTAAGCCAAATAGTTATTGGTCCTATTTAACTTAATATTATTTTCATTGCAGCCAAATTTAGTCGTTAGCTCGTTAACCAACAAGAAGAAATAAAAATATAAACCGATTCTATTTTGGCTGTGGCATAAAATAATTATATTCAAAACGTAACGAGCAAATAATTGAATTTTTACTCTTTTTTACATCTTGTACATCGGGTTCAATTATTGTTTTTTTTATTGCCCACATTAAGCTTATCCTTAAAAAAATAAAATATGTTTTTCATATAATTTCTGTAAATACTAATAATTATGGTAGGACGGTAAAAGTCAACTGCGAAAGAGTTGGGAGTGCTTCGGCCCCAGAACAGATTGCATAGATTAAAACATAAAAAAAAAAAATTATAATAACAATTATGGTATTCAAAAATAAAAAGTAATTATGAAAAGAAAAGCACTGTTACATCAACAAAATAAGAACCCCACGGCAACAACAACAAGTGGTTTGGTGGGTTTATTTTGAAATATAAGGCCGCCATATGCATTTTTTATATAACCATCCTGCTCTGGCTTGTGACACATGAAATAGCAAATTTTATATAGGAAAAAACTTTACATTCATTCTATAGTATATATAGTTCTATGACGTATCGTATTTAGCGATAGGGCCCCAGTTATTTAAAATAAATGGTGGTTAATAGTGGTTAATAGTTATGGATTGCGCTGTATATACAAACTCAACTTTATGAAAAAGATAAAGGAATAAAGCTGTTTTTATATAAAAACAAATAGATAAATTTATTTAATATTATTTAAAAAAAATAATAATAAAAAAATATATTTTCATTTTATTTATTTTTTATTATTCTAGTTACAGTAATGCAATGCAAAATTATATTTTATTTGTGTTAGTTTTTTTGTTGTATTATATTAATCTTAATGATTTTTGTGTATGTAATATTTTATTTTACAGGCAATAAAATAAAAATTAATATTTTTACCATTTTAAATTTTATTATATAAAAATTATTTAAAAAATGGTTAATTTTAAATTCTATTAAATTTTAAAAGTAAAGTATAACGTAATGTTAAAATGTACAAGGCATTCATATACATAATGCATTTTCATAATAGTTAAAGTTATTAAGTTTGTTTCGTATAATATATTAATGAAAAATAGTAAAGTTTATTTTTATTACAAATTTATGTACTTGTCGGTATCCGCCGTATAAGAGGAGGTACATTAATAAATAAAAATTAATATCGTGGAGGTCTCATATGAGAATAAAAATTAATTACTTTAACTATTAAATTTATAAAACAAAAAATTGTTTTAAAATATGTTTAACAGTGTTTACCTACGTACTTGAGTTAAACATTATGATGTGTTAGTAATATGTATGAGCTACGTCGATACCTACGAGTAATGTGTGGATTAAGTCTTTTATGGCTTTATTAAATTGTTTATGTAATAAAAATGTAAATCTAAAAGTTATTTTCGAAAATGTATATCGCAATCATAAATAGCAACATAATATTTTATGGTTTAAATGGGCTGGATTTTATCCCAGCTCGAATAAACATTTAATTTTCATTTCAGGGTTTCCTTGAAATATTGAAGTCTTTAAGGTAGTGGATAACTTAACCTCGCCTACTTGCTTGATGTTTTTATAGTTCTTCCTCTCGCTCCATATCACACATGTTTATTAAAAGCGAACGACGTTCTTAATATTTTCTTGGGCACATAAAGTCTGTGATCTCTCTTTCATAAAAATGTTTTGTAAAATCTGTTTCCGTATATAACTTTTAGTACTACAAAAAGCCGTGTGCAAATACCATTGCTATTCTATAGTTATCACAGCTTTTGGTTTCTATAATTTCTATCAGAATCACCTTAACTTAATGAAATCGAAAGTACAGCGAGTTTTTGGGTTATTCTGGGTGATATTCAAATATTGTTTTTACAACGAGGTGAGATTGCCATTTTAGGTTACAGTGGTTGCCTTAAAGTACTTGCGTAGACACAACCAGGTTCGTAGCCATGCCACCTTTTTTCTATCCTTATACCTACTCATACAGCCATCTTCAGCTTTCGACGAACTGTAGAATACCTTTGATGACAATTGTACTGAGGTCCGTTAAGTCATTTAGAAGAGGAACTCCGAAAAATATCAGTCCGCTAATCGCTAGACGGGGACAGGTGTAAAGCAAATTTAAAACAGCTTCTTCCTCATCTTCATCTTCCCAACTACGAAGATAATCATGTGAGGAGACTGTATTTTTCATATACGTAAATTTTAATTCTAGTGAGTCCTTAACTTTGGAGACTATAATGCTTTAAATGAGTTTCTGGACAATATTAATTGGAATCTATATAAAAAGGATCGTTTGGGCGCTTAGATTGTTCAGCCTAAAAAAAAATAAAGACCTTGGAAATTGAATAGTTTATTCCACGTTCGCGGTGTTATTCCAGGTTCGTGGTTTTATCGGCACGCGAGCTATGCTCTAATCGTCGCCTGTCCGATCTAAAAATTCGGAAATCTTAAGGGTCATAGTTGTGTTCATTTTCATCACAGATCGTAATCTGATGATGAAAAATCCCTTTTGCATCCTGCCCCTATCGGCATTCGAACCCCTTACCTCCTGATTCAAACGCCAAAGCTTTAATCACTAAGCCGACTTGGTCGGTTCATTTTGGCTCAGTTATGTCGTAGTTGGCGATATGTAGAAATAGTTGAAGCAATTCGTATTTTCTTAGCCGCAAGTAGAAAGCTGCCTTAATTTTAAACAATTCTAATGTAGATGTTACATCAATTTGATCAAGTAGGATTTTGCCAATAAACCAGAATTTAGGAACTCGCGTGTGTTTTCGAACTTCGAGGTGTTGTATGCTTTGCAGTAAGTCAGATACGCTGGTAACTGCTTCAGATTAATATGGTACGGCAAATCTTGATCCCATCCATCTTTCCAATGTAGATACCGTAAAAACTTTTTTTGAACATTTTGAATGTTTTGGATAAGTACTTGGTGAAAGGGACACCATACGTTGATAGCATATTCCAGGTGTGGTCTGACATAGGCACTATACATATATGGTTTAAATTGTTTGAACTCTTGCCTACCGCTTATGGAACCAAGCATTGAATTTACTCTGGAAACGCACTGTTGTTCTTGGTAAAATACATATTTTCAACTAAAGTAACCCCTAAGTCTTTAATTCCGAATAATTTTGTGAAAGTATGCTATTGATATGTAGTGCTGTGTAACAGGGGTTTCTGTCCGATGGTATGATACTATTTTGCACTTATTAATGTTGAGCATGAGAAGGTTGGAGTAACTCCAACTTGCTAGATTGGTGGCATCTTCTTGTAGTTTATTAGTATCGTCGATATTTTACACTGTTCTGTAAATTTTAAGATCGTCTGCGATTGTGTTTTCAACGATAAATGTGAAGGTGCATTGTCATTTCCTTTTCATTCAAAGAGTTTAATAATGATGCAAAATATTCGCCTGTTATGGTTTTGCTTTTTTTAAGATAGTCGATGAGTATTATGCCTTGTGCATCCCTGTGTTTTGACTGAACGTCCAGCATTACTTATGATTGTGCGGCCACGTTTAAGTTCATTTACCCCATTACAAACGGTTGCATTTGAAGGTGCATATTCATCTGACACTGTTTTCATCTCATCGATGCTTTCTTTTGGTTTTAAACATTTTACATTCATTTCTGCAACTTTAAAAGAAACAAAAGTGACTTCACAAAAACCACTCTAACTAACACACGCTCTTCACCTGGCTTTAACATCAAGTTATACCACTAAAATTCTACCGCTGTTGTAGGAGACACAACATTTTTAATGTCTTGCCAGATGTCGGAAATTATTTTTTACCGGGTTTGCACGACTTCAAGTTAATGTCATATTTTACAATTCAAAATGGCCAACTAACAAAAGCTGTTAAAATTAAAATCGTCAAGTTGATCCGACCTCCATCAATTTCTCCGTCATTATCATCAACATAATATCCCAAAACAAATGTTTACTGTTTTGTTAAATTTACAATTTTGTAATAAATAGTTATATAAAGAAAACAGTATTTTTATGTTTTTTGAGTTTTTGTTCTAAACTTAAAACATGTGGGTCATTCCATTATATTTCAGCATCGGTTTTGTTTTCATCTCACCGATTTCAATTTTTTTGCTTCTATCGTGTTGCTTAAAAAAAACAGACATGTATTATTTTGCTAAGTTTTGTGACCTTCAGTTGTCCCGTTCTACGGTTAGGAAATTGGTAGATTTTTTCCATTTTTAATAAAAAAAATTTTAGAGGCTATATTAAATTTATATATTTCTGGTTTTACAGAAGGTATCGTTGAAAGTGGTATCACTTTAGAAAGACCTTAGATAGTGTTAAATTACTGAATAAACATTTTCGTGAAAGTACCGTTATTTTAAGAGTTTTAGTGAAATGAATGCTGCCAAATGTTTTGACTTAAAGAGGGCGCAGCTACCACACCATAAAAAAGATTGACCTACCGTTCGAAAGGTGGAGGTTAAACCTTTCTACTAATACATATTTTTCAGATGTACAAGACCTAGTCTAGCCAGTACAACGTTTTATAATGAAAATCTAGTACTTTTTTCTTCGATTTTATTATGGAACTCTTGTAAAAAGAGAAAAAAAATTCTAAATTTGAGTATATTGGTATATAAATTGATAGATAATTGACCCTTCTTTAAGATCCGTAAGTTTTTAGAACAAAAAATGCTTATTTTGAGCCTAACATGAGTTCAAACTTGAAATAATTTAATTTTTGCTACTGTTTTATAACAAATTATTCACAGATGTACCAGTAGGTAAACAATGACATAAGAAATTTATTCCATTCATTATAAAGTGTTATTTTGACAAAAAAAGCAAACACGTGTGTTTCTGTTAAGTTTTGTGACCTTCAGTTATCCCGTTATATGTTTAGGAAACTGGTCATTTTTTGGCATTTTTAATAAAAAAAAAAATTTTAGAGGTTCCACTGCACTGGCATATTTCCGGTTCTACTGAAGGTATCGTTGAAAGTGATATCACTTTAGAAAGACCTTAGATAGTGTTAAATTACTGAATAAACAATTTCATGAAAATACCGTTATTTTAATAGTTGTATTGAAATGAATATAGCCAAATGTTTTGATCTGTACAGGGCGCAACTACCGGTTTATAAAAAAGTGTGGCCTACCATTTGAAAGGTGAAAATTTTACCTTTCTAGATATTTACATTGTGAATGTACAAGGCCTAGTTTGGCTGATACAGCTGTTTTCTATATTGCAAGTAGTCCTTTCAAACGGTGGGTCACACTTTTTTATAAACCGGTAGTTGCGACCCTGTACAGGTCAAAACATTTGGCTATATTCATTTCAATACAACTATTAAAATAACGGTATTTTCATGAAATTGTTTGTTCAGTAATTTAACACTATCTAAGGTCTTTCTAAAGTGATACCACTTTCAACGATACCTTCTATGGAACCAGAAATATACAAGTTTAATATAGCATCTAAAAATTATTTTATTAAAAATGGAAAAAATCGACCAATTTCTTAACCGTATAACGGAGCAATTGAAGGTCACAAAACTTAACAAAAAAATACGTGTCTACTTTTTTGATTCAAAGAATACGATAAAAGCAAAAACAATTGAAATCGATGAGGTCAAGTTCAAAAAATGTCAAAAATATGCTGAAATATAATGGAATGACCCATATACATATTTAAATAATTTTTTTTGCATTGACCGTCGATCGCACCATTCCCTGGTCGTACTCCACAATCATTGTATCTCGACATAGCCGATAATTAAATACTTTTTGAGGTACGGTTAATGCAATATCAACTCCAACAGAAAAATGGTGTTTCAGTATCTTGCCCTGGCAGCTTAGACGCCAATGATATGTCTAAATGGTCACTGATTAAGGCTCTTAAATCGGGTTTTCTTTGAAGATAATGCTGATAATGATAAAATTAAATTTAGTTTAGTTTTGGTTCGACCACAATCCGAATGGCTTGAAGAACCTCAGGAACGAACTTTGATATAGTTTTATATGATACTCTAGAGATATACTCCAAAGAACGGTGTGAGTCCAGTGTTGCAGTAAACCTCAAAGTTGGAGCGCGTTTAACTCTTTCTGAAATAGCGTCCAATCAATATGGTGTCCTTTTTGGTTATTACATTTTTTACCTAGAATATAATACGCATTAGTATGTTTGTTGGACTAAAAAATAGAAACCATAAATTTTATAAAACACATATAATAAAATGAATGTCGGACTACCAACCTTAAAACTTCTTCGAATTGCTCTAAACATATCCTGGTAAAATTTTGAAAGTCGGCTCATGGGTGGGATGTTGTAACATCAATTTTTTCGATATTTATCAAAAATTATATCTCTTTTTCCTAAAATAAATTTTCTTGTCGTTTCACTTTTCAATTTTACTTTCTATATTGAGATCGCACACTACTAGAATAAATTGTTTATATATCTCTTTTTTGTTTTTCGATAAAGTATCAGTCTTAAAATAAGTAAGTGATACAATAAGAGTAGAACGACATAATGTTTTATTCGAATAGGTAGAGATCGCAATAGAAGCAAAGTACATAATTGAAAAATGAAAAAACGTTAAATTTAATTTGGGTAGAAAGAGATGTAAATTTCGATAGTATCTAAAAAAGTGATGTACAACATATAAAACATATTTCATATAAAACATTTAACTGGCCACAAGTAACCGGCCGTTAGTCATTTTTCTGTGGAACCGGGCATTGGAGTTCCAAATCACAAATGATTTCGATACGTCAAAATATAGTAGGTGCTCCTCAACGAACGCCATTTTTACTTTTTTCTTGCAGTACATTTTAATTTTAATGGTTTAAATTATGTCAGGTCTCCAAGCCGTGTAAGAAACTATTCAATCAAACGTAATAAATATTTATGACAGCTTTCGTTGAACAGGAATTACAAAACGACAAACAAAAGAAGCTGTTACAGTGATGCATTTTTTTAAAGAAATTATTAATTGTCCAGTGGATTTAATGTCCTTTGAAAATCAAACAATACCCCCCCCCTTCCTCGCCCCCCATTTTCATTCACGCACACGCCACCCATTCGCGTAATTACAGTATACCACCTGCACACTGCAAGCTCCATGTGAACCTGTACACTGACATAGACGCGGAGAGTCGGCGTCTCGGCGATGAATTCTGCACTCCAACAGATGGTTTTAGTTGTGTTTATTAACATCATCGATCGTAATTGATGACGAAAACTAACTTTGCATCCAGTCTCTGGTGGTATTCGAACCCATTCAAACATTTATCTTCTAGATATAAATATTTTCAAAATTTGAACGTTACATAGCTGAGTATAGATTTAAAAAGAGTGCTGTACCGATGCAAGTAGTATAAATATTCCGATAGTGGTAGCATTCAACAAAGTTGCAGAAAATTTTAAACTATGTATTTTCTCAATAAATTTAAAATAGCAATTCCTTGCGAAGGTGAAATTATTGTTTCCCAATTCCCACTTTAGGGATACATATTCAGCTAAAAATTAAACTTCTTATTCAGCAAACCGGTGTGAAGTTTTTAACGAAAAGTGTAGCTACACAAATTAATGGAAAGTGTAGCTACACAAATTAACGAAAAGTGTAGCTACACAAATTAAAGAAAAGTGTAGCTACACAAATAACGAAAAGTGTAGCAATTAAAAGTGTAAATAGCACACCTTAAAAAACAACCTGGAAAAAATTAACTACCTGGAAAATTAGTTAAAATTAATTACCTGAAGAAAATTAAAAGATGTTTTAGTGAGTTCAGTTTCCTGATTTTCAATAAATGAATTCGATGTTTGTTCCACTTTGCCGTAGTAAGCCTTTTCGGTAATCTGTACGCTCCGACGATTTCTCATTAATGTTTCGCTTGCATGCTTATTTCTTAGATGACATTAACTAGTTAGTAAAATTTTAACTAATAAGTAATATTAGCCGTGTTTTAATATCGGAGCACTATCCGGAGCCAAATGGCAATTTTCTACTGAAACTGCAGCTATTATTCACTGGTGTCGCTGTACTATAAAAATTAAAACTAAATTCATCAATAAAACAAACATTTATCACCTGAAATATATTAATTGACATTTATTTTGACATGACGTTATAAACAAGAATTCATTTTGCTGCGTTTTAGATTTTTATTGTAAGATTTAAGGGGCAACCATAGAAAAATTAAAAAAAATTATAAACGTAACTTTAAAAAAATTATGTTTGCGTTAAATGCCGTTTCTGTGCTTTCGCCCATGGAAAAATTAATTTAAATTAAAAAATTTAACGAAGCTTCGTTAAATATGAATTGTCACTTAATAAAAATTATTGGAGCGAAATTTTGCGTTCAAACGTAAAAAAAATTAAATTTTGTATCGTGCTACCTAAAAAAAACAACAAACAATAAACAGCTGTCACTATAACAAATAGTTTATAAATAAATAAATAGTTGTCATTCAATATTCTACAATATTTACGGCATACTCGTTACGTCTAGTATGGCTGGAATGTCATTAAAAATTAGTGTCGTCAAAATTTTTATTTTTTTTTAATTTTATAATTTTTTTATGGTTGGCCCTTTAGTTTCTAATGGTTTCAGGGGTTTACAAAATAAAAGCCTTTTCAAAATTTCCCATTGAAATGGATAGCGCTCCCGATAGCGGCTCCCGATAAATAAGTGAGCCAAGATATTTTTTTATTGATTTTTAATTAAAAAGTTGAATGAAAAATCTTAGTTTAGAGTTAAATAAATTAATTAAATGCAATAATAGCGCGCTAAATGTAAGTTTTCGCATAGAAAATTGGCTGCTCCGGATACAGCTATCGGGCGCTAATAAAAAAACACAGCAATTATATCCTTAGATCTTACCGGGTTATTTATTATATTCATAGATGTTTTATTTATTTATATTTCTTACTCTTAGATCTGATATGTTATACAGGTGTCTGCCGTTCCAGAGAAATCTTTTAATTTAAAATAAACAAAATCAATTTATTATTTCATTATTTAGTTTGATTAAGTTTATTATTCAATATTTTGAAAAAAAACAGTAAAACAGGATTCACTTTCTGTATTGCTCCCATATATTTTGACGTTTCACGTATGCTAAAAAGTGACCTGGGACTTTATTGTTTGAAGAACTTTGAAAATGAATTACTGCTTTTAAATTGTAATCCTCATCAGACAGTGTAATTTTTTGGCTAATATCTTGGAGCGATATACTGTAATGACTGTTTACTGGTTGTACATCAGCTACAACTATTCCATAAATACTGAAACATTTTTTAGCTCCAACCCCTTGAGAAGTCTTACAATTGGAGCTGCTAAAATCAATATAATTTTGTATATTTTTTAAAGAATTTTGATTAAATTTAAAAACATTTTCAAATGGCAAGTAAAATGTTTCCCTCAATCGATTTACGTGGTTGTTATTCTTGCAGTACCGAATTTCTGTTAAAGGATGAGAGAGAGAATTTCCCAAAATAAACGATATTGTACATGATGCGTCTAATTTTATATGTAGTACTTGCTTCATAAACTATTGAATTTATGTTCTAGTACAGTTTTAGCAAAAGTTTCGAGCGTTCTTGATAAAGGTAAACAATATCATTAAAATTAGAAAGAAAAATTATTAATTTAAAAAACTCTTCATTAGAAGACTGCATTAAACCTTTGTGGAATTCTACATCAGAATACATGCAAAGGAAAATTTGAGCACTAGCATCGAAAGCACAAGTATCCGCTATTTCTACTGATTGTCGATTTTGTTTCATGATGGAGTAACCATTTTGTAGAACATGAAGTTCGTCTACTGGTACATTACCTTTTAAGGGAGTTTTAAAAGGGTTTGTTGTATTTTTTCTAGCATGGTTAATATTGCAGTTTCTAGTTAACACTCGTTTACCAAAATGTTTTGGAGAATCGTACAATTTTTGCTTTTTACTCCACTGCTCTTCGTGTTGATCGTTATCTGGGTCATCTAGGTTTTGTAAAGTTCTTTTTTTTCGGTTTGAGCATTATTTGATAGTTGGATCAATTTTCTGATTTTTTCTGTCTTATCCTTCTGTCTTCCCTAGTCCCAAAGTTTTGTGATTTGTATAATGGTTCATCACGATAGAAAACCAGCTTTCCGCATTTGCTTTGGATAATCTACAAGTAATACCTAATGCTTTAGAAAAACACATTCCAAAAAGTGGGAGGTAGGCCATATACTTTTTTATAGAGTATTTAACAAATTCATTATTAAAAAATAAGTTTGTTTATATAAATTGATAAATCGATATACAAATTGCCGTGAAGCAACCCCAGGTCTTTTTAAAGGGTTATCCAATTCAAGCTTGATAAAGTAAACTTAAAAAAAACACACAAAATATTCGGAATGTATTGTAATTTTTATTTCATTTTACAGATTGATCCTTGCCATTTTTAGTTAAACAAGATATCATTCAAATGTCCTCCACGGGACTTCTTACAGGCCTTGATTCTTTTGAGGTAATTTTCAATGACTTTTCGGCACATTTCGGGCGGTATCTCGGCCATTACCTTACGAATATTAGTTTTCAATTCGTCAAGAGTTTGAGGATTGTTTGCGTAAACACGATCTTTCGCGTAGCCCCACAAAAAGAAATCCAAAGGCGTTAAATCACAGGATCTTGGAGGCCAATTGACATCAGCCAATCGCGAAATCAAACGTCCAGGAAATTTGTCTTGCAAAAGATCTCGATTTGCTCGTGTTACGTGACTGGTTGCTCCATCCTGCTGGAACCACATATCGTCAAGATCATAATCTTCGCTTTTCGTAAAAAAATAATCGGTTAACATGCGGCCATAGCGCTCAGAATTGACGGTAACGGTTCGTCCATGGTTGTTCTCAAAAAAATACGGCCCAATCACACCACCAGACCACAATGCGCACCAAACAGTGACTTTTTCCGGGTGTAATGGCTTCTCTACAATCAATTGTGGATTTTTTGAGCCCCAAATTCTACAGTTTTGCTTATTAACGTATCCACCAAGCGAAAAATGAGCTTCATCACTGAAGAAAATTTTGTTCGAAAAATCAGCATCAGCAGATTTAATAATTTTAACGCGTTGGTCGATTGTTAAATGCTCCATATTCTTAAATGGCAGAATGTCAACTAAATAAATGACAGCGTACTTGACGTTTATCTTTGACAGATGTCGGTATACAGATTTCTCTTTTATCAACCTCGAATTGGATAACCCTGTATTTTAATGTGGTTAACTGTTTTGAACAGGAGACCACTTTTAGAAAATATATGCCCACACTTGATAACATCTCTGAGTTTTCTGGAATCGGCCATAGTGTAGCGCAGGTATTTTGATGAATATTAGAATATTCATTAAATTTACCAATATATAAGTTGTTGTGAAGCACCCCAGGTCTTTTAATTTTCTCCAAGTTTTTTTTTAAGTATTCTATTTATACTTTTAATTGCTACACTTTTTAGAAGTTACACTTTTCGTTAATTTGTGCAGCTACACTTTTCATTAATTTGTGTAGCTACACTTTTCGTTAAAAACTTCACACCGGTATTCAGCAAACGATATAATTAGGATAGATTGCAGAACAAAACTATTGCATTCAATTGAGTGCAACTCTCTTACAATTCCTGTTTAGAATTTTTATCCATTTCGGTTTATGGTTTTCAAGACTAATCTTATAAATTGATGCTTTTACGACATATTTTTTTCTTTCCTATTTTAATTTTATTACTTTTATTTGGAGCGCATAAAATGAAATAAAATTTATTATAATTTTTGCTGTTGTTGTTAAGTTTAATTTTTTTTTCTGCTTGCTTCTCTTAATTTTTAAATGCAGTTTCTTTTTTTAGAATTAGTATAAATTTTTTACGACTTTTGGTCTTCTTTATAATACCCATCATCCATATCCAAACAAAACAGAAAAAAGAGCAGAAATAATGCCATTAATGCATTTGAATCTCGATATGCTCCTTGTGTGCTGCAAATTAAAACCATATTTTTCATGAACGTCTGTATGATATATATTCATTAAATTAATTTCCAATAATAAAATAACGTTGTTTGAGGTTTATGGGTCCATGTAGAATAAAAAATGGTTCTCCATCTTTAGATAGGTATGTAAGTGCATTGTATGAAAGGTAAGTATGTTTTTTGAATCAGGAACTACATACTTATATTGTGATTATTTAGCGTCCATATAATTTTTAACTGAACAATTTTCTTAATGCTCGAGTGCTAAAAACACAATATTAATTCTATAGATATTTCAACTTGAATAGCATTTCATCTTATAATAAAATAAATTTATATGGATTTTTCTATAAATTAAAATTTTATTATCACAATAAAGAAGCAAAATTCAAAAATTCTGCTATGTGGTAGACAGATTTTATAACTTACTGATTAATGATAAAAACAATAAAATAACGCCATAAAAAATTATTAAAATTAATAATAATTATAAAATAAATTATTTGTTAGGAAATGGTTATACAATTAACCTTTTGACAATTGATCATTTGAATATTTATAGATCTTTGTGCACCATGTAAAGTACAATTAACGTTATGGATGGTATAAAAGTTTATTGTTGTCGGTGAAGGTAACACTGCAATTAAATTAGAAAAAAATTGTTGTTTAGTTTGATCATAAACTGTATAGATATAAAATCATAAAACCTTTATTGTCATCATTATGCTAGTTTTATTTATTTTTTTTTTTTATTTATTTTATTCTA
This sequence comes from Nephrotoma appendiculata, assembly GCA_947310385.1. Taxonomy (NCBI): domain Eukaryota; kingdom Metazoa; phylum Arthropoda; class Insecta; order Diptera; family Tipulidae; genus Nephrotoma; species Nephrotoma appendiculata. Next base: position 91,562,687 of record OX371225.1, read on the forward strand.
AAAGGGTCAAAGTAATGCAAATATGCATTTCTAGTTTTGCGCATTAATCCGCTGGACATACACATTACATACTGTACCGTAATCAAACATTTATTCCATGGCACAGAGCATTAATTGACACATCAAGAAAACAAATTCGTTCCAAATATACTACTTATCCGGATTTCTCATGCTTGCTAAATTATTATATGCTTACTCATAAAAACTACATAATTCACATTTTTTTATTACAGTGCTTCCCCAATCTTAACCAGAATATTGTGTAATGTACAAACAACAACAGAAACCAAACGAATTTTGTACAAGAAAATTGAATTCAATGATTTTTATGATTTTCTTTTTCTACAAGAAAACAAAACAAATAAGTAAATTTATGCTAATTTGTAAAAGTACACAATACAACATAAAGACTGTACACATACAATATAATAATTTATTTAAATTATAAGCAAAAAAATAATAAAAATATCTCACTTTTCTCGAATTATTTATTCATGATATTTTATGATTCCAGTAACTATTGTTAGTTTTAGAAACCCCTTTTCATGTATTCGTCATAATACGTATCATCTATGCATGAACGTACAGTTTATTAAAAAATATATTATCATACCATATATTTCGATGTTTGTACATAATTATTGTAAGGAGTTTATTAGTTTTTGGGATTTTATAGTCGAGAAAAAGGTCATCGGGAAATAATAAACTCGAATATAATACGGTTTGTATACGGCACTTTATCCCTATATCGTATTACATAACCAAAGTGTTTAACGTGATCGGTTTTGGCCTAAATCATCATTTTGGTCACATACAAATTAGTTTTGTTTTTTCGGTTTCTGCACTTTGAAAATTAATATTGAATTGAAATATTTTAACGACCAAAAAAACTATAAATCAAATTTCAATTTGATTTTTTTATAGCCTTTACTAATTAGATTATCGAATTTGTTTTAGTTAATACTATAAAATTTAATTGTTAACTTGTTGATGTTTTAGGTATAAAATAAAGCGGTTGTGTTTGTGTGTATACAAACGAAGAATCAAGTTTTCGTTTAATTTCGATTATAATTATGATTTTATTAGCTGCGGTCTCAGCGGGATTGAATATTCCAATACTAAGTATTTATTTAGTTATTTGTATAATTTTTTATTACCAGGTTTTAGTCTAAAACTCCAAGCGACCCGTACCTTATCTAAAATAGTACATGCACGCATTACATAGAATGCTTTAAATGGTAATAGGGCGCCAAATTTTATCCACAATATTGTCTTTCCATTAAAATTTAACAACTAAATGGGAGGAATTTGGGAAGAATCTGGGTTAAATGGCCGTTTGTGAAAATAATAATAAATTGTTTATTTTAATACTTTAAAAATAATAAAATTAGGTATATTTTTATTTCTACATAATTTTGGATAAAAATTCCAGTTCAATATCAAGATCCAAAATTAGAAACAATGTATAGTGTATAAGCGCTGTAAGGAAATGCAGCCGATTTTCGCAACATAAAATTACTATTGTGCTATTTTAATTACCTGCTTGCTATTGGAATTTGTGTTGAAAAAAGAAGACATAACAAAACATACAGTTGTTGAACGTTGATATTGTGCTTTGCAACGAGAATGAACTAAAAATCTCATACCACGTGTTAATGATGAGAAAATTTTGGCCGAATTCCTTCTGGCGGACCGGTGGCAGCTTCCATAAGAAACATTGTAAAGATTGATTCTATAAGAAAGAAGATTGTAAATTAAGTTTCAAACAAAATTTGTTCAGATCAATTTTTTTTTTTCAATTGATATACCGGATATGAGGAGTTTTGATAAAAAAAAAAACTTTATTTCACCAAAATTCGCCATCTCAACCATCCAGACGGATTGACTATTCGAAGTGCAATGATGTTGAAAACTTTAGCATTTAGAAAAAACGACAAAGTAATACAAGTTTTAAATAAATGTAAAGATTAAATTTTCAACAATGGTTGACCTTGTTGGTTTTCTGAAGCAGGATTAATGATGTTTGATGATACAAGACAGTTTTAACAAAAATCCGTTAAGTTTAAGTTTTTGTTTATAATTAAAGTTTATTGTATTCGAAATTTATTTATACATTCGTGGTAAAAGAAAGTCCAATGTCGGCCATAACATATTCATTTCTTCATTTAAATCTGCTTTTTGAACTACGCATGGCTTTAATGTGGCTAATAATTCGATATGATTAATTTAACAAACAAAACGTAAAAAAAAATAAAATAAAATTTGAAGGATTGATATAATATTTTAGATGTAATAGATGGCCGAACAAAGTACAGACGCCACCTCCATGGACTCCACCTCAGGCGGGGTCTATCGTTACGATAAATGTTAAATCCAACAAGACATATAACTTTATGGCTTATTTATGATTTCAGTGAAGCTTCAGATACACATCCATACTATATAACACGAACATTAGCAAACAGCACTTTAATCTCCTCCATTTTGTGTAGACAGGTCGATTTTAAAATTATAAGGGGTGTTTTTTTAAGCCTGATATAATTTCAAATTGTAAAAAGTGAAACAAAAAATTAAAAGTTTATGAAAAATATGCTCTGGCAGATCTCAGTATACTTTGGCAAATCATCATGAATAGATTCACGCTCGATTCGCACAACTTATAGACGACTTCGTGATTTTTATGGCGCACCATGGTCAATGATTTTTTGTTTGAAAATATGGATGACATGGATCCGGCGAGATGTTGTTTCAACATGATGGCACTACGTGCGAAACGGCGACCGCAACCATCGTTGATTTCGATAAATTGGCCTCTAAGTTCGTGCGATTTGCCACCTCTCGCGTTTATTTACTGTGGGCTACGTGAAGTCACTGGTTTATGCTGAAAAATCAGCAACAATCGACGCCTTGGAGGCCACCATTGTTCGTGTTATTCGTGACATACGGCTAGCAGTGCTCGAAAAAGTCGCCCAAAATTGGACATCCAGAATGCGTTTCGTCAAGTACAGTCGCGGTAATATTAATCCACAATATTAATGCAATGTATTGATCTTTTGAATAAATTTTTTTTTTTGATTTTTGACGGATTTAATATTTATCGTAACGATATACCCCGTCTGAGGTGGAGTCCGTGGAGATGTAGTCTGCGCTTTGTTCTGTCATCTATTACATCTAAAATATTATATTAATTATTCAATTCTAATTTTGACGTTTTGTTTGTTAAATTAGTAAAAATTATTCGATATAATAATAAAATTTTGGTTGGGGTTGTGTATAATGATTTTTGCCTTTACTTTCGTGTCTATCGGATTAACCGACCAAATGGCACAGTAGTTAAAGTTTTGGCGTTTAGATCGGGAGGCATCGGGTTCGAATCCCAATAGGAACAGGATGCAAAAGGAAATTTGTATCAACACAGTATGATCTGTGATTAAAAGGAACACAAGTACGACCTCCTATCGGCGTGCAAAAACTCATGGGCCTTCTTCCATGTCCAGTAGTATAGGCTGGCATGGAGCTATGCAATGCGCAGAGGGTAACTTAAATCGGTTCTATGTCCGTACGTCAACGATTTGGCAGTAACTGCGTATAGTAAGACGGGAAAATAAACCGCGAAAGAGAAGATAATGCTTAGGCCAGAGAACAGATGGCAGGGATTAAAAACCAAATGTCTATCGGAATGTTATTCGTCGGTTATTTTAAATTAAGAATTGTTTTTGTGCGAAGTTTAAATCTTCAATTTGTTAAACGTATGTGGATGGAGAACGTATTATGGATCAGAGAAAAACTAGATCATGGAGTGACTGAAAAACGCAAACTTTGGATAAAGCATGAACATAAGCATAGCAATGAAAATATATTGGCAAAATATATTTGGATTTTATGAACCTCGCACGCTCTTATAAATGGTCTTATATGCTCAAAAGAGGTGCGATGGTTAACAAAATTTTTGAATAAGTAATAAATAAATATTTAAATAAAAAAATATAAACAAACAAATAATTAATAAATATTTTCAATTAATAAATATAGCTTATTAGCGATTTCTCTGGCCTTTTCCTGTAAAATGGATCTAGATAAAAGACAATTTCTAGCTCTTCCGTATTCTGATTTCCGTTGGCGTATCTGGCAGTAATTTCACTAACGTTTTTCAATTTGTCATAGATCTGTGTTTTACCATACTTAAATTTAGCACAAATTTCTTTGGCGGAAGCCTTATTTTTGTGAAGAGTAATCACATCGAACTTTTCTTTTAAGGTTAGGTTGTGTATTGTAAGATTTTTCATTTTTCCCATTCTCTAAAACATAAAAGGTGTATACATAACAATTAAACTCGAATGTAATTGAATTATAATTATGTGTTTGAACGTAAATAATGTATAATTAATTAGTTCACTTACCGCAAACAATTTTATATACAGACATTTATTGTCTAATTTGTATTGTACTTCACTACAAGATGCGCTATATAAATATGTACATATTATGAATATATGTACATATTTATGATTTTGACATTTCTTCATTCTTCTTCGTTCAACATGTTCGTGTTTTTCCGCCTTTATGGAGTTTTTATAACAATTTTTATACTACAGGCTTCATTTCCGTCCGGGACTAGGGAGTTTCCGTCTTATAAGTACAAAATTGTTCGAAATTTGATTGGCTGGATTTTTTTTCCCTAGATTTTCCGTGTCTTGTGAGTTTCCGTGATATGTGATTTCCGGCTTTGGGGATTTTTACATATCAGAATTAGGTTAATTAAAATTCTGCTTCCTTATATTTAACAACATTTGATTTGTAATTTTAATAATATTATTACGAAATCTGTTTTCCTAGTTGTTGGAAAGTAGTCAACATTACCCACATAGCTAACAGTAAAGTTACGGACAGAATTTACTCGTTCCGTTCCGTGCGGTTATTGTATCAAAATTCAATTTTGACAGTTTCATAGAATTTTCATCAATAAACGCAGTCTTAGACAAAATGAATATTTTTAGACGAAAAAAGTCATTTTTTAATAAGTTAAAATTATACGGAAAGAAGGTTAGGAAAACGGAACGAGTGTATTCTGTCCCTGCAACATTTTTTTGGTAAGATAACTAAAAATTTACTTAGTTAAAATTTTTAAGTAATTTTAACCTTAAAGACTTATTTTTTGGGGTACACTATAATACAATAAAATAATTACTTTGAAGTTTTGCGGGCCAGTAAACATTATTTAAGCAATTATGAAATTATAAATACCAACAATTTTGGCCTTTAAAGTAAAAAAATACAAAGCAGTGATATTTGCTCTCGCGTAAACGTAACTTGCTTAAGTTAAGAAATATAATCGAAAAAAACCTTAGCAGGCATGCCTATTTTTCTATGTTCCAAAATCCTTGAAACTTTTTTTGAAGTTGTATTATTTTCAAGTAATATTTTAGTTTTTACCACCACCTATGCCCTTTTAGAACGCTTTAGAACGTTTTAAATTTACTGTAAAATAATAAACATTTTAGTAACATATTGAGTAACTTTTGATTAAGTAAAACTTATAACTTGAAAGCATTTGTTTTTATTGTGAGAAATGTTTTTTTTTTTTTTTGTTATCCCTGCAATCTGTTCTGGAGCCTGTTCAGCTCTCCCTGCTCTTTCATGGTTTGCTTATTTCCGTCCTTACTTTACGCCAATCAGCCAACTCGAGAACGTACGGCTATAGAACCGATTTTTATTGAAAAGCTCCATACCAGCCTATACTGATTGAGAAATGTTTATTACTTTAAAGTAATACAATTTTATTTTACTAGTTCAACATAATTAAAACTTTGTCAGTGACATTTAAAAAATTTTTAGTGTACGAATTTACTTTAGAGAATACGAAAACTACGTGAAAATATTGTTTGATTAAATTTGCCACTTTAAAGTTTCTTATATGTTTCCGCCATTTGACATAAAAATAATAAAAATTAAAACATGGCGGCATGAAAATTTTTATTTTTTTTAATTTTAACAAAATTATGTGATTAAGTTTTAGAAAATTCAAAGACGTACTGCTAAAAATATTACTTTGGCGATAGAAATTATTTGCCATTAATTTTAACACAAATACCATATCTACATATACATAGTATATAATTTTATTATAAATATTTAAGTGACAATTTAAGTTCCTTAATTCTCAATAACGACAATTAACCGAAAACGAAAATTCGTCGAAAGCAACAATTCATCAAACACGAAAATTCACCGACCGCAAACCACTTCATTTAGTTCTAAAATTTGTGGTCAAGTGTGTTTCTTTTGAAAATGTTTGTGTCGAACTGAAAGAGATTTTGTATTAATAAAGTGGTCGCTTCATTTATTCGGAAAACCACGTAATATCGATTTACAAAACCAACGAATACCTTTGGCCCAAAAGTTAGTATATGAAAATAAAATAATCGAAATTTTCTTGGCAATCGAAAATATTGAACATACAGTAAATCAACTTTAAGCAATTTAAGAATATTTTAAATAATTTTTCTGTCATTTTTTAGCATTGTCATTGTTACTCACATACTTAGTGAGAATTTCTTGTGGTTTCTGATTTAGTGATATATAATTCGCTAAATCGATATGTTCTTGTTTTGTATTATCGGTACAAAGCAAGAGTTATAATGGAACCAGTCAGGAATCAAAACTTAAAAACTTAATAGAATAAGAATGCGATAAATGGCATTTTAATGTTATTACACAGTCAAACTTAATTTTCATGTAAGAAACCGAATTTCCCCTTCATAAGGGGAAGCTGTCACATTTTAGCTGTCACAAGAAAAACTTAAAAATACGATTTGTTGTTGTGTTTTATATACAGCAAAAGAAGGTAAATTTGTAATGCGGGGAGTGGAAGCCATATTTATTTTGTGTATATTTTTTTGTTTACTATTATTTATTTATTAAATAAAATTATTTTAATATTTTTTCATATTATGTGATTAATTTTAATAATGTGTGATAAAGTAAAAATGGTGTTTTAGTGAATTTTGTTAAAAATTAAATTGTTAATGGTATGATATTATAGTCGTAGTGTAAACGCTATTTTACTAGTATAATATTTTAATTTTGTTTAGTTTATTTCCTTTTTTCATTGTGATGTAAAAGCATCTCGTGTATGCGTACATTTTCAAATACGAAATTTATATATAAAAATATATAACAACATGAACAAATATGAAATTTCTCTAAAAGACATTTCACGATAAAAAACAGCTGTTTGTAAACGAACAGCTGTCACTTAAAATTATTATTTTTGGCTGGTTGGAATGTCAAAAAAAAAAAGAAAAACAATTGGTTTCGTAAAAATTCGTATTTTTTTTGTAAAGTTCTTATTCCTGACTAGTTGAGGCATAAAACTGTCGTAAACATTGTATAGGTGTCCATTAAAATAATATTTTGTCCGAAAAGCCGAAAAAATTTAAAACAAATTAAATTCCCGGACGATTTTAAAAATTCTTCTTAATCTGATCAATTTCCATAATGCGGCGTCATTCTAACGTTTCTATTTTGTCCTGTCTCTGTGAATGGTTTTGGTGATTAGCCGGTTTAAATTGGAGAATTATCGTGACGCGACTTCTCTAATCGGTACTACCTGGTCCGCACCTCTTTGGGCATGGCCTCAAGCCGGCTAGAAATCTGGGTGAATTAATGAATTATAGTGAATATCGAAGTATATCGTCGATGACAAAAATCGTACGAGTATAAATAGAGGCGACAACACCTACACATAAACACAACACGGTATTGAGCCGAGATTCCAAGGCATCGGCAAAAAACAAAATCATCGCAGGCAAAAAAAAAAGATAAAAATAATAATAATTATACCGTTCACCCAAATTATTGATTATACACACGAAGCCGCAACCACTTGATCCATCCATCCTTGACTAAATATTGCTGGATTACAGTTTTTTTGTGCATCGATTGAAGATCGGCAAATACATACGCTATACGGTAAAAATTCAAATTTTGGTTCGGAATTTCGGATGGTGGTATATTGTGTAGTTGATGAATAAACACAAAAAAACGTTTAGCCATATTTGTCTCCATTTACATAAAATTTGGCATAATCAAAAAAAGAAAAAAAAATATTTAATAACTTTAAAAATTTCCTTATATTAGTATTAAATTGCATTAGTAATAATTAGCGTTAGTTTAGTTATAGTGTCTAAATAAAGATAAAGTGAATTTATCTGGTGGTGTGAAAAATTATTCGAACTCATTGAAAAAAAAGAGAAAGCAAAAGAAAAAAAAGGTACGAAATGTAAATGGTACATAAATAAGTTAAAACAACAAAAACAAATTAAATAAAAATTAGGGAATTCGCAGAGATCGTATACTCTAGGCTCCTGCACGATACACCAGATTTCTCGTGGAACGTGGACAAAAAATCGGGTGAGTGTTCTCTAAGTTAAATTTACATATAATTTACATTTGTTTTTAACCATATTTATGTTTTATTTATTTACGTATATAGCTTATAACTTAGTTCAAAAGCTAAAAGCAAAAAGTTTCACACCAACCTGATACTGAAAACAATTGCAATGTAATATTTCTACGCTTAATTTTCTTCAATCTTAATATAAATATTCAATACATTATAATTTAATTAAGGTGGTTGTTTCATGAATTGTGAATAGTTTACACTTTGGGTATTTATTCTATATTGGGGAAGTGACGATTTTGATTATAGTGATTGTAGTGATTTTGTGCGCGCACTAGAAAGAGTTGTGACGCTCATATCGGTCGCGCAAAAGAACCCTACCACCCTACCCAACCGATAAACAAACCAACTACGATAAACAATTTTATTTTGTATGTTAATTTCAGAATCAAACACTGCTTATTTCAAAACTGGCCTCTAAACTTTTATTTCTCAACAAAATTTAGCTACAAAAAAAGGAACAGCTTTAGTATCGCCATCGAGCAATAAATATATAAGAGAAATCAAGTAGTGCAAATTTTATGGGCAGGTTTTTCCGAGGTTAATCTTATTTTATAGTTTTAATATATTTATATACACAAATTTAATCTTTTTCTATATTTAATCCATATATACGTATCTTATAAACATATCGGCATAGTTATTTTATAGTTTATTGTGCTTGTTAGGCCTATACAGATTGCCAAAAGTAAAATAGATTAACCTCGGAATCTCTACATGGGTCCTCTTATATATATTTTGCTTTATGGTATCGCATAAAAGCGGATATTTTTGGAACTAAAATAAAAGTGCCTCTACTAAGTATATTTTCAATGTGACACTAGTGCCATCTATTGCAATATAAATGAACTAGAACTTAAAATTGTATACGTTCATTGGTGGTAAAACAATTTTTAATCACAAAATACAAAATTTGACTTACAAATAAATCAAATTCAATATTTTTTTACGGATATATGCAACTAAGAGTGGGAAGGGAAGGATATAATGGTACAATTGGATACATGGATGCTGAAAATCATTTGATCAATAAATAAACAATCTGAAAAAGAAATCATAAGGTTGGTTCAATTCACATCACCTGTAAAAAAAAAAAATATTTCAATTAAAAAAAATATAATTCAAAAAAATATAAAATAAAACAATATAAAATTTCAAAAATGTCACTATAATATCACTATTTCTATAAAATATCACACAATTAATAATTAGACGTCACTGTAATTCACTTGGCGAATAATTTCAAAAGAAACGTTCACCTCAATGCCATTTTGGTGTTTCACTGCTTCCTAAACATATAATCTGCTAGGAATAATGTCATATCACACTGTCTGTTATACGCCGGCCATGTGGCCTTTACATGCCGCCACGTACTCTCGATGGTGTTTGTGAGAGCCTTGGTCACAGGATCAACAAAATTATATGAATGGTTCACCGTGAGGTGAGTGAACCCTTGAGTGATATCCCAAACTGGCGTACGCCTTCCAACAGTCTGAGATTATTGTTGATCCCGACAAAATAAATTGTTTTATTAAATTTACAAGTGTTTCCTTGTCCACTTTTACAAGGAAACACTTCCCCGTCTCCCGCTTAACCCCACCGAACACCCACTGTCCCTCAACATGGTGGCCCCTGTTGTATTGCCGTTTGCCGAACTTACTTTCGTCGATTTCGACAATCACTTGTGGTCCTCCAATGGGTTCTTGTTGCCTCATCATTTAGTCAGAGATAGTTTTTCTCACGTACTGATTCCAATCAGCAATGGTGGCGGAAGAGAAACTATACTCTCGAATTAATGACGTAGCGGATTCCTTGACCAAAATCCCATACGTCATCAATAAAATATTTGAGATGGTTAATTTACTGTTTTTAAACCAAGACCCATGTCTAAAACTTCTTCTATTTGTGCATCTTTCTCCCCTTTTCATCCGCCCGCAATCCCAAAAATTCTGTTTAATGGTGGGTTTCACTCTGTGCTTCATCTCAGTCCCACAGTTCATGCAAATAAAATTGCATTTTAACAGGCCACAATCTTTTAAAAAATTAGAAACTAAATCTTCATCCGATGCCAAGTACATTAAAAAAAAATATTAATAATTCCGTCCACCATTTTCAGATTTGGGATATACGGTTTTGCCTTCAATATCAGTTAGTACATACTTTCTCACTACTTCCGATATGGGATCCATTTTTACCTAAAATAATTTTAAAACCGCAATTAGAAATGAATTTTATAATATTATACTCACCTTAACCAAATTTCACGACTACTATGTTGACGCTTGCTATTTGAAAATCCGTTAAGAAAAAAAAAAAAAAATAGTGAGGTGCCACCCGCATAACAAATATGTACCAATATGAATGTCAGGGGTGAGATCCAAAACTAGTTGCAAATGTTGAGTATTGTTTTTTAAACTGTATTTTGCATCGTTTTGTTAGACTAGAAGCAACGAACATATTATAACACCCCAAATGTTAGCTTAATTCGTTGTGTGCGAGTGGAATCTACGAATACATAGTATCGAATTGGGCGTAGGAACCGGAATCGGCAAACATGTCGCACTGCGTGCCGCACATGGGAGCGGATTATATAGAATCTATTAATGACACCTGCGCTCCTCCCCGCGTAGCCCTTCGGGGGTCTTTAGATTTCAATTTCGGGGGCGTAGGAGCCGGGATCAGCAAACATGTCGCACTGCGTGCCGCACCTAGGAGCGGATTATATAGAATCGATTAATGACCCTTGCGCTTATCCCCGCGTAGCCTTCCGGGGGTCTTTAGATTTCAATTTCGGGGGGCGTAGAAGCCGGGATAAGCAAAACTGTCGCACTGCGTGCCGCACATAGGAGCGGAGTATATAGAATCTATTAATGACACCTACTAAAAAGAAAAATAATTGCACCCTTCTTCTGATAGTGGTACCACAAATACCAAACACATGTAACTTATTAAAATTTATTTTATTTATAAACGAAATTTACAAACATTTTTTATTTTGTTTTAAATTAAGCATTTTAATTAATTTATGTTTCGCTAATTATTTAAATACATTTTGATTTTTGTATTTTATTTATAAAAATATCCCTAAGATGGCATTCTTTATCAATTTTTTTAAGTTCAAATTATAACCACCTTAAACAAAATTATAGTAAATTTTAATCTAAAAGCGGAAAAAATTATAAATAATATGTAAAAAATTGAAATATCTATAAGATGGCCGCTCATAATGTTTACGTTTTCGCCAATTTGCGATGCGATACTAAAGGCTAGCCAAAAAATCGGCTGTCTCATACGCCCCTAATTCTTTGAGTTCAATACTATATCCAAAGTATAAACAGAATGCTTTAGAGAATTTTAACAAACAATTTCATTACACATTTGTTAACTCTGTTTGATCGTAACCTCGAATTTGATTGTACAAATACTTTCTTTGCTCAAAAGCTTTCTTTATTTTTAGATTATTCTGGGTAATAACCAGATAGCTCTTTCGTTCTTTTCTTTACCACTTGCCAATAGAAAAACTGTTACATCAGAACCATTAGAATGGATTACTTTGAACGGTGCGCTACTGGGTTTGACACAATGAAAACTTTTACAGATAAAGTTATAAAAATACGATATTTTTAATAATACGTAAATTTTTTTAATATTCCTAAACTATTAATAATATTAAATATTATTTCTGCATTTTGCAGCTTTATCAGTTGACAAAAAATAAAGTAAAAGGCTAAAAACTTTCTCACACATAGCATCGGCATTCATACATACATTCATTCAAATTCAGAAAATTTTGAATATTTAAAATAAAATCAAAAAATAAAAAACAACAACTAAACGAAAAATTTACCATTTAATTTTCTTCTAAATATTCTTGAAAATATAGGAAATTGTTGTTTTCGTATTTTGGGATAATTTTAAATTTTTGTTACTGCACATGTACATATGTGAAATAGTTATGTTTAACAAATAAACTTTAGAACCAGAACAACACAACAACTAAATGCTGCTTTGTTGCAGCAACCTCATATACAAATAATAAGATGTATAAAAATAACAACAGAACAACGAATTTTTCTACTAAAGAAATTGAAGGTATAAGTTAATAACTAAATTGTTGAAAAGTTTTGTGTTATTTTTAGAAAATTATATTTAGAAAGAAATATTATTATTCATTTGGGACGTTCCATAACACCCGGAGAATGTTTTGAAAGAAAATTGTGTGAACCAAATACAAGAAAAAAATTGTTTTTGATACCAAACTTTCTTAATATTATAATTTTGCTAGTTTATTTTTTTAATTTAAGTTTTCATTTATTTTTCTTTGCTGTAGATTATTGTAGTTATTTCATCAATATAAAACCAGAACATAACACAAAAATGGTATAAAGGAAACTATGTGGTTACTGCTGCTGGTGTTGTTCTGTTCGGTTGGTTTTGCCGTATATTTCATAGGATCGTAAAAACTAATTGTATTTAGTTGCTTTCAATTAACTTTTATTTTTCTTGTCATTGTTTTTATGTTTTCGACATATTTTCTTTTAGAACTAATTATTAAATTTAAAAATACAATTTTCAATGGAACTAATTACTCATTACATTTTTTTCCTTTAGGAAATATCACAACAAGGATAATAAACCTTTGTTCCTACATAGTTTGCCATCAGGTCATATCTATTCGTAAAGCTATACTTCTGTTTCTTAATAACAAAATGTGGTGTCACTTCATTTTTCACGTTGTTATATGCTTATGCTTATATATTTAATTATGAAATTTGAAAGTTATAGAAGTCATCAGCTACGTTAAAGATTAAAGTTATTTTAGTAAAATGTCAAAATTGTGATTATAGTGAAATAAAAGAAAACTGTAAAAAATGTTATAAAATTCTGACAGAATAGAAAATACTGTAAAAGAAAAAAATTCGATATCTTCCTTATTCAACCTATAACTATTTTTTAACGATAGCATTACTATTGAAATTTGTTTGAACAATAAATAAATATTTGGCGTGCCCTCGATTCAACTTAGTACACGATTTAATTTTGTTTTTAATATTTGTTTAAGAAGTAAATCAATATGTGTGCTCTTTTTCTTTTTCATTTAAAAGTAGTTTCAAATGGTTGCTACTACCTTTTCTATGTCTCTAATAATAATAACACTGTGCTAGTTGAAAAAAGTAGCAAGCAGGACACCCGGGGGCAAACCAAATCCGAAAACGCTGAATTCAATGGAGCTAGTCTCATTTCAAAGTTAGTCCTCATTTTTGCTTTCGACATGTTTTGGCTCTGAGTCAAAAATTTGACAACATAAACACTCATTAGATTTTAGTTTTGATTTTTCAGCGAAGTTGTTCCTATTATTCCGGCCAAATAATTGCACTCAGTTGTTTTTTTTATATAAAATGTCATAAAAACAGACATTTTTTTCGTTGTTCACCAATTTTATTTGAACCATTAAGATGTTCGTTATGCTTTTTCAGCAAAGTTATTGTGCAACTCTGCCGAATATATCAAGACCGAAAAACCACATCCACCGTATATGTGTGTTATACTTAGGGCCAAGGTTAGGTTAGGTTTTTTTTTTTTTTTTTTTTTTAATGGAAGTATTAATTGTCCAGTGGATGTAATGTCCTCCTCTGAAGATTAGGTTGGAGTAGTTGCTTCCGCACACTTAGACCAGTAGCGGCCCGTTGTGATACCACAAGATGCTATTTCCCCTTTACCCCTGTTCAAAACTATTTATTCTAGTCAATTGTATTCTAGCAATGAAATTTTTCTATAAATATTTTAATTTTATATATTAAGAAAGTTCTAAAGTTCATACGCCAATTAACATTTATTTTAATTTATTAGATGGATTTTTATATTTTTATTTTATATATATGAAATTATTTATTTTGAAATTACATAAATACAAATCTTCTTTATGATTACTACAACAAAAAATTGATATAATGCGAACATCGGTAATCATTGGGTGTTTTTCGTTGGATGTTTTTCGTCTTATTTCATTTTAGGGTTATGTTGCTTTTTTCTAAATTTTCCGAAAGTACAAAAATATAAATCATTTTCAGCTACAAAATATGTAAATTTATTCAAATTTTTTTGTAAACAATAAAATAAAAATTGTTTTTTTGACATGTGTAGCAATGTTGATTGTTTATACCGTTGCTACGTCTGCCATTTGCATTTAGCATTGCTATTTTAGCTGTGGTATAAACGCAGCAATAGGTAAGTAATCAGAGTTTTAAAAATTCCCTTTTGATTTGTAAGAATGTACACGGACTTGCGATTACTTTGTAACGAATACTAATTAACCAGTATTTGCATAAAGAGTGAAAACGGGTTCAAAGTACCGAAATTGCACATCTCCACAGTGAACATCAAATTGCATGCTGTAGGTGGTCTCGGGATTGTTTCAATTTTCTGCTCTTCACCAACTAACACCAAATGGTGATTAATATTATTTTATGGTATACAGCCTTTTATAAAATGCTTCGAAGATGAATGTTCCTTTACCCGTCACATAGCTTTAAAATGTTGTTTCATTGATTATAATATCATATAACAAAAATACATCTTTTACTGTCACTTTAAACACACATTTCGGTTGGCACAATTAATTGTATGTTGATCACAATGAGCTAATTGAGAAAAATAATGATTTTGTGTTAATTTCCTTTACTGCAGCGAACTGACTGAATGAGGTACTCGTATGTAAATGGTTTAATAAAAATGTGCTATAATGGGAATTATATTGTGTTTTATAAATTATGATTGTAAGAGATTACAAGATGGTTGTGTGGAAAGAGTTTTGTTTAGTTTTCTTCAAATAGGGAATATCGATACGGAACCGACATTTTACAGTACAGATTCATTTTTTGTTTTTGACCATATTAAAAAGTAACACCTTCATTTACCTTCAGGAACAACATTTACCTTCATTAAATGATTCAAGTAGCAGAGAGGTTTCGGCATCACCAAACTTAAACTTTTAATAAAATAGATTTTTAAAATACATTTTCAAAACTAATAAAATATTTTATATTGCTAATAAACAACTTTATATTTTTAAAGACGGTAACAGTATTAAATAATTTGGTAGTAAATCAGCGAGCTGTTATCAATTTAATATACTAGAAAATGTACGGCTTAGTGATGATCGCACACGGTTATTGTATATTTATTATTATTTTATTAATTTGTTTTGAATATTGCCGGCTTATTAGGTTTAAACATTTTTTATTATCGCCAATCGATGGTCATTTTAGTATTTTCATATTTTTATTATTTCATAAGAACAACACAATTAAGTCGGTTTCTGGTTTCAAATTTAAGACAGGAATTATATTCTACAGATGTGTTTGTTGTTGCATTATATACCCTTATTATAATAATTTTGTACTATACGACGTACTTATAGTGATTGCACATATTCGCGCCTTAATTTTTATTTGTCTTCTATACGTATATCGTCGTTTTGGATAAAAGCATTATTTTATTATGTTATATTATAGTTTTTGCGCTTTTTTTTTTAATTTTAAATCACTTTATAGACGAGAAGAATTTTTGCTTGTTACTCGCATTTATGTATGAAATGAGGAAAATACTCGTATATTATAACAGAAAAAAAACTTTTATTTTCAGTTTTTACGACTAATGTCGTAAAATAACATAAAAATGAGATTGTATTTCATATGTGTATTATAATAAAAGAATTGTATTATATCTGCGCCTTTACCTTTACGATAATAATATTTTATATGTATACGACTAGTAGATACAATTTAAGGACGGAATATTGGTTTTTCGATTAAAGTTATCGCCGTGCACACCCGTTACTTTAAAGCAGTTCTTGGTGATTAATCCAATGTAATTAAAAATCCGTCTTTGTTTTTCGTTTTATTGAAATCGAATATTTCGCATTTTTGAAGACACATCTCAATGTTTTCAATATTAAACAATAACCCTGTGCAGAATTGACACGACTCTAGGAGAAATATTTTTATCAGGGCACTGATACGCGGTTGTTGATGTGAAACCATTATGTCTAAAACCTTCTTGATAATTCACATATTCGTGATTGACTAGATATGCCTTATTCAACAAAATTGAATTTAGTAAAAGTTATTAGTTTTCTTTATTTTAAACGGCCAGTGATTTTCGATTACTAATTTAATTATGTTTAATACATGAACCCACATTTCTTATGGTAGGCAATATTGCGTGACATTGTCTTTTGTGAATTCGTGTAAGTTTTACTATTTTCTTTACTTATTTATATATATTGAAACAAGTCTACAAATTTGAATATAAAAAATATATAAAAATAATACTAACAATAATAAAATCACTGCGGATAAAATCACTGCAAATAGTTAATTTTGTTGAAACTCTTAGATGTCATCTTCACTTGGTTCATTATCACAGTTGATTCTGTGTCTATAAGTGGAGGAAGTCATTATCCTCTAGTTGTTTAATAGCAACCTTTAATTTAAATGAATTTAGTACTTCCTATGTATCGATTAGGCCTAGTCGGAAATTACCAATGCAATTATTTTAGCAAATCGCGCCTAATTTCTAGCGTTGCCAAGGTATAACTTTCTCAATATGGGTGGAGTAGCGTATACTACTTTTAAATTTTCTCAAGACTTTGGATATGTTCTTCGTAGAACGGGCACACATTTACAACATATTCCAGCGGGGATCGAACGTTAGCACAACACAGAATCTTATTTGCCTCCACATCAAAAATGTCATTCTCCAACCTTAGATTTAACCTAGCTTGGAGTTTGTTCTAGCGATGTACAGCTCAACGTGTTTAGTAAAGCTTATGTTTTCAATGAAAGTGAACCCCAGGTGTTTAGTTTCAAGTATTAACTGAATAAGTACACCATCTATGTTATAGTTTTTTTTAATAGGGTTAGGTTTTCGAGACTCAGAGAATTATACGCCCACCATATCGCTAGTTCAGAAATACTAAGGAAGATTACGGACATCCATGGGCCAACATGGAAAGTTTTGTGGTACACCGTTGGTTGCTTGGCTTGTAATTGAACTTTTATGTCCTATTTTAATATTTTAGATGCGATTACTTAAATAAGATTTGAATCAGTCTATGTACTGGCTAGAAAATCCGAACTTGAAAATGAAGTGTTTTGCAAAGACGTTGTATATTATACCAACTTGCTTGTGACAGCGAGCTCATACAACGGATAAAAATCTCGGATTGTTCTATCCTATCGTTTTAGCCAATTACATTACGAAAATTATACAACAGACACGCCTCTTCTCATACAAAAAAGTTGAAAAAAACCTATTAAATAAGTTAAGTACAGCAGATATATATGTAATACCTCTAGCGCTCAGTGTGTTTTGTTTAAATTTGTTCTATTTTCAAACGCTTGTATCTTGGTGAAATGTAGGTTTAAACTTTTTTTTTTACTTTTAAAATGAGGGAAATTTAGTCTACTTTCCGATGTTGGGGTTTGTTTATTATTATTTTTTTTACGATCTTTTTTTGAGTTGAACAAAAATATTTTTAGAAACCTAAAAATTAGAAACCTAGAGTTTTAGCGAAAAACATGACAAAAATCGTAAACTTATCTTAAGTTTTATCTTGTAAATCCACGAAAAATTGTTATATCAAACTTCTTAATTGACTCAAAAAAAAAAACCATAAAAAGACAAAAATAATACAAAACGGACCGCAGCATCGGAAAGTAGACTATTTTTCCTTCATTTTAAAAATAAAAAAAAAATGTTTAAACCGACATTTCACCAAGATATATAAGGTATTTTTTCTAAAAAATTTACTGTTGCGTTTGTTTTGCGCAGTGTATATGCAGTAGTCGTCGAATCGTTGTCTATATAAATGTGAAGACTTTTGACCTTTACATCTCATCCAGGCCGGGTAACCTTCTTCTTCTTTAATTTTATTATTAAGATTGGGAATATAGCTTTTGTATTTCAGTTTAAAATAAAATTCAAAATTCTAGGTACACACAGTAAATTTTTGTATTTTATCCTGGGAACATAATTTAATGCGTGTGCAATATGTCCCAAAAAAATCTAAAACTTGTTTCATGCAACAAATATTGCACAGAAATCTAAAAAAAATATAAAGATTGATTTGAAATAAATATAAATGACAGATTTTCGCCGTCAATTAATAAGATTTTATTGCGAATAATTTCAATATTATTGTTGTTGTTTCATTAGTATTGTATGATATAACCTTGTTGGAAACATAAATAACAGATCATATACACAAAACTTATTTATTATACTATGAAATCAAAAATCATACCACCAAATTATAAAAAGACGGCAAGAGTATATGGAGTTAAGTTTTCAAAATGCTAATAACAAAAGTCAACTTCTAGCAAATACATACACAGGGTTTATTCCCACAAAATTCAATTAGAAATATTTTCTGAAATGCTCTTGATATAGTCTATTAACGGGACAAAAGAATCGAACATGTAAATATTTTGAAATTTGTTGAACAGATTTCTTAATTGAAATTTGTTGCAACAACTCGTATGTAAAAGAACCGATATCGCCGACCCAGAAATCGTGCGATGCTTTTATTCCGGTAAGACAACATCTTATCAGTATTCGAGAAAACTAACCACATGTCAATCTTTTGAAATTTGTTGTACAGATTTCTTAAATTTTATGACAATAAACCCTTTGAAAAAGACCCGTTATTTATTTCGCCGACCCCAGGAAATCGTTCAATACGTTTGTAAGTTAATCAGGGCCAGATTTTATACAATAAATTAACTTGGCATTTTTAACTCGTATTCCTTAAACATTTTTTTACCCAAGATAAAACTATTGACGTCAAGTGAACAAGATAACATTAAACGTCAAAACGGAATTTTAATTATTTTACATCCTTAATAACTAAAAAAATACAATCTCTAGAAACGCAAATTCTTGCAAATCCATCCAAGCTAGTTAGAATCACACATAGCCCCAAATATCATATTGAAAAATAGTCGGAGTCGGGAGTTATTTGATATTCAAATCAAGATACGGTTAGATATAGATATAAACGAAAACAAACCAAATGCTTGAAAGGAACATTACAACAGTCAAATATTTTTTTACTTCGTATGGTAAAGACGTGTACAATATAAGTCTTATTTACAGTTCATCCGTTGAAGTTTGATTAATCTATATAAATAAAACAAAGTCGTGTTAGTTACACCATTTATAACTCAAGAACGGCTGGACCGATTTTTATGATTTTTGTTTTGTTGGATTTGACTCCGTTCCGAATAGCATAATAACTAGAGCCCGGAAGTTCATGCATTAAAAGCATGCAAAATATGCGTGTAAATATGCATCAAAAATCCTTAAAATATGCAGTAAAAATATGTATTAAAAAACAAGTTTTTAATTCAATAAATAATAAAATAATTGTTTTATTAATATTTCATTTTATGAAAATAATATGTAATAAAAAACTAACAATAACATTAGGCGTTACAATGAACCGTAAAATTCATTTTGAAATTTTCAAACGTAAATGATTGCCGCCGGTCACTCAACATAGATTTATATTTGGAAAAACTTCTCTCCACATCAACGGAAGTTAAAGGGGCGTATTTATAAAATTTAATAAGATCTGAAGGAATATCTTGAGCAACATCGATTTCCCCAGATAAAATTTGGTCCACCTTTTTTAATAATTTCAAATTTAAATTTTTATCGAATACTGATAAAAATTTACACTTCACCTTAAAGTTTGGTTGCTCCTCAGACATAATTCGGGTTTCTACGTCGTTTAATATTTTTAAAGATTGCGAAAGCAGCAATCTCCCTTCTAATTTTTTAATTATTCCCGGCAAAAATTCAAAATTACTGGTTATAAAAATTAAATCATTTAGAATTTGTGGATCTGTAAGTAATTTTTTTGCCTCTAAAATTGAAATGGCCTCAGTCTCATCCAAGTTATTGAAAATTTCTTTAAATTTTTCAAAATGATGACAATAGTATACCGCAGCTTCCAGCCATGTTCCCCACCGTGTAAGTACAGGTTTAGGTGGCAACGGTACGTTTTCAGCAATATCACGAAAAATTTGAACTCGTGATGGGGCTTTCAAAAATACCCGCTTTACGTTAGCAATTAATTTGTTAATGTTTGGAAATTGGTCACGAATGGATTCTGCAACATTATGTAATCCGTGAACTATACATGTTACATGTACCATGTTTGGGTAAAACAATTTTAATCCTTTCCCAGCTTTAATCATGTATGGCGCTGCATCACTAAGAAAAAGTAGTACATCGTCTTTTGAAATGTTTGGACCTAAAACCAAAACTAACCTTGTTCAATTTTAAAAATTTAATGTTATAATGTGAACTAACCTAACATATTTATCGATTCATCAAAACAATGGGCAATTGTCGTTGAATTGGTTTTTTCCAATTGTTTAACATTTAACAAAAATGGTTTTTCTTCAAAATGTGTCTCATCTAAAATTCCTATGATTATATTAGCGACGTATCTGCCCAACACATCGGTAGTTTCGTCTATAGAAATCCATATTTTTTTCTTAGTCGTGGTTTGCCTGATTCGTTCTATTATTTTGTCAAAGGCTGACGGAAGGTATGTTTTACGTAAAGTTGATTCATGCGGCACTGTTTTACCCGTATAGGTTTCTAAACAATTTCGAAATGTAGGGTTCTCTCATTTCCAGAACGGAATGTCCGCCGAAATGAGCGCTTCGCATAGTTTAAAACTAAACTCCGATTTTCGATTACTTGAATCAACTGAATCAATTATCAGTTGTTGTCTGTTGTTATTTGTTGCCAAATTATTTTCGTGAACTTTTGTTTTTATGTGTTGCTCGACTTGATATTTACTATCTGAGCCTACTTTTTTATCGCACAATGAGCAGAACAAAATCATTCCATCAGTTTTTAGAACTCCACCGCCAATTTCCTTTGCGAATTTGCTTAAACGACAAGCTTTGGTTGGTTTTTCTTTTGGCATTTTACTTTTTTTTTTAATAATCATTTGTTCGAAATAGTGAGGTATTTATATTTATTTTTAATTTTATTAAAAATTATATTTTAATTATTGCACATCACACAAACCTCACTTTACCAGTTTACCTGACCAAACGTCAAACATTCCCCTAAAAACCATAAAAAAGTAATAAATCAAAATGAACACATTTTTTATTAATCACTTGTTTTTTGTTTCGCAGTTATTTTGAATAATTTTCAAAAAGTTTAAAAAATCACTCTTAAACTTTTGGAAAATTATTCAAAATAACTGCGAAACAAAAAACAAGTGATTAATAAAAAATGTGTTTATTAAGTATAAGTGTGTTTCGCCAAGTGCCTACGGCAAATAGTGTAAAAAGTAAATCAAAATGAAATGATATTGTACCATTAAGAATTATACCATTTAATTATTGCAAATTTGTACATATATGTACAAAAAGCCACATACCAGGAAATCGTAACGAAATTAACAAAAATTTGAGTAAAATAAATAAAATAGGTCGAATATGCACTTAAAAAATAAATATGCATTCAGGGTACAAATATGCATTTATATGCAAAAATATGTATTTACATGAACTTCCGGGCTCTAATAATAACTATTAAAACATTGGAAAAATTCACAAAAAAAAAAGTTATCAAGAAAATTCATTTTCTCATATATTTAGTACATTTTGTTTTTTTTATTTTGTTCGTCTCAATACAGTGGTGGTTTAGAAAAAAAGAAAAGTCGGAAAAACTCAAAAGGGAAGCCCCAAAAATCTAATAAAAAAATCTTTTTTTTTATATGAATTTTTTAGGTGTAGTTTGTATGTGACGAGTGGTGCAGTGGTTAAAGCTTCGGCGATTGGACTGCAAGGTACTGGATACGAATCCGACTGGAGGCTGCATGCACATTTACCATTTTATTTTCTATCCAATTTTTTTTTTATTTCATCTACTTATCTATATAAAAACAAAGTCGGGTTAGTTACACCATTTATAACTGAAGAACGGCTGGACCGATTTTTATGATCTTTGTTTTGTTGGATTTGACTCCGTTCCGAATAGCATAATAACTATTAAAACATTGGAAAAATTCACCAACAAAAAAGTTATCAAGAAAATTCATTTTCTCATATATTTAGACATTTTGTTTTTTTTATTTTGTTCGTCTCAATGCAGTGGTGATTTAGGAAAAAAGAAAAGTCGGAAAAACTCAAAAGGGAAGCCCCAAAAATCTAATAAAAAACACCTTTTTTTATATGAATTTTGTAGGTGTAGTTTGTATGTGACGAGTGGTGCAGTGGTTAAAGCTTCGGCGCTTGAACCGCAAGGTACTGGATACGAATCCGACTGGAGGCTGCATGCAAATGTACCATTTTATTTTTTATCCAATTTTTTTATTTTATCTACTTAGCTATATAATTCATGATGGAAATGGTGGATTATTTTTCTTCGATGCGCCCGGTGGAACTGGCAAGGCATTCCTCATATCATTGATTTTGGCCACTGTTCGTGCGAGATCCAATATTGCTGTAGCAGTTGCTCAGCGTTGAAATTGTCGTTAGACCTTAAATCGGCTAAAAACCCGACTTGCAACATTGCGAAACATTCAGCAATGGCGAAAGTTTTGGTAGCAGTAAAATCATCATCGATTATGAATGTACAATGGCGCATTTGAAGCATTCAATCGAACTATGAAAGATCTACGCAATGACTCAAGATGTTTTGGAGGCGCAATGATTCAACTGTCTGGCGATTTCCGTCAGAAAATACCAGTGATTCCAAGATTGACCGCTATCGATGAAATAAACGCTTACCTCAAATCATCGACTCTGCGTGGCGCTATGTGATGAAACTTTAGCTGACGACAAACATGCGAGTTGCATTGTTAAACCAGAGACAACCTAACAGAGATATTTCATTCTATGTAAACGTAAAAATTTAAACTGCGAGTTCATTTTCTGTAAATAGCCGCAAACAACCAAAAATATTTTGTTTTTTTGCGTAAACGTATACGCAGTTTCACGAAAAATAACAGATACAACGATGACATTGGAATTGTCAGAAATATATTTTGTTTTCATTTTTTACCTCGAACGAGAAATTTGATTTGATTGTCTGTGGTTAAACGATCCATCTGCCGAAGATTTCTCCAAGCAATTGCTGACTATCGGTAATGGCCGTGTTCCGGTCGACGAATCGAACAGATTTATTTAGTTTCCTCAGAACTTTTACAATTTTGTCTCAACGAAGGAAGAGCTCATCAACAAAGTGTTCCCGAACAATATTACTAACCACAAAAATCACAATTGGGTGAGTGAACGAGTAATTCTTGCGGCAAAGAACAAAAATGGGGATCACTTAAATTTCACAATTCA